>CM046879.1:228946739-230259394 GCA_025667525.1 Glebionis coronaria
TTCTCCTTTAATTTATACTTGAGTTCTTCGACTTTATTAAACTTCCGTCTTTAGACTTTTTCTTCGATGAATCTTCAGAATAGGCCTTGGACTTCCGTTCTTTTTGCGCTCTTGATCTTTTGACTTCGTCTTTTCCCGTTTTCTTCGATAAAAGCCCGTGAAAGCCCGTGAAAGCCCGTGTTTTCTTCCTTTTTATTCTTTTAGTCCTAAAACGCAATAAAAACACAAACCACGCATAATTCCGACTTTTACGACATAAAATACACGTTTTGGTCTTGTTATTATTGGAAATAAGTGGTAAAAGGATAAGTGTTTTCACACATATTAAATCCCCTACACTTGACCATTGCAATGCCCTCATGCAATGCATTAATTTTAAAGCACGGTTTACATTTTCCATCATAAATAACCCACCTTGGCCTTTATTAAATACTAAACAAAAGATAGAAACAAGTAAAGAAATTAAAGACTTACATTGGGTTTTGGCTGCCATGAATGTTTATCATCCTCAAGTTTCATGTTCCACATACCAAGCTTAAAAACGAGATCATTGTTATTATAAGTTAGCAAACTAACACGAATTCATGTGGGCCAATTATTTACTTAGACTCCCTTAATCCTAGGTGTATCTCTTATATTTTATTTTTGTCTTGAATGATCACGAGGATGCATTGTTTGACTTATTTCGATAGTTATTTAGGCCGAAAATAAAGTGAACGATTTAATCAATAGTTAGCTAAAGGACAAAATCTTTTAAAACTGCTTCTCGGGACCTCATAAAGTTCATATATTGGCATAACTCGCTTCACGATTTTAGACCTTTCTTGGACCGATATTTGGCAGCGACTTCATACTTCGAATCTTTTAGAGACGTTCTTGAAATTATGGTCTTCTCTTCATAATAGGAATTTCTTCACTTGAAGTTTTGAGAGATTCTTCATATTTGGACAACGACTTCTTCACTTTTCTCTAATCTTAATTTTGGACTTTGATATACAACGATCCGCCTCCTTTTAGGACTTGGGTCTATTTATCCTCATACCTTGTTAGGGCCTTTTTGGATAGAACTCTCCATGATCTTTAGGGGAGTATTTGCTTTTCGTCGTGTGTCTCGATCCTTCATATTGATTTTCGATAAATGATTCTTCACATCACTTTTGGATCTTTAGCAACAAAATGTAGTCCTCATGCCTTGTTAGGGCCTTTTCGGACTCGCCAATCTTCGCGTCCCGCTTCAATAAGTTATGCCTTGGCTATGAACTCTAATCCGTACCGAGCAACTTTTAAACGATCTTGGGCTAGAAGCTAAGTAACCTTTTAAATCGTACAACCTTATTTATTGCAGATAAATTTATTAACAAGCGAAGGGAGAATAGGCTTATAATTAACTCACATAACTTCACGAAAGAATACCAAACTTATAATAGACTCTATCATCTCTCGTCCTCCACAGTTTAAAATCTCAAAGAATGAGACTCGTGGATGCTTAGCCTATTAAATCAAAGTTTTGGGTTTTCGAGTCATCTATAGGATCTTGCAAATTCTTAGACTTTTTCAAGTTCAGAAATCGTATTTTAAAGTTCCCTTGATAAACGACTCTCTAGGATCAATTATAGGAACTTTCGCGTTTTATAGCTCCCTATTTAAAAGCCTAGCAAAACATGACTTAAACATGTTAATGATACTAGCTAGAGTAAACTTAGATAAGTAAACTCGGGTTGAGTCAAAATGTTCACGACTAAGAAAAATTTAAAACCACTTTATTGAAAATTTATTCTAGCAATGGAAAGAAATAACCATAACAAAGGAAAATACAACTATACAACTAGGCCAAAATAGATTAAAAATTTTGAAAAATGTCGAAAAATCAAATTTTCCGGTTAAAATGAGGGCAAATTCATGGAAAAGACCACTTACTTCGGTAGAAGTCCCCCTACACTTAATATAAACATTGTCCTCAATGTTTAAGCATGTGGGAGTGAACTCCCCTACACTTATGACATTGTGCACTTTGTTTAAATCTTGCTAAGGAAAGGACAACTAAAGTGAATTCAATGTGAACATATAAAATATGAAATATTGAATCACAAGAGTTTAGGATAGAACCGAGAAGATGGGAACACGGTATCACGGTTCTTCAAAAGTCATCAAGGTGCTCTTTGAAGCTTGAATCCCTGCACAAGATAAGAAACAAGACAACAAACACATACGGGGTTCCCCCTACACTTATTATGAAAGCAGTAAAGGATAGATCACGGGTTGCCTCCCGAGAAGCGCTTGTTTTGGTTCATCGAGTCAGGAGCCTGACTCGACCCAATTTAGTTCATGGGGAACGTGGTGAGGGATGGAATCATCTCACGAGAGATGTCCTCAACAAAGTACAGCTTCAAACGCTGGCCATTCACCTTGAAATTGGGCCCATTTGGCTGAGCTCAATGGTCCCATATGGAAAGAATTTGGCGATGGTGAATGGACCAGACCAGCGGCTCTTCAACTTGCCAGAGAAGATCTTCAACCGAGAGTTGAAAAGTAAGACTTGATCACCAACGTGGAACTCTCGGTTCTTAATCCTAGCATCGTGGATGATCTTGGTCTTCGCCTTGTAGATCAGCGAGTTCTCATAAGCTTCATTCCTCAGTTCGTTGAGCTCGTTGAGTTGAATCTTGCGAAGATCACCGACTTTGTTGATGTCGAAGTTAGCCCACTTCAAGGCCCAGTACGCCTTATGTTCCAGCTCGATGGGAAGGTGGCATGCTTTCCCGTACACAAGACGATACGGTGTACAACCAATCGGGGTCTTATAAGCTGTACAGAAAGCCCACAGAGCATCATCTAACTTATCGGCCCACGCGGCGCGATTCTCTCCCACAATACGCTCCAAAATTTGCTTCAATCCACGGTTGGAAATCTCGGCTTGTCCATTGGTTTGGGGATGATAGGCGGTGGAAAGACGATGATTAACACCATACTTAGCCATGACTCTTGCAAATTGATCATTGCAAAAATGAGTCCCGCGGTCACTGATAATAGCACGAGGAACACCGAATCGAGCAAAGAGCTGCTTCAAAAAGTTCACAACCACCCTCGCATCGTTCGTAGGAAGAGCCTTAGCTTCAACCCATTTAGAAACGTAGTCAACGGCTACGAGGATGTACTTGTTCCCTTTGGATGATGGAAATGGCCCCATAAAGTCGATGCCCCATACGTCAAAGATTTCACATTCTTGTATGAAATTTTGAGGCATCTCATCTTTATGTGTGATCTTGCCTTGGTGTTGGCAAGCATCACAATGATTAACCATTTCGTGAGCGTCACGATAAATGGTGGGCCATGATAGGTGTGAAAACACCCATCGTTTTTACCACTTAATTACAATAATAACCGAGCCAAAACGTGTATTTTATGCCATTTATGTCGGAATTATGCGTGGTTTGTGTTTTCGTTGTGATTTAGGACGAAAAGGTGAAAAGTGGAGAAAAAACGGCATTCACGGGCTTTTATCGAAGAAAAAGACGAAAGATGAAGTCGAAAGATCAAGAGTGGAAAAAGAACGGAAGTCCAAGACCAATTCTGAAGATTTATCGAAGAAAAAGTCAAAAGACGGAAGTTTACAAAAAGCCGAAGAACTCGAGTCTTATTTATGAAGAAAATTCAAGACAAGTTCAAAGAAATCCCGAGACAAAGTCATTAAGTCCAAGATTAACAAACAATTAAGAAGAAAAGGACTTAAGTGTGCAATTAAGGAAAAGAGGAAAGAGGGAGGAAGCTTCCTAAGCTCCTCCCTAATCACCCCTATATATAGTTTAGTTCCCTTTCATTTCAAGTTGTTTGGTGGTTTGACAAACCACCACTTCCACCATTTTCATACTTGTTATTTCATTTCTTGCATTTTAATTTCATGTTATGCACCTTTAATCATTTAATTTTCAAGTAAGTTTTCATTTATTGTTCTTGAATCTTTACTTTTCTTATTTAATCTCCCATCTTCCTTTCTTGATTCTAGTTTACTTTTGGTGCGCATTACATATGATCCGTGTTGTTCATTAATGTTTTCGTGCTTAAAAAGTTCATCTTTTTATGGTTTGATTTAAAAGTTTGTTTATTTTAAGTTTGATAAGTTCTTATTCATGCTTATTTTGTTCGCTTAATTATTGATTCGTTCAAGTTTTTGGTTTGAGCTTATTTTCCATAGCTTATTACTTGCTTATTTCGAATCCCATTTAAATCGGAAAGGGAAAACCCCTTTCCGATCGCACATTCCGACCAGCCACCCCTTATTCCGATCTGTTGATTGGAAAAGGGTTTTGCTCATTCCAATTTGGCATGTTTTGGTATTCCGATTGAGTCTCATGTTAACACATTCCGATTTGGTTTGTTTTATGGATATTCCGATTGTGCTTGTGTCCCCTTATTCCGATAGAATCCTTTTGCCATACTTTCCGATCTGATCATTTTTGCACATTTCGATTGGATCCATTCCAGGTATTCCGATCATGTCAATTTCTTAATATTCCGATTGCAACATTCCGATCGAAATACATTCCGATCGGATCCTTATGGATTCCGATCAGGTCTATTCCGATGGAATGTTTTGTTTTGTTTTAGTGTTAAGCTTATTTGTTTTTCCGCCACTTTACTCGTTTTGTCTTTAGTCTATTTTAATTACGTCTTGCATTTTTATTTAATTGTCCATTTACTTTTCGTTAAGCTTTAATTTTACGTTATTTAAATTCTCGTCATTTACTTTTAACGTTTTAAATATTGCACCGTTTTACGTTTCAACTAGTTTTAGTTTCAATTACTCGTCATTTATTTTTAAGTCTTGCACATTTATTTTACCAAAACCAAATATATTATTTTGACCAAGAACAACTGAGTCACACAATTAACCCGAGATCAATTCGAGAAGACACTGAGAAAACGAACTTTTAACCTAGCAAAACCAAGTTATTAAATGGCGCCGCTGCCGGCTCTTTTCGTGAGGATTTACGGTTTTTTGTGAGAGACGCGTTGGCTTTTGGGATCCGTTCACTTGTGAACGTTATTTTTCGTGTCCAAAAATTTTAAAAAAATCCAAAAACATTTGAAAAATCATAAAAAGCATTTCTTTTTCAAAGTTTTGCACCAAAAATATTCTTCTTGCTTCTCTATCTTTCTTTATGGATTTTTATGTCCATTGCGTCGGGTGTGGGAGACAATTGTACGGGAACGACTCTTGACAATGGTGCACATGTGAGCGGTGCGGGAACGATATCGACAATACACAATTCCTATTCGGATTTTGTCCTTTGTGCAACTCGACTAATTCGTCCTTTTTGAACCCACCTCCTCCTGTTCCCCCGTGCATCTATTGTGGAAGCGATTCTCATTGGCATGTTTCGTGCCCGGTTCAATACCCGTATGGACACGGGCAAGAACCGGGGTACAATTATGACAATGACAATAGCTATCCACAAGAAGCACCCAGTTTCTCTCCATACCCATGGTGCTATATTTGTGGGGGCCCTCACGATGCTTCTTTGTGTGATCCGTCGCAAGTCTTTGAGAAAGTACCGTGCTATCATCCTAGTGTCTATAATTTTGAGCCCCCACATCACACCCTCAATCATCAATCCTCTCAGCAAACTAGTCTTGATCAACAACTCACTTCTTTGAATGGTATTCTAGAAAGTATAGCTCAACTTCGAGCTGACTTGCATCCGGAAAAGCAACCTTTGCTTGATGTGGACGAAACCTTGAAAACCACCGACACCTTTTTGAGCCAATTTAGTCGTTTTCCCTTCTTTTCTACACCAAAATGTTTAATTATAGCGTGGGATAGAATTGGTGAAATTGAACATACTCGGGGCGATGAAGAACAAAAGTTGCTGCATGAGCTTCTTAAAGATGTGGAGGTTATCAAGGAAGAGTTACCCAACTACGTCACTCCTAACTGGACTCGTCCCATCTATTATGATGATGACGACGACGATGATGTCTACACTTTCAACCAATCTTCTGACGTTGTTGCTCCTACTGTCGATGTTCCTACTGCATCTAAAGATCTAGATTCGTTGAATGAGCTTTGTGATATTGGTCTCGACAAGGTATTGGATGATGAGGTTTGTGACTTACCTTATATGGAGCTTGAGGACGACGTTACTCTTACGGAAGAGGTCGATCCTAGTGATGACGATTCTTCTCTCTGCTATGAGAATTTCACTTTTGAAATTTCTCAATCTCCACCGGGAAATGCAGACGATGACGATTTATTCTCTTCGGTTTACGAGAAGTTCACCGATGAACATGATCTTGTGGATAAGGTGGAAGACGTGCTTCTTCGCGATAGATTACGGAAAGTGCACCTTCTTATTGCTCAAATCGAAGCGTTGACTTCTCCTCCTCTTTCCGCTTTTTTGCCTCCATCTATTCCTCCCGTTGAAGATAATGACCCATTGCTGGAAGAAATCGACATTCACTCCATACCACCAGGTAATGATGACGATGACATGGAGGGAGATATTATTTTTGACAATTTGCTAATTGAAAGTATTGACCCAAGTCCCCCTCCCGAGCACCTTTCATCCTCCCCTTTAGCCACTATTTCGGAGGATGAGTGCTTTAAACCGGGAGGTGACATTGATTATGCTATGATTGATAACAATACGGCTTTGCCGCTTGCTCAGCATCTATTGTCTTTGGGGGAGGACAATGTGCTTACTTTACCCACCCCACCTCCCGTGGATCTTGAATTCACATACTTTTCGTATGTTGAAAGGACCTTTCTCCCATTCAGGACTTATTCCCCAGCCTCTCCTTTGTTGATGTCAACCGGGAACGAGGACAAGGTCTTTGATCCCGGTATTGCATTCGAGGCTTCCCCATGGACCATTTAATTCAGGGACGAGTCAGGCTCGTGACTCGGTTAACAAAAACAAGCGCTCTTCGGGAGGCAATCCGATTATCTATCTTTATCTGTTTTCACCATAAGTGTAGGGGGGAGCCCCGTGGTGTTTATTGCTTTCTTTCTTATCATGTGCAGGGATTAGAGCTTCAAAGACACACTCTTGATGACTTTTGACGACCGTGATTCCGTGTTCCCATCTTCCCGGTTCTATCCTAAACTCTTATGATTCAATATTTCATATTTTATATGTTCGCATTGAATTCACTATAGTTGTTCCTTCCTTAGCGAGATTTAAACAACGTGCACAATGTCCTAAGTGTAGTGGAGTTTACTCCCACATGCTTAAACATTGAGGACAATGTTTATATTAAGTGTAGAGGGGACTTCTATCGAAGTTAAGTGGCCTTTTCCTCGCATTTGTCCTCATTTTAACCGGAAAATTTGATTTTTCGACATTTTTCAAATTTTTTAATCTATTTTGGCCTAGTTGTATAGTTGTTTTTACCTTTGTATAGTTATTTTCTTTCCTTATTAGAATAAATGTTTAATAAAGTGGTTTTAATTTTCAAACGTTGTGAATCTTTTGACTCAACCCGAGTTTACTTATCTAAGTTTACTCTAGCTAGTATCCTTAACATGTTTAAGTCAAGTTTTGCTAGGCTTTTATATAGGGAGCTATAAAACGCGAAAGTCTTAACTCTCACGGGTTAAGAACAAGAACTTTTCGCAAGTTCCTATAGTTGATCCTAGAGAGTCGTTTATCAAGGGAACTTTAAAACGCGATTTCTAAACTTGAAAAGTCTAAGAATTTGCAAGATCCTATAGATGACTCGAAAACCCAAAGCTTTGATTTAATAGGCTAAGCATCCACGAGTCTCATTCTTTGAGATTTTAAATTGTGGAGAACGAGAGATGATAGAGTCAATTATAAGTTTGGTATTCTTTCATGAATTTATGTGAGTTAATTATAAGCCTATTCTCCCATCGCTTGTTAATAAATTTATCTGCAATAAATAAGGTTGTACGATTTGAAAAGTTACTTAGCTTCTAGCCCAAGATCGTTTAAAAGTTGCTCGGTATGGATTAGAGTTCATAGCCAAGGCATAACTTATTGAAGCGGGATGCGAATATTGGCGAGTCCGAAAAGGCCCTAACAAGGCATGAGGGCTACATTTTGTTGCTAAAGATCCCAAGTGATGTGAAGAATCATTTATCGAAAATCAATATGAAGGATCGAGACACACGACGAAAAGCAAATACTCCCCAAAAGTCATGGAGAAGTCTATCCGAAAAGACCCTAGCAAGGTATGAGGATAAATAGATCCAAGTCATAAAAGGAGGCGGATCGTTGTATATCAAAGTCCAAAGTAATGATTGGAGAAAAATGAAGAAGTCATGGTCCATTTATGAAGAATCTCTCAAAACTTCAAGTGAAGAAATTCCTGTTATGAAGAGAAGACCATTATTTCATGAACGTCTCTCAAGATTGAAGTATGAAGTCGCTGCCAAATATCGGTCCGAGAAAGGTCTCAAATCGCGAAGCGAGTTATGCCAAGATATGAACTTTTTGAGGTCCCGAGAAGCAGTTTTAAAAGATTTTGTCCTTTAGCTAACTATTGATTAAATCGTCCCACTTTATTTTCAGCCTTAATAACTATCGAAATAAGTCAACAATGCATCCTCGTGATCATTCAAGACAACAATAAAATATAAGAGATACCCCTAGGAATAAGGGAGTCTAAGTGAATAATTGGCCCGCATGAGTTCGTGTTAGTTTACTAACTTATAATAACAATGATCTCGTTTCTAAGCTTGGTTTGGAGAAAGTGAAAACTTGAGGATGATGATCATTCACGACATTTTCAAAACCCAAGGTATGTTTTTGATTTCTTTACTTTGTATGATTATAATTTTCAATCTCTTTAATAAAGGCCAACGTGGATTGATTGTGATGAAAAATGTAAAAGTGCTTTGTAACTAATGCATTGCATGAGGACATTGCAATGGTTAAGTGTAGGGGATTTGATAGGTGTGAAAACACCCATCCTTTTTACCACTTAATTACAATAATAACCGAGCCAAAACGTGTATTTTATGCCATTTATGTCAAAATTATGCGTGGTTTATGTTTTTGTTGTGATTTAGGACGAAAAGGTGAAAAGTGGAGAAAACACGGCATTCACGGGCTTTTATCGAAGAAAAAGACGAAAGATGAAGTCGAAAGATCAAGAGTGGAAAAAGAACGGAAGTCCAAGACCAATTCTGAAGATTTATCGATGAAAAAAGTCAAAAGACAGAAGTTTACTAAAAGCCGAAGAACTCGAGTCTTATTTATGAAGAAAATTCAAGACAAGTTCAAAGAAATCCCGAGACAAAGTCATTAAGTCCAAGATTAACAAACAATTAAGAAGAAAAGGACTTAAATGTGCAATTAAGGAAAAGAGGAAAGAGGGATGAAGCTTCCTAAGCTCCTCCCTAATCACCCCTATATATAGTTTAGTTTCCTTTCATTTCAAGTTGTTGGGTGGTTTGACAAACCACCACTTCCACCATTTTCATACTTGTTATTTCATTTCTTGCATTTTAATTTCATGTTATGCACCTTTAATCATTTAATTTTCAAGTAAGTTTTCATTTATTGTTCTTGAATCTTTACTTTTCTTATTTAATCTCTCATCTTCCTTTCTTGATTCTAGTTTACTTTTGGTGCGAATTACATATGATCCGTGTTGTTCATTAAGGTTTTCGTGCTTAAAAAGTTCATCTTTTTATGGTTTGATTTAAAAGTTTGTTTATTTTAAGTTTGATAAGTTGTTATTCATGCTTATTTTGTTCGCTTAATTATTGATTCGTTCAAGTTTTTGGTTTGAGCTTATTTTCCATAGCTTATTACTTGCTTATTTCGAATCCCATTTAAATCGGAAAGGGAAAACCCCTTTCCGATCCCACATTCCGACCAGCCACCCCTTATTCCGATCTGTTGATCAGAAAAGGGTTTTGCTCATTCCAATTTGGCATGTTTTGGTATTCCGATTGAGTCTCATGTTAACACATTCCGATTTGGTTTGTTTTATGGATATTCCGATTGTGCTCGTGTCCCCTTATTCTGATTGAATCCTTTTGCCATACTTTTTGATCTGATCATTTTTGCACATTCCGATTGGATCCATTCCAAGTATTCCGATCATGTCAATTTCTTAATATTCCGATTGCAACATTCCGATCGGAATACATTCTGATCGGATCCTTATGGATTCCGATGGAATGTTTTGTTTTGTTTTAGTGTTAAGCTTATTTGTTTTTCCGCCACTTTACTCGTTTTGTCTTTAGTCTATTTTAATTACGTCTTGCATTTTTATTTAATTGTCCATTTAATTTTCGTTAAGCTTTAATTTTACGTTATTTAAATTCTCTTCATTTACTTTTAACATTTTAAATATTGCACCGTTTTACGTTTCAACTAGTTTTAGTTTCAATTACTCGTCATTTATTTTTAAGTCTTGCACATTTATTTTACCAAAACCAAAAATATTATTTTGACCAAGAACAACTGAGTCACACAATTAACCCGAGATCAATTCGAGAAGACACCGAGAAAACGAACTTTTAACCTAGAAAAACCAAGTTATTAGGCCAATAGAATCCAGAGTCAAACACTTTCTTAGCGGTGTAGTTGGGACCAAAGTGACCACCGGTGGGTCCTTTATGGCAAGCAGCAAGGATTTGCAAATCTGCCGGTCCATCAACACATCGACGAATGATCAGATCAGCGCATTGTTTGAATAGAAAAGGGTTATCCCAAAAAAAAGTCTTAACATCATTCAAGAACTTCTTCTTTTGTTGGGATGTTAACCCTTTGATGAGAACACCACCCGCTAAGTAGTTTGCAATGTCGGCAAACCACGGGGTGTCATCCAGATTGATATTAATAGACATTAAGGTCTCAAGGGGAAAAGAGTCATTGATCTCTTTGTTCGGATGATCCCCTTGATATGGATCCTCAAGTCTACTCAGATGATCCGCGGCTAGGTTTTCGGCACCCTTCTTGTCACGAATTTCAATGTTGAATTCTTGAAGGAGTAAAACCCAGCGAAGAAGTCTTGGCTTAGATTCGTGCTTAGTCATCAAGTACTTCAACGCGGAATGGTCCGTGTATACGATGGTGGTGGATAAAACAAGATCGGGGCGAAATTTTTCAAAAGCATAGACAATAGCTAAAAGCTCTTTTTCGGTTGTCGTATAATGCAATTGAGCCCCCGTCATTGTTTTGCTAGCATAGTGGATTGGTTGGAAGTGTTTATTCACTCTTTGATCCAAAACCGCACCAATAGCAAAGTCGCTAGCATCGCACATCAATTCAAAGGGTAGCTCCCAATTAGGGGTAACCAAGACCGGTGCCTTAGTTAGCTTATCCTTAAGAAGATTGAAGGCTTCGATACACTCTTTAGAAAAGATAAAAGGAGTATCTTTTTCCAAGAGGTGGGTCATCGGGCGAGCGATTTTAGAGAAATCCTGAATGAATCGACGATAGAAGCCCGCATGACCGAGCAAACTTCTCACACCCTTCACGGTTGAAGGTGGAGGTAATTTGGCTATGACATCTACTTTAGCACGGTCGACTTCAAGACCGGCTTTAGATATTTTGTGTCCTAGCACAATGCCTTCTTTTACCATAAAATGGCATTTTTCCCAATTCAGAACAAGGCGAGTGTCTTCGCACCGCTTAAGCATACGTTCCAAATTGGCAAGGCAAGAAGAGAAGGAATCCCCAAAGACCGAGAAATCATCCATGAAGACTTCCATGGTTTGCTCAACCATGTCATGGAAGATAGCCAACATGCACCTTTGGAAAGTCCCGGGGGCATTGCATAAGCCAAAAGGCATCCTTTTGTAGGCAAATGTGCCATAGGGACAAGTGAATGTTTTCTTCTCTTGATCTTGGGGATCGATGGGTATTTGGAAATAACCCGAGAAACCATCAAGAAAGCAGTAATATTCATTACCTGCTAAACGTTCAAGCATTTGGTCCATAAAAGGAAGTGGGAAATGATCCTTTCTCGTGGCATCATTGAGTTTGCGGTAGTCTATACAAACTCTCCACCCAGTAACGAGACGTGTAGGAATCAACTCGTTGTTTGCATTGGGCACAACGGTAATTCCGCCTTTCTTAGGCACACAATGGACTGGACTAACCCACGGTGAATCCGAAATAGGGTAAATTATACCCGCATCAAGAAGTTTGATAACCTCTTTTTTGATGACTTCATGGATTTTAGGATTCACCCTTCGTTGGCTTTGAATTGTGGGCTTAAAGTCGTCCTCCATGAGAATTTTATGTGTGCAAAAGTGAGGATCAATTCCGCGAATGTCGGAGATTTTCCAAGCGATAGCTCTTTTATGTTTCTTCAACACGGCGATAAGTCGGGCTTTTTCTTCTTCTTTCAAGTCCTTCGCGATGATGACCGGTAACTTCTCGTTGTCTTCAAGGAAAACGTACTCTAGATGAGGAGGTAGGTCTTTAAGCTCAAGAGTAGGAGGATCCTCAATAGATGGTGTAACTAACGATGGATCATCATTAGTCACCTCTTTAGGAGAAGGAGGAGAGAACGGGTCTTCATTGAGAAGTCTCTCAATAGTATGAATGTCTTCATCCCAATCGGTGGAAGAATCATCATACTTAATATCGAGAGGACCCAAGCTAGCTTCGAAATCATCCAAGTCACTTTCTCCAAAAGGAGTCAATGAGGGAGCAATTGAGGCAACGGTCTCAACAATGGGTAGAGAAGAGAGAGTACTTTTGCAAGCATCATGAAAATGTTCTTCACAAGCCTCATCGAGAACATCAATAGCACTCTCATATGAATAAGGTTGCTTAGAAATCTTACCCATGTTGAAGACAATTTTATCGTCACCAACTCTCATGATTATTTCGCCCGCGGCTACATCAATGAGAGTGCGACCGGTCCTCAAGAAGGTCATTTTGGTGGGGACTAGCTCGGGGAGAGATAATTGCTTCCAAACACTTAAAGGCATTAAGTTTATACTGGCACCTAGATCGGCTAGGGCCATGCAATTCTCTACTCCCGGGAAGTTGCAAGGAATCAAGAAGCGACCCGGATCACCAAGTTTGGTGGGCAATTTCCTTAAGAGAACGGCAGAGCAATTCTAATTAAGTTGGGTCTGAGCAATGTCAAGAAGCTTCTCCTTGTCACTAAGAAGATCTTTAAACATCTTCGCGTATTTAGGCATGTGAGCGAGAGCCTCGGCAAAGGAGATGTTAAAATTCAATTGTTTAAACATTTTTAGAAAGTTTGAAACTTGAATATCATCCTTGCTCTTTTGCTTCTCTTTCCTCAACCTTGGATAAGGTATATTGGATGAAGAAGAAGGCTTTAGGGGAGTAGGATCACTCACAACCACGGGTGGTGGGGAAATGGGGGTAGAAGGCAAAGGAGGTGGGGAAAGTTGCTCTTTTTCCTTGTTCACAATCACGGGTGGAGGTGTAGGAAGCTCGGGTTCCGTATAACCTTTTCCACTACGAGTGGTGATTGCTTTCATCTCCCCTCTTGGATTCGCAACGGTGTTACTCGGAAGAGTACCCGAAGAAGAGGGTTGATTACCTTGGAAGAGCAAACCGATCATATCACGTATGTTAAGCGCTTGAGTGCTGAAAGAGTCTCTCATGTCGGCACGAATATGATTGCTTTGTTTTGCCATGTCATTCCTTACCTCGGCTCGAATATCGTTCCCTTGTTTTGCCATTTCTCCCTTCAAGTTGACGAATTGACTTTGAAGATTCGTCACCATCTCTCGATTAGTCTTCATGAACGTCTCGACGTCTTGATTCAATGCCATCGGTTGATTGAGAAGTGGAGCTTGGTAAGCTTGAGAATTTCCTTGATTTGGGTATGGGTTTCTTTGGGATTGATATTGATTCGTAGCACGAGGTTGGGATTGGTTGTTTCGGTTATAGCTTTGTTGTTGGTTTTGGTTGGGAGGAGGGAAACCGGGTGGAGCAAGATAGTTGTTTGAACGATAACTTAGCAAGCTACGGTCTCCTTGAGGACGAGCTTGATAGCCTCCCGTGGGATAAGTACCGTATGCCGCGTTAACGTTTTCAGAAAAATTGCCTTGAGTGGAAGGACAATCATTATAAGAATGAGGACCACCACATGTGTCACAAGAAATAGCAACGGCTTTAGCTTGTTGAAAGTGGTTTGTGGCCATGGTCATGAAATCCTTGTGCATACCCGCGATTTGTCGGGCAAGTTCGGTTATCTCGGGATTGGAGGTAGTAGAAGAAACATTGGCTCTCGAGTTAGATCTTGAGGATGCGGATGAATCCCAATTCTTTTGATGAGTAGTCATGTTTTCAATCAACTCTCTACACTCCTCCGGTCTCCTTTTCATAAAAGTACCACCGGCGGCATTGATCGTGTCACGATCACGAAAAGTAAGACCATTATAGAAAGTATCAATGAGAGTGATGGGGAGCATGTTATGGTTCGGACAACGGTCGATCAAGTCATTGTATCGTTCCCAAGCATCAAAGAGCGATTCATCATTGTCTTGCATGAATCCACTAATTTGGTTACGAAGGCTTGTGACCATGGATGGTGGGAAGTAGCGCGACAAAAAGCGTTGAGTCATGTCATTCCAAGTATGAATAGAATTCTTTGGGAGACGGTCAAACCATTTTTCGGCATGGTGAGAAAGCGAGTGGGGAAATAGTTGAAGGCGAAGTTCATCCATAGAAACACCGGGGGACTTCATGCTTTGGGTGATGGTAATGAATTTTTCAAGGTGTTTGTTGGCATCATCATCCGGAATTCCTCGAAATGGGTTAGTTTGCACTTGTTGGATCATGTGATGCTTCAACGAAAACTCCTGAGCCGTGATGTGCATCGGCGCAATCGGGCCTCCGCGTCCGTTAATGGTGGGTTGACACAATTCCTCCATTGTTCGTAAATCATGTAGGGGGACATTGTTGTTGTTGTTGTTATTATTATTCAAATTGGGTAGAGGTGGGTTATTATTGTTGTTATTAACACCAGCCATATCTAGATCTTCACGAGTCTCGGGCTCAGAATAGTTTGAGGATCTAGTACGCATACACCTGTAGAAGAAAAATACAAAGAGAGAATATCTATATAATCTTTTTGGTGCAAACCTTTGGAAAAGAATTGCTTTTTATGACTTTTCAATGTTTTTGTATTTTTGAAGAATTATATATTTTTTAGGGTTTTTGAAAATTTTTGAAGCAAGGAAAATAACGTTCAAAGAACGGATCCCAAAATTCAATGCGTCTCTCACTAGAAACCGTTAATCTTAATGAAAAGAGCCGGCAGCGGCGCCATTTTAATACTTGTTTTTACCCCAAGTATAAAATCTTATCGTCCGAATCCTTTCGAATTGACTATTGGTTCAAAGTGCGACTCAATTGTTCTTGGTGGAAATGAAAATGGATTGGTTGATTATCTATTTTAACTAATAGCAAAAGTAAGTGTCGTTGAGTAAAGTAGAAGTTTAAAGATTAAACTAGAAATAACGAATTAAAAATAAATGCTTGAAAAACTTAAAGACAAGATTAGAAAAATACTTGATCACTTAATAAAACTAACACTTGGGAAATTTGTAAAAACAATAAACTAAAACAAACCCTAATCGGAATATAGGTGAAACACCCGTCAGAATGTTTGGTCGGAATAAGGCAATCGGAATAACAAAAATACCCTTGGTCGGAATATGGCTGCAATCGGAATATTTAGAAAAACCACTAATCAGAATGTTTAGAAAAACATTCAATCGTAATGACAACAAAACCACCCTAATCGGAATATTCTAAAATGTGGCAGTCGGAATATCTGAGAAACTAGGCTGATCAGAATAATAAGGATGCTTCAATCGGAATGGGTAAAACCCTAATCCGACCAATACGATCGGAATAATGGGGTGCAAATCGGAAAGTTCAAAGCCCTTATCCGATCAATACGATCGGAATAAAGGGGGGGGGGGTGATGATCGGAATACAGCGATCGGAAAGGGGTTTAGACCCTTTCCGATTTATGTGGGATTCGAAATAAGCTAGTGATAAGCTACTATGATAAGCTCACACCAAGACTAGCACGAATCAAAAGTGAAATATACTAAATAAGCACAATCAACAACTTATCCAAACTTTAACTAAGCAAACTTTTGAATCAAACTATAAAAATGAATGAACTTTTTTAGAAAACTTTTAAAAAGTAACTAAGCTAAATATGTAAATAAGCCAATAAGCACAAAGATCTTAAAGCTTATTCGTATGAAAACTTAAATAAACATAAAAAGATTAACTTTTTAAGCACGAAAACATTAATGAACAACACGGATCATAAGTAATTCGCACCAAAAGTGAATCAAAATCAAAGAAAGGTAGAAAGAGATGAAAGATTAAAAGCTTAACTAGAACTTGATTAATGAAATCAACAATACATAAAGGTTTAATCTTGAAAGATTAAAAGAAAGAAAGATGAAAACTTAGTGATAGAAAGTGGAGAACTTTCTCTCTCTAAAACTAGAAAGAAAAGTGAAAAAATGAAAACTAAAACTAAAGACTAACCACACTCCTAATGTGTATTAGGAGGGTATTTATAGGGAAAATGGGAAGGAGTGCATGTGTTGCCTCTTCTTTCTTTCTTTCTTCACGTCTTCTCGACTCGATTTAATTCTTTGTCTTTTCTCGACGTTGTCTCGGGATTTGAACTTGTCTTGATAATTTTCTACTTTAATTTAGACTTGAGTTCTTCGACTTCATTAAATTTCCGTCTTTAGACTTTTTCTTCGATGAATCTTCAGAATAGGCCTTGGACTTCCGTTCTTTTAGCGCTCTTGATCTTTTGACTTCGTCTTTTCCTGTTTTCTTCGATAAAAGCCCGTGAAAGCCCGTGTTTTCTTCCTTTTTAATCTTTTGGTCCTAAAACACAATAAAAACACAAACCACACATAATTCCGACTTTTACGACATAAAATACACGTTTTGGTCTTGTTATTATTGGAAATAAGTGGTAAAAGGATAAGTGTTTTCACACTTATTAACGGATGCCCGGGATTTTATGTTTTATCAATTATTGTCTCGATGTTTATATTTTTGACGTTTTTATTTTAAGTTCGTATTAAGTCGAGTCGAGAGTCGATATTATTATTTTTGAGGTACGTTTTAAATTTTTAAAGTATCTTTATGAAACCCGAGCCCTGTAAATATTTAAAAAAAATTGACTAATAGTTATTTCCCGCTTTTTAGCTAACTATTTACATTTTTAGCCACAACTTTTGCTAAATTGCAACTTTGGTCCCTACCCCACTATATATAAACTAAAAACAAAAACACACATCACATTTCTTCACTTCAAAATTTCACTCATCTCTTCTTTCTCTCTCTTGAATGCCGAAACACCACCCACACCCCAAATCCATTCAAATTTCAATTTTAACTCAAGTTTTAGGTTGATTCAAGATAAACCAAGCATAGACCCAATCTTATATTTGATCAAGGATCATATTGGTGTAAGAATTCCTTACATGCAAGCACATTTTTTTTCTTGATGTTGGTAGGTAGGAGCTATGATCATACATGGCATTTTTATGATGATCTATGGTAATTCTTGCTAAAGATCTTGTTAAAACTTCATTTTGATCTTAAGATTTTTATTTTTATTATGATTTTGATGTTATGGTTGATGTATGATGATATTAGGGTATAGAAATGACCATTTCTATGGTTGGTTTTTATCAAAAAGTTGATTTTGTACAAGATTTTTATGGTCATTTTATAACAGTAAGTAAAGTGTAAAATCCGAATTTTTATGTTTTGAAAATGGCTTAACTTATAGCCTAGGGTTGTAGATAATTTTCTTAGCTTCGATTTGATATAAGGTAGAGCTTCTAGCTCCAAACGAGCACGAAGTTATGATGTTTTGAATGATTGTGTACCGGGAGACGAGTATCGACACTACAAGTAGTTGTTGTCGATATTTGGATCGAATATCGGGGACTCTAAATGGATGTTTTGAAAAATGTAACCTACTGATAATGAGGTGTTTATTTTATAGGTTGAGTTTACTTTAAAACCCGAGTGTCGGTTTTGTAAACGGAGTCGTTTAAATAAGTTAAAACGGTTGCATGAAAAATTAACGTAAATCTGTCCGGATTTTATAGTTTGAAAATGAGTTGGATAAAGTACTTAAAAAGTAATTTCATTTGATAAACTTGTAAGAGGAATTTCTATATATAGTAAGTTAGTTTATCGAGTCGTTTCATAAACGGTTGACAAGTTTAAAAGGGGTAAATAAGCTAGTACATGTAGTATGTACCGGCGGACTTTGTAAAAAGTGTAAAATGGTTAAGTAAATGTGTAGTATAGTATGATGAAGTTATTTATATCTTTTTCTCTCGAGTTTATCGTGATTTTATGAGTTTGAGTTTGATGTTGTTATGTATGATTTATTTTTCAAGTTTATTATTGATGAACGCGCCTTATTTGATAGGTTGCGGTTTTTGTGTTTATCGGGCATCAACTATCGTCGAAGATCGTCTTACTACTGCTATTGCTCCAGGTGAGTCTATAGCCTCGCTTTTGTAATTGTTTGAATGATTTTAAAACCTGCGAGGGGGATACATGCTATTTGAAAGTAAAATGAACACAAGTCATGATTGATTGTTTGGACCCAAATGTTGCCTTTGTTGCCCTTGTTGTTTTGAATTATATAAGTACCTAATTTGCAAAAGACACTAAATTCATGAGCCGTTAAATATCTTCTGACTTGATGTTGTGAGTTGGGAATAGCCGCTTATTCTAATAATAGTACTATTGGGCTGACGACCCTATTTGAGACCAAGGCTTTACGCTGAGTAACCCGCTGGGAAGGATAATTTTACGAGAATGAGAATTGGTATTTTTACAAATGATACCCTAGTAGGGGCACTGGAATTTCATCTAGTCATGCCGGCTTTAGGCGTGGGTGACTAAGTTAAGGGGTCGGTGTCACGAGCTTAATACAATTATATAGCTATTGCTATATGCTAGATTACCAGAATAATAGATTGTATACGTAGCAATTCTATTAAATGATCTTGATTGATTTTTCTCTTGTGTTCAAATGTTGATTTGGAAAACCTATAGACTCGCTCAACCGTTGTGTTGATGATTTTAAGCATGTATTTCAGGTATTGAAGTTGATGAATTGCGGAGCTTTCTGGAGAAGGATTGCGGATTTGCTTTTGTGGTGATTGGTCTAAAACGGATTTCTTTCCCTTTTGTCATAAAAATAATACAGTACGGTCGAGTACTTTGGTAAATTGTTTGTGGATGTGATAAAGTCTTTGTGGGACCTAAATATTACTCTTATATTTCTAAAATTGTTTTACTTGGGATCGAAAGTTTTAGACAATAGTTAAATTATCTCCTTTTATATTCCAAATGTATCATTTTAAGTTTGTTCAAAATGTCTTGTGTAACAATGTTTGTATTTAGCACCCAAATGTGTATTTCCGCTGCGCAATGTAATTTGGGGGTGTTAAAGATTGGTAATCAGAGCTTTTTAGTTATAGCGAATTAGGTCGATTTTTTTTTGAAAAATGTCCTAAACTATAACTGTGGTGTCGAAAATATTTTACATAAGCAATGCAACTTCTCCGCAAGGCTCCGGTAAGATTATTTGTTTTGTATTGTTTTATAGTTGATGTATCCCTTAAAATTGAAATGATTTTAAAGTATTTATTAAGTAAATACTATGATGATATATAATGATGTATTGATGTTGTTGAAAGTACGTTGAGTACTTGTTATCGTAATTTTCTTTATGTAATGCATATGTATATAATTTTAAATAATGACCTTATGTACTGCCGAGGGTCTAGAATAGTAGACCAGATGATGAACGATTTTACAACTGATTTATTGCGACTTATATCGGGTATGAGGAAGTTTGATTAGTTGATGTATGATAGATATGTGGTTGAAATTGGTGTGAATAGGAGGTTGATGTGAAAGAAAAGTTGTTTTAAAGGTTGTATTTGGTATGTGGAGAATTGAGTTTGTTAGGACTTGGAAGATGGATGAGATTACTAGTCTTGGGTCGATTGTGATGAATTGGTGTGTTTGAATTGAATGGTTTAAAGAGAAGTAGGTAAGTTTTGAAAGGATGAGTGCGCCTCAGGTGAGACTGATTCTGAGTAGAGCTTGGAAGCTTAGGAATGTTGAAAGTCGTACTGAGATTTACCTGGTGATTGATCTACCGTGTATGAGTGAGTATTTGGATTTTGAGAGTGAGCTGCCATCAGGTTATGGATTTGAACTTGAGGTGTGAAAAGAGAAATAGACGAGTGTGAAGAAGCTGACAACAATGTTAAGGAGGATGAGGAGCTGTTGTCTAAGGAACTAATCGTGTAATGGATTTCTTTGTATCTTATTTTCTTTTGTGATCAGACTTATTAACCCTTGTGTCGTAGCATTGTGATGGAACTTATTATCTTTTAAGTTTGTTCGGTAGACGATTGTAGTGACAGACAGTGCCACTATTCTGTTGAATCCTCAACGCAATCTGAATTACCCTCATGATCTATGATGTGCATTATTGACTCTTTTGAGTTTTGGTTGATGAACCATTGTAGTTTATGTTGTTCGTGCATGTAGTATCCATGAGATATCCTGATGAAGAATTCCTTCTTTTAGCTTGATATGTATACCTAACATGTTTCTTTCTTCTGTGCTGATGGAAGAAGGAGTATGGGAATCATATTTCTGTCATTAGTAGATCACTACGTGACTAAGTTTCTTGAAATATGTTGCCAAAACTAACAACTGCTACTGTGAACACTATGATCGAACAAGTTATTGCTAGAGCTTTTGGAGCTGATTGTGCTGCAAGGAATCAAGATGCTGGGGTTAAATTGTGTTGTAGATAATGATGATGCTGCTAAGAATAATGATGATGCTGCTGAAAATAATGATGATGCTGCTAAGAATAATGATGATGCTGCTGAAAATAATGGCGATGCTGCTAACAATGATGAGGATGCTGCTGATCCAGACGATAGTGTTGCTGCTGTTCTGCAAGTTCAAGAGAATATATATATATGTTAGTTTTCAGAAGTGTGGTTTTGCGCTGTTTGGTGGTATTAGTAGTGCATTAGAATTGCATAGTTGGATTGATAAGATAGAGAATACTTTGAGATTGGGTGTTTAGAAATTAATAAGGTAAAATTTGCTGCTGTTATATTTCAGGATGGTACACTAAGATGGTGGAATACCAAGTGACTACTTTAGGATTGGTTGTGACTAATAGTAAGACATGGCCCGTGATGAAAGGACTATTGACTGCTAGGTTTTGTCCTAAGAAGGAACTAGGACAGTTGGAATCTGAATTGAGATAATTAGTGCTAAGGGACGATGATATTACTGCTTACTGGGAAATTTTCTGAGCTATACTTGCTATGCCATGATACTTTTGTGAATGACCGTAAAACAAAGAAGCAGTACATTAGGGGATTGTCTAGTGATACCAAGAGTGAGATTATTTCTTCTTAACCTGAATCTTTAGATGAAGCTGTTCAGAGGACGATTGATTTAATGGACGTGAAAGTGCAAGTTAGGAAATATAGCATTGTTGAAATAATAAGAGATAGTGGGAATCTGCTCAGTCTAACCCAAATTAAGGTTAGAATCGTGGGGATTACAGTAATAACAATAACCAAAGACAGAACCGAAATCAGTATTTAAACCCTAGAAGGAATGATGAGATTCGTGCTGCCACTGTGTCTAGAAGTGACAAGATAAATCTCGAGTGTGTTTGCTGTACTCTATACCATGTAGGTAATTTTACACAATTGCGACTAGAGTTAGGACAACCTGGTCATAAAGCTGCTAAGTGCAGAACAAGGGGATTAGTCAATGGAATTAGTATCCCTGGAGTTGTGATATGATTTAGCCGTGGCGAGAAAGAATACAAACAAAGGAATTGTCCAAGGAAAGGAAATTGACAAGATAGGAATGCTGCCGCTCCGGTTTATGTTTGAATGATGCTGACAAACCTTATGGTCTGAATGTTGTAAATGGTATATTCTTATTTGAGATTCTTTATGTCAGTATGTTGTTTGGTTTCAGATCAGGTAGAAACTGTAGAACTGTAAAGATTCAATTGTTTTATCAAGGAGAGTCAATAAGATTGACAATTAACTATGATGTGGAGTTAACCGATGGAAATGTTGCTAGTGTTAGTTTTACACTGAGAGTGTGTTCCTTGAATTTAGGAAAGTAGGTGTTTAGTATCGACTTGATTCTCAAAGAGTTGGAATCTTTGGATGTGGATTATTGGTATGAATTGGTTAGTGGTGCGAAGTGCTGATGCTTGAGATTGGACTAATCTTCACTATAAATTGATAGCTGCTGGTTTAGATTATGCTGCGAAGCTAAGTGTTGACTATGAGAGGTGATGAGTGAACCTTCCGTTTGAGAAGTATCTTGTTTAGAAACAAGGAAGTATGTGGAAGAGGAATGTGATGTATTCCTAGCTCAGGTAATTAGTGATATAGTGGTTGAGGAGAAGTTGAGAGATCTGTTAATGACTCGAGAGTAATCTGAGGTTTTCCTGAAGTTTTGTAGTGTTGTTGCCGCCTTATGAAATGAAATTCGTTTCGATTGAGTGTTGTAAGCGATAGGTGTAGTGCTTCTGCGTTTTGTTATGTAGTGCTTCTGTGTTTTGTTGAGTAGTAATCGTATGCCTTATCATTTGGCACCGTCAAAATGGAATGAGTTATCCGGTCAACTGCGAGAAGTGATGGATAAAGGATGTATTTGATTAAGTTTCGTTACAGTGATGGTCGTCTGTATTGTTTGTCAAAGAAATATGGATTGTTTCGGATGTGTATTGATCATCAAGAGCTTAACACTTGACAGCCAAGAATCGGTATCCATTACCGAGGATTGATGATTCGTTTGATCCATGCAACTTGTCTGGATCCAGTGTGTACTCAAAGATCGCTTTGAGTTCTAGTTATCATTAACTGAGAGTTAGAGAAGGAAGATATTCCTACAGTTGTTTTTCGTACTTGATGTGGGTACTTTAACTTTCAAGTGGTGTTTTTGGAATGGACGAACGCGTCTGCAGTATTCGTGGACTAGGTGAATCTTGTGTGTAAGTTGTACTAGGATGAATTAGTCATTACATCTGTTGAATATATTCTATTTTTATCCAAGAGGAAAGGAGGAACATAAGTAGCATATGAGGATAATTTTTGGGATGGTTGGAAAAAGAGAAACTGTATGTAAAGTTTCCTATGTGTGAATGTTGGTTGAAATATTTGCGTTTTCTAAGGCAGTTGTTTGACAACAAAGGTATTCGTGAAGATCTTGCCAAGATTGAAACGATCAATGATTGGTCGGTACCAACGACGCCGACGGAAATCTGTTAATTCCTTGGTTTAAGCTGGGAATAATCGGAGGTTTATCGAAAGGTTTTCACTGATTGTTAAACCATTGATTAAGCTAACTAAGAAGAATTGGATGTGTGAGTCCCACTTATACATCTAAATTGTAAGTTTCGAGATCTGATCCTTATCAGATGAGGAAGTTGTATTTTGAACACTGAAAGGTAGGTTGTGTTCTG
Organism: Glebionis coronaria; assembly: GCA_025667525.1. Classification (NCBI taxonomy): domain Eukaryota; kingdom Viridiplantae; phylum Streptophyta; class Magnoliopsida; order Asterales; family Asteraceae; genus Glebionis; species Glebionis coronaria. Next base: position 228,970,269 of record CM046879.1, read on the forward strand.
CACCGATGTTGTCATTGTTGAAAGGATCTGAGGTATTCATAGTTTGTAGTTTGTTGTGATGTGTCTCATAAGGGTTATGTAGTTGTGGTGTTTGCTTTGAGATGGTGGAAATATTACTTGTATGGAATCAAGTGTGTAGTGATAAAGGATCATAGAAGTTGCTCCATAATTAATTTCATGGGATGATAAAGGAAATGAGTAGAGGATCACCAGTTATATATGTTTTGAGTACCTGAATATGTTGATGGTTATGACCGTGAGTGATTATGACTACGAGATTCGCTACCATCCGGGAAAGGCGAATGTGGTACCTAATGCACTTATCATGGAAAAAGGGGAAAATCTTTTCAGATTTGAGTTTTCGTGATGACAAGAGTGTGGGCTTAATAGCAAGGATATGAAATTTTAAGTTAGTGGTCTGATTTGAGAGGGAGGTCAAGATAAGTGATTTCAACATTTTGTCGAACGCATGGAAAGGATTTTGTTGTAACGCCAAGTTAGGCATGGTATATTGAGCACTCCTAACATATCTAAGTTGAGAGTGAGACTTAGTGATGAAGGAATCTCACAAGTCAAGTAATCGATACGTTTTGGTTTGGGTAAAGATGAAAGTTGAGTTGAGTACTGTGTGTTATACAGAGACTGATGGATAGAGTGAAAGGACGATTCGAACATTGAACGGAATACTTGTGCGTGTGTGATTGACTTAGGCCTTGTTGGAATTTTTATATGACGATGATTGTCATGCTAGTAATGAGGCTGTACTATTGATGGTACATAAAGAACTTCAATTTGTGAAGGTTAAAGGTAGTGAGTTATGGACGTAAGATTAGGTTTTCGGTGTATTGCAGAAATGTAGGTGGAATTAAATGAGTAAACTAGAAGTGATATTGGCAATATTGATAAGATTTTATGAGTTAAAGATCGGTTATTAAGTAACAAGGAATTGTTAGAAGAGTTATGTTGGCAATCGAAGGAAATCGATGGAATATGAAATTGGAAAAGTGGTTATGCTTAAGGTGTCGTTATGACGAGTGAAATTGGTTTTGAGAACAACAAAGAAGGAATTCAACTTGAAGATAAGTTGCTTTTCCAAGAAAGAACTGTGAAGAGTTCTTATGAGGTCGAAACATGGTAAGGATTATATTGTGAAGATGCAAGTATTCCAGAAGTGGAATTTGAAATGGTGAAAGAAGCATGAGGATTTCTTTAAGGAAAAAAGTTCTCATTTGTTCTGGAGGTATGGGATGTGAGTATAAGAGGGGCCGAGCGCCGGGACGTCGCTCTCTTTTAGGAGGGTAGGATGTGACAACCCAAAACCAAGGTCATTTATTTAATATTATATAATATTATTTTTACGAATAACTTTGAAATTTTTTGGTGAGTTGAATGAAATGACGATTGATGGTTTTATTTTAAACCGACGTTGGAGGTCTTATTTTTATCTTTTTACTAATAGCGAGGATTATTAGTGACCACGATATCGACGGATGCCCGAGATTTTATGTTTTATCAATTGTTGTCTCGATGTTTATATTTTTGACGTTTTTATTTTAAGTTCGTATTAAGTCGAGTCGAGAGTCGATATTATTATTTTTGAGGTACGTTTTAAATTTTTAAAAGTATCTTTATGAAACCCGAGCCCCATAAATATTTTTAAAAAAATTGACTAATTGTTATTTCCCGCTTTTTAGCTAACTATTTACATTTTTAGCCACAACTTTTGCTAAATTGCAACTTTGGTCCCTACCCCACTATACATAAACTAAAAACAAAAACACACATCACATTTCTTCACTTCAAAATTTCACTCATCTCTCCTTTCTCTCTTGAATGCCGAAACACCACCCACACCCCAAATCCATTCAAATTTCAATTTTAACTCAAGTTTTAGGTTGATTCAAGCTAAACCAAGCATATACCCAATCTTATATTTGATCAAGGATCATATTGGTGTAAGAATTCCTTACATGCAAGCACATTTTTTTTTCTTGATGTTGGTAGGTAGGAGCTATGATCATGCATGACATTTTTATGATGATCCATGGTGATTCTTGCTAAAGATCTTGTTAAAACTTCATTTTGATTTAAGATTTTTATTTTTATTATGATTTTGATGTTATGGTTGATGTATGATGATATTAGGGTATAGAAATGACCATTTCTATGGTTGGTTTTTATCAAAAAGTTGATTTTGTACAAGATTTTTATAGTCAATTTATAACAGTAAGTAAAGTGTAAAATCCGAATTTTTATGTTTTGAAAATGGCTTAACTTATAGCCTAGGTTTGTAGATAATTTTCTTAGCTTCGATTTGATATAAGGTAGAGCTTCTAGCTCCAAACGAACACGAAGTTATGATGTTTTGAATGATCGTGTACCGGGAGACGAGTATCGACACTACAAGTAGTTGTTGTCGATATTTAGATCGAATATCGGGGACTCTAAATGGATGTTTTGAAAAATTTAACCTACTGATAATGAGGTGTTTATTTTATAGGTTGAGTTTACTTTAAAACCAGAGTGTCGGTTTTGTAAACGGAGTCGTTTAAATAAGTTAAAACGGTTGCATTAAAAATTAACGTAAATCTGTCCGGATTTTATAGTTTGAAAATGAGTTGGATAAAGTACTTTAAAAGTAATTTCATTTGATAAAATTGTAAGAGGACTTTCTATCTATAGTAAGTTAGTTTATCGAGTCGTTTCATAAACGGTTGACAAGTTTAAAAGGGGCAAATAAGCTAGTACATGTAGTATGTACCGGCGGACTTTGTAAAAAGTGTAAAATGGTTAAGTAAATGTGTAGTAAAGTATGATGGAGTTATTTATATCGTTTTCTCTCGAGTTTATCGTGACTTTATGAGTTTGAGTTTGATGTTGTTATGTATGATTTATTTTTCAAGGTTATTATTGATGAACGCGCCTTATTTGATAGGTTGCGGTTTTTGTGTTTATCGCGCATCAACTATCGTCGAAGATCGTCTTACTACTGCTATTGCTCCAGGTGAGTCTATAGCCTCGCTTTTGTAATTGTTTGAATGATTTTAAAACCCGCGAGGGGGATACATGCTATTTGAAAGTAAAATGAACACAAGTCATGATTGATTGTTTGGACCCGAATGTTGCCTTTGTTGCCCTTGTTGTTTTGAATTGTATAAGTACCTAATTTGCAAAAGACACTAAATTCATGAACCGTTAACTATCTTCTGACTTGATGTTGTGAGTTGGGAATAGCCGTTTATTGTAATAATAGTACTATTGGGCTGACGACCCTATCTGAGACCAGGGCTTTACGCTGAGTAACCCGCTGGGAAGGATAATTTTACGAGAATGAGAATTGGTATTTTTGCAAATGATACCCTAGTAGGGGCACTGGAATTTGATCTAGTCATGCCGGCTTTAGGCGTGGGTGACTAAGTTAAGGGGTCGGTGTCATGAGCTTAATACAATTCTATAGCTATTGCTATATGCCAGATTACCAGAATAATAGATTGTATACGTAGCAATTCTATTAAATGATCTTGATTGATTGTTCTCTTGTGTTCAAATGTTGATTTGGAAAACCTATAGACTCGCTCAACCGTTGTGTTGATGATTTTAAGCATGTATTTCAGGTATTGAAGTTGATGAATTGCGGAGCTTGCTGGAGAAGGATTGCGGATTTGCTTTTGTGGTGATTGGTCTAAAACGGATTTCTTTCCCTTTTGTCATAAAAATAATACTGTACGGTCGAGTACTTTGGTAAATTGTTTGTGGATGTGATAAAGTCTTTGTGGGACCTAAATATTACTCTGATATTTCTAAAATTGTTTTACTTGGGATCAAAAGTTTTAGACAATAGTTAAATTATCTCCTTTTATATTCCAAATGTATCATTTTAAGTTTGTTCAAAATGTCTTGTGTAACAATGTTTGTATTTAGCACCCAAATGGGTATTTCCGCTGCGCAATGTAATTTGGGGGTGTTAAATTATCATCGCATCGTATTTATATATTCCATTTCAAGAATAAAGCAAATAAATAAATAAATGAATAAAATGGTTTTAACAAGTTTTGATGTCTTTCATATATTAGGCCCGTCGTGAATATTTTGACTCAACCCGAGTTTACTTATCCAAGTTTACTCTAGCTAGTATCCTTAACCATATGGACCTTAATTGGTTTATTAGGCTAAGCATCCACGAGTCTCATTCCTTGAGATTTTAAATTGTGGAGAACGAGAGATGATAGAGTTGATAATAAGTTTAAGGGTTAATTCTTCCTTATATGAGTTTTGTGGCTCTTTCTTCCCGCTTGTATATTTAATTGCTTAATAAATGAGGATTTTTGCGGTGTCGATTCGATATCTTAACTCTTAGCCAAATCTTTATTCTCCTTGTAATTAAATCATGAACACATTGAGGGTGCCAGCGTTGTGGACTTCCGACTAAGGTGGTTCATAACCACTAAGTAGGAGGTATTCAGACCATGGGACCGTGGAATTTGGCTGACTATACATATCATAAATAAAGAAAGAATAAGATTAAAACATGACCTCAAGGAGCCTTAGGGTGTGGGCAATGTAGCACGAACCTTGTCATTAGAGCCTTAGGGTGTATGGCATGGTAAGTGTTGAATAAAAATTGATCAAAAATCAATTCCCTCGTTTATCGTTCAAGGAGCCTTAGGGTGTGGACAATAGATGAGGAGCATTTTTACATCTTAAAGAGCCTAAGGGTATATGATGTGAACTTGCTAAACTCCACATAAAGTCAACATGACTTTGGAGGAATAATTAATAAGTAGTACTATTGGCCAAATTTTGGGTCCGGGAATTTATTCCCCAAATCGTGTTAAATCATCCTTGATGTGGGCTTACTTTAGTGACAACGTTTTTTTAGGACGAGGTTAGGTTTTGAGTGTCGGGTTTGCACCGTTTGGCCTTCATTTTTGGACTAATAATTATCAAATAAGTCAAATGAGGCTACGGGTGAATAACAATCAATAAATCTAGAGATACAACGTAGGAATTGGAGAAAGAGTATTACACAATTGTCTTATATAAGTGGTTTTAACTTAAGGACTTATGGTAAACAATGATCTCGTTTTTAAGCTTGGTATGGGGAACGTGAAACTTGAGGGTGATTAATATTCATGACACCAAAGCCCTAATTTAAGTCTTAGATTTCTTTACGAGTTTCTTCCATCAAATAATTTCCAAGTTAATAAATTATTATAACTCTTGTTTTTATCTTTCCGTCATAATAATAATAGTATATCTTAATAAAGGCCGAGATGGATTAATTATGAGAAAAATGTGACTTTATGCTTTAAAATAATGCATTGAATGGAGTCATTGCAATGGTCAAGTGTAGGGAATTTAATAAGTGTGTAAACACTTATCCTTTTGCCACTAAAATCAAGGAAAAACAAGACCTAATCATGTGTTTACTATCGTAAAAATCGGAATTACGCGTGGTTTTGTGTTTTTGTGTGAAATAGGTACAAATGATCAAAAGGAAAGAAAACACGGGATTTCACGGTCAAGTGTTGAAGAAAAGTCCAAGAAAGAGACAAAGACAAAGTCAAAAGACCAAAAGTGTGCCAAAGATCACGAAAACGGCAATTCGACACGGTTTTGAAGAAATGAACTAGAAATCCGAAATCGAGCTCGTTTTAGTGGATTTAATCATTTACGAAGATTTTGGGCCAAGTGGGTCCCACATTCGGGTATTGGGCCCAAAGGCCCATTAAGACTCTTAAGATATTTAAAATATGGGCCAAAAGCCCATTTGCCAAATTATGGGACGGATTGAGAACAAATATTGGGCCCAAGCCCATTTGCCCATTTGCCAAATTAAGAGACGGAAGGAGTTATGATTTTTGGGCCAAGCCCAATTACAAAGTAAAAAATGAAAACAATGAAAACAAAGTATTTAACTCTTTTTGGTCATTTACCTGGTCAAACTACTCCCCTCACCACACACGTATTTTACCCAACCCCTCACCCCACACGTTTCTTTAAAACAAATTTACCCACCCCTTTATTGTCATTCGATACAAACAAGGTTACCCCTCACCCACTTCTTTTTCTCTCTCAATAAACAAACACAGCTTCCACCATTATTTAACCAATCTCACAAACCCTAATTCACCCATAACACAAAAACTACTTAGTAAAATTTGGGGTTTTGTCTAAAACGTGTGATTCACACGTATCAAATAAATTCCCCCTTAATTCGGAAGCAACACCATGGTGGTCCTCAAATCTACGTGGCCAACCTCCTTCATTTGATTGGTGCTCACACCTCACCACAACCCCTCTATCCAATCACCTGTTGCCACCTCAGCCACCAACTAGCACAACAAACACATATTACTGCCAAGGTGGCAATCCGAGTGAAAGAGAGAGAGTTTCAGTCGTTTGATGAAGAATGAAGAAAGAGAAGATGAAAAGAGCGGCCAAGATTGTTTCCTTGCCCACCAAGTTCACCAAGAAGGTTTATGGGGTTTTCCTATAAAAACCCCCATCATATGTAATCAGGGTGCACTTTAATTTTAATTTTTATTTTTATGCAATTTACTTTTTAGGTAAAATTATAATTATTAATTTTCCAGTAATGTAATCCAAGTTTCAGTTATTAATAAAATTTTTATTTCGGTTTAATTAATTTTGTCTCTTTTAATTTCTATCAAGTTTTACATTAATCTTTAATCTGTTTTGTTTTTCTCAATATTATTATTATTTGTTCTATTTAAAATTAATATATTAAAGTAAAGGTGAATGTTATTTTCCCCCACTGGGAAAATTATATAAATTTGGTTCGATTTGTGTACTTGGTTCGTGGTTCGAGAAGTGATTTTATTTTCCGAAGATGATGATGTTTGGTTGATAAGAAGGTGGTGTTTGATTCGGTCACAAGGGGGTTCAGCACTTTCCTTCTGCTCAAAGGCTATCATCATCAGGTTTGTTATCTTCTTTATTTTTGATAAGTTTTAGATTTAATTTAAGTTTGTTTAATCTGCTTATGTTTATTAGTTTTATGTTGGTTTTTGTTTAGTTATTTAGCTGTTTACTTGAATATGCTTATGTTGGATTATTGTTTGTTTGATCTGCTTATTCATTTTCGGTAAATTTTATTTGTTTGGTTTTGAGTTTTGTTTGGTTCTGCTTATTCATTTTTCTTATCTGCTTATTTTTTTTATATGTTTATTGATTTACTCCGTTTTATTTACTGTTATTATTTAGTTTGGTTTTGTTGGTTTAAGTTTTTAATATCTGCTTGTTAAGTTTAAACTTCTTTTTTGGATTTAGTAAGGTATCTGGTTTTGTTATTTTCTTTTTGAGTGATATTATGCTTATTTGCTTTTTATTCTGCTTATTTGAAGTGCTTATTTGGTTTACTGGTTTGCTAATATTGTTGTGTAGAACAACAGATTCCTTTGATCTGTATGTTTAGAAGTCCAAAAGTAAAAATAATAGCCAAAAATCCGTCCATAGCAGGACTCGAACCTGCTACCTTTCGCTTAACAGTCCAACACCATAACCATCTCTTCTAGGCTTTAACTTGCGTTTATTATCAGTCCTTTTTATTAATATAGATTTGTTAAATCTTAGCTGGCAGTTAATTAAATAGTTTAATACAAGTTTTGATTTAATTAAATTTAGTTAAAAGTTTTATTTTCGTTTTATTAAGTTTTAAATAAAAAATAAAAAGAAAAAAATATTTTATTTAAATAAGTTTTAGTTTATTTTTAAATTAGTTCAAAAGTAATTTAGTTTTATTTGGAAATGGTTTTAAATAGGTTTTGTTTAAATTCAAATTACTTTTATAATTTTAAATTAGTTTTCAATTTAGTTTTATTTAAAAAAAATAGATTTCATTTAAAGTTTTTAGTTTAAAATTAATTAGATTTAAATTTAGGTTTAAGTATTAGTTTAAAATAGTTTTCACATTTGTTTAAAAAGTTTTAAATAGTTAATTAATTAGCTTTTAATTAAATAGTTTTTAGTTTTTAAAATACCAAAAATATACGTTTCACCAAGAACAAATTAATCCACGTAAATTGGAAATCAATTCGAGTCGAGTCGAGGAACGAAACATAGATTTTAAAAAGGATTGCAAAAATTCTTACATTATAATTAAAGTCCTAAAAACCAAAATAACTATTAAAAAGCCTAAATAAAGATTTTTCACTTTGTAAACCTCTAATATGACTAAATAAGAATGAAAACTATTTTAATAAATTTTAAAACTAAATAAAACTATTTAAAATGATTAAAAACTATTAAAACCGTAAAATAATTCTAGAAATTAGAAAAATGATGATAAAGTTAATCTAAGAGTTGCAAAAATCCTATTTTAATGTATTAGACCTAAGAAAAATATAAAAAGTGCAAAAATATGAAAATTGAAATTTAATAATTAAATAATATTAAAAATCCAAAAATTATAAAAAAGTCTAAAAACTTGCAAACTAGTTTATTTTAACCTAAATAAACAGAAAATGAAAGTGAAATTACCAAAATACCCTAATAGGCCCCCAAATGGGCTAAAAATGAAAATAGTCCAATCTAATGGCCTTTTATGCCCAAAAAGTTCAACTAAGCCCAAATGACCTGAAAAAGCCCTATCTGACTCAAAATTTAATTCTGAACACAAATGTCTGAAGGCCCAAAAGCTGGTTTTGAGCTTATCACAACTTACTGGTATAACAGCTTATCCTTATTGGGCCAATAAGCCCATTAAGCAATAAGCCAATGCCATAAGCTCAGATTAGACACATAACCTTCTTTTGAGATGCCTAAGAGATCTGTGAAAAGAAATTTTGAAAAAGCAAACCCAATAAGCCAGAAATAAGCAAAGTAAAATTTCACTAAAAGACAAAATAGTCGACTTAGAGTTCTAGACCACCTCAGACCTTCAAATAAGTTTCAAAATACTCCAAAATGACTTAATTAAGACAAATCAACAAAGAAAAGTTCAATTAGCCAAGCCAAATAAACTGAATATGCTGATAAGCACTTATGTAAAAGTCAAAGTTATTGGTTTTCTAGTCAAACCTCAAAGTCAACCCCTCAAATGCTCCAGAATGAACAAATGGGTCATATAAGTTACACCTATTACAAATTCAAAATTGTTACAGGTTAAAATAAGCTAGAACAGCTTATTGATAAGCACCAGTTGAAATAACACTAGCAGTGGCTAGCAGCAGGGGAAAGGAGTTCCCATTGCTTTGACTATTAGACTTGCTTTTTAGAGAGATCCAGTTGGATTCAAATGAAAACAAAGGCACCCTTGTAATCAGTGGATCACAAGGAGTCAATATCAATCAATAAATCATAATTAGGTTCACTCAATAAGCACAAAATAAGCAAACAGTTCACAGATATGCCACAGACTTTGAAAATAAGCAGTTATGAACAAATAAGCAGATTAAGCATGAATAAGCCATCCAAATTGAACCATATGTATACACAAGCTATTATAAAGTCCAATAAGCAAAAATAAACTTGTTTCAAGCACTGGATCAAAGTAAATAAGCAGATTCAAGAACAAAAAGTTACTGATAAGCAAAGGTGATTATCCAAAATCCTTTTGCTGATCTATTTGACCAACAATCTAATTTCAAGCCCTCAAATCCCTTTCCCTGGTGACGTTAACCAAAATTTAACACTTGTTAACCCTAGTCTACCCTTAGATCTAGGTGTCCCCAAAATTTTAGCCAAAATACCCAAGTAAAACAGATTTTATGAACCCTTGATTGATTTAGGTGTTTAAACCCTCAAAACTTGCAGATAACCAACCCTTTACACCAGATAAACAAGTACTACCCCAAAGAAACAACAAACAACAACAAAGGTTGCCTTGAATCTTGATAAATCAGTTAACCTAAACACCCCTTTAGAATCTGATAATTTTCTAAAGGATTGTTGTGATTTAACCTTCAATCCAAGATCAAAACAACCTAGCAACAATATTCCAACCCTCAGAAACACAAATCCACCACAAATACACAGATCCACAAACAAGTATGCAAAAATCACCAAAAATCATACAAAATTCAGAAAATATAAAAGGGACAAGAGAATCAAACCTCCAAAATGTACATCCACACTTTGGATTGTTTGAGCTTAGGTGCTAGCAAGAACAAGAACCAGCTTCTAATAGATGCTAAGAAGAAACAAACACAATGGTTAACCAAAAATATCATAAAACGGATTTTTATGCCTTTTATCAAAAACCTTTTATGAAACCTTTGAAAACCTTAACAACTCAAGATTAAATCATTCAAATATGGAACTCAGACCCCTCTTAGCCTAATACCGAACTTTTAAATAACAAAAGGAAGTAGAATTTTCAGAAAAACTAAATCAAATTTTATTAACTTTAAAAAGGAATTACAAAGGTGCTAAGAGAAATCTGAAACAAAGGCCTCACCACAGGTTGGGGTTTGATACATGAGTTCTCATTGGGTTCAATTTATGTCTCTCAGTCCTCTCGAATTGATCTTGGTTCTAAGTGGAATGATTGTTCTTGGTTACTAAAAAGGGGTTTAGTTTTCTAATCTACTAAAAAGTTTAAATGTATTAAAATGAAAACTTAAATAAAAAACACTTAATTTAATGACAATTAATAAAAACTTGAATTAAAATAAAAAGTAAATATTAAGAACAGTAAGAACAGTAGTAAGAATAGTAACAATTAAAGATGCTCAAAAGAAGATTGATTCGGAAGTATGACCTTGATTCGGAACTTTTCACTCGGAACTTGGTTCGGAACCCTTGATTCGGAACTTCGTTCGGAACCTTCACTCGGAAGTTGACTCGGAAGTTTGATTCGGAACTTTACTCGGAACTTAATGCGGAACTTTGATTCGGAAGTTTATTCGGAACAATCAACTCATTCGGAACTTTTTGGTTCATTCGGAAGTTTTGAGAATAACCTTCATTCGGAACTTTTGCTCATCCGGAACTTTTGGTTCATTCGGAACTTTTGCTCATCCGGAACTTTTAAAAGATAAAACTGATTCGGAACTTAAAGACTGATTCGGAACTTTTTGTTCACTCGGAACTATTGGTTCATCCGGAACTTTGTGTTCATTCGGAAGATGCAGTTCATTCGGAACTTTCAACTCATCCGGAACATTTAGTTCATTCGGAACCTGGGGAACTCAAAAACAGTTACCTTACCCGAAGAACAGGGAAAACGATTTTAATGCCAAAAACCACCAAGTTTTTCACCGAATCTTAAATAAAGCTAAACACAAAGCATCTACTAACCATAAACTACAAATCCCATCAACAAAAACACAAAACCCAACAACTTTTGAAGATCAAATCAATCAAATAAGAACTTAAGAACTTGAAATAAAAGATGATGATGAACAAGATGAAATGGAAAGATTAAACAAGAACTTGTATTGATGATTAATGTTTTAACAATCACAAAACAAGAATTAAAATTACAAGATTGAAAAACAAATATCAAAATCACCAAACACCCTAGTGGTGTTGGTGATATCTACGAAACAGAAAGGAGAAAAAAGTGGGGAGAAGAAAAAAAAACAAAAACTGGGTGCAAAGTGTGTGAGGGGAATCCTTTATATAGGTGTTCTCTTTGGTTGGTGAGTGGGCTTTCTCCCGTTCTTCTTGTCTTCTCGTCTTTTCAGAAAAGTTGACGTTTTCGATTCTGATTCGGGATTTGTTGTCGATTAAATTCAACTCGTCTTTTAATTTCTTCGTTTAATAGACTTTAGTTTCTTCGACTTATGTAAATCTTCCATATTTGGTCCTTTTCTTCGATAAATCTTTGAATAGGCCCAGTGACTTCAAATCTTTTGCATCTCTTGGACGATAGACTTCATCTTGAGTCTTTTTCTTCGATAAAACCCGTGCAATCCCATGTTTTCTTCAATATTCATCCGGTTGGCTCTGAAAACACAATAAACACAAAAACCACGCATAATTCCAAACAAATGATATTAAATACGTGTTTTGGTCTTGTTTTAGCCAGAATTAAGTGGTAAAAGGATGGGTGTTTACACACCTGTCAAATCCCCTACACTTAACCATTGCCATGCCCTCATGCAATGCTTAGTGATAAAGCAATTTTTCACTTTTCTCATAATTAATCAACCTTGGCCTTATTAAAATACTACAAAAATTAAGGTACTAAAAGAAATTAAAACTAAAAAGGAAACAAAAGGATAGAAAACCATTTTCACTTGAAAATAGCTACATGGAAATAACTTGCAAAGAGATCAATGACTTACATTAGGGCTTTGGTGCTGCGAAGATTTATCACCCTCAAGTTTCACGTTCCCCAAACTATGCTTAAAAACGAGATCATTGTTATTATAAGTTAGTAAATCAAACACTTACACACATGGCTTAATTAAATGCTTAAACTCCCTTATTCCTAGGTGTATCTCTTATATTTTATTTTTGTCTTAGAATGATCATGAAGATGCATTTTTGGACTTATTTCGATAGTTTATTAAGGCTGAAAGCAAAGTAGGACGATTTGATCAATAGTTAGCTAAAGGACAAAATCTCTTAAAACTGCTTCTCGGGATATCAAAAAGTTCATATCTTGGCATAACTTGGTTCACGATTTGAGACCTTTCTCGAGCCGATATTTGGCATGTACTTCATACTTCATATCTTGAGAGACGTGCTGGAGATAATGGTCTTCTCATCGTTCATAGATTTTCTTCACTTGGAGACTTTTGAGGGGTACTCCAACTTTGTTTACCACGACTTCATGATTATTTCTTCAATCTCTATTTGGGATTTTGAGATACAACGATCCGCCTCCTTTTCGGACTTGGATCTATTTATCCTCATACCTTGTTAGGGTCTTTTCGGATAGACTTCTCCATGATCTTTATGGGAGTTGATTGCTTTTCGTCGTGAGTCTTGATCCTTCATATCGATTTCGGGAATAATGCTTTTCACATCACCTTGGATCTTTAGCAATAAAATGGAATCCTCATGCCTTGTTAGGGCCTTTTTGGACTCGCCAATCTTCGCGCCCCGCTTCATAAGTTATGCCTTGGCTATGAACTCTTATCATTACCGAGCAACTTTTAAACGATCTTGGGCTAGAAGCTAAGTAACTTTTCAAATCGTACGACCTTACTTATTGCAGATAAATTATTAGCAAGTGATGGGAGAATAGGCAAATAATTACACCAAGTGAGCTTGTGCAAGAATACCGACTTATAATTGACTCTATCATTTCTCGTCCTCCACAATTTAAAATCTCAAGTAATGAGACTCGTGGATACTTAGCCTAATAAACCAATTAAGGTCTACATGGTTAAGGATACTAGCTAGAATAAACTTGGATAAGTCTATTTGGGTTGAGTCAAAATAAACGCAACGGGCCTAATATGTCAAAGACTTCTAAACTAGCTACACCACTTTATTAAAATTTTTGACTTTATTGCGGGATATATACATATGAAAGCAACGATAAAAATTTAAAAATTACGACTAAAAGGCCAAAGTTAATAAAAATTTTGAAAAATGTTGAAAAATAGGATTTTCCGGTTAAATGAAGGCATTTTCATGGAAAAGTCCACTTAAAACTTCGATAGAGGTTCCCCTACACTTAAGATAAACATTGTCTTCAATGTTTAAGCATGTGGGAAAAATCTCCCCTACACTTATGACATTGTGCACGTTGGTTAACTCAAGTTAAGGAAGAGACGACTAAAGTGATCAATTTCAAATGTGAGTATGAAGAAAATTGAATCACGATAGTTGAGAGATAGAACCGGATTTCGGATAACACGGGAGCACGGTTCTTCAAAGATTCCAAGAGTACACTTATCCCTGTAATCACATCACCACACAAATACAAACACCTATAGAGGTCCCCCCTACACTTAGGAGGTTAAAACATAAAAGGATAGATACTCGGGCTGCCTCCCGAGGAGCGCTTGTTTTTGATAACCGAGTCACGAGCCTGAATCGACCCAAATTCAGTTCATGGGGAACGTGGTGAGGGATGGAATCATCTCGTGAGATATGTCCTCACCAAAGTACAACTTCACTCGTTGGCCATTCACCTTAAAATTAGGTCCATTAGGTTGAGCGAGCTCGAGAGTACCATATGGAAAAATTTGGGCAATGGTGAATGGGCCGGACCAACGAGATTTGAGCTTGCCCGAAAAGATTTTCAACCGAGTATTAAAAATTAAGACTTTGTCTCCAATATGGAACTCTCGGTTTTTTATCTTGGAGTCGTGAATGAGCTTAGTTCTTTCCTTATAGATCAAAGAATTTTCATAAGCCTCATTACGGAGTTCATTCAGCTCATTGAGTTGGATCTTGCGTAGGTCACCGGCTTTATTAATATCAAAATTAGCCCACTTCAAGGCCCAGTAAGCCTTGTGCTCCAACTCAATGGGGAGGTGGCATGCTTTCCCGTACACGAGACGATATGGTGTACAACCAATCGGAGTCTTGTAAGCAGTACGGAAAGCCCACAAAGCATCATCAAGTTTATCAGCCTATGAGGCACGATGCTCTCCCACGGTCCTTTCAAGAATTCGCTTAAGTCCTCGGTTGGATATTTCAGCCTGGCCATTAGTTTGTGGGTGGTAGGCTGTGGAAAGACGATGATTTACACCATACTTAGCCATGACTCTTGCGAATTGGTCATTGCAAAAATGAGTCCCACGATCACTAATAATGGCACGAGGCACACCGAATCTAGCGAAAAGAGCTTTCAAAAAGTTACAAACCACCCTTGCGTCATTAGTGGGTAAAGCTTTGGCGTCAACCCACTTTGAAACGTAGTCAACGGCAACAAGGATGTATTTGTTTCCTTTAGAAGAAGGGAATGGCCCCATAAATTTGATACCCCAAACATCAAAGATTTCACACTCTTGAATGAAATTCTGAGGCATCTCGTCTTTATGTGTGATCGTGCCTTGTTTTTTGCAAACATCACATCGTTTAACCATATTGTGAGCGTCACGATATATGGAGGGCCAATAAAATCCCGAGTCAAACACTTTTTTGGCGGTGTAGTTGGGACCAAAGTGACCACCGGTGGGTCCTTTGTGGCAAGCATCAAGGATGTTTAAAGCTGCCGGTCCATCAATAAATCGGCGGATAATCAGGTCGGCACATTGTTTGAATAGGTAAGGGTCGTCCCAAAAGTAAGTCTTAATGTCGGTGAAGAACTTCTTCTTTTGTTGAGACGTCAACCCTTCCTTGAGAATTCCACCCGCCAAGTAGTTTGCAAAGTCCGCAAACCACGGGGTAGCATCAGAATTCGAATTTATAGACATTAGGTCTCCAAGGGAAAAGAATCATTGATTTCTTTGTTCGGATGATCCCCTTGGTAAGGATCCTCAAGTCTGCTGAGATGATCCGCGGCTAGGTTTTCAGCTCCTTTTTTATCGCGAATTTCGATTTTAAATTCATGGAGCAACAAAACCCAGCGAAGAAGTCTTGGTTTGGAATCTTGCTTTGTCAACAAGTACTTCAACGCGGAATGATCGGTATACACAATTGTTGTAGAAAGGACAAGATAGGGGTGGAATTTTTCAAAAGCATAGACAACAGCTAAAAGCTCTTTTTCGGTTGTCGTATAATGCAATTGTGCCCCCGTCATTGTCTTGCTAGCGTAATGGATCGGTTGGAAGTGTTTGTTCACTCTTTGTCCCATAACCGCTCCAATAGCAAAATCACTAGCATCGCACATCAACTCAAAGGGAAGCTCCCAATTAGGGGTAACCAAGACGGGTGCCTTAGTTAGCTTATCCTTAAGCGAGTTGAAGGCTTCAAGACACTCTTTGGAAAAGATAAAAGGAGTATCTTTTTCCAAGAGGTGGGTCATCGGGCGAGCGATTTGAGAAAAATCTTTGATGAATCGACGGTAGAAGCCCGCATGACCCAGATATCTTCTCACACCCTTCACGGTTGAAGGTGGAGGCAACTTGACGATAACATCGACTTTAGCACGGTCTACTTCAAGACCAGCTTTTGAGATCTTGTGTCCTAGCACGATGCCTTCTTTTACCATAAAATGGCATTTTTCCCAATTCAGAACAAGGCGAGTGTCTTCGCACCGCTTAAGCATACGTTCTAAATTGGCAAGGCAAGAAGAGAAGGAATCCCCGAAGACCGAGAAACCATCCATGAAGACTTCCATGGTTTGTTCAACCATGTCATGGAAGATAGCTAACATGCACCTTTGGAAAGTCCCGGGCGCATTACATAAGCCAAAAGGCATTCTTTTGTAAGCAAATGTGCCATAGGGACAAGTGAATGTTGTCTTCTCTTGATCTTGGGGATCGATGGGTATTTGAAAATAACCCGAGAAACCATCAAGAAAGCAGTAATATTCATTACCCGCTAAACGTTCAAGCATTTGGTCCATAAAAGGTAGAGGGAAATGATCCTTTCTCGTGGCATCATTGAGTTTGCGGTAGTCTATACAAACTCTCCACCCAGTAACGAGACGAGTGGAAATCAACTCGTTGTGTTCATTGGGAACAACGGTTATTCCGCCCTTCTTGGGCATACAATGGATTGGACTAACCCATGGTGAATCCAAAATAGGGTAAATCATACCCGCATCAAGAAGTTTGATAACCTCTGTTTTGATGACTTCATGTATTTTTGGATTCACCCTTCGTTGGCTTTGAATTGTGGGCTTGAAGTCGTCCTTCATGAGAATTTTGTGTGTGCAGAAGTGAGGATCAATTCCACGAATATCAGAAATTTTCCAAGCAATAGCCTTCTTATGATCTTTCAACACGGTGATAAGTCGGGCTTTTTCTTCTTCCTTTAGGTCCTTAGCAATGATGACTGGCGACTTCTTCTCTTCTTCAAGGAATACATACTCGAGATGGGGCGGCAACTCCTTAAGTTCTAAATCCGGAGGATTTTCGACGGGAGGCGTATTCAAAGTCGGAGTATCGATAGCAATGACCGTGGGAGATGGAGGCGAAGGATTGTCTTCGTTGAGAAGATTGTCAAAGAAATTCATGTCTTCATCCCCATCGGTGGGAGAATCATTAGTAGCTAAATTCACATCTCCCATGGTGTCTTCAAGATTGTTCCAAAACAAATCACTTTCTCCAAATAGAGACAGTGAGGAATCAATAGAGGCAACGGTTTCAACATTGGGAAGAGAGGGAGGAATACTTTTACAAGCATCTTTAAAGTGTTCTTCACAAGCCTCATCAAGAACGTCAATACAATTAACACTCTCGTATGAATAAGGTTGTTTAGACAACTTTCCCATGTTGAAGATGATTTTATCGTCACCCACTCTCATGATAAGCTCACCGGCTTCAACATCGATGAAAGTTCGACCGGTCCTCAGGAATGGACGACCCACAATCAAGGGAACACGAGGGTCCATCTCCTAGTCGACGACGACGAAATCAGCAGGAAAAGTGAATTTGTCGACTCCTACAAAGACGTCTTCGGCTATCCCCACTGGATAAGCAACCGTACGGTTAGCTAATTCCAAAGTCATTTTGGTGGGGACTAGCTCAGGGAGAGATAATTGCTTCCAAACGCTTAGAGGCATAAGATTAATACTGGCACCTAGATCGGCTAGGGACATGCAATTCTCTACTCCCGGGAAATTGCAAGGGATTAAGAAATGACCCGGATCACCAAGCTTGGTTGGCAATTTCCTTAAGAGCACTGCAGAGCAATTCTTATTAAGTTGGGTGTTGGCAATATCAAGAAGTTTTTCCTTGTCGCTCAGAAGATCTTTAAACATTTTCGCGTACTTAGGCATGTGAGCGAGAGCCTCAGCAAAGGAGATGTTGAAATTCAGTTGTTTAAACATTTTAAGAAAGTTAGAAACCTGAATATCGTCCTTGCTTTTGAGCTTCTCTTTCCTCAACCTAGATGGATAAGGTATATTGGAAGAAGAAGAAGGCTTTGGGAGAATAGGATCACTCACATCCTTGGGTGGAGGAGGGGTAGAAGGAAGAGGTGGAGAAATTGGGGACGGAGAAGGATGAGGAATAGGAACAGGTGACTCGTTCTCCTTAGTCACAACCACCGGTGGAGGTAATGGAAGCTCGGGTTCCTTAGTACCTTTGCCACTGCGAGTGGTGATTGCTTTCATCTCCCCTCTTGGATTCGCAACGGTGTTACTCGGAAGAGTACCCGAAGAAGAGGGCTGATTACCTTGGAAGAAACTAGCCATCATGTTCTTCAAGTCATTTGTTTGGCTATCCAACGTGTTTCTCATGTCGGCTCTCAAATCGTTTCCTTGCTTGACCAAGTCTGCTTTCAGGTTGAGCACTTCTCTCTGAAGATTTCCCACTATCACATCGTTAGTCCTCATATAGGTTTCCACTTCTTGGTGAAGAGCGGTGGGTTGGTTGGAGGAGCATTGTATGCGGGTGGTTGATAAGCAGGTGGCTGGTAGAATTGGTTGTTTCGTTGAGGTGGTTGTTGCTGCTTATGAGGAGGGATGTATGGTGTACGAGGTTGTTGTTGTTGTTGAGGAGGGCGGTTGAGGTTTTGTTGTTGGTTTGGGTTGGTAGGAGGAAAACCGGGTGGTGAGAGGTAGTTGTTGGAGCGGTAGCTAAGCAAATTACGGTCACCTTGAGGTCTAGCTTGATAAGCAGGTTGAGGATAGGTGCCATATGCTGCATTCACATTCTCAGCAGGGTAGTCTTGGGTGGCGGTACAAGAGGTGTAAGAGTGAGGACCCCCGCATATCTCACAAGGTTGGATGACAGCGTTAACTTGAGCGTTTTTAGCGTTGCTGCTGTTGGTGTTGTTGACGGTGTGGGTAACAAGCGATTCAAGAAGCACAGTGATTTTTTCAAGTCGCTTGTCGCTGTCACTAGTGCTAGCACTAGCGACATTGGTCTGAACACTCTTGGTTTGCACACGAGACTTATTCTCAATGATATCCCAAGCAGCATTGGAAGTCTTAGCCAAAAGATTACCCCCCGAGGCACTGTTTAGTGAATCTTGGTCACTCATGCTTAAACCATTGTAAAAAGTATTAATTTGATGTACTTTGGTAAAACCATGTTGTGGGCATTTTCTTAAAAGATCTTTAAAACGATCCCAAGATTCACTGAACGACTCATCGTACTTTTGTTCAAAATTTATGATTTCATTCCGCAAAGCGGTAGTACGAGAGGGTGGGAAAAAGTAATTGATAAACTTGGTCTCCAAATCCGTCCACGAAAGAATACTTTGTGGCGGTTCCTTAGCAAGCCAATGCCGGGCTTGTCCCTCTAAAGAAAAGGGAAAAAGTTGTAACCGGATTACCTCTTGTGGAACACCATTGAATTTGACCGTGTTGGTGAGTTGCAAGAATCTCTTGATGTGGTCATGTGGGACATCAATGGTACGCCCCAAGAATGGTTGAGCAGAGACCATCTGGATAAAGCCTGATTTTAGCTCAAAGTTGTTGGCTGCAATTGCTGGTATAACAATTGGATCAGTGTTGTCATCTACATGAGCTTGCAGCAGTTCAATCATCGGGCGATTATCCGGAAGAGGCTCATTGTTGTTGTTATTATTCATGTTGTTGAAACGCGGGTTGTTGTTGTTATTATTATTGTTTGGAGGTGGTATGTTGTTGTTGTTTTGTACACCGGCCATGTCTAAGTGATCGAGAGGCTCGGGCTCTTGATAAGACATGGATCGAGTGCGCATACACCTGCAAAAGAACGAACAAAGAAAAACAAAGCAAAAATATTTTTGGTTTTTATGTTTTTTTTTTATTTTTTTTGTATTTTTGAAAATTTTATATTTTTTAGGATTTTTTGAATTTTTTTATGAAAAAGTAACGTTCACGGGGAACGGATCCCAAAATCCAAGTTCTCACAAAAAACTTTTGATCTTAACGAGAAGAGCCGGCAGCGGCGCCATTTGATACTAGTGATTTTCAATGGGTTCAGATTATGTCTCTCAGTCCTCTCGAATTGATCTTGGTTCTAAGTGGAATGATTGTTCTTGGTTACTAAAAAGGGGTTTAGTTTTC
Organism: Glebionis coronaria; assembly: GCA_025667525.1. Taxonomy (NCBI): domain Eukaryota; kingdom Viridiplantae; phylum Streptophyta; class Magnoliopsida; order Asterales; family Asteraceae; genus Glebionis; species Glebionis coronaria. The sequence continues at coordinate 228,990,247 of CM046879.1, forward strand.
TAATCTACTAAAAAGTTTAAATGTATTAAAATGAAAACTTAAATAAAAAACACTTAATTTAATGACAATTAATAAAAACTTGAATTAAAATAAAAAGTAAATATTAAGAACAGTAAGAACAGTAGTAAGAATAGTAACAATTAAAGATGCTCAAAAGAAGATTGATTCGGAAGTATGACCTTGATTCGGAACTTTTCACTCGGAACTTGGTTCGGAACCCTTGATCCGGAACTTCGTTCGGAACCTTCACTCGGAAGTTGACTCGGAAGTTTGATTCGGAACTTTACTCGGAACTTAATGCGGAACTTTGATTCGGAAGTTTATTCGGAACAATCAACTCATTCGGAACTTTTTGGTTCATTCGGAAGTTTTGAAAATAACCTTCATTCGGAACTTTTGCTCATCCGGAACTTTTGGTTCATTCGGAACTTTTGCTCATCCGGAACTTTTAAAAGATGAAATTGATTCGGAACTTAAAGACTGATTCGGAACTTTTTGTTCACTCGGAACTATTGGTTCATCCGGAACTTTGTGTTCATTCGGAAGATGCAGTTCATTCGGAACTTTCAACTCATCCGTAACATTTAGTTCATTCGGAACCTGGGGAACTCAAAAACAGTTACCTTACCCGAAGAACAGGGAAAACGATTTTAATGCCAAAAACCACCAAGTTTTTCACCGAATCTTAAATAAAGCTAAACACAAAGCATCTACTAACCATAAACTACAAATCCCATCAACAAAAACATAAAACCCAACAACTTTTGAAGATCAAATCAATCAAATAAGAACTTAAGAACTTGAAATAAAAGATGATGATGAACAAGATGAAATGGAAAGATTAAACAAGAACTTGTATTGATGATTAATGTTTTAACAATCACAAAACAAGAATTAAAATTACAAGATTGAAAAACAAAGATCAAAATCACCAAACACCCTAGTGGTGTTGGTGATATCTACGAAACAGAAAGGAGAAAAAAGTGGGGAGAAGAAAAAAAACAAAAACTGGGTGCAAAGTGTGTGAGGGGAATCCTTTATATAGGTGTTCTCTTTGGTTGGTGAGTGGGATTTCTCCCGTTCTTCTTGTCTTCTCGTCTTTTCAGAAAAGTTGACGTTTTCGATTCTGATTCGGGATTTGTTGTCGATTAAATTCAACTCGTCTTTTAATTTCTTCGTTTAATAGACTTGAGTTTCTTCGACTTATGTAAATCTTCCATCTTTGGTCCTTTTCTTCGATAAATCTTCGAATAGGCCCAGTGACTTCAAATCTTTTGCATCTCTTGGACGATAGACTTCATCTTGAGTCTTTTTCTTCGATAAAACCCGTGCAATCCCATGTTTTCTTCAATATTCATCCGGTTGGCTCTGAAAACACAATAAACACAAAAACCACGCATAATTCCAAACAAATGATATTAAATACATGTTTTGGTCTTGTTTTAGCCAGAATTAAGTGATAAAAAGATGGGTGTTTACACACCTATCAGGGTTCCTTTTATAGGCCATGAATTTGGCACTTTACACAAACCCTAATGCTATGAAAATCCCTAAAATGTCCTTATGAAGCTTCCAGAATGCAGTTGAGTGCTGACAGGTTGTAAGGAGAAATCTTGGGCGTCAATTTACTTCTTGGTGACCAAGGAATGATTGTGTGCCTTTGATTTTTCCATGTCAGAGATCCTTGCCAAGTGTCACCACGTGGTTGGCTCTTGTGGGGTTTCTTTGGTAGTGGAAGTTGAGGTTTTTGTTGTGCGATGTGACTGAGGTGAGGTGAATCACACGTGGGTGTAGCTAATTTTAATTTCCCCTTTGTTTTCATCGTTTTTAAACCTGGGTAAAAAGGTGTTCTTGGTGTGGTAATTTTGCTACAGTAAGTGTACCCGCGTTTATAGGAGTTTTAACTTTAGGTATTGGCACTTTTGGTCCTTTGTTTTTGGTAAAAGTAGTATAGAAGGTTTTTCAGACTTTTTAACTCGTTTTCCTTTGTTAGACAAGTTTCTGATTTTAGGTTTTGGCCACAAAAAGTTTAGGAAAAAGGATTTAGGGCTTATTTCACTTTGGCATAATTACAACTTTAGTCCTTTTGATGTTTAATTCATTTTTAAAGGACTAGAAGTGTAATATTCTTGAACTTCAAGGGCTTCTTTAGATCTTGGACTTAATGAAGGACTAGCATTGACAATTTAGAATTGTTAAGGGACTAAATTTGCCACTTCTTCAAACTTGGAGGACCTTTTTGCAATTTTGAAAAACTGAAGGGACCAAACTTGTAATTATGAATATACAAGGGTATTAAGTGTCATTTATTCATAAATGAGGGATCAATCTTGTACATCTTCAATTCTTCAAGGTATATTCTTTGAGAAATCACAATTAGGGCCCAGTTCATTGTGTGACTGTGTTTCTCGTGTTTGTTTTTTACTTGTTTCTTGTGATCTTTTGTATTTTTTCACGATATACATACCTAAAATACACAAGTAAACAAACACAAGCATATATATGGTATATTTATGACATTTTATGCATTTAAAGCCCGGAAAGAACGATGAGATCATGTATAAATGCCATCTCATCACTCCCCCATACTAAGCCATTGCCGTGCCCTCACGCAATGCTAGAATAAAGTATCTAAGTATCACCAAAATTCAATTTTATTACCCTTTATTGAAAAGTAAAAGACTTGCAACAATACTACGAAGATGTGTAAAGACATAATGTATGATTTTCATCACGTATGTAACTTTTAGGGTCAATGAATAGAAACAAGTGAATGTTCCATAGAGTAAAGTTCGTCATCCTTGATTGTCATACATTCCATGCTAAGTGCAAAAACGAGATCATTGTTGGTACAAGTCACAATGCTAACACTACTCATACGTCCAAATTGTGTAATACTTTTTCTCCCCGCAATCCTAGTTATTATGAAAGGAAATGGGTTTCTAGAATTTTTTAAATATTTGTCATGGATCACAAGTGATTCATATTAACTTATTTGAGTATTTATTAGTCCGAAAGTAAAGTAGCACGATTTAATCGATAGTTAGCCGAAGGACAAAATCTTTTAAAATGGCTTCTCGTGTATCTCCTTAAGTTTATATCTTGACATAACTTGTTTCACGATTTGAGACCTTTCTCGGACCGATATTTGGCATGTACTTCATACTTCAAATCTTGGGAAGACGTTCTTGAAATTATGGTCTTCTCTTCATATTTTGGAATTTCTTCACTTGACGTTTTTGAGAGATTCTTCATACTTGGACCACGACTTCATCATTTTTCTTCAATCTTTATTTTGGACTTTGATATACAACGATCCGCCTCCTTTTCGGACTTGGATATATTTATCCTCATACCTTGTAAGGGTCTTTTTGGATAGACTTTCTCCATGATCGTTAGGGGAGTAATTGCTTTTCGTCGTGTGTCTCGATCCTTCATATTGATTTAGGAATAATGATACTTCACATCATCTTGGATCTTTAGCAACAAAATATAGCTCCTCATTCCTTGTTAGGTCCTTTTTGATCCTCACCAATCTTCGCGTCCCACTTCAATAAGTTATGCCTTGGCTATGAACTCTATTCAACCCCGAGCAACTTTTAAACGATCTTGTGCTAGAAGCTAAGTAACCTTTCAAATCGTACGACCTTACTTATTGCAATTATTTTTATTCATAATGCATTGATCTTATGGGAGAAAAAGCCACAATTAAAAACACATGAGTTTTTAAAAGAACATTTTCATGTTCTACGTTTAGCATGATCACTTGTCTAACTCTATCATTTCTCGTTCTTCACTATTTAAATACCTCTAATTAAAGAGACTCGTGAATACTTAGCCATGCAAGTCAAAATTAAGCCAAATTTGGATTAGCTTTCATTAAGACTATATCAAATCGAAGTTTTGGGTTTTCAAGCCACCTATAGGATCTTGCACTTTCTTGGACTTTTTCAAGTTTAGAGAATGCATTTTATAGTTCCCTTGATAAGTGAGTTTCTAGGATCAATTATAGGAACTTGCGAAAAGTTCTTGTTCTTAACCCGAATGAGATAAGACTTTCGCGTTTTAAAGTTCCCTATATAAAAGTCTAGCAAAACTTGATTCGAGCGGGTTAAGGAATGTAAAGGGCTCCAAATGCCCATCAAGTCAAAAATTAGCTCTTATTCTACCCATCGGAAAATATACATTCGTGTCTTAAAAACACTTATGAAAACTAAGAAACAATTTTAAAATTTGGCCATTTTTAGCCTTATTAGCAACAAAATTAAACAAAACGTTGAAAGTTGGAAAACGTGAGGGTGTAGCAAAGCAAGTATCTATTCACCCCCCATACTAAAACTAAACATTGTCCTCAATGTTTCGAGTCTAAAGGTGGAGCACCCCCATACTAGAGATAATCGTTAGAACAATATATCTAAAGCCGTTTATTAATTATGCTAAAAGATAATCGTTAGAACAATAAAGGATATGTCATGGATTCGTGAAAAACTCTTCAAGCAAACGATCGAGGCTCACGTAAATGAACACAAGAGTCTTCAATCGTGGCGATGATGATAATCTAGATAACACATTCACAAACAACCACGAGACAACGAGTTGGAAGGGCACAAATCCCCTCTCATTATTTATTAGAAAGCATAAAAGGATAAGCATGGGATCTCCCCCAAGAGGCACCTCGTTTTTGATTACCAAGTCATGAGCTCGACTCGATCCCCTCAATGCTAATTATCATTGGGGAAGGTGACTTGGTCGAGGTCGTCCAATGAAGGAACTTCCCCACCAAAGTAGTGCTTAAGCCTATTTCCATTCACCTTAAAGTTAGGACCATCATTTTGAGCTAGCTCGATGGTCCCATAAGGAAACACTTGTGTTATGGTGAAAGGACCCGACCAACAAGATTTCAATTTCCCAGAAAATATCTTTAATCGAGAGTTAAAAAGTAACACTTGATCACCAACGTTAAAAACCCGGTTTTTAATCTTTGCATCATGAAACTTTTTAGTATTTTCTTTGAAAATCAATGAATTTTCATAAGCATTATCTCTTAATTCATCCAATTCATTCAATTGTATTTTCCTGTGATCACCCACGGTCTTTATATCAAAATTTGCATGCTTAAGGGCCCAATATGCCTTATGCTCCAATTCAATGGGCAAATGACAATTCTTTCCATAAACCAACTTATATGGAGTACAACCGATAGGTGTCTTATAAGCGGTCCTAAAGGCCCATAAAGCGTCATCGAGTTTGTCGGACCATGAAGCACGGTTTTCTCCAATCGACCTCTCTAAAATCCTTCTTCAAAGCTCGGTTTGAAACCCCGACTTGCCCACTCGTTTGCGGGTGATAAGCCGTAGAAAGACGATGATTAACTCCATATTTCTTTAAGACCTTCTTGAATTGGCCATTACAAAAAGGGGTTTCACGATCACTTATAATAGGATGAGGGGTTCCAAACCGAGAGAATAGTTGCTTCAAAAACTTCACTACCACACGAGCATCATTAGTAGGTAAAGCCTTAGCTTCCACCCACTTAGAAAGGTAGTCGACGGAGACGAGGATATACTTGTTACCATGAGACGATGGGAACGGCCCCATATAGTCTATGCCCCAAATGTCAAAAATCTCACACACTTGAATTATATTTTGCGGCATTTCATCACGTTGAGACGATTTTCCTTGACGTTGGCACGAATCACACGACTTCACAAGTGCGTGTGCATCACGATAGATAGTAGGCCAAAAGAAGCCGGCATCGAACAATTTCTTAGCCGTGAGATTAGCACCGTGGTGACCACCCGTGGGTCCCTCGTGACAAGCTCTAAGGATGTTAGAAGCTTCGGCACCAAAAACACAACGTCGAACAAGTTTATCCGCACAAACCCGAAAGAGATAAGGGTCGTCCCAAAAATAGAACTTGACGTCACGAAAGAATTTTCTCTTTTGTTGTGTCGTCATACCCTTGATTATGAAGTTCCCCACATGGTAATTTGCAATGTCGGCAAACCATGGGGTGGTGTCTTTAGAATTCACTACACCGAGAGTCTCGAGAGGAAATGTTTCGGTAATTTCCTTGTTCTCGAAGACATCTTTGTGAGGATCTTCTAGACGAAAGAGATGATCGACCGCTAGATTCTCGGCTCCTTTTTTGTCAAGCACGGTGACATCAAATTCTTGGAGGATGAGCATCCAACGAAGCAATCTCGGCTTAGCATCTTGCTTAGCCAAGAGATACTTGATAACCGAATGGTCGGTATACACGATGCTTTTAGTCAAGACGAGATAAGGTCGGAATTTCTCAAAAGCATAAACCACGACAAGGAATTCCTTTTCCGTTGCGGTGTACTTTAATTGAGCCTCGGTCATCGTCTTACTAGCATAATGGATAGGACGGAAATGCTTTTCATAACGTTGCCCTAAAACGGCCCCTATAGCATAATCACTCGCATCGCACATGATTTCAAAGGGTAATTCCTAATTAGGAGCAACAAGAATGGGAGCTTCGGTAAGTTTCCTTTTAAGAGTTTCGAAAGCTGTAACATAATCCTCATAGAAACTAAAAGGAGCATCCTTCTCGAGAAGGTGTGTCATAGGTCGAGAGATTTTCGAAAAGTCTTTGATGAAACGACGATAAAAACCCGCGTGGCCTAGGAAACTCCTAACTCCCTTAACGGTTTTGGGATGCGGTAACTTGGCGATGACGTCTACCTTAGTTTTATCGACCTCAATCTCCGCTTTCGAGACCTTATTTCCTAACACGATTCCTTGTTTACACATAAAATGACATTTTTCCCAATTAAGCACAAGGTTGGTTTCTTCACAACGTTTTAACATATGATCGAGATTAGATAAACACGACGTTAACGAATTGCTAAACACCGTAAAGTCATCCATAAACACTTCCATCGACTTCTCGATCATATCATGAAAAATAGCCATCATACACCGTTGAAACGTACCCGGTGCATTACAAAGTCCGAAAGGCATTCTACGATAAGCAAGCGTTCCATAAGGACACGTAAACGTATTTTCTCTGATCACGAGGGTCGATAGGGATTTGAAAGTAACCAGAAAAACCATCTAAAAAGCAATAGAATTCATTTCTCGCGAGTCGCTCCAACATTTGATCCATGAAGGGCAAAGGAAAGTGGTCTTTACGAGTGGCGTCATTTAACTTTCGGTAGTCAATACACATCCTCCAACCGGTCACAACACGAGTGGGAATTAACTCGTTGTTTTCATTGGGCACGACGGTCATTCCTCCCTTTTTAGGGACACAATGGATTGGGCTCACCCATGGGCTATCGGAGATAGGATAAATCATTCCCGCGTCAAGGAGTTTTAAGACTTCCTTTTTGATGACATCGTGAATTTTGGGGTATACCCTTCTTTGACTTTAGATTGCGGGTTTATATTCCTCCTCCATTAAAATATTGTGAGTACAAAATTTTGGATCAATACCCTTAATGTCGGAAATTTTCCACGCAATTGCCCCTTTATGAGCTTTAAGAACTTTCAAGAGCGCGTTTTTTCATCATTAGCAAGACCTTTTGCAATGATAACCAGCAACTTGTCATCACCTTCCAAGAATGCGTATTCAAGGTGAGATGGAAGATCTTTCAATTCATGGATAGGCGGTTCCTCGATTGAAGATTTTTCCTCAACACTCATAACTTCCATCGGCGGAAGAAATGGTGGAATAGAAGTATCATTACCAATAATCACCTCATCTTCATTGTCAATTTCATTTGAAGTGAAATCGCCTCCTCGGAATGGAGTGAGATTTGGTGTAGAATTAGCAAGAATCGGATCCAAAATAGTGGGATTGGCACTTGACGAGCTATCGGAAAAACCTAACACTTCTTGTGAAAACTCATCGCAAACCACATCAACTAAGTCGATGTGATTGATGGTATCGATTGCATAAACATGAGAAGGTTTCGAGTTTTGAGTAGCGTTTATAACAAGTTCCTCTTCGTTGAATCTCAAAGTAATAGTTCTTGCATGAACGTCGATAAGCGATCTCGAGGTGTCTAAAAATGGACGACCTAAAATTAGAGGAACTTGAGGATCCGCGTAGATGTCAACTACTATAAAATCAACGGGATAGTAGAACTACCCCACTTTCACGAAAACATCCTCGGCTACTCCACATGCTAAAATTGTATAATGATCGGCCATCTCGATAGACATGTTCGAAGGAGTAAGAGTCGGAAGCGAAAGCGATTTCCAAATGGAAAATGGCATCAAATTAATGCTCGCACCAAGATCGGTTAAGGCGAGGCATTCTTTCATATCTTGTATATCACAAGGAATGAGAAACTTCCCGGGGTCACCAACTTTTTCCGGTATGCGGTTAAGATAAACTGAAGAACAATTAGCAAGCTTTGAAAGCTTTTCCTTATCATTCATCATACCTTTGAAAGTGGAAGCAAAACGAGACATATATAATAATGCGTCGGCTAAACTTACATCAAAATGAACTTTTTGAAACATTTTTATAAAAAGCTCGATTTGTTGTTTGTTACGTTCTTGCAATTTCTCTTTGTTTCGTCTCGAAGGGTAAGGTAAGGGTGGTGTGGGTTGGACATTAGGCAACAACCTTGGAATCTCGGGTTCCATGATTGGTATTGGTTCAACCGTAGGTGTGGTATAAGCGGTACTTCGTGGGCTTGTGATATGCTCCTTTTCGACCATCACCTCGGGCTCTTTCTCGATTTCCTTCTCTGCAGAAGTACTTGGACGAGAGATTGGTTGTTTGAAAGTCTTACCACTACGTGTAGTAATAACCTTCATTTCTCCCTTCGGGTTTGCAATGGTAACACTAGGAAGACCACCCGAGGAATAGGGTTTACACATGATTGCTTCAAACATTTTTGCCATTCGGTCTTCAAATTTTGATTGCCTAGCATCTGATTTTAACAATTCTTGCTTAATCTCATGTTGTCCTTGTTCCGTCTTTTGTTGATTTTGTTGAAGACGTTGAACGTTTCCTTCCATTTAATTAGAATGAGTCTTAAGTTCATTAGCAAGTTCGTTTTAAGCTCGTTTTTCAACTCGGATCTTAAGCTAATCATCTCACGTTGCATATTATCAAACTTAGCATCGTTTGCTTTAGCATAATTCAAAAATTCTCCTTGAAGATTTTTGGTGTGATCATTTTGAAAACCTTGTGTAGAAGTTTGAAAATCACGGTTTTGGTTTTGATTTGAAACTGGTCCATTCCCACTTTGATAATTCCCTTTGTTATAATTACATGAATTGCTTTGATAACCACCATTTTGATTGTTGTTTCGATGGTTGTTAGCATTTTGATTTGATGGAGCTTGATTTGGGCGCGAACCTTGGCCGTTTTGGTTGTAAGTTCCCGTTGCTACGTAAGCACTCGAAGTGTTACCACCGGTGGTAATGCACTCGGAAAGATCATGAGCTCCACCACAAGATAAACAACTCTTTTCAACCGCTTTAACCGATGCGGAATTCAAAGCATCTTGTGCTTTCCAATGTGTCATAAGCGTCGAAAACCTATCAAAAAACCGATTTTCCTCATTTGCTTCATCATGTAAGGCATTAATGTGACGAGACGATGACGACGATGACGAACCCATATTGGCAACACTCGGTGTGTTACGAGGGTTATAAAATTTAGATCTATTCTCGATAATGTTTGAAGCTTCATCGGTCGTTTTGCACAAAAAATTACCACCCGCGGCGGCATTCAAATAATCTCGTTCATGATCATTAAGCCCATTATAAAAAGTATCTATTTGATGCAATTCCGAAAAATCATGGTATGGACATTCATGTAACATTTCTTTAAATCGTTCCCATGCCATTGAAAAACTTTCATTATTACGTTGTGTAAACCTTGAAATCTCATTTTTTAAATGTGTTGTTTTAGATGGTGGAAAAAATTGATTCACAAACTTAGAAACGAGATCACCCCATGTCAAAATCAAATTTGGCAGTTCTTTCTCGAGCCAGATTTTAGCGGGTCCATCTAACGAGTATGGAAACAACATCATCTTAATGGCGTCATGTGGAACATCCTTAAACTTGCTTGTTGCGGTGAGACGATTAAAATTCCTTATGTGATAATGCGGGTTGTCTTTTTCATGACCTCTAAACTTATTTGCTTGCAACATCGACATTAAACCCGTCTTAATCTCGAAATTCTCCGCAAGGATACCGGGAATCACAATATCTTCTCCAAAACCCTTGGTGGGTGCTTTAAGAAACTCCATCATAGTACGATTAGCCATGACGACTATTGGTTCTACAACGGGTTCGACAATTGGAGTTTGTTTTTCAATCAAAGGCTCTTGATTTCCTTGACTTTGACGATGTTTACGAGCTTGTTTTGCTTGATTACGAGTTAGCATAAACTTGATGTAGAATGGGAGGTGAGCATAGAAGATTCTTTTTGGATGTTTTGTGGATTTTTTTTTGTTTTTGATTGTTTTTAAGTTTTTTGGATTTTGTGTATCTTCGTAGACAACAATCTACCAAATCTCTCCTCGAATCAAACTTTTGATTAAAGAAGCCTCAAAAGAATGAAAACGATCACGTGGAGTGAACGCCTTCGAATGACTTTAGAACTTTGGTGAGAACCAAATTGTTCAAGAGGGTTTAATCACAAAGAAATCAAGCAAATATATATGATACGTAATAATACTTTGGGCGGCAAAACCCTCGATTAGCCTTCAATCTCAAAATACTCACAAGCAAGCGGGGAAACGAGGTGGCGCGAAACACTTAAGAGCCTTTTTCCTTAGGGTATATTTTATAATACCCGCCTTATACCCACCTTATAGTTTGTATTTTTCTAAATCGAGCTTCACGAAAGTATTTATCTATTTTTGCCTTTTTTCTTTTTGTTTGAGATTTCAATACAATAATTAGAAGATCAAATCCCAATTAAGGTTGTGTTTTCACACTTTTGGAGATATTGATTTTGTTGTGATACTTAATACAATATAATAATAATAATTTTACAAGAAAAACGAAAAAACCGATAATACGTATTAGTAGAGTTCTACTAATACAAATACTATTTATGGCTAATATTAAAAATAAAATGACAAGTTAATCACGACACACCTCCCCGGCAGCGGCGCCAAAATGATTGTGGTTAAAATACGTCTTTTAGGAAAAAGAGCGTATATGAGCGATAAGTATTAAACAATGATTTAGGAAAATCAAGTGTTAATGACCCAATTAAGTTCGTTTCCCAAGGAGGTATATGTGTGTGACTAAAATGTAAATAATTTGGATTAATATTTGAAAGAAGGGGATGAGAAAATAGAATGACGGATACATGAAAATTATTACTACAACGACTAAATTAAAAACCGTAAAAAGAGCTAAAATCAAAATAAATTCAAAAAATTCCTAAAAAATTACCAAAAATCAAATTAATTAAACTAAGAGTTTACAAATGATCAAAAATTTTTCAAACCTTTTAATTAATTAAATATTAATTTTTAAATGCTAATAAAATCCCTAATAACCAAAATAATTATTAAAAAGCCCAAATAAAGATTTTTCACTTTGTAAACCTCTAAAATTACTAAATAAGAACAAAAACTATTTTTATAAATTTTAAAACTAAATAAAACTATTTAAAATGATTAAAAACTATTAGAACCTTAAAATAATTCTAGAAATTAGAAAAATGATGATAAAATAAATCTAAGAGTTGCAAAAATCCTATTTTAATGCATTAGACCTAAGAAAAATAAAAAAAGTGCAAAAATGTGAAAACTGAAATTTAATAATAAAATAATATTAAAATAATATTAAAAATCCAAAAATTATAAAAAATTCTAAAAACTTGCAAACTAGTTTGTTTTAACCTAAGTAAACAGAAAATGAAAGTGAAATTACCAAAATACCCCTAATGGGCCCCCAAATGGGCTAAAAATGAAAATAGTCCAATCTAATGGGCTTTTAGGCCTAAAAAGTTCAACTAAGCCCAAATGACTTGAAAAAGTCCTATCTGACTCAAAATTTAATTCTGAACACAAAAGTCTGAAGGCCCAAAAGCTGGTTTTGAGCTTATCACAGCTTATTGGTATAACAACTTATCCTTATTGGGCTAAAAAGCCCATTAAGCAATAAGCCAATGCCATAAGCTCATATTAGACACACAACCTTCTTTTGAGATGCCTAAGAGATCTGTGAAAAGAAATTTTGAAAAAGCAAACCCAATAAGCCAGAAATAAGCAAAGTAGAATTTCACTAAAAGACAAAATAGTCGACTTAGAGTTCTAGACCACCTCAGACCTTCAAATAAATTGAAAAAGACTCTAAATGACTTAATTAAGACAAATAAACAAAGAAAAGTTCAATAAGCCAAGCTAAATAAGCTGATAAGCACTTATGTAAAAGTCAAAGTTATTGGTTTTCTAGTCAAACCTCAAAGTCAACCCCTTAAATGCTCCAGAATGAACAAATGGGTCAAATAAGTGACACCTATTACAAATTCAAAGTTGTTGCAGGTTAATATAAGCTAGAACAGCTTATTGATAAGCACCAGTTGAAATAACACTAGCAGTGGCTAGCAGCAGGGGAAAGGAGTTCCCACTGCTTTGACTATTTGACTTGCTTTTTTAGAGAGATCCATTTGGATTCAAATGAAAACAAAGGCACCCTTTTAATCAGTGGATCACAAGGACTCAATATCAATCAACAAATCACAATTTGGTTCACTCAATAAGCACATAATAAGCAAACCGTTCACATATATGCCATAGACTTTGAAAATAAGCAGTTATGAACAAATAAGCAGATTAAGCATGAATAAGCCAGCCAAATTGAACCATATTCATACACAAGCTATAATAAAGTCCAATAAACACAAATAAACTTGTTTCAAGCACTGGATCAAAGTAAATAAGCAGATTCAAGCACAAAAAGTTACTGATAAGCAAAGGTGATTATACAAAATCCTTTTGCTGATCTATTTGACCACCAATCCAATTTCAAGCCCTCAAATCCCTTTCCCTGGTGATGTTAACCAAAATTTAACACTTGTTAACCCTAGTCTACCCTTAGATCTAGGTGTCCCTAAAATTTTAGCCAAAATACCCAAGTAAAACAGACTTTATGAAACCTTGATTGATTTAGGTGTTTAAACCCTCAAAAATTGCAGATAACCAACCCCTTACACCAGATAAACAAGTACTACCCCAAAGAAACAGTAAACAACAACAAAGGTTGCCTTGAATCTTGATAAATCAGTTAACCCAAACACCCCTTTGGAATCTGATCTCTTAATTTTCCAAAGGATTGTTGTGATTTAACCTTCAATCCAAGATCAAAACAACCTAGCAACAATATTCCAACCCTTAGAAACACAAATCCACCACAAATACACATATCCACAAACAAGTATGCAAAAATCACCAAAAATCATACAAAATTCAGAAAATATAAAAGGGACAAGAGAATCAAACCTCCAAAATGTACATCCACACTTTGGATTGTTTGAGCTTAGGTGCTAGCAAGAACAAGCACCAGCTTCCAATAGCTGCTAAGAAGAAACAAACACAAGGGTTAACCAAAAATATCATAAAATGGATTTTTATGCCTTTTATCAAAAACCTTTTATGAAACCTTTGAAAACCTTAACAACTCAAGATTAAATCATTCAAATATGGAACTCAGACCCCTCTTAGCCTAATACCAAACTTTTAAATAACAAAAGGAAGTAGAATATTCAAAAAAACTAAATCAAATTTTATTAACTTTAAAAAGGAATTACAAAGGTGCTAAGAGAAATCTGGAACAAAGGCCTCACCACAGGTTGGGGTTCCTTTTATAGGCCATGAATTTGGCACTTTACACAAACCCTAATGCTATGAAATTCCCTAAAATGTCCTTATGAAGCTTCCAGAATGCAGTTGAGTGTTGACAGGCTGTAAGGAGAAATCTTGGGCGTCAATTTACTTCTTGGTGACCAAGGAATGATTGTGTGCCTTTGATTTTTCCATGTCAGAGATCCTTGCCAAGTGTCGCCATGTGGTTGGCTCTTGTGGGGTTTCTTTGGTAGTGGAAGTGGAGGTTTTTGTTGTGGGATGTGACTGAGGTAGGGTGAATCACACGTGGGTGTAGCTAATTTTAATTTCCCCTTTGTTTTCATCTTTTTTAAACATGGGTAAAAAGGTGTTCTTGGTGTGGTAATTTTGCTACAGTAAGTGTTACCCGCGTTTATAGGAGTTTAAACTTTGGGTATTGGCACTTTTGGTCCTTTGTTTTTGGTAAAAGTGCTATAGAAGGTTTTTCAGACTGGTTAACTCGTTTTCCTTTGTTAGACTAGTTTCTGATTTTAGGTTTTGGCCACACAAAGTTTAGGAAAAAGGATTTAGGGCTTATTTCACTTTGGCATAATTACAACTTTAGTCCTTTTGATGTTTAATTCATTTTTAAAGGACTAGAAGTGTAATATTCTTGAAATTCAAGGGCTTCTTTGGATCTTGACTTAAGGAAGGACTATTATTGACAATTTAGAATTGTTGAGGGACTAAACTTGCCATTTCTTCTAACTTGGAGGATCTTTTTGTAATTTTGACAAACTTAAGGGACCAAAATTGTAATTATGAATATACAAGGGTATTAAGTGTCATTTCTTCATAAATGAGGGCTCAATCTTGTACATCTTTAAGTCTTCAAGGTATATTCTTTGAGAAATCCACAATTAGGGCCCGGTTCATTGTGCGGCTTCCTTTCTCGTGTTCGTTTTTCCTTGTTTCTTGTGATCTTTTGTCTTTTTTCACAATATCCATACCTAAAATACACAAGTAAACAAACACAAGCATATATATGGTATATTTATGACATTTTATGCATTTAAAGCCTAAAAAGAACGATGAGATCATGTATAAATGCCATCTCATCAGAAGCAAAGCGCGCGAAGCACGCCGCATCCTCAGAAAGCAATCTGTCAAGATCAAGTGATAACCCGCCAGAAAAACATATACGCGTAAGTTATGCCTCGGATGACCAAAGATTCTCGTAACCTTGGAGAAGAGCCAGAAAAACACTTTTACAAGGCGCATACAGTATTATGGAGACACAAGAAAGCGCTGCATGCCATCAAACGTAAAAACTTATGATGGCACGTCGGACCCAGAAGACCACTTGAAAGTCTTCAAATCCCAGTCAGGTATCGAACAGTGGCCAGAACCCGTATGGTGCAATATGTTTAACTCTACACTCGTAGGTAACGTGCGGATGTGGTTCGATAGGCTTTCGCCCCGAACAATCAACGGGTATGAAGTGTTGCGGAAAGTGTTCAAAAGAAACTATGTACAACAAAAAAGACATGTAGGAATGCTGTATCACTTGCCAGGGTAAAGCAGAACCAGGGCGAATACCTGGAAGACTTTCCGGAGCGTTTCAAGAACGAGTGCCTTCAAATAAAAGACTGCCCAGAAATTTTGAAAGTATCTTGCTTCATGGCGGGTATACGAAACAACGATCTAATAAAAAAGCTGAATGAAAGAATGCCCGAAACCTTCGATGGAGTGCTAAGGCTGGTAAGGTATTTCATACAAGGAGAATCAGCTGCTTCAGAAGTAGCACGAAACGCTTATGATCATAGATCTATCTGCGCGCCCAGTGAAGGGCCCAACAAGCAAGGCAGACCTCTAGGCCTTGATTACTTAGGAAGGAGAAGAGAAGGGAGAACTTATAACTCTAGGTTTACCCCCCTTAAGTTAACCTCAAGAGAAATCGTCGTATCAGAAGGTGCGAGTTTCCCAAGGCCAACGCCAATGACCACCCCAGTCGAAAAACGCGTCGGTAATAGATACTGTGAATACCATGATGAGAGGGGGCATGCTACGAACGAATGTATTTAACTACAAAAATATATCGATAATAGAGTAAAGAAAGGCGAGCTAAAACACCTTGTCAAGGAAACCACGAAGGACGATAGACAAAAGGTCGCTAGTGCGAATATTTACATGGTGGAATCGTGGCAACGAAGGACCAGACAGAAAGTGAGCCAAAAATTCTCGAAGGGAAAAGACATTTCCTTCCCCTCACTCAATGCGAGGAACATATCAGATGGCCCGCTAGTTATAGAAATAAGCATTGGTCAGCACAACATACATCGCATGTATGTGGATGGAGGTTCATCAGCATAAATAATGTATAAGCACTGCTTCCTGAAACTTAGCGCAGAAATACAGAGCCAAATGATACCGGCAACCTCCCCGCTCATTGGTTTCAGTGGATAAGCGGTGTGGCCTTTGGGCCGACTAAAGCTAGTAGTGAAGGTAGGAAACGATGAGCACTCAACAAACGTCTCTGTTAATCCCACTTAATCCATAACACAAGATTCTAGAGAGAGAAAGATAAGAAAGGTAGAGAGAGAAACTAGAGAGAATTGGTGGAAGGTTAAGCTTTAGAGAGAGAAATTGAAAGTAACCAACACCCTCTTCCACACACGGAAGAGGGTATATATACCCTTAGCTTGTTGGGCCGTGGGTTTAAGTGACATGGGTCGGGCTTGGCTTTGTCTTGGGCTTACGCCCCTAACTTATACAATATTAGCTTAAAGTCCAAGCCTGGTTTTCCCGACTAACCTATTACAATACAAGACAATTAATGACTAAGATGACCTATTACATTCTTGTTTGACTATATATAAAATGTTCGACTATATATAAAATATAGGGCTAACAATCTCACCCAATGTATCGGTCATCTTTAAAATGCATAAGATGATTGAGTGAATACATTCTTGTGGAGGTGATCTTCCTTCTTAGGTCTTGTATCTTGGTCTTGATCTTGTTTGTAATGGTTTGTTCCTTCATGCCTTTGTGATCTATATCTTGAGCCTTTGTCATTTGACTTTGAGTGCTTGACATCTTCAATCTATTCTTGATAGTGTTCATCTTGAGCTCTTGTGACAAGATGACCTATTACATTTTTACATTCTTAAGTATCTTGATTATCGCCATCTTGTGCTCTTGTAACTTCTGAATCAACATTGGTTAGTACACAGCTACGCCACCTTCTTGATATGCAGCAACATATATAGACACAGACAAAATGGCTTTGAACATTTCATCCTAACTCGGTAGCGATTTACCTCCGGTCGGTGAAGACCGTTAAACGATATTAGATACCGTACCTGTGATCGGGTAGATTCGATTAAGAACCTCCTTGACAGGGTTTCCCGGCGGTAGTAGCCAGTTCTCTTTACTCGATCGTCTCAAAGCAGACTGCGAACGTAAAGAGTAAATCATAAGGATAAATCATCCGTCTGATTAGAGTCGTCAATTCAAATTTCCTGGAACAAGTTTGATTCTAAAAGAATCGCACCATTGTTGCTTTCCAGTTTGTCACAAGCTTGATTCATAGATAATCTTGTGAGTCACCTATCGCAGTGCTGTTTGATGTTGACACTAGAAGGATTTCCATTCGTCATTGTGAGCACTAAAGAGTGTCACTCTGAATGTTCTGGCAAGATCACACGGATTTTGCAAAGAAACCTGGAATCAAGATAGAATCAATTAAGAATCCAAACTTAGTTGCATTCCAGTTCTCACAAGTTTGATTCGTGTCGAATCGCACAAGTTACCTACCATGAGCTTGTTTGATGTTGGCTCAAGCAGGATTTCCATCTTCATTGTGAATCGTATCACTCAGATGTTCTGGCAATATCACAAGGACAATGCGTAAGACTCGATTGTGTCCTAACGAGATGATAGATAGATATCGTTTGGCTCTAGACTCAGTTAGTGCATTTTGGTAATCGGAGGCTGGAGCAGACTGCCACCTTTTCAATATTAACTAACTCGGAGTGAGAAAGTCAATAGATACGTGTTGATCTCCGTGACAACGAGACAAGTTTCTTTCTAGATAAACTCAAATGGCTGGGGAAGGGTTGTGCATCGCATCACTAGGACCATGACACTTGTCTTCAAAAGATGTGTTAACCCGGTTTCTGCCTAAGTTGCATAGAAATATTCAACTCCTTCAATGCTTACCAATACGTCATCACTAGCACCTTGTTGTGATTGTTCTAGTGCTAACTTAAGTAATTGGTCCGCATTCAACTTCATTCAACTCCATCTTTTCTAAGGACAACTATTTCTAGCTATGGAATGTCCTTGGGTAGATCCCTCTGGTTCTGGTTGGATCATATGACTTAGTTTCCTATCCTAAACCACCTTTTGACTCCATCATTCCGTCGTAGATAGTAGGTTGTTTTGGGTATAGATTGTAACCATTAACCATTGAAAACCATTCAAAGTGCTTGCTAAAAAAAACTTTTAACACTTGAAAGTTTTACATTTCCGAAAAGCTCCCCCTTCACACATGCATCAATATACGAAATAGTTTAGCATGTGAAGGAAAGAGTTGCACTTGAGTCTTTAAGATCACATGTTGCAATATATTACATTTTAATCATATTTTCTCCCCATATCTCTAATATAAAAACATCATATTAGAGATACCAATTGATGAAAATATGACAATTTATGAAAACCGATTAGGAGAGAAACATGTGTGCACGCATGAATCATGGAACTTTTTCAGTCGGGATGCTCCCCCTCAACAATATACGTGTGGCTTGAAACAAAAGTTTGACAAAATTTTGGAAAAACGACACCACAAATATGTTGAGGTATGGAGTAGAGATGCCTTGTCTGATATAATTTATTACTTATGACAATTTTAAACCATTTTCGAAATGTGTTGGATACATAAAATATGACAATTTCTTAGATGTACCCAACAACATTAAAGGCTTCATTTTAAAACGCTCCCCCTCAAAAATTGATCAAAATAACATATGACAATTTTAAGATATAAAAACCATATTATGAGGAAGGGAGTGTTGAACACACAATTTTGAAAGATTTAGAAAAACTTTTTGAGAAATTCTTGAAAATTGTGTTCAACGGTTTTAAAAGAATCATGATAGAAGACTTCTCTTCTATTGCATAGGGAAAGCGCACTGAAACGTACACTTCCCTTTCGGGTCCGATTTTCATGAGCTCAAAACTTTGATTGTTTTGTGACTAGCTCATGACCGAGAAAAATAAATTTCCCGTTGTGAAGGATAAGTTATCATCCGTGATGAACTTTCCTTAAGTTGAAGTTCGAGGTCTAAGCTGACATTTACTTAGAAATCGTTTTTCATGAACTTAAAAAATTTGAATGTTTTTATGAGAAGCTCATGACTGAGAAATATTAATTTCTCATTGAGAAGGATAAGTTATCGTTTGAGATAAACTTTCCTTAGTTGAGGTCCGAGTCCTAAGCTGTGATGTGCTTAGAAGTCATTATGAGAAAATATCAAGCAGCTTCATTTGCCAAAACCTCCAAGTCTTCTGGAGTCATATACTTCATACCAAGACGGCCAACGAGATACTGAAACCTATTTTGGGATAGGGCTTTAGTAAACAAGTCTGCAATCTGGTACTCAGTTCTGACAAAGTATAATTCCACGATACCACGTTCCACTTGTTCCTTGATGAAGTGATATCTGACTGCAATGTGCTTGGTAACGGGGTGCTGAACCGGATTGCAGATATGGCTATGGTCGACTTTGAGTCACAATACATAGGTATTTTATCAAAGTGGAAGCCATAATCCGTGAGTTGAGTTCTCATCTATAGGACTTGATCACAACACGCGGATAGAAGAGAGAAAGAGAAGAAAGGTAGAGAGAGAATCTAGAGAGAATTGGTGGAAGGTTAAGCTTTAAAGAGAGAAAGTGAAAGTAACCAACACCCTCTTCCATACATGGAAGAGGGTATATATACCCTTGGCTTGTTGGGCCGTGGGTTTAAGTGACATGGGCCGGGCTTGGATTTGTCTTGGGCTTATGCCCCTAACTTATACAATATTAGCTTAAAGTCCAAGCCTGGTTTTCTCGACTAACCTATTAGAATACAAGACAATTAATGACTAAGATGACCTATTACATTCTTGTTCCACTATATATAAAATATAGGGCTAACAGTCTCCATGAGTTTCCTGATCATACGGTCGCCATCGCAATATAACGGAATTATAGGGCGACCAACTATACTAGCAATGAGAGCGGTACCTTCCACAGCTCATGGCATGATCAAGTTCCCAGTGGATGGAGGAATCGTAACGATCTTCAATACAGCGATAACTCCCCCGGAGTGTAACGCGGTGACAGAACCTCCACGGGTCACAATGGAACCTAAGGTAAACTCACCGCCAAATCTAAAAATAGCAGTACATCCGCAGTATCCGGATCAAGAGATCACAATTGGAGGAACATTGTATGACAAACGAAAGACAGACTTGTGTTGCCTTTTAGAGGAAAACTTAGACATCTTTTCATGGGAACCCAAAGATATGATAGGGATACCAAGGTCAATAGCCGAGCACAAGCTCCAGATGCGCGAAGGGTACCCTCCGATTAGGCAAAAGAAAAGAGGACACGCTCCAGAACGCAATTAGGTGATACTCGAGGAAGTGAAAAAGCTAGTAGACACAGGAATCATGAGGGAAGTTTACTATCATGACTGACTCGCTAACCCTGTAATGGTGAATAAACATGATGGTAGCTGCGCATGTGCGTTGATTTCACAGGCCTCAATAAAGCTTATCCCCAAGATAGCTATCCACTCCCGGAGATAGATTGGAAGGTGGAATCGTTGTGCGGATACCCTTTTAAATGTTTCCTGGACGCATACAACAGATACTACCAAATACAAATGGCAAAAGAGGACGAGGAAAAAACAACATTCCATACCAGCCAGGGAGTATACTGCTACACAAAAAGGCCATTTGGACTCAAGAATGCAGGGGCCACGTATCACCGGTTGGTTGATAAAGCGTTTGAAAGCCAAATAGGGCGAAATTTGGAGGTATATGTCGACGACTTGGTAATCAAAAGTCACACAGAGAGCGAGTGTAACACCCCATTTTAGAAATGGAAATATCACAGTAATTATGGCGTGTCATCAAAGCATACAAGGTAAAATGTCTAAACATTACTTGACCATATAAAGGAAAATACCGGAATCAAATATCGGTAGTCCAAAAGTAAAGCTCATCACACACAAACATAGTATAGTAAAGGAATATGACGAAACAATGTCCAAAGCATAAGTATCATAAAGAAAAGAAATGCATAATGTAAAGAAGGCTAGACAGCTTCCAGTCCATATGCACGTACTCTTAGTGTCTACGAGCGTCCCTGAGTACCTGCCGTTTTGGGAACATAGAAAAGGAAAACGGCTGAGCAATACGTTCAGTGCACGGATGTACAATAAAGCATGAATAGGATAAGCATATAACATAATAACAGCGGAAGAAACTAAGTCCCGAGTAACCTGGTTAAGTCTTAATAAAACTGGTTTTATAGTTTGAAAGTCTTATGTTTATCTTATAAAACTGTTTGTCATATTTTACCATTTAGCTAATATAGGTCATGAATTTCCACCGTGCATGAATAATTGGAGGGGTGACCTCATCATGCAAATTAGAGGGGCTGCCTCTAATTTAATATACTGGTTTTATGGGTAGGAGGGATCAGCTCCTTGTGAAGGATGCAAGGCACACACCACATTCACCATGTAATCCTGAATAAAAACGTGTAACTAGGATGCACCCATACGCCCCACATGATAATATAAATAATGGCCAAAATCTGAAGGGACGCCACGAGCAATCACTCCGCCGTGGTGAAGTCATAACATCAGTGCCTCTAATGTTATGGTTATGGTACCTCCATAACTAGGTGAAACTGGTCATGCATGTATATGGCTATAGGTAATCATATTTAAACATAAGCAATCAAACTCATACTTATACTACGGGAAAACAGTTGGCTGCATACGGGGAAATCCTAATAAGGAAAGAATGTCCATACTGAAAGGACGGGAATCCGTACCTTATGTCCAGTGAACGAGAACGATGAACTACGAGAATCCTACTTCCGAAACACTAATGCTACATAAATACGTACATGAAATAAGTATCTGCTTACTACATACATAGCTGGGTTTATGTCATGTCTTAGCTTATTTTATGTGTTCTTACTATTTACACTGTTTAAAGCCTTAAACTGTGTTAAATCTTATATTCTGTTCAATCTGCTTAAGTATTACTGATATTTCATGTGTTATTATACTTACTGTGTAAAAATAAGTAACTTTCCAAAAATAGTAGGTTTCCTAAAATAGAAAATTTCCAAAAATAGAAAGTTTCTAAAAATAGAAAGTTTCCAAAAATAGAAAGTTTCCAAAAATAGAAAGTTACCAAAAATAGAAAGTTTCCAAAAATAGAAAGTTTCCAAAAATAGAAAGTTTCCAAAAATAGATTTACTGCTTAAAATTGATAAGTTTCTAAAAATAGAAAGTTTCCATAAATAGATTAACTGCCTTAATTGAATAAGTTTCCATAAATAGATTAGCTGCCTTAAATAAATAAGTTTCTAAAAATAGCTGGTTTCCATAAATAAAATAGCTACCTTATTTAATTAAGTTTCTAAAAATAGAAAGTTTCCATAATTAGAAATAAGCTGGTTAAATAAGCTAAGTAAATAAGCCTAAGTGTTTTCATGATTATATCCCAAGATCAAAATCACCCCCTTATGGTGGTTTGTAGGTGGCGGCACACAAGGAGAAGGAGGAAGGGTTTCTAGGTTTTCTTGAAATTCTTCTCTAAAAATATTCTAAGTAGTAAAAACTCTTAACCCTCCTTTTTAGTAAAAAAAATTGACAATGGGCTTGGCCCATTGTCCTATGTTGGCCGCGAGTAGGGACTCCCTTGTGGGGGTCCCGTACCTCGTTTCGTGTCTTGTAATTTCGTACACGTTTACGTTTAATTTAGTTCGTGTTTTAAAAGTTCTCGTTACGTAAATATCCTACACTTATATATTTAATTACGCTCGTATTAAATATATATACGTAATTAATAATATCTCGTGTTTTAATTACGCTCGTGATCTCGTGATCGTATGTTCGTGATTAATTATTGCTAAATAATTATTACGTGCTTGTTCATATAAAATATCTATCGTGTTCTAACACGTACGTAATACATAAACTCCTAATACGTAATCGTAATCATGCTATATTAGGAAAGTTTTTAACTAGTACGTACGAACTTAAGGTACTATGCATGGTAAAAGCATGCGGGTTTTACAACTCTTCCCCCCTAAAAAGAATAATTCGTCCCCGAATTATGGATAAAGTAAACTGGAAAAGAAGAACATACCCGAATTCAAAATATGAAATGAGGGTAAGAAGTCCGGATAGACTCCTTTGTTTCCCAAGTGGCTTCCCGCTCGGTATGATCCCTCCACAGAATTTTGACGAATGGAATCGTCTTCTTTCTCATGACTCGTTCTTGCCTGTCAAGAACTCGTTCGGGTTCTTCTATAAAAGTGAGATCTTCACGAATCTGTTCCAGTGGATACTGAACCATGTGAAGGGGATGATATTGGTACCCTCTGAGTAAGGACACATGAAACACATTATGCACATGCGAAAGCTGCGGAGGTAACGCCAATCAGTAAGATACTTCACCGACTCGTTCAATGATATCAAACGGTCCGATGAAACGAGGAATGAGCTTCCCTTTAATCCCGAAGCGTCTAACACCACGTGCCGGCGAAACCTTAAGGTAGACGTGATCTCCTACGTTAAAGTGTAAATCCCTACGATGCTTGTCGGTGTAACTCTTTTGACGTGACTGTGCCTCCTGAATCTTCTGTCTAGCTACTGCGATCTTCTCATTTGTCATCTCTATGATTTCTGGTCCTTCGAGTGTTCGCTCGCCAACTTGATCCCAGCAGATTGGGGCGCGACACTTTCTGCCATACAACATCTCAAATGGAGCACACTTGATTCTCACGTGCCAGCTGTTGTTGTACGCAAACTCCACCAAACAGATGTATTCGTCCCAATCACCCGTCCATTCCAACGCACATGACCTCAACATATCTTCCAATGTCTGAATGGTTCGCTCCGACTGTCCATCCATTTGAGGATGAAAAGCCGTGCTAAGCTTAAGTTGTGTACCCCAAGCTTTCTGCAGACTTTTCCAAAAGCGCGAAGTGAATCGAGGATCTCTGTCTGAGACGATGCTGGATGGTGCACCATGTAGTCTCATGATCTCTCGTCTGTACGTATCTGCGAGTTTACTTACCGGATCTTCCTTGCGGATCGGTAAGAAATGTCGTTCTGTAATATTCCAGTGGTTGCCGCAAGGAATGACGTCATAGCTCCTGCAAAAGTAATAACAATCAAAGCCGTAGGTGGGTATTCAAATAAAGGGGAGCACCTTGCTATCATGAAAACGCCAGCTGTTACCATAGTAGCTGCATGAATAAAAGCGGATACTGGAGTGGGACCCTCCATAGCATCGGGTGACCAAGTATGTGATACTATCTGTGCTCGTACCTTGCTGAAGGCGATTCACGAGAGAATCGCGCACAGTTCCCTTTGACCGAGATGTGAATGCCCATGATTTGCTCGGTATAGTGATGGATTTCATGGCCGACGTCTAACCGGCACGAATACGCTATCCTAGATGGAAACGACTTCCCCGCGCAGCATTTTCTCTTTCGTCCTCGGACGTTCGGACCTTTTGTTTGATTCCGGCACTTGCGTTCTCATGCCCGGAACCCTCGCGACTGATTGGGAGAAAGAGCGAAAGCGAGAAAGATGGATTGTTATCCATCGGAAATCGATAAGAATTCCACGGGGATTGCCTTCTAGCTGATTTGGTAAGTCGATCAACGATAACCCAAATTGCATCGTGCTTCCTTTTGGTAGGCGGAAGGCCGGTAACAAAATCCATGGTGATTTTATCCCACTTCCACTCTGGAATGTCTAACGGTTGAAGGAGACCGCCAGATCGCTGATGCTCGATCTTAACCTGCTGGCAGGTAAGACATTTGGAGACGTAAGTGGCCACATCCTGCTTCATACCACTCCACCAAAAGTACTGCTTGATGTCATGGTACATTTTGGTTGAACCAGGATGTATCGAGAATGGGGAGCTATGAGCTTTTGCTAGCAAAGCTTCCCGGAGTTCTTGGTCATCAGGAACACAAAGTCTAGTGCCCTGCCATACGATACCATCTGCATCTACTATGAATTCTGTCTGCTTCTCCAAATTCTGTATTATCGCCCATATTTCTCCGTCATCTTTCTGAGCTTCCTTGATCTTAGATAGTAACTCGGGTTCTACTCTAAGATTAGCCCAGTAACCGTGCTGTCCACGTACCATGATCTCGATGTCTAGTCGCTCCAAGTCTCTTATGATTTCCTCTTCGATTCTAATGTTGTTGATCATTCCGGACTTCCTGCTAAGGGCATCTGCTACTACATTTGCCTTTCCGGGATGATACTGTAGATTAATGTCATAATCCTTCAACAGCTCTAACCATCTCCTCTGCCTCATGTTCAATTCACGCTGAGTGAAGATATACTTCAAGCTCTTGTAGTCCGTGAAAATGTCACATGATTCTCCATATAAGTAGTGTCTCCATATCTTCAATGCAAACACGACTGCAGCAAGTTCCAGATCGTGTGTGGGGTAATTCTCTTCATAAGGCTTAAGCTGCCGTGAAGCATACGCGATCACTTTCCCATGTTGCATGAGAACACAACCAAGTCCCTTCCCCGATGCATCACTGTAGATTTGAAATCCACCCGTACCAGATGGTAGAGTAAGAATAGGTGCAGATACTAGCTTCTGCTTCAGGTCTTCAAAGCTCTTCTCTCGATCTTCAGTCCAGACGAATTTCCCCCCTTTCTGCATCAGTTTGGTCAATGGTAGTGCTAAGCGGGAAAAGTTCTCCACGAACCTACGGTAATAGCCAGCTAAGCCTAAGAAACTGCGGACTTCCGTCGCTGATGTCGGCCTCGGCCACTTAGTGATGGCCTCAACCTTCGCTGGATCCATAGTGATTCCTTCTGCTGATACAGTGTGACCTAAGAATGCCACCTTGTCTAACCAGAACTCACATTTGGAGAAATTAGCATACAGCTGCTTCTGGCGAAGAATCTGTAGTATTGTACGAAGATGGTCTTCGTGTTCCTCCTTGGACTTAGAGAAAATCAGGATGTCATCGATGAAAACAATGACGAATTTGTCCAGAAATTCATGGAAGATTCTGTTCATCAGATCCATGAACACTGCTGGAGCATTTGTCAGGCCAAATGGCATAACTTCAAACTCATAGTGGCCATAACGAGTACGAAAGGCAGTCTTAGCAATATCCTGCTCCTTGACTCGTAACTCGTGATAGCCTGAACTAAGATCGATCTTGAAGAAGTGTTTGGCCCCTTGGAGTTGGTCAAACAGATCGTCAATGCGTGGCAGTGGATATCTATTCCGAATAGTAATCTTGTTGAGCTCGCGATAGTCTATGCAAAGACGCATACTGCCGTCCTTCTTCTTAACAAACAAAATCGGTGCGCCCCATGGAGATGCGCTCGGTCGAATGAAACCTCGTTCGAGAAGTTCTTGTAGTTGATCCTTCAGCTCTATGGGAGCCATGCGATAAGGAGCCTTGGAGATTGGTTCAGCTCCTGGAACCAACTCGATACTGAATTCCACTTCTCGTGCAGGTGGTATGCCCGGAAGTTCTGCTGGAAACACGTCTTGGAATTCCGACACTATTGGTTGATCCTGAATCGATGGAGACTCAGCATCCAGGTCGTGAACCGTAGCTAGGTAACCCTCGCAGCCGTGTGACAGTAGTGCACGCGCTTGCAGAGTGGATATGACTTGTACAGACCATCCGGGTATGAACCCGTTATGAATGTACTCTGGTGCATTAACATCACCAAAGATAACTCGATATGAATGGCAGTCTATGGTAGCATGATACTTGGATAGCCAATCCATACCCAAAATCATGTCAAAGTCATTCATGTCCAGCGGAAGTGCGTCGACAGGTCAAACCTTATCATCAAATTCTAGGGGAAGACTCTTGTATACATGGGTGATTAATACAGAGTCCCTTAAAGGCGTGGAAATAGTAAGCCTATTTTCTAGTGGCAAGGGAGGCATCCTAATGTTCTTAGCATAAGCAGTAGAAATAACCGAGTGAGTAGCACCCGTATCGAAAAGAACACATGCAGCGCGACCATACATATACAAGATTCCAGTGATGGTACCTGTAGACTTGTTGGCCTGGTCTCGAGATGTCGTGTAGACACGCCCGGCAGTAGGAGGCGGCTTGGTATCAGCATGTCCTGATGTACCCTCCATCTCGCCCTTACGGCAATCCTTCATAATATGGCCAGGAAGACCACACTTGAAGCACGCATCAGTATTACGGCGACATGGTCCTGGGTGCCTACGGTGGCAAGTAGAGCAAAGAGGATGAGTGTATCCTCCAGCAGGTGCTCTGGCTGGATGAGGACCTGATAAAACATTTTACATGAGACATAATAATCGGGTACAAAGGACGAAGCGGATAATCGTAAGATTGAATACCAGTGATAGCTGGACGGCTAGGCTGCGAACCTCTCTGGTTTTGGTCCCTACCGTTTCCATGGTTCCTGGTAGAATTTTGCTTGAGTGTCAGAATATGAGTTATAACATAAAACATAAGAAATTTTGTAAGTATTGAGACTTGCTGTTGCTGGATTGCCCGGCGTTGTTACGGTAATTGTCATTACAGCCACGCCTATCCGTAGCAGATCAGTCATTAGTCTGACCATTTCCCTTGGGCTGATGAGGCTGCTGCTGAGTAGCCGGCTGAGACCGGTCCCCAGTTTTCTGCCTGGAAGATACATTTTAAAGAGATGAATAATTGACATATGGAAGATATACGGATTGGTCACCGCTTGAATATGAAGGTTTTACCTCTTGTCGGGTCTTTCAGCTTCCCCGAACTCATCCCTCTCCTGCAGCATCTCCAGTTTTTGTGCTGCATCGGCCACTTGTGCTACCGTATTGAATGTAGCACACACCAGATTGTTTGCGACCGATGTGCGAAGAGCCCATCTGAAGTGATGTGCCTGCTCTTCAGGAGTACCTGCTGCCGCACCAAGGAAACCAGCCAAGCGAAGAAAGCGCTGCATAAACTCGTTGCTATTCTCCCCAGCTCTCTGACGGATCCCATGGTACTCTCTCTTGAGTTTGTCCTGCTCAGCCTTGGGAAAGAACTGCTCCATCACCCTGTCCTTGAACTGAGCCCAAGTCAAACCAGCAACCCATTCATCACCACCTTCATATTGCATCAAAGCTAACCACCAGTTAAGTACATCGCCTTCGAACCGATAGCATGCCAACCGCGCCTTGTATGTGGGGTCACAGCCCATAGCGTTGAAGATCTTCTCTATGTGAGCCAACCAGCTTTCAGCATCGCTGGGGCTATCAGTCTTCTCAAAAGCTCGAGGGCGGAGCTTGTTTAATCTCTCCAGCCATACTGCTAATGTCACTGGAGGAGGAGGAGGAGGTGGTTGATTGTGCTGCTGCTGATTGTTGGCAGCTTGAACTTCAGCACGGATGTCATTCCTCAGTTGAGGAAGCAAGGCTTGCATGGCAGCCTGAATTGCAGCATTGAGCTGCTCCTGTTCGCGTGTGAAAACCATCTGACAGTATAACAATAAAACATACGATTAAACAGTTCCAAAATATAAAAAATATATATATACATGAAAAAAAAATTTCTACTAAAAATTTCACGAGAAAAATTTTATGCAAGAAAATTTTTGTATGGATGCATGATGCAGTTTTATGAAAACTTTGGATGCTCAAGAGTGAACGCCTCTGGTCAGTTCACTCAAAACAAAAGACATATCAAGGGGACGCCTATGGGTCGGTCCCAAATCTAAAAGTTTCGATAAAACACATGCGACTAAATAGGGCCAGTCCTGTACCAACCATTACTTAGTCAAAAACCCTGTAACAATGACATATATATGTATGCTTAAAATGATGAATGCATGAAAACAACTGTTAGTTCTAGGAAGACCGTAGTGACTACCCACTAATCACAGGTCATATTTGAGAGCCTACAGGTCGAAACCTTGGCTCTGATACCATAATTGTAACACCCCATTTTAGAAATAGAAATATCAAGTAATTATGGCGTGTCATCAAAGCATACAAGGTAAAATGTCTAAACATTACTTGACCATATAAAGGAAAATACCGGAATCAAACATCGATAGTCCAAAAGTAAAGCTCATCACACACAAACATAGTATAGTAAAGGAATAGGACGAAACAATGTCCAAAGCATAAGTATCATAAAGAAAAGAAATGCATAATGTAAAGAAGGCTAGACAACTTCCAGTCCATATGCACGTACTCTTAGTGTCTACGAGCGTCCCTGAGTACCTGCCGTTTTGGGAACATAGAAAAGGAAAACGCCTGAGCAATACGCTCAGTGCACGGATGTACAATAAAGCATGAATAGGATAAGCATATAACATAATAACAGCGGAAGAAACTAAGTCCCGAGTAACCTGGTTAAGTCTTAATAAAACTGGTTTTATAGTTTGAAAGTCTTATGTTTATCTTATAAAAACTGTTTGTCATACTTTACCATTTAGCCAATATAGGTCATGAATATCCATCGTGCATGAATAATTGGAGGGGTGACCTCATCATGCAAATTAGAGGGGCTGCCTCTAATTTAATATACTGGTTTTATGGGTAGGAGGGATCAGCTCCTTGTGAAGGATGCAAGGCACACACCACATTCACCATGTAATCCTGAATAAAAACGTGTAACTAGGATGCACCCATACGCCCCACATGATAATATAAATAATGGCCAAAATCTGAAGGGACACCACGAGCAATCACTCCGCCGTGGTGAAGTCATAACATCAGTGCCTCTAATGTTATGGTTATGGTACCTCCAAAACTAGGTGAAACTGGTCATGCATGTATATGGCTATAGGTAATCATATTTAAACATAAGCAATCAAACTCATACTTATACTACGGGAAAACAGTTGGCTGCATACGGGGAAATCCTAATAAGGAAAGAATGTCCATACTGAAAGGACGGGAATCCGTACCTTATGTCCAGTGAACGAGAACGATGAACTGCGAGAATCCTACTTCTGAAACACTAATGCTACATAAATACGTACATGAAATAAGTATCTGCTTACTACATACATAGCTGGTTTTATGTCATGTCTTAGCTTATTTTATGTGTTCTTACTATTTACACTGTTTAAAGCCTTAAACTGTGTTAAATCTTATATTCTGTTCAATCTGCTTAAGTATTACTGATATTTCATGTGTTATTATACTTACTGTGTAAAAATAAGTAACTTTCCAAAAATAGCAGGTTTCCTAAAATAGAAAGTTTCCAAAAATAGAAAGTTTCCAAAAATAGAAAGTTTCCAAAAATAGAAAGTTACCAAAAATAAAAAGTTTCCAAAAATAGAAAGTTTCCAAAAATAGAAAGTTTCCTAAAATAGAAAGTTTCCAAAAATAGATTTACTGCTTAAAATAGATAAGTTTCTAAAAATAGAAAGTTTCCATAAATAGATTAGCTGCCTTAATTAAATAAGTTTCCATAAATAGATTAGCTGCCTTAAATAAATAAGTTTCTAAAAATAGCTGGTTTCCATAAATAAAATAGCTGCCTTATTTAATTAAGTTTCTAAAAATAGAAAGTTTCCATAATTAGAAATAAGCTGGTTAAATAAGCTAAGTAAATAAGCCTAAGTGTTTTCATGATTATATCCTAAGTCATGATATATTATATAGTTTAATAATTATTTCATGTAATTTAATTAAACTATAGGTTATAATATTTAATTAAAGTATGACATGTTTTAATTAAATATATTAAATACTTAGGTTAAAATATGTATTATTAAATACTAATAATATAACCTAAGTCATGTTTAATTAATTAATTATATCCATGGTTTTTAAAATAATTAATTAATTATAAGTCTTAATAATAAAATACTTAGGTTAAAATAATTCATGTTTATTAATAATTAGTTAACCTAAGTCATGTTATTAAATTAATTACATCTTATTAATTTAATTCTTAACCTAAGTTTATAACATAAACATCTAACATAATCATGATCCGGATCTAAGCTTAAAAACATGCACCGGATATGAACAAACACCGTACCCCGAACCAATTCGGGGTACCCCTTGCTGCCGTGGGACCCACACGCACCAACCAAGACCAAAAAGGTCTTGGTGGTGGTCGGTTAACAACAAACCGAACCCCTTTGGGGTCGGTTGTTCCTGCGGCCCAAAACAAACACCCCTTAGATCCACCCCTTTTGATTAATTAATGATCATACATGTTAGATCTAGGTTTATTTAATGTGTTTTTATGAAAAACATCATGTGTTCTTAATTAATAAAAGATTAATTAAAAAGAAAACAAGTAAAAAGGTTTTACCGTATTCGTGGATCAAAAGGGTGAAGAACAAACACGAAAAATTACTAAATCACCAAGATCCAAGATCAAAATCACCCCCTTATGGTGGTTTATAGGTGGCGGCACACAAGGAGAAGGAGGATGGGTTTCTAGGTTTTCTTGAAATTCTTCTGTAAAAATAATCTAAGTAGTAAAAACTCTTAACCCTCCTTTTTAGTAAAAAAAAGTTGACAATGGGCTTGGCCCATTGTCCTATGTTGGCCGCGGGTAGGGACTCCCTTGTGGGGGTCGCGTACCTCGTTTTGTGTCTTGTAATTTCGTACACGTTTACGTTTAATTTAGTTCGTGTTTTGAAATTTCTCGTTACGTAAATATCCTACACTTATATATTTAATTACGCTCGTATTAAATATATATACGTAATTAATAATATCTCGTGTTTTAATTACGCTCGTGATCTCGTGATCGTATGTTCGTGATTAATTATTGCTAAATAATTATTACGTGCTTGTTCATATAAAATATCTATCGTGTTCTAACACGTACGTAATACATAAACTCCTAATACGTAATCGTAATCATGCTATATTAGGAAAGTTTTTAACTAGTACGTACGAACTTAAGGTACTATGCATGGTAAAAGCATGCGGGTTTTACAACGAGCTTATCCAGGATATAGAGGAAACATTCTCGACACTAAGGATAATAAACATGAAGTTAAATCCCAAAAAGTGCACTTTTGGGGCAACAGAAGGCATGTTCCTAGGATACATGATTTACCCCAACGGCATCAAACCATGTCAGGAAAAAACAGATGCAGTCATCCAACTCCAAAGCCCAAAGACAAAAAGGAAGTACAATCACTGAATGGTAAACTCGCAGGACTGAACAGATTCCTGTCTAAGTCAGCAGAAAAGTCACTCCCTTAATTTAAAACGCTCAAAAGGTGCATTAAGAAAGGGGACTTCAATTGGACTAAGGAAGCAGAAAAGGAATTCGAGGAATTGAAAGCACATTTGGCTTCACTCGCTATGCTAGTCGCACCTCGACCTAATGAGGAGCTGATAATGTATTTGTCTGCTACACACGGAGCGATCAGCGCAATGCTAATGACGGATAGAGAAAATGTGCAAACTCCAGTATACTTCATAAGTAGAGCGCTGCAAAGCTCGGAGCTAAATTACACCCCAATGGAAAAATTAGTACTCGCGCTGGTGTTTGCGGCAAAGAGGTTGCGTCGATACTTCCAAGCGCACCCAATAGTGGTGATAACTGACCAACCCATAAAGCATGTAATATCAAAACCGGAGGTCGCATGTAGATTCCAGAAATGGAGCGTTCTACTAGGGGAACACAACATCACTTACAGGCCGCGCAATGCCGTGAAGGGGCAGTGTAACACCCCATTTTGATAATGGAAATGTCACATGCAATAATGGCGTGTCATCAAAGCATACAAGGAAAAATGTCTAAACATTACTTGACCATAAAAGGAAAATACCGGAATCAAACATCGGTAGTCCAAAAGTAAAGCTCATCACACACAAATATAAGTATAGTAAAGGAAAGGACTAAACAATGTCCATAGCAATGTATCATAAGAAAGGAAATGCATAAAGTAAAGAAGGCTAGACAGCTTCTAGTCCATATGCACGTACTCTTAGTGTCTACGAGCATCCCTGAGTACCTGCCATTTTGGGAACATAGAAAATGAAAACGGGTGAGCAAATACGCTCAGTGCACGGATGTACAATAAAGCATGAATAGGATAAGCATATAACATATAACAACGGAAGAAAACTAAGTCCCGAGTAACCTGGTTAAGTCTTGATAAAACTGGTTTTATAGTTTGAAAGTCTTATGTTTATCTTATAAAAACTGTTTGTCATATTTTACCATTAGTCAATATAGGTCATGAAAATCCACCGTGCATGAATACTTGGAGGGGTGACCTCATCATGCAAATTAGAAGGGATGCCTCTAATTTAATATACTGGTTTTTGGGTAGGAGGGATCAGCTCCTTGTGAAGGATGCAAGGCACACACCACATTCACCATGAAATCCTGACTAAAAACATGTAACTAGGATGCACCCATACGCCCCACATGATAAATATAATATAAATGGCCAAAATCTGAAGGGACGCCACGAGCAATCACTCCGCCATGGTGAAGTCATAACATCAGTGCCTCTAATGTTATGGTTATGGTACCTCCATAACTAGGTGAAACTTGTCATGCATGTATATGGCTATAGGTATTCTTAATTAAACATAAGCAATCAAACACATAACTTATACTACGGGAAAACAGTTGGCTGCATACGGGGAATCCTAATAAGGAAAGAATGTCCATACTGAAAGGACGAGAATCCGTACCTTATGTCCAGTGAACGAAGAAGATGAACTGAGAGGAATCCTACTTCCGTATCACTAGTGCTACATAAATACATACATGAATAAGTATTTGCTTACTAAATACGTAGCTGGTTTTATGTCATGTCTTAGCTTATTTTATATGTTCTTATTATGTTTTACTATTTAAAGCCTTAAACTGTGTTTATCTTATATTCTTGTTTAATCTGATTAAGTATTTCTGGTATTTCATGTATTATTATACTTACTGTGTAATAATAAGTAACTTTCCAAAAATAGCAGTTTTCCTAAAATAGAAAGTTTCCAAAAATAGAAAGTTATCAAAAATAGAAAGTTTCCAAAAATAGAAAGTTTCCAAAAATAGAAAGTTTCCAAAAAAGAAAGTTTCCAAAAATAGAAATTTCCAAAAATAGAAAGTTTCCAAAAATAGAATTACTGCTTAAAATATATAAGTTTCTAAAAATAGAAAGTTTCCATAAATAGATCAGCTGCCTTAATTAAATAAGTTTCCATAAATAGATTAGTTGCCTGAAATAAATAAGTTTCTAAAAATAAAAGGTTTCCATAAATAGATTAGCTGCCTTATTTAATTAAGTTTCTAAAAATAAAAAGTTTCCATAATGAGAAATAAGCTTGTTAAATAAGCTAAGTATATAAGCCTAAGTGTTTTCATGATTATTTTCTAAGTCATATGATATAATGTATAGTTTAATAATTATTTCATGTAATTAAATTAAACTATAAGTTAAAATATTTAATTAAAGTATAAAATGTTTTTAATTAAATAAAGTTAAGTACTTAGGTTAAAACATGTATTATTATTTATTAATAATATAACCTAAGTCATGTTAATTAATTAATTATAATCATGGTTTTTAAATAATTAATTAATTATAAGTCTAAAATATAAAAAATACTTAGGTTAATTAATTTCATGATTATTAATAATTAAAATAACCTAAGTCATGTTATTAAATTAATCATGTCATTTTATTAATTTAATTTTAACATAAGATCAAAAAAAAAACTAAACATACACCATGAACCGGATCTAAACTAAAAACCATGAACCGGACATAAAATCGACACCGTACCCCAAACCAAATCGGGGTACCCCGTGTCTTGATGCTGCTGTGGGACCCACACCAACCAACCGGGACCATATGGTCTCGGTGGTGGTCGAAAGGCCAAACCGAAACCCCCTTGGGTTCGGTGTAGGCTGCGGCTAAAACAAACACCCCTTAAAACCATACTTTTGATTTTATTAAACCCCAATTCATGTTAGATCCATGATTTTAATTAGGTTTTTGTAAAAACATAACATGTTCTTGATTTATAAAAGATCAAATCAAAAGAAAAAGGTTTAAAAAGGATTTACCGAATTCGTGGATCAAAAGGACGAAGAATAAACACGATCACCAACTAATATTCCAAGATCCGAGATCAACAAACACCTCCTTGTGGTGTTTTTAGGGTGGCGGCACAAAAGAAAAGGGAGAGGAGGGTTTTAGGGTTTTTCTAAAATCTTCTGTAAAACTAAAAATGAGTAGTATAAAAAAATATTTAACCCTTTTAGTAAAATTTACAAATGGGCTTGGCCCATTTGTCCTTGTAGCCGCGGGTAGGGGGCCCCACTTGGGGTACCCGTACCTTTTTCCGTGTCTCGATGCTAAGTTACACGTTCGTGATTATTTGTGTTCGCGTTTTAAGTGTTCTCGTTATGAAAATACCGTGATCTAATATATTTAATTACGCTCGTAATAAATATATATACGTAATTAATAATAGTTCGTGTTTTAATTACGTTCATGATTTCATGATCGCATGTTCGTGATTAATTATTGTCAAATAACTATTACGTGCTCGTGCGTAGTAAATACTTATCGTGTTCTAACACGTACGTAATACGTAAAATCCTAACACGTAATCGTAATCATGCTATATTAGGAAAGTTTTAATCTAGTACGTACGATCTTAAGGGTACTATTCATGGTAAAAGCATGCGGGTTTTACAACTCTTCCCCCCTACAAAGAATAATTCGTCCCCGAATTATAGATAAAGTAAACTGGAAAAGAAGAACATACCCGAATTCAAAATATGAAATGAGGGTAAGAAGCCCGGATAGACTCCTCTGTTTCCCAAGTGGCTTCCCGCTCGGTATGATCCCTCCATAGAATTTTGACGAATGGAATCGTCTTCTTTCTCATGACTCGTTCTTGTCTGTCAAGAACTCGTTCGGGTTCTTCTATAAAAGTGAGATCTTCACGTATCTGTTCCAGTGGATACTGAACCATGTGAAGGGGATGATACTGGTACCCTCTGAGTAAGGACACATGAAACACATTGTGCACATGCGAAAGCTGCGGAGGTAACGCCAATCGGTAAGATACTTCACCGACTCGTTCAATGATATCAAACGGTCCGATGAAACGAGGACTGAGCTTCCCTTTAATCCCGAAGCGTCTAACACCACGTGCCGGCGAAACCTTAAGGAAGACGTGATCTCCTACATTAAAGTGTATGTCCCTACGATGCTTATCGGCGTAACTCTTCTGACGTGACCGTGCTTCCTGAATTTTCTGCTTAGCTACTGCAATCTTCTCATTGGTCATCTCTATGATTTCCGGTCCTTCAAGTGTTCGCTCACCAACCTGATCCCAGCAGATTGGGGCGCGACACTTTCTTCCATACAACATCTCAAATGGAGCACACTTGATACTTGCGTGCCAACTGTCGTTGTATGCAAATTCCACAAAACATATGTAATCGTCCCAATCACCCGTCCATTCCAACGCACATGACCTCAACATATCTTCCAATGTCTGAATGGTTCGCTCCGACTGTCCGTTCGTTTGAGGATGAAAAGCCATGCTAAGCTTAAGTTGTGTACCCCAAGCTTTCTGCAGACTTTTCCAAAAGCGCGAAATGAATCGAGGATCTCTGTCTGAGACGATGCTGGATGGTGCACCGTGGAGTCTCATGATCTCTCTTCTGTACGTATCTGCGAGTTTACTTACCGAATCTTCCTTGCGGACCGGTAAGAAATGAGCTGATTTGGTAAGTCGATCAACGATAACCCAAATTGCATCGTGCTTCCTCTTGGTAGGCGGAAGACCGGTAACAAAATCCATGGTGATTTTGTCCCACTTACACTCTGGAATATCTAACGGTTGAAGGAGACCGCCAGATCGCTGATGCTCGATTTTAACCTGCTGGTAGGTAAGACATTTGGAGACGTAAGTGGCC
This sequence comes from Glebionis coronaria, assembly GCA_025667525.1. Lineage (NCBI taxonomy): Eukaryota > Viridiplantae > Streptophyta > Magnoliopsida > Asterales > Asteraceae > Glebionis > Glebionis coronaria. The sequence continues at coordinate 229,027,220 of CM046879.1, forward strand.
ACATCCTGTTTCTTACCACTCCACCAAAAGTACTGCTTGATGTCATGGTACATCTTAGTCGAAGCAGGATTTATAGAGAATGGGGAGCTATGAGCTTCAGCTAACAAAGCTTCCCTGAGTTCTTGGTCATCAGGAACACAAAGTCTTGTGCCCTGCCATACGATCCCATCTGCATCTACTCTGAATTCCGTCTGCTTCTCCAAATTCTGTACTATCGCCCAGATTTCTCCGTCATCCTTCTAAGCTTCCTTGATCTTAGAGAGTAACTCGGGTTCTACTCTAATATTAGCCCAGTGACCGTGCTGTCCACGTACCATGATTTTGATGTCTAGTCCCTCCAAGTCTCTGATGATTTCCTCTTCGATTTTAATGCCGTTGATCATTCCGGACTTCCTTCTAAGAGCATCTGCTACTACATTTGCCTTTCTGGGATGATACTGTAGATTAATGTCATAATCCTTCAACAACTCTAACCATCTCCTCTGCCTCATGTTCAATTCACGTTGAGTGAAGATATACTTCAAGCTCTTGTGGTCCGTGAAAATGTCACATGATTCTCCATATAAGTAGTGCCTTCATATCTTCAATGCAAACACCACAGCTGCAAGTTCCAGGTCCTGCGTGGGGTAATTTTCTTCATAAGGCTTATGCTGCCGTGAAGCGTACGCGATCACTTTCCCATGCTGCATGAGAACACAGCCAAGTCCCTTCCCTGATGCATCGCTGTAGATTTGAAATCCACCCGTACCAGATGGTAGAGTAAGAATAGGTGCAGATACTAGCTTCTACTTCAGGTCTTCAAAGCTCTTCTCTCGATCTTCAGTCCAGACGAATTTCTCCCCTTTCCGCATCAGTTTGGTCAATGGTAGTGCTAGGCAGGAAAAGTTCTCCACGAATCTACGGTAATAGCCAGCTAAGCCTTAGAAATTGCGGACTTCTGTCGCTGATGTCGGCCTTGGCCACTTAGTAATGGCCTCAACCTTCGCTGGATCCATAGTGATTCCTTCTGCTGATACAATGTGACCTAAGAATGCCACCTTGTCTAACCAGAACTCACACTTGGAGAATTTAGCATACAGCTGCTTCTGGCGAAGAATCTGTAGTATTGTACGAAGATGGTCTTCGTGTTCCTCCTTGGACTTTGAGAAAATCAGGATGTCATCGATGAAGACAATGACGAACTTGTCCCGAAATTCATGGAAGATTCTGTTCATCAAATCCATGAACACTGCTGGAGCATTTGTCAGGCCAAATGGCATAACTACAAACTCGTAGTGGCCATAATGGGTACGAAAGGCAGTCTTAGCGATGTCCTGCTCCTTGACCTGTAGCTGGTGATAACCTGACCTAAGATCAATCTTGGAGAAGTGTTTGGCCCCTTGGAGTTGGTCAAACAAATCGTCAATGCGTGGCAGTGGATATCTATTCCGAATGGTAATCTTGTTGAGCTCGCGATAGTCTATACAAAGACGCATACTGCCGTCCTTCTTCTTAACAAACAAGACCGGTGCGCCCCATGGAGATGCGCTCGGTCGAATGAAACCTCGTTCAAGAACTTCTTGCAGTTGATCCTTCAGCTCCTTCAGCTCTATGGGAGCCATGCGATAAGGAGCTTTGGAGATTGGTTCAGCTCCTGAAATAAGCTTGATACTAAATTCCACTTCTCGTGCAGGTGGCATGCCCGGAAGTTCTGCTGGAAAAACATCTTGGAATTCCGACACTATAGGGTGATCCTGAATTGATGGAGATTCAGCATCCATGTCGTGAACCGTAGCTAGATAACCCTCGCAGCCATGTGACAGTAGTGCACGCGCTTGCAGGGTAGATATGACTTGTACAGACCGTCCGGGTATGAACCCGTTATGAATGTACTCTGGTGCATTAACATCACCGAAGATAACTCGATATGAATGGCAGTCTATGGTAGCATGATGCTTGGATAGCCAATCCATGCCCAAAATCATGTCTAAGTCATTCATGTCCAGCGGAAGTGCGTCAACAAGTCGAACCTTATCGTCAAATTCTTGGGGAAGATTCTTGTATACATGGGTGATTAATACAGAGTCCCTCAAAGGCGTGGAAATAATAAGCCTATTTTCTAGTGGCAAGGGAGGCATCCTAATGTTCTTAGCATAAGCAGTAGAAATAACCGAGTGAGTAGCACCCTTATCGAAAAGAACACATGCGGCTTGACCATACATATACAAGATTCCAGTGATGGTACCTGTAGACTTGTTGGCCTGGTCTCGAGATGTCGTGTAGACACGCCCGGTAGTAGGAGGCGGCTTGGTATCAGCATGTCCCGATGTACCCTCCATCTCGCCCTTACGGCAATCCTTCATAATATGGCCAGGAAGACCACACTTGAAGCACGCATCCGTATTACGGCGACATGGTCCTGGGTGCCTACGGTGACAAGTAGAGCAAAGAGGATGAGTGTATCCCCCAGCAGGTGATCGGGCTGGCTGAGAACCTGATAAAACATTTTATATAAGACATGATAGTTGGGTACAAAGGACAAAGCGAATAATCATAAGATTGAATACCAGTGATAGCTGGACGGCTATGCTGCGAACCTCTCTGGTTCTGGTCCCTACCGTTTCCATGGTTCCTGGTAGAAGTTTAGCTAAAGTGTCAGAATATGAGTTATAACATGAAAACATAAGGAAATGCGTAAGTATTAGGACCTGCTGTTGTTGGAGTGCCCAGCGTTGTTACGGTAATTATCATTACCGCCACGCCTATCCGTAGCAGAACGGTCGTTAGTCTGACCGTTTCCCTTGGGCTGATGAGGCTGCTGCTGAGTAGCCGGCTGAGACCGGTCCCCAGTTTTCTGCCTGGAAGATACATTTAAAGAGATGAATAATTGACATATGGAAAGTATACGGATTGGTCACCGCTTGAATATGAATGTTTACCTCTTGTCGGGTTTTTCAGCTTCCCCGAACTCATCTCTCTCATGCAGCATCTCCAGTTTTCGTGCTGCATCGGCCACTTGTGCTACAGTGTTGAACGTAGCACACACCAGATTGTTTGCGACCGATGTGCGAAGAGCCCATCTAAAGTGATGTGCCTGCTCTTCCGGAGTACCTGCTGCCGCACCAAGGAAACAAACTAAGCAAAGAAAGCGCTGCATAAACTCGTTGCTATTCTCCCCAGCTCTCTGTCAGATCCCATGGTACTCTCTCTTGAGCTTGTCCTGCTCAGCCTTGGGAAAGAACTACTCCATCACCCTGTCCTTGAACTGAGCCCAAGTCAAACCAGCAACCCCCTCGTCACCATCTTCAGACTGCATCAATGCTAACCACCAATTGAGTACATCGCCTTCGAACCGATAACATGCCAACCTCGCCTTGTATGCGGGGTCACAGCCCATAGCATTGAAAATCTTCTCGATATGAGCCAACCAGCTTTCAGCATCGCTGGGGCTATCTGTCTTCTCAAAAGCTCGAGGGCGGAGCTTATTGAATCTCTCCAGCCATACTGCTAATGTCACTGGAGGAGGAGGAGGAGGTGCCTGATTATGCTGCTGATTGTTGGCAGCTTGAACTTCAGCCCTGATGCCATTCCTCAGTTGAGGAAGCAAAGCTTACATGGTAGCCTAAATTGCAGCATTGAGCTGCTCCTGTTCGCGTGTGAGAACCATCTGAAAGTTTAACATAAAACATATGATTAAACAGATCAAAACATAAAATATATATATACATGAAAAAAATTTATACTAAAATTTCGCGAGAAAAATTTTATGCAAGAAAATTTTGTGTATGAATGCATGATGCAGTTTTATGAAAACTTTTGTATGCTCGAGAGTGAACGCCTCTGGTCAGTTCACCCAAACAAAAGACATAGCGAGGGGACGCCTATGGGTCGGTCCCAAATTTAAAAGTTTCGATAAAACACATGCGACTAAATAGGGCCAGTCCTGTACCAACCATTACTTAGTCAAAAATCTACGACAATGACATGTATATGTATGCTTAAAATGATGAATGCATGAAAACAACTGTCAGTTCTAGGAAGACCGTAGTGACTACCCACTAATCACAGGTCATATTTGAGAGCCTACAGGTCGAAGCCTTGGCTCTGATACCATAATTGTAACACCCCATTTTGATAATGGAAATGTCACATGCAATTATGGCGTGTAATCAAAGCATACAAGGAAAAATGTCTAAACATTACTTGACCATAAAAGGAAAATACCGGAATCAAACACCGGTAGTCTAAAAGTAAAGCTCATCACACACAAACATAAGTATAGTAAAGGAAAGGACTAAACAATATCCATAGCAATGTATCATAAGAAAGGAAATGCATAAAGTAAAGAAGGTTAGACAGCTTCCAGTCCATATGCACGTACTCTTAATGTCTACGAGCGTCCCTGGGTACCTGCCGTTTTGGGAACATAGAAAAGGAAAACGGCTGAGCAAATACGCTCAGTGCACGGATGTACAATAAAGCATGAATAGGATAAGCATATAACATATAACAGCGGAAGAAAACTAAGTCCCGAGTAACCTGGTTAAGTCTTGATAAAACTGCTTTTATAGTTTGAAAGTCTTATGTTTATCTTATAAAAACTGTTTGTCATATTTTACCGTTAGCCAATATAGGTCATGAAAATCCACCGTGCATGAATACTTGGAGGGGTGACCTCATCATGCAAATTAGAGGGGCTGCCTCTAATTTAATATACTGGTTTTTGGGTAGGAGAGATCAGCTCCTTGTGAAGGATGCAAGGCACACACCACATTCACCATGAAATCCTGACTAAAAACATGTAACTAGGATGCACCCATACGCCCCACATGATAAATATAATATAAATGGCCAAAAGCTGAAGGGACGCCACGAGCAATCACTCCGCCGTGGTGAAGTCATAACATTAGTGCCTCTAATGTTATGGTTATGGTACCTCCATAACTAGGTGAAACTGGTCATGAATGTATATGGCTATAGGTATTCTTAATTAAACATAAGCAATCAAACACATAACTTATACTACGAGAAAACAGTTGGCTGCATACGGGGAATCCTAATAAGGAAAGAATGTCCATACTGAAAGGACGGGAATCCGTACCTTATGTCCAGTGAACGAAGAAGATGAACTGAGAGGAATCCTACTTCCGTATCACTAGTTCTACATAAATACATACATGAATAAGTATCTGCTTACTAAATACGTAGCTGGTTTTATGTCATGTCTTAGCTTATTTTATATGTTCTTACTATGTTTTACTGTTTAAAGCCTTAAACTGTGTTTATCTTATATTCTTGTTTAATCTGATTAAGTATTTCTGGTATTTCATGTATTATTATACTTATTGTGTAATAATAAGTAACTTTCCAAAAATAGCAGTTTTCCTAAAATAGAAAGTTTCCAAAAATAGAAAGTTACCAAAAATAGAAAGTTTCCAAAAATAGAAAGTTTCCAAAAATAGAAAGTTTCTAAAAATAGAAAGTTTCCAAAAATAGAAAGTTTCCTAAAATAGAAAGTTTCCAAAAATAGATTTACTGCTTAAAATATATAAGTTTCTAGAAATAGAAAGTTTCCATAAATAGATCAGCTGCCTTAATTAAATAAGTTTCCATAAATAGATTAGCCGCCTGAAATAAATAAGTTTCTAAAAATAGAAGGTTTCCATAAATAGATTAGCTGCCTTATTTAATTAAGTTTCTAAAAATAGAAAGTTTCCATAATTAGAAATAAGCTGGTTAAATAAGCTAAGTATATAAGCCTAAGTGTTTTCATGATTATTTTCTAAGTCATATGATATAATGTATAGTTTAATAATTATTTCATGTAATTAAATTAAACTATAGGTTAAAATATTTAATTAAATTATAACATATTTTAATTAAATAAAGTTAAGTACTTAGGTTAAAACATGTATTATTATTTATTAATAATATAACCTAAGTCATGTTAATTAATTAATTATAATCATGGTTTTTAAATAATTAATTAATTATAAGTCTAAAATATAAAAAATACTTAGGTTAATTAATTTCATGATTATTAATAATTAAAATAACCTAAGTCATGTTATTAAATTAATCATGTCATTTTATTAATTTAATTTTAACATAAGATCATAAAAAAAACTAAACATACACCATGAACCGGATCTAAACTAAAAACCATGAACCGGACATAAAATCGACACCGTACCCCGAACCAAATCGGGGTACCCCGTGTCTTGATGCTGCCGTGGGACCCACACCAACCAACCGGGACCATATGGTCTCGGTGGTGGTCGGAAGGCCAAACCAAAACCCCCCTTGGGTTCGGTGTAGGCTGCGGCTAAAACAAACACCCCTTAAAACCATACTTTTGATTTTATTAAACCCCAATTCATGTTAGATCCATGATTTTAATTAGGTTTTTGTAAAAACATAACATGTTCTTGATTTATAAAAGATCAAATCAAAAGAAAAAGGTTTAAAAAGGATTTACCGAATTCGTGGATCAAAAGGACGAAGAATAAACACGATCACCAACTAATATTCCAAGATCCAAGATCAACAAACACCTCCTTGTGGTGTTTTTAGGGTGGCGGCACAAAAGAAAAGGGAGAGGAGGGTTTTAGGTTTTTTCTAAAATCTTCTGTAAAACTAAAAATGAGTAGTGTAAAAAAATATTTAACCCTTTTAGTAAAATTTACAAATGGGCTTGGCCCATTTGTCCTTGTAGCCGCGGGTAGGGGGCCCCACTTGCGGTACCCGTACCTTTTTCCGTGTCTCGATTCTAAGTTACACGTTCGTGATTATTTGTGTTCGCGTTTTAAGTGTTCTCGTTACAAAAATACCGTGATCTAATATATTTAATTACGCTCGTAATAAATATATATACGTAATTAATAATAGTTCGTGTTTTAATTACGTTCATGATTTCATGATCGCATGTTCGTGATTAATTATTGTCAAATAATTATTACGTGCTCGTGCGTAGTAAATACTTATCGTGTTCTAACACGTACGTAATACGTAAAATCCTAACACGTAATCGTAATCATGCTATATTAGGAAAGTTTTAATCTAGTACGTACGATCTTAAGGGTACTATTCATGGTAAAAGCATGTGGGTTTTACAGGCAGATTTTGGCAGATTTCATCATTGAAAAGCCAGAAGAGGGCGTTCAGGAGTTAGATCAAAAGGAAGAAGACCCAACCCCGTGGGTCTTGTTTACTGATGGGTCCTTGCACCGACGGATCAGGCGCATGTCTCATACTTACCAACCCTGAAGGAATGGAATTCATATAGGCATTGCGTTTTGAGTTCACAACCACAAATAATGAGGCAGAATATGAGGCACTCATAGCAAGGCTGAGGATCACAGCACGAATGGGTGTGCGCAATCTCGAAGCAAACATAGATTCTCGATTGGTAGCAAACCATATACTTGGCGAATACGAGGCGAAAGAAGATAACATGGTGCAATACTTACAAAAAGCCACATCATTAATTGAAGGGTTCAGTAAGTTCCGAATACGCCAAGTACCCAGGGGGGAGAACAAGAAAGCAGATGTGCTTAGTAAAATAGCATCTACCAGCTTTACACACCTATCAAAACAAGTCCTGGTGGAAATTCTCAAGGACAAGTCAATTAAAGAGCAAGAGGTCACGTCGGCCGTAGAGGAAGAAGGCCCTACATGGATGACGCCGATTGTGGATTATTTGGCGAACGATTCACTCCCGCATGACGAAAACGAGTCACAACGAGTGCGAAGACGTTCGAGGCAATTTGAAGTCAGAGATAGGGTCCTTTACACGCGATCATTCCTCCAACCATGGTTAAGATGCGTAGGGCCACGCCAGGCGCAGTACATCATTAGGGAAATCCACGAGGGGTCATGCGGCATGCACGCAGGACCAAGGTCCGTGGTAGCAACAGCGTTGCGCAGCGGGTACTACTGGCCAACTATGCATACAGACGCGCGAACTCCCATTAATAAATGCAATGATTGCCAGGTGCACAGACCAGTACCTAGGCAGCCCTAGGAGGAGCTCACGCCGATCACCTCCCCTTGGCCATTCTTCAAATGGGGAATCGATATCGCGGGACCTTTTCCCGTAGCCGCGGGGGGAGTTAAGTTCCTCATAGTCGCGATGGATTACTTCACAAGATGGATTGAGGCAAAAGCAGTCGCAACGATCACGGGGAATCAGGTGAAAAGGTTCGTATGGGACAACATAGTATGTCATTTCGGACTGCCCGGTGAAATAGTCTCTTATAATGGAAAGCAGTTCGTAGAGAACCCATTCAAGGATTGGTGCGTGAAGAATGGAATACATCAACAGTTCGCATCGGTCGCCCATCCACAAACGAATGGACTTGTGGAAAGAGCAAACATGAGTTTGGGGGATGGCATAAAAGCACGATTAGGGGAACATAATAGGAAGTGGGTCGATGAGTTGTCACATGTTTTGTGGGCGCATCGCACGATAATCAAGACAGCCACGGGTGATACCCCTTTCGCCCTAACATATGGTACAGAGGCAGTCATTCCAGCTGAGATCGGATTGCAAACACTCCGCACAGCGGAGGTAGACATGGTTACTAACGACGATGAGCTGCGATTGAAGTTAAACATAATCGAGGAGCGACGAGAGTTAGCAGCAATCCATGAAGCTAAGTCAAAAGCAAAGATGAAAGGCTATTATGATGCTAGGGTGCGCAAGACCTCCTTCAGACCAGGTGACTTTGTGTATCCCTCAAACGCGGCCAGTCGCGCTGAGAATACAGGAAAACTTGGACCTAAGTGGGTGGAACCTTACATAGTGACGGATGCATTAGAGAATGGCGCATATCGGTTGCGTGACATGGATGGTCGCGACCTACAAAGGCCTTGGAACATATGCCATCTAAAGAAGTGCTACCTTTAGCGGCGGACTTCTTGAATAAATGTATTGTTTTTTCTTTTATTTCGTGTATTACAACTTGCAAAGCATTAATAAAACTGTCGTGGTACCTAGCTAGTTCCACGACGCATTCTGAAAACATTTCTTTTTTGGCATACATATTCTTTTTTATTTATGTCTTATATCTTGCCTCTTGGCGCACACATGCACAACGTTTCCAGGCGAAATAAGAGGAATGAGCCTACCCTACTAATTAGACTCGTCGAGTAAGTGGGATGCAGCCCCATCGACCATGGATCTTGTATCCTTGTTAGGCTCCTTGCTATTTATGACGTCGTAGCAAGTTATGCAGCCAGTAAACTCTGAGACTGTTAAGACACAAACGTGCACACCTAACAATTGGTCAGTCTCATCTGGCCGTCCTTATGGTAGTAGCGGTATACCGCACGTAATGAGCTTCTCAAACCCATATGGATCATTTATGAGTTTACATTAACTCATTCATCAAAGTCGTGTTACAAACATTAAGCACACTTATCATACATCAAAAATATTGTTTGCTACAAGCAAGAGTGAACGTTTGTGCATCACAAAATAAGCAACACGTTTACAAATCAGCAGAGTGGTTGGTAAGCAAATGGGTCTCAGATGGCGACCTATTCAATTTCAGCAGCGGTGAATAGTAAGCGGTAGCGCGATGGTCCTTTAAGCTCTTCTCCATTCGGTCCAATGTGCGAGAGTCCCTCTCTAGTAGTGGCAGTGGCAGCACAAGAATAAAGGGCGCAAGATGGGCCGCACCAACAAATGGTGTAGCCTCTATGTTCGAAAGGGCCTTCTTGGAAACAGCGCGACTCTCATGGGCTGCGAGCACCTCGGATAGTGGAACTTCCTTCTCAATCCTGAATGGATCAAGCACGTCTTTAGGATGCGCAAATATAGGTATTGACAACTGCTTCATGGACGGTTTAAGGTGGAAGTCCGACAATGTTTCTGCGCCCTCCGCTTTGTGGCGCGCCAGTGTAAGGCTCTCCATCACCACTTCTAAGGGCACCTCATGGTCCTTATCCTCTAAGCCAAATAATGGCAGTGGACATAATTTCATATCCTGCAAAGCTGTTGTCAGATTAGAGTTAGCCTTTGGGTCATAAAAGGATACCTATGCTAGATCTTTCTTCAGCAACTTGGCCTCGTGTGCTTTCACCAAACCCCTGGAAGTACCCTTGTTAATCGCAACTATCACAACCTTGAAAAAATAAGTTCGCAAGGAGGGGTCTTCCAGGGAACCCATCGTAGCTAAGCGCAATCCATGGCGCATTAACCATCGCTTCTCAGCCACTTCCTTCATCAAGCGGGGATACATGTCTTCATCAAGCTCTAAGCTCAGCCTCTTTAACTGACTGCTGAGGTCGCTCACGTCTTCATTCACCTTGGAAGCCCAATGCGTCAACATCAGCTACAAATTTATTTTTTTCTTCTTTAAGGCCCCCATAGCAACCTGGTTGGAGGCCTTTAGCTGGTTGAGTTGGGTGCGCTCTTCATCTAGAGCGCTGGATAGTCTGTCCCTTTTCTCTGTCAAAGCATGAAGTAGGGCTGCATCCTTTCTACCTCTCTCAATCTCTTGGTTAATCTTTTCTTACATATCCCCCAGCGCGTTGGACTTTTCTTCAGTGATTTGCCTCAGTCTTTCCTCCGTGGTTCGGACTTGGGCAGAGAGCTCTAGGAATCTCTTTTTAAGATGTGACATTAGTGTCACATGCTGCGCTGCTAGGTAGCTGGCTTCATCGGCCATGACATCATTGCTCATTCCTTCCAATTTTTCCGCGCGGCCAGGGGCACAATGTTATCCAAGAAGCTTTCGCAGTCAAAGGTGCTTGTCAAGTCAGAAGATGCAGACAATTCCCAGTTGGGAGCAAAGACAGGGTCTTGAAGAAATGTACTTCCCCCTGCTGATGAAGTTTCCTTGTGGGAGGAAGGTGTGGTCTCAGATTTCGCCGAATACTTCTCTGGGTCGTCACTGATACATAGGAATGATGGTAAGATGAAAGTAACAGAAGACATCATGGAACGTACACTACGAAGGTATGGTAAGAGTGTTACCTTAGGTTGATGGTGATTGGAGGAGTGCGAGGGGGAGTCTTCGCGAGGTTGTCCTCGAACTTTTCTTCGGTTGTGCGCGCCCCCATCCAGGAGGGACTGGCCCTGGTGCGTGTAGCTTTGCGAGAAGCTGTTAGGGGGCTCCTTTGTCTCTTCCCCAAGGTGGATATGTCTTCTTCATCAAAGTCTTCTTCGCCTTCCTCAGCATCTGAAGACAGCGATAAGATGAGGAAGGGCGGGGGTGGCTGTTGCACTTCTGGTGGCTGTTGTGCTACTAGTGGTTGTGGTGTCTGTTGTGCTGCTAGTGGTTGTTGTGGTTGTTGTGCTACTGGTGAAGGGGTGGCTGATCCGCGCCTGTGTCATCATCTTCTTGGGCAGCGGATGCCTCTCCAACTTCAAAGTCCATTGTGTTCTTGTGGGCACGGTCTGGGAGGGATTCCTCATTTTCTCTCACAGGACGAGAATACACCCTCAAGTCTTCTAGGAATGCACCACGAACGAGCTCCAAAAGATCCATAACTGTGCAACACGAAAACAAACAAACAGAAAGATAAAATTTAGTTTCTTGGCACAGGAAGGAACTTATAGAATGCTACGGTGAATGGGAGGAAGAACCACTAACCCTGGCCTTCCTGGATGCAGAAGACGGGTATCCTATCCGCGCCACAAATTGGCGCACGGCTTAGTCCAAGGGTGACTAGCACACTCTCTGGATACGACTGTACGGGGATACGATTCTTGTTTAAAGTCTCCGCGTCTTCAGGATCATAGGAGTGGCGGCTAGGCAATGGGTCCTTCCTCACCATCTCGGGGGTAAAAAAGGAAAGTGGAAAGGAAAGACGGCGTCGTCAAGCCAGAAGAATCTGTCGTCCCAGTCTCTTAGGGAGTCTACTTTTCCGTTGTAACATTGCATTCCCCCTTTCCGTTTAGCGAAAGACACCCAACCATTGGCTAATTATCGCTGGTAGAATACACGGAAGAGGTCTACGGTGGGCTCTATGTCTCTAAGGTGCGGCAGTTTATTTCGAAGTTTGAAATTTTGGCCGCCCCTATGCAATGCAATTGAGAGACATGGGTCTCATAATGCATCAACACGCTAAGAAGGAAGCGTGACAATGGTATGCGCTGGTTTGCATAGTCAAAGAACCGGGTGTACACCCCTATCTTTCTCGTAGGTGCCTGACTTATATTATGTCGAGGGTTAGGAACTTCTGGGTGCAGATAGTTTGGTATATAGAACTCTATGGTGAATTGGTCTAGTTGATCTATGGTCAAGGTTGACGTGATGGCGGATAATTGTTTCACCATTGTGCAATATGTGTCAAATGATGGTCGTGCGGATTACCTTTGCTGAAAGATTGGTGGTGATGGCGTTTGTTGAAGACGTTAATGGAGGATTGAGATTTTTTTGAATAGTAAACAGTCAAAAGGAGGCGTCAAGGGTATATATATATACCTACTAAATTACTGTTCACGGTTAGATGTGTGCCACGTGTTTCCCACTTGCTTGATCCAAGGGTAGAAGTTGAAGGGGTAACTATGACGTGGCAGGCGCTTTTTTCGGTTACCGAGGAGGTTAGGTAAAAGGGGGGATGAATGTCTTCTTGGCGGGAGTGTTTGAAATCTTTGTTCATATCTGGACTATGCGACGGGTCTCGTTTATTTATAGTCTAGTAGCCGTGGTTGGAACCTACGAACACTAGACTAGGGGGACATGATGACGTATAGTCCCTAGTTGGGTTGGATAGCCCGACCCACGGGTACTACTCGAATCCATCAGGGATGATTTAAATGCTTGTGCGATATGCGCACGTAAGCCAAGTGGGCCCGGTAAGCCGCTGTCGCACATAAGGTTAATTACTTAACCAGGTCCTTGACGCAGCACGACAGGACCAGACAGGAGTATAATCTATCATATAGATATATTCGCCTAGAGTGAAGAGATATACACTTGCCTTGGTTATACGATAAAGATCAAGTTAATTTAGGTCATTATCTCTTCCTTTGGCCGCAAGATTAGGAGAGCTCAGCCAGGACTCTCTCGGGTATAAAAGGAACCCCATAGGTTCCACAAAGGTATGATACACATAATACCCTAAACACTACATACTCAAATCGATTACTTACTCTCACGTCGGAGTTTAATCGTGGGTCACAAACCCACGGTAAGCCTAACGGTGTCTGTTTAGTGCGTAGGGTCCTCAAAGCAAGTTTCACTTGGTGCAAGAGCCGGAGTCCACAAGACCCTAAATTAAGCCTAATTTGGGTCTAGCTCGGTCTACCCTAACTTTTGTATCAACACTACTAACAATGCTTCTTAAATCTTTTAACAAAGTGTAACAAACATCTAACAATACATATTCTTGCAATCGACTCTAGCTTCATAGTATAGGAAGTATTTCTTTTGCACATTGGCTTTTGCATTGAATTTGTTTAGTTATTGATGTTATGAGATGTTCTTTGTGTTGTTGATGCTAAACTGATGTTTCCACTACTTGTACTATTACCTTTACCCCCTCCTCCAGTCGGCAGTATGAAAGGATTACGAATAACAAACTTGCTAAGACAGTTGTAGTGGAGAACTTTTGGTAGACCTTTGGTAAATACATCAACTCCTTGGAACCTTGTAGGAATGTAAAAGGGTAGGATTTTCTTGTCTCTGATTATGTCTCTGACAAACTTATAATCTATTTTTATGTGTTTGGTCATGGCATTATTGATAAGATTTGAGGCAAATTTGATTGCTGATTCATTATCATTGTTAATGCAAACGATGTCTAAAAATGTTACTTGAATTTATCGATATTGCTTTGTTTTAATTACGACAATATATAAAAACAAGCATTTCGCAAAAACAACTAATATCGAATTCGTGTAAATCTCTCATTTCACTTACAATCACGTAATGTATGAATAAACAAGTCGTTAACCTAATCAAGTGATCAATGATTAATTATTTTCTTAAAACTCACTTTTGTCTAAAGTGAAAAATTATTTTTGAAAGACTTTATTTTTAAGAAAATTTTTTTATTAAAATAAGAAAAGTTTGAATTTGGTTAAGCCCTAGCCACAGGTTAAACCTGGCCAAATTGATTTTCACCACTAAAGGACAAAAAGAAGCGAAGTCTACGACACAGTTCTCTATAGGTATAAACGGTTCCTTATATATGAAGAACCTTGGGGAACAATAAAGAGTTGTAGATTCATAACCGTTGCTCTTACAGTGCCTATAAATAATGGTTCATTTCCAGCTTTTCAAAGTACCCTTTTTGCACATTCACTCTCAAATTTCATACTTCTTAAATCATTCAAATCCTTGATTATTTGTTTAATTAATCTTGTATAAGAAGTGATTCTCTTTTCCAACCTCTCTTCCTCTAAAGTGAAAAGAGAAGAACACTTTCATTTTTGAAGTGTTCTAACAAGTTCAAGATCTATTCAAGATCCAAACTAATCTTTAAATCTTCTTTGTAGTATTTGTGTAGATCCAAATTGATGTATAATTTGGAAGTTCTGTATGTATTGTGGTTAATACTTGGGCCTTAAAGGATATTGGTGTAGATTGATCCTAGCTAAGATTAGGACTCGACATTTAGCTTAGTTTCAGAATTTGGTGTAAGCGAAGTGTACGGTTTCTCCACCTTGAAAGGAGCTTGTTGATCTAGTGACCTCTCGAATAGGGTACTCGAGGAGTGTCTTAGGGACGAAGATAGAGCTTCGTGCACTACAACAAATTGAAGCTAATGCAACACTTTACAAGCAACACTTTTAAAATATGTTGCGTTTAACAAAACATTGAACATTAAGCAACATTTATAAGGTAAGTGTTGCATTTTTGAAGCTAATGCAACGTTTTTCCATAAGTGTTGCAAATCTTTTGAAAAAAAAATATCAAATTTAATAAAAAGTTCCCATCCCTCCAAAATGAAATCTGAAATTTTAGGTTAAAGGATTCCCGCCCTTCAAAAAGTTATTTTCCCCTTTCTCACACAAAGTTAAAAAAATCTATCTTTCTAATGGTTATTCATCTATATTTTTTTCTTCATTCTTTTTATCTACACGCTATTAAAAAAATACCAATTTTACCAAGAAGGCCAAAATACACGTGGATATCACAAAAAACTGGATAAAGTTTATTGGAAAAGGAGATAAGATCATGAAAAATGAATCAGCCGTGTAAGTGAATTTCTCGATTTGAATGTTTCTAAGATTTGTCATTTTTCTTTTTTACAACATCGTTAATCATCCTCCTAATGTGATAAGTGCCCACTTGGACGGTTTTGTTTATTTTAATATGTTGCAATATCACACGGTTTTTTTTGTTTTTGGTTGGTGGATGAGTGTAGATGTGTTTAGGGAATACTCCGGCAAAAAGGGTCGCCATTTCGCGGAATCGAACGGGGTTAACATAAGACCAGTGGCTCTTTTTGGTAGGGTGTATCAGTTATCAGGCCTTTAATTGATTGCCACTCTATCACAAGTGCTCTGTAATTGCAGAGAGGTAATTGATGGTTTATAATTTTTAACTCATTGTTGTTATGTGTACTTGAAACAAACTTGGTAATCATCCTAATTTTATAATCTCCATCTTTAAATAATAGAAATTAGTGTGTATTTGATCTTCTCCAGTTACATTTATGGTTCTGATGAAACTTGAACAATATAAAAGGAAGACATAAGAATTCCTTAGGCAAAGATATATAGTAGTTGAAGTTTGCTCATCTTAGTATTTTTGGTGTAAAGTGCCCAACTTGTATTAATTAAATGGGTGTTATAGACTAACTTATCATAACTAAGTACTTGTTATTCATTAGTACTTGTGTTACATATGGGCAACAAGAATTTTCGCCATCAGTGTCGAGGCGCGTACCATGAAAGAAAAGGTACTTACAATGATCTATTTACAATTACAAGGATGGTTGAAAGCATATCCTAAGGTTGTTTGGGACTTTGGGTTATCCAAACTGCCTAGTTATATGAGGTTGTTTGAAATGCTTATGTTTTAGTGCAATTGGGAAGGAAAAGCTAGTGTAGGATGAGATTATTTCGAATATTGTTGAAGTACAGATGACTATTGTTTTATTTGTGGATTGGACTTTTTAAAGGAAAGACAATATGTTTACACTTTTACTACGCTCATACGTGAATGTGTGGATATGTATATAACTAGCTGTTTGTTTCTCTCTTTTTATGGGATTCTAACAAACTATATAAATATGAATAAAAGGTCCTTAAAATATCTGTTAGCCCTATATTTTATATAGTCGAACAAGAATGTAATAGGTCATCTTAGTCGTTAATGGTCTTGTATTGTAATAGTTTAGTCGGGAAAACCAGGCTTGGACTTTAAGATAATATTGTATAAGTTAGGGGCGTAAGCCCAAAACAAAGCCAAGCCCGGCCCATGTTACTTAACCCACGCCCAACAAAGCCTAGGGTATATATACCCTCTTCCATGTGTGGAAGGGGGTGTTGGTTGATTTTACTTTCTCTCTCTAGTAAACATAAACCTTCCAATTCTCTCTCTTTTCTCTCTACTTTCTTCCTTTCTCTCTCTAAATATCTCTTCTAAATCTTGTGTTATGGATTGAATGGGAACAACATTTGGTATCAAGAGCCTATAGTGGATAGGTGATTGAAGATTCGTGTGTGGTGTTCTTGATTTTTCGTGGCTATTTTGATCTAAATCTCACGTCCCAAAATTTCTTTTTGTGTTTTTTATGGTCTTTTCTTGATACAAATCATTACATACTAGTAGTAGTGATTTGGGTATCTTGATTTTGGCTAAAACACAAATCTTTTGGATCAAAAGTTACGAAATTTCTTGCTTTTCTTCATTCCGAAATTCAAGCTAGTTCACCATCGGAAAGTACAAGTGTGAAGGATTTGATCGCAATAACCAACTGGTTCTACTTTGCGATCACTGTATTACGACACCTTATTCCGATCTGGATATTCCGATCGTGCATTGCGATCTGGTATTCCGACGGGTTTAAGGGATCTTTGAGTCGTTACTCTGCCAAATTTGTTTCAGCCATATTCCGATCTGAACATTCCGACGGCACATTGCGATCTGAACATTCCGATCTGAGCATTCCGATTTGACATTCTGATCTGGACATTCCGATTTGGACATTCCGATTTGACATTCCGATCTGAGCATTCTGATTTGACATTCCGATCTGGACATTCAGATCTGGACATTCCGACATGTATTCCGATGGACATTCCAATGGATATTTTGTTTGAGTAATTTTTAGACTTAGCCACTATCTAGACTAGTTTTGGAGCATAGTTTACACGAAAAAAAAAGAGTTAAAATTTTTAGGTCAAGTAAAATCAAATTTTTTTCCTACTAGTTTTTGGCTATTTCTAACTCAAATTCAAAATTTGGCGATATAAAATTTTTCGGCTTACCGTTTTGTCAGACTGAGGAATTTATTGTCAGACTGAGAAATTTTTTTTTGAATTTTCGGAATTTCAATTTTAACCACACATCATCACAACAAATCCACTAAGATCTGCAATTCATCCACAAGTATTCACCATGTCTAACAACAACATCAACATTGCAACTGCTAATCAAATTCGTTTGGAACAAGGTGGCAATGGTAATCCACCTGTGCTCACTGCCGGTTGCTACGTTCAATGGAGATCTCGTTTTCTCAGATTTCTCGACGGAAAAGAAAACCGAACTGCTCTTCGTCACTGCTTGAGAATCCACCTCCAGTTTTTGAATTCAGACAAATTACAACACATGCAGAGGATGGTA
This sequence comes from Glebionis coronaria, assembly GCA_025667525.1. Lineage (NCBI taxonomy): Eukaryota > Viridiplantae > Streptophyta > Magnoliopsida > Asterales > Asteraceae > Glebionis > Glebionis coronaria. The sequence continues at coordinate 229,044,949 of CM046879.1, forward strand.
CTTCATCAACTATACGAGCTATGGAGGATTTTGACACATGTTCTGCTGAGAAAAAGAAACTCCTCCAAGCTGAAGCTGATGCTGTAAACTTCATAATCACTAGAATTGATAACGATATCTATTCCACAGTTGATGCATGTCCTAATGCAATGGAAATGTGGAATGCAATTCATCGATTGAATCAAGGTGAGTCGATCAATGTTCAAGATCTCGAGACTAATCTACTTTGGGAGTTTGGAAAATTCTCATCTGAAGATGGTGAATCCATTGACTCATATTACTCGAGATTCTACAAAATGATGAATGAGCTTGTCAGAAATCAGTGCACCATCTCCAATCATCATGCCAATGTTCAGTTTCTACTTCAACTCAAACCGGAATGGCAAAGGTTTGTGACTTTGGTTAAGCAAAGGGAAGATATCAAGACCATCTCCTATCACAAACTTTATGATATCTTAAAACAACATCAGAATGAAGTGAATGAACTAAGGGCTGAAAAGGCAGAACGGTCTGCTAATTCTATTGCTTTTGTGGCTACTACTTCAACAAAACCCGTTCCCCGTCAACAACCACCTACTCATTCCTCAAAGTCATCAAGCTCATCCACCAAACCTCTAGTTGCTGCTAAAAACAAAGCAAAAGCAATTGTCCCCACTCCACCTCCAAAGTATGACACCGAGTCAGATGGAGACAGTGATGATGAACAAACTTCAAGGGACAAGAAGATTGAAGAACTCATGTCTTCACTCACCACAACTTATAAGAAGATCTACAAACCTACCAACAACAACCTCAGATCATCATCCAATGCTAGATATAAGGAAGTTGATCATGCACCTAGGTATGATCGTGATGCTAGGTATGATAATCAGAGGATGCTGAGTCAAGTTGGGGCTAGAGATACTATAGGCACTCCGGTTGTGCAGAAGACTGGGATTCAATGCTTCAACTGCAAGGGATTTGGGCACATGGCTAGGGAATGCAAGAAGCCAAAATGGGTTAAGGACTCAGGGCATCACAAGGAAAAGATGCTGCTGTGTAAGAAAGAAGAAGCAGGAATTCCACTCACAGCAGATGAAGTTGACTGGCGTGATGACACTGATGACGAAGCCGATGATCAAGAGTTAGAGGCACATTATGTGTACATGGCAAAGATTCAAGAAGTGATCCCAGAGACTGATGATACTTCTGGACCCATCTATGATTTTGAGCCACTTGAAAAGGTACCATCACATGATAACTATAATGTGTTTGCTAATGAACGACGACATCCTGAGCAACCCGAAAGCATCAATGACACATATGTAATGGACACGGAGGATAGCAATATCTCTACGGATTCACAGCATATGTGTAATGATGACGGAAAAGCTGTTCAGGATACTGACTCGGATGAGGACCGTGATTTGCTTGCGTCTATTATTGATTCTTTAAAACATGAAATTGAGGAAAACAAAGAGGCTAATAAACGTTTGAAGCAAGCAAACACATCCTTAGCCGAGGAGATAGACAGGCTTAAAGAGTGTGATTATGTAAAAGAAGCTGATCGACGGGTTGCAATAGCTAATGATTTGGTATATGAACGTAAGGTGCTCAACGAACAATATTGTTCTGAAGTAACACACGAAATTCATATGTCAAAACAGAAGATATCGGAACTTGAAGAACAACTGCTGCTACATAAACTCCAAATTACTGAACTAGAGTCGGTTAACAAAGAACAAACTAAGCTTTATAAAACTCGTGAAGAAAAGGATATTGAAAAAATTCTTGCTTTGGAAAAGAGAGTCGACACGTTAAACAACATTGTTTACAAAACGGGTCAGTCTATTCAAACTATGAATATGCTCAATAGAAATATGAAAACGAGTTTTGTCAAGCCTGAATATCTCAAGAAAGCTCAAAGTACCAAGCCTGCTCTTTATGATATCGCTTGCTATGTTGATAATCTTGCTCTTATGCTTTCCCCTGACTGCGACGAAATCATTCATCAACAAGAATAAAGTCGATCAAACTTAAGTGATTTAATAAACCTTTCTGATTCTGATAATTATATTAAGTTTGTTCCTCAAAAAGAACTTTCCAAAGAACAAAAAATGTACAATAGTGTTCCACCACCAAGTGATTAACCCCAAAAGAAAGTTTCTTTAAAAAGGAGTTTCAAAAAGAAATCAATTTTGTTAGAAATACAAATTTTGGATGAAAAACGTAAATGGGATGAGAAAAGCAAAAGTGTTCAGCAATTTGAGTTTATAAAACAAGGGGTTTTAAATTTGTACAAAGGTGTCGTCGACTATGAAAAAGTTTCTAGGGATACCATTTGGAATATTAAACCTAACCCACAAGTAGAAGTCGTCATTCAACAATGCATTGTTCCAACAATTGATGATCTTTCAAAAAATGTGGAAATGTTTTATAATGCTAATGTTAACTGATTTAAGCTATGTCAAATCTCTTGAAGATGAAGTTGACTTTCTTCAAATTAAATTAAAGACACAAGAACACCAACTTTCTAACGAAATTGATCGACTTTCTAAGGAATACTTTTATGTTGACCATATGAATGCTATACTTGGTGTGTATACCGATCTTGATCAATATTGTCATGTAGCATGTCTAGTGTCAGAATCGGACGAGAAATGTCGCAATCTTGAAGTAGAGCTTTCGAAACAAATTCAGTCATATAACAAACTTTCGAAAAGTTTTTCTCAACTTGAGAAACACTCCATTTCTCTTGAACTTGCTTTACAAAAAGGTGAAAATCTCATAATCATAAAAAGTGTCAAGAAATGTCAGCTTCTTCGTTTCGTCTACTAAATGAAAAATATTTCAAAATAAATGATTTGAAAGCTCAGCTAAAAGAAAGGGACATAGCCATAAGTGAGTTACAGAAACTCATTGAGAAAATGAAAGGAAAGTCTGTTTTGGGTAAACCATCTGCTGTTCGTCAACCGAATGTGGTTAAATGCCCTAAATCATCTATTTTGGGACAATCCCCACAGACTTTGCCTAAGATAGGAAATGATAAGAGCACTAATTTGATAGCACCTGGAATGTATAAGATGAACACTAGGTCCACTCAAACTGGAACAATGTAGTTACCTCAGAATACTAGGAAAACTAATCAACGTGTGTCTTCTTGTACATGAGTAAATCCCACTACTAGTGTTAGCGGACCACAGCTTAAGAGCACTAGAATTGAAGATAGAGTCATGCCTAACAATAGTCAAGGGAAGAAGAAGGAAATAGAAGATCACCGTAGGAATTTTAAGTTTTCTAAGAATAAAACGTCTGTAACTGCTTGTAATGATAGTTTAAATGCTAAGACCTCGAATGTTGAAGTTGTTTGTGTTGAATGTGGAAAATGTGTTCGTACTTTCAATCATGATGCTTGTGCTCTTAATCATAATGGCGTGAATACTAGAACTAGGAAGCCTATTCCTGTGCCCACTAGTACTAGAGAACCCACAAGAACTTTGAACCAATCCACTGATCAACCACTTAAGAAACTAAGTGCGTTAGACTCCACTACTCTGCGTAAACAAAACAGATTAAAAAAGCTATACGAGAACATGATTAGGACATGTACACGGGGGTATTCGAGATTTACACCACCCGGATACAAATGGGTACCTAAGTTAACCACTTTAGTGATTGGGTCTAGGAATATTAGCTTGTCTGTAGACTTTGCATCTAGGCCCACTACTATTTTGGAACCCGTTTCTATCAAGGGCTCCCATTTGTCAAATGCTACATTGTCTTCTAATTCTTCTGCAGCTCGTCGAAATCATCCTATTCATAATGGACTCCGGGTGCACAAAGCACATGACGGGCAATCTCAAGCTTCTCATTAACTTCGTGGAGAAGTTTCTGGGTACGGTACGGTTTGGAAATGATCAATTTGCACCGATACTCGGATATGGAGACTTGGTTCAAGGGAATATCACTATAAAACGGGTTTATTACGTCGAGGGACTGAATCACAATTTATTCTCGGTTGGTCAATTTTGTGATGCGGATTTGGAAGTGGCTTTTCGAAAATCTACTTGCTATGTTAGAGACTACGATGGGAATGACCTTCTTACATGTTCTCGTGGTTCTGATCTCTACACAGTAACTCTTCAAGACACATCTTCAACAAATCCAATTTGCTTAATGGCTAAAGCGTCATCATCTCAAGCATGGTTATGGCATCAACGATTGTCACATCACAACTTTGACACCATCAACTTGCTTTCGAAGAATGATATTGTGACCGGTCTTCCTAAGTTGAAATTCGTCAAAGACCATCTTTGTTCTTCTTGTGAGTTGGGGAAAGCAAAACGGAAGTCTTTCAAAACAAAGACTACCCCAAGCTCAAAAGGACGATTGGAACTTCTACACATGGATTTATGTGGTCCCATGCGTGTAGAGAGTATTAACGGGAAAAAGTATATTCTCGTGATTGTTGATGATTACTCTAGATACACATGGACTTTCTTCTTAAGGTCCAAAGATGAAACACAAGAGGTTCTCAAAAACTTTCTCAAGATGATACAACGCAATCTTCAAGCTCAAGTCTTAACCGTAAGAACGGATAGGGGTACTGAAATTTTGAACAAGAACTTGCAATCTTACTTTCAAGAAGAAGGCATCGAACATCAAACGTCTATTGCTCGAACTCCTGAACAAAATGGCGTTTTCGAAAGGCGGAACCGTACTTTGGTTGAGGCTGCTCGAACAATGCTTTCTGCTTCAAAATTACCGCTATTCTTCTGGGCTGAAGCAATTGCAACTGCCTGTTACACTCAGAATCGTTCTCTCGTTATCCCTAGACATGAAAAGACACCTTACCACATCATCAATGGCAGGAAACCTACTGTCAAATTCTTTCACGTATTTGGATCTTTATGCTACATTCTTAAAGACGGTGAGAATCTCGACAAGATGAAAGAAAAAGGTGATGCATGTATTTTTGTGGGGTATGCGACATTGTCGAAAGGATATCGGGTCTATAACAAGAGAACAAAGATTATTGTCGAAACAATTCATGTGAACTTTGACGAATTGCCACTAACGGTACTTGATCACAACAGCTCAAGTCCCGCTCCTCAATGTCCAACGATGGCACCTACACACAACAGTGTACGTCCCGTGCAAGAATGTCAAGAAAATACTCCTACAGCAGACTCGACGGATACGACACAAATGAGTGAGTTGGTTGATTTATATGATCCAATGTTTGATGAATATTACTATGGAAACAATCAAGTTGTGTCAAAGCCTTCCGCTGTCAATACTGCTGATGTACCCGAACAAAATCAACAAGACACAACTGCCTCTACTTCAGCAACCGTTGCTCAAGAGACTATTCCATTGGTCACTCAACAAACTCAAGAAACAATCATACAACCAACATTACCAACCGTCAATGTTGAAGGAGGAAACAACAATCAAGCAGTCGATGCACAACCTGACGATGAAGAATTTATCAATCCGTTCGGTACACCGGTACACGAAGTCGGAGAGTCTTCTACTCAACATGTTGATCCGTCCAACATGCATACATTCTACCAACCATATCCATCCACTCACCATTGGACACGTGATCATCCATTGGAGCAAGTCATTGGAAATCCTTCACAACCGGTTCGAACACGCAGACAACTCGAAAGCGATGGCGATGTGTGTATGTATGCACTCACCGTGAGTTCAAATGTACCTACAAACATCAAACAAGCCATGACTGATCATGCGTGGATTGAATCAGTGCAAGACGAAATTCATCAGTTTGAACGCCTGAATGTTTGGGAACTTGTTGACAGACCCTATGGAATGTCAATTCTAGATTTCAAATGGATCTGGAAAAATAAACTGGATGAAGAACAAACCATCATCAAAAACAAATCTCGTCTTGTGGTTAAGGGATACCGTCAACAAGAAGGCATAGACTACGATGAATCATTCACTCCAGCCGCTCGTTTGGAAGCTGTCATGATATTCCTTGCTTATGCTGCACATAAGGGCTTCACGGTTTTTCAGATGGACGTTAAAACTGCTTTTCTCAACGGTCATTTGAAGGAAGAAGTGTATGTGAATCAGCCGGAAGGATTCATCGATCCTCATCATCCTGACAAAGTCTATCGTCTCAAGAAGGCTGTATATGGACTTAAACAAGCTCCAAGGGCATGGTACGAAGAACTTTCAAACTTCTTGGTGTCCAAAGGATTCTCCAAAGGTTCTATTGATCCTACTCTCTTTACTAATAAATATGGGGATGACATAATGTTGGTGCAAGTTTATGTTGATGACATTATTTTTGGTTCTACGAACCCAAAACTTTCAAAACGTTTTGAAAAATTAATGCACAGCAGATTCGAAATGTCAATGATGGGGGAGCTAAAATTCTTTTTAGGCCTCCAAATTCATCAATCCCCACGTGGTATCTTCATTAACCAAGCTAAGTATGCTCAAGAGATACTTAAAAAGCATGGTATGACCTCATGTGCTCGCGTTGGTACACCATTGTCGACCACGTCCCTAGACGCTGACTTGTACTCGTATCCCGTAGATCAAACGCGATATCGCAGTATGATCGGGTCACTTATGTACCTTACAGCCAGCAGGCCTGATATTCATCATGCCACATGCTATTGTACACGATATCAAGCCAGACCTACTCAAAAGCACCTCAAAGAGGTTAAACGGATCTTTCGGTACCTTAAGAATACAATTCACATGGGACTCTGGTATCCAAGGGAAACCGATTTTCATCTAACATCTTTTTCAGATTCTGATCACGCAGGTTGTCTTGATAGTCGAAAAATCACTTCTGGTAGCATACAATTTCTAGGGGAAGACAAGCTTGTCAGCTGGCCGTCAAAGAAGCAGGACTGCACATCGCTCTCATCAGCTGAAGCAGAATATGTGGCTTTATCCGCGTGTTGTGCTCAAGTCCTCTGGATGAGAACTCAACTCACGGTTTATGGCTTCCACTTTGATAAAATACCTATGTATTGTGACTCAAAGTCGGCCATAACCATATCTTGCAATCCGGTTCAGCACTCCCGCACCAAGCACATCGATGTCAGATATCACTCCATCAAGGAACAAGTGGAACGTGGCATCGTGGAATTATACTTTGTCAGAACTGAGTACCAGCTGGCAGACTTGTTTACAAAAGCTCTATCAAAAGATAGGTTTACGTATCTCGTTGGCCGTCTTGGTATGAAGTATATGACTCCAGAAGACTTGGAGGTTTTGGCAAATGAAACTACTTGATATTCTCTCATAATGACTTCTAAGCGCATCACAGCTTAGGACTCGGACCTCAACTAAGGAAAGCTTATCTCGGACGATAACTTATCCTTCTCAATGAGAAATTCATATTTCTCGGTCATGAGCTTCTCATAAAAACATTCAATGTTTTTAAGTTCATGAAAACCGATTTCTAAGTAAATGTCAGCTTAGAACTTACATTTCAACTTAAGGAAAGTTTATCATGGATGAAAACTTATCCTTCATAACGGGAAATTTATTTTTCTCAATCATGAGCTAGTCACAAAACAATCAAAGTTTTGAGCTCATGAAAAACGGCCCCGAAAGGGGAGTGTACGTTTCAGTGCGCTTTCCCTAAGCAATAGAAGTGAAGTCTTCTATCCTGATTATTTTAAAACCGTTGAACACAATTTTTCGAGACTTTCTCAAAAGGTTTTTCTAAATCTTTCAAAATTTTGTGTTGAACACTCCCTTCCTCTAATAGGTTGTTATCTCAAAATGTCATATTTTATTTTTGATCAATTTTTGAGGGGGAGCGTTTTAAAAATCAAGCCTTTTAATGTTGTTGGATACATCTCTAAAATTGTCATATTTTATGTATCCAACACATTCCGAAAATGATATTAAATCTGTCATATATTATCGGTAAAGGCATCTCAACTCCGTACCTCAACATATTTTGTGGTGTCGTTTTTCTAAAATTTTGTCAAATTTTGTCTCAAGACACACTTATATTGTTGAGGGGGAGCGACCCGACTGAAAATTTTCCATGATTCATGCGTGCACACATGTTTCTCTCCTGTCGAATTTTCGGAAAATGTCATATTTTAATCAATTGGTATCTCTAATATTATATTTTTATATTAGAGACAGGGGGAGAAAATGTGATTAAAATGTAATATATCGCAACATGTGATCTTAAAGACTCAAGTGTAACTCTTTCCTTCACATGCCAAACTATTTCGTTTATCGATGCATGTGTGTAGGGGGAGCTTTTTGAAAATATAAAACTTTCAAAGGTTAAAAGTCTCAATTTTCATCAAGCACTTTGAATTGTTTTCAATGGTTTTATGGTTACGATCTTTACCCAAAACAACCTACTATCCACAACGGAACGATGGAGTCAAAAGGTGGTTCAGGATAGGAAACTAAGTCCTATGATCCAACCAGAACCGGAGGGATCTACCCAAGGACATTCCATAGCTAGAAATAGTTGTCCTTAGGAAAGATGGAGTGGAATGAAGCTGAATGCGGACCAATTACTTAAGTTAGCACTAGAACAATCACAACAAGGTGCTAATGAAGACGTATTGGTAAGCATTGAAGGAGTTGAATATTCTATGCAACTTAGGTAGAAACCGGGTTAACACATCTTTTGAAGACAAGTGTCATGGACCCAGTGATGCGATGCACAACCCTTCCCCAGCCATTCGAGTTTCTCTCAAAAGAAACTTGTCTCAATTGTCACGGAGATCAACACGTATCTATTGACTTTCTCACTCCGAGTCAGTTAATATTGAAAAGGTGGCAGTCTGCTCCAGCCTCCGATTACTAAAATGCACTTATTGAGTCTAGAGCCAAACGAGATCTATCTATCATCTCATTAGGACACAATCGAGTCCTACGCATTATCCTTGTGATATTGCCAGAACATCTGAGTGATACGATTCACAATGAAGATGGAAATCCTGCTTGAGCCAGCATCAAACAAGCTCATGGTAGGTAACTTGTGCGATTCTACACGAATCAAACTTGTGAGAACTGGAAAGCAACTAAGTTTGGATTCTTAATTGATTCAAACTTGATTCCAGGTTTCTTCGCAAAATCCATGTGATCTTGCCAGAACATTCGGAGTGACACTCATTAGTGTTCACAGTGACGAATGGAAATCCTTCCAGTGTCAACATCAAACAGCACTGCGGTAGGTAACTCGCAAGATTCTCTATGAATCAAGCTTGTGACAAACTGGAAAGCAACAATGGTGCGATTCTTTTAGAATCAAACTTGTTCCAGGAAATCTGAATTGACGACTCTAATCAAACGGATAATTTATCCTTATGATTCACTCTTTACGTTCGCAGTCTGCTTTGAGACGGTCGAGTAAAGAGAATCGGCTACTACCGTCGGGAAACCCTGTCAAGGAGGTTCTTAATCGAATCTACCTGATCACAGGTACGGTATTTAATACCGTTTAACGGTCTTCACCGACCGGAGGTAAAACGCTACCAAGTTAGGGTGAAATGTTCAAAGCCATTTTATCCGTGTCTCTATATGTTGCTGCATATCAAGAAGGTGGCGTAGCTGTGTAACCGAAGTCGATTCAGAAGTCACAAGAGCACAAGATGGTGATATTCAAGATACCTAAGAATGTAAGAATGTAATAGGTCATCTTAGTCAGAAGGAGCACAGATGAAGATCTCAAGCACTCAAAGTCAAATGACAAAGGCTCAAGATAGAGATCACGAAAGCATGAAGGAACAAAGCTGTTACAAACAAGATCAAGACCAAAGCAGGAAGATCTCCTCTATAAGAATGTATTCACTCAACCATCTTATGGTTTTTAAGCTTTTTAAGATGACCGATACATTGGGGGAGATTGTTAGCCCTATATTTTATATAGTCGAACAAGAATGTAATAGGTCATCTTAGTCGTTAATGGTCTTGTATTGTAATAGGTTAGTCGGGAAAACCGGGCTTGGACTTTAAGCTAATATTGTATAAGTTAGGGGCGTAAGCCCAAAACAAAGCCAAGCCCGTCCCATGTTACTTAACCCACGGCCCAACAAAGCCTAGGGTATATATACCCTCTTCCATGTGTGGAAGAGGGTGTTGGTTGATTTTACTTTCTCTCTCTAGTAAACATAAACCTTCCAATTCTCTCTCTTTTCTTTCTCTACTTTCTTCCTTTCTCTCTCTAAATATCTCTTCTAAATCTTGTGTTATGGATTGAATGGGAACAAAAATATCTAATAAAAACTTCTGACTCGTTGTGTTAAAACCATCCTAACAGCCATATATGTGATTGCTCCAGAATAATACTTATAAATGAAGATAAAAATTACTCCGTACTACTTTTCATTTTTTGAAAACTTTGAATATTATTAATTTTTGTTTCCTCGACCCTTCGGTTGAGGCACTTCTTTTCTCTCTCTGCAGGCGTATGCTGCAGATATTATAAGTAGTGCACCGAAGAAAATGACAGGTTCATCGTGAGTTATTTTTTTCATGTTGAAGCTCGGTTGGACTTTTGTTAAACGATACAATAATTAGGAAGGTTTCTCTATGTGTAAATAAGTTTACAGTTACTCATAAATAAAAGTAATAGATTAAAAATGCGTTAAACTTGCACAATATTAGTATAAATTATACTCACATATCCTTATATAAGTTTATGAATGTAGTAGATTATGATTACTCAAATAAATCTTCATCCTACGTAGTCGAATTGATTCACGATCTTTAACTTTATGTACCATGTGCATCATAGAAAGCCATTCTTATGTAAAGATGTTGTTTCTCATCGTACTCAGCTCTCTGACATCCATCAACCCTCCAAATCACATCAAATATCCAGTTCCACCATCTCTTATATCCAAATTTTCATAAACTGTACATGAGCAATTCCTTATGCAGCCATGCAAGCCATCTCACATTCTCCTATTGGCATGCTCTTATTGTACCATGAATGTTGTGTTTCTATATATTTTAGTCCTGCAACTTTCTTAAAGCCATATCCATTCCCACAATCTATATGTTCTTTATGTTGGCACCCACTCGACTAGTTAGCTACATTTCATTCTTCTTTGACTACTGGCACAAACGTATAAAACTACAAAGTGGATATGTGTTTATATCACAACTCCTGCAAGACCCACACAATCCATAATTAATACAGGCATCAACTACTGCACTCCCATATGTTATACATTACTGGCCCTGCTTGACCCATTGCAAATACATTCTATCGCCATCAGATTTCAAAAGTGTTCTAACTATATTGGAGGTATTATGCTCTTTCTTCAAATATATATCATTCTTATTAATGATAAAATTAGGTAAACATAGTCGGTTAGGGTCTTCTTTGGAATAACATAAATATATTTCCCAAGTGACTATGGTTACTTTTCTTATTTTAACAACTGGAATATTTATACGATCAAAGATATAGCACATAAAGTTTATTTTGACATTAGACAATTCATATCTAAACTGCTGAATGTTTACTAAGGTGATGTAAATGTTCCTTTTCTCACACGGCACCACTTATGTATTTGTTGCCTCAGTAATCGAAATGTGGTATTTTTATTAGAGATAAAAAGATGGGTAGGTTGGGTAGCGGGTTGATATGGGCTCTGTTTAAATGTGGCTGAGATCATTTTGTAGAAATTCTTCTAAATAATGATGAAATTAATAAATGTATTTCCCTTATATAACATTCACGTTCCAAAACTCCCTTTGGGAGCTATCTATCTGATACAAAGTATGATTATCAATTTTTATCAGTCTACATGTTCTTACTAAAAATACCCACTTTGACTTTGACAGTATCTTCCATCAAACAACTTCAAGTAATGGCTTTAAAGCCTCAATATAAAGAGGCTTCTACACAGTTAGATGTATGCACTATGTAGATGCTCAAATCATGTGTTTTCAGATTATTCCAGGTGTGTTTTATTTTGAATTATTTTGGAAGACATTATTGCTATTCTAGTCCATGTCTAGATGCGCCTGCTGAAGTTCTCAATAGTCCTATCTTGTTGATCTTTCTTTTCATTTATTCTCTTATAAAACATCCCATGATTTTAGACAATAGAAATGCTAGATGAAACCTAAAAGGAATGCGCTTCATGCTGAAACTTTTTGTTGTCCTAGCAATTTTTTTTTCCTTTTATCCCCGTCCCAGCTTATGTACAGGGAAGGAGTCAGAAGACAGCAATTTACGGCAACAGTTATCAGATGCTTGCTTTGTGTTGATGCACTAAAACCATCAGTGAAGGAAGAGCTGGTAAAGAACTTCTAAGACAGTGAACTTATATCTTATCAATAGATATTTGATGGAGGTGGTTTGTTTTTACATAATTACTTTATACTCCCTGTCCAACTTTAGTTTTTTTTTATAATTTTTTTGCATCCCATTAGAGCTAGCAAAGCTGGATAAAACAGAAGAGATATGCTTGGGTCAAAATCCGTTTAAGAACCAATGAGGAGATTTGGAAAATCTTTCCCACTTCCTGGCTTGTTATTATCTGCTCTGTATTTAGTTATGCAAATTGACCAAGTTTGTTATATTTTCCAAATATGGAAATGTTTATGATTCCAACAGTGTGTGTATTTGTATCAAATTCTTATATCTACATCTATATGACTCATGCTGCTGTTGCACATATCTCATGTTTGTACATTATTTTATCTATTTAAAATTGTTGTAGCAGATTTATACGACTCATTTAGATAATTCTTTTATATCAGGACACAACTTGAGGATATATTCAAAGAGACGCCAAATGTTGCAACACTGCTGGTGGTAAAATTTAAATTAGCACTATTGAAAGCTTATAATTATTTCTGCACTTGACATGCTTCTTCTACTTGATTTTTTTATATAACTGATAATCTGTAATCTATATAGATATCTATACATTGTAGATTTATAAGAGTTGATATTTAGATAACCAAATAAAAGGTACTAGCCTTTTTAATCCATATTAAAAAAAACTAATTGTATATCATCTTCATGTGTAGCAGGCTACTTCATTTTTCTCTCCTTCAAGATGTGAGCTAAGAATTGTAAAGAAGATGTCAAGAAATTTCTAGGATTGTAATTAGATACATTTCTTTCACCCGATAATGTATGTTAGTGATTTTACATGGGATAAATTTGTCAAACTCCGTCATGGTTTAATTTTATATTGTTATTTTTATGGTGTTGTATGAGATTTTTAAACGTATATATAGCATTGTGTTAAACGAAACCAAAGTAATAAATTTTGATTTATGATTTATAAAATATCCCATATACTATGGAACAAAAAGTGTCACATGATACATTAAAGTGTTGCATCTTAATAGTGATTATATGAAAAAGTGATGCATTTTGATTCTAAGAGTGTTGTATTAGATGTAAAAAATGCTGCAATTGAGTACATAAGTGTTGCGTTTGAGTGTAGAAAGTGTTGCATTTGAGTTTAAAAAGTGTTGTATATTAAAACTGCACTTGCTATATATGAGCAACACTTCCAAAAAGAGCTGCATTATCCAATATAAGTGTTGCATATACCTAAGGCGACGTTACATAAAGGAGCACTTGATAAAGTGTTGCATTAGGCATAAGGCAACATTTTATTGACATAATACAACACTTTTGGAGTGTTGGCTTTGCTTCTTTTTGTTGGTGGAAAACCACTATAAATCCTTGGTGTTCGGTTTGATCTTTCTTTTCCTTATTCTCTTTACCTTCTCTTATGACTCTTGCATGTAGTTTTTGTTTATTAATCTAGCAAGACTATTATTTTCTCATATATAGAATAAGATATTTCACATAATCACTTGAATCTAACTATTTTCAAAATGAATTTGAAAATCAGTTTTAAGTGGTAAAACTATTCAGCCCCTCCCTTCTAGTTTCTACAATAGGTATCAGAGCCAAGGTTACTCAATATTTTAAAGTATATTGTATTTTAAAACTTAGATCGATCTATGGATTCTGATAAATATCTAGAAGGACAATCCATGCAAAGAACACCTTTTTCTGAAACTGATAGTTTTATATATTGGAAAAATAGATTTGAGACTTATGTGAAATTGAAATATTTAGATCTTTGGTATGTTATTACTAATGATGATTTCTTACCTATGAAATATAATGAGGTAACAAAAAGAAAGAACTAGTTTGTTATGGAAATCAAAATGATGACACTAGGAAGAAACTTGCGAAGAATAATGAGGCTAAAATGATTATTTATAATTCTTAACCAAAGAAAGAGTACGGAAGAATTTTCATGTGCAAAACCGCTAAAGAAACTTGACAAACTCTTTTAGTAACTCACCAAGGTAATAATCAAGTCAAAGAAAGCAAAATCGATCTTCTTATTCAACAATATGAACAATTTGTCGTCTTATAATATGAAACTATTGATAATGCATTTGCTAGATTTAATGTTATTATTACTATTCTAAAATCACTTGAGAAAGGTTTTCCTAGAAAGAACAATATTAAGAAGTTTCTTAGAGTCTTGCATCCAAATTGGAGAGTTAAAGTCACGACGATTGAAGAATCAAAGGAACTTGAAAGTTCACGAAATGATAATCTTGAAAGATTCAGAGATTGTCAAGAACAAGAGTGAAAGAAAATCTCTAGCAATGAAAGCTAAGAAAGAGCATAGCGATAATGAATGTTCGAATTCCGGAAGTGAAGATGAAGAGTATGCTATGACCGGTAGAGATTTCAAGAATTTCTTTAAGAGAAGAGGACAATATGTAAGATAACGAAGCAATGGCAAAAGATCATTCTCAGAGAACCGGTTCAGCAAGAACGAAAAAAATGAAAGGAATTGCTTTATATTCGGTGATCCAAATCTCAATGGGGAATGTCTCAAGCCACCTCGCGACACGAATCGTACGACATTCGTTGGAGGTTCGTGGAGTGATAATGGTGAAGAATGTGAAGAGCACGAAAAGATGAAAAATGTCTCATGAATCATTCTTCAGAAGACGTACATTCTGAAACCGAATACTATAATAATGACACTGCTTACTTAGACGAATTAGAATTAGAGAGTCAATATGATCATTTATGCAAACTAAGTTTTAAGATTATAGAAAATGTAGAAACTAGAGGGGGGTTGAATAGTTTCCTTAATTAAAATTATGTTCGTCATTAGAAATGACTATTACTTGAAAACATGCTTCATAATAGTTAGGCCAATTTCCAATATTTAAGAACATTTGTTATATCAAGTGATTACGATGATGGAATGCTAAATGTAAAGATAAGTATAAGTAACGAGCAAGGAAAGAAACAACCTAAGGAAAGACACCAAAGATTTATAGTGGTTCGGGAACGAAGCTCTCTCTTCGTTCCTACTCCACTCCTCGAGTACACCTTACTCGAGATTTCCACTATATCCACAAGTACCCTTCTTAGCGGATAAAACCTTACAAAGTTTCTTACAATGTTTTCAGACACTAAGATAAATGTCGAGTTCTAATCCTACCTAGAACCAATCTTCGTCGCCTATCTTCTTTTCCGACATAAGGCTAGATGTCGAGTTATAGTCCTAGCTAGAACCAATCTTGGTCACCCATATCTTTTCCGACACAAGGCTAGATGTCGAGTTTTAATCATAGCTAGAACCAATCTTCGTTGCCCATCTTCTTTTCCGACACAAGGCTAGATGTCGAGTTCTAATCATAACTAGAACCAATCTTCACACAAATCTCATACTCACATCACTTTCTAGTTAAGTGAGAACTCAAACACTCAAACTCACAATTACAGCACTTTGTAGTTTAGTAAGAACTAACTGATAGGTGTGTAAACACCCATCCTTTTTACCACTTAATTACAATAATAACCGAGCCAAAACATGTATTTCATGTCATTTATGTCGGAATTATGCGTGGTTTGTGTTTTTGTTGTGATTTAGGACGAAAATGTGAAAAGGGGAGAAAACACGGGCATTCACGGGCTTTTATTGAAGAAAAAGATGAAAGACGAAGTCAAGAAGTCAAGAGTGCATAAAGAACGGAAGTCCAAGACCAATTCTGAAGATTTATCGAAGAAAAAGTCAAAAGACGGAAGTTTATTTAAAGCCGAAGAACTCAAGTCTAATTTATTGAAGAATTAAAAGACGAGTTCAAAGAAATCTCGAGCCAAAAGTCATTAAAGTCCAAGATTAAAGAAGATTAGAAGGCTTAAGGACTAATGGTGCAATTAAGAAGAAATGAAAGAGAGGAGCAAGCTTCCTAAGCACTCCTTAATCCTCCCCTATATATAGTCATTAGGATAATCATTTCCATTTTTTTGGATAGTTTGACACACTATTTCTTCCACTTTTAATTACCTTGCAATTTAATTACCTTGTCATTTACTTTATTGTCAAATATAAATACCTTGTCTTGCACCTTAAATTCATTTAATTTCAAGTAAGTGTTCTTTTAATTCTTGTCAATCTTTATTTTTATTGCTTATCTCTCATTCTACCTTTCTTTAATCTTTGATCTTTATGTTTATTGTTCATGTTCATGTTCTTGAGTTTTTGTTATATTTATTAAGTGGGTTTTGATTATTTTGGTTAGATTTGTTAGATTGATTGTTTTGGATTGTCTGATTATCATTAGTATATGCTTTGTTCTTAGTTTGATTTAATCTTGTGGTTGAGTTTGCTTAAGTTTGTTTAGATTCGTGTGTTCTGGTTCTTCCTTGTTCTTCGCTGCAAGTTTCTGTTCCCAGGTACATATTCCGAATCAAACTCATCATTCCGAGTGAAAGGTTTGTGCTCGTTTATTCCGTATAAAGGGTGTTCATTAGGAATATTATATATTCCGAATAAAGACCTTCATCCGGAATTTTCTTGCATTCCGAATCAAAGTCGTTCATCCGGAATATAAAACATTTCGGATCAAAGTGTTTTATTCGGAATAATTTATTATTCCGGATCAAGCATTTCATCCGGAATATTGGACATTCCGGATCAGCCTTTTATTCCGGATCAACCTAACATTCCGAATCAAGGAAATATTCCTGTTCAAGCAAGTTCATCCGGAATAATTTATTATTCCGGATCAAGGAGTTTATTCGGAATATTATTCCGGATCAAGAGATATTCCGAACGAAGGGCAACATTCCGGATCAAGACCACTATTTCGAATAAAGAAGATTATTCCGGATAGGTGACATATTCCGAGTAAGCAATTTATTCCGGATCAAGGACTTTGGCTAATATTCCGAGTGAAGAAAAACATTCCGAACGAAGGTGACATTCCGGATGAGTGTTTATTCCGAATGAGGGTATTATTCCGGATGAGCTATTTTTAAGGTTCTTTTAATTTCAGTTTTTTTTTTAAGTTTCTGTTTTTAATTTTCAAGCTTTATTTTTTCCCGCCTTTTTATCTAGTCGCACTTTACGTTTATTTGCCTTAGATTTATTTTAGCCTTGCCTTAGCTTTAAGTTTTAGTTGCGTTTTAAGTTTGCCTGAGATAGATTTAAGTTTGCGTTATTTACTTTTAGTGCCTTTTAAGTTTCGTCACGCTTTTAATTACTTGCCTTTTACTTTAAACTGGAAATATTTGTTTCACCAAAAACAATAGAGTCGTACTTTAAACCGGAAATCAATTCCTTAAGATACCGAGAAACGAACAATTGAACCTAACAAAATCTCTTCATTAAAATGGCGCCGCTGCCAGCTCTTTTCGTAAAGATTAACGGTTTTCTGTGAGAGACGCGTTGTTTTTCGGGATCCGTTCACTTGTGAGCGTTATTTTTCTTGCCTAAAAAATTCAAAAAACCATAAAAATTAAAAATTGTTAAAAATCCATAAAAATTAAAAAATTTTCAAAAAATCCAAAAAGATTTTATTTTTATTGTGTATATATATTGTCTTTGTGTTTGGTATTGTTTTCTTTTGCCTTTATAGGGGTATGCGTACTAGATCTTCTAATTATCAAGAGCCCGAGACTCGAGAAGATTTAAGTATGGCAGGTGTCAACAACAATAATCCACCGCACCTTAATAATAACAACAATGTTCTTCCACAGCCCGATCTTCGGACAATGGAGGAGCTTTGTCAACCTACCATGTTTGGACGAGGAGGACCGATTGCGCCGATGCAAATCACGGCTCCAGAGTTTTCGTTGAAGCACCACATGATTCAGCAAGTGCAAACAAATCCTTTTAGAGGAATGCCTGATGATGATGCCAACAAACACCTCGACAAGTTCATTACAATCACTCAAAGCATGAAGTTGCCCGGTGCCACAATGGATGTTCTACGCCTACAACTCTTTCCACATACTTTATCACACCACGCCGAGAAATGGTTTGATCGTCTTCCAAATAATTCTATTCATACTTGGGATGACATGACTCAACGCTTTTTGTCGCGCTACTTTCCACCATCCATGGTCACGAGCCTTCGCAATCAAATCAGCGGTTTCATACAAGAACCCGATGAATCTCTTTTTGATGCTTGGGAAAGATATAATGTCTTGATTGATCGTTGTCCAAACCACAACATGCTTCCCGTCACATTGATTGATACTTTCTACAATGGATTGACTTTTCGTGATCGTGATACGATTAACACAGCCACCGGTGGCACATTTATGAAAAGGAGACCCGAGGAGTGTAGAGAGTTAATTGAGAACATGACTACTCACCACAAAAACTGGGATTCCTCCGCTTCTTCAAGGTGAGAGTCAATGTTTCTTCCACCTCAGCAAGCCCTGATATGACCGAATTCACCCGCATGATGACCGAAATGAACAAAAGTATCTTGCTTCTCGCTTCAAACCAACAACAACAAGTTAAAGCGGTAGCCAATCCCTGTGAAACATGCGGCGGTCCACACTCATACACTGATTGTCCTTCTACTCAAGGAAATCCGGAAAATGTGTATGCAGCTTATGGTAATTATTCACCGGAAAATTACCAAGCTCGACCACAAGGGGATATAAATTTGCTGAGTTACTGGTCCAACAATTACCTTTCACCCGGTTTTTCTCCTCAAAACCAAAACCCCGCCAACAACTACAATAGAAGCAACCAAATCCCACCAAGATCTTCTAATCCTTTTCACCCACCCGCTCAACAAACCCCACCCATTAATCCTGATGTTGAAGCCATAATGAGAACCCAAGGTGAGAAAATCAAGAATCTGCAGAGCCAAATTATAAATTTGAAAGGAGATATTACCAAGCAAGGGAATGATATTAGATCCGAGCTTCGAGATAATATCCAATCCTCCTTCAGCACTCAAACGAATGATATAAAGAATATGATTGCTAGTTTCTTGCCCACATCTCAACCTTCTACTTCGAGTTCTCTACCTTCAAACACTGTCACCAATCCGCGAGCGAATGTTAGTGCTATTACTACCCGTAGTGGAGTTACCATCGTAGGACCACCGATCCCACCCCCATCATCTACACCTCCTCCACCACCATTTATCCCTACTCCTCCTACACCTAGTATTAGTACACCATCACCGTCTCCGCCTCGTCATGACGATGTACCTAGGAAGGACCCTTCAACATCTCAACCTTTACCTACACCTGCACCTTTACCACCCAAACCCAATATCCCTTATCCTTCACGGCTAGGCAAGACCACAATGCTCACCAAGGATGACTCTCAAATATCAAATTTTATGAAGATGATCTCTCAACTGAATTTCAACATTAGCCTGGTCGAAGCACTTGTCCACATGCCGAAATTTGTGAAAGCATTCAAGGAATTGCTGAACAAGAAGGAGAAGTTGATTGAGCTCGCCAACACACGCTTAAATGAAAACTGTTCTGCAGTTATTCTTAAAGAACTTCCGGAAAAACATGGAGATATCGGTCGTTTTGTGTTGCCTTGCATTTTCAACAAAACTGAAGAATTTACTGCCCTAGCTGATCTCGGGGCCAGTATTAATCTTATGCCTTTGAGTGTTTGGAAAACACTATCATTACCCGACCTTACTCTAACAAAGACGACTCTCGAACTTGCAAATCGCACTCTCGCTTACCCCGTTGGTATTGCCGAAGACGTGTTCATTAAAGTTGGCACATTTACTTTCCCGGTCGACTTTGTCGTTGTTGATTATGAAATGGACCCTCGTATTCCTTTAATACTTGGTCGGCCATTCTTGAGAACCGGACGAGCTCTAGTTGATGTTGCCGAAGGTGAGTTAATCTTAAGAGTCGGGGATGATGCCCAAGTTTTCAAAATGGGAAAGCTTACAAGCA
Organism: Glebionis coronaria; assembly: GCA_025667525.1. Taxonomy (NCBI): domain Eukaryota; kingdom Viridiplantae; phylum Streptophyta; class Magnoliopsida; order Asterales; family Asteraceae; genus Glebionis; species Glebionis coronaria. The sequence continues at coordinate 229,065,155 of CM046879.1, forward strand.
AATCCTATGGAAGAGAGTCAGCGAATATGATTAATGTGATTGATGATTTTGTCGTCTACAACAATCCTCTATTCGATTCGTGCATTGATAATCCACTTTTTCATGATGATGTGGATGATTCTCTCTCCAATTTAGAACCTTCTCCCATTTATGATTCTCCGCTGATCTTCGATGCTTATGATGATGATTGTAGCTCAGATTCGGATGATTATAATGACCTTACTTCCGAGTATCCCGACATGCCCACATATGATGATTTTGATGAGGCCGATACTCTTTCGAGTGATTCTTCTCATGATGAAGATCCTCCGCCATCACTCGATCCTACTTTGGACGATTACTCATTTGAGGAAGACTTTTCAATGTTTCTCAATACGTACTTCCCTCATGAGAGTGATGCTCCTCCTTTAGATTTTGAAGATTATCGTCTTGATCCTACTTTGGATTTGAAGACTATTCTTTCCAAGGAAAAGAAACTGGTCGACACCGACATCCGCAGCACGTATGAGTTAACACCTCTTTGTCCACCTTCTCAGGACGAGGTTGTGCATCTTCTTCGCGGATCTTCTTCACATTCTGCTGAGCCTGAGTGCTATTTTCCCCTAAAGGAAGGTGTTCGACCCCGATATCGATATTCTGCAGCCATCTCAGTATCCGTCTGATGAAATAAAAGGAAATATCTTTGGAACTTATGGAAATCTGCTTGCACCACTTCACCCTTGCTTCCACCGTGCTCCATCGCTGCTTAAGGGAACCTTGCCTACTCTTCTTTGGCTTGCCTTGTTCGCCTTAAGCTTCTGCTACTTGATGGACGAAAACTATGTCTTTGATCCTGGTGGATATATTTCATGCTTCTTCCTATGGTAATCAAGGTCGAGTCAGGCTCACGACTCGGTAATCAAAAATCAAGCGCTTCTTGGGAGGCAACCCATGTTTCTATCTTTTAGCTTTCTTTATCCTAAGTGTAGGGAGACCCGTTGGTGTTTGCTATTTCCTCTCTTCTACTAATCAGGGATTCGAGCGCTCAATTATCCACTCTTGATGATTCTTGACGACCCGTGATTCCGTTGTTTCCATTTTCCCGGTTCTATCCTAAATTCTTTTCGATTCACTATTTTATATTTTCTCAGTATTAAAATAGGAATCTCTTTAGTTGTTTCTTCCTTAGCAAGATTTAAACAAAGTGCACAATGTCCTAAGTGTAGGGGAGTTTACTCCCACATGCTTAAACATTGAGGACAATGTTTATATTAAGTGTAGGGGGACTTCTATCGAAGTTAAGTGGCCTTTTCATTGTATTTGTCCTCATTTTAACCGGAAAATCAATTTTTCGACATTTTTCAAAATTTTTGATCTATTTTGGCCTATTAGTTTTTACCCTTTGTATAGTTATTTTCTTTCTTTGTTAGGATAAATTTTAATAAAGTGGTTTTAATTTTCAAACGTTGTGAATCTTTTGACTCAACCCGAGTTTACTTATCTAAGTTACTCTAGCTAGTATCCTTAACGTGTTTATGTCAAGTTTTGCTAGGCTTTTATATAGGGAGCTATAAAACGCGAAAGTCTTAACTCTCACGGGTTAAGAACAAGAACTTTTCGCAAGTTCCTATAATTGATCCTAGAGAGTCGTTTATCAAGGGAACTTTAAAATGCGATTTCTAAACTTGAAAAAGTGTAAGAGTTTGCAAGATCCTATAGGCGACTCGAAAACCCAAAACTTTGATTTAATAGGCTAAGCATCCACGAGTCTCATTCCTTGAGATTTTAAACTATGGAGAACGAGAGATGATAGAGTCAATTATAAGTTTGGTATTCTTTCGTGAATTTATGTGAGTTAATTATAAGCCTATTCTCCCATCGCCTGCTAATAAATTTATCTGCAATAAATAAGGTTGTACGATTTGAAAAGTCACTTAGCTTCTAGCTCAAGATCGTTTAATAAAGTTGCTCGGTATGGATTAGAGTTCATAGCCAAGGCATAACTTATTGAAGCGGGATGCGATGATTGGCGAGTCCAAAAAGGTCCTAACAAGGCATGAGGGCTACATTTTGTTGCTAAAGATCCAAAGTGATGTGAAGAATCATTTATCGAAAATCAATATGAAGGATCGAGACACACGACGAAAAGCAAAAATCCCCAAAAGTCATGGAGAAGTGTATCTGAAAAGACCATAGCAAGGTATGAGGATAAATAGATCCAAGTCATAAAAGGAGGCGGATCGTTGTATATCAAAGTCCAAAATAATGATTGGAGAAAAATGAAGAAGTCATGGTCCAAGTATGAATCTCTCAAAACTTCAAGTGAAGAAATTCCTATATGAAGGGAAGACCATAATTTCATGAACGTCTCTCAAGGTTTGAAGTATGAAGTCGCTGCCAAATATCAGTCCGAGAAAGGTCTCAAATCGCGAAGCGAGTTATGCTAAGATATGAACTTTATGAGGTCCCGAGAAGCAGTTTTAAAAGATTTTGTCCTTTAGCTAACTATTGATTAAATCGTTCACTTTATTTTCGGCCTAAATAACTATCGAAATAAGTCAAACAATGCATCCTTGTGATCATTCAAGACAACAATAAAATATAAGAGATACACCTAGGAATAAGGGAGTCTAAGTGAATAATTGGCCCACATGAGTTCGTGTTAGTTTGCTAACTTATAATAACAATGATCTCGTTTTTAAGCTTGGTTTGGAGAAAGTGAAAACTTGAGGATGATGATTATTCATGACATTTCCAAAACCCAAGGTATGCTTTTTGATTTCTTTACTTTGAATGTTTGTAATTATCTATCTCTTTAATAAAGGCCAATGTGGATTGATTATGATGAAAAGTGTAAACGTGCTTTGTAACTAATGCATTGCATGAGGACATTGCAATGGTCAAGTGTAGGGGATTTGATAGGTGTGTAAACACCTATCCTTTTTACCACTTAATTACAATAATAACCGAGCCAAAACGTGTATTTTATGTCATTTATGTCGGAATTATGCGTGGTTTGTGTTTTTGTTGTGATTTAGGACGAAAATGTGAAAAAGGGGAGAAAACACGGGCATTCACGGGCTTTTATTGAAGAAAAAGATGAAAGACGAAGTCAAGAAGTCAAGAGTGCATAAAGAACGGAAGTCCAAGACCAATTCTGAAGATTTATCAAAGAAAAAGTCAAAGGACGGAAGTTTACTTAAAGCCGAAGAACTCAAGTCTAATTTATTGAAGAATTAAAAGACGAGTTCAAAGAAATCCCGAGCCAAAAGTCATTAAAGTCCAAGATTAAAGAAGATTATAAGTCTTAAGGACTAATGGTGCAATTAAGAAGAAATGAAAGAGGGGAGGAAGCTTCCTAAGCACTCCTTAATCCTCCCCTATATACAGTCATTAGGATAATCATTTCCATTTTGTTGGATAGTTTGACACACACTATTTCTTCCACTTTTAATTACTTTGCAATTTAATTACCTTGTCATTTACTTTATTGTCAAATTTAAATACCTTGTCTTGCACCTTAAATTCATTTAATTTCAAGTAAGTGTTCTTTTAATTCTTGTCAATCTTTATTTTTATTGCTTATCTCTCATTCTACCTTTCTTTAATCTTTGATCTTTATGTTTATTGTTCATGTTCATGTTCTTGAGTTTTTGTTATATTTATTAAGTGGGTTTTGATTATTTTGGTTAGATTTGTTAGAGTGATTGTTTTGGATTGTCTGATTATCATTAGTATATGCTTTGTTCTTAGTTTGATTTAATCTTGTGGTTGATTTTGCTTAAGTTTGTTTAGATTCATGTGTTCTGGTTCTTTCTTGTTCTTCGCTGCAAGTTTCTATTCCAAGGTACATATTCCGAATCAAACTCATCATTCCGAGTGAAAGGTTTGTGCTCGTTTATTCCGTATAAAGGGTGTTCATTCGGAATATTATATATTCCGAATAAAGGCCTTCATCTGAAATTTTCTTGCATTCCGAATCAAAGTCGTTCATCCGGAATATAAAACATTCCAGATCAAAGTGTTTTATTCGGAATAATTTGTTATTCCGGATCAAGCATTTCATCCGGAATATTGGACATTTCGGATTATCCTTTTATTCCGGATCAACCTAACATTCCGAATCAAGGAAATATTCCGGATCAAGCAAGTTATCCGGAATAATTTATTATTCCGGATCAAGGAGTTTATTCGGAATATTATTCCTGATCAAGAGATATTCCGAACGAAGGGAAACATTCTGGATCAAGACCACTATTCCGAATAAAGAAGATTATTCCGGAAAGGTGACATATTCCGAGTAAGCAATTTATTCCGGATCAAGGACTTTGGCTAATATTCCGAGTGAAGAAAAACATTCCGAACGAAGGTGACATTCCGGATGAGTGTTTATTCCGAATGAGGGTATTATTCCGGATGAGCTATTTTTAAGGTTCTTTTAATTTCAGTTTTTTTTAAGGTTCTGTTTTTAATTTTCAAGCTTTATTTTTTCCCGCCTTTTTATTTAGTCGCACTTTAAGTTTATTTGCCTTAGATTTATTTTAGCCTTGGCTTAGCTTTAAGTTTTAGTTGCGTTTTAAGTTTGCCTTAGATAGATTTAAGTTTGCGTTATTTACTTTTAGTGCCTTTTAATTTTCGTCACGCTTTTAATTACTTGCCTTTTACTTTAAACCGGAAATATTTGTTTCACCAAAAGCAATAGAGTCGTACTTTAAACCGGAAATCAATTCGTTAAGATACCGAGAAACGAACAATTGAACCTAACACTATCTCTTCATTACTAACACACAATACATTAAAAACTACATCACTTTAGAGGTTAGTGAGAACTAACACACAAGACACATCCAAGTATACACATATACCTTGGATCTACACAAGAATAATACAAGTATACACATATACCTTGGATCTACGCAAGACTAATCCAAGTATACACATATACCTTGGATCTACACAAGACTCAAACGAACAATATTATGAATATGGCTAGATCTAAGAAAGGATGATCTTGATCAAGGCTTCATATTTTATCATATCACAAATCTGTGAGTGATCTTCCCTGTGGACATATAAAGAAGGGGATCAAGAGGATAATCATAAGTAAAAATACTTAACACAATTTACTAATGATTGGAACATAGAAATGAGATTAGAAGCATAAAGCTGTCCAGAAAGGTTCATTGGAAAATGCAGAAATGATCCACTATTTATAGGGGACAAAGTCCAACAGCTATCTGAGCGCAACTCAATAAATAGGCCCGCTGTTCCATATCACTAAGGAATCGCAATGATTTATATTGATCTACGGGCTCTAGAGTCCGCTCCTTTTTATCTTCTAGTGGGGCAATCATATCTGTTAAAAAACATATCCAAAAACAATATCCTTTGGCCATTTAAAATATGTTAAATTCAAATTTCTATTTTCCATTTTAATAAAAAAATTCTTAAAAAGAAAGTTTATTAAAATATTTTGTCACATTTGTATAAATGTGAGTTTTAAGGTTAATCACTGATCACTAAACATGTCTAAGATATGTTTGTGTAAGACTTAAATGATTATTACCTTAATGATAGTGGTCGTTAAATAATTCGTCTTACAGTTATCTTTGATGATAAATATTTTTACACTTTGTCGTGATCAAAACTAAGAAAGATTAGTTATGAGATGAAGATGAATCTTGCCCAACATCGTAGGATGATTTCCGATGAATGCTTCTACGCCTACCAAAATCACTCCTTGTCCTTCGTGGATGGTTCCCTTGAATGTGATACATCACACGATTGACATGTGTGTTGGAGGATAGACCAAGGCGGGGAAATTCACTATAAACCCTTTTATAAAGGCGAGTGAGGAGCATGAGATAAGGGAGGATTGTTCTCGGCTTATAGATGACATAATGAATCCGTCGAGCGATGGAGTATGCAAGATTTTATAGGATGAAATGTGAGATACATGACATCATGTGTGCCATACACACGGGAACGTGATCTCGGTTTCCACCATGACCTAAAGCATTCTCCCTAATGATGTTGGCTCACGAGACCATGCAATCATTAAGGTCGCTTACGAGTACTTCATAAGGAGAAAACTCACGTTCCTCCATATGAATACTACGTACAACGGGTTCATCACGGGGTTTGGTGATGGTGGAAAGGATGAAGTCAAGGTAATCAAGAGGAATATCATAGGGAGTAGGGACCATCATCGTTATTCGTAAGCAAGGAGTCAAGCCTTCATGCATCAGTGAACCGACATTGGCCAACATATGGTACTCGGAGGATACGGTCGAACTCGGCAAGGGAGTAAGAAATGGGTTAACCTCGAATGGAAAAGTTAAGAAACATTCCATATTCATTGGTGAAAATAGCATATGTGCTAAATAAATCTAGAAGGAATTGAGGGTAAATCACCTCACTGATTTTGAGTAGGCAATCAAAGCAATTATTCCTAAACATCATTTCGGTGTAATCATACCCCTCAATATCCGTGAACACAACCGGACCCTCGTGAAAAATACGACTCGCAAGGGTACGAAGAGTATTTGCGAGGTGAGGTGATGGAAAAGTTTCAGAAATATTAGGCATATAGTCTCTAGTATTTTTGTGGTCATTTCGAGTTTTTGAAGGCATTTTGGTACCTATATTAAACAAAAATATTTCCGCAAATCACTCCATGTTACATATAAACTAGTAATTTTCAAAACCATAAGAGTGTGTTTAATCAATTACTTGACTAACCAAAGGATATTTCCTTATAAATCCTATTTTCCTAATGTAACAATTTCATCATTGACGAATTCATATGAATTATGCACATAAATTATGAATTTGAACATTAGTTTTCAAAAATCGGTTTTAGGTAAGTATTAACAATGTAATTACCAATCCATTCAAGGCTTCATATCAGTTTCAAAATTAAACCAAATTTCTTTAGTCAATTTTGGATTTGTTCTATAATTGGGTTTCATGAAATCTCAAGGAATATAAACCTAAAGGGATCATAGCATTAAAACTATAGATACCCACATTCCTAATTTGTTCTAATTCAATTTAATTTCAAAAATCCCCAATTATGAAATTATGAACCTCAGAACAAATTAGATGAAATTGAATGAAAATACTTACAATCTGTAGGTCCACGTTTTCTTAGGATTGTGCAAGTGTTATTATTGATCTAAAGAGAGGGAGGGAGATGAAGAACTAGAGAGAGAAAGTTAGAGAGAGAAGAGAGAGAATGAGAGAAAGAAAGAATGATTAGTGAAATGTGAATGAACAACTAATCAACCCCTCCTAACATGCTAGGAGGAGGTATATATAGCCCACCCTACATGTGGGCTTGATATGATATATTGTTTACATATTGGATCATGAGCTCAATCTACGTATAAATAGTTGAGTGACCGATCCTTTCTAAATATGTAAAAACGTATTTCCAACAATCTCCCCCTAAGGGAGGTCACTCCAAGTTACAATGTCCTAAATAGTCTATAGCTCGTTATCTATGCTAACAATGATGTGACCGAGACTTTCTTTGGAAAAACGTATTTCCAACAATCTCCCCCTAAGGGAGGTCACACCATTTTACAAAATCTTAAACCTAGCATACTATGCTTGAGTTTTCGATCTTGTTCTTGTGAATATGCAGATAAGATCTTTGAGTTTAGTCTTGAGCATGTTTCCTTGCCTTGACATTGTGCATTCATCACTTGTGAAATTTGCCTCGTCGTGACTTCATGTTCCACATACTTATACCTTTATAAATTCTTGAAAGCTTCAGAGTTTGATACAGCGGAAGACTTTACTTTCAGGATTTATTGAATTTGTTGAAGTCTTAAGTTCATAAAGTATAAGCATGCGAGGACGACTTCTTTTCGGATAGTACACCACAATGCCACCTTCTTTTTACGCTGCATAAGACTGTTAACAACAAAACATATACAAGGATGAAATGGCTTTGGACATTTCATTCTAAATCGGTAGCATTTTACCTCCGGCCAGTGAAGACCGTTGGACGATATAAAATATCATACTTGTGGCAAGTAGTTTTAATTAAGAACCTCCTTGACAAGATTTTGTGGGTAAACCCGTTCTCTTTATTCGACCGTCCAAGGCTGAATGCGAACATAAAGAGTGAATCATTTGGATAATATTATCCGCATGATTTGAAGCCGTCATTTCATGTTCCTGGAACACGTGAAATTCAATTAAGAACCGCACCATCGTTGCTTTCCAGTTGTCACGAGCTTGATTCGTATAGAATCTTGCAAGTTACCTACCAAGTGCTGTATGAGGTTAACACTAGAAGGATATCCACTCATCACTGTGAACACTAAGGTATCACTATGAGTGTTCTGGCAAGATCAGTAAGATATTGCGTAGAGGCCTGGAACGTGTTTAAATTCAGTTAAGAATTAAACTACTGTTGCTTTCCATTTATCACAAGCTTGATTCATAAAGAATCGCACAAGTCACCTACCATGAGATTTTTGATATTCGCTCAAGAAGGATTTCCATCTTCATTGTAAATACTTTCGTATTACTCGGATGTTCAGGCAAGATCATGAAAATTTTGTGTAGCACTCTTATGATCTTTCTTACTTTTCACAGTGTGTGAAGAAGCAAGGAATTATGAAAGTGTCTCTTAATGAGATATTTGATGATCTCAATTGGCTCTAGACTCGATCGTGCGTTTTGGATTTTAGTGATCAGAGGCTGGAGAGGAGTGCCACCATTTCAATACCAATTTATTCGAAGTGAATAAATCAATAGATAATGCATTGTCTCCGTGTGATTAAAACAAATATCTTTTGAGAGATATCTGAGTTAGCTGGAATGGGTTGTGCATTAATAAGTGTGAAAACACTTATCCTTTTACCACTTATTTCCAATAATAACAAGACCAAAACGTGTATTTTATGTCGTAAAAGTCGGAATTATGCGTGGTTTGTGTTTTTATTGTGTTTTAGGACCAAATGATGAAAAAGGAAGAAAACACGGGCTTTCACGGGCTTTTATCAAAGAAAACGAGAAAAGACGAAGTCAAAAGATCAAGAGTGCAAAAAGAACGGATGTCCAAGACGTATTCTAAAGAATTATCGAAGAAAAAGTCTATAGACGGAAGTTTAATGAAGTCGAAGAACTTAAGTCTAAATTAAAGAAGAAAATTATTAAGACAAGTTCAAATCCCGAGACGACGTCGAGAAAAGACAAAGAATTAAATCGAGTCGAGAAGACGTGAAGAAAGAAAGAAAGAAGAAGCAACACATGCACTCCTTCCCATTTTCCCTATAAATACCCTCCTGATACACATTAGGAGGGTGGTTAGGTTTTAGTGTTTAGTTTTCATTTTTCATTTTTCCTTCTAGTTTTAGAGAGAGAAAGTTCTAAACTTTCTCTCACTAAGTTTTCATCTTTCTTTCTTTTAATCTTTCAAGATTAAACATTTGTGTATTGTTGATTTCATTAATCAAGTTCTAGTTAAGCTTTTAATCTTTCATCTCTTTCTACCTTTCTTTGATTTTTAGATTAATTTGGATGCGAATTTCATTTGATCCGTGTTGTTCTTAATGATTTCGTGCTTAAAAAGTTAATCTTTTTATGCTTACTTAAGTTTTCATACGAATAAGCTTTAAGATCTTTGTGCTTATTGGCTTATTTACATGTTTAGCTTATTTACTTTTTAAAATTTTTCTTAAAAAGTTTATCTTTTTATAGTTTGATTTAAAAGATTGCTTATTTTAAGTTTGGATAAGTTGTTATTAGTGCTTATTTAGTCTTTTTCACATTAGATTCGTTTAAGTTTTGGTGTTAGCTTATTCCTATAGCTTATAGCCTAGCTTATTTTCTCGAATCCCACATAAATCGGAAAAGGTATTAAACCCTTTTCCGATTGGTACATTCCGATTGCACCCCCTCCCCTTATTCCGATCAATAGATCGGATTAGGGTTTTAACCCATTCCGATTTGAGTACCTTAATATTCCGATCGTGTTGATCGGATTAGGGAGTTTGGATTCCGATCTGGACCCTTTTTGGCTCATTCCGATTGTATGCATTTTAAGACTTTCCGATTGTGGGGTATTTTGTAACATTCCGATTGGCTTGATTTGTTAATATTCCGATTGGTGCTGATTGACACATTCCGATTGTATAATTTTTAATGATATTCCGATTGTGGGTTTCATTATTCCGACGAGAGTATTAGTGATATTCCGATTTGGTCCGTTTCCAACATTCCGACCAGTATTGCTTGTTTGCATTCCGATCAGTCTTCTTTCCGACCTATATTCCTATCAGATTCCGATTTGGCAATTTTCCGATGGTTTAGTTTCTTGTTTTCGCAAAGTTTCCAAGTGTTAGTTTCATTAAGTTTTCAAGTATTTTTCTAATTTTGTCTTTAAGTTTTCAATCATTTACTTTTAACTCGTCATTTTAATTTAATCTTTAAAGCTCTTACTTTACTCAACGACATTTACATTTATTTGCTATTAGTTTAAAATAGATAATCAACCAAACCATTCTCTTTTTCACCAAAAGACAATTGAGTCGCACTTAGACTGGGAATCAATTCGAAAAGATCGGACGATAAGATTTTATACTTGGGGTAAAAGTCGAGTATTAAATGGCGCCGCTGCCGGCTCTTTTCGTTAAGATTAACGGTTTCTAGTGAGAGACGCATTGAATTTTAGGATCCGTTCTTTGAACGTTATTTTCCTTGCTTCAAAAATTTTCAAAAACCCTAAAAAATATAAAATTCTTCAAAAATACAAAAACGGTGAAAAATCATAAAAAGCAATTCTTTTCCAAAGGTTTGCACCAAAAAGATTATATAGATATTCTCGCTGTGTATTTTTCTTCTGCAGGTGTATGCGTACTAGATCTTCAAACTATTCTGAGCCCGAGACTCGTGAAGATTTAGATATGGCTGGTGTTCATAACAACAATAATAACCCACCTCTACCCAATTTGAATAACAATAACAACAACAACAATGTCCCCCTACCTGATTTACGAACAATGGAGGAATTGTGTCAACCCACCATGAACGGACTCGGAGGCCCGATTGCGCCGATGCACATCACGGCTCAGGAGTTTTCATTGAAGCATCACATGATCCAACAAGTGCAAACTAACCCATTTCGCGGAATTTTGGATGATGATGCCAACAAACACCTCGACAAATTCATTACCATCACCCAAAGCATGAAGTCCCCCGGTGTTTCTATGGATGACCTTTGCCTTCAACTATTTACCCACTCTCTTTTTCACCATGCCGAAAAATGGTTTGACCGTCTCCCAAAGAATGCTATTCATACATGAATGACATGACTCAACGCTTTTTGTCGCGCTACTTCCCACCATCCATGGTCAAAAGCCTCGTAACCAAATTAGTGGATTCATGCAAGACAATGATGAATCGCTCTTTGATGCTTGGGAACGATACAATGATTTGATCGACCGTTGTCCAAATCACAACATGCTCTCCGTCACTCTCATTGATACTTTCTACAATGGTCTCACTTTTCGTGATCGTGACACGATCAACGCCGCCGCCGGTGGTACTTTTATGAAAAGGAGACCGGAGGAGTGTCGTGAGTTGATTGAAAACATGACTACTCACCATAAGAATTGGGATTCATCCGCATCCTCAAGATCTAACTCGAGAGTCAATGTTTCTTCTACTACTTCCAATCCCGAGATAACCGAACTTACCCAACAAATCACAGAGATGAACAAGAATTTCATGACCATGGACACAAACCACTTTCAACAAGCTAAAGTCGTTGCTATTTCTTGTGACACATGTGGTGGTCCTCATTCTTACAATGATTGTCCTTCTACTCAAGGCAATTTTTCTGAAAACGTTAACGCGACATACGGTACTTATCCCACAGGAGGCTATCAAGCTCGTCCTCAAGGAGACCATAACTTGCTAAGTTATCGTTCAACCAACTATCTTGCACCCCCCGGTTTCCCTCCTCCAAACCAAAACCAACAACAAAGTTATAACCGAAACAACCAATCCCAACCTCGTGCTAACAATCAATATCAATCCCAAAGAAACCCTTACCCAACTCAAGGAAATTCTCAAGCTTACCAAGCTCCACCTCTCAATCAACCGATGGCATTGAATCCAGACGTCGAGACATTCATGAAGACTAATAGAGAGATGGTGACGAATCTTTAGAGTCAATTCGTCAACTTGAAAGGAGAAATGGCGAAACAAGGGAACGATATTTGAGCCGAGCTAAGGAATGACATGGCAAAACAAAGCAATGATATTCGTGCAGACATGAGAGACTCTTTCAGCACTCAAGCGCTTAACATACGTGATATGATCGGTTCGCTCTTCCAAGGTAATCAACCCTCTTCTTCGGGTACTTTTCCGAGTAACACCGTTGCGAACCCAAGAGGGGAGATGAAAGCAATCACCACTCGTAGTGGAAAAGGTTATACGGAACCCGAGCTTCCTACACCTCCACCCGTGATTGTGAACAAGGAAAAAGAGCAACTTTCCTCACCTCCTTTACCTTCTACCCCCATTCCCCCACCACTCGCGGTTGTGAGTGATCCTACTCCCCTAAAGCCTTCCTCTTCCTCCGATATACCTTATCCTTCAAGGTTGAGGAAAGAGAAGAAAAAGAGCAAGGATGATATTCAAGTTTCAAACTTTCTAAAAATGTTTAAACAATTGAATTTTTAACATCTCCTTTGCTGAGGCTCTCGCTCACATGCCTAAATACGCTAAGATGTTTAAAGATCTTCTTAGTGACAAAGAGAAGCTTCTTGACATTGCTCAGACCCAACTTAATGAGAATTGCTCCGCAGTGCTCTTAAGGAAATTGCCCACCAAACTTGGTGATCCGGGTCGCTTCTTGATTCCTTGCAACTTCCCGGGAGTAGAGAATTGCATGGCCCTAGCCGATCTAGGTGCCAGTATTAACTTAATGCCTTTAAGTGTTTGGAAGCAATTATCTCTCCCCGAGCTAGTCCCCACCAAAATGACTTTGGAATTAGCTAACCGTACGGTTGCTTATCCAGTGGGGATAGCCGAAGACGTCTTTGTTGGCGTTGACAAATTCACCTTCCCGGTGGATTTTGTTGTCGTTGACTACGAGATGGATCCTCGTGTTCCATTAATCGTTGGACGTCCCTTCTTGAGGACCGGTCGCACTCTCATTGATGTAGCCGCGGGCGAAATAATCATGAGAGTTGGTGACGATAAAATTGTCTTCAACATGGGTAAGATTTTTAAGCAACCTTATTCATATGAGAGTGTTAATACTATTGATGTTCTCGATGAGGCTTGTGAAGAACATTTTCATGATTCTTGCAAAAGTACTCTCTCTTCTCTACCCAATGATGAGACCGTTGCCTCAATTGCTCCGTCATTGACTCCTTTTGGAGAAAGTGACTTGGATGATTTTGAAGCTAGCTTGGGTCCGCTCGATCTTAAGTATGATGATTCTTCCACCAATTGGGATGAAGACATTCGTACTATTGAGAGACTTCTCAATGGAGACCCGTCTTCTCCTCATTCTCCTAAAGAAGTGACTAATGATGATCCATCGTTAGTTACACCATCTATTGAGGATCCTCCTACTCTTGAGCTTAAGGACCCACCTCCTCATCTTGAGTACGTTTTCCTTGAAGACAACAAGAAGTTACCGGTCATCATCGCAAAGGACCTGAAAGAAGAAGAAAAATCCCGACTTATCGCCGTGTTGAAGAAACATAAAAGAGCTATCGCTTGGAAAATCTCCGACATTCTCGGAATTGATCCTCACTTTTGCACACATAAAATTCTCATGGAGGACGACTTTAAGCCCACAATTCAAAGCCAACGAAGGGTGAATCCTAAAATCCATGAAGTCATCAAAAAAGAGGTTATCAAACTTCTTGATGCGGGTATGATTTACCCTATTTCGGATTCACCATGGGTTAGTCCAGTCCATTGTGTGCCTAAGAAAGGTGGAATCACCGTTGTGCCCAATGCCAACAACGAGTTGATTCCTACACGTCTCGTTACTGGGTGGAGAATTTGTATAGACTACCGCAAACTCAATGATGCCACGAGAAAGGATCATTTCCCTCTTCCTTTTATGGACCAAATGCTTGAACGTTTAGCGGGTAACGAATATTACTGCTTTCTTGATGGTTTCTTGGGTTATTTCCAAATACCCATCGATCCCCAAGACCAACAGAAGACAACATTCACTTGTCCCTATGGCACATTTGCTTACAAAAGAATTCCTTTTGGCTTATGCAATGTTGATCCCAAACTTAGATCGATTAGCTTTATGTATACGAGATTAGATCAAGTAATACACTTAGAGAAACCTTTGTATATGCTTATGAATTTAAGTGTTATGCGGAATTTAACACTTAAACAAGAACACACAATGATATAAACAAACTTTCACTTTGATTATTAATATCAAACTTGCTTACAATGAAAGTAGTTTACGAATGAAAACTTATATGAAACATTAACCTAAAGGTCTTCTTTTATAGACATAAGAAGCCTTGTACAATAATCTACGTATCAGCTATTCTAGGTAAAGATAAATATAGAAAATACATTGTTGTTCCTATCTTTACTAGAACTATTCTAGAATATAATAAACGCGTAGAGTATATCTTCCCATCAGTGCTTGTCTTCAATGTGTCAACGCTTGACTTTATCTTGTCAACGCTTGAGCTGTCAGCGCTTGTTTTGTTCTTGTCAACGCTTGTATTACTCTTGTCAGCGCTCAAGTGATCTGGCCTTAATTTATTCCCAACAATCCTCCCCTAAACTTGACATCCACTCTTATGATCAAGTTTCTGAATAAGCATTAAGGACTAGGAGGAATCTTACAAACCTTCTCATATTGATAATGAATAAATCTAATCAGATCTTTTGCCACGTCACTTGAATAATCTATTTCCAGCTGAGTGTCCTTCATCTTCTCCAAAATAGCTTTGGATATGAAATACTGACCATCCACAAGTAGATACTCAGCAAACTTTGTAGAACTCAAATGGTAAACACCAACAGCTGAATATAACCTCCATTGAAGACCACTGAGGTCATCTTCAAGATCCTTCCAAACAGCAGGATCCTCATCTTTTGGTCCACACATTCTTTTGAATGTGGACCAAAGTTTTATTCCATTAGCTGAAGTTGGTGCTTTAGCCTCATACTTGGTCTCCAACAACCTCCAAAGGTCCACCAAGTCTTCTCTATCACAACTTGCAAACAAAGATATGAGGGTGGTAAAAGTGTGTACCTCTTTACCATATCTGCCAATCTTCCAAAACCCACATTCATCTTCTTCATAACTCACAATTGGGTTCCTGGAATCTAATGGTAACACTTGCACCATATCTGAAGCTTCTAAAGGTGAGAGCTTGAGGCTCTTTCTGATGACAGCTTCACTTGGATATAGTGGATCCATATCTTTGGGAAACTCAAATGAAATTCCCTTCTTCACTGGCTTGGGAACAAACATAGCTTTCTTGAGTTCCATTTCTTCTGCAAGTTCCTCCTTTCTTTCATCTGAAAGAAGTCTGAGAGTGTTTGCTTCCTGCACTCTCACCCAAATGGGATAAGCCCTGTTCTCCAACTCATCAAATGTCAAAGCCCTCAACTTCTGATAATTCCATCCAACTCCATGACATCTGAGCAACATAAAGTATAGCTCCCTTCTATCCCTTTTCAACTCTGAGAGAATATTACTTGCCTTGTGTTTCAAAATTACCTGACAATCCTTCTGAACTCTAAGAAGAATCTCCAAACCCCATATTTGATCTGAGATGGTCAAGTCTAGATTCTTCATACATCTTTCTTCCCAAGCATTGTACATTTGAACCACCTCTGGCATGTCAAAGTCAACCTGCAATTTCAATTCACTCAGCTTCTCCTTAGCCAACTCATCCCTATACTCAAGCCTTTCTGGTTCTATAATCATCACACTTGAGTCTGAGCTAGCTCCATCACATCCTTCTTCTGAAGTCACAACAAATGGTGACTCTTTCATCTCCTTTTTATCCTGTTCCAAGATTTGTGTAGCTAATCTTCTATCAAACTCAACTTGAGTTGCATCCTTTGGAACAATATCTTCTACCATTATCCCCTTACCCTTATCTGTTGGTGCAATGGTTGGTAAAGTAGATGGTGATACCTGTGCAGAAACCTCCTTGATGATAGATGATGACTGGGATACATCACCTTCATGTGCAGGTCTGTCAACACCCAATTTTGTCCTATCAGCGCCCAAAATATTTCTGTCAGTGTCCAACTCTGCCTTGTCAACGCCCAAATATCTTCCCTCAGCGCCTTGTGTAACCTCTCTCAACATAGTTGTAAATGATAAATTTAAGTTGGTAGGAGAGACTAAGGTCGTATCAAAACCAGTTTGTTTCTTCAAAGTTGTAAGGGCCTCAGCAACATCCATTGATTGACCATCATGACTGCCCTTATCACTTAGATTTATTGGATCTTCCTCCCCTTTGGAAGATTCCTCCATACCCCTCCTTGCACTAGCACTCTCCAAAACAACAATCCTCTCCCTCAAATGCTTGAGTTCAAGGCCTTGAGAGCTGACAATTTGTACTAAGTCTGCATTTTGCTTTTGCAAGCTAATGCAGACTACCGTCAATTCCATAAGAGTCATTGGTTCCAGTCTGCCCTCTTCTGAAATGGGAATTTGACCTCCCAAGTCAGATTCATTGGGCAAGGATGAGTACTTAATGATGGTGGGACTGCCTTGGCCAGCTTCTAAGCCAGAACCAATAGTCCCAGCCTCATCCAGGTCACCAGCAACACTTGTGGTGGTGGTTCTCTCTGCTACATGGCTAGGACCACCAGAGGAGAACCCTCCAGTAGTCCTTTGGCGTTTCATCAACCTATATTCAGAGGGTGTGGAAGATGGTGTGGAAGAATGGGTGGATGTGGGTTGGTTAAGGGGTGTTTGGGTTTGTGAAGGTTGTGTGTCAGCGTTGGAAATAGGCACATCAACGCCAACATTTAATGTGTCAGCGTTGAAGGATTCAGAGTCAAGTTGCATGTGTTCAGGTGAAGGTAAAGGTTCAGGGATTGGTTCAAGTTGTGGTTGGGGGTCAATTTGTGGTTGGGGGTCTGGTTGGGGTTGTGCTGCTGCAATAACAACAAGCATAGGTGGGGTTAAAGGTAGGTCACGATGGGGTGGTGAGTTCATCTTCATAAAAATAGCTTTCTTTTGCTCAGGGATCTTATAAAAATCATTGTGATCCCTTGAGCAGTAACCGTGGACATCAAAAACCATTTGTAGAAAACGGGGATAAGCTAAAGTCATTTTGTTCCCCTTGTTTTTACACATCCCCTCAAAAATCATTTTAGAATAATTAAATTTTTGCCCTGTTGCAATGCACACAATAGCACTTGCAATGGATCTATTGATCTCATTGTGTGCAGTGCATTTGGGACTCAAACATTGAAGGATGACATGTATGAGGTACTTCCAGGCTGGGGGAAATTCCTGCTTATGATACTTGTTTAAGGTACCTTCATTAGGAAAAGGATATCCCAAAGCCCTAAGCCCTTGTTCTATTTCATTAATGGGAAGAATGGTTATACCATCAGCATCATCAAGATGCAAGGCTTGGCGTACCAAAGCCTCAGTAACCACCCAAGGTCTCCCATGAACAATAGAAGTCAATGTAGTCACTCTATTAACTGTTGAGGAACTAACTGTGTTCCAAAACTGCTTAATATGTGTGACTGGAATGAGTGGTGCATGAGAAAGAGCATACCTTAATGGGGATGCATTCAAATACGCCACCATTTGTGTGTATTGAGGAAACAGAGTATCATCAGCTTCAAGATACGCAATCATGTTGTTTTGAGACCTGAACCCCAATTCCAATTCTGATGGTTTAAACTTGGGTGCCATTGATGAAAGCTGTTAAATTTAAGTGAAAAAGATGAAGTTGATGAGAGAAAATTGTGTTAGACAAGAATTATAGATACCCTGTTTAAAAATAGGAGCCAAATTTATAGGAGAAGAAAATGCATGTGATAGGCCCAAAAATAGGCAAGTATTTTCAAAAATCAATCATGAAAATATTGAAAAAGTATAAGTTTATCTCATGCATTAAATGTAAAGTAACAACTCCCAAAATTACGGCCTAAAGATATGTCAAAAATAACAACTGGGTAGGTCCCATTGAGTGTCAACGGTAAAAAATAACCCATCAACGCCAAACGGCTATACTCTTGTCAACGTTTGCCTATAACCATGTCAGCGTCCAAATTGGTCACAACAACGCTTGGAAAATTCTTGTCAGCGTCCAAAAATAAAAAATAAAAAAAAATGTTTTAAAAATGAAAAATGACCTAAACAAGTAATTTATCCTATAGAAGATAACCAAAAGCTGATAATCATTATAGGGCGGCAAGCACTGTCCAGTTATGCACACTTGCTTAAGCAAGATAGACATAATAGTCCTCTAGTGTCCCTTGCTAACCAAAACTCTTAACAACCAAGTTACCTTACAAAATTCCTTGTTACTCCCAGGTAAATCCCGTAACAAAATTATTCCCAAGTCTCCCAACAGACCACAACCAATTCTAGGCCAAAAATGTCTTGGCAGCATGCATAATATATCAACTTTGCATGCTACAATGCCTCATGATTTAGTAAAACTAACTCATACTCACCTGTGGACACAATCTAGAATTGTGATAAGAGTATCATATGGATACCCAAACATCCTAAAGGTTCCTAAAACCTCCCCTTAAACTATGATACAAAAGTTTGCTAAATTCATGCATGAACATAAAAATTTATGTCAAGATAGGAATGAAACATTCCAACCATCATCCATAAATAAAAACTTGTCCAAATGCTTTTCCATTGATCCATAGGCAACTCTGTATCCAATGGTATACTGCTAACACCATCTGCACATTTAGATTGAAAACCACAAAACTAACATTGTTGCTGACAACGCCCCGAGAACACATGACAGCGTTGAGGGAAGCTTTGTCAGCGTTAGACAATTGTATTGCTAACAACGTTGCAAAAACACTTATCAGCGTTCAAGCAACCTTTGTCAGTGTTAGAAAAATATAGTGGAAAATCTAAATCATCAATAAGACCAATAACAATGCATCATCCTGTACATACTTTTACAAAAATACGCCAAAACACATATTATGTGAGATTGACCATTCCAATACTTGTTACCAAGTATTGAAATCTCCCAGCATCAAAAGGTTTAGTTAGTAAATCTGACACATTTTCCTCAGTGTCAACCCTATCTGGTTGTATTAAACCTTTCTCAAAGCAATCTCTTATAAAATGGTGTCTAATTTCTATGTGTTTAGTTTTAGAATGATGTACATGATTCTTAATGATGCATAAAGTGCTGTTATTGTCAACAAATATCTTGGTATGCATGAAATTATACCCATAATCCAACAGCTGGTTCTGAATCCACAAAACTTGGCCACAACAAGCAGCTGCTGCAACATACTCTGCTTCAGTTGTAGAATTAGCCACCACTGTTTGTTTCTTGCACTGCCAAGAAATTAACCTGCTCCAAAGAAACTGACATCCACCAGTTGTGGATTTCCTATCAAATTTATCACCTCCATAATCACTATCTGAATATGCAATCAGCTCCAATGGTGAATCCTTTGGGTACCACAAACCAAGACCAGGATAGCATCTTAGGTACCTAAAGATCCTCTTCAAAGCATAAAGGTGACATTCTTTAGGAGTCACTTGATGGCATGCACAAGCACACACAACAAACATAATGTCAGGTCTGGAGGCAGTAAGATACATCAAGGATCCAATCATGGATCTATAGTGCCTGACATCAACATCTTTCCCATCTCCAATCTTTCCCCAAGGGTGTTCTCTATCCATAGGAGTAGTAGCCCTCTTTTCATGTGGAGAAAAGCCAAACTTCTTCAAGATCTCAGCAACATATTTATCCTGGGAGATGAAGATACCATCTTCTTTCTGCTGAACTTGTAAACCAAGAAAGAAGTTCATCTCCCCCATAGCACTCATCTTGAATTTGTCTGTCATAAGTTTGGAGAAATCCTCACTCATCTTTGGATCAGTGGACCCAAAAATGATATCATCAACATAGACCTGCACAAGCAACACATCCTTTCCTTTCTTCTTTGTAAACAGTGTCTGATCTATGGTGCCCCTCTTGAATCCATTGTCCACCAAATAGGTAGACAAAGTACCATACCATGCTCTTGGGGCTTGATGAAGGCCATACATAGCCTTTTTGACTCTATACACTTTATCTGGATGCTCTGGATCCTCAAAACCAGGAGGCTGCATTACATATACTTCCTCAACAATAGTTCCATAAAGGAAAGCACTCTTGACATCCATTTGATAGACTGTGAAGCCCATGCAGGATGCATAGGCTAGAAAAATCCTAATAGCTTTAATCCTTGCAACTGGTGAAAAGACCTCCTCATAGTCTATCCCCTCCTCTTGTGTATATCCCTGAGCCACTAACCTTGCCTTGTTTCTGACCACAATGCCTCTTTCATCTCTTTTGTTCCTTAGAACCCATCTTGTCCCTATAGGTCTGACATTTCTGGGACAATCAACCAGCTCCCAAACATCCTGAATTGCAAATTGGTGAAACTCATCCTGCATTGCTTCTACCCAACTTGGTTCTTAGAGAGCATCAAATATTTTCTTGGGTTCATGTTGTGACAGAAAACAGGCAAACAAACATGCTTGCACAAGAGGGGTATCAACCTTCTTGTGTATATTGGCAATAAACCCACCAAGACCTTGATGAGATCTTCTAGTCTGAACTGGAGTCATAATATCACCAATGATCTGTGAAGTGGGATGATTCTTCATTGTGGAAGTAAGACCTCCTCCTTCAAAAAGTCTGGTGTCCTCAACCTCACGCTCCATATTGCCAATATCTTCTTCATCAGACTCTCATATATCAACATAAGGATGACCTTCTTCATATGAATTGGAAGGTTCACCTTGTTCAAAAGTGGAAGAGAAAAGATGTGCAAAAATGTTGTCAACGTCTGAACCTTGTTTGTCAGCGCTTGGGCTAACAACGCTTGAACTGTTGTTGTCAACGTCTGAGCCATCAACGTCTGAATTGGTCTTGTCAGTGCTAGATTTGCCTTTGTCAGCGCCTGAAGGACCATGCATGTTTGTATCTGGTGGTGCTTGGAAACCACCATTATCTTGTCCAGCAGTAGCAGCAGCAGCAAAAGCATCTGTCCAAATGGGAATTGTAACATATTCTTGGATAGGAGATGTCTTTTCTGCTTGTGATCCAACCCTCTCATGAACCTGTGTACCTGAAACATCAACAACTTGTTCCTCCACAACATTTGAAGTTACCTTCACAATGTCTGGATTAGTGACAGGCATATAATTTAAAGTTCTAGATAAAGGTTCCAAGTCAAATAACCAATTAGGACCACTTTCAGGATCACTAGGCTTATTTTCTAAAAACCTAACATGTACTCTTTCAAGTATACGTTTTTCTTCTTTAAGATAAACCCTATAACCCTTGCTCTGCACTGAATACCCCATGAAGTAACCCTCATCACCTTTTGCACTAAATTTCCCTAAGGCATCACTAGTATCCAACACTACTACATGACAACCAAAAGGTCTGAGAAAACCAATATTAGGTTTTCTTCCCCAAAGTAACTCATAAGGTGTTTTATTCTGAATTTTGTTAACCAATGCTCTATTTTGAACATAACAAGCTGTATTAACAGCCTCAGCCCAAAAGGCTATAGGAAAATGAGCATCAGCCAACATTGTTCTGGCTGCTTCAATTAAGGTTCTATTTTTCCTCTCAGCAACCCCATTTTGTTGTGGGGTTCTAGCAATACTAAATTGCCTTGTAATTCCTTTCCTGGCAAAGAAATCATCTAGCTTCTTATTCCTAAATTCTCCACCATTATCACTCCTAAGCATTTTAACCTCATTGCCAGACCTCTTCTCAATCTGAGTGATAAAATCAATTAGAATATCAGCTGTGTCACTCTTCATAGCTAGAAAGAATGTCCAAGTAAACCTAGAAAAGTTATCTGTGATGACAAAGCAATATGACTTACCATTCAAACTTTCTATATTGGTTGGACCAAAGATATCCATGTGTAGCATATGAAGAGGTCTAGAACTAGTGTGCACCTGTTTGGACTTGAATGAGACATTGTGTTGCTTGCCTTTAAGACATGCAACACAAGAGTGGTCATTATGGAAGGCCTTCTCAGGCAAACCATCAACTAAACCAAGTCTCACAAGTCTATTTATATTTTTAAAATTTATGTGCCCTAGTCTCATGTGCCACAAATTACTCTCATCTGCTGAGGCCTTAGCATAAAAACAAGACATATTATTATTCATTTTAATCCCATTCAAATTCACATTATATATGTCCTTATGCCTAGGTGTTCTATACTCAATATATTTCTTATCAGGGATCTTATAATCCTTTCTTAACACCAAACACTCCGTATCAGTAAACAGAACTTTATTTTTGTTATCACAAACTTGTGATACACTAAAAAGGTTGTAATCAAGTTCTTTTACTAGAAAAACGTCTTCAAAACGCAAATTCTTGGTGAGAAGGGTTCCTTTGCCTCTGATAGTACCATATCCGCGTCCAAAGTAAACCTTATCACCATCCTTATTGGGAGTGACGTTAGTAAGACAATCTTCCTTCCCTGTCATGTGCCTTGAGCATCCACTATCCCAATATACATAATCATTGACCTGTCTTTGAATGCCCTGCACATAAAGAAAACAAATTAGTTTTCTTTGGGAACCCAAGTCTTAAAAGACTTGGATTCATCTGGTTGTTCAATAAGAACAGACTTAGTTCTTACAACAACCCCATTCTCATCCTTCTTAGGATGAAATACCCAGTTAACCCCAATAGGTTTTGTAATGACCTTTGAAATGTAATTAAATCTATTGCAAGTCATTGAAATCCCGTTATCATTAGGGTTTTGATCTTTCTTGGGTCTCCATGTTAAGCTTGAAGAAGCTTTAGACCCCTTACCTTGTGGTTGCAAATATTTAGGTCTGGTCACGTTTCTGTCAGCGTTAGAATTTGTCCTATCAATGCTGAAATTACCCTTGTCAGCGTTGAACCTAGGGTTTGCTACAGAAACCCATTGCCTATTTGACCAGGTGTTTGTCTTTTGAAATGGTGTTTGTCCATGAGTGTTAGACCCTCTAGTAAAAAATGGGGCAGGTCTAATCAATTGTGGACTTTGCTGCACACAAGGTTTGGGTCTGACAACGTTTGACTTCCTAACAATGTTGACTTTGTTCCTGTCAGCGCTGAACTTGTTCTTGTCAGCGCTGGCTTTGGGAGCGTTGACACACTTGTATGCCAAGTGTGAAAAGCTACCACAAGTGTAACAAGCTTTTCTAGATACAACTTTAGGTCTAGAAGAAAAGAAGCCTGTTCCTTGATTGCTAACTTGACTCTTGGGTGACCTAGTATTCCTATACATCTCTGCATATTTAATGCTAGGTTTTCTATCAGTGTTTGAGCCAAGATTAACAACTTTACCAGTGAGTGGGTTAGTAACCTTAATGGGTTTTGACTCATTGGGACTTTCACATAGTAAGCCACCCTTAACAAATAAAGTAGGGTTAGCTTTCTTCCATTCATTCAGGTCAGTCAACTTTTGTTGATACTCTTCAACTGGAGTGACAACTCTTGGTGGAGGAATGAATTCCTCCTCTTAGAGCTCTGGTAAACCAGTCCAAGATAGGTCCTTTTGTTGGACACCATAGAAGTCACCAGCTGGTGGTGGAACCAAAGAGTAATCATTCATCCCAATCCCAGTCATGTCCTTAGGATCCCTTTGTTTACCCACACATTCACCTAGGGTTTGGGTGGCTCTATCAAATCTTTGAATTTTAAGGCCAACATTATCTTTATTCTTAATGGCCTCATCTAACTTAGCCTGTATCTCACCATTAACCCTTTCCATGATGTTTCTAATATCCATACTAGCATCTAACTCATGTTTTAAGATATTGATTTTATCTTTTAAGTCAAATTCCATTTTCTTATATTCAGAAACGGTTTTCTCAGTTTCAGTAAGAGCTAGTTGGTAATTAGACAGTTTACATCTTTCAGTACTCACATCCTCTAATAATCTTAACACTTCTTTGTTAAGTCTTTCAGTATTTAACCTACAACCTTTGCTACAAAAAGCGTCATCATATACCTCATTATCAGATGAAGAGGAGGAGTGTGCCATGAGAGCATATTCAACATGCTCTTCTTCTTCAATATCAGCAACCAAAGCTTTATCCTCTTCAACATTCTTAGCCAGATAGCTCCAATCCCATCCCATACCATCAATTCCTTGTATTGCAACCATGGCTTTGGAATCCTGAGCTTTAACAACCTGACTTGAGGGTTTACCAGCATCAGATCTTCTAGGAGATCTGCATTCCCTCATGAAGTGCCCCATACGATGGCAGTTGTAGCATTCAACTTTGGATTTGTCAAATCCAGCTGTGTCTTTAGCATTGAAGGTCATTTTCTTCTTAAACCTTCTGTTCCACCTGTTTGCTCTTATACTAGCAAGAGCCATGTTCCACTTGATGTCCATCTCTTACAAGTGCTCATCACTTATCTGCTCAAGGTCCTCATATGTAATCACAAAACCATTGGGCAAAGAAGCAATGTAAGCACAAACAGTATCCAGATCCAAACCAGCAGGTTTAACTCTTGGGGAGTCATTCTTGAATGTGTCAGCGTCTGAATAGGAGACAGGACTTGTTCCAGCGCTGAGATATGATGATCCAGTAACTGGATGCATGTAAGAGTCCTTCTGATTGAATTGACCTTCACTATGAGAGAAGAAGGCCATGTTGCTGTTTGTAGATTTGCTTCCATGTTCTAAAAGAGTTTCATCTTCCAACAGCCTTAGTTTGTTGTAGATGTCATCAAACGAGGAGCTCTTGTAGGTATTGTTGGCAAGAATGGATCTTGCCTCAATCTTCCATACCTCACCAAGACTTTTAAGAAAGGTAGCATTAATGTCAACATCACCAACTTGTGTCCCCATGAAGGACAGCTTGCTTGTAATGTCAAGCAGTCTGCTTCTCACACTACTCAGTTTCTCATTGGGTTGAGCTTTGAAGACAGCATAATCATGCATGAGTTGCTTTTTCTTTTCTTCCTTAGTGTCTGCATTGCCACCATATGCAACTTCAAGAGCTGCCCAAAGATCCCTAGCAGATTCATAGCCTCTATATTTATGCTGGTTTTCTTGTCCCAAAGAGACTTTCAGAATATTTAGGGCTTTCATGTCAACCCTTTTCTTTGCTATGTCATCAGCAGCCACAGCTCTACCATCTCCAGGTTTTTCTCTCTTATCCTCTTCAGAACATCCAGCAACGGCTGCTCTTTGAGCAATAACATTAGCAATCTTTTGAGCCTTATTGAATGTGTTTCCATATTCAATAATCTCCCAGAGTGTATAGTCATAGATCCCCAGATATTGTTCAAAGTTGAACTTACATAAGTCAAAGTTGGTAGCATCAAGCATGTGAATCTTGATGTTTGGTAAGGCTGAGGAGGAGGAGGTTATTGCTTCAGACATGATGTTGTTAGGGTTTCTGAGAAAATTAGGGTTTTGGTGATTTTTAGGGTTCTGGTGTTCTTTAAGATCAAAAGTTCCTCAACAAGCTCTGATACCACTTGTTGATCCCAAAGTTAGATCGATTAGCTTTATGTATACGAGATTAGATCAAGTAATACACTTAGAGAAACCTTTGTATATGCTTATGAATTTAAGTGTTATGCGGAATTTAACACTTAAACAAGAACACACAATGATATAAACAAACTTTCACTTTGATTATTAATATCAAACTTGCTTACAATGAAAGTAGTTTACGAATGAAAACTTATATGAAACATTAACCTAAAGGTCTTCTTTTATAGACATAAGAAGCCTTGTACAATAATCTACGTATCAGCTATTCTAGGTAAAGATAAATATAGAAAATACATTGTTGTTCCTATCTTTACTAGAACTATTATAGAATACAATAAACGGGTAGAGTATATCTTCCCATCAGTGCTTGTCTTTAATGTGTCAACGCTTTACTTTATCTTGTCAACGCTTGTTTTGTTCTTGTCAACGCTTGTATTACTCTTGTCAGCGCTCAAGTGATCTGGCCTTAATTTATTCCCAACATGCAATGCCCCCGGGACTTTCCAAAGGTGCATGTTGGCTATCTTCCATGACATGGTTGAGCAAACCATGGAAGTCTTCATGGACGATTTCTCGGTCTTTGGGGATTCCTTCTCTTCTTGCCTTGCCAATTTGGACCATATGCTTAAGCGGTGCGAAGACACTCGCCTTGTTCTGAATTGGGAAAAATGCCATTTTATGGTAAAAGAAGGCATTGTGTTAGGACACAAAATCTCTAAAGCCGGTCTTGAAGTCGACCGTGTTAAAGTTGATGTCATAGCCAAATTACCTCCACCTTCAACCGTGAAGGGTGTGAGAAGTTTTCTGGGTCATGCGGGCTTCTATCGTTGATTCATTCAGGATTTCTCTAAAATCGCTCGCCCGATGACCCACCTCTTGGAAAAAGATACTCCTTTTATCTTTTCTAAAGAGTGTATCGAAGCCTTCAATCTTCTTAAGGATAAGCTAACTAAGGCACCGTTCTTGGTTACCCCTAATTGGGAGCTACCTAGCGATTTTGCTATTGGTGCGGTTTTGGGCCAAAGAGTGAATAAACACTTCCAACCAATCCACTATGCTAGCAAAAAAATGACAGGGGCTCAATTGCATTATACGACAACCGAAAAAGAGGTTTTAGTTGTTGTCTATGCTTTTGAAAAATTTCACCCCTATCTTGTTTTATCCACCACAATCGTATACACGGACCATTCCGCGTTGAAGTACTTGATGACTAAGCACGACTCTAAGCCAAGACTTCTTCGCTGGGTTTTACTCCTTCAAGAATTCAACATTGAAATTCGTGACAAGAAGGGTGCCGAAAACCTAGCCGCGGATCATCTGAGTAGACTTGAGGATCCATATCAAGGGGATCATCCGAACAAAGAGATCAATCACTCTTTCCCCCTTGAGACCTTAATGTCTATAAATCTCAATCTTGATGACACCCCGTGGTTTGCCGACATTGCAAACTACTTAGCGGGTGGTGTTCTCATCATAGGGTTAACATCCCAACAAAAGAAGAAATTCTTGAATGATGTTAAGACTTACTTTTGGGATGACCCTTTTCTATTCAAACAATGTGCTGATCTGATCATTCATCGATGTGTTGATGGACCGACAGCTTTGCAAATCCTTGTTGCTTGCCATAAAGGACCCACTGGTGGTCACTTTGGTCCCAACTACACCGCTAAGAAAGTGTTTGACTCTGGATTCTATTGGCCCACCATTTATCGTGACGCTCACGAAATGGTTAAGCATTGTGATGCTTGCCAACGCCAAGGCAAGATCACCCATAAAGACGAGATGCCTCAAAATTTCATACAAGAATGTGAAATCTTTGACGTATGGGGCATCGACTTTATGGGGCCATTTCCATCCTCCAAAGGGAACAAGTACATCCTCGTAGCCGTTGACTACGTTTCTAAATGGGTTGAAGCCAAGGCTCTCCCTACAAACGATGCGAGGGTGGTTGTGAACTTTTTGAAGTAGCTCTTTGCTCGATTCGGCGTTCCTCGTGCTATTATCAGTGACCGCGGGACTCATTTTTGCAATGATCAATTTGCAAGAGTCATGGCTAAGTATGGTGTCAATCACCGTCTTTCCACCGCCTATCATCCCCAAACCAATGGGTAAGCCGAGATTTCCAACCGTGGATTGAAGCGAATTTTGGAGCGTATTGTGGGAGAGCATCGTGCCGCGTGGGCTGATAAGTTAGATGATGCTTTGTGGGCTTTCCGTACAGCTTATAAGACCCCGATTGGTTGTACACCGTATCGTCTTGTGTACGGGAAAGCATGCCACCTCCCCATCGAGTTGGAACATAAGGCGTACTGGGCCTTGAAGTGGGCTAACTTCGACATCAACAAAGCCGATGATCTTCGCAAGATTCAACTCAACGAGCTCCACGAACTGAGGAATGAAGCTTACGAGAACTCACTAATCTACAAGGAGAAGACCAAGATCATTCATGACGCAAGGATTAAGAACCGAGAGTTCCACGTTGGTGATCAAGTCTTACTTTTTAACTCTCAGTTGAAGATCTTCTTTGGCAAGTTGAAGAGCCACTGGTCTGGTCCATTCACCGTCGCCAAAGTCTTTCCATATGGGACCATTGAGCTTTCTCAGCCTAATGGGCCCAATTTAAAGGTGAATGGCCAGCGTTTGAAGCTGTACTTTGGTGAGGACATCTCTCATGAGATGATTCCATCCCTCACCACGTTTCCCATGAACTAAATTTGGGTCGAGTCAAGCTCGTGACTAGGTGAACATAAACAAGCGCTTCTCGGGAGGCAACCCGTGATCTGCTGTGACAATCCGTCAATTTATGGTTTATATTTTATTCTTAATATTTATTTGAAAACATTATTTTAATGTTATAATATGAACTCACTTATTTTTGGGAAGAAATTTGGATTTTACGTCTTGAAGTAGCATCGACTACGTCTAAACCGGAGGATTATACGTTACGTGCTTACGTTTACATACAGCATTTTTGGTGACAGTCCGACATTTCAGAAAATAAATTTATCCGTGAATATTATTTTGGGATTTTAAATTTGAGTTAGTTCATAAACTCACAAATTTACGAGAAGAGATTAGGACTTACGTGAATATTTTAACGTCCTTTATGACTAAACCGGAAACCTTAGGATTACGTATTTACGTTTTCGAACTCCGTTTTTGATGAGACAATATTTATTAGATTCGTTTTGTGCCGTTGATTCATAATTTATAAAAACTTTTTCCGTAAAACGACCTGAGGGCACGCAAATCGAGAAAACTAGAATCGAGGAATACCCGTAAATTAGTGGGATGGGACAAGTTTTACACTTGCCCACCCCACACATGGGATGGCCAAGCTTACTCCACCACACCCTTTGAGGTGTCAAGTTGTAGCTACTACTACTACACTTGTCATTTTTAAGCTTAACTTGTAAGCTACTTCTTCCACCAAAACCACAAAACCACCTACACTAAACCATTTTCTCACTTTGTTACATGCAAAACTCACACACTCTCTCTCTCTACTCCTTATGAACGTCTATCATTCATCAACAACACCACCATTGATCAAAAAAATCAACCATAAATCATATGTATAATTTACATATGATGAAAACCCTTTGAAAAGATGAAGATTGGAGGTGGTTATAACATGTGGAAAGGAGTTTCCATGGAGTTCCTAGACTGATCTTCATGAAGATATTCATCCATTTGAAGGACCCAAGAAGTTCATTTACCAAGTTAAAGATTTGTAAAAAGAACCAAGTCTTGTTCATCAAAAACCTCATCTTTTCATCACTAATGGTGGTATAGAGATTGTTCTTCCTATCCTTTTGTTATTTTGATTATGTAATCTTGTATTTTCTTTATTTATGTATATGTATATGATGATGAATGATGATTAAAAATATTATGTGGGGATTTGGTGTTGATATATTTGATAAACATGGGTAAAAAGATGGAAAACCACATGTAAAATGGTTAAAATCTTGTTTAGATTGTTGGCTGTATAAAAATAGTAACTAACCACATGTTAGACTGATAAAATGGCAAAGTAGAATCAATATACAGTAAGTATAAGATGTCATACACATGTGAGAGTTGTCCATGCAATGGAATCATTGTAATGAGTGAGATATGATCAAAACAAGTTTAAGGTACAAATCTGAGTTCACTGTTTTGGACGATTTTTAGAAAATACTTAGAGGATGATTCAACAGTATCTATATGAGAGTTAAATGGAGCACATATCATGTAGTTTATTTGATGAAAATTTGAGCTTCTATCTCCATATAGAACTCAAGATATGACAGTTTTGGTGAAGATGAAAATAAAAATCAGATTTTGGAAATTAAAGTATAATACTATTATATAAGCACTCAAAATTTAATAGTATAAAATATAAATTAAAACCCACTAACTTATATAATAAATTTATATAAATATTTACAATGGTAAATAAGTGGACATTTTATAAAAATGGTAACTTGTTAAGTTTTATAAGTGATAAAACTATAAACATGATTTTTACGACTTTTTCGGCTAATACCGTAAAATTAACGTTTTTGTTAAATAAAACTTAGACGATTGGACCCGTCTAACTTAGACTGTTATAAACACATATACTGATATATAAACATATATAACAAGTAAAAACCGATAAAAACCCGAACTATAGGACATACGGACATTAACGAGCTAAGTAAACATATTGGACTAATAATTGGACTAAATAAGTTAAACACTTATAAAAAGAACTTATTGGGCTTAACCCATTTAGGCCCAACTTGTAAAGTGTAGATACTGATAATATAAGTATAACATGGATTAAAACAAGTTAAAGAACTTATAATAAGTTTATTGGACTTAAAACACGAAAATAGGTGAAACTAGTAAAGTAGTATAAAAATTATCGACATATAACACTAAAATGAGTAAACGAGAAGATGTAAACCCACTTGATCATCATATGTATATAATCATCATATGTATACATAATTGTTATTTTTATAAAGTCATTGGACATGAGCTTAAGACGAGTATTATTTGTCTAGGTTTCCGTGATTGAAGCATGTACAGTACGTCCGAATTGCCGATAACCCGCCTTCCCACATCAACGTGAGTTCATAGCCTCGCACTCTTTTAAATGTTTTATGAAATGTATTATAAACCCGCGAGGGAGATAACATGTTAGTTTTTATAAAATTAGGACACCATTTGTCCCGATTATTTGTTTATTGATTTGGACCCGAATGATTGAATGACCCGATTGTATGACCCGATAAATTATTAAAGGACCCGATAGATGAAATTAAATGGATTATTAAAGTTAGGTTATGTCACTAAAAGTCCCATTAGCATGAATTGTGAACTACCGGGATTTGGTAGACGCTTGTGCATATAATAGTACTATTTGGAGATGATCACCCCAGTTCGCGCCTTGACGGTTGATCCCCGTCGTGCCACATTGATTGGTAAGCGAATTTATGTATGAGAAGATTTCCATAGCGTGACCTTTGTGACGACACGCTACTTTAGATGGGCAAAATTGGTATCGGGTTAGCTACCCGTTGTTGGTTTAGTAAGGTAACAATGTCATGCGGCTTATAATAATCCAAATTAACGAAATACTAATAGACGCTCCGAATTACGATGTATTGCCTAACTAGCAATACAGGGTCATACTATTGATATTATGTTTGTGTTTTGGTTTTCATAACCATATTCATATAACGGTTTTTATTTTCATACAACGTCGTAAGACGTATTGTATGACGTTTTTACGACATTGGCTCGTATAATGATTTTTAAGGCTTTTATAACCATAATCATATAACGGTTTTATTTAATCTATACAACGTTACAAAACGTATTGTATGGTGTCTTTAACGACAATGATTCGTATAATGATTTTTAAGGCAAACGCCTATATTATGATTTTGATGAAGATTTGTATCAAATGACTTTGGCTATTTATGGCCTATTAAAATGATTTGTACAAAATGATTTTCAGTAATAATTTTATACTGATATTATATTGACGGATTTTATTAAACTCTATGAATTCACTCGGCGTTATCGCTGACCTTTTCTTTTAACATGTTTTATCTCAGGTACTTGAAGGTAATTCTCGGGAAGATAACAAGAATTTATGGCCCGCACTTAAACAATATTTTCCATTCAAATTCTTTGTAAAACTTGTATGAAATAATATGACTTGGGACCGATGTAACTTTGATGTTTATGAATGGAAATGATTTATTAATAAACGACGCGATTTTTAAGCGTTGTCTATGATGTGAGTAATGTGCTATCCCGTAACACCAACTAGTCTTCCGCTATATTGAGTTGTATAAATTTGGGGGTGTTACCGTTTGGTACCAGAGCTCTCGTTATAGAGAACGAAAGATTTTTAAAACCAAGGTTTTGAATAAAACATTTCAAAATATTTTAACTATAAACATTTTTCACAAAATGTCTAAAAGTCTTTTGACTATAACGGTGTTGAAGAATTCCCGAGTTACCGACAAGGCGAAGACTGAGAAGTGTTATTTTAATATATATATAACTTGGATTATATATATATATGATGTAATTTTATTACATGATTGTTTGATGATTATTTTGATTTTTATACGAGGTATTTATACGACGTCGATTGTCACAAGAAACCCTAAATCCCCTAGTAAATTAATCGAAGCTATTCTCGTAGGAATTCTAGCTATCCTAGATCTAAACCAAGTTGTGGATATTTATGATCCCAACAAATGGTTGATATTCGTAGAAATATAGATATTAGTTGATTGTGATATAGAAAATAGATTGGCGAGATTAAATCTGATATCGATGTCATGACGATCTTTTCTTATAGAGTGGAGTTTGACAAAACGTTACCACCTAGAAAGATGTCATCTGATTCATTGTCATCCAATTCTTAAATTGAAATCGAAAGGGTGAATGTTGCACTTGAGGCTGTCAATGGAACCATTACCCAAAAGCCTCATGCCACTAGTACCTTTTCGAGAAGTCTAATTGAATGTATGAGTCATCTCATACTAGTGACTCATTTGATAATTGTTGTTGTAAGAGCTATAGGATTGGAAATTAAGTGTTGATCATATCGAGCTTTTATTGCCTATTAAGGCCTAAGAATAAGATTGAAAGTATTGGAATATGAGGTAGGATATTGAATTGAGTATAAAATTGGTTGAAACTTGAATAAAGTAAATTTAACCCGTATGGAATATGAGATTGTTAATATAAGTCGTTAAGTTTTGTAATTGAATTATAAGGTTTTAATTGATTGTAGGTTTGTATTAAAGGTTGTTCCTAGGCCATTGTCCACTAATGAGGATGCCCAGTGTCCAATAAATAAATTGAAGAAATCTTCTTCTGAAATTGGGACCGATTGATCTTCCGGGACAGGTAGGACACCTAATGACTCTTGTAGATTAGTATTCATTGTGGTATCTTTTAAAAATAATCCCTAACTTAACTGAGATATCAGTTGGTAGGATGAGTTCTGAGAATTGTATGACATAGTGACACATATAGTGTTACGGTACAATTTGACTTGTTTGTGATTAATGAAAAGACTACCTTTGATTGCTAAATTCTACATATATCGATGTTATCTATCTTTTATTGCTTCATCCAAATGTTCGCATTAGTGATGCAACCATTGAACAAGTACTCATCTCGATTTGAGTTGCGTTGTGGATTATTCTTTTTGAGTGCCATCGAGATCATGAACCTCATGATTATTTGGCTAAGCTCATTTCCTATTATATTGTAGTTAATTCTTGGTGAACAAGCTTTCGTCACTCTTTTGCAGATCACTCATTGTTTTTATAAGATAAAACAGTATCCTTTGAGAAAAATTGAATTTTCATCACTATAAGGATTATTCAAAGTAAGATTTCTAAGTGATTGTTATCGAAAAGAGGTTGTTTATAAAGTACCTTGGAAAACTTAATTGTTTTCATAACAATGGAAATCTTTGTAAATTTATTTTTGATTCTTATTCAAGAATTAAGCATGAAAATGATTTTACTATAAACATGGATGATAAAATTTTGACGAACTGAGTATTGCATCGTTAATCTTGAAACTGTATATAGTTGCGCGCCTACATACAATTTGAAATGGACCATGCAAGGCTGATTAGTAGTCACCATAAAACTAATGAATAAACACTACATTTTCTTTGAAGATCGCGAAAGATTAAATTTTATGAGATCTGCAAGAAGTGCAAAATAGGGACATAATGTTAGAGACATCTATATATGTGCCCGTGCCATCTATTCTTCTGAGTCGAATTTACTGATCTATGGAAATTGTCTTATTTGACAATTGATATTCCCTTCTTGTCCAATTCTCCCGTAGTAAGATTCTTAGGAAAAGTATCTGATTACCGAGTGTTGATACCCGACAGGATGTATCGACGTTCCTATCATTTCTTTTGATTTGATTTCATTTGAATGACCTGGGTAACGATCCGAGGAGCTTTCGAATGCGTACTCAAATTATGAAAACATGGGATATATTCATATTCGTTAAATGTTTTCGTCTGTATCTGATTTGAAATTCTCCCGCATAAATTATGCGTTGACCTTACTCTTTTAATAGTGGTTGTGTATCCTAATATACCTAAATTTGTGAACGATTATGAATTATTATTAGTCTTTTGAGAAGTTCACATCTTATCGACGGCAATGCAACTGGAAAGTTGATAGTGCCAGTAGAATGGATTGATTGATTATGACATGACGACATTGTCTTAATTGATGGGAACTCGAATAGAATTCCCCTAAATGATAAGATGTTGATTATCAAAAGTGATCTAAATAATTCTTGATGAATGACCATATCCTTCATTTAGACTTAAAATTATAACGTGAATGGTTGTGAATTAGTCATAAGATATTATAATCTAGAAAGAAGTTAATATGAATTTATTGAAAAGATAATTCTGTTATTTGAAACATTAGTAAGTATTTGTTAATGAATTACCTAGACTTTTGCCATTAAGGCAAGTTGAAATTGGTATTGATTATATTTCCGGTGCTGCACCTGTGGCTTGTGCATTGTACGTCAGCACCATCCGAATTTAAGGAATTACCGTACAACTGAGAGAGTTGTCGGAGAAAGATTTCATTTTACCAAGCTCGTCATCATGAAGAGCTATGGTGTTATCATTCCTTATATTTATAGATTACTGTGACTGAGTAAATTGACAATCGAAAATGATATCCATAACTCGAAATGGAAGATTTGTTCGATCATTTACAAGGCTCTAGCAATTTGATCCATAGCATGGTTATCATCAACTTCGCATCTGCGAAAGAGATTATCTATTCCAATCACCACATCCAAAACTTGTAATGAACATTATGAGTTTCACGTGATGTCGTTTGGATTGACTAATACACATGTAGTATTCATAAATTTGGTGAATCACGTGTGTAGGCTGTAATTTGATAAATTCATGCTCGTGATCATTAAGGACTATATGTTCGTTTATCAGAATAAGAATGAGTTTATAATTATTTATAGACTGCCCTGAATTGGCCGAACAGTGAAAACCTGAACCTTGAATAATTGATATGTGATTAAAGACTTAAACCCTTACATTATTTGACTATGTGATTAATAGATAATAGAATATAAATTGACTCTTCAAAATTTAGAAGTCATTTAAAACCTTGAGTTATACTAAAAAGAAAGTGCAAATATATTTTGACAAATGTTTTAACAAAGGATTTTAAGGGATTATTCCCTTATACACAAATCATTTAACTAAACTTCTGTTTAGGGGTAAATGATTGTGTATACCTCAAGACAACCTAAGAGGGATTGAGGAAACCGTTAAACCATGACTTAAAAATTTGAAACGACAATTTTTGCTTTTTAACTAAGAAAATTTTGACCATAGTATAACCAAAGATTTTTCGAACATTTACGAACCCTATTAATTATTTTCGATAAATCAAAAAAAATCGTGTTAATTAAATTAAAATTTATTTTTGAACATTTTATATAATTGGTCGAACTAAGAAATTTAAATTTTTTACGTTTACGCTTCATAAAAATTAACTAATTATTATTTAATTAGTTGTAATAATTATCGACGCTTTAAACGTCGGATTGAGTAAAACAGATAAAAATGATAGTTGAGAAGAAACTAAAACTCAGAAAATGTGAAGAAATAATTTTTGAATAAATATGGACATGATAATTATATCATCAGGAAAAGTGAACATAATTACTGACACATTATGTATAAAAGATAAAGAACCAATTAGGATATGTTCCTTAATAATGAATGTGCAAAATAAATTGCCGAACAATTTAAAAATAGCGATGATTGTAAAAAGGATAATATAGATAATAAAAAGGGGTTCGCGGCTAATGTGAACCATTAAAATTAAGAAGCCGATAGCGTTAAATGTTTTAAAGGTCACTTGTGGTTGTCTAAATATGGAGGATTGTGAGGTGTAGTCATATTGAATTCTTGTAAGTATAAGTATTCTATTCCTGTCATTTCTAATTTAATGTATCATTACCAGAAGAAGTTGTACTAATGACAAATTATGAAGGCAGACATCGCCTCATACATTAGTAAACGTTTAGCTATTGCAAAGGTCATCATCTGAATTTGATTCGATTTAGGTCATCGTCGACAGACTGACCAAATCTGCTAATATCATTCCCGTTAATGATAAATGCAAAAGAGTTATGTAAACATAGTGTGCCTGTATCGAACATCTTTATCAAGATCCTCGCTTCGCATCGAATTTCTAGAGATTTGCTCAGAAATCATTAAGAACGAACCTTGATGAGAGTACTATGTACCACCCCAAATCGAAGGGACGAGGTAAAGTAACGATACAAAGTAATATGAGTGCTGTTTTATGTTCGAATGATTGACCTTTTGTAATAGACCGTATAATCGCTTTCCTTTGGAAAGATTATCATTGATAATTATCGTATTAGGATTGAGATCGAATCTTGTTAGGATCTAAATATTAGAGCATCTGTAAGCATGAGTTGAGATAAAGACACCCGACATACACCCATTGTGAGTTGGACATGTCTTTTAGGTTTAAGGTTTCCTATGATGGCGAACCTAACCTTACAAAATACTCGACCGCGAGATCTGAAATGATTATTGAAATTAGGATTTGATTATTGACTTCCGGTAGTGGGCAAAAGCTTATGTGAATGTGAAATGTAGATCTTGAAGTGCCAAATGGGTAGCAAAGTTATGCCACAATTTTTAAACTTGGAAAAATGAATTCATGATCTGACAAATCATGGGATATAAGTCTCCGTTGTATGGGACCATTGAGATGATGTAAAAGATTGGTTTGAAAGGCATACAAGCTGGATCTACCCAAGGACTTCAAGAGATGCGTGAAATATGTCTCGTATATCGAACTTGATGGAATATCTATCAAGTGAAAATCTGATCGTTCTTAGTAAAGCTTAGATCGGTGAAAAGTTGCATTCATCAAAAACCCGTGAACATCATGGATAGAGAAAGTAAGCCAACATTAAGCCTGATCGTATTCCCGTAGTTATGTTTCATGAAACTCACGTATTGTAATGAATTACACTTGTGAGAAAAGACCGAATGTGGAGGAAATACCCACATGGATTTAACTTTATAAGAAGCGAGTAGTAAGATAAGATGATCTTTGAGGACAAAGATCCTGTTTAGGGGTAAATGCTGTGACAATCCGTCAATTTATGGTTTATATTTTATTCTCAATATTTATTTGAAAACATTATTTTAATGTTATAATATGAACTCACTTATTTTTGGGAAGAAATTTGGATTTTACGTCTTGAAGTAGCATCGACTACGTCTAAACCGGAGGATTATACGTTACGTGCTTACGTTTACATACACCGTTTTTGGTGACAGTCTGACATTTCAGAAAATAAATTTATCTGTGAATATTATTTTGGGATTTTAAATTTGAGTTAGTTCATAAACTCACAAATTTACGAGAAGAGATTAGGACTTACGTGAATATTTTAACGTCCTTTATGACTAAACCGGAAACCTTAGGATTACGTATTTACGTTTTCGAACTCCGTTTTTGATGAGACAATATTTATTAGATTCGTTTTGTGCCGTTGATTCATAATTTATAAAAACTTTTTCCGTAAAACGACCTGAGGGCACGCAAATCGAGAAAACTAGAATCGAGGAATACCCGTAAATTAGTGGGATGGGACAAGTTTTACACTTGCCCACCCCACACATGGGATGGCCAAGCTTACTCCACCACACCCTTTGAGGTGTCAAGTTGTAGCTACTACTACTACACTTGTCATTTTTAAGCTTAACTTGTAAGCTACTTCTTCCACCAAAACCACAAAACCACCTACACTAAACCATTTCCTCACTTTGTTACATGCAAAACTCACACACTCTCTCTATCTCTACTCCTTATGAACGTCTATCATTCATCAACAACACCACCATTGATCAAAAAAATCAACCATAAATCATATGTATAATTTACATATGATGAAAACCCTCTGAAAAGATGAAGATTGGAGGTGGTTATAACATGTGGAAAGGAGTTTCCATGGAGTTCCTAGACTGATCTTCATGAAGATATTCATCCATTTGAAGGACCCAAGAAGTTCATTTACCAAGTTAAAGATTTGATAAAAAGAACCAAGTCTTGTTCATCAAAAACCTCATCTTTTCATCACTAATGGTGGTATAGAGATTGTTCTTCCTATCCTTTTGTTATTTTGATTATGTAATCTTGTATTTTCTTTATTTATGTATATGTATATGATGATGAATGATGATTAAAAATATTATGTGTGGATTTGGTGTTGATAGATTTGATAAACATGGGTAAAAAGATGGAAAACCACATGTAAAATGGTTAAAATCTTGTTTAGATTGCTGGCTGTATAAAAATAGTAACTAACCACATGTTAGACTGATAAAATGGCAAAGTAGAATCAATATACAGTAAGTATAAGATGTCATACACATGTGAGAGTTGTCCATGCAATGGAATCATTGTAATGAGTGAGATATGATCAAAAGAAGTTTAAGGTACAAATCTGAGTTCACTGTTTTGGACGATTTTTAGAAAATACTTAGAGGATGATTCAACAGTAGCTATAGAAGAGTTAAATGGAGCACATATCATTTAGTTTATGTGATGAAAATTTGAGCTTATATCTCTATATAGAACTCAAGATATGGCAGTTTTGGTGAAGATGAAAATAAAAATCAGATTTTGGAAATTAAAGTATAATACTATTATATAAGCACTCAAAATTTAATAGTATAAAATATAAATTAAAACCCACTAACTTATATAATAAATTTATATAAATATGTACAATGGTAAATAAGTGGACATTTTATAAAAATGGTAACTTGTTAAGTTTTATAAGTGATAAAACTATAAACATGATTTTTACGACTTTTTCGGCTAATACCGTAAAATTAACGTTTTTGTTAAATAAAACTTAGACGGTTGGACCCGTCTAATGTAGACTTTTATAAACACATATACTGATATATAAACATATATAACAAGTAAAAACCGATAAAAACCCGAACTATAGGACATACGGACATTAACGAGCTAAGTAAACATATTGGACTAACAATTGGACTAAATAAGTTAAACACTTATAAAAAGAACTTATTGGGCTTAACCCATTTAGGCCCAACTTGTAAAGTGTAGATACTGATAATATAAGTATAACATGGATTAAAACAAGTTAAAGAACTTATAATAAGTTTATTGGACTTAAAACACGAAAATAGGTGAAACTAGTAAACTAGTATAAAAGTTATCGACATATAACACTAAAATGAGTAAACGAGAAGATGTAAACCCACTTGATCATCATATGTATATAATCATCATATGTATACATAATTGTTATTTTTATAAAGTCATTGGACATGAGCCTAAGACGAGTATTATTTGTCTAGGTTTCCGTGATTGAAGCACGTACAGTACGTCCGAATTGCCGATAACCCGCCTTCCCACATCAACGTGAGTTCATAGCCTCGCACTCTTTTAAATGTTTTATGAAATGTTTTATAAACCCGCGAGGGAGATAACATGTTAGTTTTTATAAAATTAGGACACCATTTGTCCCGATTGTTTGTTTATTGATTTGGACCCGAATGATTGAATGACCCGATTGTATGACCCGATAAATTATTAAAGGACCCGATAGATGAAATTAAATGGATTATTAAAGTTAGGTTATGTCACTAAAAGTCCCATTAGCATGAATTGTGAACTACCGGGATTTGGTAGACGCTTGTGCATATAATAGTACTATTTGGGGACGATCACCCCAGTTCGCGCCTTGACGGTTGATCCCCGTCGTGCCACATTGATTGGTAAGCGAATTTATGTATGAGAAGATTTCCATAGCTGACCTTTGTGACGACATGCTACTTTAGATGGGCAAAATTGGTATCGGGTTAGCTACCCGTTGTTGGTTTAGTAAGGTAAAAATGTCATGCGGCTTATAATAATCCAAATTAACGAAATACTAATAGACGCTCCGAATTACGATGTATTGCCTGACTAGCAATACAGGGTCATACTATTGATATTATGTTTGTGTTTTGGTTTTCATAACCATATTCATATAACGGTTTTTATTTTCATACAACGTCGTAAGACGTATTGTATGACGTTTTTACGACATTGGCTCGTATAATGATTTTTAAGGCTTTTATAACCATAATCATATAACGGTTTTATTTAATCTATACAACGTTGCAAAACGTATTGTATGGTGTCTTTAACGACAATGATTCGTATAATGATTTTTAAGGCAAACGCCTATATTATGATTTTGATGAAGATTTGTATCAAATGACTTTGGCTATTTATGGCCTATTAAAATGATTTGTACAAAATGATTTTCAGTAATAATTTTATACTGATATTATATTGACGGATTTTATTAAACTCTATGAATTCACTCGGTGTTATCGCTGAACTTTTCTTTTAACATGTTTTATCTCAGGTACTTGAAGGTAATTCTCGGGAAGACAACAAGAATTTATGGCCCGCACTTAAACAATATTTTCCATTCAAATTCTTTGTAAAACTTGTATGAAATAATATGACTTGGGACCGATGTAACTTTGATGTTTGTGAATGGAAATGATTTATTAATAAACGATGCGATTTTTAAGCGTTGTCTATGATGTGAGTAATGTGCTATCCCGTAACACCAACTAGTCTTCCGCTGTATTGAGTTGTATAAATTTGGGGGTGTTACATCTATCCTTTACTGCTTTTATAATAAGTGTAGGGGAGCTCCGTATGTGTTTGTTGTCTTGTTTCTTATCTTGTGCAGGGATTCAAGCTTCAAAGAGCACCTTGATGACTTTTGACGAACCGTGATACCGTGTTCCCATCTTCCCAGTTCTATCCTAAACTCTTGTGATTCAATATTTCATATTTTATATGTTCACATTGAAATCACTTTAGTTGTCCTTTCCTTAGCAAGATTTAAACAAAGTGCACAATGTCCTAAGTGTAGGGGAGTTTACTCCCACATGCTTAAACATTGAGGACAATGTTTATATCAAGTGTAGGGGGGGACTTCTATCGAAGTAAGTGGTCTTTTCCATGAATTTTCCCTCATTTTAACCAGAAAATTTGATTTTTCGACATTTTTCAAAAATTTTAATCTATTTTGGCCTAGTTGTATAGTTGTATTTTCCTTTGTTATGATTATTTTCTTTCCTTTCTAGAATAAATTTTCAATATAGTGGTTTTAAATTTTTCTAAGTCGTGAATATTTTGACTCAACCCGAGTTTACTTATCTAAGTTTACTCTAGCTAGTATCCTTAACGTCTTTAAGTCAAGTTTTGCTAGGCTTTTATATAGGGAGCTATAAAACGCGAAAGTCTTAACTCTCACAGGTTAAGAACAAGAACTTTTCGCAAGTTCCTATAATTGACCCTAGAGAGTCGGTTATCAAGGGAACTTTAAAATGCGATTTCTAAACTTGAAAAAGTCTAAGAATTTGCAAGATCCTATAGATGACTCGAAAACCCAAAACTTTTATTTGATAGGCTAAGCATCCACGAGTCTCATTCCTTGAGATTTTAAACTGTGGAGGACGAGAGATGATAGAGTCAATTATAAGTTTGGTATTCTTTCGGGAATTTATGTGAGTTAATTATGAGCCTATTCTCCCATCGCTTGTTAATAAACTTATCTACAATAAATAAGGTTGTACGATTTGAAAAGTTACTTAGCTTCTAGCCCAAGATCGTTTAAAAGTTGCTCGGTATTAATTAGAGTTCATAGCCAAGGAATAACTTATTGAAGCGGGATGCGAAGATTGGCGAGTCCGAAAAGGCCCTAACAAGGCATGAGGGCTACAGTTTGTTGCTAAAGATGCAAAGTGATGTTAAGAATCATTTATCGAAAATCAATATGAAGGATCGAGACACACGACAAAAAGCAAATACTCCCCTAAAGATCATGGAGAAGTCTATCCAAAAAGGCCCTAACAAGGTATGAGGATAAATAGATCCAAGTCCTAAGAGGAGGCGGATCGTTGTATATCAAAGTCCAAAATAAAGATTGGAGAAAAATGAAGAAGTCGTGGTCAACAAAGTTGGAGTCATAATTTCAAGAAATTCCTATTATGAAGAGAAGACCATAATTTCAAGAACGTCTCTCAAAGATTCGAAGTATGAAGTCGCTGCCAAATATCGGTCCGAGAAAGGTCTCAAACCGTGAAGCGAGTTATGCCAAGATATGAACTTTATGAGGTCCCGAGAAGCAGTTTTAAAAGATTTTGTCCTTTAGCTAACTATTGATTAAATCGTTCACCTTATTTTCGGCTTAAATAACTATTGAAATAAGTCAAACAATGCATCCTCGTGATAATTTAAGACAAAAATAAAATATAAGAGATACACCTAGGAATAAGGGAGTCTAAGTAAATAACTGGCTCACATGAATTCGTGTTAGTCTGTTAACTTATAATAACAATGATCTCGTTTTTAAGCTTGGTATGGGGAACGCGAAACTTGAGGATGAGAAACGTTCATGGCTGCCAAAACCCAATGTAAGTCTTTGATTTCTTTACTTGTTTCTATCTTTTTATGTTTAGTATTTAATAAAGGCCAAGGTGGGTTATTTATGATGGAGAATGTAAACCGTGCTTTAAAACTAATGCATTTCATGAGGGCATTGCAATGGTCAAGTGTAGGGGATTTAATAAGTGTGAAAACACTTATCCTTTTACCACTTATTTCCAATAATAACAAGACCAAAACGTGTATTTTATGTCGTAAAAGTCGGAATTATGCGTGGTTTGTGTTTTTATTGTGTTTTAGGACCAAATGATGAAAAAGGAAGAAAACACGGGCTTTCACGGGCTTTTATCGAAGAAAACGAGAAAAGACGAAGTCAAAAGATCAAGAGTGCAAAAAGAACGGATGTCCAAGACCTATTCTGAAGAATTATCGAAGAAAAAGTCTAAAGACGGAAGTTTAATGAATTCGAAGAACTTAAGTCTAAATTAAAGAAGAAAATTATTAAGACAAGTTCAAATCCCGAGACGACGTCGAGAAAAGACAAAGAATTAAATCGAGTCGAGAAGACGTGAAGAAAGAAAGAAAGAAGAAGCAACACATGCACTCCTTCCCATTTTCCCTATAAATACCCTCCTAATACACATTAGGAGGGTGGTTAGTTTTTAGTGTTTAGTTTTCATTTTTCATTTTTCCTTCTAGTTTTAGAGAGAGAAAGTTCTAAACTTTCTCTCACTAACTTTTCATCTTTCTTTCTTCTAATCTTTCAAGATTAAACATTTGCGTATTGTTGATTTCATTAATCAAGTTCTAGTTAAGCTTTTAATCTTTCATCTCTTTCTACCTTTCTTTGATTTTTAAATTAATTTTGGTGCGAATTTCATTTGATCCGTGTTGTTCTTAATGATTTCGTGCTTAAAAAGTTAATCTTTTTATGCTTACTTAAGTTTTCATACGAATAAGCTTTAAGATCTTTGTGCTTATTGGCTTATTTACATGTATAGCTTATTTACTTTTTAAAAGTTTTCTTAAAAAGTTTATCTTTTTATAGTTTGATTTAAAAGATTGCTTATTTTAAGTTTGGATAAGTTGTTATTAGTGCTTATTTAGTCTTTTTCACATTAGATTCGTTTAAGTTTTGGTGTTAGCTTATTCCTATAGCTTATAGCCTAGCTTATTTTCTCGAATCCCAAATAAATCGGAAAAGGTATTAAACCCTTTTCCGATTGGTACATTCCGATTGCACCCCCTCCCCTTATTCCGATCAATAGATCGGATTAGGGTTTTAACCCATTCCGATTTGAGCACCTTAATATTCCGATTGTGTTGATCGGATTAGGGATTTTGGATTCCGATCTGGACCCTTTTTGGCTCATTCCGATTGTATGCATTTTAAGACTTTCCGATTGTGGGTATTTTGTAACATTCCGATTGGCTTGATTTGTTAATATTCTGATCGGTGTTGATTGACACATTCCGATTGTATGATTTTTAATGATATTCCCATTGTGGGTTTCATTATTACGACGAGAGTATTAGTGATATTCCGATTTGGTCCGTTTCCAACATTCCGACCTGTATTGCTTGTTTGCATTCCGATCAGCCTTCTTTCCGACCTATATTCCGATCAGATTCCGATTTGGCAATTTTCCGATGGTTTAGTTTCTTGTTTTTGCAAAGTTTCCAAGTGTTAGTTTCATTAAGTTTTCAAGTATTTTTCTAATTTTGTCTTTAAGTTTTCAATCATTTACTTTTAACTCGCCATTTTAATTTAATCTTTAAAGCTCTTACTTTACTCAACGACATTTACATTTATTTGCTATTAGTTTAAAATAGATAATCAACCAAACCATTATCTTGTTCACCAAAAGA
This sequence comes from Glebionis coronaria, assembly GCA_025667525.1. Taxonomy (NCBI): domain Eukaryota; kingdom Viridiplantae; phylum Streptophyta; class Magnoliopsida; order Asterales; family Asteraceae; genus Glebionis; species Glebionis coronaria. The sequence continues at coordinate 229,109,815 of CM046879.1, forward strand.
CAATTGAGTCGCACTTAGACTGGGAATCAATTCGAAAAGATCGGACGATAAGATTTTATACTTGGGGTAAAAGTCGAGTATTATGCATTGTATCACTGGGTCCATGATGTCTATCTTCAATATTGAGCATGATTAAAAATGATCTCAATAGCATATGAATTGACCCGATTTCTGCCTAAGTTGTAAGGAGGGTTACTTTCTTTACACCCTTTATCTTTACAATTCATTTTTCATTCTTCAACCCCTTCAATGCTTACCAATACGTCATAACTAGCACCTTGTTGTAATTGTTCCAGTGCTAACTTAAGTACTTGGTCGGCATTCAGCTACATTCATAATCTTTCTCCATCTTTCCTAAGGAATACTATTTCTAGCTATGGAATGTCCTTGGGAAGATTCCTCCGGTTTAGAAAGAATCATTGGACTTAACCTATCCTACCATCCTTATGTCACCACAATCTTCACCGTCGTGAATAAAGATGTTTTGGGTAAGTGTATGTCACCATGAAATCCATTTAGATATACAAATCCATTTTGCTCCCCCTTAACATATGCCACGATATCCGAAAACATTTCGCACATGTCAGGATGAGCTATCATGTTACGTCAAACCATTTGTGATTAATCATTTCTCATATTAAATCACATTTTCTCCCCCATATTAAAAAAAATTAACCCAATCGGTGTTTTTAATATCAATTGATTTAATAGCATTTTAAGAAAATTTGGGAAGAAAATGCAAATCCAATTATTTTCATGATTTTCACAAGCTCCCCTTCAAATTAATGAGGGTGTACTTGAAACGTAAATTAAATACCTTTTAAACACAAGTGTAAGGAATTTATCACATGCAAAGATCATATATGATAATGTATTCACAAGATTAGCAATTTACGAGGTTGAACCTGAATGATGGAGAACATCATATGATAGTATCACATGGTTCTTGTTCATGAATGTTGGTCGCTTCGTCATGTCTGAAGTTATCTCTTGACACTATGTGTACGGTTGATATCGTTGTCTTGACACCAATTAGTGACCTTGGCACTTTCGGCATCAAAGATTCTGAATGCTGGACAATTTCTCCCCCTCGATTGTTGACCCATGTTCTATTAAAAGAGCTGTAGTCGCCGTTTGAGTAGTCGCATCATCGAGTATGTAGATATTAATTGTAAATTGCTGCGGATTGTGGAGATGATAACTTCACAAAAACAAGATTTCTCTTGTTTTAACAAATAAATGCACTGACACATACATATATTCGTGTTAGATTGTGTTATTAAGTAAACACAATCCCTTACATGGTTATAATGTAAACCATGCCCGAGAAAATTAATTCCCGTTGTTGAGTCAAAGCTTTCCGGTGAAATGCTTGACTTGAATATGAAAAGCGGGTTACTATATGAAATAATAGCAAGCCATTTTGAGCATGTTTTAAAACATTTGAACTTCTGCTCGAACTTTATTTACAACCTCGTGTCATTATTGAATGACATTTCTAGTATCGTAAATATTATCGATTCCAGAAGACACGCTCTTTTTATCACTTAAGTTCAGGCTTAAGTGATGTATCATCCTTTTCAATTTCCTCCCTAGCAGTCTTAGTAGAATCGGAGACTATCCTTGTTAAAGGGCACTCGTTTCCTACAACAGTGAAAGTTCTACCCGTGGGTCGCCAAACTTTACCAATGGGTTTGATTTTAGCTAACCACTGGGATTTAATTCTAGCATGGGAGTTCACCTCATTAAGTAATTTCTTGACACAAGAATCATGATTGGCTTTAAAAACATATTTCCTACATGTTTTACAAGTAGCATATTTAATGTCCGAGTAAGATCTAGAATTCCTAGAAGATTGATTGATGCTCCTAGGATATGACATGCTACGGGTAGCAGTGTTGGATAATCTAGAAGACATCTGACTAGGTCTGAAAATCCTATCTCTCAATTGTGTCTTTTTCTTAGCATCCCTTAGATCAAAATTATGGCGAACGACATTTGAAGTAGTTCGAGACGTGTTCTTTGAACTATGTCTAGGTAGACTAAAAGCAATCATGTGATTAGGTCTTGCAAAAGCTGTTTTAGTCACATTGGCCCTAGTTGGTGGAGTGACTGGTCTAGAAAGATGAACCATATCAACTTGGAAGGCAAACCGTGGTCTCGAGGACTTTGGTCGCTCAGATCTAAATGCAGTCGGTTGTCGAACGGACTGATTTTTAGGTGGTTTCCCCAGATTTGATGTTTTTTCAAGTTTAGTGTCCACACTAGTCCCCTTAATTTTCCTTAGCTCGTTTTTCAGAGCAGCAATAACAAAAACCTTTTTCTGAACCTGAGCCTTTAATTCAGCATTTTTAGTAGTTGACAAGGTCGTTGACTCTAGAGTTTTAGACCTCATCACTACGATAGTATTATTTAACTCATTACAACGCTGTTTTAAGGTCTCGTTTTCCTTTTGTAAGATGTCTTGGGATGCCAATTTAGATTCTAGCAAAGTAATTTCTTTCACAAAATTATCTTTTTGGCTTTAGAATCTTGAATTTTTTTTAATTTTCGTTCAAGAACAACGTTTGAATTTTCAAGTTTTTCAAAATAATTTTCGAATTTATCCGTTTTCTTCGAAAATTCAATTTTGGCATCCTCAAAATCTTGAGATTGTTGAGCTATTATCGTTTCAAGCTCTTTAATCCTAGAAGCAAAATCGGTTAACGAAGCAGTCATAAAGCATTTATCATGATGTAATATAGCATTCTGAACAACCTCTCCCCCATTATAACTCACATCAGATGAATCTGAAGTAGTAAAACTATCACCCTTTTCCATCCCATGTGTATCATAATTAGGTTCGGAATGCTCAACATGCGGTATTTCATCGGCATATACATCATAAAGAACATTCCGTTGTACCGTGTTTGTAGGCTCTTCGTCATATACGGGTATGGTGTCAGCATAAGAAATATCCATAATATTCCCTGACGTGCTGCTCTCATCGTTAACCAAAGTTGTCTCCTTTGGGTCATCCGTAAGACCATTTGTTTCCTCTGGCATCTTCAATGGATTTTCTTGCTTCCAAATATCATAAGCAATTTGAAGTCGTGATCGTTCTTGAAACAGATGTGTAAGAGAAGTCACGTATTTGAACAAAGTACCACAGAAGTCTTGAATCTCTTTATGCATGTCTTCAAGGAATGACTGACAGAGCACTGAATTTTCTTTCTTGGCAACATCGAATTAAAGAAAAATCTTAAATTGTTTCAAAAGAATTTGAAGTGCAGATGCAAATTCAATATGATTAAAGTCTTCTTTGTCAAGTTGTTGCTGAAGAATATCCAAGTTTATCATTAGAGCCTCCATGAAGAAAGTTGCATCGTGACCAAAGACGGCCACAAAGGATGGTCCGTAGTCTAGCTTGGTAAGCTCGTAAAGATGACATTCAAATTGTCTAAATGAGACCTGACATTTTTGTCTTGCTGCTTCTTGCATCTTCTGCAATTCTCACTCTCGATATGTCGAAGTCAACAAATGCATTGAAGTTCGATGATAAATGAATGTAAGGATTACTTGTTGATCGATCAATGAAAGAAAGTAATTGTGTTTGTCGTTGTCGATTAGATTCCTTGAGTAGTGAAGAAAAATGAATAAATCCTCTAAATATGTGTTCTCAAGAAACCAAAAATTTCTCCAAGGCAAAATTACACATGAAAAATACGTTTTTGAAAAATCTTGGAATACTTGTCACTGTATCGCAATGCCAAAATTTAATCCATCTGAATACTCATCGCAATACCCATCGGAATGTGATCGCAATACTCATCGCAATGTGACCGCAATACTCATCGCAATGTGATCACAATACTTGATCGCAATACCTGATCGCAATTTGATCGTAATATCTTATCGCAATTTATCACAATATGTGATCGCAATGCTTGATCGCAATGTGATCGCAATATGTGATCGCAATGCTTGATCGCAATGTGATCGCAATATGTGATCGCAATGCTTGATCGCAATGTGATCGCAATGTGATCGCAATGCTTGATCGCAATGTGATCGCAATATGTGATCTCAATATGTGATCGCAATGCTTGATCGCAATGTGTGATCGCAATGTAGAAACCCATAGGTTTTTGCGATCGGAATACGTGAGCACAAGTACCACTTTTCTCGGACAAAACACAACCAAGTAGATATTTTAATCCAACAAATGATCCAAACACCCAAATTTTTTGTGTTTTTAGCCAAAGTAACAATACCAAATCACTACCACAAGTATATAGATGATTTGTATCAAAATTAAACCATAAAAACAAAACAAAAAAATTTGGTTCGAATGGTATAGATCAAAATATACAAATCAATGATGAACACACACAAGAAAAACCAAATCAACCATGGCTCTTGATACCATTTGTAGGTCCACGTTTTCTTAGGAATGTGCAAGTCTTATTATTGATCTAAAGAGAGGGAGGGAGATGAACAACTAGAGAGGGAAAGTTAGAGAGAGAAAAGAGAGAATGAGAGAAAGAAATAATGATTAGTGAAATGTGAATGAACAGCTAACCAACCCCTCCTAACATGCTAGGAGGGGGCATATATAGCCCACCCTACATGTGGGCTTTATGGGCTATATTGTGTACATATTGGATCATGAGCCCAATCTACGTATAAATAGTTGGAGTCACCGATCCTTTCTAAATACATAAAAACGTATTTCCAACATAATCAATTGATGATAAATGAAGGATTGAAGAAACCCTTGTCGAAATCAACTAATATGAGTAATTTTGGAGGTTCTGAAAGTTGTTAATGGAGGTTTTATTCTTCTTCCCGTTATACCAGCAGGTAAGGGAGATGGTGGGTTTTTTTTGAAAAAGTGCAAAGTAATAAAACACATAATATTTTATGTCTGGTGGACCCGCGTTTCGATATCAATAAGGAATCGCGGATAGCACCGCGACATTTAAGGAACCGCGGGCAGAGCCCATGTAAAGTTCTTGAAAATTAAAGAAAATTTTCAAACAAATTTTTCCTAAAATAATTAAAACACAGTTAAGCCTTTCGAAATTCATTGGACCACTTGAACACTAGGTTATAATGTCATAATGAAGGAATTACGAGTGGGATCGAGACCGAGAGACCGAATGGATGAAACGACTAAAACAACTACCAAACTTGACCATAGTATGAATACTTAAACTTCTAAGGACTAGTAGCACATCCACCATTCTTGATATCATCTTCCTATGATGTTGGAGATCAAAAGGAGACGAGTCTTCAACAAATGTAAGTGACTCACGACAACTAATCCATAATCAAATTAATGATTAGACTTCATGAGTACCTACACAAAAGTAAGATACAAACTAGTAGATACATTTTGAGAGTAAATCTAAAATGCATAAATGCTACTAACAAGATCATAATCAAGAAGAGCTGATATAACTTCAATTTTAAGGTTAATTTAAAAAAATCATATTGACAAAAAAGGAAACTTTAGTACAACCAACCATTTTATGTAGTAGAGATCATAGATTGATCCAAGCTTTAAAGTACAATATACTTCAACGATATTGAGTGACCTACTCTCTGATACCAATTGTAGAAACTAGAAGGGGGGGGGATTGAATAGTTTCCTTAGTTAAAATTATGTTTGTCATTAGAAATGACTATTACTTGAAAATTTCTATATCAAGTGATTATGATGATGGAATGCTACATGTAAAGACAAGTATAAGTAAACAATAAAGAAAGAAACAACCCAATGAAAGACACCAAAGATTTATAGTGATTCGGTAACGAAACTCTCTCTTCGTTCCTACTCCACTCCTCGAGTACACCTTACTCGACATTTCTACTATATCCACAAGCTCCCGTCTTGACGGAGAAAACCTTACAACGTTGCTTACAACGTTTTCTAACACTAAGCTAAATGTTGAGTTCTAATCCTAGCTAGAACCAATCTTCGTCGCCCATCTTCATTTCCGACACAAGGCTAGATGTCGAGTTCTCATCCTAGCAAGAACCAATCTTCGTCGCTCATATTATTTTCCAACACAAGGCTAGATGTCGAGTTCTAATCATAGCTACAACCAATCTTCGTCGCCCATCTTCTTTTCTAACACAAGGCTAGATATCGAGTTCTAATCATAGCTAGAACCAATCTTCACATAACTCTCATACTCACATCAGTTTCTAGTTAAATGATAACTTAGACACTCAAACTCATAATTACATCACTTTGTAGTTTAGTGAGAACTACAGAAGACACTAACAACTACATCACTTTAGAGTTTAGTGAGAACTAATACATATCCAAGTATACACATATACCTTGGATCTACACAAGACTAATCCAAATATACACATATACCTTGGATCTACGTAATACTAATCCAACTATACACATATACCTTAGATCTACACAAGACTCAAATGAACAATATGATAAATATGACTAGATCTAAGAAAAGATGATCTTCATCGAGGCTTCATCTTTTATCACATCACAAATGTGTGAGTGATCTTCTGTTTGGACATATAAATAAAGGGATCAAGTGGATAGCCATAAGTGAACGTACTTAACACATTAAGTGATCATTTACTAATGATTGAAATATAGAAAAGAGATTAGAAGCAGAAAGTTGTCCAAAAAGGTTCATTGGAAAATAGAGTAATGATGCACTATTATAGGAGACCAAGTCCAACGGCTATCTGAGCATGAGTCAATAAATAGGCATGAGGTGCCATATCACAAAGGAACTGCAAGGTCCTATATTGATCTGCGGGCTCTAGGGTCCGCTTCTTTTTATCTTCTAGTGGTAAAATCCTATCTGGTGAGAAACTGTTAGCCTCAAAATATTGAGTCAAACAAGAATGTTCGGTCATATGATTATTATGTATCGTATTTAAGAACGTTGTAATAGGTAGTAGGTTAGTCATGTTTTACGGGCTTAACTTTAAGCTAAAGTTCATTCATAAGTAACTAAAGCCCAAAAGAATAAGCCCGACCCATTATCATATAGCCCATTATGCCACATGTAGGCAAGGCTATAAATACCTCTCCTTGCATGTAAGGAGTGGTTGGTTGGTTCATTTTTCTCATTCTTCTCTAATCTAATATTCACCAAGTTTCATACACTTCTCTATCTTTTCTCTCTCTACTTTCTCTCTCTAGAATTCATCTATCTTCTATCTACCTTTCTTATTTAGTCATCATATTTTATAGGACAACAGAAACATATCCAAAAAGAATATCCTTTGGCCATTTGGAATATGCTAAATTCAAATTTCTATTTTCCATTTAAATAAAACATTTTCTTAAAAAGAAAGTTTATTAAAGTATTTGTCACATTTGTATAAATGTGAGTTTAAGGTTAATCACTTTTAATTATCACTAAACATGTATAAGATATGTTTGTGTAAGACTTAAATGATTATTACCTTAATGATAGTGTTCGTTAAATAATTCGTCTTATGGTTATCTTTGACGATAAATATTTTACACTTTGTCGTGATCAAAACCATGAAAGATTAGTTATTACAAATAATATTTTAGCATATGTTGTGATGACGTATAGTTCCTATTCGGGATGGATAGTCCGACCTACGAGTACTACCCGTATCCATCAGGAATGGATTAAAACTTATACAACGCGCGCACAACCCAGAGGGGCCCGGTAAGTCGCTGTCACACGTATGGTTTCTTATTTAACTATGTCCTTGTCGCACTGCGACAGGATCAGACAAAGAATATAATCTATCTTACACATATATTCGCCTAAGGGAAAAGGATATACACTTACCTTGGTTATGCGATAAGGATCAATCTATTTTTAGTCATTATCCCTTCTTTAGGCCGCAAGAATAGAGAGCCCAGCCAGGACTCTCTCGAGTATAAAAGGAACCCCCACGGTACCACAAAGGTACGATACACACTATACCCTAAACCCTAACATATTCAAATCGATTACTTACTCTCAAGTTGGAGTCTAATCGTGGGTCACAAACCAACGGTAAGCCTAACGGTGTATGTTTTTAGTTTGCAGGGTTCTCAAATAACTTTCACTTGGTGCAAGAGCCGGAGTCCACAAGACCCCAAATTAAGCCTAATTCGGGTCAAGCTCAGTCCATCCAACTTTTGTATCAACAAGTTGGCGCCATCCATGGGTCCCTACACTAAAACTTTAAGCAATGACCAAAAACGGTGCCAACCACCCAAAAGGTGGATTTAAGAAGCCGTAGGGACGACCCCGGCTCTCGAATCCCTCAACAACCCAGGGCGTGGGCTAGGAGGCAAGGGATTGCAACTACCTTTTCCCCCCTAGTCACCCCACCCCGCAAAAAGCAGGTGACGCATCGTCGTTACAAGAAGTCCCCGACCCAACTCGCAACGATGCTCTAAATGTATGGGTTGAGGTAGCCCTGGAAACCGCGATGGAAACCTCTCTTGCAACGGAGCAAGATATGGAAGACTATGTCGCAAGAAACTTCGTAGCTCTAGTTCCACTTATGAGAGCGCATATGAGAACTAATTTGACAAGAGATCTACGGATCAGCCTAGACTTTGACAAGGAACTTAGGACCTTGGAAAGATCAAAACCCAATAAGGAAGCTAGGAAGGAAAGGAGGAAGCAGAGAAAAGAGAAAACTGTTGAGATCCCGGCATCTCCTTCCGACGCACCCCTTATTGAAGACGCACCGTCCTCAGATGATTCTGATGACCTAAGAGAAGAAGACATCTTCGTCACACCTGTCAATAACCACCGGCGCACAAGCATGAAAGACAAATTAAGGTCTAACCCTTCGAGCCGACGAAGTGCCCTTAATAGACTGGGCCCCTGGAAAGGAACTCATCTCCAGATTTGCAAAGGCAGGAAGAAAACAAGAGTACTGAAAAAACAGGTAGAAGGGATTCTTTAAGCGAAAACTCCGCGGACTCTAATTACAGCGATCGCCATCCTCGCGGAAAAAGGATCGCCCTCTCATCCACCATGGACTCCGATTCTTCGACTACGACAGAAAACATCGCAGGGCACTCAAGAAACCAAGGATGCGCAGTGAAGAAGAATGGACCCTCCCATGGCGTCGCGAGAAAGGAAGTGCGTTTTCTAAACGCATAAAAACATTCAAAGATAATAAGAAGAGACGCATGACGTCTAATAAGTATGAAAACAGTTATCCTTTTACCACTTAAAACAAATAAAAACGAGACCAAAACGTGTATTTAATGTCGTAAAAGTCGGAATTATGTGTGGTTTGTGTTTTTATTGTATTTTAGGACAAAAATATGAGAAAAGAAGAAAACACGGGCTTTCACGGGCTTTTATCGAAGAAAAAGACAAAAGAAGAAGTCAAAAGATCAAAAGTGCAAAAAGAACGGAAGTTAAAGGCCTATTCTAAAGATTTATCGAAGAAAAAGACCAAAGACGGAAGTTTAACAAAGGTAAAGAACCAAATCTAATTAAAGAAGACGAGTTCATTTTAACGACAAATCCCGAGACAAAGTCGAGAAAGTCAAATTAATTAAAAAGACGAGAAGACAAAGAAAGAAGGAAGCAATAACACCACATTACTCCTCCACTATAAATAGTTTATTTTCCATCATTTGTATTCAATTAGTTAATTAGATAGATTAGTTATGAGTAGGAGTAGGTGTAATTACTTTCTCTCTCTAGCTTTCTTTCAAGTTTTTAAGCATTTCAACTTTAATCTTTCATCTTTAATCTTGTTTTGTTGGATCTTAATCTTCATCTTTAATTCAAGCTTTTCAATTAATCTCATTCTTCCTTTTTTATTTTTAATCTTGTGTTGATTTGGTTAATCATGTAGTTTGTTTGATCTTGTTGCTTGTTTAATTGATGTGCTTATTTCATTGTTCTTATGTTTTTGATGTGGCGGATGTTATAGCTTATTGTGCTTATTGCTTAATTTGTGTTTAGCTTATTTCTAATTAAGTGGTTTTGGTAGATTAATGTTTTTAAAAGTTGATTTTATTAATTTTGCTTATTTGGTGTTTTTATAGTTTTTAATTTGTGTCTTATTTAGCTTTTTCTAAAATTTGTTTAGCTTAATTTTGGTTAAGTGCTTATTTGATTTTTGCTTATTTTTGTTTAATCCGAATTATTAAACCCCTTTTCCCGAACTGTGTCTTAAAAAATCTTATCCCAAATTATATGCATTTCAATTTATTCTGACTTAGCTTAACAAACAAATTCCGAATTACATTTTGTATGGGTATTCTGAATTATGTTACTTAGTGCCAATTCCGAATTATGTATAGTATGTATTCCGAATTGGATACAAAATTATGTATTCCGGATTGTGTGCTAAACAAGTATTCCGAATTGTTTTATAATGGTGTATTCGGAATTAACTACAAATTACATTCCGAATTGTACCCAGTGAATGGATTATTCCGAATTAGGTCCCCAAACTCCAAATTCCGAATAACATATATCAATTACTTTCCGAATTAGGTTATTGTTTTGTTTTTTCGAATTATAACAAGGTTGTTTATTCCGAATTAGGAAATGTTTGAGCATTCTGAATTGTAGTTTTGTTGGTTTCCGAATTACCTTTTGTCTTTGATTTTTCCGAATTGTTTTGTTATACATTGTTTTGCGAATTATTTTTTAAGATTTTTAATTTTTTCCCGCCATTTTCATCAAGCTTGATTTTTAATTGTTTTATTTTATTTTATTTTCAATTTTACTTTTTAATCAAGTTTTAAATTTGTTTAAGTTGTTTATTTTTCTTTATACTTTTCAAAGTTTTCATTTTTAGTTTAAAATATATAATCAAATTTCTTTTTTATTCACCAAAAACGACTGAGTCACACGTTAAACCATTTGTCAATTCGAATCGAGTCGTGAGAAATGAGCTTAGTAAAATCCTATATTAAAATGGCGCAACTGTCGGCTCTTTTCGTGAAGATTAATAATTTTTTGTGAGAGACGCGTTGGATTTTGGGATCCGTTCACTTTCGAACGTTATTTTTCGTGTTAAATTTTTATTCAAAAATCCTAAAAATCAAAAATTTCAAAAATCCAAAAACATTTAAAAAATCATAAAAAGCATTTCTTTTCAAAAGTTTTGCACCAAAAATATTTGCTTTTTACGTTAACCTTATTTTTTCTTCTATTTCTTTTCTATCTTTTTCTTTTGTAGGTGTTGCATACTCGTGGGCGCGAGAGAAAATACACTCTAGCCGATATCGAAACTTGTGGTATTATTATCATGGATAATCGTCCGATTTGGGAAATATTGCAAGAAGAGCGTTATCAGATTATGTCCGAGGAGTGTGTACGACTTGTGGTGGACCGCATGCTTATTTTAATTGTGACAAAACTTATGGGGAAGCTTATACTAATGAGAAAGGTATGTGCTATGCTACTAATACTTATTTTGGCTCCCCTAGTTTTCCCACAACGAGTAACCCACCACATTATGATCAAGGGTTTTATGGGGAATTTCAAAATCAAGGGTTTTCAAATCATGAAAGTTTTCAAAATGAAGGCAATTTTCAATACTATAATCAATGAAATATTTCACAACCTCAAATGGAATCAATTCTTCAAAAGCTTGAGGAACATGATAGATTGCTAAGAGAATGACAAGAGGTAACCGATAAGAAATTCATGCTCAATATTAGAAACCTATCAAGCTCAAGATAATATTAAGCCGTCTTTAAGAGTTGATGCTGAGGCTAACACCACTACTAGTAGTGATGTTCCCACTTTGGATCCTTCCATCTCTCCGCCAATAAAGGAAAGACAAGACCCGGAGATTATCATGAGTTTTACTCCCCCTCTAGTGTTGACACCCACAGCTACATTTAGCTCACCTACTTCCTCACCTCTTGAGGAAATTCTCGAGATTATACTTGAGCCTACATTACCCATTTATGACCCCATTTCTTCACCTACTCTTTCAAATGACTTCATGCTTTCTTAAAATTCTCTTAGTGAGACATGCTTTGATAAACCAATTTTTTAGGAGTGTGAAGAAATTTATAATGGTCCTACACCTAAGAAGTTTGTAGATAAGGATGAGTTATCTTGTGATTCCGAATATAATTTTAATTATTCATCGGATCGGATGAGGATGACCCTCCTATTTTTACGGAGCTTACGGACGAGGCCGCTCTTAATGATGATTTTTCTCCATGCTATGAGAATTTCACTTTTGAAATTTCTCATTTTTCCCCATTTCCTTCGGGAGATGAGGGCGATGTCGATTTATTCTCTCCAACTTATGAGAAGTTCACCAATGAACTTGGTCTTTTAGATGAGGTGGAAGACGTTATTCTTCGCGGCAAGTTATTGAAAGTACATCTTCTTATTACTGAAATTGAAGCGTTGAATTCCACTCCTACTACCGAGTATTTAACCCCCGTCTCTTACTCCCATTGAGAATAATGACACATTTATGGAGGAAATTGACATTCTCTCAATACCTCCGGGTATTGATGATGATGACACGGAGGGAGACATTATTTTTGATAATTTGATGCAAGAGGATATTGTCCAAGTTCCCCTCCCGAGAACCTTTCATCCCATACTTTAGAGACCATTACTAAGGATGAGTGCTTTGACCCGAGAGGTGACATTGCTTTTTCTATGATTGATACCTTTACGGCTTTGCCGCTTAGTGATAATCATATGTCTTTTGGGGATGACATTTTGATTCATTTACCCACCCCACCTCCCATGGATGATAACTTCACATACTTCTCGTATGTTGAGAGGACCTTTTTACCTTTCATGACCTATCCCCCGGCCTCTCATTTATTTTTTTCCTATGGAACGAGGAATATTTTTTATCCTGATATCGATATTAGAGGCTTCCCTTTGAATTAATTATGGGTCGAGTCAGGCTCGTGACTCGGTTAACAAAAACAAGCGCTTCTCGGGAGGCAACCCGATGATCTATCCTTTTTATCCCTTTTTCATAATAAGTGTAGGGGGAAGCTACGTAGGGGTTTGTTGTTTTGTTTCTTATGATGAGTTTCCAGGCTTACCACCAACCCGACTAGTGGAATTTCAAATCGATTTGATTCCCGGAGCTGCACATGTAGCTAAAGCTCCATACCGGTTGGCACCATCAGAAATGAAAGAGCTAGCTGAACAACTTCAGGAAGTATCTGACAAAAAATTTATCTGACCCAGTTCCTCGCCATGGGGATCTCCTATGTTATTTGTCAAAAAGAAAGATGGTTCTTTCCGAATGTGCATCGACTACAGGGAACTAAATAAGTTAACTGTGAAAATCATTATCCGCTTCCTCGCATTGACGACCTATTTGACCAACTTCAAGGGTCAAGTGTGTATTCCAAGATTGACTTGAGATCTGGATACCATCAACTAAGGTCCAGGGAGGAAGATATTCCAAAAACAGCTTTTAGAACCCGTTACAGTCATTACGAATTCCAGGTTATGCCATTTGGGTTGACCAATGCACCAGCCATTTTCATGGATCTTATGAATCGTGTGTGCAGACCCTACCTGGATAAATTCGTGATAGTCTTCATTGACGATATACTCATTTAATCCAAGAACGAACAAGAACACGGGGAACACCTTGCACAAGTACTAAAGGTACTCAAGGAGGAACAACTCTATGCTAAATTCTCCAAATGTGAATTCTGGATTCCCAGAGTGCAATTCCTCGGTCATGTCATCAATTGTGACGGTATTCACGTGGATCCAGCAAAGGTCGAATCTGTCAAAGATTGGGTATCACCTAAGTCACCGACAGAGATCCACCAATTCCTAGGCCTTGCCAGGTACTACCACAGATTCATTGAAGATTTCTCCGAAATAGCCAAGCTAATGACCAAACTCACTCAGAAAGGAATAAAGTTCTATTGGGGAGAGAAGGAAGAATCACCTTTTAAGCTGATCAAGCAGAAGTTGTGTAGTGCACCTATATTAGCCTTGCCTGAAGGAAACAATGATTTCGTTGTATATTGTGATGCTTCACACAAAGGTTTAGGTGCAGTACTAATGCAGAGAATGAAAGTGATCGCATATGCTTCAAGACAACTGAAGAAGCATGAGAAGAACTACACCACTCATGATCTAGAACTTGGATCCGTAGTATTTGCTCTCAAAATCTGGAGACATTACCTATACGGAACGAAGTGCACAGTGCATACTGACCATAAAAGTTTGCAACACATATTGGATCAGAAGGAGCTGAACATGAGACAACGCCGTTGGATTGAGCTGTTGAGTGACTACGACTACGATGTAAAACCTGTAAATTTCAAGTTTTGACTATGTCAACATTGTGTACGTCACCTCATGATATTTATATATATTTATACTATCACCTTTGCATGAAATCTTTTGGGCAATCATATGCATCTCATGAGCATACATCATTTTAAATCATCTGAACATGGAAACAACTGGATCACAACATTTCACTATGATTATGAGTATTTAATCATAAGGACACGACCACATTTGTATGACTACATTTTATGAGCATATGGGACATCAAACAATAATTCTTTTGGGACTTTTGAGTCACCTGAACACATGATCACTTGCATTCATCATATTGGTTATAAAAATCCAAAACCATGATCACAATTAATAAGTGTCTACTTAAGTATAAATTCATAAGTTTTGAATATATTTAAACGTATATATATATATATATATATATATATATATATATATATATATATATATATATATATATATATATATATATATATATATATATATATATATATATATATATATATATATATATATATATATATGTTTTCTTACACTATGATTGACTTTAAGCTACGACACCAACTACTTTTATACTTAAACATTACCTTAAATCATTTTTATCCTTTTGACATACTTTTGATATAATAAATCTTTCTAATATAAAAACGACCATACTTTCACCAAGGGCCCTAAACTTAACCAAAATTTACCTAAACCTATACACACTCACACAATATTTCATCCATACTTCTAGTGACATTACCTTGGCACAAAAATTAAACATAATAACACTTAGACTTGTTTTTAGCCGAATATATACATATTCGTAACATATAATTACCAAAACTCTTACCTTTTTCACACTTGACTTTTAGGCTATGTACAAAATATATCATTAAGGCATACACTATACAAAACATTTCCTTCCCTTGACTAAAGCCAAAATACCGCTGGTTTTATATATAAACCATGGGAATATGTACAATTTTGGGCATTTAAGGATTTGTACTAGTTAGTTATTTGAAAAGCAAGACATCTATCCCCTCCCCATGACATTAGACGTGTAGTGAACCAACACCATACACCAAAGCCTTGTGTACCATTTTCCATTTAATGAATACACTATCAAGCCCTTTTTGCCCCTTGGTTTGCTATGCATGCGACGACAAGAATTGGCTAGAGGTCAAGTGTACAT
This sequence comes from Glebionis coronaria, assembly GCA_025667525.1. Lineage (NCBI taxonomy): Eukaryota > Viridiplantae > Streptophyta > Magnoliopsida > Asterales > Asteraceae > Glebionis > Glebionis coronaria. The sequence continues at coordinate 229,125,241 of CM046879.1, forward strand.
CATTGGCTAATTAAGGCATGTACTTACCTAGTACAAACAAAAATCCTCAAATCTAGTAACTCTCTCTCACTTGGACGTGTACAAGCCCAAGCCACAGCCCTTAAACTCACAACTAGGATATTTTCCCTATTTGAAGACTCTCACTTCACTCACTACCTAAAAAACACACGGCTACACACTTCACAAAACACCTTGACATCTCCTAGCATTTACTCTTAGTCTTCTTCAAGCATTTAGTGTTCATATCCAAGATATTTCACATTTAAGACGAATCCAAGACCCTTCAAAGTTGAACCCGACGTCCAAAAATCCTCAAGCCCTAGTCATCATTTCATTTCTTGAAAGCAAGTAAGTATAAACCACCTTTAAGTTTTCCTTACTCTTTTCATGTTTTCATGCATATACATGTTATGAAAATGGTGTTTATGATGCATGCACACGTTAAAACTTATGAACAAACCCTAAAACGACATATAAGCCCACGGCTTATATGAAGTTTATGGGTTTTCTTGCCTTAAAATCCTTAAAAACGTGTACACATGAACTTAGGTAACTTAAATAAGCCTTAGTATATCACTTGCCTTGAAATGTGTATTAAACTTAAAATAAGCCGAAACATTTACCTCATATAAGCTCATAAGACCTAAATATAAGCCAAGGATTTAACTATTTAAGTCATGTTGTTTAAGCCGTGACATGTAACCCTAAAAAGCTTATATAAGCCGAGCCTTAACTTTAGCTTATTTAAGCCCACTAATGAATAAGCCGTAGCTAAATAAGCCCATAAGTCACTAAGCTTTCAAATTTAATATAAGCTCTAGGTTTATCTATTATAAGCCGAGACATATAAGCTAAACCTAAAGCCTTAAATAAACCCATGGAATATAAGCCTAAATTATTTTAGCAAGTAAGTAAATTTAATAAAAGCCTATGGTAAGAATTTGGCCCACTTAGTAAAACCTAAAAAGTTACAAGTCACTTACTTAAGTTACCTAGTAAAAATTATATAAGCCCTTTAAGCCCATATTAAATTAAGCCGAGACCTAGGATGGGCTAGCCAAGCCCATTTACAAAATTGTGGTGACTTTTTGGGCCATGAATGACAATTGGTGAAAGTTAGGTCAAAACTCATAAATTAATAAAACTTGTATAATCATTTCGTGACTTTTGTATAGTGCAAGGGTCATTTGTGTCAGTTTTCAAACTATAGGGTGCGTTTGTCTTCAAACCGTGAGCTAAAAGGAAACCACAAGGGCCTTAGTTTCTAAAACCTAAACTAAATTGAAGCCCTAGTTTCCTTATTAAACAAACCGAGACCTTAAGGGTCATTTTTACCATTTATGAAACTTAGTATAAGCCCTAACTATTCCCTTTTAACAAAACCGAAGGTTCAAGGACCTATTGTGTCATTTTCCAAACTTAAAACAAACCCTAACCCTTATTAAATATATTCCGAGACATATAGGGGGTGATTGGTCATTTCCCCAAAGTTTTTAAAACCCTAGGGGCGTTTTTATAAATAAAACTAACCAACGAGGACTAACGGTGTAATATACTTAACGAACGAAACAGTAAAGTTTACTTTTGTAAATTGTCATACTTACAAGGACTTGCTAGTACTTTTAATTTAATTAAAGGTATTAATAAAACATTTTATTAAACAACTTATATGTATATTTTTAGAAGCTAAAAATATGTATATACCTTCGGTTCACTATAAGTGTAAAACACATAAACCATCGTAATAACTTAATAATTTGTGATCATGCATTTTCATATGTACAATCCATCATGCATTATTATTTTTGCAAACACTGAGGCATTTAAATTACTTAGGTAATTTCTCCAGTTCGTGATCATATTTTGCCAGTTTACTCAGTGACATCATCCTCATCACCTCATTACCACTAAGGTGAGTTCATGGCCCCATCTTTACTGTTTTATAACTGGGGGAGAAAACATACAAGAACTATTTATATGCAAGCATGCACAGACAACAACAATTTATTGCCTACTGTTTGCTCCATTCCCGTTGACTGTAATAGTTAATAGTGTAGCGCGAAATGTATGGATAGATCTATTCGGGTATTGACAACACCCGACCTGGCGTGATCAGCTGTCATGTAGTGCTTAGGCCAAGCAACAGGTTTATGTCATTGTTGGATTAAGGGAAACCACATCAGGATAGACCCAATGGGCGTACTGAGAATCATGTCTAGCTTCTATTACAGGGCAGTAGGAACTACTATAGTATTGGGTTGTGATGTCCTACTATCACCGTGGTGTTTTGCATATTGATACTTTATTTATTTAATTAAACCTGTGAATTCACCAACTTCGTGTTGACCCCCCACATTTTACTTTATATGTTTTCTAAGGAAAATAAGCAGGTTCATGCATTGGATTCCAGCATTATAGGGAGCATCATGTTTACCATCGGGCTGGGATATTTACTTCTGTTTTATAATAAATGTGGTTTTCAGACAAGATACTAAATGTGTACGATTAATTCATGTAATATGTTTCAAATGACATTTATGATCATTGCTCTATATGCTATGTGCTATCGATCCATCCAAGTAACACCCCAATTACTATTCCGGTGCATTTGACCAACAAGGGGGTGTTACAGAAATGGTATCAGAGCACATAGTTATAGAGAACCAGATCATTAGTAAAAAATTATAATAAAAAGAAAAAATTTAAAACTGGACTATAACTGGAAATTTTAAATCAATAAAGTAAAAAGCAAAACTGATTTACGGGGAACCTTATAAGTTAGGCATATAGCATTGTAGACAGGGTTCTAAATAGCGCGCTATAGCGCGCCTTATAGCGGGATATAGCGTGTAGCGTGGCCTCCACGATATGAAATAGACTAAAGCGGCGTCTTAAGGCGTAGCGTGCTAAAAAGCGCCATAAAGCATGATATAGCGCGTAGCGTGGCGCTTTTTTTTTGAATATTTTTGCAGATTTACAAGAATTTTGCTCGTTTACTAGTTTTTGTCTATTTAGTAGACTTGGGCTTAGTAATTTTACTATGGAGAAAAATCCTTGAGTAACTACTAGCTGGTTTTGTTTTAAATTAAAATTAAAATATTGCTCCGTTTTGTAAACTCGCTATATAAATACTAATTTATAAATATTTTGTACCGCTATATATCACGCTTCAGAAAACGCCATAGCTTCGCTATAGCTTCTGTAGCTTGTAGCTTGGAATAATGCTACGCTACGCTTCACCCTATTTACAACCTTGATTGTAGAGCATGCATATTATGTGAACTAACTTCACATTGATTTATAACCTAATGGTAAATAAATCACATAAGTATCCATCTATACTTTTGACAATCATGGTTAAAAGATTTAAAAACCACATCGCATATGCATCATAAAACTTTTTAAATTGTGTAAGCTGAAGACTTACTCAACTTTAAAATGCTATTCCCAGATATCATGACGACACCTACTATCGTGACTACTTTCGAGGAGCTTATGGTTCCTACCATCCCACCCTTGTCACCGACATCAGTATTAGCTGGACACGCGTCTGACCCCGAGTCCAGAGATGACCAGCCAGACGGAGTCATCATACTCTCAGATTCACCTACTCCTTTACCACCTACTGTACACCCTACTTCACCACTGCTTGTAGTACCTGCATCCCCTCCTAGAGAGGTGGACCAGGTCGTACCTTTCTTACCACCCTTACCACCACCTTCTGTACCTCGCACTCACCCCACTAGTGTTTTGCCACCTCGTAAGAGGAGACGCGACACTATCCCTGACTCGACCTTTGAGATTGGAGAGGGATCGGGAGCCGAGCAGGCTAGACACAGCGCCCTTCAGGCACAGGTCGATGCACTTGTGGCCCGACAGGCGCAAGACACCACCCTTATCCACTCCCTACTACAGGCGGACCAGCAGGGTCGCGTCGTGCTTCAGGAGAGATTTAACTCTCTTTACTAGGCCGTGGCTAGCGAGTCACACACCACCCAGGAGACCATACACTAGTTGTTGGATGAGGTATCTTACCTCCACTATCGCCTAGCTTCGCTAGAGAGTCATTCCTATGAGACCCGAGCCGCCATATACACACAGGAGGACACCTTCAGGACCTTCGTGGATCTGGCAGATCTTAGTCACCAGGGGATCATAGCAGAGACAGAGCAGTTACGGACTGCCGACACTGCACGTCAGCACCAGCTACTCGAGACTATGAGATACACCCGAGAGACCCGGAGTGCCGTGATTCACATGCAGGATGAGCGTACACCCGCACCACCAGCTGGACCATCTGCACCTGCAGGCAGCCATACTAGTGTAGGCTAGATTTCATTTGTACATCATGACAATCCTTGAGTTGCATCTTAGCTCGCATGATTTAGCTCTTTTGTACTTCTTTTTCTTTTCAGTTGTATTTCTAGCACCTAACCTTAGTAGGTAGGTTATCTTTTGTTGTACTACAAACATATGTACCACTATTTTAGACAGGCTTATTGTACCCCTGTCTTAGATTGGTTTTACTTGTACTATATTGTTGTTTGCCAGAAATGACATGTTATCATCCACCTGTTTGTTTACATTTATATTATTATGAACTCTTGAAGGATTATATAATTTGTTGTGAATTCTATGCATTACCCATGCAGTTTAATATAACCATCTTGTTTATCAGCTAATAAATCTCAATTTTTCTTATGAATATAGAAAAATGCCACCAAGACGCGTTCGACCAAACCCCGCAGAAACACCTGCGACGACTATGTCTGACGAACAGCTCCGAGTACTCATTGAGCAAGGCATTACTGACGCCTTAGCTGCAAGGGAAAACCGCCCCAGCGGAACTCATGGAGACAGTGAAAAATCCAATAATAGAAACTGAGAAGCTCGAGGATGTACTTACCCTGACTTCCTAAAGTGCAAGCCCAGCTACTACAAGGGCAAGGAAGGGGTAGTCGAGCTCATGCAATGGTTTGAGAGAACTGAGACAGTGTTCCGTATTAGTGACTGTACTGAGGAAAACAAGGTGAAATTCGCCACTTGTACACTCTTGGAACGCGCTCTCACATGGTGGAACTCACAAGTTGCTACCCTCGGACACGATGGAGCCTATGGGATGACCTGGGCTGCATTGAAAGACAAGCTTACCGTGAAATACTATCCTCGCAGTGAAATCAAGAAGCTGTAGATTGAATTGTGGAATCTCAAATGCACCAACTTTGACATCACGGCCTACAACCAGAAGTTCCAGGAACTAACTTTGATGTGTACCCGTATGTCCCCTAAAGTGCCTAATAAGATAGAGAAGTATGCTAGTGGACTTCCAGACTCTGTTCATGACAGTGTGCTTGCATCTCGACCTACTACAGTCGAGAGTGCCATTGACTTTGCCATAGAATTAGTGGACAAACGTGGGTGTGATCATTTGCTTAGACAGGCAGAGCACAAGAGGAAAGTCGATGAGAGTTACCGTCATCATCCCCAGACCCAACAGCCCAAGAGGCAAAGTTTAGGTCAAGTCTGCAGTGCTGTTTCCTCAGGACCACCTCTATACGTGGGGAACAAACCAAAATGCTCAAAGTGTAACTTCCATCATTACTCTACTGTTGAATGCCGAAGGCCTGGACAGAGCAACACACTTGCTCTGACCAACAGGAACAACTTCAGTGCCAGCTATAAGCCCCACGATGGCAACAGGCAAAACTTCCGTGGAAGTGGACATCAGGGAAACCGCCAGCTCACTGGCAGTGGAAACATGGCTCGTAAGGAGATCCGTTGCTATGGTTGTGGAGAGATCGGACACATCAGACCTGATTGCCCAAAGCGTGCAAGTAAGAACGAAAGTCAAGGCGGAGCGCCCGCCAGAGTTTATGTCATATGAGGAAACAGGACCAACCCCGACTCCAATGTAGTTACTGGTACGTTTCTTCTGAACAATCGTTACACAACTATTTTATTTGATACGGGAGCCGATAGGAGTTTCGTATCCACCAAGTTTAGTAGCTTACTAGACATCTTACCTACCCCGTTAGACAACTGTTACAGAGTCGAATTAGCAGATGGAAAAATCTTTGAAAGTAATACCATCCTAAGAGGCTGTACATTAAACCTTCAGAATCACCCATTTGATATTCAATTAATACCCATACAACTGAGTAGTTTTGATGTCATTATTGGTATGGACTGGTTGGCAAGATATCATGCAACTATCGTGTGTGACGAGAAGCTAGTCCGTATACCATGGGGAAATACAGAGCTAATAATCCGAGGAGACGGAAATTCGGATAGAACAGACACTAGACTAAGCGTGATCTCGTGTACCAAAGCCCAGAAATATCTACTAAAAGGATGTCCTATCTTTTTAGCACATATTTCCAAGACAGACAAAGAAGAAGAACCCGAGAAGAAACAAGTCAAGGATGTACCAATCGTCCGTGATTATCCTGAAGTCTTCCTAGATGACTTACTAGGACTGCCTCCAACTCGCCAAGTGGAATTTCAAATCGACTTGGTACCGGGAGTTACACCTGTAGCTAAAGCACCGTACCGCTTAGCACCAACCGAGATGAAAGAACTCGCGGAACAACTTCAAGAATTGTCAGACAAAGGTTTTATCGGACCCAGTTCCTCACCTTGGGGAGCCCCAGTGTTATTTGTCAAAAAGAAAGACGGTTCTTTCCGAATGTGTATCGATTACAGAGAACTGAATAAGTTAACTGTGAAAAACCGCTACCCACTACCACGAATCGACGACCTATTTGATCAGCTACAAGGATCAAGCGTGTACTCCAAGATAGACTTATGATCCGGATACTATCAGTTGAAGGTCAGAGAAGAGGACATACCAAAAACAGCTTTCAGAACACGTTACGGTCATTATGAATTCCAAGTCATGCCATTTGGACTGACCAACGCACCAGCCATATTCATGGATCTCATGAATCGAGTGTGCAGACCCTATCTGGACAAGTTCATGATATTGTTTATTGATGACATCCTCGTCTATTCCAAGAATGAGCAAGAACACTGAGAACATCTTGCTCAAGTGCTAAAACTACTTAAGGAGGAGAAGCTGTACGCAAAATTCTCAAAGTGTGATTTTTGGATACCTAAAGTGCACTTTCTCGGTCACGTTATTGATAACAAAGGAATTCAAGTGGACCCTGCGAAAGTCGAATCCGTGAAAGATTGGGCATCTCCCACGTCGCCAAAGGAAATTCGTTAATTTCTAGGTCTTGCCGGTTACTACCGAAGATTTATCGAGGGATTTTCTAAGATAGCTAAATCAATGACGAAACTTACCCAGAAGGGCATAAAAGTTGAGTGGGGAGAAAAAGAAGAAGCTGCATTTCAGACCATCAAGCAAAAGTTGTGCAGTGCACCTATTTTAGCCCTACCAGAAGGTAACGAAGACTTCGTTGTCTACTGCGACGCCTCACACAAGGGTTTGGGAGCTGTGTTGATGCAGAGACATAAAGTGATTGCTTATGTTTCAAGACAACTGAAGAAGCACGAGCAGAATTACTCCACCCATGATCTAGAGCTTGGATCTGTAGTTTTCGCCTTAAAAATCTGGAGACACTACCTGTATGGGACAAAGTGCACGGTGCATACTGATCATAAGAGCTTCCAACATATTCTAGACCAGAAGGAACTAAACATGAGGCAACGTCGTTGGATAGAGTTGCTCAGTGACTACGACTGTGACATCAGATACCACCCAGTTAAAGCCAACGTAGTTGCAGATGCACTAAGCCGAAAAGGAACTGATCCTCCCATGAGAGTTTGAGCCCTAGTTATGACCATTAGCTTGGACCTACCGAAACAAATATTAGAGGCTCAACTCCAAGCATAGAAGCCCGAGAACATCGGAAAAGAAGACATAGGAGGAATGCTTAGGACTGACCTAAGCAAGGAGAAGTTAGAGGTTAGAACAGACGGAACATTGTGTTTACACGGAAGAAGCTGGTTGTCATGTTACGGAGACTTGAGAAACGTGATCATGCACGAATCTCATAACTCCAAGTACTCCATCCATCCCGAATCTGAAAAGATGTATCAGGACGTGAAGAAATTATACTGGTGGCCGAACATGAAAGTAGACATTGCCACATACGTGAAGAAATGTCTCACTTGTGCTAGAGTTAAAACAGAACATCAGCGACCATCGGGATTGTTAGTCCAACCCGAAATACCAAAATGGAAATGGGACAACATCACCATGGACTTCATTGCCAAGCTTCCTACATCATCCCACGGTTACGATACAATTTGGGTAATCGTTGACAGCCTCACAAAATCAGCTCACTTCTTACCTATCAGGGAAAATGATTCCCTGAGCAAGTTAGCCAAAACGTACTTAAAGGAAGTCGTGACGAGACACGGGATACCAGTCTCAATCATCTGCGATCGAGATGGCAGATTTACGTCAAACTTCTGGAAAGCTTTTCAGCGAGCTTTAGGAACAAATCTGGATATGAGTACCGCATACCATCCACAGACCGACGGCCAGAGTGAACGAACAATACAAACCCTAGAAGACATGCTAAAGGCATGTGTGATCGAATTTGGAAAAGGATGGGTCGAGCATATACCATTAGTTGAATTCTCCTACAACAACAGCTACCATGCCAGTATTAAGGCACCACCATTTGAGGCCCTCTATGGCCGCAAATGTCGATCACCCGTATACTGGGCAGAGGTGGGGGAATTTCAACTGACAGGACCTGAACTGATCCAAGAGACTACTGAGAAGATCACCCTCATCAAGCAGCGAATTCAGGATGCCCAGGATAGGCAAAAGAGTTATGCAGACAGAAAACATAAACCCATGGAGTTTGCTGTGGGTGACCGTGTTATGCTAAAGGTACCACCTTGGAAGGGTGTGGTACGATTTGAGAAACGGGGGAAGTTAAATCCACGTTACGTAGGACCCTTCAAAGTGATAGCCAGAATCGGAGAGGTCGCCTATCGTCTAGAGCTGCCCCAGCAGCTGAGTCGGGTGCACTCTACGTTCCATGTCTCGAACCTAAAGAAGTTCTACACGGATGAACCGTTAGCCATGCCATTGGAGGAAGTCCATTTTGACGACAAACTCCAGTTTGTAGAAGAAACAGTGGAAGTCGTAGAGAGAGAAATTAAGAAGTTAAAACGAAGCCAGATTCCGTTAGTTAAAATACGATGGAACTCTAGGAAAGGTCCCGAGTTTACTTGGGAACGCAAAGACTCGTTTAGAGCTAAGTACCCACACCTATTCACCTGAGCAGTAACGTCATCTTAAGCTTTGAGGACAAAGCTAAAATAACGGGTTAATGCTGTAAAACCTGTAAATTTTAGGTTTTGACTATGTCAACATTGTGTACGTCACCTCATGATATCTATATATATTTATACTATCACCTTTGCATGAAATCTTTTGAGCAATCATATGCATCTCATGAGCATACATCATTTTAAATCATCTGAACATGGAAACAACTGGATCACAACATTTCATTATGATTATGAGTATTTAATCATAAGGACACGGCCACATTTGTATGACTACATTTTATGAGCATACGGGACATCCAACAATCATTCTTTTGGGACTTTTGAGTCACCTGAACACATGATCACTTGCATTCATCATATTGGTTATAAAAACCTAAAACCATGATCACAATTAATAAATGTCTACTTAAGTATAAATTCATAAGTTTTGAATATATTTAAATGTATATATATATATATATATATATATATATATATATATATATATATATATATATATATATATATGATTTCTTACACTATGATTGACTTTAAGCTACGACACCAACTACTTTTATACTTAAACATTACCTTAAATTATTTTTATCCTTTTGACATACTTTTGATATAATAAAATCTTTCTAATATAAAAACGACCATACTTTCACCAAGGGCCCTAAACTTAACCAAAATTTACCTATACCTATACACACTCACACAATATTTCATCCATACTTCTAGTGACATTACCTTGGCACAAAAATTAAACATAATAACCCTTAGACTTGTTTTTAGCCGAATATATACATATTCATAACATATAATTACCAAAACTCTTACCTTTTTCACACTTGACTTTTAGGCTATGTAAAAAATATATCATTAAGGCATACACTATACAAAACATTTCCTTCCCTTGACTAAAGCCATAATACCGCCGGTTTTATGTATAAACCAAGGGAATATGTACAATTTTGGGCATTTAAGGATTTGTACTAGTTAGTTATTTGAAAAGCAAGACATCTATCCCCTCCCAATGACATTAGACGTGTAGTGAACCAACACCATACACCAAATCCTTGTGTACCATTTTCCATTTAATGAATATACTATACAAGCCCTTTTTGTCCCTTGGTTTGCTATGCATGAGACGGCAAGAATTGGCTAGAGGTCAAGTGTATATCATTGGCTAATTAAGGCATGTCCTTACCTAGTACAAACAAAAATTCTCAAATCTAGCAACTCTCTCTCACTTGGACATGTACAAGCCCAAGCCATAACCCTTAAACTCACAACTAGGATATTTTCCCTATTTGAAGACTCTCACTTCACTCACTACCTAAAAAACACACGGCTACACACTTCACAAAACACCTTGACATCTCCTAGCATTTACTCTTAGTCTTCTTCAAGCATTTAGTGTTCATATCCAAGATATTTCACATTTAAGACGAATCCAAGACCCTTCAAAGTTGAACCCGACGTCCAAAAATCCTCAAGCCCTAGTCATCATCTCATTTCTTGAAAGCAAGTAAGTATAAACCACCTTTAAGTTTTCCTTACTCTTTCATGTTTTCATGCATGTACATGTTATGAAAATGGTGTTTATGATGCATGCACACGTTAAAACTTATGAACAAACCCTAAAACGACATATAAGCCCACGGCTTATATGAAGTTTATGGGTGTTCTTGCCTTAAAATCCTTAAAAACGTGTACACATGAACTTAGGTAACTTAAATAAGCCTTAGTATATCACTTGCCTTGAAATGTGTATTAAACTTAAAATAAGCCGAAACATTTACCTCATATAAGCTCATAAGACCTAAATATAAGCCAAGGATTTAACTATTTAAGTCATGTTGTTTAAGCCGTGACATGTAACCCTAAAAAGCTTATATAAGCCGAGCCTTAACTTTAGCTTATTTAAGCTCACTAATGAATAAGCCGTAGCTAAATAAGCCCATAAGTCACTGAGCTTTCAAATTTAATATAAGCCCTAGGTTTATCTATTATAAGCCGAGACATATAAGCTAAACCTAAAGCCTTAAATAAACCCATGGAATATAAGCCCAAATAATTTTAGCAAGTAAGTAAATTTAATAAAAGCCTATGGTATGAATTTGGCCCACTTAGTAAAACCTAAAAAGTTACAAGTCACTTACTTAAGTTACCTAGTAAAAATTATATAAGCCCTTTAAGCCCATATTAAAATAAGCCGAGACCTAGGATGGGCTAGCCAAGCCCATTTACAAAATTGTGGTGACTTTTTGGGCCATGAATGACAATTAGTGAAAGTTAGGTCCAAACTCATAAATTAATAAAACTAGTATAATCATTTCGTGACTTTTGTATAGTGCAAGGGTCATTTGTGTCAGTTTTCAAACTATAGGGTGCGTTTGTCTTCAAACCGTGAGCTAAAAGGAAACCACAAGGGCCTTAGTTGCGAAAACCTAAACTAAATTGAAGCCCTAGTTGCCTTATTAAACAAACCGAGACCTTAAGGGTCATTTTTGCCATTTATGAAACTTAGTATAAGCCCTAACTATTCCCTTTTAACAAAACCGAAGGTTCAAGGACCTATTTTGTCATTTTGCAAACTTAAAACAAACCCTAACCCTTATTAAATATATTCAGAGACATATGGGGGGTGATTGGTCATTTTCCCAAAGTTTTTAAAGCCCTAGGGGCGTTTTTATAAATAAAACTAACCAACGAGGACTAACGGTGTAATATACTTAACGAACGAAACCATAAAGTTTACTTTTGTAAATTGTCATACTTACAAGGACTTGCTAGTACTTTTAATTTAATTAAAGGTATTAATGAAACATTTTATTAAACAACTTATATGTATATTTTAGAAGCTAAAAATATGTATATACCTTCGGTTCACTATAAGTGTAAAACACATAAACCATCATAATAACTTATTAATTTGTGATCATGCATTTTCATATGTACAATCCATCATGCATTATTATTTTTGCATACACTGAGGCATTTAAATTACTTAGGTAATTTCTCCAGTTCGTGATCATATTGTGCGAGTTTACTCAGTAACATCATCCTCATCACCTAATTGCCACTAAGTTTAGTTCATGGCCCCATCTTTACTATTTTATAACTGGGGGAGAAAACATACAAAAACTACTTATATGCAAGCATGTACAGACAACAACAATTTATTGCCTACTGTTTGCTCCATTCCCGTGGACTGTAATAGTTAATAGTGTAGCGCGAAATGTATGGATAGATCTATTCGGGTATTGACAACACCCGGCCTGGCGTGATTAGCTGTCACGTAGTGCTTAGGCCAAGCAACAGTTTTATGTCATTTTCGGATTAAGGGAAACCACATCAGGATAGACCCAATGGGCGTACTGAGAATCATGTCTAGCTTCTATTACAGGGCAGTAGGAACTACTATAGTATTGGGCTGTGATGTCCTGCTATCATCGTGGTGTTTTGCATATTGATACTTTATTTATTTAATTAAACCTGTGAATTCACCAACTTCGTGTTGACCCCCACATTTTACTTTATATGTTTTCTCAGGAAAATAAGCCGGTTCATGCATTGGATTCCAGCATTATAGGGAGCATCATGTTTACCATTGGGCTGGGATATTTACTTCTGTTTTATAATAAATGTGGTTTTCAGACAAGATACTAAATGTGTACGATTAATTCATGTAATATGTTTCAAATGACATTTATGATCATTGCTCTATATGCTATGTGCTATCGATCCACCCAAGTAACACCCCAATTACTATTCTGCTGCATTTGACCAACAAGGGGGTGTTACATACGAGATCAAATACCACCCCGGTAAAGCAAACGTGGTTGCTGATGCTCTAAGTCGTAAGGAAACGGACCCTCCTATGAGAGTTCGGGCACTAGTTATGACAATCAGTTTGGATCTACCCAAACAGATTTTGGAAGCTCAGACTCAAGCTCAATTACCTGAAAACCTCGTGAAGGAAGACGTCGGGGGAATGCTCAGAACCGATCTCACTAAGGATAAGCTAGAGCCAAGAGCAGATGGAACCCTATGCCTTCACGGAAGGAGTTTGTTACCTTGCTATGGAGATTTGAGGAACGTGATCATGCTCGAATCTCATAAGTCTAAATATTCTATACATCCCGGATCTGAAAAGATGTATCAGGATATGAAGAAATTATACTGGTGGCCAAATATGAAAGCTAACAACGCCACCTATGTGCAGAATTGTTTGACATGTTCACGTGTCAAAACTGAACACCAAAGACCATCGGGTTTACTTGTACAGCCCGAGATACTGAAATGGAAGTGGGACAACATCACCATGGACTTTTACACCAAATTCCCAAAGTCATCTCACGGTTACGATACTATCTGGGTAATCGTCGACCGACTCACCAAGTCTGCTCATTTCCTACCAATTAGGGAAAATGATTCCCTGACAAGACTAGCAAAGACGTACCGGAAGGAGATAGTGACCATACATGGAATACCAGTCTCAATAATCTGTGATTGAGACGGTAGGTTCACATCAAACTTTTGGAAGGCTTTCCAACGAGCCTTAGGTACCAATTTGGACATGAGCACCGTTTATCATCCACAGACTGACGGTCAAAGTGAACGAACCATCCAAACTCTAGAAGACATGCTACGAGCATGTGTGATTGACTTTGGAAATGGATGGGTTGACCACATTTCTTTAATGGAATTCTCCTACAAGAACAGTTATCATGCCAGTATTAAGGCTGCCCCTTTTGAAGCATTATATGGTCGAAAGTGCAGTTCACCTGTGTGCTGGGCAGAAGTAGGTGAATTTCAGCTCACTGGACCAGAGTTAATCCAGGAGACTACAAACAAGATCGTGCTCATAAAGCAAAGAATTCAAGCTGCTCGCGATCGACAAAAGAGCTACACGGACCGGAAACACAAACCTATGCAATTTGAAGTAGGTGACAGTGTCATGCTCAAGGTATCACCTTGGAAGGGTGTCGTACGCTTTGGTAAACGTGGAAAACTGAATCCACGATATGTCGGCCCTTTCAAAGTAATAGCCAGGATCGGGGAGGTAGCTTATCGTTTAGAGTTGCCCCAACAATTGAGCCGGGTACACTCTACTTTTTACGTGTCTAATCTAAAAAAGTGCTATGCTGAAGAACCATTGGCTATGCCATTTGAAGGAGTTCAGTTTGACGACAAACTCTAGTTCACTGAAGAACCAGTAGAAATCATGGAGAGGACGGTTAAGAAATTGAAACGCAGTCGCATCCTGTTGATCAAAGTACGTTGGAACTCGAGGAGAGGTCCTGAGTTCACTTGGGAACGAGAAGACTCGTTCAAAACCAAGTACCCACACTTGTTGACCTGACCGGTGACTTCATATTAAGCTTTGAGGACAAAGCCAAAATAATGGGATGGTGCTGTAAAACCTCTGTTTTTATCTTATTGACTTTGTCAACTGTTGTACTCACTATTTTTGGAACCGATACAATTCCACTTTTATATGACTTATTAATAATCAAATCCTTTTTGTCATACTATTATTTCATATTTATTTGTACAATTGTATGAACCTTTAGTCTTTACTGACTACGTTGGCAATTGACTGGCCACATGATTTAACAAGGACTCACCACCTCAGTACACACTTTTGATAAACTGTAACATTATTTAATTTATTTATTCAGTACCTGGATTTATATTTATATGTATATATTTACATATATCTCACACTATGAACAAACACCTATCACTTTAAAACAATGTCTATTATTACATAATGTCATTTATTTATTTTGTTCAAGTAAAATAATTATAATGATATACTGATTATATACTTTCACCAAGTGATCTAAAGGTTTAACCAAAATACCTAGAAACTTTACAAATATCTACACTATAATACATGGACTAATATTAACTCCCAATTTAATACAAGTCAACACATATATACCCTAAAAATACATGTGTAGTCGTGTATGTGTGCACATACACATCCATAATTACTTGTTAACTTACAAGCAACCTCAAACATTAATCTTATGCACACTATGCTAAGTACTATATTACTTACACACTCCATACTCACACCTTACTTACTCCATACTTCACCATACACAATACACTATGTTGTCATACTCTTGTCCCCTTTGACTTCACAAAACACACGGCTAAAAACAACTTTGAAAGGGAAACAAGTTACTAATTAGGGCATGTGCATAATATCTCAACATATACTACACCAAATATCTTACATGATCTTACTAAGATTCATAGTACTCAACTAGGATACTCTTTGGATCTCTCTCTTTCCTAGTTATATCCGAATATAACTTGAACCCACACACACACAACACAAATTACTTGAACATCCTCACATCTCTCTCTCAAACCCACCGCTTGCATTTCTCTTCACCAAAAATCCTTCAAAGTTCATTTACAACTTCATTTACTAGCCTAAATCTATGTCTCTTTCATCTTAAATACCAATCATTGTTACTCCTACAACAAGCTTGATCTCCAAGACAACTCCAAGGGTACTCACAAGCTAGGAAGGTCACGGCTAGGTTTTTACATAGGCAACCACCATTGTTGAACACAAGTCCAAGTTACTACTAGTTCACTTATTCACTCCTAGAACTATCTAACAAGTAAGTATCATGAAACCTATCTTTTCTATATACCTTCATTAGCATACACTTGAACATATATATACATCTCTAGTAAAAACTTAACCTAAAACAAATCTAAGAAAACCTAGACAAAAATAGGTCACGGCATAAAATGATGTATCACTTTATGTGATGAAAAACCTTGTTAACTATGGTGACCACAACCTCATGAACATGCTAAACTAAAAACCACAAAACCTATGCATGTATATAAATCTAGACGTGGGGTTTACCGTCATTGTGTGATGAATAACTTTGAAATATTGTTATAAGCCTATAAATCATTAGATCTAGGTTACTAACTAAACATGTTAACTAGTTGCCTTAATGGATTATAAGGCCTAATGAATAGTGTGAATATAGTTAGGCCCATTAAGCCCACTATGTAAGCCCTATAGAAACTAGGAGCCCATTAAGCCCACTAGGATAATCATACTTAAAATAATATTTATTTATGTTAAATAATTATATTATAAAACTTTTTGTATTAAAAATGGGATTTAATAAAATTTCGGGTTAAAAGGGTGATTTAATAAAGTTTCGGACTAAAAGTGTAAATTATAAACTTTCGAATTGATATTGTAATTTAAATAAGTCTAGAGGCTTAAATGGTCATGTTTGGAAACTCATTTTAACAAAAGTAAACACATAAGGACCTACCTTGTAATTTGCTGAGAGTCTAGTGGTGTTTTATACACCATTCAAGACTTAAACTAAAGTAGGAGGACCATTTTGTAATTATTGTTAGTTGTGTGCCTTTTTGTAACTTGATTAGAACCTTAGGGACTCCCTTTGCCACTAACCAAAACACATAGGAGCCCTAGGGGGCTTTCTTGCCACGTTAGTTAAGTTAAACAAACCCTAAGTAAACCCTAGGGACCATTTTGGCCTTTACTAAAACTTGTTTGGTGCCTAGGGAGCGTTTATGAAACTTTCCTAACCCTAACCCTAACCGTATACTACAAGGATTAAAAATGACAATACTTGGAACTTTTATGAGCCCTAGTTACACGTGTAACTAGGGAGGGACTTGTTTTGCAATTATGGGAAAGTTTTACAAACCCTAGGGGTATTCTAGTAATTAACCGCGGGTAAATATATAATCGAGGCACTAAAATGTAATTTTCATAAACTATAACAAACCCTAATTTATTATATATATATATACCCAATATTAGAAACGTAAAATATAAATAAATAAAACACTCGTTATTTTTCCCAAACATATAATTTAATAATTACATAAACCTTCGGGAACGTTGAATTAAATTAAAATTAAAATGTTATACATTTTTATAAACGTTATTTATATGTAATATAAATTAAATATGGTTAACTTATAAAAATAAATGTATTAATTATATTTATTTCTTTTCACCTTTAAATATATATATAACTTTCTTTTATAAATATTTAAATTACTTTATAAACGATATAAGTACGAGAATATTAATTAAGCAAATTAATCAATTAAACGATATTATTTATTTACACTTAAAAATAAATTCTTCTATTACTTGTACAACAATAAAATAAATTAAAGATGTCGTAATAAAATGCTTAAAACCAGTATAAGCATGCACAGACTTGTTCTGAAACTTTTATGCATTATGTTATGCATTTACTGAGATCGTATAATTGTTTAGGTTGTTGACTGTATCGTGAGCATCACATCAGATTTTCTTGTGACTTATTGTTGTACTACTGAGGTGAGTTC
Organism: Glebionis coronaria; assembly: GCA_025667525.1. Taxonomy (NCBI): domain Eukaryota; kingdom Viridiplantae; phylum Streptophyta; class Magnoliopsida; order Asterales; family Asteraceae; genus Glebionis; species Glebionis coronaria. Next base: position 229,142,887 of record CM046879.1, read on the forward strand.
ATGGCCCCACTTTGTATATTAACAAAAATTTAAAGCCTTTTATGGGGAAGAAACATGCAACATATTTATTTGATGGACATAAAATGAACTACGAAACATTTGATTAAATTTGCCTATTGTAGATGAACCCGCATGACCCCTGCATCTGAAACTGTTAAAATTGTTGAATTGCGTGAATATATAAATAGATCTATTTGGGATTGACCATCCCCATCTGGGTGAGTAGCGCTCACTGTGCCTAGGCTAGGACAACATATGTTTAACATGTCGGAACATAATATTGGGTGCATTTTTATTAATGCGAAGGGTCCTCATTTGTTGTGGACTTAACCTGTCAAGTATCAGTTTCGGGCAATAGGGAATGTAATTATCTTTAAGTATTGATGCTATGTGCATTACTACTTTAGTGAATGTTTATTGTCCAAACTCATTTTATTAAACTTGTGAATTCACCAACTTTATGTTGACTCTCTAAGCATGTTTTCTCAGGAAACTGAAGCAGGTATTGACGGGCATGGAACCAAGCATCATGATAGGCTGCATTTATAGAGATCATCTGGGTTTTATAAACTGGGAATGATTTCAACTACTGAATAATGTTTAAGACATTTTTAATAATATTTTCACTTTTACTCATGTAATAAATGTAATGTTAACGCTCTACATACTATTTGCTGTTGATCCACCCACGTGACACCCAATTATTATTTCCGATGCATTTGACCAATTTGGGGGTGTCACAAGAACGACCGCGGAATTTACGTGAGACAAGGAGATAACGTTCCCTATTCTTTCAGACATGGACTATAGGGTCGGATCATTAACTATCGACATAACCCTCGGAGACCATGTTATAGAAAGCATGTGTATTGATGGAGGATCAGCAGCAAGCATACTGAACGAGCGTTGCTTCGCACGACTATCGTGGGAAATAAAGAAGGAGTTGAAGGACACCACACAAGTCCTTACAGGTTTTAATGGTGATAAAACCCGACCGCTGGGACACCTCTGCACGCAGGTAACTATCGGAAGCGCAGATCACTCGAAAATTGTGTGGATGGATTTCATGATTGGAAGATCACGATCATCGTATAGAGGTATCATAGGACAACCAGCGCTAAAGGCACTACACGCGGTACCCTCTACAGTGCATGTTATGTTCAAATTCCCAGTACGACACCATCCGCAACATAGACACACTCGAAGGGGGTAGCAGCACCTCCAGCCACAACGCGAAAAGGAAAGATATAGAGCAGGGTGAGCGCACCATGGAACCCACTTCACGGATGATGAAGAGGAGATGTATCTAATAAGATTCCCAAACAAAAAGAATATTCATGCGCAAAGGCTCACCAGAAGGGCTTCCATGGGCCTTATTTTCGACAAGCTTCGCAGGGAAAGGAGGGCCAGATGCAGGGTTCATCCTCACACACCAAGGTGACATAAAAATAACCTATGTGCTGATGTTTGACTTTCCCACCGCAGGCAGAAAAGCAGACTATGAAGCCCTAATAGCAGGTCTGAGATTAGCACTCATAATGGACATAAAGAACCTAGTGGCCTACGCGTACAACCCATTATTGGCAAATAGGGTCGTAGGGTCATGCGAGCCACGAGGACATATGCTAATCCAGTACGCGTAAAATATAAGGGCCATAACCAGGCAGTTCGCAGAGTTTGCCATACGAAAAGTCTCCAAGGAAAACAGCGAAATCTCAGCTGACATGGATCAACTCTCAATTGTGGACATGGATAAACCTCCTAGTCACGTACTAGTCCATTTCATCCTACACAAAAATATAAGTGCGGATCCTGAGCCAACCACATGGATGACAACTATTAGGGAATTCCTGACATACAGTTCGCTGCTAAGCAATACGAGGAAAGCCAGACAAGTACAGATGAGAGCGAGACACTTTAAAGTCATCAATGGGACACTGTACAAACAATCAAGTAATGGGCGAACACTACAATGTCTAGCGCTAGAGCGAGCACGGGTAGTCGTGGAAGCCGCGCACAAAAAAGCATGCACATACGGCCCGATAGCTGTGGTTGATGAGATTACTCGCTCAGGTTATTTATGGCCATTTATGCACAAGGATGTTCGTAAAAGGGTGGCGCGATGTCTCCGATGTTAGGCGGACCCAGGTCATAGGAAAGATCCTAACATGGTCACTTGGTCGCCCTCGACAAAAGAAGAGGGAATCCTCTCAAAGCTAGGGCATACTCTAGGTTTTCTAACCACGTCAGTAAATAACATGGCGCGACGAGTAGTAGCAATACTCCCATCACAAAGTTACCACCAACAAAAAAGCAAAGGAGCAATCACACCTTCAGTTAGAAGAATCACCCGCATTGCGCGACAAAGAGATCAAGAAAACAGGCTAACAGAAGCACGAAGCATGCAACAGCGCAGACGAACAAGTGAAGGACTTCAGTGGACTAGGATGAACACGGATAGCTATGCGCAGTCAATGCCTAGTCCCATGAGGAGTAACTCAGGAGATAACCAAGATTTCGGGTGATATTCTCCCTAGGATGTCGCACCACCAACATGGATCATTTTCTTAGATGTAGACAGCCCCCAATAAAGATCCATGAATTTTTTTTGTTTTTTCAAGCACTTTAGGATTTCCCTTTTATGTTCTTTGTTTCAACATTTGCAAAAATATGAATAAAACACTACAGTTCCTAGCTAGTTCCGCAGTCCAATTATTTCTTTTTTTATCTTTTATGCATAAGAGTAATTTTCTTTTCTGAAAATAAAATTTGGTCCTCCGTTGTACATGTACAATTAAACGTTTCCAGGAGAAATAAAAGTTTACCCTACTAATTAAACTTGTCACGTAAGAGGGACGCACCCCCAGTGGCGCCAGATCAGGTATCCTTTTTTAGGTAGCTTACTATAAGACGTTGTAGTAAGTGTGGCATTCCTCATACTCTATGATGGATATGCACAAGACACAGTGTACACGCCTAACAAACACGTAATTATCTATGACATCGTTTATGGTAGTAGTGGCAGGCCACACGTAATAAACTTTCAACTCACCCATAGGCTGAAAACTACACTTCACTGAATGTACTCATAAACAAGCACTTATACTCATAATCTCAGGCGTGGGTACGAAAACCTGGACATAACGCTAGATGTAACTAACAGCACAAGACACTATGGACACAAAAAAGTTCTTACTTTGCCAACAAGATGTTAGAAAAGGTACATAGTTACAACTAGTACGACATCTATACTTTATACTAGATCACCAGTTGAAGGCGATCTCTTTAATCTACGATGCGATGGGTTCAACGACGCACGACGTTGTGCCCAAGTCTCCTTCATATATTGCAAGACACGTATGTGATATACATCAATGGAAGGCAGACTAACCGGTACACCATCAGATCTATTAGGGTGCGCCAAACCTAAGCCAATGACAACATTTGTAGCAGAAGACTTGTTCTTCTTCGCTACGCGTTTAGCATGATGCTTTAACTTGTCCTTAAGCGAAACCATCTTTGGTACACCAGAAGAATATATAGGAACTCATTGTTGGGAGATATCCGGCTCAGCCATACCATGGGGATCTTCCTTCGCATCCTCTTCACAATGCCTCGCCAGAGTAAGTCCCGCAATGATCACACTAATCGGTTGGTCTTGATCCTTTTCAATAACATCTATGATGGGCAGCGAAAGATTTTTTAATCTACGGAACGCGGAATCAAAGCCTTCTTAAGCGTAACGAGAGTATATTGCACTACCCTCCAAAGGTCCTGTCAGTAAACCATCTTTGAAGGCGCGCTCCATGTCAAGACTTTGCCCTAATAGTTGGGCAGAAGCGAAAACCTCCTTGATCGCTCTATTGTGGTTGGGTAGCTCCAAGGCACCTTTGGCAGCTAGCGGAAGACCGTGCTTAATTAACCATTGATTCTCAGTGCGCACCGCTATTAGGTGCGGATATAGCTCCTCATCAAAGTCGGTACTCATACACTTCAGAATTTCTGCCTTCCTAGCCATATCTTGATGACAGTTGGCAACAAAGTTATCATAATTTGAAGTAAAGACTGTCATACCCTCCTTAAGCTTGGACATGGCCCAACGGTTTTCCTCCTCTTGTCTCGCACGCAGGCGGCGCTCTCGATTTATTGATTCGGATAAAGATGCCTTCTCATCCTCTAAGTATTGTATGGACCCGACATTTAAACTAGTAATGCAGCGCAGGCGCGCGAGTTTAACTTTGGCGCACACAAGCTCGTTGTCTTTTTCTTCTATAACTTGAGTAATTTTCGAATTAACTTGAGCCAAGCGCAAAGATAGAAACGACGTCTTCTTTTTCAATTGTGAGGCTAACGTTACCTCTTGCGACATGCCTATGGCCAGCTCTCTCATAAGCATTTCGTCGGACAGTTTGTCCAGAAGTTGGGCACGTCCGGGAGGGGTTAAATGTTGGTGAAAGTTGACACGAGTGAAATCTCATATCAGTTATATCACAAATCACCCTAAAACACAAAGCAAAATACCTAATTTTTATTCATAAAAGCAGTATTATGGGTATGTTTTGTTGTTTGTGCTTGTGTAGGTAAAATGATACAATTATGGAGCAAACAAGTGAATTTAAGCCTTGTTGATGAAGAAAAGACAAAAGAAGGATCAAAAGTGACAAGCCAATCAAAGTCAAAGGACCTTTCTTGACAACTTTTAAAGATAAAGGACTAAAAGTGTAATTTTGAGAAAGTCAATAACAAAGTCAAATATGGTCAACCATCAAATCAAATAGTCAAAAGATCATTATTGTGCAAGTTTGAAAGTCAAAGGGCCAAAATTGTCAAGTCTATGAAGTTTGGAGCTCAAGTTATCAATCTGCCAAGTCAACGGACTAAAAATGACAACTTTCTAGCAACTTTGCTACTTGATCCAAGTGAAACCAAACCAACCAATGAGAGGCCTTAAAATATGAGTTGCGGATTGCCACTTCACAAGCCAGGATGGCCACTCATAGCCAAAATATTAAATGCCGAATCACAACAGTGCAATCCCACTAACCATTTTTCAACCAATAGAAAATCAGAGTTTGGATAATGATCCTCAACTCACTCTCTCTTCCAATAACCACATGACACGTGTCATCTTCAAACTATCAACGAACCCAGAATCAACATCGAGAAGGAGTGCATTTTAGAACTTGTTATAAACATGAAAAGTGATCAAAATCAAGTAACGAAGCATTCCCAAGTGGTTAATTACCCTAAAATCAACACAAGAAGAAATCCCCAAATCAGTTCATCAACGGCTACATTCAGTTGGCAGATTAAGGCCATGTGGAATCTTGGGATTGGCTTCAACACGTCACTCACCTCTAACAAACCCTAGAATTCTTCTATAAATAGCCCAGATTGTACTTCATTTATGTATTGTACCTAGTGTGTGAATTTACACACACTTCTTAATTTCTCTCAACTTTTAGTTAGAATTTTAGTTAACTACTAACCTCAAGAGTCTGACAAGCTCTTGGGGTAGTTAGTTTAGTTGTAACAACTTGTAACAAACATCCACCATTAATAAACTTTCAAATTTCATTTCTGCAATTGAGTTGCCTTGTCTATAGATGTGAGAAACCATCATGCCAGAAGACAATAAGCTGATGCATTCTCTGATCAAGTAAAGTGCATTGATTCCCCATAACGAAGAGGCTATCTCTATCTCTCAATTACCTATCCTGTTCACTCAAATCTACTTCTCAATTCGGCATTCTTCTACTCCTACTGTTACTATTGTGTTTCTATTGATTATACTTGATCAATAGAACTTGTTGATGTGTTTTGGAAGCTTACCAGTTGATACCAGTTCAGACTAGTTCATTTCCATAGCCAGAATAGCATAATGAAGCAAGGGTGTTTATTTGTAGATGATGATGATGTTCTGATGGTTAAAGGTGTTTAATTGGTGGTGTTATAGTTGATCATAGTTGGCTCAGCGCCTAACTACTCCTCCAAAGGTGTCTTTTAGCTAAAAGGAAAACAAATTCTCATTTAAATTCCACTAAATTGTTTTGCCATGTTCAATTCCTAGAAATAGAGCTTATCTGTTGAATTGTGATTGATTTAGTGTACTTTTGGTGTGATATTGATGATCTGATAATTGTTAGTCTGTTACTTAGTTCTTGTTTCAGTTCTAGCCTTAAAAGTTGTTCTTATTCAGTTTAAAGTTCAGCAGTTAGTGATTTTGAGTGTCGTTGTGTTAACCTGTTGTAACTTTCCTGATTTGAGGTTCATTTGAGTTTAAGCAAGTCTTGATAAGTATCTTTTTCTGTCATAAGCTTTTGTTCAAAAAGTCTTCACAAACTTTTCATGTCAATTTTAAACTAGTGTTTGGTTAAAAGGAGTTTTTGTAAATTAGTAGTTGAGAATTGTTGTTTTGAGTTCATACATACTCAATAGGTGTCTACAAGTTTACTTGCAAAGTTTTGTGGTCAAATTCAAAGTCAAACAGGCAAATAGCCATCAAAATCTTTGGGTCAGTGTTCATTAGTGAAAACTAGCAACTTTTGATCACCTCTCAATTCTCTGTTTGTGGATGTTTTTAGTTGATTTTTGTTCCTAGTTGTAGTCCAACATATGAACTTTCATAACTAATTAGTGAAATCATACAGTTCTAAGATTTGAGGTAGTTATTAGCTTAATAATAAGCTGTTGAGCAATTGCACTTTTCTGTGATAAGTCCAAGCTGTGAAACCATTTCTCGCATTTCTATTTCAAAAACATGGCCATTTTCTTTCATATTCCTGTTCACAAACTTGATTTAAGGTGTTTTGGAAATTTTGAACTTTTTGGAATTTCTTGGTCAACGAAAGTCAACCATAAACCATTTTTGCTTATTTTAAGATTCCAACTTATTGGCTGGACCATTTTAAGAATTTCTTGACATTCCGTTCCTTTTATCACTTGCTTAATCAGTTTCATTGAAAAAATCAAAGTATGGATGTCTGATACAGCTTATAGCTTATTTTGAGCTTATTAGAATAAGCAAACTTGAGATTTACTTGATTTTAGCCAATTTCCTTGAACAAGCCTAGCTAACTTTTCATTTAAAGAGTTTTGCAAAAAACTAGAACTGTTCTGGTGGGATAATAAGCTCACACGAGCTTATTGAATACTTGGTGCCCGTTTTTGTTATAACTTTTGTTTTTATTGCATTTAGGTCCCCAGATTTTGTAACTTTGTTAATCAGCTTTTAAATTTCAATTTTTTAGGGTTTGCACTAGTAAGTTCTTTCGATTTCAGTTTGTTACAAAGTTGGCTATTCAGTTTTGCAAATTGTTGAATAGTTGTTATAGTTTGTTACTATTTTCACTTTTGGTCCATTTACTTCCTGAATTTACACATTTAGTCCTTGTACTTTTATTTTCTTTACATTCTGAGCAATTTTACTTTTGTGCAATTAATACTTGTACTCCGTGCTTTAATTATGGTAATTGCAACTTGTTTTACGGTTATACAGCTATACTATTTTCCACTATTTACGTGATTCTTTGAAATAGACATAGATACCAAATACCTTTATTAACACCAAAAACAATTAAAAACTTGAGATTGGTTGGACATTCAGTTTGTTGTGAGCTTGGAAAAACGAACTTGAATAAGATCATATATTAAATGGCGCCGTTGCCGGTTCATGACATTACGAGAGACTATTGATTAATGGTTTCGATTAGATTTTGGGATCCGTTCACCTCGTGAATGTTCCTTTTACGTATCATAAATCCAAAAGATAAAAAAATCAAAAAGATAAAAAATAAAAAAAATAAAAAAAATCACAAAATCACAAAATCAATTCTTTCCTAAGAATTGAACCAAAAAAATAAATATTCAAAAAGTAATATTTTTCCTAAAAGATTACACCAAAAATATATTGTATATATTGGTTTCCATCGTTTTTACGTACATACTATATTTTCTTAAAATTCAATAAATACAAAAATATTTTTGATATATTATTATATGTAGATACATATACGTATACGAACAACCAATACACATACTTCCATAGGTATTGCTTTTGCAATACACCGTTCTTGGGGGCGTTCCGGTCCTAAGTTCGTTTATCGATCAAAGTAAATTAAAGGCAAAAATAGATAAATACTTCCAATAGGCAAGAATTCAAAGAATACAAACTACTAAAGTGAATAGATAGGTGACGTGCTATAAAATGCCGTCTAAGGGTTAATAGGTACTTAAGTGCTTCACGCCACCTAACCGCCCGTTCACTAGTGAGTATTCTAAGAAGGAAAGCTTGTTGGGGGGTTTTGCCACCCAAGTATTACTTACATATATTATATTTTCTTGTGGATATTACTTATTGAATCTCAGAAAGGATAATCCCTTCTTTTCCAAAGTCGATCGAAAGCTCCTCTCTCACTCCTTGATTTGAGTTACATGCTCACCCGAGCGTGTGCACAAATACCTTTTGGTGTATAACCCCTTCCTCCCAAAAGGAAGAACAAGAGAAAGAACAAAAACAACACCGTCCATCAAGTCGATCCCGAGCATCGTGCTTTGAACAACACACAAGCAGCCATGGCCGCCGTTAACAATAGACCATTGATGGAGATCCTCGAATCAAATGTGGAGGGAAATGTCGATTCCATTGTTATACCCGAGATACCCGCAAACACCTTTGAGCTTAAGACACATATGATCACTTTGGTTTCTTCTACACCCTTTTTAGGGAGACCCATGGATGACCCCCATGATCATATCAAGAAGTTTTTGTCCATATGCAATACACTTAACTATAATGGGGTCCCTCATGATGTAATCACGTTGATCTTAGTCCCATTCTCTTTAGAAGGTAATGCTAGGTATTGGCTAGATAGACAACCTCCTAAGAGCATCACCACTTGGGAGTACTTTACCAAGAAGTTTTTGAACAAGTTCCTTTCCTCCCTCAAAAACCATGGCTTTGAGAAACTTAATTATTGGTTTTCAACAAAGGAATGATCAAACCTTTAGTGAGGCTTGGGAGGACTTCAAGGAGTTATTAAGAAAATGCCCCAATTATGGATTTAACAAAGTTCATCAAATCAACACCTTTTACAATGGATTAAGACCACATCATCAAGATTCCCTCAACTCTTCCGCGGGTGGAAACATTCTTTCCAAATCCACAAAAGAGGCATGGGACATTATTGAGACTAAACCCATGGTGCAAACAAATAACCAAAGAGATGAGAGGGTTCATGTTGTGCAAGATAGTTCTCACACATCCATTGATAATCAACTCCTCAAAAGTTAAAATGAGATACTTCAAGTAATGGAAAAGACTCAAAAGACGAATCAAGAGATAATACAATCCCTTATGAAAATTTCCTTGAACAACTCTCCTTCCAATGATGTGAATGCCATTTCCATAAGTTGTGAGATACGTGGAGGACCTCATTCTTACCTACAATGTGACAAGGTTCAAAATTCCCAAGGTTAATGTTATGATTATCAAGATGAACAAAGAGAGCACTTCAAACCTAATATCAACCCTAACAATCTCTCTTACAAGTCAAACAACTACCTTGCTCCACCCGGCTTTCCACCCCATCCACCCACACAAAACCAAACAAACCCTCCTCAATTGCTTCAAAGAAATCAAGGTCCTAGGACAAATTTCCAAGGATAAAATAACTTTAGAGCACCCAATACCTTTCAACATCAAGGAAATCAATTTCATGGCAACAACCAAGGGTTTTACAATCAACCTCCACCTTTCCAACCTCAAGGCTTTCAAGGGAATTTGCCACATGAATTTAACACTATTGAGCTTCTTCACAAAATGAATCAAGAGAATGAAAGGAGGTTTCAAGCCAATGAGAAAAGAATGAGGGAAATGCATGAGGAAACAAACAAGAGGTTTATGATCATTCTTAATCAAAGGCCACAAGGTGCTCTACCTTCAAACACACAAACAAATCCAAGAGAAAATGTTAATGTAATCACAACAAGGAGTGGAAAGACAACTATTGATCCTTCAATTGCACCTAAACCTTCTTTGGTTAAGCCTACTATGGTTCCACCTTGTGATAAGCCTACAACATCAAACTCAACACCTTCAATCTCTACAACTCCTACACCTCCTCATCCTACACCTACTACTCCTTTACCTTCCACACCCGTCAATGAAGAACCCAACAAAGAAAATCCTTCAACAACCACTCAACCTACACCAAAACCAAGTCTCCCATATCCATCAAGATTGAGGAAGGAAAAGATTAAGAATAAGGATAATATCCAAGTGTCAAACTTTTTGCGGATGTTCAAACAATTGAATATTAACATATCCTTTGCGGAAGCCTTAGCCAATATGCCTAAATTTTCCAAGATGATCAAGGATCTCCTTTCGAACAAAGAGAAATTGGTGGATTTGCCTAATGCTTCCTTAAATAAAAATTGCTCCGCGGTGTTGCTTAAGAAGTTGCCTACTAAGCTTGGTGACCCGAGACGGTTTTTGATTCCTTGCAATTTCCCGGGGGTGTGATAGGTGTGTAAACACCCATCCTTTCTACCACTTAATTACAATAATAACCGAGCCAAACGTGTATTTATGTCTTTTATGTCGGAATTATGCGTGGTTTGTGTTTTTGTTGTGATTTAGGACGAAAAAGTGAAAAGTGGAGAAAACACGGGCATTCACGGGCTTTTATTGAAGAAAAATACGAAAGATGAAGTCAAGAAGTCAAGAGTGCAAAAAGAACGGAAGTCCAAGACCAATTCTGAAGATTTATCGAAGAAAAAGTCGAAAGACGGAAGTTTACTTAAAGCCGAAGAACTCAAGTCTACTTTATTGAAGAATTAAAAGACGAGTTCAAAGAAATCCCGAGCCAAAAGTCATTAAAGTCCAAGATTAAAGAAGATTTAAAGGCTTAAGGACTAATTGTGCAATTAACAAAGAGATTAAGAAGGAAGGGCCTAATGATGCAATTTAGAGAAAATGAAGGAGGGGAGGAAGCTTCCTAATCCTCCCCTATATATATAGATTAGTTGTTAATCATTTTTCTTTGTTGGCTAATAGTGACAATTAGTCTTCCATTTATTTACCTTGCACCTTTAAATTCATGTCAATTTAATTACTTGTCAAATTTAAATACTTGTCTTGCACCTTAAATTCCTTTAATTTCAAGTAAGTTTCCATTTAATTATTGTCAATCTTTACTTTATCTTGTTAATCTCCTATCTACCTTTCTTAATCTTTGATTTTTATGTTTATGTTTATGTTCATGTTCTTATTTTGATCAAAGTGGGTTTTGATTATTGTGGTTAGATTTGTTAGTTTTATTGATTTGGATAGTTTGTTTATGATTATTGGATGTTTTGTTATTAGTTTGGTTTAATCTTGTGTTTGATTTTGGTTAAATTGTGATTAGATTCGTGTGTTATTGTGTTCCCTGTTCTTCGGAGTGTTTGTTTCTGTTACTGTGATTCCCAGGTAAGTTCCGGATCAACACCAAGGAGTTCCGGATCGACTCTTTGTTCATTCAGAAAACTTCCGAACCAAGGTTCCCAAGGCCAGAACTTCCGAATCAGAAAGTTCCGAACCAGGAAACTTCCGAGTCAGAAAGTTCCGAACCAAGGCTTCTTGTTCATTCGGAAGTATTCCGATCCGATTGAAGTTCCGAACCAAGGCTTCTTGATTCATTCGGAAGAGTTTCGGATCAAGGAGTTCATCCGGAAGAGTTCCGGACCAAAAGTTCCGAACCAGAGAGTGTTTATTCGGAACTTCGAAAGTTCCGAACCAAGAACTTCATTCGGAAGTATTCCGAACCAAAAATTTCCGACTCAAGAACTTCCGAACCAGGGGTTTGAATCAGCAGAAGTTCCGAACGAAGGATTGTTTTGAATAAGTGACATATTCAGAATAAGTTGTTCCGGATCAAGGATTTTGGTAATATTCCGAGCGAAGAAGAATCATTTCGAACGAAGGTGACATTCCGGATGAGTGATTGTTCCGAACGAAGGATTATTCCGAATGAGCTGTTTTCAGGTTCTTTCTAGTTTTTGTTTTTGATTTTTAATTTCAAGCTTTATTTTGCCCGCCTTTTTCCTTAGACGCACTTTAAGTTTATTTGCCTTAGCTTTATTTTAGCCTTGCCTTAGTTTTAAATTTTAGTTGCGTTTTAATTTTGCCTTAGATAGATTTAAATTTACGTAATTTACATTTAGTGCCCTTTAATTTCAGTCAAGCTTTTAAATACTTGCGCTTTTACTTTAAGTTAGAATTACATTTACTTTTAAGTCTTTGCACATTTTATATTAAGAACAACCAAAAATATTTGTTTCACCAAAAACAATAGAGTCATACTTTAAGCCAGAAATCAATTCGTTAAGATACCGAGAACTTAACTCTCAAACCATACAAAATCTAGTTATCAAATGGCGCCGCTGCCAGCTCTTTTCGTAAAGATTAACGGTTTTTTGTGAGAGACGCGTTGCTTTTTGGGATCCGTTCAATTGTGAGCGTTATTTTTCTTGCTTAAAAAAATTCAAAAAATAAAAAAATAAAAAAAAATAAAAAAATAAAAAATAAAAAAAAACCATAAAAATTAAAAATTGTTAAAAATCCATAAAAATTAAAAATTTCAAAAATCCAAAAAGATTTTATTTTTATTGTGTATATATATTGTCTTTGTGTTTGGTATTGTTTTCTTTTGTCTTTGTAGGTGTATGCGTACTAGATCTTCTAATTATCAAGAGCCCGAGACTCAAGAAGATTTAAGTATGTCAGGTGTTAACAACAACAATAATCCACCGCACCTCAACAATAACAACAATGTTCTTCCACAGCCTGATCTTAGGACAATGGAGGAACTTTGTCAACCTACCATGTTTGGACGAGGAGGACCGATTGCGCCGATGCAAATCAACGCTCCTGAGTTTTCGTTGAAGCACCACATGATTCAGCAAGTGCAAACTAACCCATTCCATGGATTTCCTGATGATGATGCCAACAAACACCTCGACAAGTTCATTACAATCACCCAACGCATGAAGTTGCCCGGTGCCACAATGGATGTTCTTCGCCTACAACTCTTCCCACATACTTTATCACATCACGCCGAGAAATGGTTTGATCGTCACCCGAAGAATTCTATTCACACTTGGGATGACATGACTCAACGCTTTTTGTCGTGCTACTTTCCACCATCCATGGTCACGAGCCTTCGCAATCAAATCAGCGGTTTCATGCTAGAATCCGATGAATCTCTTTTTGATGCTTGGGAAAGATATAATGTCTTGATTGATCGCTGTCCAAACCACAACATGCTTCTAGTCACATTGATTGATACTTTCTACAACGGTTTGACTTTTCGAGATCGTGATACGATTAATGCAGCCGCCGGTGGCACATTCATGAAAAGGAGACCCGGGGAGTGTAGAGAGCTAATTGAGAACATGACTACTCACCACAAAACTGGGATTCCTTTGCTTCTTCAAGGAACAACCCGAGAGTCAATGTTTCTTCCACTTCAGCAAACCCTGATATGACCGAACTCACCCGCATGATGACTGAAATGAGCAAAAGTATCACGCTTCTCGCTTCAAACCAACAACAACAACAAGTTAAAGCGGTTGCACCTTCTTGTGAAACATGCAGCGGTCCTCACTCATACACCGATTGTGCTTCGACTCAAGGAAATCCGGAAAATGTGTATGCAGCTTATGGTAATTATTCACCGGAAAATTACCAAGCTCGACCTCAAGGGGATAGAAATTTGCTGAGTTACCGGTCCAACAACTACATTTCACCCGGTTTTTCTCCTCAAAACCAAAACCCCGCCAACAAATACAATAGAAGCAACCAAATCCCACCAAGAGCTTCTAATCCTTATCACCCACCCGCTCAACAAACCCCACCCATTAACCCCGATGTTGAAGCCATCATGAGAACCCAAGGTGAGCAAATCAAGAATATGCAGAGTCAAATTATCAATCTTAAAGGAGATATCACCAAGCAAGGGAATGAGATAAGATCCGAGCTTCGAGATAATATTCAATCCTCCTTCAGCAATCAAAAGACTGATTTGAAGAATATGCTTGCTAGTTTCTTGCCCGCAGCTCAACCTTCTACTTCGAGTTCTCTACCTTCAAACACTGTCACCAATCCGCGAGCAAATGTGAGTGCTATTACTACTCGTAGTGGAATTACCATTGTCGATCCACCTATCCCACCCCCATCATCTACACCTCATCCACCACCATTTATCCCTACTCCTCCTACACCTAGTATTAGTACACCATTACCGTCTCCGCCTCGTCATGACGATGTCTCTAGGAAGGACCCTTCAACATCTCAACCTTTACCTACTACACCTGCACCTTCACCACCCAAACCCAATATCCCATATCCTTCTTGTTTAGGCAAGACCAAAATGCTAACCAAGGATGACTCTGAAGTGTCACGCTATGTGAAGATGATCTCTCAAATGAACTTCAACATTAGCTTTCTTGAAGCACTTGTCCACATGCCCAAATTTGTTAAAGCATTTAAGGAATTGCTGAACAAGAAGGAGAAGCTGATTGAGCTCGCCAGCACACGCTTAAATGAAAACTGCTCTGCAGTTATTCTTAAAGAACTTCTGGAAAAGCTTGGAGATCCCAGTCGTTTTGTGTTGCCTTGCGTGTTCAATAAAACTGAAGAATTTACTGCCCTTGCTGATCTCGGGGCCAGTATTAATCTGATGCCATTGAGTGTTTGGAAAACACTATCGTTACCCGACCTCACTCCAACAAAGATGACTCTTGAACTTGCAAATCGCACTCTCGCTTACCCCGTTGGTATTGCCGAAGATGTGTTTATTAAAGTTGGCACATTTACTTTCCCGGTCGATTTTGTCGTTGTTGATTATGAAATGGACCCTCGTATTCCTTTAATACTTGGTCGGCCATTCTTAAGAACCGGACGAGCTCTAGTTGATGTTGTCGAAGGTGAGTTAATCTTAAGAGTCGGGAATGATTCACAAGTTTTTAAAATGGGGAAGCTTACAGGCAAAACCTTTGGACGAGAATCAGTGAATATGATTAATGTGCTTTATGATTTTGTTGTCTACAACAATCCTTTATTCGAGTCTTGCAATGATAATCCACTTTTTCAAGATGATGTGGATGATTCTTGCTCCAATTTGGAACCTTCTCCCATTTATGATTCTCCACCGGTCTTTGATGCTTATGATGATGATGATTCTAGCTCAGATTCGGATGATTATGATGACCTTACTTCCGAGTATCTCGATCTGCCCACATATGATGATTTTGATGAGGCTGATCTTTCGAGTGATTCTTCAAATGATGAAGATCCTCCGCCATCACTCGATCCTACTTTGGACGATTACTCATTTGAGGAAGATTTCTCTGCTTTTCTCAATACGTACTTCCCTCATGAGAGTGATGCTCCTCCTTATGATTTTGAAGATTATCGTCTTGATCCTACTTTGGATTTGAAACACATTCTTTCAAAGGAGAAGAAACCGGTCGACAAAAATATCCGCAGCACGTATGAGTTAACACCTCTTTGTCCCCCTTCTGAGGACGAGGTTGTGCTTCTTCGCGGATCTTCTTCCCATTCTGCTGAGCCTGAGTGCTATTTTCCCTTAAAGGAAAAGGTGTTCGACCCCGGTATTGCAATCTTTCAGCCATCTCAGTATCCACCTGATGAAATAAAAGGAAATATCTTTGGAACTTATGGAAATCTGCTTACACCACTTCACCCTTGCTCCCATCGTGCTCCATCGCTGCTTAAGGGAACCTTGCCTATTCTTCTTTGGCTTGCCTTGTTCGCCTTAAGCCTGTGCTATTTGATGGACGAAAACTATGTCTTTGATCCTGGTGGATATGTTTCATGCTTCTTCCTATGATGATCAAGATCGAGTCAGGCTAACGACTCGATAATCAAAAATCAAGCGCTTCTTGGGAGGCAACCCATGTATCTATCTTTTCGCTTTCTTTATCCTAAGTGTAGGGGAGACCCGTTGGTTTGCTATTTCCTCTCCTCTCTCTTAATCAGGGATTCGAGCGCTCAATGATCCACTCTAGATGATTCTTGACGACCCGTGATTCCGTGTTCCATTTTCCCGGTGCTATCCTAAACTCTTTTCGATTCACTATTTTATATTTTTCAATATTAAAATAGGAATCTCTTTAGTTGTCTCTTCCTTAGTGAAATTTAAACAAAGTGCACAATGTCCTAAGTGTAGGGGAGTTTACTCCCACATGCTTAAAACATTGAGGACAATGTTTATATTAAGTGTAGGGGGGACTTCTATCAAAGTTAAGTGGTCTTTTCCTTGTATTTGTCCTCATTTTAACCGGAAAATCATTTTTTCGACATTTTTCAAAAATTTTGATCTATTTTGGCCTATTAGTTTTTCCCTTTGTATAGTTATTTTCTTCCCTTATTAGAATAATGTTTAATAAAGTGGTTTTAATTTTCAAACGTTTTGAATCTTTTGACTCAACCCGAGTTTACTTATCTAAGTTACTCTAGCTGGTATCCTTAACGTGTTTAAATCAAGTTTTGCTAGGATTTTATATAGGGAGCTATAAAACGCGAAAGTCTTAACTCTCACGGGTTAAGAACAAGAACTTTTCGCAAGTTCCTATAATTGATCCTAGAGAGTCGTTTATTAAGGGAACTTTAAAATGCGATTTCTAAACTTGAAAATGTCTAAGAATTTGCAAGATCCTATAGGCGACTCGAAAACCCAAAACTTTGATTTAATAGGCTAATTATCCACGAGTCTCATTCCTTGAGATTTTAAACTGTGGAGAACGAGAGATGATAGAGCCAATTATAAGTTTGGTATTCTTTCGGCATTTGAGTTAATTATGAGCCTATTCTCCCATCGCTTGCTAATAAATTTATCTGCAATAAATAAGGTTGTACGATTTGAAAAGTTACTTAGCTTCTAGCCCAAGATCGTTTAAAAGTTTCTCGGTATGGATTAGAGTTCATAGCCAAGGCATAACTTATTGAAGCGGGATGCGAAGATTGGCGAGTCCGAAAGGGCCCTAACAAGGCATGAGGGCTATATTTTGTTGCTAAAGATCCAAAAGTGATGTGAAGAATCATTTATCGAAAATCAATATGAAGGATCGAGACACATGACGAAAAGCAAAAACTCCCCAAAAGTAATGGAGAAGTGTATCCGAAAAGACCCTAGAAAGGTATGAGGATAAATAGATCCAAGTCATAAAAGGAGACGGATCGTTGTATATCAAAGTCCAAAATAAAGATTGGAGAAAAATGAAGAAGTCGTGGTCCAAGTATGAATCTCTCAAAACTTCAAGTGAAGAAATTCCTATATGAAGAAGAAGACCATTATTTCATGAACGTCTCTCAAGGTTTGAAGTATGAAGTCGCTGCCAAATATCGGTCCGGGAAAGGTCTTAAATCGCGAAGCGAGTTATGCCAAGATATGAACTTTATGAGGTCCCGAGAAGCAGTTTTAAAAGATTTTGTCCTTTAGCTAACTATTGATTAAATCGTTCACTTTATTTTCGGACTAAATAATTATCAAAATAAGTCAACAATGCATCTTCGTGATCATTCAAGACAATAATAAAATATAAGAGATACACCTAGGAATAAGGGAGTCTAAGTGAATAATTGGCCCACATGAGTTCGTGTTAGTTTGCTAACTTATAATAACAATGATCTCGTTTCTAAGCTTGGTTTGGAGAAAGTGAAAACTTGAGGATGATGATTATTCATGACATTTCCAAAACCCAAGGTATGCTTTTGATTTCTTTATTTTGTATGTTTTTAATTTTCTATCTCTTTAATAAAGGCCAACGTGGATTGATTATGATGAAAAATGTAAACGTGCTTTGTAACTAATGCATTGCATGAGGACATTGCAATGGTCAAGTGTAGGGGATTTGATAGGTGTGTAAACACCCATCCTTTCTACCACTTAATTACAATAATAACCGAGCCAAAACGTGTATTTTAGGTCTTTTATGTCGGAATTATGCGTGGTTTGTGTTTTTGTTGTGATTTAGGACGAAAAGGTGAAAAGTGGAGAAAACACGGGCATTCACGGGCTTTTATTGAAGAAAAAGACGAAAGATGAAGTCAAGAAGTCAAGAGTGCAAAAAGAACGGAAGTCCAAGACCAATTCTGAAGATTTATCGAAGAAAAAGTCAAAAGACGGAAGTTTACTTAAAGCCGAAGAACTCAAGTCTACTTTATTGAAGAATTAAAAGATGAGTTCAAAGAAATCCCGAGCCAAAAGTCATTAAAGTCCAAGATCAAAGAAGATTTAAAGGCTTAAGGACTAATGGTGCAATTAACAAATAGATTAAGAAGGAAGGGCCTAATGATGCAATTTAGAGAAATGAAGGAGGGGAGGAAGCTTCCTAATCCTCCCCTATATATATAGATTAGTTGTTAATCATTTTTCTTTGTTGGCTAATAGTGACAATTAGTCTTCCATTTATTTACCTTGCACCTTTAAATTCATGTCAATTTAATTACTTGTCAAATTTAAATACTTGTCTTGCACCTTAAATGCCTTTAATTTCAAGTAAGTTTCCATTTAATTCTTGTCAATCTTTACTTTATCTTGTTAATCTCCTATCTACCTTTCTTAATCTTTGATTTTTATGTTTATGTTTATGTTCATGTTCATGTTCTTATTTTAATCAAAGTGGGTTTTGATTATTGTGGTTAGATTTGTTAGTTTTATTGATTTGGATAGTTTGTTTATGATTATTGGATGTTTTGTTATTAATTTGGTTTAATCTTGTGTTTGATTTTGGTTAAATTGTGATTAGATTCGTGTGTTATTGTGTTCCCTGTTCTTCGGGGTGTTTGTTTCTGTTACTGTGATTCCCAGGTAAGTTCCGGATCAACACCAAGGAGTTTCGGATCGACTCTTTGTTCATTCAGAAAACTTCTGAACCAAGGTTCCCAAGGCCAGAACTTCCGAATTAGAAAGTTCCGAACCAGGAAACTTCCGAGTCAGAAAGTTCCGAACCAAGGCTTCTTGTTCATTCGGAAGTATTCCGATCCGATTGAAGTTCCGAACCAAGGCTTCTTGATTCATTCGGAAGAGTTTCGGATCAAGGAGTTCATCCGGAAGAGTTCCGGACCAAAAGTTCCGAACCAGAGAGTGTTTATTCGGAACTTCGAAAGTTCCGAACCAAGAACTTCATTCGGAAGTATTCCGAACAAAAAAGTTCCGACTCAAGAACTTCCGAACCAGGGGTTTGAATCAGCAGAAGTTCCGAACGAAGGATTGTTTTGGATAAGTGACATATTCAGAATAAGTTGTTCCGGATCAAGGATTTTCGTAATATTCCGAGCGAAGAAGAATCATTTCGAACGAAGGTGATATTCCGGATGAGTGATTGTTCTGAACGAAGGATTATTCCGAATGAGCTGTTTTCAGGTTCTTTCTAGTTTTTGTTTTTGATTTTTAATTTCAAGCTTTATTTTGCCCGCCTTTTTCCTTAGACGCACTTTAAGTTTATTTGCCTTAGCTTTATTTTAGCCTTGCCTTAGTTTTAAGTTTTAGTTGCGTTTTAAGTTTGCCTAAGATAGATTTAAATTTGCGTTATTTACATTTAGTGCCCTTTAATTTCAGTCAAGCTTTTAAATACTTGCGCTTTTACTTTAAGTTAGAATTAGATTTACTTTTAAGTCTTTGCACATTTTATTTTAAGAACAACCAAAAATATTTGTTTCACCAAAAACAATAGAGTCATACTTTAAGCCGGAAATCAATTCGTTAAGATACCGAGAACTTAACTTTCAAACCATACAAAATCTAGTTATCAGGGTGGAAAATTACATGGCACTAGCGGATCTTGGAGAAAGCATTAATCTCATGCCATTATCGGTTTGGATAATACTTTCACTTCCCGAGCTCACACCTACAAAAATGACACTTGAATTAGCCAACCGTTCAATAGCTTATCCGGTGGTAATTGCGGAGGATGTTTTTGTTGGAGTGGAGAAATTCACATTTCCCGCGGATTTTGTAGTGGTTGATTATGATATGGATCCGAGAGTTCCTCTTATTGTTGGTAGGCCATTTTTTAGGACGGGTCGTACTCTTATAGATGTGGTAGAAGGTGAACTCACAATGAGGGTAGGAGATGAAAGAGTTGTGTTTAACATGGGAAAGTTGTCTAAGAAATCCAATGAGCCCGAAATGGTGAAACATATTAATGTTCTTAATAAGGAGGAGACTCAAGATGATATCCTTGATGAAGTTTGTGGTGAATATTTTTATGAAGCTTGCACAAGTGGAAAATATGATCCTCCCTATGTTGAGACCATAGCCTCCATTACCTAATCATTGGATTTTCATGAACCTTAAGAGCTTAACTTTGATGATTTTGTGATTCATTCCAATCCTCTTTTTGAAACATCATTTGATAACCCACTTTTTCACCATGATGAGGAAACCAATGAGGAATATAGTGATGATGAACCTCCTCTTTTTGATACACCAATTTATGATGAATATAGTGATGATGAGTTCTCTATTTGTGAGCCTCTATTATTTAATGATCACACTTCCTTGGGTTTTGAGGAGTTACATGTTGAGTCACCAATCTTTGACATACCAATCTATGATTGTTGGAAATACATTTTGACGTATTTAGAAAGGATCGGTCACTCCAATGATATTGGGCTCGTGATCCAATATAGCCCATATAGCCCACATGTAGGGTGGGCTATATATACCCCCTCCTAGCATGTTAGGAGGGGTTGCTCATTTGTCATTTTACACTTTCATTTATCAAACTCACTTTCTCTCTCTACTTCTCCTCCTTCTCTCCTTTCTCTCTCTAGTTCATCGTCCATTTCCATCCATCTCAATAGATATTTCATATATTGCTTAATCCTTAGAAAATATGGACCTACAATTGGTATCAAGAGCCATGGTTAAATCTTAGGATTTGCGTGTTTTATCTTTTGTTTTATTGGTCAATTTTTTTTTCTTTTGCTTTGGTTTCGTATCCGGTAAAATTTTGATCTGTTAAATATGATATATCTAATCAATTTTTATTGATTTTAATTTGTATATTTTAAATTTGTCTAACCAATTTTTATTCGTCAAATTTATATCTGATTGGCTGACAAGTTGTGGTTCTCGTTCATTTTGTCTAATATTTTTTATTTTTTTTTATTTTTTTATCATCTTTTATCACTTTTCTATCAGTTCTGTGTTTCTAAGCCTTCAAACTCAATATTGTCTCCATCAACACTCAAGTCATCATTTTTTTGGTCTAAATCTGGATTCAGGATAAGCAGTAGAAGCGCATTCCGGATAAGCAATAGAAGATGCATTTTGGATAAGCAGTCGAAAATTTTTCCGGATAAGCAGTCGAAATTTTTTTCCGGATAAGCAGTCGAAATTTTTTTTTCCGGATAAGGGGTCGAAGTTGTTTTCCGGATAAGGGATCGAAGTTGTTTTCCAGATAAGAGGACTTAGCAGTATTCAGGATAAGCAGAAGTAGTTATTCCGGATAAGACTTCAATTCGTGTTTTCCGGATAAGAGATCATAAGTTGTTTTCCGGATAAGAGATCAGAAAAATTATTCCGGATAAGCTAATTCATGTATTCCGGATAAGAGATCAAAAGTTGTTTTCCGGATAAGATTAGAGGTTGTTTTTCGGATAAGACATCCAAAATCACACTCAAACATATTCAAACATAACAGGAACCAACTCACTCATCTCTGGAACTCAAACTCGAACCTCAGACTCACACTCAAAAGTCACGGCTTAGACTCAACACACACTCACACAACTTCAACAAGAAGACTCGACAACCACAAATCCACACACCCTCGAGACAGACTCGAGACAAACAGACTCGATTTCACCAAAAGACTCTCAACACAGGACCCACACCCTCGTCACACTCGACTCACTCTTTCGTCTTGTCGACTGACCATTCTCGACCCTCGAACACATAAAACCACTCTCGACAATCACCTCACTCACACCAACTCTCGTACTAACTCAACACCTCACCTCAACGACTCTAATACAAGACTCAATCAAACCTACACCACAAACCAAACACACTCTTTTTGACATCACACAGACAACTCACAAAACTTCAACACAACACTAGACTTCAAACAAAACTCATAAGACTTAAACACACCTCAATCAAACCTACACTTCTCACAACACAACTCAACACTGACTGACTTGAAAGACTCAATCACAATCCACGACTCAAACAAACCAACACTCAAACTCACACACTCCACAGCAACACACGATCTCAGTCACAAACACAAACTCAACCAACACCCACTCTTGACTCTACACCAACATCTCGTGATTCAACAATCACAAGATTCCATTCAGATAACAAAAAGTAAAAAACCTACCCGAGACTTATCTTTTGAGAAATCTTGAAGACCAATAACCTTCGTGCCTCTGCTTTAACTATTAAAAACACATTCAGTTTGGTTCTTTGATGTACACGCAGCCTATGTTATATGTTCGTGTTTGTTAGTTGAGATTTGATGTTATTCGGATGAGTTGTTTTAAGGAGGCTGGTGATTTAAGGAGGCTGGTGATTTGAAAGCTATTGAGATTGGTTTAGACTGGTACTATTATTAGGATGAGTGGAGGTTGTGGTATTTTTATGTGAGATGGGAGAGAAGAAGCAAAAAATGGCTGTGGTTTTTGAGATGAGGAGAGATGAGGGGGCGAAGTAAACAAGAGTGTGAGAATATTTAGAGTGTTTGAGATTGTGTGTGAAGTTAAGGAGAAAGTGAGATAAGAGGGGACGGAGAAATCAAGAGAGGAAAAGACATAAGAGTGTGGAAGGATATATCTAATTTATACACGTGCAAGGATTACGTGTGTTACTTTGACTTTGACTGGGCCAACATTTCTATTTGCAGAAAAAGGTTGAATTCTGAAAACCCTGGCTAATTGCTCTTTATCAAGAAGTTGAGTACATAAACGGACTAAAGGCGCACAAATATCCAAATATTATGCTAAAGTGTTGGGCCGAGTAACACTGGATTAATAGTCCTTGTCAATTATATTAATTTTGATGGACATTTTTTACTCATATTAATTTTGGCATAAGTAGGTCTGTGTTTTTATACTTTTCACTCAAAAGGTATTTCATTTCAATTAAAAGTTTTCTTTGGCAATTTTTCGTTGACGTAAACATGGATGAATTGGCTTTCGAGTAGTTGTTATTTTTTGAACGAAAGTGTTTAATCTTCAAAAACATTTCTCGGTCTTACCAACTATGAAGTTATCCGGTAGTGTTCCTCCGACAACAAACACGTGTACTTCATTTCGTTGCTCGATTGATCATCAACAATTATCGTTCATCGAAATTCAATGGATTCGTTAAATTCCACTTTTCAAGAGGGAGACTCGCATCACATGCAAGACAACGCTAGAAGAAGTGCCCTCACGTCAGTTCAACTACTTCAGTCTCATCTTGTCACTCTTTCATGGATTCAAGGAGGGAGCGAATTTGTGACACTCTTTGGTCAAGATCGTCATATATTTATGGAATCGATGTTCATCATCTTGAACCAACTAGCAGAGCAACTCCACAATGAAGACTTTAATCACTCTGCATCAGAAACAACATATCAGGCTCTTGTGACACAACTCACGCCTTTCCTCCAATTCAATATCATCAAGTCTGACAATTCAGGGATATGCCGGTCATTTTTTCGAGACACACAAACTGAGCTTCAAGTTTTCCGTGGTACACTATTGAAACTTTTGTCATCGGTCTCGTCTTCGATTTATGAAAAATCCCGACTTCAGCAAGCGTGTGATAATGGAGTGCGAGATTCTATGATGCAAGAGAAAAATAATCATACAATTGACGCGTTGGAGGCTGCTAAAAAATGTAAGGACATAGAATCAACAGTTAAGCATGACATCAGCAACACATCAGGGAATGTTACAGATATCTCTTATGATGACACCATACCTGTTTATGATGAAGAGCCTACACATATGGTACAATGTAATGTTGTATATGATGTCTATGTGGATGAACTAACGCATGTTGAGCATTCCGAACCTATTTATAACAAACATAGCATGGAAAACTGTGATAGTTTTATCACTTTAGATTCATCTGATGTGCGTCATAATGGGTGAGAGATTGTTTAGAATGTTATAGTACATCATGATAAATGCTTTATGACTGCGTCGTTAACTGATTCTGATTCCAAGATTAAAGAGCTCGAACGATCGTGGCTCAGCAATCGAAAGAGCTTGAGGATGCCAAAATTGAATTTTCAAAGAAAACGGACAAATTTGAAAAGTATTTTGAAAAACTTGAAAAGTCAAACGTTGTTTTTGAACGAAAATTAGATCAAACAGTTCTAGATTCTAAAGCTGAAAAGGATAATCTTTTGAAACAAATTAAGTTGCTAGAATCTAAATTGGCATCCCAAGATAAATTGGTCAAAGAGAATGAGACTTTAAAGGCTCAAGTACAGGAAAAGGTCTTTGCTATAGCTGCGTTGAAAAACGAATTGAGGAAAACCAAAGGAACTAGTATGGATACTAAGCTTGAAAAACCATCAATCTTGGGGAAACCGCCTACAAATCAGTTCGTTAGACAACCGACTGCATTTAGATCCGAGCGACCACAATCCTCGAGACCGCGATTTGCCTCCCAAGTTGATTTGGTTCATCTTTCTAGACCAGTTTACTCCAGCAACTAGGCCCAGTATGACCAAAACAGCTTTAGCAAGACCTAATCACATGATTGCCTCTAGTCTCCCTAGACATAGTCCAAGGAATACGCCTCGAACTAGTTCAAATGACGTTCACCATAAATCTGGTCTGAGGGAAGTTAAGCAAAAGACACATGTAAGAGATAGGAATTTCAAACCTAGACATATGCCTTCTAGATTACCCAACACTGCTAACCATAGCATGTCAAATCCTAGGAGCATCAATCAATCGTCTAGGAATTCTAGATCTTACTCGGACATTAAATATGCTACTTGTAAAACATGTAGAAAATGTGTCTTTACGGTAAATCATGATTCTTGTATCAAGAAACTACTTAATGAGGTGAACTCCCGTGCTAGACTTAAATCCCAGTGGGTTGCTAAAACCAAACCCGTTGGTAAAATGTAGCGCCCCACTGGTAGAACTTTCACTCTTGTAGGAAACGAGTGCCCTTTAACTAGGATAGTCTCCGATTCTACTAAGACTACTAGGGAGGAAATTGCAAAGGATGATGATAGGTGTGTAAACACCCATCCTTTTTACCACTTAATTACAATAATAACTGAGCCAAAACGTGTATTTTATGTCATTTATGTCGGAATTATGCGTGGTTTGTGTTTTTGTTGTGATTTAGGACGAAAAGGTGAAAAGTGGAGAAAACACGGCATTCACGGGCTTTTATCGAAGAAAAAGACAAAAGACGAAGTCGAAAGATCAAAAGTGGAAAAAGAACGGAAGTCCAAGACCAATTCTGAAGATTTATCGAAGAAAAAGTCAAAAGACGGAAGTTTAACTAAAAGCCGAAGAACTCAAGTCAAATTTATTGAATAATTACAAGACGAGTTCAAAGAAATCCCGAGACAAAAACCATTAAAGTCCAAGATTTAAGAAGATTAAGAAGATTAAGGACTTAATCTTGCAATTAAGGAAAAGATGAAAGAGGGAGGAAGCTTCCTAAGCTCCTCCCTAATCTCCCTATATATAGTTCATTATGTATTCATTTGCAAGTTGTTGTTGGCTTGACAACCCACTCTTCCACCATTTTCATTTCCCTGCACTTTTATTTCTTGTACCTTAATTTCATGTATTGCACCTTTAAATTCCTTTTAATTCCAAGTAAGTTTACATTTAATTATTGTTGAATCTTTACTTTTCTTGTTCAATCTCTCATCTACCTTTCTTGTTTGATTTGTTCTTAATCTTTATGTTCATGTTCTTGAGTTTTATGGTTTTAGATCAAGTGGGTTTTGATCATTTTGGTTATGATTGTTAGTTTTGTTGATTTGTTTTGATTGATTATTGTTAGTTGATGCTTATTGGTTGTTTTGGTTTAATCTCTTGGTTTGTTTTGGTGAGATTTGATCAAATTCGTGTGTTGTTGTTCTTCCCCGTTCTTGGCTTAAGTTACTGTATCTTGCCCAGATATTCCGGATCAATGCCCTTTTATTTTTATTCCGGATCAACTGATTTCTTTGTTCTTCATTCGGAATAATCAGGTATTCCGGATCAAGCTCTTCGTTCGGAATATCATTTATTCCGGATCAAGGTCCTTCATTCGGAATATTATTTATTCCGGATCAAGTCCTTCGTTCGGAATAAAATTTATTCCGGATCAAGGTCCTTCGTTCGGAATATTATTTATTCCGGATCAAGCTCCTTCGTTCCGAATATTATTTATTCCCGATCAAGGTGTTCCGTTCGGAATGTTGGTTATTCCGGATCAAGGATTTTATTCCGCATCAATCATTTTCCCCTATTTATTCCGGATCAAGCCTTATTCCGGATGAGCAGTTTATTCCGGATAAGCAATTATTCCGGATGAACACGTTTATTCCGGATGAAGGTTTTATTCCGAATGAGTTTTTCAGTTTTTATTTTTAAGCTTTATTTTTCCCGCCTTTTTTCTTTATTTGCACTTTTACTTGCGTTCCTTTTAGTCTAAGTTTAAGTTTGAGTTATTTACCTTTATTGCTTTTAATTTCTCGTCATTTACTTTTCGTCAAGTTTTTATCTTTCAGCATTTCTTTTTACCGTCTTTACTTTATTCTTATTTGTTTCAAGTCTTTATTTTTAATTAATTTTAGACAACGACCCTCTTTTATTTGATTCACCAAGAACAACTGAGTCGCACAATTAACCAGAGATCAATTCGAAGAGATACCGAGAAACGAACTTTTTCAACTAGTAAAATCTAGTTATTAAAATGGCGCCGCTGCCGGCTCTTTTCGTGAGGATTTACAGTTTTTTGTGAGAGACGCGTTGGCTTTTGGGATCCGTTCACTTGTGAGCGTTATTTTTTGTATCAAAAATTTTTTCAAAAATCCAAAAACATTTGAAAAATCATAAAAAGCATTTATTTTTCAAAATTTTGTACCAAAAATATTCTTCTTGCTTATCTATCTTTCTTTATGGATTCTTATGTCCATTGCGTCGGGTGTGGGAGACGATTGTACGGGAACGACTCTTGTCAATGGTGTACATGTGAGCGGTGCGGAAACAATATCGACAATACACAATTCCTATTCGGATTTTGTCCTTTGTGCAACTCGACTAATTCGTCCTTTTTGAACCCACCTCCTCCTGTTCCCCCGTGCATCTATTGTGGAAGCGATTCTCATTGGCATGTTTCGTGCCCGGTTCGATACCCGTATGGTCACGAGCAAGAACCGGGTTACAATTATGACAATGGTAATAGCTATCCACAAGAAGCACCCAGTTTCTCTCCATACCCATGGTGCTATATTTGTGGGGGCCCTCACGATGCTTCTTTTTGTGATCAGTCTTTGAGAAAGTTCCGTGCTATCATCCTAGTGTCTATAACTTTGAGCCCCCACATCACACCCTCAATCATCAATCCTCTCAAATTAGTCTTGATCAACAACTCACTACTTTGAATGGCATTCTAGAAAGTATAGCTCAACTCCGAGCTGACTTGCATCCGGAAAAGCAACCTTTGCTTGATGTGGACGAAACCTTGAAAACCACCGACACCTTTGAGCCAATTTAGTCGTTTTCCCTTCTTTTCTACACCAAAATGTTTAATTACAGCGTGGGATAGAATTGGTGAAATTGAACATACTCGGGGAGATGAACAACAAAAGTTGCTACATGAGCTTCTTAAAGATGTGGAGGTTATCAAGGAAGAGTTAGCCGACTACGTCACTCCTAACTGGACTCGTCCCATCTATTATAATGATGACGACGACGATGATGTCTACACTTTCAACCAATCTTCTGATGTTGCTGCTCCTACTCTCGATGTTCCTATTGCGTCTAAGGATCTAGATTCGTTGAATGAGCTTAGTGATGTTGGTCTCGACAAATTATTGGATGATGAGGTTTGTGACTTACCTACTATGGAGCCTGAGGACGACGTTGCTCTTACGGAAGAGGTCGATCCTAGTGATGACGATTCTTCTCTCCGCTATGAGAATGTCACTTTTGAAATTTCTCAATCTCCACCGGGAGATGCGGGTGGTGACGATTTATTCTCTCCGGCTTACGAGAAGTTCACCGATGAACTTGATCTTGTGGATGAGGTGGAATACGTGCTTCTTCGCGATAGATTGCGGAAAGTGCACATTCTTATTGCTCAAATCGAAGAGTTGACTTCTCTTTCTCTTTCCGAGTCTTTACCTCCATCTATTCCTCCCGTTGAAGATAATGACCCATTGCTGGAAGAAATCGATATCTACTCCATCCCTCCAGGTATTGATGATTATGACACGGAGGGGGACATTATTTTTGATAATTTGTTGCAGGAAGGTATTGTCCCAAGTCCCCCTCCCGAGCACCTTTCATCCACTCCGTTAGAGACCATCACGGAGGATGAGTGCTTTGACCCGGGAGGTAAAATTGATTATGCTATGATTGATAACAATACGGCTTTACCGCTTGCTCAGTATCCATTGTCTTTGGGGGAGGACAATGTGCTTACTTTACCCACCCCACCTCTCGTGGACCTTGATTTCACATACTTTTCGTATGTTGAAAGGACCTTTCTCCCTTTCAAGACTTATCCCCCCGCCTCTCCTTTGTTGATGTCCTCCGGGAACGAGGACAAGGTCTTTGATCTCGGTATTACATTCGAGGCTTCCCCATGGACTATTTAATTCGGGGACGAGTCAGGCTCGTGACTCGGTTAATATAAACAAGCGCTTTTTGGGAGGCAACCCAATTATCTATCTATTTTCACCATAAGTGTAGGGGGAGCCCCGTGGTGTTTCTTGTTTTCTTTCTTATCATGTGCAGGGATTAGAGCTTCAAAGACACACTCTTGATGACTTTTGACGAACCGTGATTCCGTGTTCCCTTCTTCCCGGTTCTAACCTAAACTCTTTTGATTCACTATTTTATATTTTCCAATATTAAAATAGGAATCTCTTTAGTTGTCCTTTCCTTAGCAAGATTTAAACAAAGTGCACAATGTCCTAAGTGTAGGGGAGTTTACTCCCACATGCTTAAACATTGAGGACAATGTTTATATTAAGTGTAGGGGGACTTCTATCGAAGTTAAGTGGCCTTTTCCTTGTATTTGTCCTCATTTTAACCGGAAAATCAATTTTTCGACATTTTTCAAAAATTTTGATCTATTTTGGCCTATTAGTTTTTCCCTTTGTATAGTTATTTTCTTTCTTTGCTAGAATAAATTTTAATAAAGTGGTTTTAATTTTCAAACGTTGTGAATCTTTTGACTCAACCCGAGTTTACTTATCTAAGTTTACTCTTGCTAGTATCCTTAACGTGTTTAAGTCAAGTTTTGCTAGGCTTTTATATAGGGAGCTTTAAAACGCGAAAGTCTTAACTCTCGCGGGTTAAGAACAAGAGCTTTTCGCAAGTTCCTATATGTGATCCTAGAGAGTCGTTTATCAAGGGAACTTTAAAATGCGATTTCTAAACTTGAAAAAGTCTAAGAATTTGCAAGATCCTAAAGGCGACTCGAAAACCCAAAGCTTTGATCTAATAGGCTAAGCATCCATGAGTCTCATTCCTTGAGATTTTAAATTGTGGAGGACGAGAGATGATAGAGTCAATTATAAGTTTGGTATTCTTTCGTGAATTTATGTGAGTTAATTATAAGCCTATTCTCCCATCGCTTGCTAATAAATTTATCTGCAATAAATAAGGTTGTACGATTTGAAAAGTTACTTAGCTTCTAGCCCAAGATCGTTAAAAAGTTGCTCGGTATGGATTAGAGTTCATAGCCAAGGCATAACTTATTGAAGCGGGATGCGAAGATTGGCGAGTCCGAAAAGTCCTAACAAGGCATGAGGGCTATATTTTGTTGCTAAAGATCCAAGTGATGTGAAGAATCATTTATCAAAGATCAATATGAAGGATCGAGACACGCGACGAAAATAAAAAACTCCCCAAAAGATCATGGAGAAATATATCCACAAAGGCCCTAACAAGGTATGAGGATAAATAGATCCAAGTCCTAAAAGGAGGCGGATCGTTGTATATCAAAGTCCAAAATAAAGATTGGAGAAAAATGAAGAAGTCG
Organism: Glebionis coronaria; assembly: GCA_025667525.1. Lineage (NCBI taxonomy): Eukaryota > Viridiplantae > Streptophyta > Magnoliopsida > Asterales > Asteraceae > Glebionis > Glebionis coronaria. The sequence goes on from CM046879.1 coordinate 229,173,132, forward strand.
TGGTCCAAATATGAAGAATATCTCAAAACGTCAAGTGAAGAAATTCCTATTATGAAGAGAAGACCATTAGTTCATGAACGTCTCTCAAGATTTGAAGTATGAAGTCGCTGCCAAATATCAGTCCGAGAAAGGTCTCAAATCGCGAAGCGAGTTATGCCAAGATATGAACTTTATGAGGTCCCGAGAAGCGGTTTTAAAATATTTTGTCCTTTAGCTAACTATTGATTAAATCGTTCACTTTATTTTCGTCCGAATAAACTATCGAAATAAGTCAACAATGCATCCTCGTGATCATTCAAGACAATAATAAAATATAAGAGATACACCTAGGAATAAGGGAGTCTAAGTGAATAATTGGCCCACATGAGTTCTTGTTAGTTTGCTAACTTATAATAACAATGATCTCGTTTTTAAGCTTGTTTTGGAGAAAGTGAAAACTTGAGGATGATGATCATTCACAACATTTCCAAAACCCTAAGGTATGATTTTTATTTCTTTCCTTGTTTCGTAATTTTCTATCTTTTTAATAAAGGCCAATATGGATTGATTGTGATGAAAAGTGTAAACGTGCTTTGTAATTAATTCATTGCATGAGGACATTGCAATGGTTAAGTGTAGGGGATTTGATAGGTGTGTAAACACCCGTCCTTTTTACCACTTAATTACAATAATAACCGAGCCAAAACGTGTATTTTATGTCATTTATGTCGGAATTATGCGTGGTTTGTGTTTTTGTTGTGATTTAGGATAAAAAGGTGAAAAGTGGAGAAAACACGGCATTCACGGGCTTTTATCAAAGAAAAAGACAAAAGACGAAGTCGAAAGATCAAAAGGAAAAAGAACGGAAGTCCAAGACCAATTCTGAAGATTTATCGAAGAAAAAGTCAAAAGACGGAAGTTTAACTAAAAGCCGAAGAACTCAAGTCTAATTTATTGAAGAATTACAAGACGAGTTCAAAGAAATCCCGAGACAAAAGCCACTAAAGTCCAAGATTTAAGAAGATTAAGAAGATTAAGGACTTAAGCTTGCAATTAAGGAAAAGATGAAAGAGGGAGGAAGCTTCCTAAGCTCCTCCCTAATCTCCCTATATATAGTTCATTATGTATTCATTTGTAAGTTGTTGGTGGCTTGACAACCCACTCTTCCACCATTTTCATTTCCCTGCACTTTTATTTCTTGTACCTTAATTTCATGTATTGCACCTTTAAATTCCTTTTAATTCCATGTAAGTTTACATTTAATTATTTTTGAATCTTTACTTTTCTTGTTCAATCTCTCATCTACCTTTCTGGTTTGATTTGTTCTTAATCTTTATGTTCATGTTCTTGAGTTTTATGGTTTTAGATCAAGTGGGTTTTGATCATTTTGGTTATGATTGTTAGTTTTGTTGATTTGTTTTGATTGATTATTGTTAGTTGATGCTTATTGGTTGTTTTGGTTTAATCTCTTGGTTTGTTTTGGTGAGATTTGATCAAATTCGTGTGTTGTTGTTCTTCCCCGTTCTTGGCTTAAGTTACTGTGTCTTGCCCAGATATTCCGGATCAATGCCCTTTTATTTTTATTCCGGATCAACTGATTTCTTTGTTCTTCATTCGGAATAATCAGGTATTCCGAATCAAGCTCTTCGTTCGGAATATCATTTATTCCGGATCAAGGTCCTTCATTCGGAATATTATTTATTCCGGAACAAGTCCTTCGTTCGGAATAAAATTTATTCCGGATCAAGGTCCTTCGTTCGGAATATAATTTATTCCGGATCAAGCTCCTTCGTTCGGAATATTATTTATTCCCGATCAAGGTGTTTAGTTCGGAATGTTGGTTATTCCGGATCAAGGATTTTATTCCGCATCAATCATTTTCCCCTATTTATTCCGGATCAAGCCTTATTCCGGATGAGCTGTTTATTCCGGATAAGCAATTATTCTGGATAAACACGTTTATTCTGGATGAAGGTTTTATTCCGAATGAGTTTTTCAGTTTTTATTTTTAAGCTTTATTTTTCCCGCCTTTTTCTTTATTTGTACTTTTACTTGCGTTCCTTTTAGTCTAAGTTTAAGTTTGAGTTATTTACCTTTATTGCTTTTAATTTCTCGTCATTTACTTTTCGTCAAGTTTTTATCTTTCAGCATTTCTTTTTACCGTCTTTACTTTATTCTTATTTGTTTCAAGCCTTTATTTTTAATTAGTTTTAGACAACGACCCTCTTTTATTTGATTCACCAAGAACAACCGAGTCGCACAATTAACCAGAGATCAATTCGAAGAGATATCGAGAAACGAACTTTTTCAACTAGTAAAATCTAGTTATTAGATGATACATCACTTAAGCCCGAACTTAAGATTTTCTATAAACGGAAACGTTTGCCAACTAAGACAAGTGAATTATCTCCTCAGGTCACCTCTGGCACAAGTAAAGCCAACTGTGATTCCCCACTTGATTCTAAGATAGATATCGCTAACCCACATAAAAGCATACAAACTCTTGATGAGAATGCAGGTACCAAAGTCCACGTTCAACAAGAACACAGCGGTCTGATCTTTACATATCGTTCAACTAAGGACACTCTTAGAGTTTGGTTACTAAAGAAGCTGATATCAAAGAAACAAGTGTCTCAGGGGATTCGCAGTTAAACATCGTGTGTACAGGACTTTCAGTCACATTACAGTCTGTAACTCGATCTTCAAATAAAGGAAATTTTATCGCCGATGATAAACTTATCCTTACAACGAGAAATTAAATTTTCTCGGACACGAGCTTACATTTAAACTATTCAATGGTTTTAAGCTCGTGTACAGGACTTATAGTCACATCACAGACTGTAACTCGTTCATCAAAGAAAGGAAAGTTTATCGCCGATGATAAACTTATTCTTACAACGAGAAATTAATTTTTCTCGGGCATGAGCTTATATCAAAAATGTTCCAATTTTTTTAGCTCATGCACAATGGCTCACATTTAAATTACAGTCTGTGACCCGATCTTCAGAGAAAGGGAAGTTTATCTACGCAACGATAACTTATCCTCATTAACGAGAAATTAAATTTTCTCGGACACGAGCTTACATTTAAACTATTCAAAGGTTTTAAGCTCGTGTACAGGACTTACAGTCACATTACAGTCTGTAACTCGATCTTCAAATAAAGGAAAGTTTATCGCCGATGATAAACTTATCCTTACAATGAGAAATTAAATTTTCTCGGACACGAGCTTACATTAAAACTATTCAATGGTTTTAAGCTCATGTACGGGACTTATAGTCACATCACAAACTGTAATTCGTTCATCAAAGAAAGGAAAGTTTATCGCCGATGATAAACTTATCCTTACAACGAGAAATTAATTTTTCTCGGGCATGAGCTTATGTTAAAAACATTCTAAGTTTTTAAGCTCATACACAACGGCTTGCAGTCACATGTCAGATTGTAACCCGCGATTCTAAGAAAGGAAAGTTTATCGCCGATGATAAACTTATCCTCATTAACGAGAAATTAAATTTTTCTCGGACACGAGCTTCCGTTAAAACTATTCAAAGGTTTTAAGCTCATGTATATGGCGTACAATCACATCACAGTTTATGCCCCAGACTTTAAAGAAAGGAAAGTTTATCGTCGATGATAAACTTATCCTCAAAAACGAGAAATTAAATTTTCTCGGACACGAGTTTACTTTAAAACCATTCAAAGGTTTTAAGCTCATGTAGATGGTTCATTGTTAAATGTCAGACAATGACCCGTTCTTCAAATAAAGGAAAGATTATCGCCAATGATAAACTTATCCTTACAACGAGAAATTAAGTTTTCTCGGGCATGAGCTAAAATTAAAAACATTCAAAGTTTTTAAGCTCATGCACAATGACTTACAGTTAAATATCAGACTGTAACTCGGACTTCATTTTTAGGAAAGCTTATCTTTAAAGATAACTTATCCTCGTAACGGGAAATTAAATTTTCTCGGTCATGAGCTTGTATTAAAACATTCCAAGTTTTAAGCTCATAAAGTAAAGTGTATCTTTTAAATAAGAGAACTTTTCTTCATAACGAGAAATTCATCTTTCTCGGTCATGAGCTTTCCATTAAAACATTCAAAAGTTTTCAAGCTCATGAACACGACTTCTAAGTAAATGTCAACTTAGGACTCGTTCTTCAGTTAAAAGGAAAGTTTATCGCCGATGATGAACTTATCCTCATAACGGGAAGTTTACAACTTCTCAGACTTGAGCTTGTTTTGTAAGATATTCAACATCTTAAGCTCAAGTAATAGGTTTTCAAACCTTTGAACACAATTTTTCGAGAATGTCTCAAAAAGGTTTTTCTAAATCTTTCAAAATTGTGTGTTCAAAAATGTCTTGATAAAAAGCGCATGTCTTCTGGAATCGATAATATTTACGATACTAGAAATGTCATTCAATAATGACACGGGGTTGTAAATAAAGTTCGAGCAGAAGTTCAAATGTTTTAAAACATGCTCAAAATGGTTTGCTATTATTTCAGATAGTAACCCGCTTTTCATATTAAAGTCAAGCATTTTACCGGAAAGCTTTGACTCAACAACGGGAATTAATTTTCTCGGGCATGGTTTACTTTATAACCATGTAAGGGATTGTGTTTACGTAATAACATAATCTAACACGAATTTATGTACGTGTCGGTGCATTTATTTGTTAAGACAAGAGAAATCTTGTTTTTATGAAGTTATCATCTCCACAAACCGTAGCAATTTACATTTGATATCTACATACTCGACGATGCGACTACTCAAACGGTGACTACAGCTCTTTCAATAGAACACGGGTCAACAATTGAGGGGGAGCAATTGTCCAGCATTCATAATCTTTGACACCGAAGGTGCCAAGTTCACATATTGGTGTCAAGACAATGATATCAATCGTACACATGGAGTCAAGAGATAACTTCAGACGTGATGAGGCGACCAACATTCGTGAACAAGAACCATGTGCTTCTATCATATGATGTTCTCCATCATTCAGATCCAACCTCATAAATTGCTAATCTTGTGAATACATTATCATATATGATCTTTGCACGTGATAAATACCTTACACTTGTGTTCAAAAGGTATTTAATTTATGTTTCAAGTACACCCTCATTAATTTGAGGGGGAGCTTGTGTAATTCATGAAGATAATTAGATTTGCATTTTTCTTTCCAAATTTTTTTAAAATGCTATTAAATCAATTGATATTAAAAACATCGATTGGGTTAATATTTTTAATATGGGGGGGGGGGGAATGTGATTTAATATGGGAAATGATTAATCACAAATGGTTTGACTTAACGTGCTAGCTCATCCCGACATGTGCGAAATGTTTTCAGATATCGTGGCATATGTTAAGGGGGAGTAAAATGGATTTGCACTTCAAAATGGATTTCATGGTGACATATACTTACCCAAAACATCTCTATTCACGACGGTGAAGATTGTGGTGACATAAGGATGGTAGGATAGGTTAAAGTCCAATGATTCCTCTAGAACCGGAGGAATCTTCCCAAGGACATTCCATAGCTAGAAATAGTAGTCCATAGGAAAGATGGAGAAAGATTGTGAACGTAGCTGAATGCCGACCAAGTACTTAAGTTAGCACTGGAACAATCACAACAAAGTGCTAGTGATGACGTATTGGTAAGCATTGAAGGGGTTGAAGAATGAAAAAGAATTGTAAACATAAAGGGTGTAAAGAAAGAAGCCCTCATTACAACTTAGGCAGAAACCGGGTCAATACATATGCTATTAAGATCATTGTTTAATGATTCTAGATATTGAAGACATACATCATGGACCCAGTGATGCAAGACACTACCCATCCCAGCTAACTCGGATATCTCTTAAAAGATATTTGTTTTAATCACACGGAGACAACACATTATCTATTGATTTATTCACTCCGAATAAATTGGTATTGAAATGGTGGCACTCCTCTCCAGCCTCCGATCACTAAAAATCCGAAATGCACGATTGAGTCTAGAGCCATTTGAGATCATCAAATATCTCATTAGGACACACTTTCATATTTCCTTGCTTCTTCACACACTGTGAAAAGTAAGAAAGATCTTAAGAGTCCTACGCAAAATCTTCATGATCTTGCCTGAACATCCGAGTAATACGAAAGTATTTACAATGAAGATGGAAATCCTTCTTGAGCAAATATCAAAAAGCTCATGGTAGGTGACTTGTGCGATTCTTTATGAATCAAACTTGTGATAACTGGAAAGCAACAGTCGTTTAATTCTTAAATGAATTTAAACACGTTCCAGGCATCTATGCAATATCTTAGTGATCTTGCCAGAACACTAAGAGTGATACCTTAGTGTTCACAGTGATGAGTGGAAATCCTTCTAGTGTTAACCTCAAACATCACTTGGTAGGTAACTTGCAAGATTCTATACGAATCAAGCTCGTGACAACTGGAAAGCAACGATGGCGCGGTTCTTAATTGAATTTCACTTGTTCCAGGAACATGAATTAACGGCTTCAAATCATGCGCATATTATTATCCAAATGAGTCACTCTTTATGTTCGCAGTCAGCTTTAGACGGTCGAATAAAGAGAACGAGTGTACCCGTGAAATCTTGTCAAGGAGGTTCTTAATTGAAACTACCTGTCACAAGTACGATATTTTATATCGTCCAACGGTCTTCACCAACCAAAGGTAAAATGCTACCGAATTAGAATGAAATGTTCAAGGCCATTTCATCCGTGTATATGCTTTGTTGCTAACTGTCTTATGCAGTGTAACAAGAAGGTGGCATTATGATGTACAATCCAGAAGAAGTTGTCACCACATGCTTATACTGTATGCACTTAATACTTCAACAAATTCAAGAAAGTCTAAAAGTCAAGTCTTCTGTTGTATCAAACTCTGAAGCTTTCAAGAATTTATAAAAGTAAAAGTATGTGGAACATGAAGTCACGAGGAGGCAAATATCACAAGTGATGAATGCACAAGGTCAAAGAGAGGACACATGTTCAAGACCAAAGTCAAAGATCTCATCATCATATTCATAAGAACAAGATCGAATACTCAAGCATAGTATGCTAGGTTTAAGATTTTGTAAAATGGTGTGACCTCCCTTTGGGGGAGATTGTTGGAAATACGTTTTTCTAAGGAAAGTCTCGGTCACATCATTGTTAGCATAGATCACGAGCTATATACTATTTAGGACATTGTAACTTGGAGTGACCTCCCTTTGGGGGAGATTGTTAGAAATACATTTTTACGTATTTAGAAAGGATCGGTCACTCCAATGATATTGGGCTCGTGATCCAATATAGCCCATATAGCCCACATGTAGGGTGGGATATATCTACCCCCTCCTAGCATGTTAGGAGGGGTTGATCATTTGTCATTTTACACTTTCATTTATCAAACTCACTTTCTCTCTTTACTTCTCCTCCTTCTCTCCTTTCTCTCTCTAGTTCATCTTCCATTTTCATCCATCTCAATAGATATTTCATATATTGCTTAATCCTTAGAAAATATGGACCTACAATGATGATTATGGTGATGAGGAGAGTTCTATCACGGATGAGTGATGAGTTTCTAGAGGTTGATACACCTTTAGAGTATATTCTTGGATATTATGACAAGGAGGGATACATACTCTTTCTTTATTCTTTATTGCATGAAGACACCTCCCCTTCTCTCCTTGCCACCTCAACCTTTTAAAGTGACAAAGAAAAGCAAGTCATGATGGTTTCTTCCAAGAGTTTGTTGACACCCATTGTCCCACAACCTTTCTCTCAAGATGTGACTTATAAGGGGGAATCTTCTAAGGCTACCACCACTTGTTGTTTTCTCATAAAGGAAAGGATTTTTTTTATCCTGGTATATAGATTGATAAGCCAACTCAGTATCCGCCTGATGCAATAAAAGGAAAACTTGTGGGAGATTTTAGAGTATCGTCTTATCATCCTTGGGAGAACATATGGGCAACCCTTGTGGAGAAGAACACCTCACCCTTTTCACCATTGCTTGGGATGTTACTTGTTGGATTGTGTTATAAATGGGATGATAATTACGTATTTGATCCGGAGGGATATTTATAGAGTTTTGTATACTTGAAAACTTGCTTTACCTCATCATGGATATTTTTCTTAAAAAGGGTAAATCTTTTACTCTCCATGATAGGTTTTCCATAGACACTTTTAAGTGTGGGATGAGTCGAGCTAGAGACTCCATATATCAAGCTTGAATAACTAGGCTTAGAGTTTTTAGACTAGAGTGTGGTAGGATAGAAATAAAGGGTTTATAGTTGAGAAGAAGTGTAGGGGGATGCCTCTTTTTTGTCTTCTTGATGTTTGTAGGGCTGCTCTCTCTCATTACATGCATTGGAGCTTATGGAAAAGGCCCTTGTATCGGGTTCACTTAGTTACTATTGTCATTTTGAACACCGCATTATGCTTAAAATGAATTCACTATAGTATACCTTTCCTTAGCTTGGGTTAAGCAATACTCTTAAACATTGAGGACAATGTTTATTTTAAGTGTAGGGGGTCTTCCATCGAAGTGACCTTACCTAGACCATTTCCTTTGACTTCATGATAATTGGGAAAATTAATTTTTCAACATTTTTCAATTTTTTGATCTACTTTGGCCACCAAAAACATGCATTCATACTTTTAGCATTAATCATTTTTCATTTGCATAACGCATTTGCATTGTATATATTCTTCTTTTATTTTTCATCAAAAATATATAAAAAAGAAAAAAATATAATAAAGGACATCGTTTAACAAGTTTAGATTTCTTTGACATATTACGCCTGGCATGGATACTTTGACTTAACCCGAGTTTGCTTATCTAAGAATTCTCTAGCTAGTAGCCTTAACCATGTAGGCCTTTATTGGTTTATTAGGCTAAACATCCACTAGTCTCATTATTTGAGATTTTAAACTGTGGATAACAAGAGATGATAGAGTTTGAAGTAAGTGTTAAGGGCTAGATAAACCTCATATTCATTAATTGTGGCTTTTATATCCCCTTTCGTAACCTTTACTCTCCTGTCAACGCATGTATATATGTTAATAAATAATCAAGAACGGTTTTAAATGGTTTGTAGTCTCTTATGCATTTTTGACTAATCATTCGTGGTTGGTATTAGTACGTCTTAAGATTATAAGTTAGGACGTTTTATGTGTAATAGACTTATGTCATGCTTAATACTTAGCGGGTGTTTTTCCTTTTATTCTTTTCAATTTTCTTCGTGAGGAATAAAGAAAAATAAGAGCGGCTTACAAAAAATGAGTGGCTAGATAAAAAGAGAGAAAAAGAAAAAGAAAAAAAAAATTATACAAGACTCCCAAGAGGGGCAGTGAAGTGTTAATTATAGTAGCTATTGAATTTTAATATTACTCTCACAAGGGTTGCAGGGATTTAATAGTTGCTCCAATCCAATATTACCTTGACGGGTTGCGGGATTGAAGATCCAAGGTCTCAAAAAGGCGGCGGATATAAATTATCGCGTGAGTTCTATTTTTCTTTCCTTAGCGAGTGTGTAGCTACTTATTAATGCATGAAATAAGGATTTTACACATAAGCCGAATGACTTATTATTTTGGGTCGGACTTATATCAATTGTGGGCGGTTTTTTAAGTAATGGATAAGATGGTTACTTAGGATTAAAACAAAATCGTGCTTCCTTATTTTGAGATTTTACATTTCTTATATTTCACGCTTTAAATAATGACAAATTTGCCATCAAGCAATTTGCTCAAATAATAACCGGTCTTAGAGGCATAATAAGTGGGGTTATAATGGTAACACAATTAATCTTTATGAATGAGTTGATGCACTTTCACTTATGGATAACAATGATCTTGTTTTTAAGCTTGGTATGGGAAAGTGAAATTTGAGGATGATAAGTGTTCATGGTACCCAAAGCCCTAATTAAAGTCCTTGATTTCAATATGAGTTATTTCCATCAAAACCATTTTAAGAAAATCCAAAAATATATAAATAGAATTGCTTTTCTTTGCAGTGCATTGTAAAAATCAAAATCATGCATCATGTAGTGTAGAGTAGTGTAAATGCATTCCATATTGGCCAAGGTAGATTAATTATGAAAAGTGTAAATTGGTGCTTTAAAATGTGGCATTGCATGAGGTCATGGAAATGATCAAGTGTAAGGATTTGATATGAGTGAAATCTCATATCAATTATATCACAAATCACCTTAAAACACAAAGCAAAATACCTAATTTTGATTCATAAAAGTATTGTGGGTATGTTTTGTTGTTTGTGTTTGTGTAGGTAAAATGATATAATTATAGAGCAAACAAGTGAATTCAAGCTTATTGATGAAGAAAAGATAAAAGGAGGATGAAAAGTCACAAGACAATCAAAGTCAAAGGACCTTTCTTGACAACTTTCAAAGATAAAGGACTAAAAGTGAAATTTTGAGAAAGTCAATAACAAAGTCAAATATGGTCAACCATCAAGTCAAATAGTCAAAGGATCATTATTTTGCAAGTTTGAAAGTCAAAGGGCCAAAATTGTCAAGTCTATGAAGTTTGGAGCTCAAGTTATGAATCTGCCAAGTCAAGGGACTAAAAATGACAACTTTCTAGAAACTTTGCTACTTGATCCAAGTGAAACCAAACCAACCAATGAGAGACCTAAAATATGAGTTGCGGATTGCCACTTCACAAGCCAGCTGGCCACTCACAACCAAAATATTAAATGTCGAATCACAACAGTGCAATCCCACTAACCATTTTTCAACCAATAGAAAATCAGAGTTTGGATAATGATTCTCAACTCACTCTCTCTTCCAATAACCACATGGCACGTGTCATCTTCAAACTATCAACGAAGACAGAATCAACATCAAGAAGGAGTGTATTTCATAACTTGTTATAAACATGAAAAGTGATCAAAATCAAGTAATGAAGCTTTTCCAAGTGGTTAATTACCCTGAAATCAACACAAGAAGAAATCCCCAAATCAGTTCATCAACGGCTACATTCAGTTGGCAGATGAAGGCCACGTGGAAGCTTGGGATTGGCTCCAACACGTCACTCACCTCCAACAAACACTAGAATTCTTCTATAAATAGCCCAGATTTTACTTCATTTCTATATTGTACCTAGTGTGTGAATTTACACACACTTCTTAATTTCTCTCAACTTTTAGTTAGAATTTTAGTTAACTACTAACCTTAAGAGTCTGACTAGCTCTTGAGTTAGTTATTTTAGTTGTAACAACTTGTAACAAACATCCACCATTAATAAACCGTAAAATTTCATTTCTCACTCAAATCTACTTCTCAATTATGTATTCTTCTACTCCTACTGTTACTATTGTGTTTCTATTGATTCTATTTAATCATAGTTTAAAGTTATTGGAAGTAAAAATTGGATTAAACTTTTCCCCACTAGAAAAGTCTTAAAAAACTGGATCGAGATTCATTTGTTTGGTTCGATGGTTCGATTTGGTGGTGTTTAAATGGTGGTTCATGTTATGGTTCATAGGCAGCACAGCGCTGACCTACTTCTCAGAGGTTGTCTTCAAAAAGGTGCATTCTATTTTTAATTTTTCATTTAATTAGATTAAACTGTTAGTTTTAACTGCTTGAATGATTTAGAGATCTAAGATGTTTATGCTATACCGTTACTGTTAATCTTAAGTTTATACGTGATTGTTTGTGTTATTTTTTAAGTGGTATAGTTTGGATTTTAAAAGTTAATGATTAATAGTTTGAGGATTTGGATTTGGATGTTCAGACTAGTTCATTTCCATAGCCAGAATAGCATAATGAAGCAGGGGTGTTGATTTGTAGATGATAATGATGTTCTAATTGTTAATGGTGTTTAATTGGTGGTGTTATAGTTGATCATAGTTGGCTCAGCGCCTAACTACTCCTCCAAAGGTGGCTTCTAGCTAAAAGGAAAACAAATTCTCATTTAAATTCCACTAAATTGTTTTGCCATGTTCAATTCCTAGAAATAGAGCTTATCTGCTGAATTGTGATTGACTTAGTGTACTTTTGGTGTGATATTGATGAACTGATAGATGTTAGTCTGTTACTTGGTTCTTGTTTCAGTTCTAGCCTTAAAATTTGTTCTTATTCAGTTTAAAGTTCATCAGTTAGTGATTTTGAGTGTCATTATGTTAACCTATTATAACTTTGCTGATTTGAGGTTCATTTGAGTTTATAAACAAGTCTTGATAAGTATCTTTTGCTATCATAAGATTTTGCTCAAAAAGTCTTCACAAACTTTTCATGTCAAATTTAAACTAGTGTTTGGTTAAAAGGAGTTTTTGTAAATCAGTAGTTGAAATTGTTATTTTGAGTTCATACATACTCAATAGGTGTGTACAAGTTTACTTGCAAAGTTTTGTGGTCAAATTCAAAGTCAAATAGGCAAATAGCCATCAAAATCTTTGGGTCGGTGTTCATCAGTGAAAACTAGAACTAGCTACTTTTGATCACCTCTCAATTCTTTGTTTTTGGATGTTTTTAGTTGATTTTTGTTCCCAATTGTAGTCCAAAATATGAACTTTCATAACTGATTAGTGAGATCATACAGTTCTAAGATTTGAGTTAGTTATCAACTTAATAATAAGTTGTTGAGCAATTGCACTTTTCTGTGATAAGTCCAAGCTGTGAAACCATTTCCCACATTTCTATTTAAAAAACATGGGCATTTTCTTGCATATTCCTGTTCACAAACTTGATTTAAGGTGTTTTGGAAATTTTGAGCTTTTTGGAATTTCTTGGTCAATAAAGTCAACCATAAGCCATTTTTGCTTATTTTAAGATTCCAGCTTATTGGTTGGACCATTTTCAGAATTTGTTTGACATTCCATTCCTTTTATCACTTGCTTAATCAGTTTCATTGAAAAAATCAAAGTATGGATGTCTGATACATCATATAGCTTATTTTGAGCTTATTAGAATAAGCAAACTTGAGATTTACTTGATTTTAGCCAATTTCCTTGAACAAGCCTAGCTAACTTTTCATTTGAAGAGTTTTGCAAAAAACTAGAACTGTTTTGGTGGGATAATAAGCTCAAACGAACTTATTGAATACTTGGTGCCCGTTTTTGTTAACTTTTGTTTTTATTGCATTTAGGTCCCCAGATTTTGTAACTTTGTTAATCAGCTTTTAAATTTCAACTTTTTAGGGTTTGCACTAGTAAGTCCTATCATTTTCAGTTTGTTACAAAGTTGGTTTTTCAGTTTTGCAAATTGTTGAATAGTTGTTATAGTTTGTTACTATTTTCACTTTTGGTCCCTTTACTTCCTGAATTTACACATTTAGTCCTTGTACTTTTATTTTCTTTACATTTTGAGCAATTTTACTTTTGTGCATTTAATACTTGTACTCCGTGCTTTAATTGTGGTAATTGCAACTTGTTTTACGGTTATATAGCTATACTATTTTCCACTTTTTACGTGATTCTTTGAAATAGACATATATACCAAATACCTTTATTAACACCAAAAACAATTGAAAACTCGAGATTGGTTGGACTTTCAATTTGTTGTGAGCTTGGAAAAATGAACTTGAATAACATCATATATTAAAAGTCCTCACAATCGGTCGCACTATTCAGTGCGCATGAGCGCGTACACTTCCAGGGGAGGAATTTCCCAAAATTGGAAGTACTAGCGTCAGCTTTGGTTGCTGCAACGCATGAGCTGCACATTTGATACCAAGGAAGTTTTAGAAGGCGATTTTTTATTACCATTACAGGAAAATTGGGAGCAGAATTACAATAGACATACCTAGGCACAAGAGTGTGTTCGCTTGGCCTTGCAAGCAAGCCCTATGAAGTAATATCAACGCGCGGTCTGGTCAGTTGTGACCTACTCCTCTTAGGAAATTGATCTGTTGGGGAGCACGATAATCTTTTGCATCCAGGGACAGGGATGATATCTTCTAAGGGACCGGCGTGCGAGCTATCCTCAAGACAATAGTCTTTTTCACTCGACGGATTTGCTTCTTCAGACGACGACTCCAATGTACACAGTATGCTCCGAATAGGGGCGGCGTTCAGTACGACTACCCCCTCTGTGCTTCCGCTGATAGTAGGAGAATGAAACTGAAGGGCTATGGTACGACGACCGACGCGCCACCCGTTGGATAGTTCGAATGGCGTAAAGGGTCGAGGACGCATGGTTACATCGCACGGGTGCTCGCGCTTCATGAGTTGCGTATAAGGTATCTTTGTCAGAATAAAAAGGAAGTCTAAGAACATATGCATATAATACAGCTTTAACAAATACAAGAAGGGATTTTGTACCATGATCAAAGTTGTCAAAATACTGTGGAAGGTAATTTACAAGTAAGGTAGAATGATGACTCAGCCCTAATGTGTATAGTAATGCCTCTTGGTACTGCTGCATTGGTATGCGGTCGGCGTCTATTCTCCACGCATCTTCCTCGTTATAAGTGCCAGGGATTGGGCGGCCATATTTCATCATGGTATCGGGAGTAATGAAATCGTAGTCAAACGGGAATACAACCTTGTCTACCCAGAAAAACTTGTCATTCCATTTCTTCAGGGAGTCTATCTTTACTTTATAACATTGCAGTTGGCCGGGGCGTTTGGCGAACAATATCCATCCGTTTATCCAGGAGGGGCGGTAGAAGGAACGTAACAGGTTTATGGTTGGGTCAATGTTCTTCAATAAGCAATTTATTTAAAAATTCGAGATCTTCATTGCACCAATGTAGTGCAGCTGTGACAAATGTATGTTGTAGTTGCTTAGCACGTCGATCAAGAAACGGCTTAGTGGTATGCGGTTGTTGGAAAACTAAAAAACCTAGTATATACACCAATTTTTCCAGTAGGAAAGCTTCCTATGTATGCTTGTGAATCTGGCACAGTTGGATGGAGGTCTTCAGAAATGTGATATTTGGTGAAAAATTGGAGAGTTCTTATTCAGAAATACGTGACTTCACATCAAATAGCTGTACCACCATTTTTTCACCCAGACGATAATTAAACTGTATATTGATTTGAAGATCTTTTCTGCACAAGTGATTATTTCTCGTTGTTCTCAAACAATGGTGGAAGTTTTTTGAAGTAGTGTGGAGAAGATGGAACGTCAACAGGACTGCATTTAAGTTCGCTTTACAAATACGGGATCATGCGACATGTGTCCAAGGGATTCGTTCATCCTATGGTGTTAATTAATTGGATCTTATGACGTGGTTGATGCCTTTCCCAGTTCCCAAAGTGAGTAGGTACTAGTGGTGTATGACGTGGATGCGTATTCGCGGGTACACTCAAAATCATTTCTTTCGCATTCACATGGCGCACGAATTTCTTTTAGAATATGGGATGTCTGCAAAGGGGCCTTAGAGATTAATAGTCTAGTAGCCGTGGTTCGAACCTACGACCACTAGACTGGGGGGACATGATGACGTATAGTCCCTAGTCGGGCTGGATAGTCCTACTCACGGGTACTACCCATATCCATCAGGAATGGATTAAAACTTATGCAGCGCCGCACAACCCAGAGGGGCCCGGTAAGCCGCTGTCGTACGTACGGTTTCTTATTTAACCATGTCCTTCTCGCACTGCAACAGGATCAGACAAAGAATATAATCTATCTTACACATATATTCGCCTAAGGGAAGAGGATATACACTTACCTTGGTTATGCGATAAGGATAAATCTATTTTGAGTCATTATCCCTTCCTTAGGCCGCAAGAATAGGGAGCCCAACCAAGACTCTCTCGAGTATAAAAGGAACCCCCACGGTTCCATAAAGGTACGATACACACAATACCCTAAACCCTAACATATTCAAATCGATTACTTACTCTCACGCCCGAGTCTAATCGTGAGTCACAAACCCACGGTAAGCCTAACGGTGTCTGTTTTTAGTGCGCATGGTTCTCAAACAAGTTTCACTTGGTGCAAGAGCCGGAGTCCACAAGACCTCGAATTAAGCCTAATTCGGGTCAAGCTCGGTCCATCCAACTTTTGTATCAACATGTTGCATTAACAGAAAAGAACAAATTGCTAAAATCAACTAGATTTAAGCTTGAAAATGAAATTTGTGAGTTAAAAGATTTATTGGCTAAGATTGAGAAAAATAAAGAAGTTGATTTAGGTTGTCATACTTGCGAAACCTTAGACAAGAGAATGAGAAACTCAAGAGTGAATCCATTACTAATTTGGTGAAGCATTTACTATTGAAACTAAACAAGTCAAATTTTCAGATGACAGAAAAACGTCCACTTGACACGGTCCAAAAAGGTATGTCGCGGTTCCTTATAATTGTGGAACCGTAGGTGTAAATAAAAAACCATGGTAAGAAAGGTTAAAATCCAAGAATCATATTGGTTTTGAAAAGTTTGTCTTACGAGAATGACCAAATCACGTGGTTATCAATAAGATTAGATTATCCATAAATGATAAAAAGGAGTTTAGCAAGTACTATACACCTTTAAGTAAGCCACTTATTGGAATGAAAATTGTTAATCGTCGATATAAGACACCTCCAACAAGAGTGAGAACTGACTCTAGGTCTAGAACTAGAACACTTCCACCTAGAAAGAACAACAATTATAGATCAAGATTGAGAACACCTAGAAGAAATAATAGACATGAAAACATTCCAGTCAATTAGAATAACTAACAACCATGTTTCCCTCCATGGGGTATGTGTCCTCCCTTCATGCGTTCTGATGCGGTATTTTTGTACACTTTATTTTAGGAAAAACAAAGCGACAAAAGCGGGTAAGTATTAAGTATCACGTTTTGTGAAAACGCGAATACTCGTCGTTGAGTTCGTTCTCGAGGAGGTATGGTGTTTGAGCCAACAATTATAGACGTATTTAAATGAGTTATTAATTACGTTTTTGGAAGAGAGAAGATGTGAAAATAAAGGACGGATAATGCTAAATATTAAAACTACGACGAAACGCGTTACGCGCGAATCGAGACGTAAAAATCGACAAAATTTAATTTAATATATTTTTTTAAGTAATAAAAAGAATGATAAATAAAACTTAAACTACGGGAAAGCATAAATAGGCATTAGAAAACTTAAACGTCTACGGAGACAAAATAAAGGCAAAAATTAATTAACGATAAACGTAAAACGCGACCTAAAAGGCAAACAAACAAATTTGACCCTACAAAAGCAAATCTAATTTTTCCTATTTTCTAGATGACAAAATTAAATTAAAAAAAAATTTATTTTATTATTATTTTGTTTTTACTTTTATATTTTTTATTATGAATTAAATACGAATTTAATTAGTTAAATGATTTTAAAAAAAAAGATACTAAATGATTTTATAAACAATAAATCTAATTTTTTTTAGAAAATATGCAAGCATTACAAGAAAAATAAAACGAAGGTTACTTTGGTGTTGCTAAGTAAAAATAAAAAAAATAAGTTCTTAATATTAAAGGCTAGTGGCAGATTGTAAAACGAAGGTTAAGTAAAAACTGTTTCAAAAGTTTAACAAGAAAAGGTCATTAGACCAGATGGTTATCTTTGTGTTGCTAAGTTCCTGAGAAAAGAATGCGAGGTCAGGGGTTCGAATCCCATGCCTCAAATTTTTGCAAAACGTTTTTTTTTCTTCTTTTGTTACTAAACGTTAAACCCAAACGCAGCATCAACAATAACAAATTTTTTTTTCTTTTACTTTACGCAGCAGAACTGATTCTGATTTAGAGACTACAATATTAAAATTACAAGGACATATATTAATGATAGATACCAACAGCAACATTCAATAGCAAACAAAAACAAGGCATAGCAACATAGATAAACAGGGAATTATTAAGACTACAAAACATAAAGAGTAAACATGTATAATAATCAGTAGCAAAAACATTGTCAATTGAAATTAAAGAACATAAAGGATAAATTTCAAAGAACTTACAACTTGGATATATCCAATTTTGATCAAGACATAACATTAACGCTTCATTAATGCTACAAGTTCATCCGAAAATCAAACTCGAACCATTCGAGTAATATACCCGAAACTGTTTCTTTTCTTTCTTGCTTGCTTTCAAACCAGCCAGGCAATATAAACAAAAAACCACAACTATAACACCCTTTTTTTCTTCTTGCTAACACCAACAACAAATAGAGAACTTTTTTTTCTTTTTCTTTTTTTACTTTCGTCTGAAAACGAAACTAGTCACTTAACAACTCTTTCTATTTCCCTTTGACATCAACCAAAGCAGAACCATCCTCTTTTTTTTTTAATCGAACCCAGTGCAAATAGTATAAACAAACAATCTCTATAATATTTCTTTCTTTCGTTGAGGCACAGTAAACACAACACACACTTCTTTTTTAACTTCTCTTTTTTTTTCTTCTTCGAAAAAAGTAACACAATAATTTTCACTCCCTTTTTTTCTCTCGAATCAAAGGGTAGCAACAAAAATCAACAGTAAGAACTAAAAAAACTTCGGATAAATAAACTTTAACCAAATTAAAATACTTTGAATTTAAAGAACAATAAAACTCAGATTTAATCAAACACCAACTTTTTCATTAATAAAAAAAAGATTTACATTCATAGAAAATCTGGAACAAGAAAAAAGTAAAAATCCTAATGCCCTTTATATATAGGGCTTACAACATTCTAGAATAAAAAAAAATGTACTAACCCTAATGTTGACATCTTTTTTATCTGAGACAATCTTGAGCCTTGGATCGAATTAATATCGACATCCTTTGTGAGAAGTGATAAGTGTGAAAACACTCATCAATAATGATCCAATTACCACTCAAAACACAGTTAAATACATAATATTTAGCTTTAAAATATCAGAATTACGCGTGTATTTGCGTTTCATGTGTTTTCAGGTAAAAAGATACATTTTGGAACAAAGACGCGTTTTCAAGGGATTTATATCACAAAAGACGAAGAAAAGGACGATAAAGCTTTTGAGGACCTTACTTGCCGTTATTTCAAAGATCAAGGGCTGAACTTGCAATTTTCTACAAAGATAAAGGATGAAATGGAAATGTGCTAAAAGTTTATATACATTTTGAAAGAAATGAGAATGGAAGGACTAAATGGCAAATTTAATGAAAAGTATTATTTATCTTGGTCATTTGACCAAGACCGGTCAAACACAAACACACAAAAACAATACGCGTCTTCTTCAACCTTCAAAGAGAGAGAAAGTATGAGACGGTTTCATCTTTTCCATTTCAAAACCTGCAAATCAATCTCAAGGTTGATACATGAAGTTTCAGCCAAAGTCTATAACTACAAAAGTGATCACCTTCCCCTCCTCTACAAGATGATGCAAATGAATTAGATCAAGACTCAGTGGAGAAGAAACGCCCAAATTGGAATGAAGAATGAAGACGAGTTAACCTCGTATTTAATACGTGGCAATTACTCATTGGATAGACCACGTCACATCACCTCCTTTCAGCGGCTATAAATAGAAACGAAGAGCTTCATTTGCAATCGGTTAGCTAGGTGTAGATTACACACAGTAGGAGTAGTTAGTTAGTTAGATAGTTCAAGTTTCTTTCATTTTTCTGTTAAACTTTTGTAACAAGATTAGTTAATCAGTTGTAACAGATTCCCATTTTATTCCATTAATGAAGTAGAATTCAATCTTCAAGCTTTCTTTATCCTTCTTTTAAGTTTCTGTTTTTCTCTTTACTGTTACTGTTCACGAAAATAGTTAATTTGGAGATATACAGCTCTTTGATAAACTTTCACGTGATATCCATTGTTCATGTTACTGATTTGATTTCAAATTACTGTTCATCAGTTTGTGACTCTGCCATGAATGATTTCTGTTAGTGTTAGTGTTAGTTCAGCTAAAATAAGCTTTTCAAGTTTGTAGCCTAAGTGTAAGGGTGTTTGTAATTGCTGATAAAAAGGAAGTGACTGATAGATATTTCTGTTAAGTTGTAGTTCAAATACTCATTAAAGTTTTAAGGAATTTTTGTTGAGAGTTTAAAGGAATTCAGTAAATAGGATTTTAGATACAGGTAATGTAGTTTAATGAATTCATAGAGTTTCGGTCCAGAAGTTGTTCCAAAGTTCAGATTAATTGGATTTGTCGATTTCGAGTTGTCTTTGTTTGGATATTCAGTTTTGCAGGATTGCATTCAGCAAGGAGTAAGATAGTAGTAGGTCAAAAGTGGAGGCGTGTTCGATTTGAAGCGAGCTCAGCGCTCCGCTTCTTCCACAACGGACAGGCCTGGAAGTTTATGGTTAAGCACATTTCGTTTTTCTGCAAACTCCTAGTGTAAACTGCTATTTCATCATCATAGTGTAATTTTAGTGTAAACTTGCTGGTTTAGCTTAAATGAATTTGTTGCTTACTTGATTTTGTTAATGTTTAGTGGTTTCCTATTGTGGCTATTTAGTTCTTTTACTTGTAGTTGATACAGTGTGTTTGGATGTAACTGTTTTAGATAGAAGTTAAGTGAGTTGGTGAATGAATTCGTTTAATTTGGCCACATCATAGTGAATAAGTGTGGATTTACATATGGAGTTTTGGCGTTAGTCATTCAGATCAGTCTTGGTTAAGTTCCATTAGTCATCAGTATCATATACAGTTGAAACATAGGTAGAATTAATCTCTTGAGTTACAGATCAATATCTTCTTTTCTAGTCTATTTTTAAGTAGCATAATGATGATTTCTAGCAGATAACTTAGGAATTCTTACTGTTTCATTAGATTTTGGTATAGGCTGTATAAATAGTTTAGCAAACGCTCAACGTTGTAAAGTGATATAGAGATAGGCAGTTGCTATTTGAGTCAAGTAAATTTAGATAAAATGGAACTTGAGCTGAGCAAAATTGTTTCCTAATTGAGTTGGTAAGTAATAGCTTAAGAATAACCTGGCAAAGAGAATTTGTGTATAATATTTGAAGGTGTAAAAATCAGTTTGTTAAACAATTAATATTTTGGCAAACTAGTTAGTGCACTACTACTGGTATTTGTTTGTTTTGGATATCATTAATTCACTTTTGAGATTCGTTCACAGTTAGCAAATATTGTTGTGATATTTTACATCATTTCGGTTTTCAATGATCTGTTCGGCCAATTGTTATTTGTGGATCCAGTTATTGTGTAAGAAGTTACGAATAGGATTCCATTGATATTCGTTTTCCATTTAAATTTTTTTTACATTTAGTAAAAAGTTGAAGTTTATAAATGGAATTTGTTAGATTTAGAGTTAGCATTTTAATTTTGTAGTTTAATTTTGTATTGTCATTTTTTTTTTGTGCATTTAAATGTGATTGCAATATGTTTTTAGCATAGTACGTATATGTAGCGTAATATAGATATTTTACATTTTTACTTGTTTTGTGCCAATTAGACATAAATACCATCAATTTCTTTTAACCAAAAACAATCAAGTTGGGCTTAGAATTGTTATATCAATTCGAATCGAGCTGAGAAGACAACTACACTAAAAAACGAAATATTAAATGGCGCCGCTGCCGGTTCTTTTCGTGAAGATTAACGATTTCGAGTGAGACGATTGGATTTTGGGATCCGTTCACTTTTTGAACGTTATTTTTACGTATTATAAATCAAAAAGATAAAAAAATCAAAAAGATAAAAATACAAAAAATAAAAAATCAAAAAAATCAATTCTTTTCCTAAAGAATTGAACCAAAAAAATAAAAAAATCCAAAAAGTAATCTTTTTCCTAAAAGATTACACCCAAAAATATATATTATATCGCTTTTCATCGTTTTTTACGTACATATAGTATTTTTCTTAAAAAAACAAATAAATACAAAAATATTTTCTATATATTATTATATGTAAATAAGTATACGTATAAGAACAACCAATACACATATCTTCCATAAGTATTGCCGAGGCAATACACCGTGTTGAGGGGCGTTCCGGTCCTTGACACGTGTATCGATCCAATTTAATTAAGCAAGAATAGATAAATACTTCCAATTGGCAATAATTCGAAGAATACAAACTACAAAGTGAATAGAAAGGCGATGTGCTATAAAATGCCATCTAAGGGTCAATAGGTACTTAAGTGCTTCGCGCCACCTAACCCCCCGTTCACTAGTGCGTATTCTAAGAAGGAAGGCTTTATTGGGGGTCTTGCACCCAAGTAGTAATTATATATATACTTTCTTGTGGATATTTCATATCGGAACTCGAAGAGGATAATCCTTTTCTCTTCAAAGTCGACCGAGGGCTACTCCCTCATTCCTCGTGTTTACTTACACGTGTACTCGCACACGTGTAAACATACCACCTTTGGTGTATTACTTCCTTCCCAGAGGAAGTTTTTAAACGTCATTATACTTGTATATACATTCGGCCACCTTGTTAAACATGGATACTCGTTCCATGTTGGAGATTTTGCAACAAACATCCGCCAACGCTAATTATTCGACTTGTTCGACTTGTGGAGGTCCACACGATACTTATTTATGTGATCAAAATAATGGCTATTATGGGGAGGGATATGCTTACAATGGAACCGAGAACCCTAGTTTTCGACCTAACATTCAAATGGACTACACTTGTAATGACTATATGGGCTATTCCGGTTTTTCATCACAACCTCCACCATCATTTCATGATCAAACCTTTAATGTGCCATACCAAAACCAAGGATTTTCCTATTATGAAGGTTTTCAAAACAATGATAATTTTCAAGGCTATAATCAAGAAACCTTTCATAATCAAGGATTTTCAAATAATGAAGGCTTTCAAAATGATGAGAATTTTCCATGCCATAATCAAGACACCTTTCAAAATCAAGGATTTTCCCATTCGACCATTTTGCCACACAGGGATAATCGTCCTATTTTAGAGAGATTACACGACGAGAAATATCGAGCTATATATGCGCCTTGTGCGACTTGTAGAGGATCGTATAGTGAAAATAATTGTCATCTATATGCGAGTAATTATGATCAAGGGTTTGATGAGGATTTTCAAAATCAAGAATTTTTAAATCAAGACGATTTTCAAAATGAAGAAAATTTTCAAAGTCCTAATAAAAAAACCGTTAACAATCAAGGCATTTATCATTTCTTGAGTAAAGACGCTTTTAATATGGTAATGCAAGCACTTGAGACAATGCAAGAGGCAACTGATCCGAGAATCTTAGGCTTGAGCACATACATCTTGCAACACATGAGACCGAACGATGCTTTACCTGATGATAAGCCTTCTTTGAGAGTAGATGTTGAGGATGATATACTTAGTGATGTTCCTATTATAGACCCTTCCATCTCTCCACCGACTATACTTGAGCCAGACACACCTTCATCACCTTTACCTCACGTGGAACCCACCGACTCTTTAACCATGGGGGACGAGCCTCTTAGCACTAATACAAACACCAATTTGGATGAATTAACCGTTTCTAGTGTTGAGAACCTTATCCCAATCCAAAGAGAGCTTGAGAGGGTTTCCAATGAACCATGTGATGAGCTTTGTGTTGATACCTCTTCTCCTCATGATCACATTGAGATTTTATCACATATTGACCTTCATGCTAATACTAGTGATTTTGGTGACTTTGATCTTGATGAATTGTTTAAAGAAAGGGATAATGAGATTGAGGAAGAGTTTGAGGAAGACTTGACACAAATAGAGGATGAAAATTGTGATTCTAGTGACGCGTCTTATGCTATATCATCCGATGACTTGTCTTGTCAAGATAACATTCCTAATTTGGATGAAGAGTTTGCTCCCATAGGAAATATGGATCCTTCTCCTCTCCCACCTTATGATTCTTGTGATGAAACCTTTGATGATCCTTATGATAGTGATGAGTCTTTTACTTCTGATGATGATGACTCCATTTCTTCTATGACTCCTTCACCTATTCCTCTAAGTGATTTTGTGATACATTCAAATCCTCTTTTTGAGACATGTTTTGATAACCCACTTTTTGAGGAGTGTGAAGAACCTAATAATGAGTCTATAGAAGAAGAATGCTTGATTGATCATCCTTCACTGGTTTTTGAGGATACACCTATTGATTTTCATGATCATATCATCCCTTTGAGTGATTCTCTCATTAATACACCTCCTTTTGAGCCTTATGTTCCCACCCTCCCACCCTTAAAGTTGGTTATTGATGAAGATCCTTTCCTCTTAGAGATTGATACTTTTTCACCTAAGGCACCTTTAGAACCAAAAACCTTTGATATGGAATCTTTTATGGAGATTGATGCCACCATAGAGGATACTCTTGCACAATTTGATATAGGGGTCAACGATAGTGTTTCTAATTTGGAAGAGGAGGTTCGTCTTATTACTACATTGCTTTTTGCGAACATAGAGACTACACCTTCTCCACAAGACACTATTAATCTTGATCCTCCTTTCACTATGCCTTCTATGGAAGATTACCCACCTTTTGATGATGATGACGAGCCTAACATGGACATAATAGTTATGAATGTTTTGATACTTACACCTTCATATTCTCATGATGCTTTGATCACTAAGGGGGAATCTTATATGATTGATACGAGTTCATCTTCTTATTTTCCCATGAAGGGAAAGGTTTTTGATCCTGGGATACATATGTTTGGAAAAAATTGGTTTTCATCTACTCGACTTAAGAGTGAGATTTCGATTGATCTGGGCTTTTTGTATGAGCTTACTTTGGTGATACTACCTACTTTGGAGTTGTTCACTTGTCGAGATGGAAACTATGTATTGGATCCTGGATTGCTTCATATTTGAGAGATTTCGTATGTTGGACAAACTTGAGACACGTTGGACCGTTCCATTTATCGAGACAGATATTGTAAATCTTATAGTAAATGGCAACGTGCTAAGTTTGAGTGTATCATGTGAGACGAGCTTCAAAGTGGATATTCTTTATTCTCCATGATGGTTTCCCCAAGGACAACCTAATTCGGGGCCGAGTCGAGCTAACGACTTAGGGTTAAAAAAAACTCAAGCATTGAATAACTAGGTTAGAAAACGTAGAGTAGATTTTCAATAGGTTAGGTTTAATTAAAAGGATGTTATAGTAGAGTTGAAGTGGAGGGGTGCCTTTATTCGTCTTTTGGTGTTTGTTTCAAGGGTTGCTCTCTCTCATTTCATGTTTGGAGCTTATGGAGGAGGCCCATGTATCTGGTTCACTTTGATTAGTTTTTGCTATCGTGATTTTCAAAACACTTGTGCTTAAAATGAATACCCTTTAGTTGTCTCTTCCTTAACTCGAGTTAAGCAAAGTAATCAATGTCTTAAGTGTAGGGGAGTTTACTCCAATACTCTTAAACATTGAGGACAATGTTTATCTTAAGTGTAGGGGAGACTTCTATCGAAGTGACCTTACCTAGACCATTGCCTTAACTTCATGATAACACGGAAAATTAATTTTTCAACATTTTTCAAACTTTTGATCTACTTTGGCCAACAAAAATATGCATTCATAATTTTTGCATCAATCATTTTTTTTCATTTGCATAACACATTTGCATTGTATATATTTCTTCTTTATGTTTCATCAAAAATATATTAAAAAAATATATATATATAATAAGGACATGGTTTAACAAGTTTAGATTTCTTTGACATATTAGGCCCGCCATGGATATTTTGACTCAACCCGAGTTTGCTTATTTTAGCATTCTCTAGCTAGTATCCTTAACCATGTAGTCCTTCATCGGTCTATTAGGCTAAGCATCCACCAATTTCATTATTTGAAATTTTAAATTTGTGGAGAATGGGAAATGATAGAGTTGAAGCAAGTATAAAAGGGCTTCATTTCTGGCGGTTAGACTAGGAGTATTTCACACAGTTAGTTAGATTAGTTAGGAGTAGTTTAAATTCAGTTTTCGCAAAGTTATTTCGTCTTGTTAGAATTTGGTTTAGAATCTGTTATATTTCAGTTACATATTTCTGTTAATGTTGTATCATTTTTCTGCCATTAATGAGATATCGAGCTTTTACATTCATCTCTTGATCTTCTTACTTTTCTCATTCTATTTTCAAACCTTATCATTCTTTAAATCGTTTTTGTTGATGTTTACTGAATAGTTGAAGTCAGTAGAGATTAGTTCAATATCTTGCTCCGTTTATAGATTCTTAAGAAAATTCAGTCAGAGTTGGAGAATGTGTTCCGTTTAGCTAGTATGGATATCGATTTTGTTTCGCTAGCTGTTTGGTTTGGAACCTTTTATGAGAGTCGTAATGTTAGAGATTTAGTCTAATTCAGTTAGTTAAGTTGAAATTAGTCTGATCTAGTAGTAAATAGCATAGGTCTTTAGTCTTGTATTCATTCTCAAAGTACAAGTCAGTTAACATTCAGATACATTCTATAGAATTTAGTTGGATCAGCACTTGATTACTGTTTAGCGCTTATATTGCTAGCACAGTATTCTGTTTCCTAATCTTTTGCAGGTTTTGTTTTCGAGTTTACGATCTTTCCAGCTATTGATAACAAGAGGAGTAGTTGGTGTCCAGTGTCTACGGTTTAGATCAGTCATAGCTCATCGCCATCAACGGGAAGGTTTCAGTAGTTGCATTCGATTTTTGAAGGCGTTGATAGTTAAGGCAACTCAGCGTTGACCTTCAACATCAGTGGACTAAACTCCGGATGAGAAGGTTAAGCACATTTTAGATTTCTGTCCTTTTCTAGTATAATATGCAGTAGCTTAATCATTGACTGATCTATATTGAAATCTGCTTGATTTGTGTAAATTTTACATGTTTGTTAACCACTTTAGCTTGTAGTTTTATTTCGTAAATTTTAGGTGTCCTGAATTTACATATCAGCAGATATAGTGTGTTTGGTTCAGCGCTCTTTTATTGATAATGATTTGTGATATGAATTTAAGTGCTTCTTGCTTTAATTTGTAGTTGGATACACATCTGATATATAGCTTAAGAATTTGCCGCTTACTTGAATCTGTTCGTACTTAGTAGTTTCATATTGTAGCTTATTCGTTCTTTTGGTCCGCAGCTTATTAATTCATATTGTTGATTTTGTTTATTTGAATTTGTTAAGTGGTAAGTACCAATAAGTACATGTTTCTACGTTTTATACACAGCTAGGATAGATTTGATTCCTTTTCTTATCTCACTGTTAGGATTTTATAAAAAAATAGGTTCGCCTGGTACTCGTTCACTGGTGGTAATGAGTTAAATTCAGTTTTTAGCAGTAGATTTCATTGACACTTTTCTTCATGATCACTAGGAGTTAGGACAAGGTTTTTGGCATTCTGAATAGCTAGCACTTCTAGGATTAATTTTGTAGTTGTAAATTTTCTCTGTAGCTTATCAAATAAGCAGATAATTAGGCTTAAAAGTTACCATTCAGTTTGTTTCTATTTCTCAAATTTACTTAAGTTTCAGTAAATGTACACTTTTAGTCCCTGTGTTTGTTACTTGGTATTACGTGACCAGTCCTGTACCGTTATAGTTAACGAGTTAGTCAGTTAGCAGGTTGTAGGGCCAGTTTACTTTTGAAATTTTCAGATTTATATTAGAAATTTTCAGCTTTAGGATTAAACGTTTTTTTTAGTAAGATTACATTTTAAACTTTCAAGATTTAATTTTGCATTTTACATATAAAAAGTATGTTGTTTCTTTTTACTTTTATAGATACAGTTTTTTTTTTTGTATTTTGTATTTTTCAATTTGTAGAAAAAATTGTATTTTACTTCTTTAAGTTTTGTGCATTTAATTGTCGTATGTGCAATATGTTTTAGAGTAGTACGTATTACGTAGTATAAATACTATTTTTACATTTTTTTTACATGCTTTTTGTGCAAAGTAGTTAAAAATTCCAAACAAGATCTTTTAACCAAAAACAATCAAGTTGAGCTTAAAATTGTTATATCAATTCGAATCGATCTAAGAAGACAACTACACTAAAAACGAAATATTAAATGGCGCCGCTGCCGGGGATGTTATATCAATAGGTTAGGTTTAATTAAAAGGATGTTATAGTAGAGTTGAAGCGGAGGGGTGCCTTTCTTCGTCTTTTGGTGTTTGTTTCAAGGGTTGCTCTCTCTCATTTCATGCTTGGAGCTTATGGAGGAGGCCCATGTATCTGGTTCACTTCGATTAGTTTTTGCTATCGTGATTTTCAAAACACTTGTGCTTAAAATGAATACCCTTTAGTTGTCTCTTCCTTAACTCGAGTTAAGCAAAGTAATCAATGTCTTAAGTGTAGGGGAGTTTACTCCAATACTCTTAAACATTGAGGACAATGTTTATCTTAAGTGTAGGGGAGACTTCTATCGAAGTGACCTTACCTAGACCATTGCCTTAACTTCATGATAACACGGAAAATTAATTTTTCAACATTTTTCAAACTTTTGATCTACTTTGGCCAACAAAAATATGCATTCATAATTTTTGCATCAATCATTTTTTTTTCATTTGCATAACACATTTGCATTGTATATATCTTTTCTTTTATGTTTCATCAAAAATATATAAAAGAAAAAAAAATATAATAAAAACATGGTTTTAACAAGTTTAGATTTCTTTGTCATATTAGGCCCGCCATGGATATTTTGACTCAACCCGAGTTTGCTTATTTTAGCATTCTCTAGCTAGTATCCTTAACCATGTAGTCCTTCATTGGTCTATTAGGCTAAGCATCCACCAATCTCATTATTTGAGATTTTAAATTTATGGAGAATGGGAAATGATAGAGTTGAAGCAAGTATAAAAGGGCTAGATAAACTTCATGATTATTACTTGTGGCTAAATCCTTCTCTTCTTTACCTCTATTTTCTTCGCATGTATATATTGTTAATAAATAATCAAGAACGGTTTTAATTGGTTTGTAATCTCTTATGAATTTTTGTTTAATCATTCATGGTTGATATACGTACGTCTTAAGATTCTAAGTTAGAACGTTTTATGTGTACTAGACTTATGTCATGCTTAATATTTAGCGGGTGTTTTTCCATTTATTCTTTTCTACTTTCT
Source organism: Glebionis coronaria (assembly GCA_025667525.1). Lineage (NCBI taxonomy): Eukaryota > Viridiplantae > Streptophyta > Magnoliopsida > Asterales > Asteraceae > Glebionis > Glebionis coronaria. The sequence goes on from CM046879.1 coordinate 229,202,018, forward strand.
TTGTGAGGAATAAAGAAAAATAAGAGCGACTTATGAAAAAAAATGAGTGGCTAAAAAAAAGAAAAAAAAAGAAAAAGAAAAAAATATATATATACAAGACTCCCAAGAGGGGCAGTGTGGTGTTAATTATAGTGACTATTTAGTTCCAATATTACCTTGACGGGTTGCGGGGATTCAATAGATTGCTCCAATACAATATTACCTTGACGGGTTGCGGGGTTGAAGATCCAAAGTCTCAAAAAGATGGCGGATGTAAATTATTGCGTGAGTTTTATTTTCTTTCCTTAGCGAGTGTGTAGCTACTTATGAAAGCATGACATGAGGATTTTACACATAAGGCGAATGACTTATTACTCTTGAAACGGACTTGTATTAATTGTGAGCGGTTTTTCAAGTAATGGATGAGAGGATTACTTAGGATTAAAATCGTGCTTCCTTATTTTTGGATTTTGCACTTCTTATACTTCACACTTGAAATAATGACAATTTGCTCACAAGCAATTTGCTCAAATAATAACCGGTTCCACATTTAATTGTCATGAATAAGTTGATGCACTTTTTACTTGTGAATACAATGATCCCATTTTTAAGCTTGGTATGGGGAAAGTGAAACTTGAGGATGATAAGTGTCCATGGTACCCAAGCCCTAATCTAAGTCATTGATTTCTTTATGAGTTATTTCCATCAAAACCATTTCAATAAAAATCAAAAATATATAAATAGAATTGTTTTCTTTGCATTGCATTGTAAATATTCAAAACCATTCATCATATAGCATAGTATAGTTATTAAATCATAAAATGGCCAAGGTTGGTTAATTATGAGAAAAGTGTAACTTGGTGCTTTAAAATGCTGCATTGCATGAGGACATGGCAATGGTCAAGTGGAGGGGAGTTGATAAGTGTGAAAACACTCATCAATAATGATCCAATTACCACTCAAAACACAGTCAAATACATAATATTTAGCTTTAAAATATCAGAATTACGCGTGTATTTGCGTTTCATGTGTTTTCAGGTAAAAAGATACATTTTGGAACAAAGACGCGTTTTTAAGGGATTTATATCACAAAAGACGAAGAAAAGGACGATAAAGCTTTTGAGGACCTTACTTGCCGTTATTTCAAAGATCAAGGGCTGAACTTGCAATTTTCTACAAAGATAAAGGATGAAATGGAAATGTGCTAAAAGTTTATATACATTTTGAAAGAAATGAGAATGGAAGGACTAAATGGCAAATTTAATGAAAAGTATTATTTATCTTGGTCATTTGACCAAGACCGGTCAAACACAAACACAAAAAAACAATACGCGTCTTCTTCAACCTTCAAAGAGAGAGAAAGTATGAGACGGTTTCATCTTTTCCATTTCAAAACCTGCAAATCAATCTCAAGGTTGATACATGAAGTTTCAGCCAAAGTCTATAACTACAAAAGTGATCACCTTCCTCTCCTCTACAAGATGATGCAAATGAATTAGATCAAGACTCAGTGGAGAAGAAACGCCCAAATTGGAATGAAGAATGAAGACGAGTTAACCTCGTATTTAATACGTGGCAATTACTCATTGGATAGACCACGTCACATCACCTCCTTTCAGCGGCTATAAATAGAAACGAAGAGCTTCATTTGCAATCGGTTAGCTAGGTGTAGATTACACACAGTAGGAGTAGTTAGTTAGTTAGATAGTTCAAGTTTCTTTCATTTTTCTGTTAAACTTTTGTAACAAGATTAGTTAATCAGTTGTAACAGATTCCCATTTTATTCCATTAATGAAGTAGAATTCAATCTTCAAGCTTTCTCTATCCTTCTTTTAAGTTTCTGTTTTTCTCTTTACTGTTACTGTTCACGAAAATAGTTAATTTGGAGATATACAGCTCTTTGATAAACTTTCACGTGATATCCATTGTTCATGTTACTGATTTGATTTCAAATTACTGTTCATCAGTTTGTGACTCTGCCATGAATGATTTCTGTTAGTGTTAGTGTTAGTTCAGCTAAAATAAGCTTTTCAAGTTTGTAGCCTAAGTGTAAGGGTGTTTGTAATTGCTGATAAAAAGGAAGTGACTGATAGATATTTCTGTTAAGTTGTAGTTCAAATACTCATTAGAGTTTTAAGGAATTTTTGTTGAGAGTTTAAAGGAATTCAGTAAATAGGATTTTAGATACAGGTAATGTAGCTTAATGAATTCATAGAGTTTCGGTCCAGAAGTTGTTCCAAAGTTCAGATTAATTGGATTTGTCGATTTTGAGTTGTCTTTGTTTGGATATTCAGTTTTGCAGGATTGCATTCAGCAAGGAGTAAGATAGTAGTAGGTCAAAAGTGGAGGCGTGCTCGATTTGAAGCGAGCTCAGCGCTCCGCTTCTTCCACAACGGACAGGCCTGGAAGTTTATGGTTAAGCACATTTCGTTTTTCTGCAAACTCCTAGTGTAAACTGCTATTTCATCATCATAGTGTAATTTTAGTGTAAACTTGCTGGTTTAGCTTAAATGAATTTGTTGCTTACTTGATTTTGTTAATGTTTAGTGGTTTCCTATTGTGGCTATTTAGTTCTTTTACTTGTAGTTGATTCAGTGTGTTTGGATGTAACTGTTTTAGATAGAAGTTAAGTGAGTTGGTGAATGAATTCGTTTAATTTGGCCACATCATAGTGAATAAGTGTGGATTTACATATGGAGTTTTGGTGTTAGTCATTCAGATCAGTCTTGGTTAAGTTCCATTAGTCATCAGTATCATATACAGTTGAAACATAGGTAGAATTAATCTCTTGAGTTACAGATCAATATCTTCTTTTCTAGTCTGTTTTTAAGTAGCATAATGATGATTTCTAGCAGATAACTTAGGAATTCTATACTGTTTCATTAGATTTTGGTATAGGCTGTATAAATAGTTTAGCAAACGCTCAACGTTGTAAAGTGATATAGAGATAGGCAGTTGCTATTTGAGTCAAGTAAATTTAGATAAAATGGAACTTGAGCTGAGCAAAATTGTTTCCTAATTGAGTTGGTAAGTAATAGCTTAAGAATAACCTGGCAAAGAGAATTTGTGTATAATAATTGAAGGTGTAAAAATCAGTTTGTTAAACAATTAATATTTTGGCAAACTAGTTAGTGCACTACTACTGGTATTTGTTTGTTTTGGATATCATTAATTCACTTTTGAGATTCGTTCACAGTTAGCAAATATTGTTGTGATATTTTACATCATTTGGGTTTTCAATGATCTGTTGGGCCAACTGTTATTTGTGGATCCAGTTATTGTGTAAGAAGTTACGAATAGGATTCCATTGATATTCGTTTTCCATTTAAATTTTTTTTACATTTAGTAAAAAGTTGAAGTTTATAAATGGAATTTGTTAGATTTAGAGTTAGCATTTTAATTTTGTAGTTTAATTTTGTATTCTCATTTTTTTTATTTTGTGCATTTAAATGTGATTGCAATATGTTTTTAGCATAGTACGTATATGTAGCGTAATATAGATATTTTACATTTTTACTTGTTTTGTGCCAATTAGACATAAATACGATCAATTTCTTTTAACCAAAAACAATCAAGTTGAGCTTCGAATTGTTATATCAATTCGAATCGAGCTGAGAAGACAACTACACTAAAAAACGAAATATTAAGAAGCCTTTGTGAGCCCTTGGATTGGTCTTCATCTTCTACCATATCACATGTTTTTGTCTGATTTTTGGTCTTCACGTGATGGGGTTTGATGTGGGGTTGAGATGGGATAGTGATGGATTTAGGATTAGGGTTTTGATTTTGGGATTAATGGTGGTTTGTGAGAAATGGTGGCTGGTGTGAAAGTGATAGAACCCTAATTTCTTTTTGTTTTTATCGTCTGGTAAATAAAAAAAGGAGGGATCGATTGTTTTATAAGGGCCATTGGTTTGGTGGAAATTTGTTAACTTGGGCCTTAAACAAATAATGGATTACGTTTGGTTGTTTTTTTTTTACACATGGAAAATGAGATGTAGTATGAAATTGTGTAGTTAATTAATATTTTAACGGGCCGACTCGGCCCGTTTGACCGGGTGCGGGTTGGTCCGTAAAATATTATCTTGAGATTCGGGATCGGTTTTCCATGTCCACTTTATTGTCGGGTTTCGGATTTGACTTTGACTTGAAAACATCAAATGTTGTCGTGTCGATACAAAAATGCCCGTTTTTGCTCCATTAAGTGCGATGCCGACTTCGATCTTGTGCAATTCTTCATAGACCAAATAAGTAAACTCTTGACATTTTAGGGACCACAATGTAAATTTAGAGTTTTACAAGGGTATAAATTGACAAGTCTTCAAACTTGGAGGATCAAGCTTGACAATCTTCAATTCTTCAAGGGTATTTTTGGGAAATCAACAATCAGGCCCGACTCATTGAGGGACTTCGTTTCCCGTGTTCGTTTTTGCTTGGTTCTTGTGATCTTTTTGTCTCTTTCTCGATATCCGTACCTAAAATACACATTCGACAAATACAAGCATATATATAGCACTTTTTATGATATTTTCACCGTTTTGAGCTCGTTTTGGACGATGAGACCATGTATAATTGCGGTCTCATCACTCCCCCATACTAAACCATTGTCGTGCCCTCACGCAATGCTAGAATAAAGTATCTTAGCACTTCCAAAATTCATTTTTATGGACTTTTATTGAATCATAAACTTACTACACTACCACTACTTGCGTTTTAGACATAATGTATGATTTTCATCGCAAAATGGGACGTTTAGGTTCATAGAATAAGAACACGTGAATGCTTCGTTAGAAATAATTTCATCGTCCTCGATTTTCACCCCAATTCCATGCTAAGCGTGCAATGAGATCATTGTCATTATAAGTTAGTAATGCTAACACTACTCATATGCCCTAATCACGTACTTATCCTCCCATTTTCCTAAGTTGTATCTCTTATATTTTATTTTGTCTTGAATGATCACGAGGATACATTTTTTGACTTATGCGATAATAGAGATTTAGGTCTAAAAATAGAGTCATAACGGTGTAACCAAGGCCATTGAATTAATAACCCCTCCTAATAGACAACGATGTCAAAAAATTAAGTCAACAAGAAAGATCTATAAACACGGTTTTATAACGGTTTTGAACATGAGACTTATTAACCATGACTTTTATTATCCTCCATCATCGGTGGTTTTATTATCATGGATTACCTTAGAATTTTATTATCCACCTCATTATCGGTGGTTTTATTAACTTCGCTCTTATCTTGCCTTTTATTATCCGCCATCATCGGAGGTTTTACTAGCCAAAGATGTATATCCTCACGCTAAAGCGAATTTTGGATCTTTAAAGCTTCAAAGATTAAGGCTTGATTCACTTTCAATTTTGCATAGATTTTTCGGCCTTGTGAGCTTCAAATTGTTTGCTTGATTTAGGTGAGCACTTGAAATCTTATTATTGGGTGAAGCTTTCGATTATTCGGGTTGCTGATACTTCAAAACCGTGACACTGGCGATACCTTAATGTCTTCCCAATTTAATTACACGGAAGCTACTAGAAAAGACTAGAAACCAACAATCAAGACTAAACCGCTAAGTCAATATTTATTAAGCAAAAATTATTTACAAGCGAAGGGAGAATAAGCAAATAACGAGAACACATGAGTTTTTGAAAGAAGAGCGACTTCTACGTTTAGCATAGCAACTTATAATTAACTCTATCATTTCTCGTCCTCATTTAAGAGACTTAGCCTAATATAAGTTAAGGAATCGAAGCTAAGTGCTCAACACGCACGGTCGAGTCAAAAATTACTCTTATTCTCGCCATCGGAAAATCTACATTCGTGTCTTCAAACACTTATAAAACATGAGAAAAAATTTAAAATTTGGTCATTTTTAGCCTTATTTTGCAACAAAATGATAAACAAAAAGATAAACTTTGGAAAGCGTGAAGGTTTGGCAAGGCAAGTATCTATTCACCCCCCCCCCATACTAAAGTTAAACATTGTCCTCAATGTTTCGAGTCTAGGGGTGCAAACACCCCTATACTAGAGACGTAGTCGAATGCCTAATCTAGCATGGAAAGGGTGTAACCGTTAAATTAATAGCCGTTTATGAAGTGTGCTAAAAACCTAAGGTAAGAACAATGAAGGATTTATCATATGTGGATATCGAGAAATTCTTCAAAGGAAACGATCGAGTGCTCCCATAAAACGAACACGAGAGGCTCCAATCGTGAAGATCATCATCTAAAAACCACAATGCACAAACAACCACGGAACAAAGGTTTGAAGGGCACAAATCCCCTCATGTAAGCTACATTAGAAAGCAATAATATGTACATGGATAAGCATGGGACTCCCCCACGAGGCACCTTGTTTTTGATAACCGAGTCAAAAGCTCGACTCGAATCCCTATAAATGTGATCATTTAGGGATTATCTTGGTTCGGTCATTTTTGGTGGGACTTACATGTAATCAAGGCCCAAAAGCAACCGTGAATAAAGACAAAGCCTTTATACCGGGATCGAAGATCATATCCTCACATTTTGTTGAAAATAAAACACGTAAAACTGGAGGATACGTCTTGTAAGGAAGAAAACTCCTTACAACGTACTTATAGTACGTTTGGTCATCAAATCCGAGGGGGTGGGTAGGTTCACTTTGAAATATGGGTAAAATAGAAAAAGAATTGTCAATAAAAGGAGTTTCAAAATTTCCCCCCGGATCGAAGGCAAAAGCCTCATTAAAATCCTCACTCTCATCGAGAGGCGGTCCATCGGTGAACCCCTCGAGAATGGAAACGTCATGAGTAGAAAGAGTAGTCTCAACCGTATGAGACGTCGGGAGGGTGACTGCAAATCCGGCTCATCGAGTTTAGAATCCTTAGAATCCTCACTCTCGATGTCCTCGAACGTCTCATCAAAGAGAGGATTTACGTCACCAAAAATGAACGCGTCATCAAATTCGAATAAAAGGTTCGAAAAGATTTTAAAATCGGTATTTTGAATGTCCTCGTCGATTAGTGACTCGTCATCACTAGCGGATAAATCATCGTCATTGAAAAGCGGGTTCGAAAAAGTCGTTGATTCTCTCCCCGAAGTGTCAATGGGAGAGACGCCATCACATGATATAGAATCACACTCACTATTGTGATTTGCCTCTCTAGAATCTTCGTGGAATAATTCATCGAGAGCAAAATCACTTACCTCATCTTCGGAGAAAACCGTAGGCTCACTTTGGATTAGGATAGGGATCTCGACACTAGGATTAGTGCTAAGATTCATCTCCCCCATACTTAGAGAGGCATCAGTTTCCGTAGTGGGTATAGGAGTAGTTTTTCCATGATAAGGGTCGAGATTGAAAACATCGCTATCATCATCGTCGTATTGATAATCATATGGAATCTCAAGGTACGTAGAGGCATAAGTATCTATATTTGACTCTTGCACTCGTTGCTTTTCCATTTCAATATCTCCCCTTATACTTCTAAAAATGCCCATCACACCTTGCAAGAATTTTCTTCATGGTCTTGTAAGAAAGCGGCAAAGGAATTTTGTCTCTCGTTACTTGACTCATGAGAATTTTGGTGTTCAAAATCGTATGGTGGGGCCTCAAAATTATCAAAACCGGAATTATCGTATGAATTGGGTTCATCATAATCCATTGGTTGGCAAGAAAAAGTATCGTGAGGCCCCCCACAATTGTCGCAACACAGATTTTGAGAAAAATCCGGTTCCTCGTATGGATAACCACCCCCATTGTCGTAATTGTAACCCATGTCGTGTGATTCGTCAAAACCGGAAAATCGATTGTCAAAATATGTATTTTGGTTCATCGGTTGACAATCGTACCCATAGTGAGGTTCATCTCCACAATACTCACATGACGGTGAGTATTGCGAAGATTGGTCAACGAAATTCGGATTCGGCTCGTGATTGTGACGATTTGGGTATTTAATTGGACACTCATAGTGCCAATGGGAAGGGCTTCCACAATATAGGCAATGGAGGTGACGTTCCTCATTAGAAGTATACAAACAATTGGTCGGATTACATGAGGGACAAGATCTAAAATCTACATAGTCGATATGATCTTCGCACCTTTCGCATATACACCATGGACATGATACGGAACCAAGCAGTCGTCTCCCGCAACCTAGGCAATGAAAATCCATGAAGAATTAAAATTTAGAGGGGGTTGAGAAAAAGAACTATGAAAATAGAGGGAAAAATCGAAGAATCTTTTTGTGTTTTTGGTTTTTTAATTTTTTTTTGGAATTTTTGTGTATTACGTAGAAATTAATCTACCAAAATTATCCACTAATAAAAGGTCTCGATTAACGAATCCAAGAAGAATGAAGGCAATTACGTGAAGTAAAAACCCTCGTCGACTTTGAAACGTTGGCGGAACGCCAAAACGTTTCGAGGTTCAATAATTAAAACTCACAAAAATAGATTAATAATACTTTAGTTGGCAAACCCCTAATTAATCGTCACTTTCAAAATACGCACAAGCGAGCGGAGAAAACGAGGCGGCGCGAAGCACTTAAGAGCCTTTTTTTCATTAGGTCGTGAAATACAACCGCCTTATACCCACCTTATAGTTTGTATTTATCAAGATTAAACCAATTAAGAGTATTTATCTATTTTGCCTTTGACTTTCGTTTGAATTCGATACACTCGATAATGACCGGAACGCCCACTAGCGAGGTGCGATTTCTCGCGTATTTGGATAATTATTGTGTGTTAATTGTTCTACGTAAATACAATATATTATGCACAATAAAAACAAGAAAACGATTTTGTGTTAATAGAGTTCTAATTAACACTATTTATTTGTATGGTTAATGTTGGGTCAAAAGTTGATGAGTCAAATCACTATGGAAACAAGAAGGACCAAATATGGCATTAGGAGAAACTTCAAGCTGGTGGACAAAATACAAGAAAGTTTCCCCTGCTACAAAACTTTCCACTGCTGTGAAGATTCCCCTGCCATGTACTAAAAACATGGAGATTTGGTCAAGTAGTGATAAGAATGAATAATTATGTTTTGATTTAGTCATTATTATCTTATTTAGTTTCCATATATCCCTGGGTTCCTTATGTTATAAAAGGAACACCAGACCGTAGGTTTTAATTATCAATTCATACTACTAAAATGTAACCTACAGAGTCTTTGATCTCTAGGCATGGGATTCAATGTATACATGCCTAGAGTGGTTTGTGTTAATCATCAATAATACAAACCCTTTGGGAATTATTCAACTTTGTTAAACATCTTATTCATGATCATTGTTCTTATTCCGCTATGTTATCATATGAATGATGATCAACCTAGATAAAACGGTTTTTACTGTTTGAGCCTCAAGATCTGGGATTCAACAAGTGGTATCAGAGCGGGTGGCTCGATATCTAGGAGAATCAAGATGTTTGATGTTGTTGCTGTGAAGATTTAAGGTTTATGTTAAAACCCTAAGTTATTAATTATTGGTGCCGTGTAGTTTTCTTTTTGGTGATTCTATTTGTATCTTGCTACTACCGTCCAACAAATAGAATGTTTGTTCGATTCCAAGACAGTCACTGTTTGAATATTGTATTGTGTGGTCTTTATGAGTTCGAGTAGTTTATTGATTGGGGTACGAATAAAAATTAATGATGGTGTTGGATTGGCTGCTGGTCCCAGCAAAGTTACAATTATTAATCGATTTATCTATGGATGGTCATAGTCAATGTGCTCCATGAACAATAAATTGATGAATATAAAATAATGTGGGTCCTAGCTATTTCTTTTGCGAGGCTATAAACGTTTCTTTAATCCAACAAGTTTGGAATATGGGTGATGGTTTTCACGTGGGAACTGAATACCAAAAAGAAGGAACGTGAGTGGGTCCCATATGCAATAAGCAGTTGTCAAATATTTTGGTGGCCTATGCAGATCACGTGGGAATGGGATTTTGGTGTTCATCTGGTGGTCCCAATTATATTCCAATCATGGGTAATTGTATACATGTTTTTGAAGAATTGGATTAGTTATGTTTGACAGCTGGTCCAATGCTAATAAACAAAGGGAGACGACCACTTAAGTGTAGATAACGACAGGAACATTTGTTTCATTGGTTGTCATTGGCTGTATTCTTTGGTGTGTTCACACGAAAAGAATAGATGGGATTGGTATGTGTCCATATGGGAAGCAAATGGTAATATAAATATATGAGATTTTATTATTTACACGAAAGGTGCAGATCAGCAGATCAGAAGCTACAAATTTTTACAGCAGGTATATTTTTCTCACAGTAGGGTACATTTTTAATAGTATTTGTTTTTGTTATTTATTTCACTGTTATAAATTCATTCCTACTTTATGTGGGTTTGGCACAATTAATAACAAAAACAGGGGCATTAAAAGTTCCCCCTGCTTTTGAAAAAGTTTACCCTGATATCATTAAAAGTTCCCCCTGCTACGTTCCCCTGCCTTTAATTTTTCCCCCTGCTTTCTGATAGGTGTGTAAACACCCATCCTTTTTACCACTTAATTACAATAATAACCGAGCCAAAACGTGTATTTTATGTCTTTTATGTCGGAATTATGCGTGGTTTGTGTTTTTGTTGTGATTTAGGACGAAATTGTGAAAAGTGGAGAAAACACGGCATTCACGGGCTTTTATTGAAGAAAAAGATGAAAGACAAAGTCAAGAAGTCAAGAGTGCAAAAAGAACGGAAGTCCAAGACCAATTCTGAAGATTTATCAAAGAAAAAGTCGAAAGACGGAAGTTTACTTAAAGCCGAAGAACTCAAGTCTAATTTATTGAAGAATTAAAAGACGAGTTCAAAGAAATCCCGAGCCAAAAGTCATTAAAGTCCAAGATTAAAGAAGATTAAAAGGCTTAAGGACTAAATGGTGCAATTAACAAGAGATTAAGAAGAGAAGGACTAAGCATGCAATTAAGGAGAAAGGAAAGAGGGGAGGAAGCTTCCTAAGCACCCCTTAATCCTCCCCTATAAATAGTCATTAGGATTAATCTTTTCATTTTTGTTGGCTAATAGTGACAATTAGTTCTTCCACTTTTAATTACCTTGTCATTATTTACTTGTCAAATTTAAATACTTGTCTTGCACCTTAATTACCATTTAACTTCAAGTAAGTGTTATTTTAATTCTTGTTATTATTTATCTTTATTGTTTGATCTCTCATTCTACCTTTTTTTAGTCTTTGGTTTATTATTCATGTTCATGTTCTTGAGTTTTTGTCAAATTTATTAAGTGGGTTTTGATTATCTTGATTAGTTTTGTTAGTTTTGTTGTTTTGGATTGATTGTTTATGATTAATAGTTGTTTATTGATTAGTTTGATTTAATCTTGTGGTTGATTTTGCTTAAGTTTGATTAGATTCGTGTGAATATCTCGTTCCCTGTTCTTCGGGGTGTTTGTTTTCTGTTTCTGATCTTTCCCAGGAAAAACAAGCTCAGCAATATTCCGAGTAAAGGGTTAAAAAGCATCTCATTCGGAATATTAAAACATTCTGTATAAGACTTTTATTCCGGATCAAGGTTTTAGCCAAGGCGGTCCATCCGGAATATCCAATATTCCGGATAAGGGAATTATTCCGGATAGGCAGATTATTCCGAGTAGGCAGAACATTCCGGATAGCCAGATTATTCCGAGTAGGCAGAACATTCCAGATAGGGCAATCATTCCGAACAGGCAGAATATTCCGGATAGAGAAGATATTCCGGATAAAGAACTTCTATTCGGAATAAGTGACATATTCCGAGTAAGGTTTTCCATTCAGAATATTATTCCGAATCAAGACTTATTCCGGATCTACAACAACATTCCGAATAGGCCAAACATTCCGAATAGAGGTATTTATTCCGGATAGGTGACATATTCCGAGTAAGCCATTTATTCCGAATAAGGGTTTTATTCCGGATAAGCTAAATTTTCAGGTTCTTTAAATTTCAGTTCTTAATTTTCTGTTTTTAATTTCAAGCTTTATTTTTCCCGCCTTTTTCCTTACTCGCACTTTAAGTTTATTTGCCTTAGATTTATTTTAGCCTTGCCTTAGTTTTAAGTTTTAGTTGCGTTTTAAGTTTGCCTTAGTTAGATTTAAGTTTGTGTTATTTACTTTTAGAGCCCTTTAATTTTAGTCACGTTTTTAAATACTTGACTTTTATTTTAATTAGACCTAGATTTACTTTTAAGTCATTTACTTTAATTGTTTTGCACATTTTATTTAAAAAACAACCAAAATATTTGTTTCACCAAAGAACGACTGAGTCACACATAGAACCTAGATCAATTCGTTAAGATACCGAGAACAACAATTGAACCTAGCAAAATCTAGTCATTAAAATGGCGCCGCTGCCGGCTCTTTTCGTAAAGATTAACGGTTTTCTGTGAGAGACGCGTTGCTTTTTGGGATCCGTTCACTTGTGAGCGTTATTTTCTTGCTTAAAAAATTCAAAAAACAATAAAAATTAAAAATTGATAAAAATCCATAAAAATTAAAAATTTCAAAAATCCAAAAATATTTTATTTTTATTGTGTATATATATTGTCTTTGTGTTTGGTATTGTTTTCTTTTGCCTTTGTAGGTGTATGCGTACTAGATCTTCTAATTATCAAGAACCCTAGACTCGAGAAGATTTAAGTATGTCAGGTGTTAACAACAATAATAATCCACCGCACCTCAACAATAACAACAATGTTCTTCCACAGCCCGATCTTCGGACAATGGAGGAACTTTGTCAACCTACCATGTTTGGACGAGGAGGACCGATTGCGCTGATGCAAATCACGGCTCCGGAGTTTTCGTTGAAGCACCACATGATTCAGCAAGTGCAAACTAACCCATTCCGTGGATTGCCAGATGATGATGCCAACAAACACCTCCACAAGTTCATTACAATCACCCAAAGCATGAAGTGCCCCGGTGCCACAATGGATGAACTTCACCTTCAACTCTTTCCACATACTTTATCACATCACGCCGAGAAATGGTTTGATCGTCTTCCAAAGAATTCTATTCACACTTGGGATGACATGACTCAACGCTTTTTATCGCGCTACTTTCCACCATCCATGGTCACGAGCCTTCGCAATCAAATCAGCGGTTTCATGCAAGAACCCGATGAATCTCTTTTTGATGCTTGGGAAAGATATAATGTGCTGATCGATCGTTGTCCAAACCACAACATGCTCCCTGTGACCCTAATTGATACTTTTTACAACGGTTTGACTTTTCGTGATCGTGATACGATTAATGCAGCCGCCGGTGGCACATTTATGAAAAGGAGACCCGAGGAGTGTAGAGAGCTTATTGAGAACATGACTACTCACCAAAAAACCTAGGATTCCTCTGCTTCTTCAAGTAACAACCCGAGAGTCAATGTTTCTTCCACTTCAGCAAGCCCTGATATGACCGAACTCACCCGCATGATGACTGAAATGAGCAAAAGTATCTTGCTTCTCGCTTCAAACCAACAATAACAACTTAAAGCGGTTGCTAATCCTTGTGAAACATGCGGCGGTCCACACTCATACACCGATTGTCCTTCTACTCAAGGAAATCCGGAAAATGTGTATGCAGCTTATGGTAATTGTTCACCAGAAAATTACCAAAACCGACCTCAAGGGGATAGAAATTTGCTGAGCTACCGGTCCAACAATTACCTTTCACCCAGTTTTCTCCTCAAAACCAAAACCCCGCCAAGAACTACAATAGAAGCAACCAAATCCCACCAAGAGCTTCTAATCCTTATCACCCACCCGCTCAACAAGCCCCACCCATTAATCCGGATGTTGAAGCCATCATGAGAACCCAAGGTGAGCAAATCAAGAATCTGCAGAGCCAAATTATCAATCTGAAAGGAGATATCACCAAGCAAGGGAATGAGATAAGATCCGAGCTTCGAGATAATATTCAATCCTCCTTCAGCACTCAAACAAATGATTTGAAGAATATGCTTGCTAGTTTCTTGCCCCCAGCTCAACCTTCTACTTCAAGTTCTCTACCTTCAAACACCGTCACCAATCCACGAGCAAATGTGAGTGCTATTACTACCCGTAGTGGAATTACCATTGTCGATCCACCTATCCCACCCCCATCATCTACACCACCTCCACCACCATTTATCCATACTCCTCCTACACCTAGTATTAGTGCACCATTACCGTCTCCGCCTCGTCATGACGATGTATCTAGGAAGGACCCTTCAACATCTCAACCTTTACCTAAACCTACACCTTCACCACCCAAACCCAATATCCCTTATCCTTCTCGTTTAGGCAAGACCAAAATGCTAACCAAGGATGACTCTCAAGTGACGAGCTATGTGAAGATGCTATCTTAAATGAACATCAACATTAGCCTTGTTGAAGCACTTGTCCACATGCCGAAATTTGTCAAAGCATTCAAGGGATTGCTTAGAAAATAGGAGAAGTTGATTGTGCTCGCCAACACACATTTAAATGAAAACTGTTCTGCAGTTATTCTTAAAGAACTTCCGGAAAAGCTTGGAGATCCCGGTCGTTTCGTGTTTCCTTGCCTTTTTAACAAAACTGAAGAGTTTACTGTCCTAGCTGATCTTGGGGCCAGTATTAATCTTATGCCTTTGAGTGTTTGGAAAACACTATCATTACCTGACCTCACTCCAACAAAGATGACTCTTGAACTTGCAAATCGCACTCTAGCTTACCGACTCTTGAACTTGCAAATCACACTCTCGCTTACCCAGTTGGTATTGCCGAAGACGTGTTCATTAAAGTTGGCACATTTACTTTCCCGGTCGACTTTGTCGTTGTTGATTATGAAATGGACCCTCGTATTCCTTTAATACTTGGTCGGCCATTCTTGAGAACCGGACGAGCTCTAGTTGATGTTGCCGAAGGTGAGTTAATCTTAAGATTCGGGAATGATTCACAAGTTTTTAAAATGGGGAAGCTTACAAGCAAATCCTATGGAAGAGAATCCGTGAATATGATTAATGTGCTCGATCATTTTTTCATCTACAACAATCCGCTATTCGACTCTTGCATGGATAATCCATTGTTTCATGATGATGTGGATGATTCTCTCTCCAATTTGGAACCTTCTCCCATTTATGATTCTCCATCGATCTTTGATGCTTATGATGATGATTCTAGCTCAGATTCGGATGATTATGATGACCTTACCTCCGAGTATCCCGACCTGCCCACGTATGATGATTTTGATGAGGTCGATACTCTTTCGAGCGATTCTTCACATGATGAAGATCCTCCGCCATCACTCGATCCTACTTTGGACGATTACTAATTTGAGGAAGATTTCTCTGCTTTTCTCAATACTTACTTCCCTCATGAGAGTGATGCTCCTCCTTATGATTTTGAATATTATCGTCTTGATCCTACTTTGGATTTGAAGAACATTCTTTCAAAGGAGAAGAAACCGGTCGACACCAACATCCGCAGCACGTATGATTTAACACCTCTTTGTCCCCCTTCTGAGGACGAGGTTGTGCTTCTTCGCGGATCTTCTTCCCATTCTGCTGAGCCTGAGTGCTATTTTCCCTTAAAGGAAAAGGTGTTCGACCCCGGTATCGATATTCTGCAGCCATCTCAGTATCCACCTGATGAAATAAAAGGAAATATCTTTGGAACTTATGGAAATCTGCTTGCACCACTTCACCCTTGCTTCCACCGTGCTCCATCTTTGCTTAAGGGAACCTTTCCTACTCTTCTTTGGCTTGCCTTGTTCGCCTTAAGCTTGTGCTATTTGATGGACGAAAACTATGTCTTTGATCCTGGTGGATATGTTTCATGCTTCTTCCTATGATGATCAAGGTTGAGTCAGGCTCACGACTCGGTAATCAAAATCAAGCGCTTCTTGGGAGGCAACCCATGTATCTATCTTTTAGCTTGCTTTATCCTAAAGTGTAGGGGAGACCCGTTGGTGTTTGCTATTTTCTCTTCTCTCTTCTACTAATCAGGGATTCAAGCGCTCAATGATCCACTCTTGATGATTCTTGACGACCCGTGATTCCGTGTTCCCATTCTTCCCGGTTCTATCCTAAACTCTTTTCGATTCACTATTTTATATTTTCTCAATATTAAAATAGGAATCTCTTTAGTTTTCTCTTCCTTAGCAAGATTTAAACAAATTGCACAATGTCCTAAGTGTATGGGAGTTTACTCCCACATGCTTAAACATTGAGGATAATGTTTATGTTAAGTGTAGGGGGGACTTCTATCGAAGTTAAGTGGCCTTTTCCTTGTATTTGTCCTCATTTTAACCGGAAAATCAATTTTTCGACATTTTTCAAAATTTTTGATCTATTTTGGCCTATTAGTTTTTACCCTTGTATAGTTATTTTCTTTCTTTATTAGAATAAATTTTTAATAAAGTGGTTTTAATTTTCAAACGTTGTGAATCTTTTTACTCAACCCGAGTTTACTTATCTAAGTTACTCTAGCTAGTATCCTTAACATGTTTAAGTCAAGTTTTGCTAGGCTTTTATATAGGGAGCTATAAAACGCGAAAGTCTTAACTCTCACGGGTTAAGAACAAGAACTTTTCGCAAGTTCCTATAATTGATCCTAGAGAGTCGTTTATCAAGGGAACTTTAAAATGCGATTTCTAAACTTGAAAAAGTCTAAGAGTTTGCAAGATCCTATAGGAGACTCGAAAACCCAAAACTTTGATTTAATAGGCTAAACATCCACGAGTCTCATTATTTGAGATTTTAAACTGTGGAGAACGAGAGACGATAGAGCCAATTATAAGTTCGGTATTCTTTCCTGAATTTATGTGAGTTAATTATAAGCCTATTCTCCCATCGCTTGTTAATAAATTTATCTGCAATAAATAAGGTTGTACGATTTGAAAAGTTACTTAGCTTCTAGCCCAAGATCGTTTAAAAGTTGCTCGGTATGGATTAGAGTTCATAGCTAAGGCATAACTTATTGAAGCGGGATGCGAAGATTGGCGAGTCCAAAAAAGTCCTAACAAGGCATGAGGGCTATATTTTTTTGCTAAAGATCCCAAGTGTTGTGAAGAATCATTTATCAAAGATCAATATGAAGGATCGAGACACACGACGAAAAGCAAAAACTCCCAAAAGTCATGGAGAAGTGTATCCCAAAAGACCCTAGCAAGGTATGAGGATAAATAGATCCAAGTCATAAAAGGAGGCGGATCGTTGTATATCAAAGTCCAAAATAATGATTGGAGAAAAATGAAGAAGTCGTGGTCCAAGTATGAATCTCTCAAAACATCAAGTGAAGAAATTCCTATATGAAGAGAAGACCATTATTTCATGAACGTCTCTCAAAATTTGAAGTATGAAGTCACTGCCAAATATCGGTCCGAGAAAGGTCTCAAATCGCGAAGCGAGTTATGCCAAGATATGAACTTTATGAGGTCCCGAGAAGCAGTTTTAAAAGATTTTGTCCTTTAGCTAACTATTGATTAAATCGTTCACTTTATTTTCGGCCTAATAAACTATCGAAATAAGTCAACAATGCATCCTCGTGATCATTCAAGACAATATTAAAATATAAGAGATACACCTAGGAATAAGGGAGACTAAGTGAGTAATTGGCCCACATGAGTTCGTGTTAGTTGCTAACTTATAATAACAATGATCTCATTTTTAAGCTTGGTATGGAGAAAGTGAAAACTTGAGGATGATGATTATTCATGAGATTTCCAAAACCCAAGGTATGCTTTTGATTTCTTTACTTTGAATGTTTGTAATTTTCTCTCCCTTTAATAAAGGCCAAGATGGATTGATTTCGATGAAAAATGTAAACGTGCTTTGTAACTAATGCATTGCATGAGGACATTGCAATGGTCAAGTGTAGGGGATTTGATAGGTGTGTAAACACCCATCCTTTTTACCACTTAATTACAATAATAACCGAGCCAAAACGTGTATTTTATGTCTTTTATGTCGGAATTATGCGTGGTTTGTGTTTTTGTTGTGATTTAGGACGAAATTGTGAAAAGTGGAGAAAACACGGCATTCACGTGCTTTTATTGAAGAAAAAGATGAAAGACAAAGTCAATAAGTCAAGAGTGCAAAAAGAACGGAAGTCCAAGACCAATTCTGAAGATTTATCAAAGAAAAAGTCGAAATACGGAAGTTTACTTAAAGCCGAAGAACTCAAGTCTAATTTATTGAAGAATTAAAAGACGAGTTCAAAGAAATCCCGAGCCAAAAGTCATTAAAGTCCAAGATTAAAGAAGATTAAAAGGCTTAAGGACTAAATGGTGCAATTAACAAGAGATTAAGAAGAGAATGACTAAGCATGCAATTAAGGAGAAAGGAAAGAGGGGAGGAAGCTTCCTAAGCACCCCTTAATCCTCCCCTATAAATAGTCATTAGGATTAATCTTTTCATTTTTGTTGGCTAATAGTGACAATTAGTTCTTCCACTTTTAATTACCTTGTCATTATTTACTTGTCAAATTTAAATACTTGTCTTGCACCTTAATTACCATTTAACTTCAAGTAAGTGTTATTTTAATTCTTGTTATTATTTATCTTTATTGTTTGATCTCTCATTCTACCTTTTTTTAGTCTTTGGTTTATTATTCATGTTCATGTTCTTGAGTTTTTGTCAAATTTATTAAGTGGGTTTTGATTATCTTGATTAGTTTTGTTAGTTTTGTTGTTTTGGATTGATTGTTTATGATTAATAGTTGTTTATTGATTAGTTTGATTTAATCTTGTGGTTGATTTTGCTTAAGTTTGATTAGATTCGTGTGAATATCTCGTTCCCTGTTCTTCGGGGTGTTTGTTTTCTGTTTCTGATCTTTCCCAGGAAAAACAAGCTCAGCAATATTCCGAGTAAAGGGTTAAAAAGCATCTCATTCGGAATATTAAAACATTCCGTATAAGACTTTTATTCCGGATCAAGGTTTTAGCCAAGGTGGTCCATCCGGAATATCCAATATTTCGGATAAGGGATTATTCCGGATAGGCAGATTATTCTGAGTAGGCAGAACATTCCGGATAGCCAGATTATTCCGAGTAGGCAGAACATTCCGGATAGGGCAATCATTCCGAACAGGCAGAATATTCCGGATAGAGAAGATATTCCGGATAAAGAACTTCTATTCGGAATAAGTGACATATTCCGAGTACGGTTTTCCATTCGGAATATTATTCTGAATCAAGACTTATTCCGGATCAATAGCAACATTCCGAATAGGCCAAACATTCCGAATAGAGGTATTTATTCCGGATAGGTGACATATTCCGAGTAAGCCATTTATTCCGAATAAGGGTTTTATTCCGGATAAGCTAAATTTTCAGGTTCTTTTAATTTCAGTTCTTAATTTTCTGTTTTTAATTTCAAGCTTTATTTTTCCCGCCTTTTTCCTTACTCGCACTTTAAGTTTATTTGCCTTAGATTTATTTTAGCCTTGCCTTAGTTTTAAGTTTTAGTTGCGTTTTAAGTTTGCCTTAGTTAGATTTAAGTTTGTGTTATTTACTTTTAGAGCCCTTTAATTTTAGTCATGTTTTTAAATACTTGTCTTTTATTTTAATTAGACCTAGATTTACTTTTAAGTCATTTACTTTAATTGTTTTGCACATTTTATTTAAAAAACAACCAAAATATTTGTTTCACCAAAGAACGACTGAGTCACACATAGAACCTAGATCAATTCGTTAAGATACCGAGAACAACAATTAAACCTAGCAAAATCTAGTCATTACTTTCATTAATAGATCCCCACTGTTTTTGAAAGTTCCCCCTGCTGTCAGATATGAATTTTGGGACAGCAGAGTTTTGGAGTTTGGTTATTCACAGCAACTGGGCTTAAAGATATAAAGGCTTGATCTAATTTTATTGATTACGAAGAAAAGTTTTTATCATTTATTTGAGGACGAAGTAGATTTTCGCGGGTATGTGTTTTATTCTTAAACACCTAATGACAAAGTGATACAAGATCTAAGAATATGTGATTTTTCTTATGGTACTCTATGCACATATTTTCTATCACTTGAAGGAGTTACATTATCGTGCTCAGTGTCTCGTTTCAAAGGTAAATGAGGATTTTGTATATGCAGACTCTTTGTCACATGGTTAGTGCAAGTTATAGAATGCAAGTTCGGGTTATTCTTCTTCATCATCAAGTAAGTTATAATTCATATTCTTCATATGTAATCATTACATAAAGCCTACAGAATTGAAGATTCATCAATGACTAGCACACTTTAAGGGGAAGCTCATTTGATAGAGTGTTAGTCATTCACATATGATGTCAAGGAGAAGATTTTTTTTTCTACTACTCATTGGTATTGCTACAACTAATGTGAGTATCTATGGTTCAAGATTATTTTTTTATTAGGACCCATAGCCTATGTGCTTCATGGAGGGTATTTTGAAAAGTATAATACTTGGGTTTGGTGTATGATATTGTTAAGTAGTAGTTTAAAATCAAGGTTGTCTACAAACAAGAACCCTATTTGATCATGTCAAAAAGGGGAAGTTGTCTACAGAGAATGTTCAGCCTGTTGATTTTTGGTGTTGTATGCTTAAGGGGAAGTGTTTTGACATCATCAACTAGGGGAAGATTGTTGGGTCAAAAGTTGACGAGTCAAATCACTATGGAAACAAGAAGGGCCAAATATGGCATTAGGAGAAACTTCAAGCTGGTGGACAAAATACAAGAAAGTTTCCCCTGCTACAAAACTTTCCACTGCTGTGAAGATTCCCCTGCCATGTACTAAAAACATGGAGATTTGGTCAAGTAGTGATAAGAATGAATAATTCTGTTTTGATTTAGTCATTATTATCTTATTTAGTTTCCATGTATCCCTAGGTTCCTTATGTTATAAAAGGAACACCAGACCGTAGGTTTTAATTATCAATTCATACTACTAAAATGTAACCTACAGAGTCTTTGATCTCTAGGCATGGGATTCAGTGTATACATGCCTAGAGTGGTTTGTGTTAATCATCAGTAATACAAACCCTTTGGGAATTATTCATCTTTGTTAAACATCTTATTCATGATCATTGTTCTTATTCCGCTATGTTATCATATGAATGATGATCAACCTAGATAAAACGGTTTTTACTGTTTGAGCCTCAAGATCTAGGATTCAACAGTTAATAATATAGAAAAATAAAAAGAAGTATTTACGATAAAACGTAAACACTCAAATAAACACGATAGATAAGTATGGCTAAACACACCTCCCCGGCAGTGGCGCCATTTTTGATGCGGTATTTTTGTACACATTACTTTAGGAAAACAAAGCGACAAAAGCGGGTAAGTATTAAGTATCACGTTTTGTGAAAACGCGAATACTCGTCGTTGAGTTCGTTCTCGAGGAGGTATGTGTTGGGAATAAAATATGGGTCAGTTCACTAGACGCTGATAAGAAGAATTCAAGCGCTGATAGGATGACATTGGACGCTGACAGCCAAGCGTTGACATTGAAGAAGTCAACGCTGATAGCCTTGAAGATTAACACTGATGGAATATATCTTCATACGAATCTTTTTGTTTATTTGTTTCTTTATTTGTGTATGGTAAAGATAAGCTCGACATTGTATTTTCTATTATTATCTTTACCTAGAATAGTTGATTCGTAGCTTATTGTACAAGACTTCTTAATCTATAAAAGAAGATCTTTTAGGTTAATGTTAATCATCAGTTTTCATAAGTTTTCACAAGTTAAACCTCTTTCATTGTAATCAAGTTCGATCATTCTAATACAAGTGAAAGTTTGTTTAACATCTTTGTGTTTTAGATTAAGTGTTAATTCCGCATAACACTTAGTTACTTTATTCATAAGCAAAGGTTTCTCTACGTGTATTACTTGATCTAATCTCGTATACACAAAGCTTAATCGATCTAAGTTTGGGATCAACAAGTGGTATCAGAGCTTGTTGAGAAACTTTTGATCTTTAAGTAACGCAAGAACCCTAAAACACCAAAAACCCTAAAAACCCTAAATTTCTCAAAACCCTAAAAACATCATGTCTGGCACAGATCAACCTGCTGCTTTGCTACAAAACAACTCCACAAATCCTAGTATCAAAATTCCCATGTTTGATGCCAGGAACTTCGAGCTTTGGAAGTCAAATTTTGAGCAATATATAGCTATTCATGACTACACTCTTTGGGAGATTGTTGAATATGGGAACACATTCGACAAAGCACAAAAGATTGCTGCTGCTATTGCCACAAGGACAGCTGTTCCTAATTGTCCTGAAGCTGATAAGAAGGAAAAGCCTGGAGATGGAAGAGCTGTATCTGTTGAAGATATAGCCAAGAAAAGGGTGGACATGAAAATCTTGAACATCATGAAACACGCCTTAGGTCATGAGAATCAGCACAAGTACAAACGCTTTGAGTCTGCAAAAGAGCTTTGGGAAGCTCTTGAAGTAGCACATGGTGGCAATGCTGACACAAAAGAAGAAAAGAAGAAGCAACTCTTGCATGAGTATGCTGTCTTTAAGGCTCAACCCAATGAGAATCTCAGCAGTGTGAGAAGTAGACTACTTGACATCACAAGTCAACTTTCCTTCATGGGAACACAAATTGATGACCCTGACTTGAATGCTACTTTTCTCAAAAGCCTTGGTGATGTATGGAAGATTGAGACAAGATCCATTCTTGTCAATAACACACACAAGATTTCCAAGTTTGATGACATCTTCAACAAACTAAGACTGCTGGAGAATGAATGGCTTTTGGAGAGTGATAATAAATCTTCCAGCAGCAACATGGCCTTCTTCTCACAAAGTGAAGGCCAATTTGATTCCATGAACTCCTATGGACATCCAGTCACTGGATCTCAATGTGTCAACGCTGGATCACAGTCTGTCAGCGCTGGATCATATCCTGTCAACGCTTTATACTCAAGCGCTGACACACACAACTTTGGCGCTGATAGAATTAAACCTGCTGGTTTAGATCTAGATACTGTGTGTGCATTCATTGCTTCTTTGCCCAGTGATTCAAGGATTACATATGAAGATCTTGAGCAGATAAGTGATGAACAATTGGAAGAGATGGACATCAAGTGGACCATGGCTCTTGTAAGTTTAAGAGCAAACAGATTTAATAAAAGGTTCAAGAAGAAGATGACCTTTAATGCTAAGGATGTTGCTGGATTTGACAAATCAAAGGTTGAGTGCTACAATTGTCATCGGATGGGGCACTTTATGAGGGAATGTAGATCTCCAAGAAGATCTGATGCTGGTAAGCCCTCAAGCCAAATGGTTAAGAGCCAAGATCCCAAGGCCATGGTTGCTGTTCAACAAATTGATGGGGTTGGAGGATGGGACTGGAGCTGGAACTTTATGGCTAAGGATGAGGAAGAGGACAGAGCTTTAGTTGCTGAAGTTAAAGAAGAGCATGTTGAATATGCTCTCATGGCACACTCCTCCTCTTCATCAGATAATGAGGTATATGATGATGCTTTCTGTTCTAAGGGTTGTCGTTTAAATACTGAAAAACTAAATCAAGAGATAGTAAAATTATTAGATGAGGCAAGTACTGAAAGATGCAAAGTATCTAATTATCAAATTGCTCTTACCCAAACAGAAAAGACAGTAGTTGAGTATAAGAAAATGGAGTTTGATTTAAAGGATCAAATAAATATCTTAAAACATGAGTTACATCAAAGTAAAGATATTCAAGATATAGTAAACAGGGTTAATCTTGATTTGATAGCTCAGTTAGAGGAGGCTAACAAAAATAAAGATAATGTGAGTCTTAAAATCCAGAGATTTGATAAGGCCACACAATCCCTAGGAGAGTGTGTTAGTAAACAAAGAGACTCTAAGGACATGAGTGGGATTGGGATGAAAGATTATACTGGTGTTCCACCACCAGCTGGGGATTTCTATGGTGTCCAATCAAAGGACTTATCTTGGACTGGCTTGCCAGAACTCCAAGAGAAGGAATTCATTCCTCCACCTAGAGTGACTTCCCCAGTTGAAGAATACAAACAAAAACTGACTGACCTAGATGAGTGGAAGAAAGCTAACCACACTTTGTTTGTTAAGGGAGGGTTGTTGTGTGAAAATCCAAATGAGCCCACACCAATCATGAGCCATAATATTGTGGAGTCCAATGATCCTACACCTATTAAAATCACACACCCAACCACTGGCAAAGTTGTTGACCTTGGCCCACAAACTGTTAGAAAACCTAGTGTTGAGTATGCAGAGATGTATAGGAATACTAGGTCACCAAAAAGCCAAGTTAGTAACCATGGAACAGGCTTCTTTGCTTCTAGACCTAAGACTATGTCTAGAAAAGCTTGTTACTCATGTGGTAGCTTTTCACATTTGGCATACAAATGTGTCAACGCTTCCAATGTCAACGCTGATAGGAACCATTTCAGCGCTGACAAAAGTCAACATAGGTCAAACACTGTCAGACCCAATACCTTTGTGAACAAAAGTTCACAAGTTGTTAGACCAGCCCCATTCTTTTCTAGAGGGTCTAACACACAAGGCCTAAGACCTTTTCAAAAGTCAAACACTTGGTCCAATAGGCAATGGGTTCCTGTAGCAAACCCTAGGTTCAACGCTGATAAAGGCAATCGGGGCGCTGACAAGAACAATTTCAGCGCTGACAGACACACTGCCAAACCTAGGTATTTGCAACCACAGGGAAATAGGTCTAAAGCTTCTACTAGCTTAACATGGAGACCAAAACAAGACCAAAACTCTAATTCTACTGGTGTTTCTATGACATGCAACAGGTTTCATTATATTTCAAAAGCCATGTCAACACCAATTGGGGTTAACTGGGAATTTCATTCAAAAAGGGATGAAAATGGGGTTGTTATGAGAACCAAGTCTGTTCTTGTTGAACAACCAGAATCCAAGTCTTCCAAGGCTTGGGTTCCCAAAGAAAACTAATGTGTTTTCTTTATGTGCAGGGCATTCAGAAGAAGATCAATGACTATGGATATTGGGATAGTGGATGCTCAAGGCACATGACAGGAAAGGAAGACTATCTGACGAACTTCTCTCCTATTCAAGATGGTGATAGGGTATACTTTGGAGGGGGCTATGGCACCATCACAGGAAAAGGAACCCTAATTACCAATAATCTATGTTTTGAGAATGTCTTCCTGGTAAAAGAACTGGATTATAATTTGTTTAGTGTGTCACAAGTGTGTGATAACAAGAATAAGGTTCTTTTCACAGATACTGAGTGCTTGGTGTTAAGCAAAGATTACAAGCTCCCTGAGGAGAAATACATAGAATTTAGAACACCAAGGCATAAAGACATATATAATGTGAATCTTAATGGAATTAAGATGAATAATAAAATGATGTCATGTTTTTATGCTAAAGCCTCAGTAGATGAAAGTAATCTTTGGCACAGGAGATTAGGGCACATAAACTTTAAAAATATCAATAGACTTGTGAGGCTTGGTTTAGTTGATGGTTTGCCTGAAAAGGCTTTCCACAATGACCACTCTTGTGTTGCATGTCTTAAGGGCAAGCAGCACAAGGTCTCATTCAAATCTAAACAGGTGCACTCTAGTTCTAAACCACTTCACTTATTGCATATGGACCTCTTTGGTCCAACTAATATAGAAAGTTTGAAGGGTAAATCATATTGTTTTGTTATCACTGATGATTTTTCCAGGTTTACATGGACTTTCTTTTTAGCCAAGAAAAGTGAAACTGCCCAAAGTCTGATTAATTTCATTACCCAGATTGAGAAGAAGAATGGTAATGAGGTCAAAATTATTAGAAGTGACAATGGGGGTGAGTTTAGAAATCAATTGTTAGATGATTTTTGTGCCAAGAAAGGGATTACTAGGCAGTTTAGCATAGCTAGAACCCCACAGCAAAATGGGGTTGCTGAAAGGAAGAATAGAACCCTTATTGAAGCAGCCAGAACCATGTTGGCTGATGCCCACTTTCCTATAGCCTTTTGGGCTGAAGCTGTTAACACAGATTGTTATGTTCAAAATAGGGCATTGGTCAACAAAATACATAATAAGACACCTTATGAGTTACTTTGGGGAAGGAAGCCAAATATTGGCTTTCTCAAGCCTTTTGGATGTCATGTAGTTGTTTTAGAAACTAGTGAGGCCCTAGGTAAATTTGATTCAAAAGGTGATGAAGGCTACTTCATGGGTTATTCAGTGCAGAGCAAAGGATATAGGGTTTACATTAAAAAGGAAAAACGTATACTTGAAAAAGTACATGTTAGGTTTTTAGAGAGTAAACTTAGTGATCCTGAAAGTGGTCCAAATTGGTTGTTTGACTTAGAACCTTTATCTAGAGCTTTAAATTATATGCCTGTTACTGATCCAGACATTGTGAAGGTAACTTCAAGTGTTTTGGAAAAGAGAATTGGTAATGTTTCAGGTATACAGGTTGCTAAGGAGGATGGACCACCAGCAGTTGAGTCATCTCCCACACAAGAATATGTTACACTTCCTATATGGACAGATGAGTATTATGCTGCTGCTGCTGCTGCTAGAAAAGATAATGGTGGTTTTCACATACCACCAAATACAAACATGCATGGTTCTTCAGGCGCTGACAAAGGGAAATCAAGCGCTGACAAGAGCAATTCAGACGCTGATGGATCCGACGCTGACACCAACAGTTCAAGCGTTGTTAGCCCAAGCGCTGACAAGCAAGGATCAGACTTTGACAACACCTTTGCACATCTTTTCTCTTCCCATTTTGAACAAGGTGGACCTTCCAATGTCCATGAAGAGATTTCTGTTGATCAAAGAGAGTCTGATGAAGAAGATATTGGCAACATGGAGCGTGAAGTTGAGGACACTAGACTTTTTGAAGGAGGAGTTCTCACTTCCACAGCAAAGGATCACCCCTCATCTCAGATCATTGGTGATGTTATGGCTCCAGTTCAGACACGAAGATCCCATCAAAATCTTGGTGGATTTATTGCCAATATACACAAGAAGGTTGATACCCCTCTTGTACAAGCATGTTTGTTTGCATGTTTTCTTTCACAAGAAGAACCCAAGAAGATTTTTGATGCTCTCAAAGAACCTAGTTGGGTGGAAGCAATGCAGGATGAGCTTCACCAATTTGCTATACAGGATGTTTGGGAGCTGGTTGATTGTCCTAGATATGTGAGACCAATTGGGACAAGATGGGTTCTAAGAAACAAGAAAGATGAAAGGGGTATTGTGGTCAGAAACAAGGCACGTTTGGTAGCTCAGGGATATACACAAGAGGAAGGCATAGATTATGAAGAAGTTTTTGCTCCAGTTGCAAGAATTGAAGCTATCAGAATTTTCTTAGCTTATGCCTCTTGCATGAACTTCACTGTTTATCAAATGGATGTGAAAAGTGCTTTCCTCTATGGAACAATTGTTGAGGAGGTATATGTCATGCAACCTCCTGGTTTTGAAGATCCTGAGAATCCAGACAAGGTTTATAGAGTGAAGAAAGCTATGTATGGACTTCATCAAGCCCCAAGAGCATGGTATGGTACATTGTCCACCTACTTGGTGGAAAATGGTTTTAAAAGGGGCACCATAGATCAGACATTGTTCACAAAGAAGAAAGGTAAGGATGTATTACTTGTCCAGGTCTATGTTGATGATATCATTTTTGGATCCACCAATCCAAAGATGAGTGAAGACTTTTCCAAGCTTATGACAGATAAATTCAAGATGAGTGCAATGGGTGAGATGAACTTCTTTCTAGGCTTACAAGTTCAGCAGAAAGAAGATGGTATCTTCATCTCCCAAGACAAGTATGCAGCTGAAATCTTGAAGAAATATGGTTTTTCTCCACATGAAAAGGATGCTTCCACTCCTATGGATAGGGAACACCCTTGGGGAAAAATTGGAGCTGGAAAGGATGTGGATGTTAGGCACTATAGATCAATGATTGGTTCATTGATGTATCTTATAGCCTCAAGACCTGACATCATGTTTGCTGTGTGTGCTTGTGCACGCCATCAAGTGACTCCCAAAGAATGTCACCTTTTTGCTGTGAAAAGGATTTTTAGGTACCTCAGATGTTATCCAGATCTTGGCTTGTGGTACCCAAAAGATTCTCCATTGGAGCTTATTGCATATTCAGACAGTGACTATGGTGGTGACAAGTTTGATAGGAAATCCACAACTGGTGGATGTCAATTTCTTGGGAGTAGATTGATATCTTGGCAATGCAAGAAACAAACAGTGGTGGCAAACTCTACAACTGAAGCAGAATATGTAGCTGCAGCTGCTTGTTGTGGACAAGTCTTATGGATTCAGAACCAGCTGTTGGATTATGGGTATAATTTTATGCATACCAAGATTTTTGTAGACAATAACAGTACTTTATGCATTATTAAAAATCCTGTACATCATTCTAAAACCAAACACATAGAAATTAGACATCATTTTATAAGAGATTGCTTTGAGAAAGGTTTAATACAACCAGATAGGGTAGCCACAGAAGATAATGTGGCTGATTTATTAACTAAACCTTTTGATGCTGGAAGATTTCAATATTTGGTAACAAATATTGGAATGGTTAATCTCACTTAATATGTGTTTTGGAACCTTTTTGTAAAAGTATGTACAGGATAATGCATTGTTATTGGTCTTTATGATGATTTAGATGTTTCCACTTTATTTTTCTAACACTCACAAAGGTAAATGTAACGCTGATATGTGTTATTTTGCCGTTGTTAGAAATATTATTGTCTAACGCTGACAAGAGTTCCTTCAACGCTGATAAGTGTTGTCGGGGCGCTGTCAGCAACAAATGTTCGTTTTGTGGTTTTCAATCTAAATGTGTAGGTGGTGGTAGCTTTATGCCATTGGATACAGAGTTGCTTATGGATCTTTGAAGAACTATTTGGACATATTTTTGTTTATGGATGATGGTTGGAATATTTATATTCCTATCTTGACATAAATTTTTAATGTTCATATATATTTTGAGAAACTCATGTATCATAGTTTAAGGGGAGGTTTAAGGGACCTTTAGGACTCTTGGGTATTCTTATAATACTCTCATCACAATTCTAGATTGTGTCCACAGGTGAGTATGGGTTAGTTTTACTAAACCATGAGGCACTGTAGCATGCAAAGTTGATAAACTATGCATGCTGCCAAGACATTTTTGGCCTAGAATTGGTTATGGTCTGATGGGAGACTTGGGAATAGTTTTGTTATGGGTTTACCTGGGAGTTACAAAGAATTTTATGAAATAACTTTGTTGGTAAGTATTTTGGTTAGCAAGGGACACTAGAGGACATTTGTGTCTATCTTGCTTAAGCAAGTGTGCATAAATGGACAGTGCTTGCCGCCCAGTAATTATTATCAACTTGTAAGATATTTCCCTTAGGATAAATTACTTTGTTAAGGTCTTTTTCTTTTTAAGAAAATTTTTATTTTTAGACGCTGACAAGTTTTTCTCCAAACGCTGTTACGTCCAATCGTAACGCTGACAAGGCTTTAGGCAAACGCTGACAAGAAAATATAGCCGTTGGGCGCTGATGGGCTATTTTTGACCGTTGACACCTAGTGGGTCCTACCCAGTTGTTTTTTTTTTTTACTAATCTTTGGCCGTAATTTTGGGGAGTTGTTACTTTTAATTAATGCATGAGATAAGTTATATTTGATTCAATATTTTCATCATTGTTCTTTGAATATAACTGCCTCATTTTTGACCAATCAAAATCATGCATCTCTCCTATAAATTTGGCTAAACTTTTTGTACTGGGTATTCATATTTTCTTGTCTAATATTTTTCTCCTAGATTTTTCCCATATCACATACCCTAAACCGCTTTAAACATGGCACCAAAGTTCAACTCAAGCAATCTGACATTGGAGTTCAAGAGCCAACATAATATGATAGCTTACTTGACTGCTGATAATGATTTGTTCCCTCAGTATTTACAAATGGTGGCATTTTTAAATGCATCCTCCATAAGGTATGCACTTTCTCATGAACCATTAGTCCCTGTCGCACACATTAGACAGTTTTGGAACAATGTCAGTTCCACAACAGCTAATGGAGTGACCACATTAACATCTACTGTTCATGGAAGAACATGGGTGGTCACTGAAGCCTTGGTTCGCCAGGCTTTGCGTCTTGATGACGCTGATGGTGTGACTACCCTTGCCGTTGCAACAATAGAACAAGGTCTTAGGGAATTGGGTTATCCTATTCCTGCTGGTAAATCTTTAAATAAATATCATAAGCAGGAATTTCCCTCTGACTGGAAATATTTGATACATGTCCTTCTCCAATGCTTAAGTCCAAAATGTACTTCTTTTAATGAAATAAACAGGTCAATTGCAAGTGCTTTGGTTTGTATCACACGTGGGCTTAAGTATAATTTTTCAAAAATGATTTTTGAAGGGATGTGTAAAAATAAGGGAAGTAAAATGACTTTGGCTTACCCAAGATTTTTGCAAATGGTCTTTGATTTACAAGGATATTGTACTAGGGATCATGACACTTTTTATGAGATCCCTAAACAAAAGAAAACCATTTTTGACAAGATGAGCTCCACAAACAGATCCATACCTCTCACCCAAGCTATGCTTGAAGTAATTCAGGCTGCTCAACCACAACCAGACCCTGCACCCCAACTTGAGCCTATTCATGAACCATTACCTTCACCAGACCACATGGACGTTGACCAACCCAATGTCAGCGCTGACACTCAAAATGTTGGCGCTGACACAGCCAATCCCAACGCTGATACCATCCCTGAACAATCCCAAACACCCCTTAACCAACCAACACCCACACCATCTACCTCATCTTCCACCCCATTACAATCTAGGTTGAATAAACGCCAAAGGACTACTGGAGTGTTCTCCTCTAGTGGTCCTAGCCTTGTTGCAGAGAGAACCACCTCCACAAGTGTGGCTGGTGACATGGGTGAGGCTGGGGCTATTGACACAGGCTTAGAAGCTGGTCAAGACAGTCCCAACATCATTAAGACCTCATCCGTGCCCTATGATTCTATTTTGGGAGGTCAAATCCCCATTCTAGCTGAGGGCAGATTGGAACCTATGACATTGACTGAATTGACGGCTGCTGTCATTAGCTTGCAAAAGCAAAATGTCAGCCTTGTACAAATTGTCACCAAACAGGGACGTGAACTCCAAGTATTGAGGGAGCGGGTAACTGTTTTGGAGAATCCAAGTAGCAGGAGTAGGATGGAGGAATCTTCCAAAGGGGAGGATGAAGAGGATGAGCTGATTCATACAGCCAGTGAGAAGAGTTCACAATTTAGTGAATCTTTAGGTATTGCTGAAGCTCTTACAAGTCTGAAGCAGCATCCTGTTATTGATACATCCAAGGTGACACCATTAAACTTGAAGGATCTTTCACAGAAACAATGGGCGCTGATACAGGTTTGAATGCTGACACATCCAGCGCTGACAAAGGTAATCGTGGCGCTGATAGAGGTAACTTGAACGCTGACAAAGTTGCAGGTGGTGTTGATGTATTCCAGTCATCAACAATCATCAAAGATGTGTCCACACAGGTTTCTTCTTCCACCTTACCTATTATAGATCCAAAAGACAAGGGTAAAGGAATTTTGATTGAAGAAGATGTTCCAAAGAAAGATGCAGCACAAATTGCATTTGATGAACAGTTGGCTGCACAACTTTTGGAAAGAGATTTGAAGAAGAGTGGTAGATCACCATTTGTTGCTACTTCTGAGAGTGAGGAAGAGAGTGGTGATGAAAAAGAAGAAGATAGCTCAGATTCAAGTGTTCAAATTATTGAAGATCCAGAAAGACTTGAATATGGGGATGAGTTAGCAAAGGAAAGATTGAGTGATTTGAAGAATCAGATTGATTGGGACCTTCCAGAAATCACCAGAATGTACCATGCTTGGGAAGACAAGGTTATGGACAACCCAGGGATGAGTTTGTCAGATCAAATTTGGGGGTTGGAAGTTCTTCTCAGAGTACAAGATGATATAAAGGTGATTTTAAGGTTTAATGCACAAGAGGTCAAGACTTGGCTCAAAAGAGATAGAAGGCAGTTGTATTACAAGTTGCTTAGATGCCATCAACCTAGATGGACATATAAGAAGTTGCTGGCTTTATCTTTTGAGGATCTAGAGTATAGGGCACATCCTATTTGGAGGAATGTGCAAGAAAATAATGTCTATCAGTTTCTTTCAGAAGAAAGGAAACAAGAGCTTGCTGAGGAAATGCAGATTCAAAAGGAGATGAGGATTGCTCAAAGACCAGTGAAGAAAGGAGATCCTTTCCAATTTCCCAAAGATATGGATGTGTATTATCCAACTGAAGGTGTCATAAGGAAGCATCTCAAGCTTTCTCCATTGGAAGCTTCAGATTTGGTCTATGTAGTACCTCTAGATGACAGAAATCCAATCATCAGTTTTGATGAAGATGAGTGTGGATTTTGGAAGATTGGCAGGTTTGGAAAGGAGGTACACACTTTCACTTCAGTTATTTCTATCTTTGCAAGCATAGACAGAGAAGACTTGGTGCATCTATGGAGATTGATAGAGGCCAAGTATACAGCTGAAGCACCTACTTCAGCAAATGGAATAAGACTATGGAACACATTTTTGACTTTGTGTGGTCCAAAGGAAGCAGATCCTGCCATATGGAAGGATCTTGAAGATGATCTCAGTAATCTTCATTGGAGGCTTTATTCTACTTGTGGTGTGTTTCATTTGAGCTCTACAAAGTTTTCAGAGTATCTACTTGTGGATGCTGACTATTTCTTGTCCAAAGAAGTGTTGGAGACGATGATGGAGACACCCTTGGAGATTGATTATACTAGTGACGTGGCCAAGGACTTGATTAGATATGTTTATCACCAACATAAGAAGTTCTTGCAAGATTCCTCCTAAGCCTTTAGTTTTTATTCAGAAACTTGATCATTGGAATAGATATCAAGTTTAGGGGAGGATTGTTGGGAATAAAATATGGGTCAGTTCACTAGACGCTGATAAGAAGAATTCAAGCGCTGATAGGATGACATTGGACGCTGACAGCCAAGCGTTGACATTGAAGAAGTCAACGCTGATAGCCTTGAAGATTAACACTGATGGAATATATCTTCATACGAATCTTTTTGTTTATTTGTTTCTTTATTTGTGTATGGTAAAGATAAGCTCGACATTGTATTTTCTATTATTATCTTTACCTAGAATAGTTGATTCGTAGCTTATTGTACAAGACTTCTTAATCTATAAAAGAAGATCTTTTAGGTTAATGTTAATCATCAGTTTTCATAAGTTTTCACAAGTTAAACCTCTTTCATTGTAATCAAGTTCGATCATTCTAATACAAGTGAAAGTTTGTTTAACATCTTTGTGTTTTAGATTAAGTGTTAATTCCGCATAACACTTAGTTACTTTATTCATAAGCAAAGGTTTCTCTACGTGTATTACTTGATCTAATCTCGTATACACAAAGCTTAATCGATCTAAGTTTGGGATCAACAGTATGGTGTTTGAGCCAACAATTATAGACGTATTTAAATGAGTTATTAATTACGTTTTTGGAAGAGAGAAGATGTGAAAATAAAGGACGGATTACGCTAAATATTAAAACTACGACGAAACGTGTTACGCGCGAATCGAGACGTAAAGATCGACAAAATTTAATTTAATATATTTTTTTTAAGTAATAAAAAGAATGATAAATAAAACATAAACTACGGGAAAGCATAAATAGGCATTAGAAAACTTAAACGTCTACGGGGACAAAATAAAGGCAAAAATTAATTAAGATAAACGTAAAACGCGACCTCAAAGGCAAACAAACAAATTTGACCCTACAAAAGCAAATCTAATTTTTCCTATTTTCTAGATGAAAAAATTAAATTAAAAAAAAATATTTTATTATTATTTTTTTTACTTTTATATTTTTATTATGAATTAAATACGAATTTAATTAGTTAAATGATTGTAAAAAAAAGATACTAAATGATTTTATAAACAATAAATCTAATTTTTTTTTAGAAAATATGCAAGCATTACAAGAAAAATAAAACGAAGGTTACTTTGGTGTTGCTAAGTAAAAAAAAAATAAGTTCTTAATATTAAAGGCTAGTGGCAGATTGTAAAACGAAGGTTAAGTAAAAACTGTTTCAAAAGTTTAACAAGAAAAGGTCATTAGACCAGATGGTTATCTTTGTGTTGCTAAGTTCCTGAGAAAAGAATGCGAGGTCAGGGTTTCGAATCCCATGCCTCAAATTTTTGCAAAACGTTTTTTTTTCTTTTTTTGTTACTAAACGTTAAACCCAAACGCAGCATCAACAATAACCAATTTTTTTTTCTTTTACTTTACGCAGCAAAACTGATTCTGATTTAGAGACTACAATATTAAAATTACAAGGACAAATATTAATGATAGATACCAACAGCAACATTCAATAGCAAAAAAAACAATGCATAGCAACATAGATAAACAGGGAATTATTAAGACTACAAAACATAAAGAGTAAACAGGTATAATAATCAGTAGCAAAAACATTGTCAATTGAAATTAAAGAACATAAAGGATAAATTTCAAAGAACTTACAACTTGGATATATCCGATTTTGATCAAGACATAACATTAACGCTTCATTAATGCTACAAGTTCATCCGAAAATCAAACTCGAACCATTCGAGTAATATACCCGAAACTGTTTCTTTTCTTTCTTGCTTGCTTTCAAACCAGCCAGGCAACATAAACAAAAAACCACAACTATAACACCCTTTTTTTCTTCTTGCTAACACCAACAGCAAATAGAGCACTTTTTTTTCTTTTTCTTTTTTTACTTTCGTCTGAAAACGAAACTAGTCACTTAACAACTCTTTCTATTTCCCTTCGACATCAACCAAAGCAGAACCATCCTCTTTTTTTTTAATCGAACCAAGTGCAAATAGTATAAACAAACAATCTCTATAATATTTCTTTCTTTCGTTGAGGCACAGTAAACACAACACACACTTCTTTTTTAACTTCTCTTTTTTTTCTTCTTCGAAAAAAGTAACACAATAATTTTCACTCCCTTTCTTTTCTCTCGAATCAAACGGTAGCAACAAAAATCAACAGTAAGAACTAAAAAAAATTTCGGATAAATAAACTTTAACCAAATTAAAATACTTTGAATTTAAAAAACAATGGAACTCAGATTTAATCAAACACCAACTTTTTAATTAATAAAAAAAAGATTTACATTCATAAAAAATCTGGAACAAGAAAAAAGTAAAAATCCTAATGCCCTTTATATATAGGGCTTACAACATTCTAGAATTAAAAAAATAAAATAAAAATGTACTAACCCCTTTTGAAGATCAAATTACTGAGTTGGGGAGCCATTCACTAAGACCGACGATCTAGCATTCTTGAAGAATCCATGAATCCAACTACGCCATTTAGAACCAAAACCAAGCTTCATCATGATCAAGTCCAAATAATCCCATCGTACGGAATCAAAAGCTTTTTCAAAACCTATAGTTCTATTAGATAACAATGTAAATCAGACAACAAGTAAGAACAACACATAGAAGGCAACAAGTAACATCAACATATAGAAATTTGAAACCTAAGCGATTTCTAAACCTGTAGTTCTATTAGATAAAAATGTAAATCAGAAAACAAGTAAGAATAACACATAGAAGGCAACAAGTAACATCAACATATAGAAATCACTACCCTACTACTCTAAACTAAGACAGAAAAGCAAGAACAACAATAATTTGTTTTTTTAACTTAAAAGACAGAAAATAAAGCAATTTCTAAGCTAACTAAACCTCAATACAAATGCTTGTAAAACCTTGAGCCTAAACCCTAAAGTGTGATAGGTCAAATCAGTTAACACAAAGACCCTTTAATTTTGTTCAAGCAGTTTTAAAACATGAAAATTAAATCTAAAGGCAAAGTAAATTAAAACATTAACAAGAACATTCAAATTAAGCTAAAAGTAAAACAAATTGGACAAGCAAATGAAAGGACAAAATAAGTAGATAAGCAATTTCAATAAGCACAATAGAAAAAAACAGAAAAGTGAAAAACGAAAAGATGAAAGCTCACATTTAGTCAAGGTACTTTCCACCTTGACTAAGCTTTCTATAAGATCCTAAGCCCCTATTCTCAACTGATTAATCTCCCCACAGCTTAACATCAATAGCTTATCAACCTTAGAAACATCTACACAAGTATAATCAGCAAGTCTTCTTGAAACACATCAACAAGGACAAAACCTTCTTAACCTGACATAAGCAGAAAACAAGGAAAATAACAAGAGCAATAAGCTGTATAAGCACAACTTATTTGTTAGATATGTTGTGGCTTTAAGCTCATGCTACAGTAAACAATAAAAATTTTTGAAAAATAGTTTTGAGAACCAACAATAAAATAACACTACACAAAAGCTGAGATTATAACTTATGTGTCAAATAAGCTATAAGCTAGCTTATTGAATAGTGGATATTTCAAAACCAGAGTTTGCTTTTAAATAAAACTTGAAAAATAAATTTTGCAAGAAAATAAAATTTGACAGAAATTAAATGTGCAAGTAAATTAAAGACAAGTTAAATAAAATGAAGCTCAATTTCATCAATTCGTATTAAACTTACAAAAGGTGAAATCAAAATTGGAACAAAGCGGCTATCTATCTAAGCTATCCTATTTATACTAGTGAGAATATGTAAACCCTAAACCTAATGCTATATAAACTTCCAAATATGTCATTGGAAGATCCTTGGAATATCCTTTGAAGATGCCTAGTTCTTGAAGCTTCTGTTGGATATGTCGACATGCAGATGAATCTGAGTTTTTTGAATTTGAGTAAGGACCAAGTAAGAAGATCTTGGCCATCAAATGGTATTCACCTCTAGCAATCTCGTGACTTGTACTTGCTTGCGAGGACTCATATGTCTAGGTGGAAGAAATTGCATATGAGGGATGTGTTATACTTTAGGTGAATTAGCTTTTACCCAATGTAATTTGAAAATACCCTTAGATTGATGGTTAATTAAACTTGGGTGCGGGTGGTAGGGTTTATGGTTAGAACAACTGTTTTAATCTATTTTGGGAAAGAAAGTCGTTTCCCACGTTTAGTTGAGCTTAAATGATAATAGATTTAAACTTTCAATAATGGCAACTTTCGTCCCTCGACTTGGTAAAAGTATAAATGAGTTTGAAACTTGGAAATATCGAATCCTCCACTTTTTGAAACCATGGCTGATGTAAGTTTGAAGTAATGACAAACAGGCCCCTCAACTTAGTTAATAGTCAAAATCACTCCTTGCTAACATTCTTTTAACTTTCACTTTTGACAATTTTAGTCCTCTAACTTGTAAATAACCATTCCAAGGACTATTGTTGTAATATTGCCATACTTTAGCGACCCTTTGTGTAATATATGATAACTTAAGGATATAAAGTGTAAGGAAAGTTGAGGGGCAAAATGGAAATTTCCCAATTCTTGAAGGGTAATTTGATAATTTGAGATCTTGAAGGTTTCAAAACTCATAAAATGAAATCCGGTTTCGGTTTTCATGTACATCTTCGTTCCTCGTGTCTGTTTCGTCTTGATTTTGGTATTTCTTTGTGATTTCTCGATGCATGCACATATACAAATAAGAAAACAACCATATTTTGTGACCAAAATTACACAATAAAGAATTAGCGATGACACCCGTGGGTAATGGGTATAGGTATCTCAAACTCTTCACCCACTCACGTGAATTTTTTCATACCCACCACCTACCCGTCATCCACTAGTGGGTATAATTTTCTACCTATACCCATACCTGTGGGTAAACCCATGGGTTAATGCAATAAAACAATATTAGAAAACTTTATATGAAAAGTAACTATGAAAGTGTGTTTCAAGAAACTGAATTAAACACAATATCTATAATACTACGAAACTAGAATAAGTGAATAACTATTTAGATGTGTTAGAGGACCAGAGGTGTGTCGTGTACGTTGAAGAGTGAATAAGATATGCTTGAAGTGTAAAATAGTAGTATCATGTATGTATTAGTATGAATGAATTGATGTTTTTTAGAGCACAAGAAGAGACGAACTAGATTATACATGTATATATATTTGATGATTTGTTCTTTCAGTTTTATTTTTTAGTCTAGTAAATCGTATAGTCTTTTTAGTTTAATGTGTTTTTTTTG
The DNA here is from genome assembly GCA_025667525.1 of Glebionis coronaria. Classification (NCBI taxonomy): domain Eukaryota; kingdom Viridiplantae; phylum Streptophyta; class Magnoliopsida; order Asterales; family Asteraceae; genus Glebionis; species Glebionis coronaria. The sequence continues at coordinate 229,240,083 of CM046879.1, forward strand.
TAGCTATTATACTTTATAATAGCTTTATAAGTCACAACTATTTAAAAAGTATAATTAATTTTATTTTATTTTAAATGGGTTTATGGAAACACTCATAAATATATTGATGGATACACTCGCGTGTATATCAAATGAGTTTAATGGGTTTACCTATGACGGATATATCACACCAGTCAATCACCCGCCACCTATTAATGGGTTTATAATTATACCCACGACCTACCATTGGGTAAAAAATGATAAAAATACTCACCCATTTACATGTGGGTACCGTAAATTATGGATTTTTCATCCCTATACAGAACAGTAATTACTATTCAAAAAAAAAAGTAAAGATGGTAGAAAGAAAGGGATTGATGAGCAGAAACGGGACCATAAATCTTCCATTTCTACTAACTTCTTCCTCTGTCTTGTTATTTTCACTCTTTCATCTCTCTCATTTATTCACACATACATACAAATACTAAATGTTGTCTCTAGATATATACCACTACATGATATCCTCGTTTTAAACGACTTTATCACAGGAGGCCAATGACATTGGTAACATAAACCTTATAAAATGCGTCCGTCGCTATGAGTTCATTTCAGTCGCTAATCCTTTTTATTTTTATCACTTTTTATCTTCTCAAATTGACCACTTATTGCTTCAATAGTAATCTCTCGAGAACGACTCACGTTCGGGTAATTAATCCCTCCTCCAACAGTTTTGTTATAGTAGTAGTTCTTTACTGTATTTTTCTATGATTTTTAAAAGTACATGTTTAGTGACAGGAAATTTTTACTAGGTTTACCAAAACTGTACAGTAGTATTTAACATTTTAACTTGTTATCTAACTTTTATTGTGCTAATATGTTTTGGGAATTATTTGTTTTCTATTGGTTTAATGATTTTAATAAGTAGGTTCTTAATGTGTAGGGTTTATTGTATGAAGAGAAAACAAGGCTTGGCTCAACGCCACCAAGCTGTCACAACAAGTGCAATATGTGTCATCCATGCATGGCTGTGCAAGTGCCAACAATGCCGGGTCATGACCGAGTCAAACCGGGTGAGAACCGAGTTAGACCGGTTTACTACTATGATCAACCACCATCTTCTTCCACAGGTAACCGGTACTCAAATTACAAGCCGCTTGGTTGGAAATGCAGATGTGGTGGCCACTTGTATAACCCTTAAGTTTTTTTTTTTATTACTCCACTTTTGCCACAAATAAACCCTTTTTTTTACTTGAGGTGAAGTACATACAGTATTTATTTGTATCTTTTAATTTCTCTGTACCTTTTCTTTTCTTGAAATTTTGTGAGCTTTAACACAAATAATTTAATGCATGAAAGGGATTTCACTTTCAAGTTTTATTGATTTGGTTAACGTTAAAAGAAGGAATATACGACGTTCACAATATACGTAGTATTTTTTTTTCTTGAGAAGTGGTCCTCTTGTTGGTTGTATGAATAATGAATCCATTTAGCTTGCTGTATTTACAGCCACTGGTTTGTAATGTACCTCTTCTGTCACAAAACAAATTATGGTTTATCTTTTTATTTTAAGTTATTTTAAAATTATTATTCATTATTAAAAATAAATAAAGAAGTATGATAGAGTTTATCATATTATTTGGACTTCAAATTGTTATTATAACTTCTTTTAAAACTAATTAATTAATTAAAAGTAAAATTATGATTATATTCAAAAGTAAAAAATAAATTATAATAAATACATTTTTTTAAAATTATATATTTTTTATCGAAACATAATAATTTTAAAACGAAAAAAGTACTATTGTTAGATGGCTAGAATAAAGTTTACTCGATCATTTTCATTTCTAATATGAAAAGGAAAATGTAAAAATTCTGTTAGTAGTTTAGTACAACACGGAAGAAGAGATATTCAAATAATGGTACGTGCTGATGAACCGATGAATCGTCCCGTGTCATCATCCAAAAGGTTTTGACGACAATCTAATGACATTAAACTAGTTAAGTTGTTCGTTAGTATCCAACTTCTTTGTTAGGTAAATCTTCAGAGTGCACGGAGCATGTCGGCACTTACAGTCGCATCGAATCATCCTATGGCGGCGTCCGGCGGTGCATTGGTTCACGTTATATATGTGTTACAGCTTAAATGAGCTGAATGTTTATTGAGTATTTTATGGATCGTTCGATGAAAATTTCGTTTATGTTTTTTTTATTAAATGAATAAACATAAATAATATTTTTTATTTGTTTAGTTAAATGGACGAAAATGGACAAAAGTGATGTCCCTTCATTTATGTTTTTGAAAGTCTGATTAGACATTTATTAATATTCGTTTACCTTTGATATGTTCATATATGATATCTTTTAATTTGTGTATTTTTAAAATTGGTTTGTTTAAATAAATATCAATTATAAAAAGAAAGCATGATGCATAATTCGATAAAGATCTACGTTTATTTATGTTCGTTTAAAGTTCGTTTCTTGTTTTAGGAATGAACACGAACAATTGACTTTGTTAATAAACGAAGGTTTGTTTAGCGTTTGTGGTCGTTATATATATGCGGTTAAAATTAACAACGAAAATATATAAGGCTTCGTCCGTGTTCGTACGACTCATTTACGACTCTAACCTGTATCATAGGGTCAAGACATGGCCTACAACTGAATCGCCTCAAATTCTTTTGAATTTTATTTTCTTTCAAAACAAAACTCAGAATGATATATAGTCCGAGAGATTTTCTAATTTACCCACTTAGATTTTGAATTAGGACATGAAAATAGTTCCATTAAACGTACACTCAAAGACTTTAAATTTGATTCTAATCTCATCGAAATCTAGGTTACGATTAATTTACTACGATTTTTTGAAGAGGAGCAAAATTTGAACATTTGAAAACTCTGCATATACGTAACCTCCCTCGCCCAAGGGTTGCTTCGCTCTAGGTCGAAATCTGATATCGGTCACCCTAAGAGCATGAACTAAGTAATCAAACACAAGGTCTGTTTCTCAGCTGAACTTAGGGCTATGTTGGCTTAGGACTCGATATTTAGTGGTGATGTGTTTTGGGAGCACTAGCTACATGACTATGCAAATGAGTTAAAGGTAGTGGACGTAAGATTACCTGAGAGTCCACATACCTTTATTCTGATTGAAGTTGTTCCAGATAGGATGCCTCAGCTGCCTAGATGTATTATTGTCGATTCTCCTGTTGGACATTGGTCACTAGATCCAAATCGATTAGTCAACATAACCATATGGAAGTTATCTGTTTGATTCTAAAACTTGATCGTATCTATACTATTTTGAATTTGGTGTAATCCTTAGGATGTAGGATGTATTGGTTTCACAATTGATTGGTCGTTCCTCCTAGCCACTACTGGTGATGTTAGTTTGGAACCCGTCAATCTATAGCACTTGGGCATATGAAGTTAGGGTCCCAGGGAAGGAGACAATTTAAAGTAAAAGTATGTTAGGCGTGGGTCTTCCGCCTATCCACTTGACAATCTCCACAACAGGCTTGCACTAACAAGCAACAAACGTTAGTCTCTGCCTGGGTTTATACCAAGACCAAGTGTTGGAAATCTAAGTCTGTTAGATCTTCCTTAGTCGTAGATTCAAAAGTAAATCAAGATGTGTGTTATCAACCTGCATGTGCCAAGGTGACATGCAAGTACTACAAGACTCACAAAGAACTTAGTCTATGTGAGCAACCACAGAGGAGTCTATGTCAGAGACATTGTCAAAGAAGTCAAAGATTACTTGAAGATATACTCATTGGCTGTGATGGATAACAACCAAGATGTATCAGGGACTCCCAGTGGTTGAGTGTTAATATGGGTGACAATACCTTATTAACACTCAGTACACTTTGGACATACCTAACTGTTTAGGCAGGAACTATTTGAGCGAGAAAAATAGTAGATTTGAATTAAAGCAGCCTAAAGTACGAGTTATGAAGAAAATGGAAACTGTGTCAGCTCTGTTTCCCTAAAGCATTGTAGCAGACTACCAAGAATAGAAGAATATCTTGTGACAGATGTCTGACCTTGTCTGTCTTGTTTAGTCGCTATCAACCCAGCTATCAAAGTTAACCTTGTACCACTATAAATAGGGAATGTAGCATAGAGTTAATGTTGTTCACTTTGTTAGATTTCTAATAAGTGTGAAAACACTTATCCTTTTACCACTTAATTATAATAATAACCAAGCCAAAACGTGTATTTTATGTCGTAAATGTCGGAATTATGCGTGGTTTGTGTTTTTGTTGTGATTTAGGACTAAAATGTGAAAAGGGAGGAAAACACGGGCTTTCACGGGCTTTTATCGAAGAAAAAGACAAAAGACGAAGTCAAGAGATCAAGAATGCAAAAAAACCGGAAGTCCAAGACCTATTCTGAAGATTTATCGAAGAACAAGTCCAAAGACGGAAGTTTAATAAAGCCGAGGAACTCAAGTCTAATTTATGAAGAAATTACAAGACGAGTTTAATTAATCCCGAGACAAAGTCTAAAAAGTCGAAGAATTTAGAAGACTAAAGACTAAGGACTAAAAAGAAAGAAAGAAAGAGAGAGGAAGCTTCCACACCTCCCCTCCTTCCCTATAAATAGAGACTTAATCACCTCATTTTCATTTTGTTAGCTAATTTGACACATTAGTCTTTCCACCTTATTTTCATGTCATTTTAATTAATTGTCATTTTAAATACTTTTCTTGCACTTTAATTCCTTTAATTCCAAGTAAGTCTTTTAATTTTGTGTTGTTTAATCTTTTTATTAATCTCCTTCTACCTTTCTTGTTTTAATCTTAATCTTTTTAATCATCTTCATTTGTTTTGATTTCGTATTCTTAATCTAAATCTTTTTCGTCATTTTTTTTACAAAAAGTTCGTAACTTTTTACTTATCTTGGTTCATCTTTAAAGTTTTTATAAGTTTTTATCATTTGCCTAGCTTATTGGTAGCTTATTAGTGTTTTCGTGTGCTTATTTTCCTTAAAAAGTTGTTAAAAAGTTGCTTAAAATCGTCCTTTCTTTAGATCCTAGTTTTTAGGAACTCCTGATTCGATTTCGCAATACTTGTGTATTGCGAATTTGAACCCCTTTTGGCAATTGCGAATTCTTGGCTTCCATAGTTGCGGAATCATTAATTCCGCAATAACATTGCGGAATTGTGGCCTAGCCACATTGCGGATTTGTGCTTAATCACCATTGCGGAATTGTGCTTCAAGGTTATTGCGGAATTGTGGTTGAGGATTGCGGAATTAGGCTTATCTAGTTATTGCGGATTTGTGCTTGGTTTCAAGTTGCGAATTTAATTCACAATTTCGCAATCATTGCGAAATTGTGTACAGTTTTAAGAGTTGCGAATTTTTACTTCTTTTTATTGCGAAATTATTTCAATTTTTTATACATTGCGAAATTAATTAGTTTTAGTTCAAATTTAATTTTTAAATTTATTTTCCCGCCATTTTTACTTAGTTTATTTTAATTGTTTTGTCTTATTTTTACTTAGCTTTATTCTTACTTATTTGTCGTAGTTTATTCTTAAAGTGTTTTATTTAAAGTTTTTTAAATTTACTTTTTGTCTTATTTAGTTTTACGTCCTTTACTTTTCGTCAAGTTTTAATTACCGTCATTTACTTTTAACGTCTTGCACATTTATTTTACTACAACGACCAATCTATTTCTTTTTCACCAAAAACGACTGAGTCACACGTTAACCGGTAGTCAATTCGAAGAGGTCGGACGATAAAATTTTGTACTTGGAAAAACCGTGTATTAAATGGCGCCGCTGCCGGCTCTTTTCGTGAAGATTAACGTTTTTTTGTGAGAGACGCGTTGCTTTTTGGGATCCGTTCATTCGTGAGCGTTATTTTTCGTGTCAAAAATTTTCAAAAATCATAAAAATTAAAAATTTTCAAAAATACAAAAACATCTAAAAATCATAAAAAGCATTTCTTTTTCAAAGTTTTGCACCAAAAAGATTTTCTTTTTATAAGTATACATATATTCTCTATATATTTGGTATCTTTTTCTTTTGCTTTTACAGGTGCATGCGTACTAGATCTTCAACTTATTCAGAGCACGAGACTCGTGAAGATTTAGATATGGCTGGTGTACCCCCAACATCAATAACAACAATGTTCCCCCACCCGACCTTAGAACAATGGAGGAGCTTTGTCAACCCACAATGTATGGACGAGGAGGACCGATTGCGCCGATGCAAATCACGGCTCCGGAGTTTTCGTTGAAGCATCACATGATCCAACAAGTGCAAACTAATCCATTTCGCGGATTGCCGGATGATGATGCCAACAAGCACCTCGACAAATTCATTACTATTACTCAAAGCATGAAGTTGCCCGGTGTTACTACGAATATCCTTCACCTACAGCTCTTTCCACATATTTTATCCCACCACGCCGAAAAATGGTTTGATCGTCTCCCGAAGAATTCCATTCATACTTGGGAAGACATGACTCAACGATTTTTGTCGCGCTACTTTCCACCATCCATGGTCACGAGCCTTTGAAATCAAATCAACGGTTTCATGCAAGAACCCGATGAATCTCTCTTTGATGCTTAGGAAAGATATAATGTTTTGATCGATCGATGTCCAAACCACAACATGCTCCCCGTTACGTTGATTGATACTTTCTACAATGGTTTAACTTTTCGTGATCGTGATACTATTAATGCAGCTGCCGGTGGCACATTTATGAAAAGAAGACCCGAGTAGTGTAGAGAGCTTATTGAGAACATGACTACTCATCACAAAAATTGGGATTCCTCCTGTTAGCCTCAAAATATTGAGCCAAACAAGAATGCTCGGTCATATGTTTATTATGTATCGTATTTTAGAACGTTGTAATAGGTAGTATATTAGTCGTGTTATTACGGGCTTAACTTTAAGCTAAGGTTCATTAATAAGTAACCAAAGCCCAAAAGGAAAGCCCGGCCCATGATCATATAGCCCATTAAGCTACATGTAAGGAAAGGCTATATAAACCCTTCCTAGCATGTTAGGAAGGATGTTGGTCATTTCATTTTCTCTCTAATCTAATATTCCACAAGTTTCTCCAACCATTTTCTCTCTACTTTCTCTCACTACTTTCTCTCTCTAAAATTCATCTCATATCTACCTTTCTTTCTTTAATTCGTGTGCTATATCATCATATATTAGGGACAACAATTGGTATCAATCGCCATGGGGTAGTTTTGTGATTGGTTTTTGATTTTTCATTTGATTTGATCCTTATTTCTTCCACGAATTCAAGATTTTTTGTGTTTTTTAGTGTTCTACACGTCGTATTACTTCTTTATTCGTGCCATAGTGATTTGGGTATCTTGGTTTTGGTTAGAACACGAGTCTTTTGGATCAAAAGTTGAAAACTTTATTGTTTTTCTCCTCTTTCCGAAATTCTAGCTTGTTGAACCATCGGAAAGGACAAAAGTGAGGCCAGATAGCAATAACCGCTAGGTTCTACTTTGCGATCTAAGGATTTCGATACCTTATTCCGATCTGGACATTCCAATCGTACTTTGCGATCAGGGATTCCGACGGTTTTAAGGAATTTTGGGTCGTTACTCTGCCAAATTTGTTTCAGCCACATTCCGATCTGAATATTCCGACCGGGATTCCGACAGATAAACATTGCGATCTGGGATTTCGATAGGTACACATTGCGATCTAAAGGACATTCCGATCTGAACATTTCGATAGGTACACATTGTGATCTAAAGGACATTCCGATCTGAACATTTCGATAGTACATTGCGATCTAAAGGACATTCCGATCTAAGCATTCCGACAACCAACATTCTGATGGCCATTACGATGGCACATTCCGATGGACATTCCGATGACATGTTTAGCTAAATTTTGTTTGAGTATTTTTTAGACTTAGCCACCATCTAGACTAGTTTCGGAACGTAGTTTACACGAAGATTAAAAAAGAGTTAAAATTTTTAGGTCAAGTAAAATCAAATTTTTTCCATACTAGTTTTAGGACATTTCTAGCTCAATTTCAAAATTTGGTGATTACAAATTTTTTAGGTCTACCGTTTTGTCGGACTGAGGAATTTATTGTCGGGCTGAGAAAAAATCGTAATTTTCGGAATTTCAACAACCAAACAATCACAACACAACTACTTAAGATCCACATTCGATTCATCATTTCAGAGAACATTGAGATGGATTCTACCGATGAATATCGTGTGACGAACAACAACATAATGGTGGCAGGTAACAAAGAAAGACCACCAATGCTTGTGTCAGGTCGATATGATCAATGGCAATCCCGTTTTATACGTTACCTTGACACAAAACCTAACAGTGATGCTTTAAGGCAATGTATCTTGGAAGGACCCTATAAACTCTCAGGGATTCAAGTTCCTGCAGTACCAGCCACAGACACAAGTGACGCACAACCCGCATATGAACGTGATGAAAAGAGGACCGACCTCACCCCAGAGAACCGTGCGTGGTTTGATGCAGAGAAGGAAGCAATCTACTTAATTCTCAGTGGAATTGGAGATGAAATTTACTCTACGGTTGACGCATGCCCTACTGCTCAAGAAATGTGGACGGCCATTGAAAGATTGCAACAAGGTGAATCACTTAACAAACAAGATGTGAAAACTAAGATGTTTTGGAACTTTGGCAAGTTTACATCCAAGGATGGGGAAACAATTGATTCTTATTACTCCTGATTCTACAAGATGATGAATTATATGACCCGAAACAACTTGCAAGTTTCCATCATGCAAGTCAATGTCCAATTTCTACAGCAACTTCAACCAGAGTGGACACGGTTTGTCACCTTGGTGAAACAACAACAAAAATTAGACGAAGTTTCATATCACAAGCTCTTTGACATCTTTGAACAATTTCAAAATGAGGCAAATGAACTTCGAGCTGAACGAGTTGCAAAGATTTCCAATCCACTTGCTTTGGTGTCTACCACTCAACATTACCCAGAATATCACTCACGTACTTCAAAGACCTACTCTACTCAATCATCATCACCACGATCATCCATTGTCTCCAAGTCACATGTTCCAACACGATCCCGAGGCAAAGAAGTTGCAAAAGCACCATCACCCACACCTGAGCAATCATCCGAAGAAGACAGTGATGAAGAAATAGCTCAAAAGGATAGGGAATTCAAGCAACAAATGGCTTTCGTTATGAAGCAATATAAGAAAATCTACAAACCCACCAACAACAACCTTCGAACATCTTTAAACTCGAGGAACACCCATGCACAGAGTCCTCCAAGGTATGACACACGAAGACGTGCTGAGAGTCCTCCAAAGTATGATCGACAACCTAAGTATGATAATCAGAGGGTGGCTACTGTTGTTGGAAATAGGGAAACTGTTGGTACTCAAGTTGTTCAACAAAGTGGGATTCAGTGTTTTAACTGCAGAGGTTAAGGCATTTGGCAAAGGAATGCAGGCAACCAAAGAGGGTTAAAGATTATGGTTATCATAAGGAAAAGATGTTGTTGTGCAAGAAAATGGAAGCTGGAATCAAGTTATCAGCTGAGGAAGGAGAAATGCTTGACGACACAGATGATGAACTCTCCGACCAAGAACTCGAGGCACATTATTCATACATGGCAAAGATTCATGAGGTCCTTAACGTTACTGAAGATGACAATGGTCCTATCTTTGATACCGAGCCAATTGATAAGGTACAAGATGATGCTGAATATAATGTGTTTGGTGATACACATGAGCATAGTGATCTACCAACAACAATTACTGACACGTGTATGATGGAAACGATTGATAGCAATACCACACCCGATTCATCAGACATGTGCAATAATGAGTTTGAGGATGATCAACATGCAAATGAGTATGATGACGAGGAGCGTGTCGCGCTTGCTAATTTAATTGCTAGTTTACAAAAAGATGTCAATGAAAATAGAAATAATCAAAAGCAATTAAAGAAGGCAAACGCAGCGCTCACTCAAAACTTTGAAGAATGCAAAGCCGCTCTTATAAAATCTAGTGAGACTATTGATAGTTATAGGGCTGAGCTTCTTCAAAAGACCAACGAGCTTGAGGGGTACAAAAGTCGTGTCATCAACGTTAAAAAGGACGATTTTGAAAATAAATACAATGAAGCTCTTGCTTTGTTAACTAAAGAAAAACGTCAATTTAATGTTTTATTAAGTGATGAACGTCAAAAAACGTACCTTGCCACAACAAAAGTTAATGAACTTGAACAGAGGCTTTCTATGAACACCACCGATTCTGCTAAAATTCTTGACGAGAAGAAACAAGAGGTTGAAACATTAAAACAAGATTTCAAAAATAGACAAAGCAAAGATACTGAAAAAGTAAAGGATCTCGAAGAACAAGTCGATTTTTTGTAAAAAAGTTGTTTATACATGACTCTATTCAAACCGTAAGAATGATGGCACCTCGGTCGTTTTTTAAGGGTCAACCTAGCTTTGCCACCCCTAAGTACCTCGAACAAGCTCAAGCTGCGAACCCTCACTTATATCTTGATGAGTCCGAATGGACTGATAATGACTGCCCAGTAGCTAACATCGATAGTGAAGAGACGTCCCTTTGGGATGAGGAGAGTAGATCACCGGTCAATAAAGATTTTGTGAAACCATATAACTATGCTTATCTAAACAGTCTTTATGGTCTTTTCACTCCACAAAAACAAAAGTCTCGTGAGGAATTCTTTTTAGAATGCAAACAAAGAAGAATTCAATAGAAAAAGGCTTTTGCCGCTAAGAGGAAAACTAATGTTTTTAAATATATTAACTATTTGCCTCTAGATGCTTCTAAAAGCAAAAGTAGAAAAACACTTGGTTTTCTTAAACACCACGTTAATAATGTTCAATCAATTGTTGAAAGCGATTGGGAGAAACGTCAAAAGGATAAGTGGAAAACTGAGATTCCTCACGACATAACTGTGCTTGTGAAAGAACTTTTAATACCAAATACGAAGATAATAAAAGAACATGTTCTTGAGTTTGAAACTTTAATTCAGTCTGAAATGTTTGATGATTTGAAATATGTTGAGTCTATTGAAAAAGAAATTGATGACCTTCAAAATGACAAATTAGAATTTTCAAACGAATATGATCTACTCTTAGAAGAATGTCTCTCCAAAGATATTTTGTGTGTTACTCTTCAATCTTGTGCTGATATCGATGAATATTCTGATGTTGCATGCAAATATCTTGATAAAATCTAAGAGTGTGAGCGTCTTGAACTTGAGCTTTCGAAACATAAAGAAAATGTTGATAAAAAGGCTTTTGAGTTACTTCAACATAAAACTGATTTCCTTCAAAAACATTGTCATTCTCTTGAACTTGCTTTGCAAAAAGACGTTGGTAGTTTTCCGCATGATAATAAATTGCAAGAAAAACTTTCCCAAACGTTTCGAGAAATGAACGAACAAAATTTGGAAATTAAAGGGTTGAAAGCTCAGTTACAAGATAGGGACAGAGCGATAGCAGAGTTGCAGAAACTCGTTGCTAAGATGGGTGGGAAGATTATGGAACCTAGTGTTAAGAAACCTGTTGTACGACAACCCAATGCTCAAAAAGTGACTAGACCCTCTGTCTTGGGAAAACCATCTGTTTTCTCTAATTATGCATTTGCAAAACCTGTGTTTGCCCCCAAGACGGATGGGAAGGATAGGTTACCACAAAACACTTCCAAAACACATATTCGATCACAAAGAATTAAGAACACAAATGTGGTTAAACCAGGGATGTATAGATTGGCCACTAAACCCACACAAAACAAAGAAAGTCAATCACCTCAGACTTCTAGAAACACTAATAGACGTGTGTCTTTTACTACAGGAGTAGTCCCCACTGCTAGTGTTAGCCGGCCCCAGCTTAAGAGCACTCGCATGAATGAAAAGGTCTGGCAAAACAAAAGTCAAGGGAAGATGAAGGAAGTAGAAGACAACCCTAGGATTTTCAATGTTTCTAAGAATAAAACGTCTGTAATCGCGTGTAATGACGATTTGAATGATTCGACTTTGAATGCTATGAAAGTTAAGTTTGTTTGTGTGAAATGTGGAAAGTGTGCTAATGCTAATCATGCTATGTGTGTTTCGAATAATGTCAAAGGCGTAGAAACTAGAACTAAGAAGCAAACTGTGATGCCTATTAGTGCCAGAAAACCCAAACACAAAGTGAACCATTCTGGTGCAACCCCCCTAAGAAAAGTATTGCATCAGACTCCACCACTAAGAACCCTAGAAGCAGAATTAGGGAATTATATGAATCTGCTAGCAAGCCTTAGAAATGGTGGTTTGCTAATCAATGTCCTCCAGGATATAAATGGATGCCTAAGGTTAGGACAGAAAATGTGACTACGAGCGTTAGTGTGCCTCTAAGTGATGAAACTAGGGAAACTAATGAATCGGAAATCACAACTAACATGGAATCCATTTTAGCAACTGCTCCATCGTGTTCTAATTCTTCTGCAGGTGATCGAAATAATTCTCTTCATACTGGACTCCGGATGCACGAAGCACATGACGGGGAATCTCAAGCTTCTAATTAACTTCGTGGAGAAGTTCCTGGGTACGGTCCGATTCGGAAATGATCAATTTGCACCGATCCTAGGATATGGAGACTTGGTTCAGGGGAATATCACTATCAAAAGGGTTTACTACGTCGAAGGGCTCAATCACAATCTTTTCTCGGTTGGTCAATTCTATGATGCGGATTTGGAGGTTGCTTTTAGAAAGAAGACATGTTTTGTTCGTGATTATGATGGGAATGACTTACTTACCGGAACACGGGGTACTGATCTCTACACTATTTCACTACAAGACTCCACATCTTCAACTCCAATCTGTTTCATGGCTAAAGCTTCAACGACACAAGCTTGGTTATGGCATCAACGTTTATCTCATCTTAACTTTGATACCATCAACTTGCTTTCCAAGAAAGATATTGTGCGAGGCCTTCCTAACTTGAAATTCATCAAAGATCATCTTTTTTATTCTTGTGAGCTTTGTAAAGCTAAACGGAGTAGTTTCAAGACAAAGACTACACCAAGCTCTAAAGGACGGTTAGATCTTCTTCATATAGATTTGTGTGGTCCCATGCGTGTTCAAAGTATCAATGGGAAGAAATACGTTATGGTAATTGGCGATGACTACTCAAGGTACACATGGACTCACTTCTTGAGGTCCAAGGATGAAACACCCGATGTTCTCATCAGCTTCCTTAAAGTGATACAACGTGGTCTTCAAGCTCAAGTTAAAGTGGTTCGTACTGACAGAGGTACTGAATTTTTGAATTCAAAACTGAGAAACTATTTTGAAGCTGAAGGAATTGAACATGAAACATCTATTGCTCGAACACCCGAACAAAACGGCGTTGTTGAAAGACGAAACCGTACTTTAGTTGAGGCTGCTCGAACATTATTATCCGCTTCAAAACTTCCACTATACTTTTGGGCCGAAGCCGTGTCAACCGCATGCTACACACAAAACCGCTCCTTAATTATCCCAAGACACGAAAAGACACCATATCACATAATTAATGATCGCAAACCTTCACTCAAACACCTTCACGTTTTTGCATGTACGTGTTACATTATTCGAGATGGTGAAAATCTAGACAAGATGAAAGAGAAAGGTGATGCATGCATTTTAGTGGGATATGCAACTCAGTCTAAAGGATACAGAGTGTACAACAAGAGAACAAAATTGATAGTTGAGACTATTCATATCAGATTTGATGAATTGCAAGAAATGTCACTTGAACAAAGCAGTTTAAGTCCCGATCCACAACGACAAACGACTTCCGTTCACAACTGCACGGAACTCGGAACTCAAGACCACAGCAATGAACCGTCAAGTTCAAAGCTGGTTCCTGAACATGTTCCTAGAGCAGATATGACAGTGGACACGACACTTGAAGAGTTGGAAATGTTATATGGACCAATGTATGATGAATATTTCACGGGGGAGAAACAAGTTGCATCGAAGTCTTCCGCTGTCACTCATGATAAGAATGATGATATCGTTCATCGTCAACAAAAGGATACAACTTCATCTACTTCAACACGAGTTGTTGCAGATTTACCTCCTCAGAATATAACTTCAACAATCGATCCTACAACATCCACAACTACTGTCATTGCTCCAGAGAACACTAATCAAGGAGACGGTGCATTATTTGACGATGACGATTTTCACAACCCATTCGGTACACCGGTACACGAAACTGGAGAGTCTTCTACTCGCCATGTTGATCCGTCAAATATGCATACGTTCTATCAACGACATCCTTCAACACATCACTGGACCCGAGATCATCCTTTGGTTCACGTAATTGGAAACCCTTCACAGCCCGTTCGTACAAGACGACAACTAGCCATCGATGGCGATGTTTGTATGTCCGCACTCTCCGTGAGTACGGCTGAACCAAAAAACATCAAAGAAGCCATGGCTGATCATGCTTGGATTGAATCGATGACGGATGAACTTCAACAATTTGAAAGACTTAAAGTCTGGGAACTTTTTGACAGACCATACGATGTGACTCCATTAAATCTTCGTTGGATCTAGAAAAACAAGATGGATGAAGAGAATACGATCATCAAGAACAAAGCTAGGCTAGTGGCTAAGGGGTATGGCCAGAAAGAGGGAATTGATTTTGATGAATCATTTGCACCAGTTGCTCGCATGGAAACGGTCAGGATTTTCCTTGCTTATGCTGCACATAAGGGATTCACTGTCTATCAAATGGACGTAAAGACGGCGTTTCTTAACGGTCCTTTGAAGGAAGAAGTCTATGTCACGCAGCCAGAAGGATTTGTCAATCCTCATTATCCTGACAAGGTGTATCGTCTCCACAAGGCACTATATGGACTCAAGCAAGCTCCAAGGGCGTGGTACGACGAGCTCTCGAAATTTCTGGTATCCAAAGGTTTCTCAAAAGGTTCCATTGATCTAACTTTGTTCACTTATAAATATGGGGATGACATTTTGCTTGTGCAAATTTATGTTGATGACATTATTTTCGGGTCTACAAACCCAAAACTTTCAAAATGGTTTGAAAAAGTAATGCACAACAAATTTGAAATGTCAATGATGGGCGAACTAAAATTCTTTCTAGGAATTCAAGTTCACCAATCCCCAAGTGGTATCTTTATAAACCAAGCTAAGTATTGTCAAGAGATAATCAAAAAGCATGGTATGACTTCATGTGACCCCGTTGGGACACCATTATCAACCACATCGCTAGATGCTGACTTGGAGGGATTACCCATAGATCAAACGAGATATCGTTCCATGATCGGGTCCCTCATGTACTTGACAGCAAGCAGACCTGATATTTCACATGCTACATGTTATTGTGCACGTTATCAAGCACGACCCACTGAAAAGCACCTCAAGGAGGTTAAACGGATCTTTCGGTACCTCAAGAATACCATTCATTTGGGACTCTGGTATCCGAGGGAAACCGGTTTCTTTCTAACGGCCTATTCAGATTCTGATCATGCAGGGTGTCTTGATACACGAAAAAGTACTTCTGGTGGTGCACAATTTCTAGGTCAAGATAAGCTTGTGGGATGGTCTTCCAAGAAGCAGGATTGCACGTCACCCTCATCAGCAGAAGTGGAGTATGTGTCTCTATCTGCGTGTTGTGCTCAAGTTCTAAGGATGAGAACACAACTCACGGATTATGGCTTCCACTTTGATAAAGTACCTATGTACTGTGACTCAAAGTCGGCCATATCCATCTCCTGCAATCCCGTACAGCATTCCCGCACGAAGCACATTGATGTCCAGATATCACTTCATAAAGGAACAAGTTGAAAGAGGTATCGTTGAATTATACTTTGTTGGAACGGATTACCAATTAGCCGACTTGTTTACGAAAGCTCTATTGAAAGATAGGTTTGAGTACCTCGTTAGGCAAATTGGTATGAGATGTTTGACTCTAGCAGACCTGGAGATTCTAGCAAAGGTGCCTGCTTGATTTATCTATCAAACATCAACTTGTAAATATCTTTGAAAAAGCAAAATACAATAATATAAAACACATAAAAGCAAAACACAAAATTAAAAATCTTTCAAAAACCAAAAATATTCTTCTCGACATGTCTTTCAGTATCGATAATATGGACGTGCCTAGAAATGTCGCTCAATAACGACACGGGTGTGTACATAAAGCTCGAATGAAAGTTGTAAATATTTTTCAAAACATGTCATTTCTTCTTTTAATAAAGGAAATTGTCTATTTTGGACAAATATTTCCAAACAACGGGTAGAGCAATCAATCACGGGTTGAGCTTGTCACAAAACATTCAACGTTTTGAGCTCAACACAATGGCTTGTAATCACTTTCAGATTGCAACCCGGTTCTATATTCACGGGGGAGTGTACGATTTCGTGCTCTTACCCTTAGCAAAAGAAGTTAAATCTTCTTACACTTGAGTGGATTCGTCAAGACATTCAAAGTCTATGAACTCAAGTTTATGCTTTAGAAAAACCTTTCGACAAAAAGAATTGATTTTTCAAAAAGCGTTGAACACAATTTTTTCAAGAATTTTTCAATGATATTCAAAATCTTTCAAAAATTGTGTGTTCAACAACTCCCATCCTCAAAAAGCGAAATGTGGATAATATCCTCACAATGACAATTCAATTGGATCAATTTTTGAGGGGGAGCATTTTAACTTCATGCAAAAGATTAACACATCTTTCTCCCAGAGATTTCAAGACTATTTTTTTCAAAATATATTTTAATCAAATTTGGTATCTCTAATATCAAAAGATTTTTTATATTAGAGATAGGGGGAGAAAATGTGATTAAAATGTGATCTAATATAAGACTAAAGCACTTTAACTCTTACCTACATGTGCGAAACACTTTCGATTATCGATGCACATGTGAAGGGGGAGCATTTCTGAAACGACAAAACTAGCAAGGTGTTAAATGTTTTTCAAACACTTTGTTAGAATTTAAAGTGGTTTTCATGGTTACGATCAAATACCCACAACATCTTTAATTCACGACGTTATTGGTGTCAAAAGGGTGGTTAGGTTTAAGTCCTATGATCCAACCAGAACCGGAGGTATCTTCCCAGGGACAATCCAATAGATTATTAGAAGTCCTTAGAAAAGATGGAGTAGAATGTGAACGTAGCTGAATGCCGACTAAGTACTGATGCTAGCACTGGAACAATCACAACAAGGTGCTAGTAATGATGTCTTGGTAAGCATTGAAGGGGTTGAAGAATGAAAAAGAAATGTAAGGATAAAGGGTGTAAAGAAAGAAGCCCTCCATACAACTTAGGCAGAAACCGGGTCTACTCATCATGAAGACAAACTCATCATGGACCCAGTGATGTGAAACACAACCCTTTCCTAGCTACTCAGGCTTCTCTCGAAAGAAGTTTGTTTTATTGTCACGGAGATCAACGTGACTTCTATTGACTTTCTCACTCCGAGATAGTTGATATTGAATAGGTGGCATCTGCTCCAGCCTCCGACCACTAAAAGTGCACAAATAGAGTCTAGAGCCAAGAGATCAATCAAATCTCGTTAGGACACACGGATGAAGATCAAGAGAGTCCTACGCTATATCCTTGCGATATTGCTAGAACACCCAGAGTGATACTACTTAGTATTCACAATGATGAGTGGAAATTGATACAAGGCTTTTGCCTGTATAAAAATTAAAGTTCGTTGTGTTGGTCTAATCGAATTGATCTTAGCTCTCTATGTGACTTTGTTTTATTTTGGTGGAAACAAAGATGTGTCGTTGTAGTGTTTAAAATAAAAGGTGCAAAACAATTAAAGTAAAAGGGCAATTAACGTAAATCTAAGTCTAAGTAAAGGTGCAAGTATTTAAAAATGTGACTGAAATTAAAGGGCACTAAAGTAAATGACGTAAACTTAAATCTATCTAAGGCAAACTTAAAGTGCGACTAAAACTAAGGCAAGTCTAAAATAAAACTAAGGCAAATAATCTTAAAGTGCAATTAAAATAAAGGCGGGAAAAATAAAGCTTGAAAATAAAAATCAAAGACAAAAGCTAATAAGAACCTGAATACAGCTCATTCGGAATTATCCTTCGTTCGGAACAATCACTCGTCCTAAATGTCACCTTTGGTTGAAATGATTCTTCTTTACTTGGAATATTACCAAAATCCTTGATCCGGAACAAATTGATCTGAATATGTCACTTATCCAAAACAATCCTTCGTTCGGAACTTTACTGATTCGGAACTCTGAGTTTTTGCCTTCATTCGGAACAAATTGGTCACCCTTGATTCGGAAGTTTCCGAATGAACCTCCTTGATTCGGAAGTTTAAAACTTCCGAATGAACAACCTTTACTCGGAACTTTTTAAGTTCCGAATGAGTTCTCCTTGATCCGGAACACCTTGATTCGGAAGACTTCCGGATGAAGCCTTCTTGACTCGAAGTTTCAGACTTCCGGATGAACACTCTTCGTCCGGAACTTTGTTCGGAAGATTTGGTTGGTTTGGAACTTTTTCCTTCGTCCGGAACTTCGTCCGGAAGTATTGATCCGGAACTTTTTAAAGTTCCGAATGAAGGTCTTTACTCGGAACTTCTTGAGTTCCGAATGAACAATACTTCCTTCTTGATCCGGAGGTTTGAGACTTCCGGATGAATCCCTTGATTCGGAACTTTGAAAGTTCCGAATGAACGAACTCCCTCAATTGATTCGGAAGATTTCCTGGAAGATCAGAAACACAAACCAACTCCCCCGAAGAACAAGGGATTACAGATACAGCAGATATAACCAAAAATTAATCTAAATAACACAACGATTTAAACTAAACAGTAACAAAATCAATATATAACATAAACAAACAATTTAAAACAAGAAATCAAACAACTTTAACCACAATAATCAAAAACCACTTAAGTAAATCAACAAAAATTAAGAACATGAACATAAACAAATCAACTCAAAGATTAAAGAAAGGTAGAATGAGATTAACAAGATAAAGATAAAGCTCAACAAGAATTAAAAGAAAAACTTACTTGGAATTAAATGGTAATTAAGTGCAAGACAAGGTAATTAAATTTGACAAGTATTTAAATTGACAAGGTAATTAAATTGACAGGGTAATTTAAATGGTGGAAGACTAATTGTCACACTTAGCCAACAAAAGTGAAATGTAAACATCCTAATCTATATATAGGGGAGGATTAGGAAGCTTCCTCCCCTCTTTCCTTTTCCCTTAATTGCGTAATTAAGTCCCTCCTTCTTTAATCTTCATTTAATTGCATACTTAGTCCTTTTCTTCTAATCTTCTTTAAACTTGGACTTAAGGGACTTTTGGCTTCGGGATTTCTTCGAACTCGTCTTTAAATTCTTCAATAAAATAGACTTGAATTCTTCGGCTTTTGATAAACTTCCGTCTTTTGACTTTTTCTTCGATAAATCTTCAGAATTCGTCGTGGACTTCCGTTCTTTTTGCACTCTTGACTTCTTGACTTCGTCTTTCATCCTTTTCTTCAATAAAAGTCCGTAAATGCCCGTGAATGTCCGTGTTTTCTCTACTTTTCACCTTTTCATCCTAAATCACAACAAAAACACAAACCACGCATAATTCCGACATAAAAGACATAAAATACACGTTTTGGTCCGGTTATTATTGTAATTAAGTGGTAGAAAAGATGGGTGTTTACACACCTATCAGATCCCCTACACTTGACCATTGCAATGTCCTCATGCAATGCATTAGTTACAAAGCAAGATTACACTTTTCATCATAATCAATCCATGTTGGCCTTTATTAAAGAGATAGAAAATTAAAAACATACAAAATAAAGAAATCAAAAGCATACCTTGGGTTTTGAAAATGTTATGAATAATCATCATCCTCAAGTTTTCACTTTCTCCAAACCAAGCTTAAAAACGAGATCATTGTTATTATAAGTTAGTAGACTAACACGAACTCATGTGGGCCAATTACTCACTTAGACTCCCTTATTCCTAGGGGTATCTCTTATATTTTATTATTTGTCTTGAATGATCACGAGGATGCATTGTTTGACTTATTTCGATAGTTATTTAGTCTAAAAATAAAGTGAACGATTTAATCAATAGTTAGCTAAAGGACCAAATCTTTTAAAACCGCTTCTCGGGACCTCATAAAGTTCATATCTTGGCATAACTCGCTTCGCGATTTGAGACCTTTCTCGGACCGATATTTGGCAGCGACTTCATACTTCAAATCTTGAGAGACGTTCATGAAATAATGGTCAGGAATTCTTCACTTTGAAGTTTTGAGAGATTCATACTTGGATCACGACTTCTTCATTTTCTCCAATCTTTATTTTGGACTTTGATATACAACGATCCGCCTCCTTTTATGACTTGGATCTATTTATCCTCATACCTTGTTAGGGTCTTTTCGGATACACTTCTCCATGACTTTTTGGGAGTTTTGCTTTACGTCGTGTGTCTCGATCCTTCATATTGATTTTCGATAAATGATTCTTCACATCACTTTGGATCTTTAGCAACAAAATATAGCCCTCATGCCTTGTTAGGGCCTTTTCGGACTCGCCAATCTTCGCGTCCCGCTTCAATAAGTTATGCCTTGGCTATGAACTCTAATCCATACCGAGCAACTTTTAAACGATCTGGGGCTAGAAGCTAAGTAACTTTTCAAATCGTACAACCTTATTTATTAGCAGATAAATTATTAGCAAGCGAAGGGAGAATAGGCTTATAATTAACTCACATAAATTCACGAAAGAATTCCGACTTATAATTGGCTCTATCATCTCTCGTTCTCCACAATTTAAAATCTCAAGTAATGAGACCCGTGGATACTTAGCCTATTAAATCAAAGTTTTGGGTTTTCGAGTCGCCTATAGGATCTTGCAAATTCTTGGACTTTTTCAAGTTTAGAAATCGCATCTTAAAGTTCCCTTGATAAACGACTCTCTAGGATCAATTATAGGAACTTGCGAAAAGTTCTTGTTCTTAACCCGTGAGAGTTAAGACTTTCGCGTTTTATAGCTCCCTATATAAAAGCCTAGCAAAACTTGACTTAAACACGTTAAGGATACTAGCTAGAGTAGACTCGGGTTGAGTCAAAAGATTCACAACGTTAGAAAATTAAAACCACTTATTCAACATTTATTCTAAAAAGGAAAGAAAATAACTATACAAAGGGAAAAACTAATAGGCCAAAATAGATCAAAAATTTTGAAAAATGTCGAAAAAATTGATTTTCCGGTTAAAATGAGGACAAATACAAGGAAAAGACCACTTAACTTCGATAGAAGTCCCCCTACACTTAAGATAAACATTGTCCTCAATGTTTAAGCATGTGGGAGTAAACTCCCCTACACTTAGGACATTGTGCACGTTGTTTAAATCTTGCTAAGGAAAAGACAACTAAAGAGATTCCTATTTTAATATTGAGAAAATATAAAATAGTGAATCGAAAAGAGTTTAGGATAGAACCGGGATGAAGTAGAACACGGAATCACGGGTCGTCAAGAATCATCAAGAGTGGATCATTGAAGCTCGAATCCCTGATTAAGAAGTGAGGAGAGGAAATAGCAAACCAAAGGGTCCCCCCTACACTTATGGTAAAGAAAGCGAAAAGATAGATGCATGGGTTGCCTCCCAAGAAGCGCTTGGTTTTTTTTAACCGAGTCGTGAGCCTGACTCGACCTTGATCATCAATGGAAGAAGCATGAAACATATCCACCAGGATCAAAGACATAGTTTTCATCCATCAATAAGCACGAGCTTAAGGCGAACAAGGCAAGCCAAAGAAGCAGTGGCAGGGTTCCCTTAAGCAGCGATGGAGCACAGTAGAAGCAAGGATGAAGTGGTGCAAGCATGTCTTCAATGGTTCCAAAGATTTTTCCTTTTATTTCATCAGGTGGATACTGAGATGGCTTAAAGACTTCAATACCGGGGTCGAACACCTTTTCCTTTAAGGGAAAATAGCACTCAGGCTCAGCCGAGTGTGAAGAAGATCCGCAAAGAAGCACAACCTCGTCCTCAGAAGGAAGACAAAGAGGTGTCAAATCATAAGTGCAACGGATTTCGGTGTCGACCGGTTTCTTCTCTTTGGACAAAATGCTCTTCAAATCCAAAGTAGGATCAAGTCGATAATCTTCAAAGTCCAAAGGAGGAGCATCACTCTCATGAGGGAAGTATGTGTTGAGAAATTCAGAGAAATCTTCCTCAAATGAATAATCGTCCAAAGTAGGATCGAGTGATGGCGGAGGATCTTCATCATGTGAAGAATCGCTCGAAAGAGTATCAGCCTCATCGAAATCATCGAAAGTGGGCAGCTCGGGATACTCAGAAGTACAATCAAAATCATCCGAATCTGAGCTAGAATCATCATCATCATAAGCATCGAAGACCGGTTGAGAATCATAAATGGGAGAAGCGTCCAAAGTAGAGTGAGAATCATCCACATTATCTTCAAAGAGTGGATTATCAGTGGAAGACTCGAATAGAGGATTGTCATAGACGGTAAAGTCATCGAGCACATTTATCATATTCACTGATTCTCGGCCTCCAAAGGATTTGCCTGTAAGATTCCCCATTTTAAAAACTTTTGAATCATCCCTGACTCGTAAGATTAACTCACCTTCGGCCACATCCACTAAAGCTCGTCCGGTTCTCAAAAATGGCCGACCAAGTATTAAAGGAATACGAGGGTCCATTTCATAATCAACGACGACAAAATCGACCGAGAAAGTAAATGTGCCAACTTTGATGAACACGTCTTCGGCTATACCAACGGGGTAAGCGAGAGTGCGGTTTGCAAGTTCAAGAGTCATCTTTGTTGGAATGAGATCGGGTAATGATAGTGTTTTCTAAACACTCAGTGGCATCAAATTAATACTAGCCCCGAGATCAGCAAGGGCAGTAAATTCTTCAGTTTTGTTGAACACGCAAGGCAACACAAAACGACCGGGATCTCCAAGCTTTTCCGGAAGTTCTCTAAGAAGAACTGCAGAGTAGTTTTCATTTAAGCGTGTGTTGGCGAGTTCAATCAGCTTCTCCTTCTTGCTAAGCAATTCCTTGAATGCTTTGACAAATTTCGGCATGTGGCAAAGTGCTTCAACAAGATTAATGTTGATGGTCATTTTAGATAGCATATCCACATATTTAGATACTTGACAGTCATTCTTGGTTAGATCATTGGTCTTGCCTATGCGAGAAGGGTATGAGATTCTAGGTTGATAAAGGGAAGGTGTAGTTGGTAAAGGTTGTGATGTGGAAGGGTCCTTTCGAGATACATCGTCATGACGAGGCGGAGACGGTAACGGTGTACTAATACTAGGTGTAGGTGGAGTAGGGATACATGGTGGTGGAGGAGGTGTAGATGATGGTGGTGGGCTAGGTGGACTGACAATGGTAATTCCACTACGCGTAGTTATAGCACTCACATTAGCTCTCGGATTAGTAACGGTGTTTGAAGGTAGAGAACCCGAAGAAGAAGAAGGTTGAGCTTCGGGCAAGAAACTAGCCAACAGATTCTTTAATTCAGTTGTTTGAGTGATGAAAGAGGATTGAAGATTATCACGAACCTCGGTTCTGATGTCATTACCTTGCTTCAAGATATCTCCTTTCAAATTGATTATTTGGCTCTGTAGATTCTTGATTTGCTCACCTTGAGTTCTGATGATGGTGTCAACATCGGGATTAATGGGTGTGTGTTGTTGGGTGGGTGGTTGATAAGGGTTAGAAGCACGAGGTGGGGTTTGGTTGCTTCTATTGTAGTTGTTGGCGGGATTTTGGTTTTGAGGAGAAAAACCAGGTGAAAGGTAGTTGTTGGAACGGTAGCTTAGCAGATTTCTATCCCCTTGTTGTCTAGCTTGGTAATTTTCCGGTGAATAATTACCATAAGCTGCATACACATTTTCTGGATTTCCTTGTGTCGAAGGACAATCGGTGTATGAGTGAGGACCGCCACATGTTTCACACGGATTAGCAACCGCTTTAACTTGTTGTTGTTGTTGGTTTGAAGCGAGAAGCGTAATACTTTTGCTCATTTCGGCCATCATGTGGGTGAGTTTGGTCATCTCAGGGTTTGCTGAGGTTGAGGAAACATTGAATCTCGGGTTGTTCCTAGAAGAAGCAGAGGAATCCCAGTTCTTGTGGTGAGTAGTCATGTTCTCAATTAACTCTCTACACTCCTCGGGTCTCCTTTTCATGAATGTGCCACCGGCGGCTGCATTAATCGTATCACGATCTCGAAAAGTCAATCCGTTGTAGAAAGTATCGATTAAGGTCACAGGGAGCATGTTGTGGTTTGGACATCTATCGATCAAGACATTATATCTCTCCCAAGCGTCAAAAAGAGATTCATCAGGGTCTTGCATGAAACCGCTGATCTGATTGCGAAGGCTTGTGACCATGGATGGTGGAAAGTAGCGCGATAGAAAGCGTTGAGTCATATCATCCCAAGTGTGAATAGAATTCTTCAGGAGACGATCAAACCATTTCTCGGCATGATGCGATAAAGAATGTGGAAAGAGTTGTAGGCGGAGAACATCCATTGTGGCACCAGGCAACTTCATGCTTTGGGTGATTGTAATGAACTTGTCGAGGTGTTTGTTGGCATCATCATCAGGTAATCCTCTAAATGGGTTTGTTTGTACTTGCTGAATTATGTGGTGCTTCAGCGAAAACTCAGGAGCGTTGATTTGCATCGGCGCAATCGGTCCTCCTCGTCCAAACATGGTTGGTTGACAAAGTTCCTCCATGGTCCGAAGATCGGGCTGTGGAAGAGCATTGTTGTTATTATTATTATTGAGGTTCGGTGGAATGTTGTTGTTAACACCTGCCATATCTAAATCTTCTTGAGGCTCGGGCTCTTGGTAATTAGAAGATCTAGTACGCATACACCTGAAAATGCAAAAGAAAACAAAACCAAACACAAAAACAATATATATACACAATAAAGATAAAATCATTTTGGATTTTTGAAATTTTTAATTTTTATGGTTTTTATAGTTTATAATTTTTTATGATTTTTTGAATTTTTTTCTATGCAAGAAAAATAACGTTCACAAGTGAGCGGATCCCAAAAAGCAACGTGTCTAGCACAGAAAACTGTTGATCTTTACGAAAAGAGCCGGCAGCGGCGCCATTTGATACACGGCTTTTACCTAGTTAAAATTGTTGTCGTTCTAGTGTTCTTTTCGAATTGAAAAACTTGTGTTTAATGTGTGACTCTTATTGTTTTTGGTGGAAACCAAGATGTGTCGTTGTAGTGTTTAAAATAAAAGGTGCAAAACAATTAAAGTAAAAGGGCAATTAAGGTAAATCTAAGTCTAAGTAAAGGTGCAAGTATTTAAAAACGTGACTGAAATTAAAGGGCACTAAAGTAAATGACGTAAACTTAAATCTATCTAAGGCAAACTTAATGTGCGACTAAAACTAAGGCAAGTCTAAAATAAAACTAAGGCAAATAATCTTAAAGTGCAATTAAAATAAAGGCGGGAAAAATAAAGCTTGAAAATAAAAATCAAAGACAAAAGCTAATAAGAACCTGAATACAGCTCATTCGGAATTATCCTTCGTTCGGAACAATCACTCGTCCTAAATGTCACCTTTGGTTGAAATGATTCTTCTTTACTTGGAATATTACCAAAATCCTTGATCCGAAACAAATTGATCTGAATATGTCACTTATCCAAAACAATCCTTCGTTCGGAACTTTACTGATTCGGAACTCTGAGTTTTTGCCTTGATTCGGAACAAATTGGTCACCCTTGATTCGGAAGTTTCCGAATGAACCTCCTTGATTCGGAAGTTTAAAACTTCCGAATGAACAACCTTTACTCGGAACTTTTTAAGTTCCGAATGAGTTCTCCTTGATCCGGAACACCTTGATTCGGAAGACTTCCGGATGAAGCCTTCTTGACTCGAAGTTTCAGACTTCCGGATGAACACTCTTCGTCTGGAACTTTGTTCGGAAGATTTGGTTGGTTCGGAACTTTTTCCTTCGTCCGGAACTTCGTCCGGAAGTATTGATCTGGAACTTTTTAAAGTTCCGAATGAAGGTCTTTACTCGGAACTTCTTGAGTTCCGAATGAACAATACTTCCTTCCTTGATCCGGAAGTTTGAGACTTCCGGATGAATCCCTTGATTCGGAACTTTGAAAGTTCCGAATGTACGAACTCCCTCAATTGATTCGGAAGATTTCCTGGAAGATCAGAAACACAAACCAACTCCCCCGAAGAACAAGGGATTACAGATACAGCAGATATAACCAAAAATTAATCTAAATAACACAACGATTTAAACTAAACAGTAACGAAATCAATATATAACATAAACAAACAATTTAAAACAAGAAATCAAACAACTTTAACCACAATAATCAAAAACCACTTAAGTAAATCAACAAAAATTAAGAACATGAACATAAACAAATCAAATCAAAGATTAAAGAAAGGTAGAATGAGATTAACAAGATAAAGATAAAGCTCAACAAGAATTAAAAGAAAAACTTACTTGGAATTAAATGGTAATTAAGTGCAAGACAAGGTAATTAAATTTGACAAGTATTTAAATTGACAAGGTAATTAAATTGACAAGGTAATTTAAATGGTGGAAGACTAATTGTCACACTTAGCCAACAAAAGTGAAATGTAAACATCCTAATCTATATATAGGGAAGGATTAGGAAGCTTCCTCCCCTCTTTCCTTTTCCCTTAATTGCGTAATTAAGTCCCTCCTTCTTTAATCTTCATTTAATTGCATACTTAGTCCTTTTCTTCTAATCTTCTTTAAACTTGGACTTAAGGGACTTTTGGCTTCGGGATTTCTTCGAACTCGTCTTTAAATTCTTCAATAAAATAGACTTGAATTCTTCGGCTTTTGATAAACTTCCGTCTTTTGACTTTTTCTTCGACAAATCTTCAGAATTCGTCGTGGACTTCCGTTCTTTTTGCAATCTTGACTTCTTGACTTCGTCTTTCATCCTTTTCTTCAATAAAAGTCCGTAAATGCCCGTGAATGTCCGTGTTTTCTCTACTTTTCACCTTTTCATCCTAAATCACAACAAAAACACAAACCACGCATAATT
Organism: Glebionis coronaria; assembly: GCA_025667525.1. Taxonomy (NCBI): domain Eukaryota; kingdom Viridiplantae; phylum Streptophyta; class Magnoliopsida; order Asterales; family Asteraceae; genus Glebionis; species Glebionis coronaria. The sequence continues at coordinate 229,267,138 of CM046879.1, forward strand.
CCGACATAAAAGACATAAAATACACGTTTTGGTCCGGTTATTATTGTAATTAAGTGGTAGAAAATATGGGTGTTTACACACCTATAAGAAATCCTTCCAGTGTTAACATCAAACAGCACTGCGGTAGGTCATATGCAAGATTCTTTATGAATTGAACATATGTAAAACTGAAAAGCAACAGTGGTTTGATTCTGAATTGATTCAAACTCGTTTCAGTTTTCTACGCAATATCTTTATGGTCTTGCCAGAACATTCAGAGTGATATTCATTAATATTCACAGTGACGAATGGAAATCCTTCTAGCGTCAAACTCAAACAGCGTTACGGTAGGTGACTTGTGAGATTCTTTTGAATCAAACTTGTGTCAACTGGAAAGCAACAATGGTAAGATTCGTTAAGAATCAAACTTGTTCCAGGAATTTGAATTGACGACTTTAATCAAGCGGATATCTATCCAATTGATTCACTCTTTATGTTCACAGTCTTGCTTTGAGACGGTCGAGTAAAGAGAACGGCTAGTACAGCCGCGAAACCCTGTCAAGGAGATTCTTAATTGAAACTACCTAATCACAGGTACGATATTTAATATCGTATAACGGTCTTCACCGACCGGAGGTAAAACGCTACCGAGTTAGGACGAATGTCAAAGCCATTCAGTCCGTGTCTATGTTTTGTCTCGAGAAGGTGGCGTCACGGTGTACACAGCAAAGTCAATGATTCAGAAACCACATACTCATGCCTAAAGACATATTCAACAATTAATAGTGTGAGCATGTGGATGAAGACACAAGATCGCAAGATGGCAAAGACAAGTCAAGGATGATTTGAAGATCTCAAGCTTAAAGACAAAGTCGAAAGACAACGACAAAGGCACAAAGATCACAGCATGAAGAAACAAGACTACTATTACACGTTCAAGACTCATTTATGGCGAGATTAGTAATCTCTACAAATTTCCTAAGTGACCAAGGTTTATGACCTCTCATTGGGGGAGATTGTTAGCCTCAAAATATTGAGCCAAACAAGAATGCTCGGTCATATGTTTATTATGTATCGTATTTTAGAACGTTGTAATAGGTAGTATAATAGTCGTGTTATTACGGGCTTAACTTTAAGCTAAGGTTCATTAATAAGTAACCAAAGCCCAAAAGGAAAGCCCGGCCCATGATCATATAGCCCATTAAGCTACATGTAAGCAAAGGCTATATAAACCCTTCCTAGCATGTTAGGAAGGGTGTTGGTCGTTTCATTTTCTCTCTAATCTAATATTTTACAAGTTTCTCCAACCATTTTCTCTCTACTTTATCTCACTACTTTCTCTCTCTAAAATTCATCTCATATCTACCTTTCTTTCTTTAATTCGTGTGCTATATCATCATATATTAGGGACAACACCTCCGCATCTTCAAGGAACAACCCGAGAGTCAATGTTTCTTTTACTACAGCAAACCCCGACATGACCGAATTCACCCGCATGATGGCCGAAATAAACAAAAATATCTTGCTCATCGCTACAAACCAACAACAACAAGTTAAAGCTGTAGCAATTTCCTGTGAGGCTTACGGTGGTCCTCATTCATACACTGATTTTCCTTCTACTCAAGGCAATCCGGAAAACGTGTATGCCGCTTATGGTAACTATTCACCGGAAAATTACCAAGCCCGACCTCAAGGTGATCGGAATTTGCTAAGTTACCATTCTAACAACTATCTTTCACCCGGTTTTTCTCTTCAAAACCACAACCCCAACAACTACAATAGAAGCACTCCAACCCCACCTCGAGCTTCTAATCCTTATCACCCACCCGCTCAAAAAGCCCCGCCCATTAATCAAGATGTTGAAGCCTTAATGAGAACCCAATGAGAGCAAATTAAGAATCTACAAAGCCAAATTATCAATTTGAAAGGGGATATCATCAAGCAAGATAATGACATTAGATCCGAGCTTCGACATGATATACAACCTCCTTCAGCACTCAAACAAATGATTTAAAGAATATGTTGGCTAGTTTCTTACCAACTACTCAACCCTCTACTTTGGGCTCTCTACCTTCAAATACTATTACCAACCCGAGAGCGAATGTAATTGCTACTACTACACGCAGTGGAGCAACCGTAGTAGGACCATCTATCTCGCCCCCAGTTACTCCATCTACAACTCCTTCACCACCATTTATCCCTCCTACTCCCACACCTAGTATTAGTTCTCCATTACCATCTCCACCTCTACCAGCTGAAGTACCCAAGAAGAACCCATCACCAACCCCACCTTCTACCTATAAACCCAATATTCCTTATCCTTCTCGCTTAGACAAGATTAAATTGCAAACCAAGGATGAAATTCAAGTGTCGAACTATTTGAAGATGATTTCTCAAATGAATTTCAACATTAGCCTTGTTGAAGCACTTGTCCACATGTCGAAATTCGTCAAAGCATTCAAGGAATTGCTTAACAAGAAGGAAAAGCTGGTTGAGCTTGTCAACACACGCTTAAATGAAAACTGTTCTGCAGTTATTCTTAAAGAACTTCCGGAAAAACTTGGAGATCCCGGTCGTTTTGTGTTTCCTTGTATTTTTAACAAAACCGAAGAATTTACTGCCTTAGCTGATCTAGGGGCAAGTATAAATTTGATGCCTTTAAGTGTTTGGAAAACACTATCATTACCCGATCTTACACCAACGAAGATGAATCTTGAGCTTGCAAATCAAACTCTCGCTTACCCCGTTGGTATTGCCGAAGATGTGTTTATTAAAGTTGGCACCTTCACTTTTCCGGTCGAATTTGTTGTTGTTGATTACGAAATGGACCCTCGTATTCCGTTAATACTTGGTCGGCCATTCTTGAGAACCAGAAAAGCCTTAGTCGATGTTGTCGAAGGTGAGCTCATCTTAAGGGTCGGGAATGATGCACAAGTGTTTAAAATGGGGAAGATCACAACCAACTCAAATGGAAGAGAATCAACGAATATGATTAATGTGCTTGATGATTTTGTCGTCTACAACAATCCTCTGTTCCATTCTTGCTATGATAATCCAATGTTCCAAGATGATGTGGATGATTCTCTATCCAATTCTGATCCTCCACCAATTTATGATTCTCCACTGATATTTGATGCTTATGATGACGATTCTAGTTCCAATGGAGATGATTATGATGACTTTACTTCTGAGTATCCAGACATGCCCACTTATGATGATTTTGACGAGGCTGATACTCTTGAGTGATTCTTCACATGATGAAGATCCTCCGCCAACCATGCTTGATCCTACTTTGGATGACTACTCATTTGAGGAAGATTTTGCTACTTTTCTCAACACATACTTCCCAAATGAGAGTGATGCTCCTCCTTTGGACTTTGATGATTATGGTCTTTATCCTTCTACGGATTTGAAGAAACTTCTTTCAAAGGAGAAGACGCCAGAAGACACCAACATCCGCAACACGTATGTTTAACACCTCTCTATCCACCTTCTAAGAACGAGGTTGTGCATTTTGTTAGCGGATCTTCTTCAAATTCTGCTGAGATTGAGGGCTATTTTCCCCTAAAGGAAAAGGTGTTCGCCCCCGGTATCGAAATTTTTCAGCCATCTCAGTATCCATCTGATGCAATAAAAGGAAAGATTTTTGGAACTGCTGGAGCCATGCTATCACTTCACCATACCTCCCACCATCGTGCTCTATCTTTGCTTAAGGGAACCTTGCCTACTCTTCTTTGGCTTGCCTTGTTCGCCTTAAGCTTGTATTACTTGATGGACGAAAACCATGTCTTTGATCCCGGTGGATGCTTTCCAAGGTTCTTACCATGCTAATCAAGGTCGAGTCAGCCTCACGACTCGGTGATCAAAAATCAAGCGCTTCTTGGGAGGCAACCCAAGTATCTATCTTTTAGCTATTTCTATCCTAAGTGTTGGGGAGACCCGTTGGTGTTTGCTATTTTCTCTCTTCTCATACTCAGGGAGTCGAGCTTTCAAAGATCCATTCTTGATGACTTTTGACGACCCGTGATTCCATGTTCCAGTCTTCCCAGTTCTATCCTAAACTCTTTTCGATTCACTGTTTTATATTTTCCAATATTAAAATAGGAATCTCGTTAGTTGTCTTTTCCTTAGCAAGATTTAAACAACGTGCACAATGTCCTAAGTGTAGGGGAGTTTAATCCCACATGCTTAAACATTGAGGACAATGTTTATATCAAGTGTAGGGGGGACTACTATAGAAGTTAAGTGGACTTTTCCATGAATTTGACCTCATTTTAACCGGAAATTCGATTTTTCGACATTTTTCAAAATTTTTAATCTATTTTGGCCTAGTTGTAATTTCCTTTATTTTTTTATTTTATCTTATTAAAATAAAATGGTTTTAGCGAGTATAGATATCTTAGATATATTAGGCGCGTCGTGAATATTTTGACTCAACCCGAGTTTACTTATCCAAGTTGACTCTAGCTAGTATCCTTAACCATGTAGACCTTAATTGGTTTATTAGGCTAAGTATCCACGAGTCTCATTACTTAAGATTTTAAATTGTGGAGAACGAGAAATGATAGAGTTGGTTATAAGTTTGGTATTCTTTCATTAACTTATGTGAGTTAATTATGTTCTTTTTCTCCCATCGCTTGTAAATAAATAAATGCAATAAGTAAGGTCGTACGGTCTGAAAAATTACTTAGCTTCTAGCCCAAGATCGTTTAAAAGTTGCTCGGTATTGATTAGAGTTCATAGCCAAGGCATAACTTATTGAAACGGGACGCGAAGATTGGCGAGTCCAAAAAGGCCCTAACAAGGCATGAGGATTCCATTTTGTTGCTAAAGATCCAAGATGATGTGAAAAGCATTATTCCAAAATCAATATGAAGGATCAAGACACACGACGAAAAGCAATTACTCCCATAAAGATCATGGAGAAATCTATCCGAAAAGACCCTAACAAGGTATAAGGATAAATAGATCCAAGTCCAAAAAGGAGGCTGATGAGACTACTTTTATACATAGTCTCATCGTCCAAAAAGGGCTTAAAATGCATTAAATATCATCAAAATACCCATATATATGCTTGTGTTTGTTACTTGTGTATTTTAGATACGGATATTGAGAAAATGACAAAAGATCACAAGAATCATGCAAAAACGAACACGGGAAACGAAGCCGCACATTGAACCAAGCCCTAATGAAGAATTTTCCCAAGAAAACCCTTGAAGATTTGAAGAATTATGAAGAAGGGTCCTCCAATATGGAAGAATTGACACTTTATACCCTTGTATCCTCATAATTACAAGTTTGGTCCCTAAAGTTTGTCAATATTGCAAAAAGGGCCCTCCACTTTGAAGAATTGGCAAATTTAGCCCCTCAACAAAGCTAAATTGTCAACCATTATCCTCCACAAAGTCAAACATACCAAGAAGAACTCTAAGTTACAAGAATGACAAAATTGGTCCTTTGAAAATATTAAAATTACCAAAAGGACCCTTGACATTGAAGATTTGGCAAAAATGGTCCCTCATCAAACATGAATTGGCAATTTCAGTCCTCCAAAATGTCAATCATACAAGTTTAGACCATTATCCTTGAAGAAAATACCAAATCAGCCCTTCAATAATCAAGAATTGGCAAGAATTACCCCTGAATTCACTTTACAAAACATTTTGGGGCAAAAGTGTAAAAAGGGAAAAGTTGATACAAAGGGATTTGGCGTTGACAGCTTTTTAAACTGAAATGACAAGGAAAAGAAAGAGAGGGGGTTAAACCTGGGCAACACAATACTTACCTTAACAAGTAGTGGGGTGACACGTGCCCCACTACCACCTCTCCACCAATCACAACTCTTAAACATGCCATGTCACCTTCCATCCACAACAGATTATAACTAATCTGTTTATTTTATTAAACACGCGCTAAACACAAGTTTAAATCCCCAAAACAGATTAAACTTGGTACTATTCATCCCAAGAACACAATTAGGTTTTCCTAATTGTGTTGTAATTAAACCTCCACCTACTCCAGATTTATGATTAAGCTAATCATAAACACAACCCAACTTAAAAAACCCATGCCACATCATTCCTTTGTCACATCTTAAGCCCTGTTTTGTCGCCATTGAGAAAGAAGCCAAAAGTGGCCAGGGAATCAACCACCCACATTCCAGCTTACTCCTTAAGCATATTATGGACCCGTGGATGAGTTTCAAACTTGCCATCTACAACAAAACGGCAATTCAAAGTCACATGATTGAAGAAAATGCCAAAAGCTCCAAGGGCAATTCTGGACTTCTACCAACTAGGGTTTACGTTTTTATGCTTTCTAGGATCATTGTACACCTCTATATAAAGGGTATTAGGTCATTCATTTACACTTGCTCTTGAATTTTCCTTGTTCACAAATCTGTAAAGCTCATTTTCAGTTGAATGAAACGTGTATGAATTTTGTGAAGAAAGCTCAAGTTCCATTGTTATAATATGTTTTTATTGTTCTTTGTTCCTTATTCTTGAATCAAAAACCTGTTTTCAAAAGAGGAGTGTGCAAAAGTTTGCACATTTTCCATTTTCTTGATATTTTGCTAAGTTCTTGGTCTATCTTGGAATTCTTGGGCTATAGGGCTGATCATAGCATCCTGATATTGTGTTATCAAGGTGTGGTGAAGCTTATAACTTGGGGATAATCAAGTGTGGAGGACAAGAGTTGCATTAATCAAGAAGTTTTCATATTTCTGTTTTGATAATTGTGCTTCTAACTTTGTTGATTCTTAGCAGGGTTGTTTAAGGAAGCTTGTACTTGTTCTTGCTAGTACATAAGCTCAAAATTCGTGGGTGTGGATGTACATCCATGAGGTACACACCCTTAATCTCAAAATCTGAAAATACTTTGGATATTTGTGATATTTGAGTGTTGCTTGTGTTCTTGTGAATTTTGTGGCTTAATCTTGCTTGAATCTGCTATATACATCTGTTATTGTGTTAATTTGGGCTTGGGTGGTCTTAAATCTCACTTTTGATTTGAAAATTTTGATTTTGAAAAGTTAAAGGGGTGTTTGGGATTACCTGTTTAAGATTAAAACTTGTTATTGTGTTGTGGAAAGTTTGTGTTTGTTCTTTGTATCTGATATACACTTGGTTGAGTGCATTTTGCTGCAAGTTATTGGGTTTGAAACCTCAAATCATACATTGTGCTATAATTTGTTGATTTTAACTGTTTTTGACCTAAGATTTTGGTGAAATCTAGAATTTGTGCATGCTTAGGGTTAAAAGTTGTTAAAACATCATTTATATAACATACTTGATAGATTTGAGTGGTTGAATTTGGCTTGTTGGTCAATTGCATCAACAAAAGTGAAAACTGCATGTTCTTGTGTTCATCAGTAACTTAAGGTTCTTGAATCTTGCTTAAAACTTTGAATCATTGCATGAAACCTGTTTAGACTTGTTCATTTGAGTTTAATAGCTTGTGTATGCATTTGGTTAAGTTTCGCCGGCTGAATAGTGCTAAAAGTGCTTATTGAACCTAATCTGCTTATTTGTTCATGTCTGTGTCATATCTGGTACTTAATTGATTAAACTGTATCAATTGGCTGTTGCTTGTTGTGATTTCTTTGTTGTGATTGACTCCTTATGATTCAATGATCATTTGGGTGCCTTGTTGAAACTTGAATCTCCAAAAAAGTCACTAAAGACAAAAAAGTCTACAAGTCAAGCAGTGGGAAAAGTTCTCACTGCTCAACACCCAAATCTAGCCCCTGCTAGTGTTAATTTGTTCTCAGCCTATCAATAAGCTATAATTGCTTATCCAGACCTACAACAACTTATTTTTTTAATAGATCTTCATTATTTGACCCATTTGATTAGACTGGAGCTTATTGGACTTTGACTTTGACTTTTTGCTAGAAAACCAACTTAATTGACTTTTTCATAAGTGCTTATTTGCTTTTTCCAGCTTATTGAGTGGTCTTATTTGAAAACTTTTTGTTGATTTAGCTTATTTAAGTCATTTAAAAGCTTTAGAAACTTGAGTCAGCATGTGGGGTGGCCTAGAACTCAAAAACGACTATTTTGTCGTTTTCTGTAGATTGCTTTTTGCATTTTCAGGCTTATTCCTTTGGCTTATTTCAAATTTCTTTTTACAGAAGTCTTATTTAGCTCAAAAGAATCTTGTGTGTCTAATTTGAGCTTATGGCATTAGCTTATAGCTTAATGGGCCATAAAGCCCATTAAGAATAAGCTGTTTGGAATAAGCTTGCTTATTTCACATTTTCAGCTTTTGGGCCTTTGGAAAAAGTTGTTTAAAATCAAATTTTGAGTCAAGTAGTGCTTTTTGGGCTTATTTGGGACACTTTTTCATTTTGGGCTCAATTTGGCCCATTAAGGAGTCTGTTTTAGGTTTAGCCCATTTTCTAGGCCCATTAAGGGTATTTAGGTAATTTCAAGTTCATTTCTGAGTTATTTAGGTTAAATTAAGCTAGTTTGCAACTTTTTAGAATTTTTTAGGATTTTTGGATTTTTATTAATATTTTAATATTATTTTATTATTAAAAATTAAAAGTATGATTTTCTAAGTTTTTATATTTTTCCTAGGTTCTAAACACTTAATTAGGAATTTTACAACTTTCTAAATATTTTTAGGGTCTTTCAATTATTTTCTAGAATTATTTTAAGTTTTTTTTTATAGTTTTTAATAGTTTTTAAATGTTTAAAAATAGTTTTTAGTGGTTTTAAAATTTTGAAAAATACTTTTTAGCTTAATTAGGTTATTTTAAAGGTTTACAAACTTTAAGATCTTGATTGGGACTTTTTATTAGTTAATATTGATTTTTAGGGCTTTAATTAGCATTAAAAAGTTAATATTTGATAAATTAAAAGATTTTAGCAAGTTTGGATTTTTTATAAACTCTTAGAATTTTTTAGTGGGTTTATTACAATTTTTTAGGAATTTTTAGAGTAAATTTTTAAATTTGGTGCTTTTACGGTTTTACGTGTACGACTCTTTCGTCTTAGTGTAAATCGTCATTGTAACCGTCATTCTCTTCTTATCCCATTTCTATTTTCTTTCTCATAACAATATAATTACAAAGTTAATCATTTCATTACACACACACCAAGCCTCCTTGAGAACGAAACCCACTTTGGGTCATTTGTGCTTGGTTTTCCTAAACCGACACTTAATACTTGCCCTAATTACGCTCTTTTTCCTAAAAGACGTATTTTACTCAACATCATTTTTGGCGCCGCTGCCGGGAAGGCGTGTTGTGTTTTGATTTGGAATTGTTGTTTTTATATACTAACCATAATAGTATTCGTATTAGTAGCACTCTACTAATACGTATTATCGGTTTTCGTTTTTTGTGTGAATACTATTACTATATTGTATACGTAGAACAATAAATTCAGAAGTACTCCAAATACGTGAGAAATCACAACCTTGACTTGGGAGGTCATTACCCAATCATTGTATTCGAATCTCAAACCAAAGAAAAAGGCAAAAATAGATAAATACTTTCGTAAAGCTCAATTTTGAAAAATACAAACTATAAGGTGGGTATAAGGCGGATATTATAAAATATATCCTAAGGAAAAAGGATCTTAAGTGCTTCGCGCTGCCTCGTTTCCCCGCTTGCTTTTGAGTATTTGATTTTGAGAGCTAATCGAGGGTTTTGCCGCCCAAAGTATTATTAAGTATCATATATACTTTCTTGGTTTCATTTGATTAAACCCTCTTGAATGTTTTGGTGTTCCACCAACGTTCTAAAGTCACCGAAGGCGTTCACTTCACGTGATCGTTTTCATTCCTTGAGGCTTCTTTAATCAAGAGATTTGATTAAGGAGGAGATTTGTAGATTTTTTTCTACTTAATACATTCACCAAAATCCAAAAAAGGTTAATACAATCAAAAACCACAAAAAATTAAAAAATACAAAACACCAAAAAGAATCTTCTTTGCTCATCCCCTCGTTGTACGTGACGTTTATGCTAACTCGTAATCAAGCAAGACGTGCACGTAAACGAAAAACAAAACTCCCACTCCTAATCTTTCTAGTGAGGAGTCTCCTATTGACGAACCCATTATAAGATAAGCACCAACCATAGCGAATCGGACTATGATGGAGTTACTTCAAGCACCCACCGAGGGTTATGGAGAGGCTATTGTGATTGCCGCTATCCTTGCGGAGAATTTTGAAGTGAAAACGGGTTTGTTGTCGATGATCCAAAACAACAAATTCCGTGGTGATGAGAAGGACAATCCACACAACCATATCCGCCAATTCAATCGTCTTACCGCCACTTGCAAGTTTAAGGATGTCTCTAATGACTAGATTAAGATGATGCTTTTTCGGTATTCCTTAGCGGGGCCCGCTAAAATTTGGTTGGAGAAAGAGCCACCCAATTCTATATTGACGTGGAAGGATCTCGTGTCTAAGTTTGTGAACCAATTTTTCCCGCCCTCTAAGACTACGCACTTGAAAAACGAGATTTCAAAATTTTCGCAAGAGTTTAATGAAAATTTTTCAACGGCTTGGAATAGATTTAAGGAAATGTTACATGAATGTCCTCATCACGGTTTTTCCGATTTGCATCAAATTGACACGTTTTACAATGGACTTAATGATCAGGAAAGGGATTATCTTAATGCTGCCGCGGGTGGTAATTTTTTGTGTAAAACGGTCGAGGAAGCTTTGGTGATAATTGAGAATAGATCTAAGGTATATAGTCCTCGTAGCACGTCTAGTGTTCGTAAGGCTTCGTCTTCGGCTTCACCTTCTTTGTCTACTACCATCGATGCTTGGCAAATTGAGGTGAACTTAGAAAATAAAATCTTTGATAAGCTTAAAGGTCTTTTGATTGAGTTCAAAGTTGGAGAACCAAGTGCTCCCGCTACGGCTAAAGCGGTTGAGGTTTCATGCATGTATTTTGGCGGAGGTCATGATTTCTCCGAGTGCATTACCAACGGTGGTAACACTGCCTACGCGGCCACGGGAACTTACAACCAAAACGGCCAAGTTACCCGCTCTAATCAATTGACTCCACCGGGTTTTGGTTCAAATCAAAAGGCTAACAACAACTATCGCAACAATCAAGTTGGTTTCAAAAACAATTACAACAAGGGAAACTATAGTAATCAAGGGGCTAATAATCAAGTTTCAAACAAAAATCAAAATGATTTTCAAAACAACAACAAAGGTTTGCAAACGTTGAAAGTTCTTCTAAATGAATTTGTTGAATATGCTAATGGGAATGATGCTAGGTTTGACACATTCAAAGAGAAATCATTAGCCTAAGATCCGAGTTTAAGACCGACTTGAAGAAAGAGTTGAAAAATGAGTTAGCTAATGAGCTTAAAATCCACACCAACAAAATGGAAGGGAATGTAAATAGGTTACAACAAAACCAACAAAAAATGGAACAAGGGCAACATGAGATAAAACAAGAGATGATTAAGGCCAAGAAGAGGCAATCCATGTTTGAAGATAAAATCTCATCTATGTTTGAGGCAATTATGTGTAAACCGTCTTCGAGTAGTCTTCCTAGCAACACCGTATCAAACCCTAAGGGTGAGATGAAAGTGATTACCACACGTAGTGGTAAGACACTTAAGGAACCGATTCCTCAACCAATTGCTCCTACGGAGGAAGCAATTGAGGAAGAACCCGAGGTGGTGGGAGCATGTTCCAATCCCACGAAGTACCGCTCATGCCACACCTACGATTGACCCATTACCAACATTGGAACCCGAGATTCCAAAGGCTATGCCTATGCCTCAACCCACACCACCATTGCCCTATCCATCGAGACTTAGGAAGGAGAAACGTCAAGAGCGCGACAATTACCAATTTGAGCTTTTTATGAAAATGTTTCGTGATTTGCACTTAAATGTGAGTTTCGACGATGCTTTGGTCATGATGCCTCGATTTGCCTCTAACTTTAAAAGTATGTTGAACAACAAGGAGAAATTGCACCAATTGTCTAGTTGTTCATCGGTTTATCTTAATCGCATACCTCAAAAAGTCGGTGATCCCGGTAAATTTTTGATCCCTTGTGCAATCCAAGATATGGAAGAATGCTTTGCCTTGGCCGATCTTGGTGCTAGCATTAACTTGATGCCACTTGCAATCTTCAAGTCGCTCAATCTTCCTAATCTTACTCCTTCACTAATGTCTATCGAGTTGGCCGACCATTCCACGATTCCCGCATGTGGATTGGCTGAAGACGTTTTTGTGAAAGTGGGAAAGTTCTACTATCCCGTAGACTTTATCGTTGTCGATATTCCCATGGATCCTCAAGTTCCTCTCTTTTTAGGTCGTTCGTTTTTAGATACGTCTATGGCTTTGATCGATGTTCATGCTAGAAAGATCACCTTATGTTTCAACGACGAGGAGCTTGTTATAAACGTAACTCAAAACTCTCAAATTTCTCATGTTTATTCCGTTGCAACCATAAACCTCGTTGATATGATCGACGTGGTTTGCGAGGAATTTTCACAAGAAGTTCTAGGTTTTGGTGATGAAGAAAATGGTGGCAATCCCACTATGTTTGATCCTATCCTTGATAACTCGACACCAACCTTCACCCCATTTGAAGGTGGTGGTTTTACGTCGGAAGAATTCGATGTTCCACGTACTTGTAACGAAGACCTCGACAACGATGAGGACTTCTCGATTATCAAGGATTTTCTTAACGATTTCCCATTTCCTCCACCCGAGGAGGTTATGAGTATCGAGCCCAAATCTACACTTGAGGAACCACCTATCCTCGAGTTGAAAGATTTACCTCCTCATCTCGAATATGTCTATTTGGAGGAGGGCGACAAGTTGCCGGTTATTATTGCGAAGGAACTTTCGGATGATGAAAAAACCGCACTTGTCGATGTTCTAAAGGATCACAAAGGGGCAATTGCGTGGAAGTTATCCGACATTAAGGGGATCGATCCCAAATTTTGTACCCACAAAATCTTAATGGAGGAGGATTACAAGCCCGCAATCCAATGTCAAAGGAGGGTGAACCCCAAAATTCACGACGTCATCAAAAAGGATGTCCTTAAACTCCTTAACGCGAGAATGATTTACCCTATTTCCGATAGCCCTTGGGTGAGTCCTATTCATTGTGTCCCTAAAAAGGGAGGAATGACCGTTGTGCCAAACGATGCCAACGAGTTAATTCCCACTAGACTCGTGACCGGATGGAGAGTTTGCATTGACTATCGTAAGTTGAATGAAGCCACTCGAAAAGACCATTTTCCCTTGCCCTTCATGGACCAAATGTTGGAGCGTCTTGCGGGAAATGATTTCTATTGCTTTTTAGATGGTTTTTCCGGTTACTTCCAAATCCCCATCAATCCTCGTGATCAAGAAAAAACTACGTTTACGTGTCCATATGGAACGTTTGCCTATCGTAGAATGCCATTCGGACTTTGCAATGCACCGGGAATCTTTCAAAGGTGCATGATGGCTATTTTTCATGATATGATTGAGAAGACGATGGAAGTCTTCATGGATGACTTTTCCGTGTTTGGTAATTCGTTCACTTCGTGTTTGTCGAATCTTAAGAGAATGTTGAAACGTTGTGAGGAAACCAACCTTGTGCTCAATTGGGAAAAATGTCATTTTATGGTTAAAAGTGGAATCGTCTTAGGTCTCAAAAGCGGGGATTGAGGTAGATCAAGCTAAGGTAGATGTCATCGCCAAATTACCTCATCCCAAAACCGTTAAGGGAGTTAGGAGTTTCCTAGGCCACGCGGGCTTTTATCGTCGATTCATCAAGGATTTTTCAACGATCTCTCGTCCTATTACACATCTTCTTGAAAAAGAGGCACGTTTTGTCTTTGACGAAGATTGTGTACGGGCCTTTGAAATCCTTAAGAGGAAACTTACCGGAGCTCCCATTCTTGTTGCTCCCAATTGGAACCTCCCCTTTGAGCTCATGTGTGATGCTAGTGATTACGCTATTGGGGCCGTATTGGGGCAGCGTCATGAAAAGCACTTCTTGCCTATTCACTATGCTAGCAAGACGATGACCGAGGCTCAACTTAAATACACTACAACGGAGAAGGAGTTCCTTGCCGTCGTGTATGCATTTGAGAAATTTCGACCTTATCTCGTCTTGACGAAATGCATAGTGTATACGGATCATTCGGCTATCAAGTATCTTATGGCTAAACAAGATGCTAAGCCGAGTTTACTTCGTTGGATTCTCCTCCTTCAAGAATTTGATCACAAAATTGTTGACAAAAAAGGAGCCGAGAATTTAGCGGCCGATCATCTTTCTCGTTTGGAAGATCCTCACCAAAGTGTTTACGAACCCAAGGAAATCACCGAAACATTTCCGCTCGAGACACTTGGTGTAGTGAATTCTAAGCTTGATTCTTCCACCCCATGGTTTGCGGACTTCGCAAATTACCATGCGGGCAACTTCATCATCAAGGGTATGACGACTCAAGAAAAACGAAAATTCTTTCGTGACGTCAAGTTCTACATCGTCAAGTTTTACTTTTGGAACAACCCTTACTTGTTTCGAACTTGTGCGGATCAAGTCATCCGACGTTGTGTATTTGGCACCGAAGCTTCTAATATCCTTAGAGCTTGTCATGAGGGACCCACGGGTGGTCACCATGGTGCTAATCTCACGGCTAAGAAGGTGTTTGATGCTGGCTTCTTTTGGCCTACTATTTACCGAGATGCACAAGATCTTGTGAAGTCGTGTGACTCATGCCAACGACAAGGAAAAGCCTCACAAAAAGATGAAATGCCACAAAATATCATCCAAGTGTGTGAGATCTTTAACGTTTGGGGTGTAGACTTTATGGGGTCGTTCCCATCGTCTCGTGGTAATAAGTACATCCTTGTTGCGGTTGACTACCTATCTAAGTGGGTGGAAGCTAAGGCTTTGCCGACCAATGATGCTCGTGTGGTAGTCAAGTTTTTGAAAAGCTTATTTTCTCGGTTTGGAACCCCTCGTACGATCATAAGCGATCGTGGAACCCATTTTTGTAACGACCAATTCGAAAGGGTCCTAAGGAAACATGGGGTTACACATCGGCTTTCTACGGCTTATCACCCGCAAACGAGTGGGCAAGTCGAGGTTTCAAACCGAGCGTTGAAGAGGATCTTGGAGAGATCCGTTGGGGAAAACCGACAATCTTGGTCGGATAAGATGGACGATGCTTTATGGGCTTTTAGGACCGCTCATAAGACGCCCATTGGGTGCACTCCCTATAAGCTTATGTATGCGAAAAGTTGTCATTTGCCAATCAAATTGGAACACAAGGCTTATTGGGCCCTCAAGCATTGTAATGATGATATGGAGACCTCGAGAAAACACCGGAAAATGCAATTAAATGAATTGGATGAATTAAGGGATATTGTAAAACCCGCATGCTTTTACCATGAATAGTGCCCATAAGATCGTACGTCCTAGATTAAAACTTACCTTATTTAGTATTGATCACATTCATGTGCTAATAATCAAGCAAGTGCATACGTGTATGACATGACAAGTATCGATTACGTACGAACTCATGATAAACAGTTAATAAATATGTCACGTGAACATAATTAAATCATGATCACCATTTAAAATACGAACTAGAATAATTACGTAAATACATATAATATAATTACGAGCGTTAAGATTACGATAAACGACATGATAAAATAAACAGAAACACTTTAAACACGAGCACGTTTAACCACGAACGAACACGAAACATCGGGACACGAGAAAGGTACGGGTACCCCATGTGGGGCCCCCATACCCACGGCAAAACAACCAAGAATGGGCTAAGCCCATGGACTTTTACAAGTAAAGGGGGGTTATGGTAAAAACTATTTTTCATTTTCACTTTTCAAGAAAGAAAACATAAACCCTAAAATATTTTCTCCTCCTCCTCTTTGCTCTCTCTTGTGCCGCCACCTAGAACACCACCATAGGAGGGTGTTGTTGATTTTTGACATTAAAAACAAGTGCTAGAAACCGTGTTTGTTCATCTCCTTTCAAGCTACGTATTGGTATATCATTCTAAACCTTTCTTTTTAATTCTTTTTAATCTTTGTTTATTTTCATGAACATGTTATTATTTTTCTTATTAAAACATGATAATTAAACATTGATCTAACATGTTTTGGGGTTAATTAAAATTAAAGGATGATTTAAAAAGGGTGTTTGTTTTAGCCGCCTAGCATAACCAACCCGAAGGGGGTTCGGTTTGCTTATTGCCGCCACCACCAAGACCATTTTTGGTCTTGGTTGGTGCTTGTGGGACCCACGGCAGCAAGGGGGCACACGTACCCCGAGTTTGGCTCGGGGTACGGTGTCGAATTCATGCCCGATTCATGGTTCGTTGGTTAAATCATGATCTATGCTACATGTTAATTTTTATGAATTATGAACTTAGGATATAAATTAATTAATAACATGAGATATTAATTAAATCATGACTTAGGTTATTTTAATTATTAATTTAGCATGATATTAATTTAACCTAAGTATTTTATGTTATAAGTTATAATTAATTAATTATTTAAAACATGCCTATAATTAATTAATTTAGACATGACTTAGGTTATATTATTAATAATAATAATACACATTTTAACCTAAGTATCTTATTTCATTTTAATTAAAACATGTTATACTTTAATTAAAATGCTTAACCTATAGTTTAATTAAAATACATGAAATAATAATTAAACTATATACTATATCATATGACTTAAGAAATAAGCTTATAAACACGTAGACTTATATGTTAGCTTATGTAACCAGCTTAATTCTAAATATGGAAACTTCTATTTATAGAAACTTAATTAAATAAGGCAACTAATCTATTAATGGAAACCTTCTATATATGGAAATTTATCTATTTCAGGCAGCTAATCTAATAATGGAAACCTTCTATATATGGAAACTTATTTAATTAAGGCAGCTGATCTATTTTTGGAAACTTTCTATTTTTAGAAACTAATCTATTTTTAGCAGTAAATTCTATTTTTGGAAACTTTCTATTTTTGGAAACTTTCTATTTTTGGTAACTTTCTATTTTTGGAAACTTTCTATTTTTGGAAACTTTTTATTTTTGGAAACCTGCTATTTTTGGAAAGTTACTTATTATTACACAGTAAGTATAATAATACATGAAATACCAGTAATACTTAAACAGATTAATCAGAATACAAGATAAACACAGTTTAAGGCTTTAAACAGTAAACCATGATCTAAAACATACAAAGTAAGCTAAGACGAGACATAAAACCCAGTACGTAATCAGTGAATCGATACTTATACACGTGTGTATTCATGTAGCGTTAGTGATCCAGAAGTAGGAGTCTTTCTTCCGTTCATTCACTGGACTTGAGGTATGGATTCCCGTCCTTTCAGTATGGACATTCTTTCCTTATTAGGATTTCCCCGTATGCAGCCAACTGTTTTCCCCAGTATTTGTTTTATTGTTTTGAACTGCTTATGTTTAATTAGCATAATCTATAGCCATATACAAGCATGACCAGTTTCACCTAGTTATGGAGGTACCATAACCATAACATTGGAGGCACCAATGTTATGACTTCCCCACGGCGGAGTGATTGCTCGTGGCGTCCCTTTTCAGTTTTGGGCATATTATTATATCATGTGGGGCGTATGGGTGCATCCTAGTTACATGTTTTATTCAGTATATCATGGTGAATGTGGTGTGTGCCTTGCATCCTTCACAAGGAGTTGATCCCTCCTACCCACACCAGTATATTAATTAGAGGCATCCCCTCTAATCAGCATGATGAGGTCACCCCTCCAAGTATTCATGCACGTGACCTTTTCATGACCTATATGGGCTATGGTATATTTATGTTAAAACAGTTTTCATAAGATAAACATAAGGCTTTTCAAACTATAAAACCAGTTTTCTTAATACTTAACCAGTTTACTCAGAACTTAGTCTTCCGCTGTTATATGTTACATGCTTATCCTATTTCCTGCTATATTGTACATCCGTGCACTGAGCGTCTTGCTCAGCCGTTTTCCTTTTCATGTTCCCAAAACGGCAGGTACTCAGGGACGCTCGTAGATCTCAAACGTACGTGCATATGGATTGGAAGCTTTACTGTCTTTCTTTATTTTATGCATTTCCTTTACTTTAATACAGTTTGCTATGGACATTGTTTCGTCCTTTCCTTTTTCAGTATTTATGTTTGTGTGTGATGAGCTCTACTTTGGGGTTACCGATGTTTGATTCCGGTATTTCCCTTTTATGGTCAAATAATGCTTAGACATTTATCCTTGTATGCTTTGATGACACGCCATGATTATGCGTAAGATTCCATTTCCAAAATGGGGTGTTACAATTATGGTATCAGAGCCAAGGTTTCGACCTGTAGGCTCTCAAATATGACCTGTGATTAGTGGGTAGTCACTACGGTCTTCCTAGAACTGACAGTTGTTTTCATGCATTCATCATTTTAAGCATACTTATACATGTCATTGTTACAGGGTTTTTGACTAAGTAATGGTTGGTACAGGACTGGCCCTATTTAGTCGCATGTGTTTTATCGAAACTTTTAGATTTGGGACCGACCCATAGGCGTCCCCTCGATATGTCTTTTGTTTTGAGTGAACTGACCAGAGGCGTTCACTCTCGAGCATCAAAAGTTTTCATAAAACTGCATCATGCATTCATACAAAGATTTTCTTGCATAAAATTTTTCTCATGAAATTTTTGGTATAATTTTTTTTTCATGTATAAATATAAGTTATATTTTATGTTTGAACTGTTAATCATATGTTTTATGTTATACTGTCAGATGGTTCTCACACGCGAGCAAGAGCAGCTCAATGCTGCAATTCAGGCTGCCATGCAAGCCTTGCTTCCTCAACTGAGGAATGACATTCGTGCTGAAGTCCAAGCTGCCAACAATCAGCAGCACAATCAGCCACCTCCTCCTCCTCCCCCAGTGACACTAGCAGTGTGGTTGGAAAGATTCAACAAGCTTCGTCCTAGAGCTTTTGAAAAGACTGATAGCCCCAGCGATGCTGAAAGCTGGTTGACTCACATTGAGAAGATTTTCAATGCTATGGGATGTGACCCCGCATTCAAGGCGAGATTGGCATGCTACCGGTTTGAAGGCGATGTACTCAACTGGTGGCTAGCCTTGACGCAGTTAGAAGGAGGTGATGAATGGGTCGCTGGTTTGACATGGGCCCAATTCAAGGAGAGAGTGATGGAGCAGTTCTTTCCCAAGGCAGAGCAGGACAAACTCAAGCGAGAGTACCATGGGATACGTCAGAGAGCGGGCTAGAATAGCAACGAATTCATGCAGCGCTTTCTTCGCTTAGCTGGTTTTCTGGGAGCAGCAACTGGTACTCCTGAGGAGCAGGCACACCACTTTAGGTGGGCACTTCGCACCTCGGTCGCGAACAATCTGGTATGTGCTACGTTCAATACAGTAGCACAAGTGGCCGATGCAGCAAGGAAGCTTGAAATGTTGCAGGAACGAGATGAGTTCGGGGAAGCTGAAAGATCCGACAAGAGGTAAACATTTCGTGATCTATCGATAACCAGACCGCATCCTATCATTACATGTTCTATAATCATCTCTTAAACTGTATCTTCCAGGCAGAAAACTGGGGACCGGTCTCAGCCGGCTACTCAGCAGCAGCCTAATCAGCCCAAAGGAAACGGTCACACTAACGACCGTTCTGTTGTGGAAAGGCGCAGCGGTAATGATAATTACCGTAACAATGCGGGACACTCCAACAACAACAGGTCCTACTATTTACGCATCTTCGCATGATTTCATGTTATATTTCTCATGCTGACACTATATTAACCTCTACCAGGAACCACGGTAACGGGAAGGACCAGAACCACAGGGGTTCTCAGCCTAACCGTTCAGCTAACACTGGTAAACATCTTATGACGCATATGTCTTATACTCGTGCATATACTTTATTTTAACACATTTTGGCATCAGCAGGCCCTCAGCAAGCAAGGACTCCTACTGGAGGATTCACTCATCCTCTTTGCAGCACTTGCCATCGCAGACACCCTGGCCCCTGTCGTCGTGATTCCGACGCGTGCTACAAGTGCGGCCTCCCTGGCCATCGTATGAGAGATTGCCGTAAGGGTGAAATGGAGGGTACTTCGGGCCATGCTGATACTAAACCGCCTCCTACCACTGGGCGTGTCTACACGACATTGCGCGATCAGGCAAACAAATCTACAGGTACCATTACTGGAATTTTGTATATGTACGGCCAAGCTGCATGTGTTCTTTTCGACACGGGTGTCACTCATTCAGTTATTTCCACTACATATGCTAAGAACATCAGGACACTTCCCTTGCCATTAGAGAATCGGCTTACCATTTCCACGCCTTTGAGGGACTCTGTATTAATAACTCATGTATACAAGAGTCTTCCTCTAGAATTTGACGATAAAGTTCGTGCAGTAGATGCACTTCCCTTAGACATGATTGAGTTCGATATGATTCTCGGCATGGACTGGCTATCCAAGCACCATGCTACCATAGACTGCCATTCATATCGGGTGATCTTCGGCGACATTAATGCACCAGAGTACATTCATAACGGGTTCATACCCGGACGGTCTGTACAAGTCATATCTACCTTGCAAGCACGTGCATTACTGTCACATGGCTGCGAGGGTTATCTAGCTACGGTTCACGACATGGATGCTGAATCCCCATCGATTCAGGATCAACCAGTAGTTTCGGAATTTCAAGACGTCTTCCCAGATGAACTTCCAGGCATACCACCTGCACGAGAAGTGGAGTTCAATATTGACCTTGTTCCGGGAGCTGAGCAAATCTCTAAGGCTCCGTATCGTATGGCTCCCATAGAGCTAAAAGAACTGAAGGACCAACTGCAGGAACTTCTTGAACGAGGGTTCATTAGACCAAGCGCATCTCCATGGGGCGCACCGGTCTTGTTCGTTAAGAAGAAGGACGGCAGCATGCGACTTTGCATTGACTACCGTGAACTTAATAAGATTACCATCCGCAATAGATATCCACTGCCACGTATAGATGATCTGTTTGACCAACTTCAAGGAGCCAAACACTTCTCAAAGATCGATCTAAGGTCAGGCTACCATCAGCTAAGGGTTAAAGAGCAGGATATTGCCAAGACTGCTTTTCGTACCCGCTATGGCCATTATGAGTTTGTGGTCATGCCATTCGGCCTGACTAACGCTCCAGCAGTATTCATGGATCTGATGAACAGAATCTTCCATGAATTCCTTGATAAGTTTGTCATTGTATTCATCGATGACATCTTTATTTTCTCAAAGTCCACGGAGGAACACGAAGACCATCTCCGTACGGTACTACAGATTCTTCGTCAGAAGCAGCTGTATGCGAAATTCTCCAAGTGTGAGTTCTGGTTAAACAAGGTGGCATTCTTAGGTCACATTGTATCAACAGAAGGGATCACTATGGACCCAGTGAAGGTTGAGGCTATCACTAAATGGCCAAGACCAACGTCAGCGACAGAAGTCCGCAGTTTCTTAGGCTTAGCTGGATATTATCGCAGATTCGTGGAGAACTTTTCCCGCTTGGCACTACCTCTCACCAAACTGATGCGAAAAGGAGAGAAATTCGTCTGGACGGAAGAACGAGAGAAGAGCTTCGAAGACCTAAAGCAGAAGTTAGTATCTGCACCTATTCTTACTCTCCCATCTGGTACAGGTGGATTTCAGATCTATAGCGATGCATCGGGGAAGGGACTGGGTTGTGTTCTCATGCAACATGGGAAAGTGATCGCGTATGCTTCACGGCAGCTTAAGCCCTATGAAGAAAACTACCCTACGCATGACCTGGAACTTGCTGCAGTGGTGTTCGCATTGAAAATATGGAGGCATTACTTATACGGAGAATCATGCGACATTTTCACGGATCACAAGAGCTTGAAGTATATCTTCACGTAGCGAGAATTGAACATGAGACAAAGGAGATGGTTGGAACTGTTGAAGGAGTATGATATTAACCTACAGTATCATCCCGGGAAGGCTAATGTAGTAGCAGATGCACTCAGCAGAAAGTCCGGAATGATCAACGGCATTGAGATCAAGGAACAAAACATAAGAGACTTGGAGCGGCTAGACATCGAAATCATGGTACGTGGGCAGCACGGATACTGGGCGAATCTTAGAGTAGAACCTGAGTTACTGACTAGGATCAAGGAAGAGCAGAAGGATGATGGAGAGATTTGGGCGATAATTCAGAATTTGGAGAAGCAGACAGAATTCAGAATGGACGCAGACGGTATCTTTTGGCAGGGCACGAGACTTTGTGTTCCTGACAACCAAGAACTCCGGGAAGCATTGTTAGCTGAAGCTCACAGCTCCCCATTTTCTATACATCCTGGGTCGACAAAAATGTACCATGACATCAGACAGCACTTTTGGTGGAGTGGTATGAAACAGGATGTAGCCACATATGTTTCCAAATGTCTTACCTGCCAGCAGGTTAAGATTGAACATCAGCGATCGGGCGGTCTCCTTCAACCGTTAGATATTCCAGAGTGGAAGTGGGACAAAATCACCATGGATTTTGTTACCGATCTTCCGCCTACCAAGAAGAAGCACGATGCTATTTGGGTCATTGTTGATCGACTCACCAAATCAGCTCATTTCTTACCGGTATGCAAGGAAGATCCGGTAAGTAAACTCGCAGATACTTACAGAAGGGAGATCATGAGACTCCACGGTACTCCCTCTAGCATCGTCTCAGACAGAGATCCTCGTTTCACGTTGCGATTCTGGAAAGGTCTGCAAAAAGCTTGGGGTACACAACTTAAGCTGAGTACGGCCTTTCATCCTCAAACGGACGGACAGTCGGAGCGAACAATTCAGACATTGGAAGATATGTTAAGGTCGTGTGCGTTGGAATGGACAGGTGATTGGGACGATTACATCTGTTTGGTCGAGTTTGCATATAACAACAGCTGGCACGCAAGTATCAAATGTGCTCCTTTCGAAATGTTGTATGGCAGAAAGTGTCGCGCTCCAACTTGCTGGGATCAAGTGGGAGAGCGAACACTCGAAGGACCAGAGATGATAGAAATGACCAATGAGAAGATCGAAGTAGCTAAGCAGAAGCTGCAGGAAGCACGGTCACGTCAGAAGAGTTACGCCGATAAGCATCGTAGGGTCATACATTTTAATGTGGGAGATCACGTCTTCCTCAAGGTTTCGCCGGCACGTGGTGTTAAACGCTTCGGGATCAAAGGAAAACTCAGTCCTCGTTTCATCGGACCTTTTGATATCATTGAACGAATCGGCGAAGTATCTTACCGATTGGCGTTACCTCCTCAGCTTTCGCACGTGCATAACGTGTTTCATGTGTCCTTACTCAGAGGGTACAATTATCATCCCCTTCACATGGTTCAGTATCCACTGGAACAAATACGTGAAGATCTCACTTTTATAGAAGAACCCGAACGAGTGCTCGACAGGAAAGAACGAGTCATGAGAAGGAAGACGATTCCATTCGTCAAAATTCTTTGGAGGGACCATACCGAGCGGGAAGCCACTTGGGAAACAGAGGAGTCTATACGGGCTTCTTACCCTCACTTCATATTTTGAGTTCGGGTATGTTACTTCTTTCCAGCTTACTTTATCTATAATTCGGGGACGAATTATTCTTTTTAGGGGGGAAGAATTGTAAAACCCGCATGTTTTTACCATGAATAGTGCCCATAAGATCGTACGTCCTAGATTAAAACTTACCTTATTTAGTATTGATCACATTCATGTGCTAATAATCAAGCAAGTGCATACGTGTATGACATGACAAGTATCGATTACGTACGAACTCATGATAAACAGTTAATAAATATGTCACGTGTACATAATTAAATGATGATCACCATTTAAAATACGAACTAGAATAATTACGTAAATACATATAATATAATTACGAGCGTTAAGATTACGATAAACGACATGATAAAATAAACAGAAACACTTTAAACACGAGCACGTTTAACCACGAACGAACACGAAACATCGGGACACGAGAAAGGTACGGGTACCCCATGTGGGGCCCCCATACCCACGGCACAACAACCAAGAATGGGCTAAGCCCATGGACTTTTACAAGTAAAGGGGGGTTATGGTAAAAACTATTTTTCATTTTCACTTTTCAAGAAAGAAAACATAAACCCTAAAAGATTTTCTCTTCCTCCTCTTTGCTCTCTCTTGTGCCGCCACCTAGAACACCACCATAGGATAGTGTTGTTGATTTTTGACATTAAAAACAAGTGCTAGAAACCGTGTTTGTTCATCCCCTTTCAAGCTACGTATTGGTATATCATTCTAAACCTTTCTTTTTAATTCTTTTTAATCTTTGTTTATTTTCATGAACATGTTATTATTTTTCTTATTAAAACATGATAATTAAACATTGATCTAACATGTTTTGGGGTTAATTAAAATTAAAGGATGATTTAAAAAGGATGTTTGTTTTAGCCGCCTAGCATAACCAACCCGAAGGGGGTTCGGTTTGCTTATTGCCGCCACCACCAAGACCATTTTTGGTCTTGGTTGGTGCTTGTGGGACCCACGGCAGCAAGGGGGCACACGTACCCCGAGTTTGGCTCGGGGTACGGTGTCGAATTCATGCCCGATTCATGGTTCGTTGGTTAAATCATGATCTATGCTACATGTTAATTTTTATGAATTATGAACTTAGGATATAAATTAATTAATAACATGAGATATTAATTAAATCATGACTTAGGTTATTTTAATTATTAATTTAGCATGATATTAATTTAACCTAAGTATTTTATGTTATAAGTTATAATTAATTAATTATTTAAAACATGCCTATAATTAATTAATTTAGACATGACTTAGGTTATATTATTAATAATAATAATACACATTTTAACCTAAGTATCTTATTTCATTTTAATTAAAACATGTTATACTTTAATTAAAATGCTTAACCTATAGTTTAATTAAAATACATGAAATAATAATTAAACTATATACTATATCATATGACTTAAGAAATAAGCTTATAAACACGTAGACTTATATGTTAGCTTATGTAACCAACTTAATTCTAAATATGGAAACTTCTATTTATAGAAACTTAATTAAATAAGGCAACTAATCTATTAATGGAAACCTTCTATATATGGAAATTTATCTATTTCAGGCAGCTAATCTAATAATGGAAACCTTCTATATATGGAAACTTATTTAATTAAGGCAGCTGATCTATTTTTGGAAACTTTCTATTTTTAGAAACTAATCTATTTTTAGCAGTAAATTCTATTTTTGGAAACTTTCTATTTTTGGAAACTTTCTATTTTTGGTAACTTTCTATTTTTGGAAACTTTCTATTTTTGGAAACTTTCTATTTTTGGAAACCTGCTATTTTTGGAAAGTTACTTATTATTACACAGTAAGTATAATAATACATGAAATACCAGTAATACTTAAACAGTTTAATCAGAATACAAGATAAACACAGTTTAAGGCTTTAAACAGTAAACCATGATCTAAAACATACAAAGTAAGCTAAGACGAGACATAAAACCCAGTACGTAATCAGTGAATCGATACTTATACACGTGTGTATTCATGTAGCGTTAGTGATCCAGAAGTAGGAGTCTTTCTTCCGTTCATTCACTGGACTTGAGGTACGGATTCCCGTCCTTTCAGTATGGACATTCTTTCCTTATTAGGATTTCCCCGTATGCAGCCAACTGTTTTCCCAAGTATTTGTTTTATTGTTTTGAACTGCTTATGTTTAATTAGCATAATCTATAGCCATATACAAGCATGACCAGTTTCACCTAGTTATGGAGGTACCATAACCATAACATTGGAGGCACTAATGTTATGACTTCCCCACGGCGGAGTGATTGCTCGTGGCGTCCCTTTTCAGTTTTGGCCATATTATTATATCATGTGGGGCGTATGGGTGCATCCTAGTTACATGTTTTATTCAGTATATCATGGTGAATGTGGTGTGTGCCTTGCATCCTTCACAAGGAGTTGATCCCTCCTACCCAAACCAGTATATTAATTAGAGGCATCCCCTCTAATCAGCATGATGAGGTCACCCCTCCAAGTATTCATGCACGTGACCTTTTCATGACCTATATGGGCTATGGTATATTTATGTTAAAACAGTTTTCATAAGATAAACATAAGGCTTTTCAAACTATAAAACCAGTTTTCTTAATACTTAACCAGTTTACTCAGAACTTAGTCTTCCGCTGTTATATGTTACATGCTTATCCTATTTCCTGCTATATTGTACATCCGTGCACTGAGCGTCTTGCTCAGCCGTTTTCCTTTTCATGTTCCCAAAACGGCAGGTACTCAGGGACGCTCGTAGATCTCAAACGTACGTGCATATGGATTGGAAGCTTTACTGTCTTTCTTTACTTTATGCATTTCCTTTACTTTAATACAGTTTGCTATGGACATTGTTTCGTCCTTTTCTTTTTCAGTATTTATGTTTGTGTGTGATGAGCTCTACTTTGGGGTTACCGATGTTTGATTCCGGTATTTCCCTTTTATGGTCAAATAATGCTTAGACATTTATCCTTGTATGCTTTGATGACACGCCATGATTATGTGTAAGATTCCATTTCCAAAATGGGGTGTTACAGATATTGCTTATGAAAATTCATTGATTTATAAAGGAAAGACTAAAAAGTTGCATGATTCTAAAATTAAAAACCGGGTTTTTAACATTGGGGATCAAGTTTTGCTTTTTAACTCTCGTTTGAAAATCTTTTCCGGTAAGTTGAAATCCCGTTGGTCCGGTCCATTCACCGTGACTCAAGTATTTCCATATGGGACCATCGAGCTAGCTCAAAATGATGGCCCCAATTTCAAGGTGAATGGACATAGGTTGAAGCACTACTTTGGCGGGGAAGTTCAATCCTTGAACTACCTCGACCAAGTCACCTTCCCCAATGATAATTAGTATTGAGGGGATCGAGTCGAGCTCACGACTCGGTAATAAAAAATGAGGTGCCTCGTGGGGGAGTCCCATGCTTATCCTATGTACATATTATCGCTTTCTAATGTAGTTAACGTGTGGGGATTTGTGCCCTTCCAACCTATGTTCCGTGGTTGTTTGTGAATTGTGGACTTTAGATGATCATGATCTTCACGATTGGAGCCTCTCGTGTTCGTTTTATGGGAGCACTCGATCGTTTGCTTTGAAGAATTTCTCAATATCCATGATATATCCTTTTGATGTTCTAACCTTAGGTTTTTAGCACACTTCATAAACGTCTTTAAATTTAACGGTTACACCCTTTCCATGCTAGATTAGGCATTCGACTACGTCTCTAGTATGGGGGTGTTTGCACCCCTAGACTCAAAACGTTGAGGACAATGTTTAACTTTAGTATGGGGGGGGGGGGTGAATAGATACTTGCCTTGCCAAACCTTCACGCTTTCCAAAGTTTATTGATACTTAATATTTCATGGGGTTCAGATTATGTCTCGGAATCTTCTCGAATTGATCACGGTTCAAAGTGGAATAATCGTTCTTGGTGACAAATAGGGGGTTTGGTTTTCTATTCTAATAAAGAGGTAAATGCGTGAAGTAAATAAAAGTAAACTAGAAGCAATTAATTAGTAAAAATAAACTTGAATTAAAATTAAACTAAAACAGTAACTTGTAAATACCCTAAAAAAAATGCTTCATTCGGAATGTACCCTTGATCCGGAATAAATCAGATAAAAAAAATCCTTCATGCGGAATAAATCTTCATGCGGAATAAATTGCTCATGCGGAATAAATCTTCATGCGGAATAAATTTCTCATGCGGAATAAATCTTCATGCGGAATATAAGCTTCATGCGGAATAAAATGCTCATGCGGAATAAAAGCTTCATGCGGAATAAATGGTTCATGCGGAATAATGAGTTCATTCGGAATAAATGCTCATGCAGAATAAATGGTTGATCCGGAATAAATAATTATTCCGGATGAAAGGGCTTGATCCGGAATATTGGATATTCCGGATGAAGGAGCTTGATGAGGAATATGAAGGTTGATCCGGAATATTGGATATTCCGGATGAAGCAGCTTGATTCGGAATACTGGGAATGATGAAGAATAGTAGGTAACAGAAAAACAGGGGAACACGATTTTACCAAAAATCAACCAAGTTTTTAACCAAAACTTAAACAAAACTAATCACCAATCATCTACTAACCATAAACATCAAATCCCAACAATAAAAACACAAAACCCAATAACTTTTGAAGATCAAAATCAACCAAATAAGAACTTTAAGCTTTAAATCAAAAAGATGAAGATGAACAAGATTAATGGAAAGATTATATTGATGATTAAGGTTTAAACAATCAAAGGAAAAGATTAAAACTACAAGATTTGTGAAAGACAAGAATGAAAATCACCAACACCTTAGTGGTGTTGGCTTCTTCCCTACGAAACAAAGAAAAAGGAAAACTGGAAAAATGAAAACTAGCCAAAAAGTGTGAAAGGGAATTCTTTATATAGTCCTAGTGGTTGGTTGGTGAGTGGGCTTTCTTCTCACTTTTCGTCTTCTCGTCTTTTCAGTAAAGTTGACGTTTTCGATTCTGATTCGGGATTTGTCGACGATTAAATTCAACTCGTCTTTTAATTTCTTCGTTTAACAGACTTGAGTTCTTTCGACATGTGTAAATCTTCCATCTTTGGTCCTTTTCTTCGATAAATCTTCAAATAGGCCCATTGACTTCAAATCTTTTGCATCTCTTGGACAATAGACTTCGTCTTGAGTCTTTTTCCTCGATAAAACCCGTGCAATCCCATGTTTTCTTCAATATTCATCCGCTTGACTCTGAAAACACAATAAACACAAAACCACGCATAATTCCAAACAAATGATATTAAATACGTGTTTTGGTCTTCTTTTAGTAAGAAATAAGTGGTAAAAGGATGGGTGTTTTCACACCTATCAAATCCCCTACACTTAACCATTGTCATGCCCTCATGCAATGCTTAGTGATAAAGCAAATTTTCACTTTTCTCATAATCAATCAACCTTGGCCTTATTAACATACTACTAAACAAAAATTAAAGTACTAAGAGAAATTAAAACTTTAAAGTAAACAAAAGGATAGAAAACCATTTTCACTTGAAAATAGCTATATGGAAATAACTGGCAAAGAGATCAAGGACTTACATTAGGGCTTTGGTGCTGCGAAGATTTATCACCCTCAAGTTTCACGTTCCCCAAACTAAGCTTAAAAACGAGATCATTGTTATTATAAGTTAGCAAAACAAACACTTACACACATGGATTAATTATATGCTTAAACTCCCTTATTCCTAGGTGTATCTCTTATATTTTATTTTTGTATTAGAATGATCATGAAGATGCATTTTTGGACTTATTGTGATAGTTTATTTAGGCTGAAAGCAAAGTAGGACGATTTGATCAATAGTTAGCTAAAGGACAAAATCTCTTAAAACTGCTTCTCGGGATATCAAAAAGTTCATATCTTGGCATAACTCGCTTCACGATTTGAGACCTTTCTCGGGCCGATATTTGGCATGTACTTCATACTTCATATCTTGAGAGATGTTCTTGAGATAATGGTCTTCTCTTCGTAATAGAGTTTCTTCACTTGGAGACTTTTGAGGGGTACTCCAACTTTGTTGACCACGACTTCATCATTATTTCTTCAATCGTTATTTGGGATTTTGAGATACAACGATCCACCTCCTTTTCGGACTTGGATCTATTTATCCTCATACCTTGTTAGGGTCTTTTCGGATAGACTTCTCCATGATCTTTATGGGAGTTGATTGCTTTTCGTCGTGAGTCTTGATCCTTCATATTAATTTTGGGAATAATGCTTTTCACATCACCTTGGATCTTTAGCAATAAAATGGAATCCTCATGCCTTGTTAGGGCCTTTTCGGACTCGCCAATCTTCGCGCCCCGCTTCATAAGTTATGCCTTGGCTATGAACTCTTATCATTACCGAGCAACTTTTAAACGATCTTGGGCTAGAAGCTAAGTAACTTTTCAAATCGTACGACCTTACTTATTGCAGACAAATTATTAGCAAGTGATGGGAGAACAGGCAAATAATTACACCAAGTGAGCTTGTGCAAGAATACCGACTTATAATTGACTCTATCATTTCCCGTTCTCCACAATTTAAAATCTCAAGTAATGAGACTCGTGGATGCTTAGCCTAATAAACCAATTAAGGTCTACATGGTTAAGGATACTAGCTAGAATAAACTTGGATAAGTCTATTCGGGTTGAGTCAAAATAATCGCAACGGGCCTAATATGTCAAAGACTTCAAAACTAGCTACACCACTTTATTAATATTTTTGACTTTATTGCGGGATATATACATATGGAAGCAACGATAAAATTTAAAAATTATGACTAAATGGCCAAAGTTAATTAAAATTTTGAAAAATGTTGAAAAAGATGATTTTCTGGTTAAATGAAGGCATTTTCATGGAAAAGTCCACTTAAAACTTCGATAGAAGTCCCCCTACACTTAAGATAAACATTGTCCTTAATGTTTAAGTATGTGGGAAAAGTCTCCCCTACACTTATGACATTGTGCACGTTGGTTAAATCAAGCTAAGGAAGAGACGACTAACGTGATCAATTTCAAATGTGAGTATGAAGAAATTTGAATCACGATAGTTGAGATATAGAACCGGATTTTGGATAATACGGGAGCACGGTTCTTCAAAGGTTCCAAAAGTGCATTCATCCCTGTAATCACATCACCACACAAACACAAACAACCTATAGAGGTCCCCCTACACTTAGGAGGTTAAAATGGAAAAGGATAGATACTCGGGCTGCCTCCCGAGGAGCCCTTGTTTTTGATAACCGAGTCACGAGCCTGACTCGACCCAAAATTAGTTCATGGGAAACGTGGTGAGGGATGGAATCATCTCATGAGAGATGTCCTCACCAAAGTACAACTTCACTCGTTGGCCATTCACCTTAAAATTAGGTCCATTAGGTTGAGCGAGCTCGAGAGTACCATATGGAAAAATTTGGGCAATGGTGAATGGGCCGGACCAACGAGACTTCAGCTTGCTCGAAAAGATTTTAAACCGAGAGTTAAAGAGTAAAACTTTGTCTCCAACTTGGAACTCTCGGTTTTTAATCTTAGAGTCGTGAATGAGCTTAGTCTTTTCCTTATAGATTAAAGAATTTTCATAAGCCTCATTCCGGAGTTCATTGAGCTCATTGAGTTGGATCTTGCGTAGGTCACCGGCTTTGTTGATATCAAAATTAGCCCACTTCAAGGCCCAGTAAGCCTTGTGCTCCAACTCAATGGGGAGGTGGCAAGCTTTCCCGTACACAAGACGATATGGTGTACAACCAATCGGAGTCTTGTATGCGGTACGAAAAGCCCACATAGCATCATCAAGTTTATCAGCCCATGAGGCACGATGCTCTCCCACGGTTCTTTCAAGAATTCGCTTTAATCGTCGGTTAGATATTTCAGCCTGGCCATTAGTTTGTGGGTGGTAGGCGGTGGAAAGACGATGATTTACACCATACTTAGCCATGACTCTTGCGAATTGATCATTGCAAAAATGAGTCCCGCGATCACTAATAATGGCACGAGGCACACCGAATCTAGCGAACAACGATTTCAAAAAGTTACAAACCACCCTTGCGTCATTAGTGGGTAAAGCTTTGGCTTCAACCCATTTGGAAACGTAGTCAACGACTACAAGGATGTATTTTTTTCCTTTAGAGGAAGGGAATGGCCCCATAAAGTTGATACCCCAAACATCAAAGATTTCACACTCTTGTATGAAATTTTGAGGCATCTCATCTTTATGTGTGATCTTGCCTTGTTTTTGGAAAGCATCACAATATTTAACCATCTCGTGAGCGTCACGATAGATGGTGGGCCAATAAAATCCCGAGTCAAACACTTTTTTGGCGGTGTAGTTGGGACCAAAGTGACCACCGGTGGGTCCTTTGTGGCAAGCTTCGAGAATGTCTAAAGCTGCCGGTCCGTCAACACATCGGCGAATAATCAAATCAGCACATTGTTTGAATAGATACGGGTCATCCCAGAAGTAAGTCTTAATGTCTTTGAAGAACTTCTTCTTTTGTTGGGATGTTAACCCGTCAACGAGAATTCCACCCGCCAAGTAGTTTGCAATGTCCGCAAACCACGGGGTTTCATCAGAAGTCGAGTTGATAGACATTAAGGTCTCCAGGGGAAAAGAGTCATTGATCTCTTTGTTCGGATGATCCCCTTGGTAAGGATCCCCAAGTCTGCTGAGATGATCCGCGGCTAGGTTTTCAGCTCCCTTCTTATCACGAATTTCGATTTTAATTTCTTGAAGTAGCAAAACCCAGCGAAGAAGTCTTGGTTTGGAATCTTGTTTAGTTAACAAGTACTTCAACGCGGAATGACCGGTATAAATGATTGTGGTGGAAAGGACAAGATAGGGGCAAAATTTTTCAAAAGCATAGACAACAGCTAAAAGCTCTTTTTCGGTTGTCGTGTAATGCAATTGAGCCCCCGTCATTGTCTTGCTAGCGTAATGGATCGGTTGGAAGTGTTTGTTCACTCTTTGTCCCAAAACCGCGCCAATAGCATAGTCGCTAGCATCGCACATCAACTCAAAGGGAAGCTCCCAATTAGGGGTAACCAAGACGGGTGCCTTAGTTAGCTTATCCTTAAGAAGGTTGAAGGCTTCGATACACTTGTTGGAAAAGATAAAAGGAGTATCCTTTTCCAAGAGGTGGGTCATCAGGCGAGCGATTTTAGAAAAATCTTTGATAAAGCGACGGTAGAAGCCCGCATGACCAAGGAAACTTCTCACACCCTTCACGGTTGAAGGTGGAGGCAGTTTAGCAATAACATCAACTTTAGCACGGTCCACTTCAAGACCGGCTTTGGAGATTTTGTGTCCTAGCACGATGCCCTCTTTTACCATGAAATGGCATTTTTCCCAATTAAGAACAAGCCGAGTGTCTTCACACCGCTTAAGCATACGTTCTAAATTGGCAAGGCAAGCAGAGAAAGAATCACCATAAACCGAGAAATCATCCATGAATACTTCCATAGTTTCTTCAACCATGTCATGGAAGATAGCCATCATACACCTTTGGAACGTCCCAGGAGCATTGCATAAACCGAAAGGCATGCGTTTGTAAGCAAATGTTCCGTAGGGACAAGTGAATGTGGTCTTTTCTTGGTCTTTGGGATCGATGGGAATTTGAAAATACCCGGAGAAACCGTTTAAGAAGCAGTAATAGTCATTACCCGCTAGACGCTCGAGAATTTGATCCATGAAAGGAAGAGGAAAATGATCTTTTCTCGTGGCATCATTGAGTTTGCGATAGTCGATACAAACTCTCCACCCAGTAACGAGACGAGTGGGAATCAAATCGTTGTGTTCATTGGGAACAACGGTTATTCCGCCCTTCTTGGGCACACAATGGACGGGACTTACCCATGGCGAATCTGAAATAGGGTAAATCAAGCCGGCATCCAGAAGTTTGATAACCTCTTGTTTGATGACGTCATGAATGCGAGGATTAACCCTTCTTTGGCTCTGGATTGCGGGTTTAAAGTCATCTTCCATGAGAATCTTGTGAGTACAAAAGTTTGGATCTATTCCGCGGATGTTAGAAATTTTCCAAGCAATTGCCTTCTTATGATCTTTAAGCACGGCGATGAGGCGAGATTTCTCTTCTTCTTTCAAGTCCCTTCACGATGATGACGGACGACTTCTTCTTATCTTCAAGGAACACGTACTCGAGATGGGGCGGCAACTCCTTAAGTTCTAAATCCGGAGGATTTTCGATGGGAGGCGGATTCAAAGTCGGTTCATCGATAGAAATAGCCTTGGGAGATGGTGGAGAAATATGGTCCTCTTTGAGAAGGTTCTCAATGAGACGAATGTCTTCATCCCAATCGGTGGGAGAATCGTCATTCTCTAAGTTCACATCTCCCATGGTTGCTTCAAAATCTTTCCAAAGGAAATCACTTTCTCCAAATAGAGATAGTGATGAATCAATAGAGGAAATGGTCTCAACATTGGGAAGAGAGGTAGGAATACTTTTACAAGCATCTTTGAAGTGTTCTTCACAAGCCTCATCAAGAACGTCGATACAATTAACACTCTCGTATGAATAAGGCTGTTTAGAAAGCTTTCCCATGTTGAAGACAATTTTATCGTCACCCACTCTCATGATAAGCTCACCCGCTTCTACATCGATGAGAGTGCGACCGGTCCTTAAGAATGCACGGCCAACGATTAATGGCACACGAGGGTCCATATCGTAGTCGACCACGACAAAATCGGCAGGAAAAGTGAATTTGTCGACTCCTACAAAGACGTCTTCGGCTATCCCCACTGGATAAGCAACCGTACGGTTAGCTAATTCCAAAGTCATTTTGGCGGGGACTAGCTCAGGGAGAGATAATTGCTTCCAAACACTTAAGGGCATTAAGTTAATACTGGCACCTAGATCGGCTAGGGCCATGCAATTCTCTACTCCCGGGAAGTTGCAAGGGATTAATAAGTGACCCAGATCACCAAGCTTGGTTGGCAATTTCCTTAAGAGAACTGCAGAGCAATTCTCATTAAGTTGGGTGTTAGCGATATCAAGAAGCTTTTCCTTGTCACTAAGAAGATCTTTGAACATTTTCGCGTATTTAGGCATGTGAGCGAGAGCCTCAGCGAAGGAGATGTTGAAATTCAATTGTTTAAACATTTTGAGAAAGTTCGAAACTTGAATATCGTCCTTGCTTTTGAGCTTCTCTTTCCTCAACCTTGAGGGATAAGCTATATCGGAAGAAGAGGAAGGCTTTGGAAGAATAGGATCACTCACATCCTTGGGTGGAGGAGGGGTAGAAGTAAGAGGTGGAGAAATTGGGGAAGTAGAAGATTGAGGAATAGGAGCAGGTGACTCGTTTTCCTTAGTCACAATCACCGGTGGAGGTATAGGAAGCTCGAGTTCCTTGGTACCTTTGCCACTGCGAGTGGTGATTGCTTTCATCTCCCCTCTAGGATTCGTAATGGTGTTACTCGGAAGAGTACCCGAAGAAGAGGATTGATTACCTTAGAAGAAACCAGCCATCATGTTCCTTAAGTCATTCGTTTGACTTGCTAACGTGTTTCGCATATCAGCTCAAAGATCGTTCCCTTGTTTCACCATGTCTGTTTTCAAGTTGAGCACTTCCCGTTGGAGATTTTCCACGATCACATCATTGGTCCTCATATATGTTTCAACATCTTGGTGTAATGCGGTGGGTTGGTTGGGAGGAGCATTGTAGGCGGGTGGTTGATAAGCATGTTGTTGGTAAACTTGGTTGTTTCTGTAAGGTGGATATGGTTGTCTTTGAGGTGGTTGGTATGGTGCACGAGGTTGTTGTTGAGGAGGGCGATTGAGGTTTTGTTGTTGGTTTGGGTTGTTAGGAGGAAAACCGGGCGGTGAGAGAAAGTTGTTTGAGCGGTAGCTAAGCAAGTTGTGGTCTCCTTGAGGACGAGCTTGATAAGCGGCCGGAGGATAGGTACCGTATGCTGCATTAACATTCTCAGAAGGATAGTCTTGGGTGGAGGTACAAGTGGTGTAAGAGTGAGGACCACCGTATATTTCACATGGTTGGCTTACAGCATTGACTTGAGCGTTTTTAGCGTTGATGCTGTTTATGTTGCTGGCGGTTTGGGTAGCAAGCGATTCAAGAAGCGACGTAATTTTGTCAAGTCTCTTGTCGTTGTCACTAGTACTAGCACTAGCGGCATTGGTCCGAACACTCTTGGTTTGCACACGAGACTTATTCTCAATGATATCCCAAGCGGCATTAGAAGTCTTAACAAAAATATTACCCCCCGAGGCACTATTTAGTGAATCTTGGTCATTCATGCTTAAACCATTATAAAAAGTATTAATTTGGTGCACTTTGGTAAAACCATGTTGTGGGCACTTTCTTAAAAGATCATTAAAACGGTCCCAAGATTCACTAAAAGACTCATCGTACTTTTGTTCAAAATTAATAATTTCATAGCGGTAGTACGAGAGGGTGGGAAAAAGTAGTTTATGAACTTGGTCTCCAAATCCGTCCACGTCAGAATACTTTGTGGCGGTTCCTTTGTAAGCCAATGCCGGGCTTGTCCCTCTAAGGAGAAAGGAAAAAGTTGTAAACGGATTACCTCTTGTGGAACACCATTGAATTTGACCGTATTGGTGAGTTGCAAGAACCTTTTGATGTGGTCATGAGGATCATCAATGGTACGCCCCAAGAATGGTTGAGCAGAGACCATCTGGATAAAGCCGGATTTGAGCTCAAAATTGTTGGCTGCAATCGCGGGTATGACAATTGGATCATTGTTGCCGTCTACATGTGCTTGCAAAAGTTCAATCATCGGGTGATTGTCCGGTAGAGGTTCATTGTTGTTGTTATTGTTTTGAGGTGGGTTATTGTTGTTGTTGTGTACACCGGCCATGTTTAAGTCTTCGAGAGGCTCGGGCTCTTGATAAGACGTTGATCGTGTACGCATGCACTTGCAAACGAACTAACAAAGCAAACAAGAAATATTTTTGGTTTTTTATGTTTTTTAATTTTTAGGATTTTTTGAAAATTTTATATTTTTTAGGGTTTTTGAAAGTTTTATGAAAAAGTAACGTTCACGGCAAACGGATCCCAAAATCCAAGTCCTCACAAAAAACTGTTAATCTTTACGAGAAGAGCCGGCAGCGACGCCATTTGATACTATGGTTTTTCTAGGGGTTCAAGATTTAATTTCTCGGAATCTTCTCGAATTGATCACGGTTCAAAGTGAAATAATTGTTCTTGGTGACAAATAGGGGGTTTGGTTTTCTATTCTAATAAAGAGGTAAATGCGTGAAGTAAATAAAAGTAAACTAGAAGCAATTAATTAGTAAAAATAAACTTTAAAATTAAACTAAAACAATAACTTGTAAATACCCTAAAAAAAATGCTTCATACGGAATGTACCCTTGATCCGGAATAAATCAGATAAAAAAAATCCTTCATGCGGAATAAATCTTCATGCGGAATAAATTGCTCATGCGGAATAAATCTTCATGCAGAATAAATTGCTCATGCGGAATAAATCTTCATGTGGAATATAAGCTTCATGCAGAATAAAATGCTCATGCGGAATAAAAGCTTCATGCGGAATAAATGGTTCATGCGGAATAATGAGTTCATTCGGAATAAATGCTCATGCGGAATAAATGGTTGATCCGGAATAATTATTCCAGATGAAAGGGCTTGATCCGGAATATTGGATATTCCGGATGAAGGAGCTTGATGAGGAATATGAAGGTTGATCCGGAATATTGTATATTTCGGATGAAGCAGCTTGATTCGGAATACTGGGAATGATGAAGAACAGTAGGTAACAGAAAAACAGGGGAACACGATTTTACCAAAAATCAACCAAGTTTTTAACCAAAACTTAAACAAAACTAATCACCAATCATCTACTAACCATAAACATCAAATCCCAACAATAAAAACACAAAACCCAATAACTTTTGAAGATCAAAATCAACCAAATAAGAACTTTAAGCTTTAAATCAAAAAGATGAAGATGAACAAGATTAATGGAAAGATTATATTGATGATTAAGGTTTAAACAATCAAGGGAAAAGATTAAAACTACAAGATTTGTGAAAGACAAGAATGAAAATCACCAACACCTTAGTGGTGTTGGCTTCTTCCCTACGAAACAAAGAAAAAGGAAAACTGGAAAAATGAAAACTAGCCAAAAAGTGTGAAGGGGAATTCTTTATATAGTCCTAGTGGTTGGTTGGTGAGTGGGCTTTCTTCTCACTTTTCGTCTTCTCGTCTTTTCAGTAAAGTTGACGTTTTCGATTCTGATTCGGGATTTGTCGACGATTAAATTCAACTCGTCTTTTATTTATTCGTTTAATAGACTTGAGTTCTTTCGACATGTGTAAATCTTCCATCTTTGGTCCTTTTCTTCGATAAATCTTCAAATAGGCCCATTGACTTCAAATCTTTTGCATCTCTTGGACAATAGACTTCGTCTTGAGTCTTTTTCCTCGATAAAACCCGTGCAATCCCATGTTTTCTTCAATATTCATCCGGTTGACTCTGAAAACACAATAAACACAAAAACCACGCATAATTCCAAACAAATGATATTAAATACGTGTTTTGGTCTTGTTTTAGTAAGAAATAAGTGGTAAAAGGATGGGTGTTTTCACACCTATCATTTATCTTTTTGTTTATCGTTTTTGTTGCAAAATAGGCTAAAAATGGCCAAATTTTAATTTTTTTTCACATGTTTTATAAGTGTTTGAAGACACAAATGTAGGTTTTCCGATGGCGAGAATAAGAGTAATTTTTGACTCGACCGTGCGTGTTGAGCACTTAGCTTTGATTCCTTAACTTCACATTAGGCTAAGTATCTTAAATGAGGATGAGAAATGATAGGGTTAATTATAAGTTACTATGCTAAACGTA
This sequence comes from Glebionis coronaria, assembly GCA_025667525.1. NCBI lineage: Eukaryota > Viridiplantae > Streptophyta > Magnoliopsida > Asterales > Asteraceae > Glebionis > Glebionis coronaria. Next base: position 229,305,597 of record CM046879.1, read on the forward strand.
GAGTACTCGTATTCTTTCAAAAACTCATGTGTTCTCGTTGTTTGCTTATTCTCCCTTCGCATGTAAATATTTTTTGCTTAATAAATATTGACCTAGCGGTTTAGTTGGGATTGTTGGGTTTCTAGTCTTTTCTAGTAGCTTCTGTGTAATTAAATTGGGAAGACATTAAGGTATCGCCAGCGTCACAGTTTTGAAGTATTGACACCCGAATAATCAAAAGCTTCACCTAATAATAAGATTTCAAGTGCTCACCTAAATCAAGCAAACAATTTGAAGCCCCACAAGGCCGAAAAATCTATGCAAAATTGAAAGTGAATCAAGTCTTAATCTTTGAAGCTTTAAAGATCCAAAATTCGCCTTAGCGTGAGAATATACGTCTTTGGCTAATAAAACTACCGATGAGGTGGATAATAAAAGGCAAGGCAAGACTGAAGTCATAATAAAAGCTTTATGGCGAAGTTGAATAAAAGATGGAGGTAAACCAAAGATAATAAGGCCCTTCCGTTAGGGGGCGTATAAAAGTCTTGGTAATAAGTCTCATGTTCAAAACCGTTATAAAACCGTGTTTATCGATCCTTCTTGTTGACTTAATTTTTTGACATTGTTGTCTATTAGGAGGGGTTATTGATTTGATGGTCTTGGTTACACCGTTAGGACTCTATTTTTAGACCTAAATCTCTATTATCGCATAAGTCAAACAATGTATCCTCGTGAAACATTCAAGACAAAATAAAATATAAGAGATACAACTTAGGAAATTGGGAGGATAAGTACGTGATTAGGCATATGAGTAGTGTTAGCATTACTAACTTATAATGACAATGATCTCGTTGCACGCTTGGCATAGAATTGGGGTGAAAATCGAGGACGATGAAATTATTTCTAACGAAGCATTCACGTGTTCTTATTCTATGAACCTAAACGTCCCATTTTGCGATGAAAATCATACATTATGTCTAAAACGTAAGTAGTAGTAATAGTAGTAGTGTAGCTAGTTTATCATTTAATAAAGTGAATAAAAATAAATTTTGGAGGTGCTACGATACTTTATTCTAGCATTGCGTGAGGACACGACAATGGTTTAGTATGGGGGACTGATGAGACTGCTTTTATACATAGTCTCATCGTCCAAAAAGGGCTTAAAATGCATTAAATATCATCAAAATACCCATATATATGCTTGTGTTTGTTACTTGTGTATTTTAAGTACGGATATTGAGAAAATGACAAAAGATCACAAGAATCATGCAAAAACGAACACGGGAAACGAAGCCGCACATTAAACCAATCCCTAATGAAGAATTTCCCAAGAAAACCCTTGAAGATTTGAAGAATTATGAAGAAGGGTCCTCCAATATGGAAGAATTGACACTTTATACCCTTGTATCCTCATAATTACAAGTTTGGTCCCTAAAGTTTGTCAATATTGCAAAAAGGGCCCTCCACTTTGAAGAATTGGCAACTTTAGCCCCTCAACAAAGCTAAATTGTAAACCATTATCCTCCACAAATCAAACATACCAAGAAGAAATCCGAGTTACAATAATGACAAAATTGGTCCTTTAAAAATATCAAAATTACCAAAAGGACCCTTGACTTTGAAGATTTGGCAAAAATGGTCCCTCATCAAACATGAATTGGCAATTTCAGTCCTCCAAAATGTCAATCATACAAGTTTAGACCATTATCCTTGAAGAAAATACCAAATCAGCCCTTCAAGAATCAAGAATTGGCAAGAATTACCCCTGAATTCACTTTACAAAACATTTTAGGGCAAAAGTGTAAAAAGGGAAAAGTTGATACAAAGGGATTTGGCGTTGACAGCTTTTTAAACTGAAATGACTAGGAAAAGAAAGAGAGGGGGTTAAACCTGGGCAACACAATACTTACCTTAACAAGTAGTTGGGTGACACGTGCCCCACTACCACCTCTCCACCAATCACAACTCTTAAACATGCCATGTCACCTTCCATCCACAACAAATTATAACTAATCTATTTATTTTATTAAACACGCGCTAAACACTAGTTTAAATCCTAAAAACAGATTAAACTTGGTACTATTCATCCCAAGAACACAACTGGGTTTTCCTAATTGTGTTGTAATTAAACCTCCAGCTACTCCAGATTTATGATTAAGCTAATCATAAACACAACCCAACTTAAAAAACCCATGCCACATCATTCCTTTGTCACATGTTAAGCCCTGTTTTGTCGCCATTGAGAAAGAAGACAAAAGTGGCCAGGGAATCAACCACCCACATTCCAGCTTACTCCTTAAGCATTTTATGGACCCTTGGATGAGTTTCAAACTTGCCAGCTACAACAAAACGCCAATTCAAAGTCACATGATTGAAGAAAATGTCAAAAGCTCCAAGGGCAATTCTGGACTTCTACCAACTAGGGTTTACGTTTTTATGCTTTCTAGGATCATTGTACACCCTCTATATAAAAGGTATTAGGTCATTCATTTACACTTGCTCTTGAATTTTTCTTGTTCACAAATCTGTAAAGCTCATTTTCAGTTGAATGAAACGTGTATGAATTTTGTGAAGAAAGCTCAAGTGCCATTGTTATAATCTATTTTTATTGTTCTTTGTTCCTTATTCTTGAATCAAAAACCTGTTTTCAAAAGAGGAGTGTGCAAAAGTTTGCACATTTTCCATTTTCTTGATATTTTGCTAAGTTCTTGGTCTATCTTGGAATTCTTGGGCTATAGGGCTGATCATAGCATCCTGATATTGTGTTATCAAGGTGTGGTGAAGCTTATAACTTGGGGATAATCAAGTGTGGAGGACAAGAGTTGCATTAATCAAGAAGTTTTCATATTTCTGTTTTGATAATTGTGCTTCTAACTTTGTTGATTCTTAGCTGGGTTGTTTAAGGAAGCTTGTACTTGTTCTTGCTAGTACATAAGCTCAAAATTCGTGGGTGTGGATGTACATCCATGAGGTACACACCCTTAATCTCAAAATCTGAAAATACTTTGGATATTTGTGATATTTGAGTGTTGCTTGTGTTCTTGTGAATTTTGTGGCTTAATCTTGCTTGAATCTGCTATATACATCTGTTATTGTGTTAATTTGGGCTTGGGTGGTCTTAAATCTCACTTTTGATTTGAAAATTTTGATTTTGAAAAGTTAAAGGGGTGTTTGGGATTACCTGTTTGAGATTAAAACTTGTTATTGTGTTGTGGAAAGTTTGTGTTTGTGCTTTGTATCTGATATACACTTGGTTAAGTGCATTTTGTTGCAAGTTATTGGGTTTGAAACCTCAAATCATACATTTTGCTATAACTTGTTGATTTGAACTGTTTTTGACCTAAGATTTTGGTGAAATCTAGAATTTGTGCTTGCTTAGGGTTAAAAGTTGTTAAAACATCATTTATATAACATACTTGATAGATTTAAGTGGTTGAATCTGGCTTGTTGGTCAATTGCATCAGCAAAAGTGAAAACTGCATGTTCTTGTGTTCATCAGTAACTTAAGGTGCTTGAATCTTGCTTAAAACTTTGAATCATTGCATGAAACCTGTTTAGACTTGTTCATTTGAGTTTAATATAGCTTGTGTATGCATTTGGTTAAGTTTGGCTGCCTGAATATTGCTAAAAGTGCTTATTGAACCTAATATGCTTATTTGTTCATGTCTGTGTCATATCTGGTACTTAATTGATTAAACTGTATCAATTGGCTGTTGCTTGTTGTGATTTCTTTGTTGTGATTGACTCCTTATGATCCAATGATCATTTGGGTAGCTTGTTGAAACTTGAATCTCCAAAAAAGTCACTAAAGACAAAAAAGTCTACAAGTCAAGCAGTGGGAAAAGTTCCCACTGCTCAACACCTAAAACTAGCCCCTGCTAGTGTTAATTTGTTCTCAGCTTATCAATAAGCTATAATTGCTTATCCATACCTACAACAACTTATTTTTTATAATAGATCTTCATTATTTGACCCATTTGATTAGACTGGAGCTTATTGGACTTTGACTTTGACTTTTTGCTAGAAAACCAACTTAATTGACTTTTTCATAAGTGCTTATTTGCTTTTTCTAGCTTATTGAGTCTGCTTATTTGAAAAATTTTTGTTGATTTAGCTTATTTAAGTCATTTAAAAGCTTTAGAAACTTGAATCAGCTCTTGGGGTGGCCTAGAACTCAAAAACGACTATTTTGTCGTTTTCTGTAGATTTCTTTTTGCATTTTCAGGCTTATTCCTTTGGCTTATTTCAAATTTCTTTTTACAGAAGTCTTATTTAGCTCAAAAGAAGCTTGTGTGTCTAATTTGAGCTTATGGCATTAGCTTATAGCTTAATGGGCCAAAAAGCCCATTAAGAATAAGCTGTTTGGTATAAGCTTGCTTAGTTCACATTTTCAGCTTTTGGGCCTTTGGAAAAAGTTGTTTAAAATCAAATTTTGAGTCAAGTAGTGCTTTTTGGGCTTATTTGGGCCACTTTTTCATTTTGGGCTCAATTTGGCCCATTAAGGAGTTTGTTTTGGGTTTAGCCCATTTTCTAGGCCCATTAAGGGTATTTAGGTAACTTCAAGTTCATTTCTGAGTTATTTAGGTTAAATTAAGCTAGTTTGCAACTTTTTAGAATTTTTGGATTTTTATTAATATTTTAATATTATTTTATTATTAAAAATTAAAAGTCTGATTTTCTAAGTTTTTATATTTTTCCTAGGTTCTAAACACTTAAGTAGGAATTTTACAACTTTCTAAATATTTTTAGGGTCTTTCAATTATTTTCTAGAATTATTTTAAGTTTTTTATAGTTTTTAATAGTTTTTAATTGTTTAAAAATAGTTTTTAGTGGTTTTAAAACTTTGAAAAATACTTTTTAGCTTAATTAGGTTATTTTAAAGGTTTACAAACTTTAAGATCTTGATTGGGACTTTTTAATAGTTAATATTGATTTTTAGGGCTTTAATTAGCATTAAAAAGTTAATATTTAAATAATTAAAAGGTTTTAGCAAGTTTGGATTTTTTGTAAACCCTTAAAATTTTTTAGTGGATTTATTGCAATTTTTTAGGAATTTTTAGAGTAAATTTTTAAATTTGGTGCTTTTACGTTTTTCTGTGTACGACTCTTTCGTCTTAGTGTAAATCGTCATTGTAACCGTCATTCTCTTCTTATCCCATTTCTATTTTCTTTCTCATAACAATATAATCACATAGTTAATCATTTCATTACACACACACCAAGCCTCCTTGAGAACGATACCCACTTTGGGTCATTTGTGCTTGGTTTTCCTAAACCGACACTTAATACTTGTCCTAATTACGCTCTTTTTCCTAAAAGACGTATTTTACTCAACATCAGAGGCGGATCGTTGTATATCGAAATCCCAATTAAGGATTGAAGAAATAATGAAGAAGTCGTGGTCAACATTTAAAGAAAATATCTCAACTACCCCAAGTAAAGATATACACTATATATGAAGTGAAGACCATAATTTCAAGATCGTCTTCTCAAGATTTGAAGTATGAAGTAAATGCCAAATATCGGTCCGAGAAAGGTATCAAGTCGTGAAACGAGTTATGCCAAGATATGAACTTTATGCGGTTTCGAGAAGCAGTTTTAAAAGATTTTGTCCTTTAGCTAACTATGGATTAGATCGTGCTACTTTATTTTCAGCCTTAATAAACTATCGAAATAAGTCAACAATGCATCCTCGTGATCATTCAAGACATCAATAAAATATAAGAGTTACCCATAAGAATAAGGGAGTCTAAGTGATTAATTGAACCGCAAGTGTAAGTGTTAGTTGTGCTAACTTGTACTAACAATGATCTCGTTTTTAAGCTTGGCATGGGGAACGTGAAACTTGAGGGTGATAAACATTCATGACACCAAAGCCCTTATGTAAGTCTTAGATTTCTTTACAAGTTTCTTCCTTCTAGCATTATGTTATTTTCTATCTTTTAAATTTTCCTTAGTTTTTATTGTTTAATAAAGGCCAAGGTCGGTTGATTTTGATGGAGAATGTAATCTTGCTTTGTCACTAAGCATTGCATGAGGTCATTGCAATGGTCAAGTGTAGAGGATTTAATAAGTGCGAAAACACTTATCCTTTTACCACTTAATTATAATAATAACAAAGCCAAAACGTGTATTTTATGTCGTAAATGTCAGAATTATGCGTGGTTTGTGTTTTTGTTGTGATTTAGGACTAAAATGTGAAAAGGGAGGAAAACACGGGCTTTCACGGGCTTTTATCGAAGAAAAAGACAAAAGACGAAGTCAAGAGATCAAGAATGCAAAAAAAACGGAAGTCCAAGGCCTATTCTGAAGATTTATCGAAGAACAAGTCCAAAGACGGAAGTTTAATAAAGCCGAGGAACTCAAGTCTAATTTATGAAGAAATTACAAGACGAGTTTAATTAATCCCGAGACAAAGTCTAAAAAGTCGAAGAATTTAGAAGACTAAAGACTAAGGACTAAAAAGAAAGAAAGAAAGATAGAGGAAGCTTCCACACCTCCCCTCTTTCCCTATAAATAGAGACTTAATCACCTCATTTTCATTTTGTTAGCTAATTTGACACATTAGTCTTTCCACCTTATTTTTCATGTCATTTTAATTAATTGTCATTTTGTATACTTCTCTCGACACCTCCAAGATCACATTCGACATGAATCACTCAAGGTATGAATAAACATGTCATTAACCTAACCAAGTGATCAATGATTAATATTTTCTTAAAACTCACATTTAATCAAATGTGACAAAAGATTTTAATAAACTTTATTTTTAAGAAAATGTTTTAATAAAAATAAAATGGAAATTTGAATTTGGAATATTCCAAAGAATATTCTCTAAGGTATATTCCAAAGAATATTCTTTAATTTGAATTTGGCATATTCCAAATGCCAAAGAAATATCGTTTGAGGGTATAAATGGTATTTCCCCACTAAAGGACAAAAATGCACGGTCTCCAAGTCGGATGTTCCTTAAAGGAACCCGCGGTTCCTTATTGATAAGGAACCGCGAGGGCACTTAAGGAACCTCGGGTCTTTATAGCCGTTGCATTGTTGCCCTATAAATAGTGGATCATTTCCAGCTTTTCTTTGAACCCTTTTTGCACAGTTTCTTCAAAAACATCTTTAAACTCCTTGATTAGTTAGTTTAGATTAATCTTGTTTAAGATGTGATTCTCTCCTTCAATCCTCTCATCCTCTCAAGTGCAAAGAGAAGAACACTTTCATTACCATGAAGTGTTGGGTTCATAACATGATGAAGACCTCTCCTTCTAGATCAAATCATTGTTTTCCTACTATGTATATGTAGAAGATCCAAGTGTTGGGTTCACTTGGATGTGTTTGTAAGGGTAGAAGATCCAAGTGATGGGTATCCTTGGATTAGCTGTTAGTTGGGTAGATCCAAGTTTGTTAATTCTTGGATATAGTGTTAGAGTCATAGATCTAAGTGTTGAGTACTTAGATCTATATGGTTTATGTGTTTATGCCATAAAACACAAGGTATTTTATGTTGGGCCAAAAAAACATAACTAGGGTGAAGATTTGTGTAGGTGTGTAGTTGTGAAGAGTGGTGTAGTTGTGTAGTTGTGAAGAGTTGTGTAGTTGTGTAGATCCAAATTGGTGTGTCAATTTGGAATTTGTGTAGATGGGTGTAGATTGGTCCTACCTAAGATTATGACTCGACATCTAGTCTTGTGTCGGAAAATGGTGAAGTGGGCGACGTTGTGTAGATTGGTCCTACCTAAGATTAAGACTCGACTTTTAGCTTAGAGTCGGAAATTGGATAAGCGACGTTGTGTATGGTTTCTTCACCTTAAAGAGTTAGTTGACTAATGAAGTAACTCTCGAGTAAGGTTTACTCGAGGAGTGGAGTAGGGCGAAGAGGAGCTTCGTGACCGAACCACTATAAATCATCATGTCGGTAATTTCCTTTACAGTTATATCTTTACTCTTATTGATGCATTTATATGTTGTTGTGTGTTGTGTGCATCTCATAATCTAAACATCTAAGTTTCGGAAAAGTTAAGGCTTAGTACGTGTGTGCTTCATGTTTAGATTATGGTCAAGTGTACATCACTTAGTCTAAACATCTTATTTGCGGAAAGGCTTATGCTTAGTACGTGTGTGCTTAGTGTAAAACCCCAAATTTTGGGCTTTTAACACGTCACCGACTTCATTCTTATTACGGTTCATTATTTAATATTTTACGAACCACCTTTACAATATATATTTACAAGACTTAATTCGTACAAAAATCATCATTTTAGTATAAATATAGTGGAGTACTTTAATTCACTATAATGAATATCGTCATATTTAAAAACATAACTTATAACTAGACTAATAATTAATTTATATTTAATTATTCAGAAGTTTTTTGATAAAACGATTAATTAAAATTGTTTAATATTTCATTGTAAAACGTACGAAGAAATTTAATGAGAAGTTATTTTAAAACGATATACTTATTTTTATTTAAAACAATATACTTTTTAAAACGATAAATAATCGTCATTTAAATGAACGAGATCACAATATAGTAAATATTACTTATTTATATATATATTACTTAAAAACTTGACATTTTAACCATTGAGCTATTTTATTTATTTATTTTTAGACACATGTTATGTGCATAAATAATTATTAATTATATTATAATTAATAATAACGATCCAAAATCTTACGCATTAAAAACTATATACAATAATTTCTTTTATACAATTAACCAATTGTACTCACTTGACTACCCTCATCCACCGAAATTTAGACACATATTCTACTTAATATCTAACAAAAATCTTGCTAAGATCACTATATAATTCGGTTATGTTTTACTCCACATAACAAGCTAACATTTTCCTTAAATCCATTGCATTTCACACGTTCCATATAACCAAGCAAGATCAAACAAAATCTCCATAGATTCTAATAGTACGTATGAAAATCTAGAAAATCTCTTAAAAACATGAAAATACTTGTGGCTTTCCTCACAACCATACATGATATTTTACCTCTCTTCCCTCAATAGTGAATAACACACACACCACACACAACGATCTCATACTCTCCATCTATATCTCTCTCATTATATAAACCTACAACACAACCACTGCAAACGAATCTCATTCACCTATCATCTCTCTCTCTCGGCATACAAAACACTCATCCCTTCCCCTTCTTCCTGCAACTAAATCTGGGCTCTTTCTTCTCACCAAACATCACAGCCACACTCGTTACTCATTTCTCTTTATGATTTTGATGATCAAATGGTGATAGCAACCCAAACACAACAGAATGCAAACTCTCATTTTTCTTTGGTCCTACCCTCTGGTTGACGAAACACAACCGAAACATCAAAGAGTTATACTAAAAGCTTGTGTGTAGTATTGTTCATTTTGGAGTTGTGCTACGCGTTCATTTAAAGCAAACCAAACCTACGCCTTTTTCCCTTCGTTTGGTTCGTATCATCACATCGGCGGCAAGGGAAGGCAACCATTCGTGTGTCGATTCGATGTTTGGAGCACGAGTTATCTTCCATTTCTTTCCTTGTCGTGGACGCGAATCGCACATCATGGAACTCTAATCTTCCTTGTGAGTATTATACGCTTATATCTCTATCTTGTTCATTCTTATTTGCATTCTTTCACCCATAGTAGTTGTGCTTGAGAACAGTTAAAACAAGAACTCATAACTTAACCCTACTGCTTTCTTTTGTTGCGTGATTTAAAACGTTTACTGAGATAAACAAACCCATATATATGTTTAAATAAATATAACGAGCCTAGGTGTTGGAATATAGAAAGAAGAATCTTGTTGCGTTAACAGAGAATTGATATTGAGATCAACTTGTAGAAAACACAACCTAAAACCTTTACTTTAGACCCGAAAACGACCCACCTAGGATCGAGTGCCTACAAGTTTTATAGGGTCGAATGATAGATGAGCTATCTAAGAATTCATAGTAACTCGAATCACTTAAAATGGTTAAGAAACGAACTAGGAATCACTTACCGAAACATGCCGAACATAGCTTATTTTAGTCGAAATATATATAAGTTAAATAAGTGTTTTATCGCGACCTTTTACGACCCACATTTGACCCTCTAAACGACCTCGCCCCAATTCGGGTAAAGAATGAAAGTTGTAGACGGCCATGTCGTCTACACGAGCCTATTTTTAGTTTGAACCAAAAGTCTTTATCAAAAACCGTAGACTAGATCTAAAATGACTCGACAAACACTTTTCTTAAACATAGGCTCTCGACACCTACTTCGAACATGATTTTACCCTATCAAATGATCTCGATTTATAAAACTAAACATACGGGTCCCTAGACGACCCGACTAGCTTTCCAAAGATACTTTTAGTTTGTACCACGAATCACTATTGAACTCGCTACTTGCTTTTGAAAACAACCACAACGACAAGCATCAAATAAACCTTGCCACCGTTAGTATAGTCTTTCCACTGCTTTCTTATAGTTGCCACTGTGAGCTTTGTGTTATTCTTTGTTGGTTCAACGAACAAGGAAAACAAACCATGGACATTCATTATTTGTTCTTTGTTTCCCCAACACCAACATCTTTGTCTCTTGTCTCCCCAACAACAACATGTCTTGTTTCCTTAAATGGGACATATTGTACTTTTTAAAACACATTTATAATAAATATTTAATTTATTTAATTAATTATTTTTATAATAAAAATATAATATATTTAGGATATTTGACCCATTAAATAACCCGAATAAATAAACTGGCCCGACAACAAAATATTTAATATTCCTAAATATATCCCGATTGAACGACTACACTTTTACTAAAACACTAAAACTTTCACTATTATTAAAACCATCGATTTATTTAATGAACTCAAGCACATACTATGGGATTATATACAACATATATTATTATTACGATAACGGAGACTTGTAAGACTTTTATGAAACATTATATTTATAAGTCTTAATTAAATAAAAATCATTTTATTTAATTCATTTAAACTATTACCATTCAACCAAGGTAAATACACTTTATTAAATTAAATGTGTACATGTTACGATAAATTACTATAAGTTTAACACTTAAAACGATAACAACTTATTAAATCTGTGATCATGCATTTTCATCAACTACATTTATATATGAATTTTATTTGTGCATCTACTGAGACACACATAAATTACTTAGGTAATTCTACTGCTTCACGATCATACTGTGCCAGCATACTCAGTGACTTATTACTACCGCTCCATTATTGAGGTGAGTTCATGGCCGAATCTTTACTGTTTTATAACTGGGGGAGAAAACATACAAAAACTATTTATATGCAAGCATGCACAGATAACAACAATGTATTGCCTACTGTTTGCCCCATTCCCGTGGACTGTAATAGTTAATAGTGTAGCGTGAAATGTATGGATAGATCTATTCGGGTATTGACAACACCCGGCCTGACGTGATCAGCTGTCACGTAAACGCTTAGGCCAAGCAACAGGTTTATGTCATTGTCGGATTAAGGGAAACAATATCAGGATAGACCCAATGGGCGTACTGAGAATCATGTCTAGCTTCTATTACAGGGCAGTAGGAACTATTATAGTATTGGGTTGTGATGTCCTACTATGACCGTGATGTTTGGCATATTGATATTTTATTTATTTAAATAAACCTGTGAATTCACCAACTTCGTGTTGACCCCCACATTTTACTCTATATGTTTTCTCAGGAAAATAAGCAGGTTCATATGCATTGGATTCCAGCATCATAGGAAGCATCATCTTTACCATCGGGCTGGGATATTTCTACAAATAATAACAAATGTTGTTCTCAAGACAATTATTTAAATCTGCACATTTGATTCATGTAATATGTTTAAATGATAATTTATGATCATGCTCTGTATACTATTTGCTATCGATCCACCAAAGTAGCACCCCAATTACTATTCCGCTGCATTTGACCAACCTCGGGGTGTTATAGAAATGATATCAGAGCGATAGTTATAGAGAACCAGATCAAAAACTTAAAAATTTTTAAATAATAAAAATTTTAAACTGGACTATAACTGAATATAAAAATCAGTTTAAGTAAAAATTTATTTTTGGGGACCCTATATTTAGGCATATAGCATATAGAGCATACATATTATGTGAACTAACCCTTTACGTGTTTTACATATTACAATTGTGTAATATCCTTATGAAGCTATTAAAATACGTAAGGTATTTAATGAAACCCTATTTGGAATACAAACATGCCATGTTAGTAGGGAGCTTTATACTAAAGATGTTCCATCTCGATATTACGTTTTGACTGGGTGGTTGGGTTTACGATTTAAAGTGCCCTCGCTCCTCAAACGTTTATAGAATGGCTTCTGAAGTATGATGGCCTGAACAATGCATTATAACCACAAACAACTTTGTACATAACAACCGTTAGAAATATCTAAAAACAATCTAACTAAATTATTATAAATCTTTGAAAAATCTAACAAGATTTTATAAATCTTTGAAAATCTAACAAAATACTGTGAATCCTTGAAAAATCTAAAAAGATTTTATAAATCTTTAAAAATCTAACTAGATTCTATGAATCTTTGGAAAATCTAAAAAGATTTTATAAATCTTTAAAAATCTAACTAGATACTATGAATCTTTGGAAAATCTAAAATGATTTTATAAATCTTTGAAATATAACTAGATACTGTAAATCTTTTGAAAATCTAACAAGATTTTATAAATCTTTGATATTATAACTAGATTCTATAAATCTTAGAAAATCTTGAGAAATCTAACTAGATCTTAGTAGATCTTTAAAAATCTAACAAGATTTTAGCAAATCTTTGAGAATCATAACTAGATTTTGTAATCTTTGGAAATCTAACCCAATCTTTATAAATCTTGGAAAATCTAACTAGATTTGGTAAACCTTGAAAAAAATCTAACTTAGATTTTTATAAATCTTGAGAAACTTTATTCAAACTAACTCTTTGGAAATCTTATTTTGGAAATTTTGTCTTTGGAAATCTAACAAAATCATTTAGTATCTAACTAAACTTAACAAATGTCATACCAAATTTTTAGCTAGTATTACTAGCTAGTGGGTATAATTACTCCTTTCAAACATTGCATAATGTTTTACAGCATGAAAAACTTTGCACTATCATATGCATCATACATGAGCATTCATTCATTTTGATCACTGGAACTTTGAACATTATAACATATCTGTGAGTATTTGAAACACTTGGCCAACATAACTTTGAACAATACATTATGATTGTGAGTATTCAATCATAGGATCACAGGAACATTTCGTATGACTGCATTTTATGAGCATACATACATACTATTATTCATTGAACATTTCGTATGACTACATCTTTATGAGCATACAAAACATACAATTGATCATTTTTGGGACTATTAAGTCACCTGAAACACATGAGCATATGCATACATCATTTTAGATTTTACAAAGTCTAAAACCATGATCACAAGTATTTAAGTTTACCAAGTACGTAAACTCACTACAAAATAAATGTAATCATACCCTCTTTATACTATAAGTAATAATACGAGTCAACGAAAGCCATCTTTTTACATTCCAACTTCACACTTATCAATTTTAATAAGTGTCATATGTTTTATACTACTAAAACTATACGTTTTATAATTACTACTTATACTTTCACCACAAAACCTAAACCTTAACCAAATCACCTTAGATTTGAACATTTACTTACGGAACACAACTCATTGACTCATACACTTTGGCTTTGTAATATTTATTTTTAGATATTATATTCGTTTTGATGGTAAGCCTTGCCGGGAATATTTAAGTAGGTTGGGCTATGAAATCCTTATTGAAACGAATTAGGACGCTTTTTCGTTTAAATAAAGAAATCATAGGGCACCGAACCATGAAGTTATAATTTTTTACCTTACGTGGATAAGGACGCTTATCGATGTAAATAAAAATTTATAAACAAGTGGGCTTAAATATATTCGACATGACTCATTATTGATATTATTTTATTAATCCAGCTATGGAGCGTATTCCTTTTGACTCACGGTTCGTCCAAAATACCTCATCATCATTAAATCTTTATAAAGATTCATGTTCATCTCTCTTGGATCATAACGTTGTGCTATTGATTCTCAACTTATTTTTCTTTTTCCCAACAGTAGATAAGCTCTTTGAAGCTTAATAGACTTAAAAATCTCTTGTATAACTATTAAAACATTAACAAGCCTTATCTATGCACACTGAGGCCCGATAAGGCCCATGAAACACACTTAATAGAGCCAAGACTTAAAACGAGCGTGCACTATTTTATCCAACCTTGTAAATTATCAGGGACTTATTTTGCCATTTGTCAAACATATTTTAAGCCCTAGGATAATAATACAAAATTCTAAAGAATAAACATGGATTTCAATGAACTTAAAAGAAGCCATAGTTGATTTAACACAGATTAAAAACCCTAGGGGTAATTTTGCCACTTTTGAAACTCAATTTGAGCCCTAAGTTATTTTTCATTAGAAAACCGTTCGTGCCCTAAGGGTCACATTAAATTTTCAAAACATAAAAGACAAGATACCTTGTGTATTAAAATTTACTCCTCAGAGGCATACGATCAATAACAACATTTTAAATATCACCTGCAAGTATAAACTTAGGTTCACACGATTACACGTCCAAGAAAAAGTGTCCTCACTTGTTCCGTGGACGAGTAACTTCATCTTAAGCTTTGAGGACAAAGCTAAAATAACGGGTAAGTGTTGTAAGACCCCAAATTTTGGGCTTTTAACACGTCACCGACTTCATTCTTATTACAGTTCATTATTTAATATTTTACGGACCACCTTTACAATATATCTTCACAAGACTTAATTCGTACAAAAATCATCATTTTAGTATAAATATAGTGGAGTACTTTAATTCACTATAATGAATATCGTCATATTTAAAAACACAACTTATAACTAGACTAATGATTAATTTATATTTAATTATTCAGAAGTTTTTTGATAAAACGATTAATTAAAATTGTTTAATATTTCATTGTAAAACGTACGAAGAAATTTAATGAGAAGTTATTTTAAAACGATATACTTATTTTTATTTAAAACAATATACTTTTTAAAACGATAAATAATCGTCATTTAAATGAACGAGATCACAATATAGTAAAATATTATTTATTTATATATATTACTTAAAAACTTGACATTTTAACCATTGAGCTATTTTATTTATTTATTTTTAGACACATGTTATGTACATAAATAATTATTAATTATATTATAATTAATAATAACGATCCAAAATCTTACGAATTAAAAACTATATACAATAATTTCTTTTATATAATTAACCAATTGTACTCACTTGACTACCCTCCTCCACCGAAATTTAGACACATATTCTACTTAATATCTAACAAAAATCTTGCTAAGATCACTATATAATTCGGTTAGTACTAAAAAGATATGATGTATCCATGTTTTACTCCACATAACAAGCTAACATTTTCCTTAAATCCATTGCATTTCACACGTTCCATATAACCAAGCAAGATCAAACAAAATTTCCATAGATTCTAGTAGTACGTATGAAAATCTAGAAAATCTCTTAAAAACCTGAAAATACTTGTGGATTTCCTCACAACCATACATGATATTTTACCTCTCTTCCCTCAATCGTGTATAACACACACACACCACACACAACAATATCATACTCTCCATCTATATCTCTCTCATTATATAAACCTACAACACAACCACTACAAACTCCAATCTCATTCACCTATCATCTCTCTCTCTCGGCATACAAAACACTCATCCCTTCCCCTTCTTCCTGCAAGTAAATCTGGGCTCTTTCTTCTCACCAAACATCACAACCACACTCGTTACTCATTTCTCTTTATGATTTTGATGATCAAATGGTGATAGCAACCCAAAGACAACAGAATGCAAACTCTCATTTTTCTTTGATCCTACCCTCTGGTTGACGAAACATAACCGAAACATCAAAGAGTTATAGTAAAAGCTTGTGTGTAGTATTGTTCATTTTGGAGTTGTGCTACGCGTTCATTTAAAGCAAACCAAACCTACACCTTTTTCCCTTCGTTTGGTTCGTATCATCACATCGGCGGCAAGGGAAGGCAACCATTCGTGTGTCGATTCGATGTTTGGAGCACGAGTTATCTTCCATTTCTTTCCTTATCGTGGACGCGAATCGCACATCATGCAACCCTAATCTTCCATGTGAGTATCATACGCTTATATCTCTATCTTGTTCATTCTTATTTGCATTCTTTCACCCATAGTAGTTGTGCTTGAGAACAGTTAAAACAAGAACTCATAACTTAACCCTACTGCTTTCTTTTGTTGCGTGATTTAAAACGTTTACATACTGAGATAAACAAACCCATATATATGTTTAAATAAATATAACGAGCCTAGGTGTTGGAATATAGAAAGAAGAATCTTGTTGCGTTAACAGAGAATTGATATTGAGATCAACTTGTAGAAAACACAACCTAAAACCTTTACTTTAGACCCGAAAACGACCCACCTAGGATCGAGTGCCCACAAGTTTTATAGGGTCGAATGATAGATGAGCTATCTAAGAATTCATAGTAACTCGAATAACTTAAAATGGTTAAGAAACGAACTAGGAATCACTTACCGAAACATGCCGAACATATCTTATTTTAGTCGAAATATATATAAGTTAAATAAGTGTTTTATCGCGACCTTTTACGACCCACTTTTGACCCTCTAAACGACCTCACCCCAAGTCGGGTAAAGAATGAAAGTTGTAGACGGCCATGTCGTCTACACGAGCCTATTTTTAGTTTGAACCAAAAGTCTTTATCAAAAACCGTAGACTAGATCGAAAATGACTCGACAAACACTTTTCTTTAACATAGGCTCTCGACACCTACTTCGAACATGATTTTACCCTATCAAATGATCTCGATTTATAAAACTAAACATACGGGTCCCTAGACGACCCGGCTAGCTTTCCAAAGATACTTTTAGTTTGTACCACGAATCACTATTGAACTCGCTACTTGCTTTTGAAAACAACCACAACGACAAGCATCAAATAAACCTTGCCAACGTTAGTATAGTCTTTCCACTGCTTTCTTATAGTTGCCACTGTGAGCTTTGTGTTATTCTTTGTTGGTTCAACGAACAAGGAAAACAAACCATGGACATTCATTATTTGTTCTTTGTTTCCCCAACACCAACATCTTTGTCTCTTGTCTCCCCAACAACAACATGTCTTGTTTCCTTAAATGGGACATGTTGTACTTTTTAAAACACATTTATAATAAATATTTAGTTTATTTAATTAATTATTTTTATAATAAAAATATAATATATTTAGGATATTTGACCCATTAAATAACCCGAATAAATAAACTGACCCGACAACAAAATATTTAATATTCCTAAATATATCCCGATTGAACGACTACACTTTTACTAAAACACTAAAACTTTCAATATTATTAAAACCATCGATTTATTTAAGGAACTCAAGCACATACTATGGGGTTATATACAACATATATTATTATTACGATAACAGAGACTTGTAAGACTTTTATGAAACATTATATTTATAAGTCTTAATTAAATAAAAATCATTTTATTTAATTCATTTAAACTATTACCATTCAACCAAGGTAAATACACTTTATTAAATTAAAGGTGTACATGTTACGATAACTTACTATAAGTTTAACACTTAAAACGATAACAACTTATTAAATCCGTAGCATTTTCATCAACTACATTTATATATGCATTTTATTTGTGCATCTATTGAGACACACATAAATTACTTAGGTAATTCTACTGCTTCGCGATAATACTGTGCCAGCATACTCAGTGACTTATTACTACCGCTCCATTATTGAGGTGAGTTCATGGCCCCATCTTTACTGTTTTATAACTGGGGGAGAAAACATACAAAAATTATTTATATGCAAGCATGCACAGATAACAACAATTTATTGCCTATTGTTTGCCCCATTCCCGTGGACTGTAATAGTTAATAGTGTAGCGTGAAATGTATGGATAGATCTATTCGGGTATTGGCAACACCCGGCATGACGTGATCAGCTGTCACGTAAACGCTTAGGCCAATAATACAAGGCTTTTGCCTAATAAGAAAATTAAGTTCGTTGTGTTGGTCTAATCGAATTGATCTAGGTTCTCTATGTGACTCTATCGTTCTTTGGTGGAAACAAATATTTTTGGTTGGTTTTAAATTTAAATGTGCAAAGACTTAAAAGTAAATGTCGTTGAAAGTAAAGTGGCGTGAAATTAAATCTAAGTCAACTAAATGTTCGATATTTAAAGACGTGACGGAAAGTAAATTAATTAAACGGCTAAAAGTTAAAGCGTGACGAGAATTAAAATTAAACAAGTATTAAAAACATTAAACTAAAAATTAAGCAAGACAAAGCAAGAAAAGCAACCTAGATCATAATATATTCCGATCTTACCAATCGGAATATCAAACCTGGCCAATCGGAATGTCAATCGGAACCCCAATCGGAATAGCCGTCACCTACCCTGATCGGAATACCATAAACACACTGATCGGAATATGGAGTGGACCTGGTCGGAATGCTGATCGGAATACCAAACGAGCACCTCGATCGGAATGTTTAGAAATGGATTCAAATCGGAATGCTGTCACAATTGCTGATCGGAATACCCAAACACTCGCAGATCGGAATACCAAAGTCTCCCCCAATCGGAATAGTGAAACCCTTTTCCGACCAAGCTATGTAGCTATGGTCGGAATGATAAAACCCTCTTCCGATCTTACCAATCGGAATACAGTGAAATGATGAAAAATAAGCTAAGTAAATAAGCTATGATTCTAATAAGCACAAGTCTAATTTTCTAAGTTAAACCGTATAAGAAAAAGCTGTAAAACAGAAATTTAAAGACTTTTAAAACAAGAAATGAATAAGCTTTAAGAAAAACAACTTTTAATACGAAAATAACTTTTATAAAAACTATATAAACTTGAAAATAAACAAAATAAGCTATGAAAATGAAGGATTTAAAACAATCAAAAGCATAAAAATGAAATCTTTAAACAAATAAACAAGATCAAAAGCATATAAATCAAAGATTAGAGAAAGGTAGAATGAGATCAACAAGATAAAGTAAAGGTGCGAGTAATTAAAGAAACACTTACTTGAAATTAAAAGGTAATTAAGGTGCAAAACATGTATTTAAATGTGCAAGTAATTAAAGGTGCAAGTAAATAAAAGTGGAAGAGATAGTTTGTCAAGCTATCCAACAAAACTAAATGAAATGAAAATGAGAGTATTTATAGGTGATTAGGGGAGAGGTTAGAGGAAGCTTCCTCCCCTCCTTCCTTTCTTCTTAATTGCGCCCTTAAGTCCTTCCTTCTTAATCTTTTTGTTAATCTTGGAATTTGCTGACTTTTGGCTCGGGATTTCTTTGGACTCGTCTTTTAATTCTTCGATAAATAAGACTTGAGTTCCTCGGCTTTAAGTAAACTTCCGTCTTTTGACTTTTTCTTCGATAAATCTTCAGAATTGGTCTTGGACTTCCGTTCTTTTTGCACTTTTGACTTCTTGACTTCGTCTTTCGTCTTTTTCTTCAATAAAAGTCCGTAAATGCCCGCGAATTCCCGTGTTTTCTCCACTTTTCACCTTTTCATCCTAAATCACAACAAAAACACAAACCACGCATAATTCCGACATAAAAGACATAAAATACACGTTTTGGTCCGGTTATTATTGTAATTAAGTGGTAGAAAAGATGGGTGTTTTCACACCTATCAGCCAAGCAACAGGTTTATGTCATCGTCGGATTAAGGGAAACAATATCAGGATAGACCCAATGGGCGTACTGAGAATCATGTCTAGCTTCTATTACAGGGCAGTAGGAACTATTATAGTATTGGGCTGTGATGTCCTACTATGACCGTGATGTTTGGCATATTGATATTTTATTTATTTAAATAAACCTGTGGATTCACCAACTTCGTGTTGACCCCCACATTTTACTCTATATGTTTTCTTAGGAAAATAAGCAGGTTCATATGCATTGGATTCCAGCATCATAGGAAGCATCATCTTTACCATCGGGCTGAGATATTTCTACAAATAATAACAAATGTTGTTCTCAAGACAATTATTTAAATCTGCACATTTGATTCATGTAATATGTTTAAATGATAATTTATGATCATGCTCTGTATACTATTTGCTATCGATCCACCAAAGTATCACCCCAATTACTATTCCGCTACATTTGACCAACCTGGGGGTGTTACACTTAGTGTTTAGACTATTGCTTGATGTACTCTTGATTTGATGTGTTTGTGGGTTTTCTTACTTGTAGTATTTATCTTTCAATCAAACACATCTCATATCTAGTCCAAGCTTGATCGAGAATTTGATACCAAGGATTGTCAAAGTTTAACATGTAACAAATGGCATCGTCCACTGTAGGCGGTTCCTTAAAGGGACACGTGATTCGTTAGTGATAAGGAACCGCGGGTATGTTTAAAGAACCGCGCACAGTGGGTTTATGCGAAATGTTTTGAAAATGAACTAGTAACTATTCTACCCCCCCCCCCCCCTTCTAGTTTCTACAATTGGTATCAGAGCGTGGTTATTCAAGATCTTTAAAGTATATTGTACTTTAAAGCTTGGATCGATCTTTGCTCTATTTTTCAAAACAAATGGTTTGTAAAACTGAAAATGGTTTTTAAAAATAGAGACAATCTTTGTATCAAATTGTTCATGAAGAGTGATTACTTATGAAATGTGTTTTGTTGTTTAATTTGTACAAGTTTTGGTGTTAAATAAACATTGTATAATAGCTTGAACTAAATCTTTTTATGTTTGGAAGTATAAAAATCTTTTGTGTCATAATTAACTCTAAAATACGAGTTCTATGTGTCTATAATGATTTCTTAGAGTCCTAAGTCCTTCCAAGAAGTTTTCAAATGATTTTGGCCAAAAAGTCAATTTTTTCTTACTGACGGCGGTTCTTTATCTATACCCCGAGGTTCCTTATCAATAAGGAACCACGGTCAGTCCGACCTAGATTTATACAAATTTTAAAAAATCATATAAAATCAACCGTAAGTCTGTAGAAGTCGTACCACCCGTCATTTCGAGCGTAATTGAATTTACTTTCTATTAAAAATGCTTTGAAACCTTTATTCAAACTTTAAATTTTGGGTGTTTTCTAAGTTCTATACTTTGTCCAAATTATTAAGTCTCGGTTTGTCGTAAAACTTGTGTTTTACTCTTTTATATTAAGTTGGACATCTCTTGTTGATATATCTTTGTAAATTGATATATTTATAAAGTGTTGAACTTATTGAAATTTTGAAATGGGTCGAAAACTATTTTCAAATAATATCAAGCTATGTATACTTTAGTGTATCTAACACTCAAAACAAAGACGAATTCTTTTATGTTTCTTTCTTTTGTCTTAGGACATTCTTAAGTGATTATTACTATTGGTAGTAGTGTTACTTAGTTGTCTATTTATGTGTGCACTGCATATAGGATTAACATCTATTAGTTTACAAATGTTACTTAAACCATCTTGTACACCTTGGCATGTTCTTTAACACTCTTAGGTTTAAAAGCTTTGGGAGCTTGTCAAATCTATTGATGTAGGTCGTCTTACTCGATCATTGTGTTATTAGTTCAAGTAGATTAATGTCTCATTATAAAACATGAAACACCCTTTGAAAATCTTAGCTATTTTCTCTTAAAGGAATTTTTGTGGGAATTAAGAAATATTTTGATTAAATATTAATTCATTATTCAAACTATGATTGGTATAATTATCGAATCTAATTGACATGTTTTTAGTGTAGACATGAATGTGGATTCTTAATAATATACATCGGATCACAACTCACACTTGTGTTGATGATGCTATATTGAATCTACTTGTTTAAAATTATTAGACAAATTTGTTTAATAATTGCTTATAATACACAATGGAGTTAGTTTGACAACTTGGATGTTTCATCCGAAATACTCAAGTAATTTGCATTGCAATGCAAATGTAAATGTGTCATCTCCGAAAGACCAATCAAGAGTGTTACTTTGTTTTGTGTAAACGTTGTTTATACACTTCAAAGTGTTTGGCCTCAAGTTCTACTAAGGTAAATAACCTTAACTAGACTTGTTTGATAAGATATGCAATGATGCATTCTTTACCCTCATTAGGTTGTGCATTGTGTCGTCATACAATTTTCATCCTTGCTACACTTTATTAGACAAATGTAGGAATTACATTTTGTCTAACTTGAGAATGACTACTAGAGAATTTATTGCACTAGAATCTTAATTTGACCTAATGGTTGAATTACTTCCATGTGGGAATTTGAGTTATTATATAACTCATAAAAACGGTCGTGCTTAGCCTTAATTGAGCACCTCTAGTGATAGTCTCATACTCATTCTCTAAATTGATTAAATGCCTCTTCCTAAATATGACTAATGATAGTTTACTTTGATGAACTTTGTATGTCATTAGGAGTCTTTTTCTTTTTTAGCCATTAGGTTTTTCTTAGCCTTCTTCCTACGTGCTAATTGAACCTATCTGTTTTTCCTTTGTGTGTCTTTTAGTTTTTATTGCTCTTTAGCATAACTTTATGATAAGTTAGACTAGAACATTAGAATTTGCCGAATTGGAAAAATTCCCTTATCCTCCTAAACACACCCTCTGTGGGCGGTTCTTTATAGAGACCGCGACTCCATATCAATATGGAACCACCAGTGGAAATAAGGAACCGCGGGCAGAAGCAACCAAAATCGGGTTTTCCAAAATTTCTCAATTGTTCCATCACCCTTTGGAATCCTTGTTTTAAACCTTTGGTCACTCCCAAAATATCTTGTGCTTTCTCTTCTTAACCCAAAGCATTTTGAAATCTCTTTCACACCAAAGCAAAGTGTATTTTTCACAAATGAAAGCCTTGATTATCCACTATTTTCTAAAATCTCTTTCAATCCAAATTCACCAAAGAACACACCAAATTAAATCTTTTCTCCTTCTAAGGATATTGATTTTGGAAACTCTCTTTTTCCACCACTTCCCTTTTGTGTTCTTACTCCATCACATGATTATGTCATGCATCATGGAACATATTGTCATTGTTGTCCATATCAACATCTTGTCTTGTCTTATATCTATGATGAGTTGAATTACAAGATTATCACCAAGCCTTCTTCACCAAATTCCGCCACCACCTTGTCTTTCATTTAAGCATGTGGATTGCTTATTGCTAAGACATCCAATTTAAGCAAATCTTAGAATTCTAGTGTAACTAAGATTAAAATTATGCTTAAGTTTTAGGCTTGTGATTCATACATCTTTGTATGATCTTTATTTTCTTGTATTTCCTTTCATGTTTTTCAACATGATTTGTCTTTGGGTCTTGGATCTCGTTTTCCTTGTGATCTTTCTTTTCTTCTTTATTTTCTCACTCGGTTGTCAGGGAATGTTAGATTTATATCTAATTGCTCTCCTAGTAAGATTGACAACTTAAATATTTCTTTTGAAATATTCACGTAATTTTAAGGTGCAATTGTAATTGTTAAAAGTCATATCCGAAGCATTGACTCTCAAGCCATTTAGCAACTTTTGTTAAATTGTTTGACCAAGTGATTTTCTTTTGAGTCGATAATCGTGTTTGGACACCCACTGTCCACTGTTCCTCAAATAACCTAGCGGCTCATTATTGATAATGAACCGCGGACCTATTTAACAAACCGCGACCGGTGAGTCCCTTTGTTCGTTTTTGGTCTATCTCTATGTTTGACGAGTTTTCTTGAAGATTCCTTCTTTTCTTCTCTTTTGAGTTTCTTCTCTCATTTTCCTTCAAGACTTCACTATCACCTAATAAGGTATAGTATTCTTGAATTATTTTGTTAAGTTATCCTTAACTTGTTTGTTGAGTCTCTTTCGATTTGTTTTAATCATGCCTCTCTAAGTTGAGTCTTTCTCTTCTACCCTTTCTAAACTAAGTCGAGTCAAGCCTCACTCTTTCCTCGTCATGAAATTGTTCTTTGAACATTCACAATGATTGAGAAGAGCTACGAAACTTTGAGCATGTAGTTTATCATATGCTAAACACCATCCATCTTGGTCTTTCTATTCTTTGGCTTATTTGATATCTTTCTCTATACCATTGAGTCATCTTTTTGGTGTCGACATTCGTAAGCATCCTTGCCTATAATGTCTTATATCTAGTATTTTTCCTAAGCGTCGATTTATCCTCGCTTTTGATTTTTCTTTATTTTTGTACCTTGATTCCCGACTTCAAGCTTTTGGAGCTTTCTAAAAGAATTATTTTTAAGGTAAAAATGTCTTCGAGTTGAGATTTTTGTCTTTCTTATTTTTAAGAGTTGATTGTGGTTAAAATTTACAATTGGATTGGGTGATTCCAACAATTCTAAGTTTTTAACCTTTTGAGAGGATTTTGGTTAAATCTTGAATTTTCTTGGGTGATTCCAAAAATTCTAAGCTTTTTACCCTTTGACATATTACATTACAATTGGTATGGATGTTTCTTCTCTACCTCTATTCCAACAATTGTGAATTGATCTTGTCAAGATCCTCTCATTCGACTTTTCTTTGGATTGATAGCATCGTGTGCATACTTTTTTTTTCCAATGCTTGTCATTGTTTGTGCAAGCGACTTATTTATCGTCCTCGTTTTGGCGTTTCCTCATAGTCATTCTTCCTCTCTTTTCGACTATGCGGAATTGTTTTTATTTTCCATGTCATACTCGCTTTAGTTTGGTATTTTTTCCATGATATTAAAGTGAAGTATGTCCTCTCAACAATTTTCTTTCTTTTATAAATTGGACATCTCTTTTCTTTCTTAGTCCTCTTTATATTTTTTTTGGTGTTACCAAAATAAGTTGGGTTCTCTTTTCTTTCTAAAAGCCTACTTATTTTTCTTAACTTGTCAACCTTTTGACACTTCTAAAAGTTAAGATTGTTTTAGCTTTCTCTTGAGTCCCTCTCTTTATACTCGAGATGTTTAAAGCTAATTCCTCTTGGGTGACATTGCTATACATATATGCTTTTGTCCACTAACTTTGTTTTGTAGGACTTTTCTAACCCTTCTTGTAGCTTGTTACTATCCTTGCTTTATTGGTGCCTCAAGCAAGGGGGAGCTCATATCAAGGAGAGCATTTGCAAGATTTCTAGTCATTACATTTATGATCGTTGACTCACTTAAATTGCATTCATCAAACTTCTTGCAAGTAATGAATTTTGGAATCTCGAAGATAAGCATTTTATTATGCATGGAGTTGGTTAACCTATGTTGATTGAAGACTTCACTAGGATGACGCAAGCTTAATATCTTTAGATGACGGGTCTATGGTTTGGATTCTCGCTTCTCAACCAACAACCACAATGGATGATTAGCTTTTTGGGTGCATGTTCTATCGAAGTCGATCCTATTCTTCTACAAATAAAGACTACCTTTCGGATGCAAGCTCTCGTGACGTCAATTCTTCTCTTCTTCAAATGACGTGTTATCGATGATTACCACTTTGGATGTGTGCTCTCTCGACGTTGATTCTTCTCTTCTTCAAAGATGTTGACTACCTTTTTGATTCAACAAAAGGGGGAGAAGTAAGTGTAAACGAGTAACTTATACATTTTAATATGCGTTGCGGTTTACTTGTTTGTCATCATCAAAAATGAGGAGATTGTTAGTGCAAACATTACGATGTTTTGTCGATATAATATCTTTGTGTTTTGTTGATGACAAACGTATAACTCGCAGTACATTATGTAAAATGTTAAGGTTCTTGTAATCACTCAAGAATACATTTCTATACTTCTCTCGACACCTCCAAGATCACATTCGGCATGAATCACTCAAGGTATAAATAAACATGTCATTAAACTAACTAAGTGATCAAGGATTAATATTTTCTTAAAACTCACATTTAATCAAATGTGACAAATGTTGGGAATAAAATGAGTCAAGACACTTAGACGCTGACAAGAGGAAATTAAACATTGATAAGAAGAAATCAAGCGTTGACAGAACAAGCGTTGACAAGAAGAAATCAAGCACTGATGGGAAGAAGTCAAGCACTGATAGAATACTTAGTCTACATGTTTTATGTTTCTAGTAAAGATATGTTTGACAATGTATTTCTTATGTTTATCTTTACCTAAAATAGCTGATACGTAGACTCTTGTACAAGGTTCCTTATTCTATAAAAGGAGGCCTTTAGGTTTTAGTTTAATATACGTTTTTACACTTTCATTGTACACAAGTTTAATTATCAATCAAAGTGAAAGTTTGATTTATTCTGTTTATGTGTTCTTGTTCTAAGTATTAATTCCGCATAATACTTAGACTGTTTCATATACAACAAAGTTTGTCTAAGTGTTTAACTTGATTCATTCTCGTTTACACAAAGCTAAATCGATCTAAGTTTAGGATCAACAAGTGGTATTAGAGCTTGTTGAGGAACTTTGATCTAAAGAACACAAAACCCTAAAAACCCTAAATCACCAAAAACCCTAATCTTTCAAGAAACCCTAAAAACCCGACATAATGTCTACACCAGAGATGACCTCCTCCTCTAGTCACAATCTAAAAATCCCCATGCTAGACCCTGACAATTTGAGCTATGGAAGTTCAAATTTGAGTAGTATCTTCAAATTCATGATCACACTCTATGGGAAATTATTTAATATGGAAACGCATTCGATAAGGCTGCTAGGATTGCTACTGCTATTGTTGTAAGATCAACTCCAGGCTCAACTGAAGAGGATCGAAAAGAAAGACCTTTAGATGGAAGAGCTGTTGCAACTAAAGACATTGCAAAGAGAATGAATGACATGAAGACTCAAAATTTCTTTGGGACCAGCAAATCAGCACAAGTATAGAGGTTTTGAGTCTGACAAAGAGCTTTGGGCAGCCCTTTAAGTCAATTACTGTGGTAATGATGATACTGCCTCAGAGAAGAAGAAGCAACTCTTGCATGAGTATGTTGTGTTCAAAGCTCTTTCCAATGAAAAGCTAAGTGGAGTGAGAATCAGACTTCTTGACATCACAAGCAAATTTTACTTTATGGGAATAGTGTATTATGATGCTGATATCGTTACCACTTTCCTTAAAAGTCTTGGTGATGCATGGAAGATTGAGGCAAGGTCTATTATTGCTACCAATGCTCACAAAAGTTCCACCTTTGATGACGTCTACAATAAACTGAAGATTGTAGAGAATGAAATCCTTTTGGATCAAGGAAGAAAATCTACCGATGTAAACATGGCATTCTTCTCACATAGTGAAGGTCAATTTGATCAAAGGGAGTCATACGTGAACCTCGTTACTGGATCACCATGTGTCAACGTTGGATCAAGCTTTGTCAGCGCCCCACATTCAGACGCTGACACATACAATGTTGACTCACCAAGGATTAGGCCTGCTGGTATTGATCTAGATACAGTGTGTACATACATTGCTGCATTGCTCAATGGTTTAGTGATTACATATGAGGACCTTGGGCAAATCAATGATGAGCACTTGGAGGAGATGGACATAAAGTGGAATATGACACTTACAAGCATAAGGGCCAATAGAGGAAAAAAAGGAGATTCAAGAAGAAGATGACATTTAATGATAAAGACACTGCTGGATTTGATAAATCTAAGGTTGAGTGTTACAATTGCCATAGAATGGGTCATTTTATGAGAGAATGCAGATCTCCTAGAAGATTTGATGCTGGAAAACCTTCAAGCCAAATCATCAAGGTTGAAGACACAAAGGCTATGGTTGCCATGCAAGAAATTGATGGTGTTGGCTGGGATTGGAGCTTTATGGCCAAAGATGTGGAAGAGAACAAAGATTTGGTTGTAGAAAAGGAGGAAGAAGAGCATGTTCACTATGCTCTCATGGAACATTCTTCATCTTCATCAGATAATGAGGTATATGATGATGCATTTTGTAGTAAAGGTTGTCGTTTAAACACTAAAAAACTTAATAAAGAAATTTTAAAGTTAAAATCAGATGTTTTTGATGAAAAATGCAAGTTATCTAATTATCAACTTGCACTTGCTCAAACTGAAAAGGCTATGGCTGAATATAAGAAAATGGATCTTGACCTAAAAGATCAAATTAACATTTTGTCACATGACCTTAAAGTTAGTGTTGATCTCAGGGATATTTTAGAGAGATCCAAAGGTGTAATACAAGCTGAATTGGATGAGACCATTAAAAACAAAGATAATGTAGGGCTTAAAATTCAAAGATTTGATAAAGCTTCTCAAACCCTATAAAAATGTGTTAGTGAACAAAGAGATTCTATGGATATGACTGGGATTGGGATGAAAGAGTATGCTGATGTTCCACAACCTACTGGGAAATTCTATAGTGTCCTTAGAAAGGATTTGTCTTGGACTGGTATACCAGAACTCCAAGAAAAGGAATTCATTCCTCCACCAAGAGTTCTTACTCCAGTAGAGGAATATAAGCAGAAATTGACTGATTTGGACAAATGGAAGAAAGCCAATCCTACTATGTTTGTTAAAGGAGGAATGCTCAATGAAATCCCAAATGAGTCTACACCCATAATTGTGACTAACCCTACTACTGGAAAGACTGTTTCCCTTGGCTTAAACGTTGATAGAAAACCTAGTATTAAATATACAGAAATGTATAGAAAACCTAGGTCACAAAAGAGTCAAGTTAGTGATAATGGAACAGGGTTCTTTTCATCTAGACCTAGGGTTATGTCTAGAAAAGCTTGTTACATTTGTGGGAGTTTTTCACATTTGGCTTTTAAGTGTGTTAGTGCCTCAAGAGTCAACGCTGACAAAAAGTCAACCATGGTCAGACCCAAACCTTTTCTCCAGCAAAGTCCACAAGTCATTAGACCAGATCCATTATTTACTAAAGGGTCTAATACTTATGGACAAAGGCCTTTTAAAAAGACTAATACATGGTCTAACCGACAATGGGTTCCTGTAGCAAACCCTAGGTTTGACGCTGATAAGGGTAATTTCAGCGCTATCAAGAACAATTTTAACGTTGACAGGAATGTTTCCAACGCTGTTTGACCAAGTAATGACAAATACTTGCAACCAAAGGAATGAGGTATAAAGCTTCTTCTTGCTTGACATGGAGACCCAAACAAGATCAACACCCTAATTCTGATGGGGTTTCTATGACCTGTAACATATTTTACTATATTTCAAAGGTCATAACTAAACCAATTGGGGATAACTGGGTGTTCAACCCTAAACGGGATGAACAAGGGGTTGTTATAAGGACTAAGTATGTTCTTGTTGAACAACCAAATGAATCCAAGTGTTCTCAGGCTTGGGTTCCCAAAGAAAACTAATTTGTTTTCTTTATGTGCAGGGCATTCAAAAGCAGGTAAATGATTATGGCTATTGGGATAGTGGATGCTCTAGGAACATGACGGGGAAGGAAGATTATTTGACCAACTTTACCACCATTAAAGATGGTGACAAAGTGTACTTTGGAGGAGGCTATGGAACTATCACTGGTGATGAGGTATAGTCTCACCCCCATGCTTAAGGTGAGACAAAGTAACTAATTCCTAATGCTCCATGAGCAAAGCTATCTCAAGCTAGAATAGCTCACTAGAATAGCTAAGGTGATGTGGATCACTTTAGGTCCAGAGACAATGGCAAGAGGTAGATCACTACCAAGGAGCAGACAAGGCTAGCCCCAGACAATGCTAGCCCCAGACAATGCAAGCCCCAGACAAGGCTAGCCCCAGGCAATGCTAGCCCCAGACAATGCTAGTCCCAGATAGTGCTAGTCCCAAACAGTGCTAGCCTCAGACAAAGCTAGCCCTAGACAAGGCTAGACCTAGACAAGGATAGACCCAGGCAAGGCTAGTACTATACACATGGAGCATAGTCTCAATCGGAGGAAGGATGATTACACCTAGCCTACATAGTACGATAATGTACGAATGGTACAGACGCCTGGACCATGACGAGTACTAGAGGAGCACGAGGACAAGTCTGACCACGAAGGACAGACCTGGTGCTCATCAGCTATTTAGGCGCTGCTCCTACAAGACAACCTTGACTCCACAATTCGTGTGTCTTTGAGCCACCTCCAAGTAGTATAAAAGGAGAGGTTCCTCTAGGAACAAAGGTGAAGTTTTACACACACACTTTACTACTTACTCTCTCTCTCTAGAATTATCACTCACTAGAACCACCTACTTACTCTCACGCCGGAGTTGGTCTCGGATTCAAACCCCGAGGCGAGCTAACGGTGTTCTTTCTTATTTCAGCCTAAGAGACTAAGGGCTAGACTAAGGAACTCTGAAGAAGGAAGTTAAGGCTTCGCAAGGAAGGAGTAGCCACAAGATACTCTGAGGGAGCAAGCCAAGGCTTCATTAGAAGGAGTAGCCTTAAGATACCCGAAGGATCAGGGCTAAAGAAGCTTCTCCAGAAATTTGCTTCAACATTTGGTGCCATCCGTGGGTCTAGGAATACCAATCTACCAAAAACTAAGTGATGGAAGAAGGTGACCAAGGTCCTACATTGGGGCTAGGCCTAAGCCTGAACACGGGGACACCTGGGGACGAGAGGGCTCCTACGGAGGTAACCCCTCCTCTTCCCAGACCTGATCAGGGACGCCTCACCCCAGCGTATGTCAAACAACACATTGAAACACTAAAACCTATGATGAAGGAAATTGATGAGCAAAATTATGAGAAGATGACTCCCCGAAAGCTTTTTAAGAAGGAGGTTGAAGGGACAGAGTCGGGAAACTCTCGTAGAAGCCCCTCGGTGAGGGAAGGAAGAGGATACTCCTCAGATAGCTCATCCAAGTCTGGAAACCAAGGTCAGTCTAGGTCAGCTCGAAGACGCCATAGAAGTCCTTCACGCAGGAAATCTATCACTAAGACGTACCGCTCGAACAGGATGAGCAAAGCTAAGAGCGCTAAGACCATGTCACGATCAGCTAGGTCTTCCCATAGGAAGGAGAGCTCAGAGTCCGGATATGACTCAAGATCAGATAGTGACTCGGAGGATTTGAGCACACCATACAGGCGGCCTAAGCCCATGCCTTTCACCTCTCGGATCACGCATTTCAGATATCATAGGCGAGCCAAGATCCCAGCTAATGTCCGTGTCTACGAAGGAAGCAAAGACCCAGAAGACCACCTCAGCATCTTCTCTGCTGCTGCTGAGAAAGAAGAGTGGCCCATGCCAGTGTGGTGCAAGATGTTTCGTCAGACTTTGGGTGGCTCAGCAAGGAACTAGTTCGATAGCTTAGACCCAAAGAGTGTGGATGGGTTTGAAGAATTGAGCAGCAAGTTTTTAGAGGAGTTCTCACAACAGAAAAGATATGATAAAGATCCCACCGAGATACATGGGATCAAACGGAAGCCTAATGAGAGCCTCCAGGCATTTATGGATCGCTTCAAATCTGAAAGATCACACATTAAGGGTGTGGCCCCGGTGCTAAGGATGTCGGCATTCATGCACGGGCATGGACACCCAGATTTAGCTAAGAAACTCAACGATAAGATCCCAAAAGCAGTGGATGAAATGTGGGAAAGGGTCAGAGCCTTCATCAGGGGAGAGACAGCTGCTGACACCACAGCCATTGCCAAGGCTCCACAATGGGATAGGGGGAATAACAAAGCTGGCTGGACAGGAAACCCAGGTGGACCTAGGAACATAAACCAAAGGAGGAGCCAAGGAAGGGACATGGGGATATGCCCTCCCTACGCTAGGAAGGAAGTTTTCACACTACTGACCAAGACTCCAAAAGAAAATCTTAACCACAGAAAACATGAATTTCCCACCCCTCCCCCATGGTAGGAACTCCCGAAAAGAGAAACATGAACAAGTTCTGTGACTTTCACCAAGATCGGGGTCATGACATAAATAACTGCTTTAACCTCAAAAAGCGAATTAAAGAAGCAGTAGCCTCAGGGAGACTAGCACATTTGGTGAAAGATATCAGGCAAGGAGTCCAGAAAGACAAAGGACCAGCCAAGGGGAAGGAAAAGATCATAAACATGATGAGATCACAAGGATACCGGAAGAGACCTTATGAGAGAGTGGAAAATTGGATGGACAATGCCATAACATTCCCATCAGTACCGCGCTATCAGCTGAGGGATTGCCTAGTGATAGTGGATGCCATGATCGAAGGATACGTGGTGAGAAGAGTGTATGTTGACGGGGGCTCCTCGTCAGAAATAATGTACGAGCATTGCTTCAGAAACCTAAGCTACCAAACAAGGTCAAGGCTAAGAGAATCTAGGATACCTCTGGTAGGCTTCTCAGGTGAAGTCCATTACCCTCTAGGCGTCATTGACCTAGAGGTCATGATGGGAGATTACGGGAGAACCAGAATGGTGATGATGGAATTCGCTATAGTCAAGAGTCCCTCGTCGTATAATGCTTTACTAGGGAGAACAGGATTGAGAAGCTTAGGAGCCGTAGCCTCCACCATACACTCAATGGTTAAATTCCCAACGTCAAGCGGGATATCGAATTTGATCACAAGCAGATAGACCTTGAAAGAATGTAGACTCATGGAAGAGGCGCAATCGCGAGTTCTGAGAGCTCGCACAGAAGAGCTAGCCCAAAGAGGTGCGCCAGGAAGGCTAGCCCATGGTGCTCTTCCTCCACCACCACTAGATGAAACGTACCCCAGAAGGCCAGGGAAGGAGCCCATGGAGCAAGAGGAGGAAGAAGAACCACAACCCACCAAGAGGATGAAGCCATCTAGGCCAGGGTCAACACCCAAATTAAAGCCTGATGAAAAGATAGTGGTGAACGACGACTACCCTGACCAGCTAGTCACCATAGGAGGAAACCTCTCCCTAGAATGTCGAATAGCACTCATAAGGACCCTCAAGAATAATGCTGATGTTTTCACATGGACACCAGCTGATATGACGGGTATACCCCGAGCAATCATAGAGCATCGCCTAGACACCTATCCTTACATTGAGCCTAAGGTACAGAAAAAACGAAGTCTGGCACCGGATAGAAGGAAGGTAGTCACAGACGAGGTCAATGAGTGGCTCACGGCTGGAATCGTGAAACGAGTGCGATACCCCTCATGGGTCGCTAACCCAGTCCTCGTAAAGAAAGTCGATGGAAGTTAGAGAATGTGCATCGATTACAAGGATCTTAACAAGGCCTGCCCTAAAGATTTATACCCTCTACCAGAGATTGATTGGAAGATTGAATCTTTGTTAGGATACAAATACAAGAGCTTTTTGGATGCTTACAAGGGATATCATCAGATCCAGATGAGTAAGAAAGAAGAAGAAAAGATTGCCTTTCACACAGAAGAAGGAGTCTTTTGCTACACCAAGATGCCGTTTTGTCTTAAGAATGCGGGGGCCACATATCAAAGGTTAGTCGACTCTGCCTTCAAGGAGCAGATCGGTGTAAACCTTGAAGCATATGTAGATGACATGGTAATCAAAAGCCAGACCGAGCAAGATATCATTAGAGACATGGAGCAAACCTTTTCCACCCTCAGGAGAATAAACATGAAGCTCAACCCCAAAAAGTGCTTTATTGGAGTAGAGGAAGGAAAGTTATTGGGCTACATAGTTACCTCGGAAGGGATACGGG
The DNA here is from genome assembly GCA_025667525.1 of Glebionis coronaria. Classification (NCBI taxonomy): domain Eukaryota; kingdom Viridiplantae; phylum Streptophyta; class Magnoliopsida; order Asterales; family Asteraceae; genus Glebionis; species Glebionis coronaria. Next base: position 229,339,260 of record CM046879.1, read on the forward strand.
CTAACCCTGAGAAGACGAAAGCAGTCACAGACATGTCTTCACCCAAGACCCTGAAGCAAATGCAATCCCTTAACAGAAAGCTGGCAGCATTGAACCGTTTCTTGTCCAAGTCAGCCGAACGATCCTTGCCCTTTCTTGACACCCTGAAGAAATGCACCAACAAGAAGGATTTCAAGTGGACGGAGGCTGCAGAAGCAGCATTCCAAGAAATGAAAGAGCTAGTGTCACAGCTACCTACGCTCACCACCCCAAGGAAGGGAGAAACCTTGATGATGTACCTATCAGCCGCCGAGGAAGCCGTCAGTGCAGTCCTTCTCAGGGAAAGACAGGGAAAGCAGATGCCTATTCACTATGTCAGCAGATCCTTGCAAGGAGCGGAAGCAAATTATGCTCCGATTGAAATCTCACCCTAGCCTTGGTCTACGCTGCCAGGCGGCTGAGGAGATATTTTTAGGCTCACCCAATAAAAGTCATAACCGATAGCCCAATCAAGCAAGTGTTGAGAAAGTCTGAAGCATCAGGGAGACTCGCAAAATGGTCTATCGAGCTAGGGACATATGACATAACTTACATACCAAGGGTAGCCGTAAAGGGGCAGGTACTAGCAGACTTCCTAGCAGAGTCACCAGTAGAGAGAGCGGTGGTTGCAGCAGTGACTCTAACACCCATGGTGGAAGACATCCCGGAGTCCTCCAACTCCAAGGAAGTCCTAACTCCAGGCCCGAGAGCATGGAGATTGTATACCGATGGAGCATCAAACAGTGGGGGATCAGGAACAGGACTCATCCTAATCGCCCCAGACGATGTAGAGTACTCCTATGCGCTCAGATTAAACTTACCCAACTCAAATAACGAGGCAGAGTATGAAGCATTGCTAGCAGGGCTACGGATAGCAATAGAGATACGAGTAAAGGACATACATGCCTTTGTAGACTCTAAGTTGGTAGCTAGTCAAGTAGAGGGATCATATGAAGCTAGAGGGGAGAAGATGATAAAGTACTTAGAGAAAGTCCTAGAGTTGGCTGGCTCCTTCAACAGATTCCATATATCTCACATCCCAAGAGCTGAGAATAAGAAGGCAGATGCTCTTAGCAAGCTAGCCGCAGTACAGTTCGATCACCTGTCCAAAGAAGTGCTAGTAGAAGTGCTAAATGAGCGCTCAGTCGAAACAAAAGAAGTAAATATGGTGGTTGAGGAGGAAGGTCCAACACGGATGACTCCAATCAGAGACTACTTGGAGACGAGAAAGCTGCCAGAGGACCCGGTGGAAGCTAGGACACTAATGGAAAAGATTGAAAACTACACCATTGAAGATGATGTCTTATACAAGAAGTCCTACCTAGTCCCATTAATGAGGTGTGTCAGGCCTATACAAGCTGATTATGTCATGAGAGAAGTGCACATGGGTTCGTGTGGTATGCACGACGGAACTAAGCAAGTGGTAGCTAAAGCAATGAACTTGGTATACTACTGGCCCTCTATGCATAGGGATGCTAGGAAGCTCACCTGGGCATGCGAAAACTGACAGGCACACGCCTCTGTACCCAAGTTACCCAAGGCAGACATGATCTCAGTAACATCAGCATGGCCATTCATGAAGTGGGGAATGGACATAGTCGGACCTCTTCCATTGGGACCTGGGAGAGTGAAGTTTCTGATAGTAGCAATCGACTATTTCATAAAATTGATGGAAGCAAAACCAGTAGCAACCATCACCGGGAAGCAAGTACTAAACTTTGTGTGAGACAACATCGTGTGCAGGTTTGGCATCCCAGCCACTATAATCACAGACAATGGAACTCAATTCATAAACGACCCCTTCAAAAAGTGGGTCGAGAAACTGAAAATAAAGCTAGTCTCCACCTCAGTGTACCACCCACAAGGGAATGGAGCAGTGGAAAGAGCGAATCGAAGCTTGCTAGAAGGAATCAAGAAACGACTTGAGAAAGAAAAGTCAGCATGGGTTGAAGAAGTTCCTAATGTGCTATGGGCTCACCAAACAATGAAAAAGACTAGCAATGGCGAAACACCTTTTAGCCTAACTTATGGCACTGAAGCAGTCATCCCAGCAGAGATTGCCATGCCAACACACAGAGTCTCTAATATAGACGAAGCAACCAATGACAGAGAACTCCGCCTGAACCTAGACATGCTAGAAGAGCGAAGAGAGATATCAGCTATCAGGGAAGCCAGGTACAAACAACAAGTGGAGAAATACTACAACAAAAGGGTGCGACATGTACAATTCAAAGTAGGAGAGTTTGTCCATAGAAAGAACGAGGCTTCAAGGGTAGAGAACACAGGCAAGCTCTGGCCCAACTGGGAAGGACCTTACAGAGTCATCAAAGCTTTCCAAAGCAGAGTCTACAAGCTAAGAACCATGGAAGGAAAAAAGATACCTAGGACCTGGCATGCCAACAACCTAAGGAAGTCCTACATGTAGAGCACAAAACAATGTTAGCAAGTTATTATGTATTTCCTCCGGAGGAGCAATTTTCAAAGTGTAGCCTCGCTCCGGAGATGACTATAGCCATAACTTATGTATTGTTTCTTCTCTAAGTGATATGAATGAAACAAAATTTTCCTCATATTTTCTGTTAAGACTATACACTTAAAAAACTGAGCTATAAAACAAAGCACACGGCAATGGATGGTTCGCTACCTCCAGCTGCAGAGGGTAACACCTAACAATTAGTTCCCCATGGTGAAACTGATACCATGGTGGTTAGGCTGAGCAAACTTTGCAAATTGATTCCGTAGAAGAATAGGAACAAGCCTTCCTACTCTTCTCACGTAAAATTACCCTCAAGTGAGTAGCTACACCTGGAAGGAGGAGTAGCATGAGCCTACAAGGCGAATGTTACACATATACCACACGAACAAATAATTGAGTTTCACCAAATAAGGGATAAATGGGAAGTAGCACGCTAAACTGGCTAAGCAAAGCTGAAATATCCTCACAGGTACTTGTGAAGATACTAGGCAACGAATATAAATCACACGTGATACACCTCAACCCTAGCTCAATAAGGCTAACATGTCGTCGGTCAAACATATAGGACAACGATTAACAAAATGTGTTAGAGGCATAAAATTTAGATACTATCTAAATAAATTGCAACAAAGTAAAGCACGAATCACTCTAAATAAGATAATAAAGCACACATGCACATAAAGGGCCATCATACATACGATGGAAAATTGACAACAAAGTCATGGTAGCGTACAAAGAAAGATAAAGTACTCAAAAGCCCAAAACAGGGAGGGCTAACAATACAAATGAAAGTAAAGAAAGTACAAAGCACAAGCTACATCAAACAGCTGAGGAAGATCCTGGTCCTGATGACTTCTTCTACTGACGGTAGGAAACAGTATGGCCGAAAGTCGAAGGAGTGGGAACAACGGGAGACCGGCTAGGAGGATCCACTGGATCAGGCCTAATCTGAGCAATCTTCGAAAAAGTAGCATCAGCACTCCGGCTCACCTTGTCAAAGAAGGGGAAACGACAACCAGGGAAGGCTTCCGAAGCAGCAGCAAGCTGAGCCTTCGCGTCAGGGATAAATTTTTCAACCCTTTGAGAAATATCCTGAAATTCCTCCTTAGACCTTCCCATACGCAAACCCCGCTCAAGACTGGTGCTAACAACTAAATCCAACACTCGGGCAAACTCTTGGTTGAACTCTGAACTACCAAGAAAACCTCTAACCAATGGCTCAAAACTGGGCTGAAAAAGGGAAGTTATCCCATCCTGAACCGATCGAAGTCGCACATCCATATCAGCAATCGCGTCATTCTTCGAAAGTATGTCATTATCACAGAGAGTTAGCCGATGATCCAAGTCTTTCACCTTAGCAGCATGTTGTGATCTGGCAGTCACAAGCTCACTCTTAAGACCTTTCACCTCAGCTCTAAGTGTATCCCTCTCTGACCTGTACCTCTTTAAATTCTTCTCTTGATCAGCAAGACCCTGACTCATACCCTTAGCTGAGTCTTCAGCACGTCTGGTAAGCTCAGACTGACGCCTAAGAGAAGCAGCTCTCTCGGAAAGAATGTCTCCCAAATGCTTATACCTAGTAAGGAGCTGATTATGGTTTCTCTCAAGAACCATGTATCGGTTTGATAACTCGTTCCCGCGAGACATCATCTAAAACTGAAGGACACTCATCTACTCCACCAGCTGGCGTGAGGAAAGCTGAGATGTCCGGTAATTCTCGGCTGAGGTAGGAAAGTGATCCCGCAAACTCTTGCAAACCTGAGGATTCTGAAACACCTCATCTGAACAAATACCAAAGTCAACAACATGCCTCCTCTCCCAGTCCTCTCGAGTACATGGAGGAATAGGGAAAGCATCCTCATCATAAGGGTAGGCCAAACGACAAGCCTTAGCTTGTGATGAGCAATCTCCCCTATAAAACTCATCCCCAGCTGTAGCTCCACCTTGAGCTACGTCATCATGAAGTGCGATAGCATCCTCAGCATCATCTCCACCGGGAACTAAGTCATCATGGTGGCCAACATCATCCTGATGGCCATACCCATCAATATCAACATGCTCATCCACAACAACATAGGCATCAGGATCAGCTAGGTCAGTAGAAGGCACCTGAGCAGTTGCCCCAGCAGAAAGATGTGTGTCATCAGTAGTACCTGCAAAACCCAAAGAAAATAAAGTCAAATAAGAGACTACATGCATAAAAAGAGAGTCCAACGACAAAAATTTACCATGAGACACATGAGAACTAGCCCAAGTCGACACCTCACGAACTCCTGGCACCTCAACACTAAGGGTAGCAGGAACTCCCCTACCTGGAATAACAATAGGAGGATAAGACACATCTAGTCCAGTCCCTGAGTTAAAAGATCGAAGGGGTATAACGGTTAAAAACTCACCAGGAGAAACACAACCAGACTGCTCGATCACATCATCAAGATCATCAACCGCGACATCATGATCGACATCATCATCAATAGATAACTCATACTCACCCTCAGCTATTTGACCACTAGACCCTGCACCAGCCCGCTCCTTACGTGCCTTGGTCTTCTTAGCTCCTCCGGTAGGGGCGTCTACTGAAGTAGAGGCTTTGCGCTTCGCAACACCCTTAGCCTTCTAGAGGACCTGAGGATCTGGGCGAGTAGCAGCAATCTCCTCATCAGTAGCAGGAGGAATGCTGGCACCAACAGGCGCATGCACCGTAGTGCGAGCAGTAACTCGTTGCAAGATAGACGTATCCTGCTCATGTGGCTCAGCTACAACAACAGCCTCCTTCAGAACGAGCAAGCGAAGAAAATCAAATATACTCATAACTGCAAAAAAGAAGCAAGTGTTAGATATATACAATAAAAGAGTGGAGGAGAAAAGAGGGCTAAACAAGAATGTATCAAGTAAAGGAAGCCCCTCGTACCGGTGCCATCACGATGTCTAATAACCGGATCACACGAGGAGTCACTCCACACTCTGCTAATACCAGAACGGACCAACACCCCCTCAGGAATGTCACGGATTCTAATAATATGAGAACTCAGTCGATTCACATGATCCTGATTAAACCGTGTAGGAACCTTGTCCGTAATACGAGAATCTGGATGCCTCCAAGGCATATGGAAGGGAATAGCCCTACGGTCTACCAAGAAAAACTTGTTCTTCCACTCCTTAAGGGAAGTCTTAGGATCTTCCATAACCCACAAGTCACCCCTACGCTTGGAAAAGGAAAACCAATCCCCTTTCTTGGAAAGCATTAAAAATACCCGAAATAAAGTAATTGTAGGCTCTATACCCAGGCTACGGCAAAGAACCTCAAAGGTGTTGACCTTGCATAAGCCCATGGGAACCAGCTGGGATATATTAACCTTATAATGTCTAATAACATCTAGGAGGAAGGTGGAGAAAGGGATCCTAACACCCGATAAATCAAAAATCTTATGGTAAATGCCAATAGCAGTATCCCCAGCAGGAAGGTTTATCATCTGAAAGTTGGGATCAGGCAAACGAGGGTGCAAAATCAAAGGTATTTTATACTTAATAACTAAGTCCTTAAACTCCCTATTGCCTAACTCAGAAGTATGAAGGTGCATATCCTTCTTAGCCATAAGTAAAGGAGAAAAGGAGTGACTATAATACCTATGTGAAGCTCCCTTGTCGTACCGGATGAGTAGATAATAAACCTTGGGAATATTCAGATGAGTCAACTTCGAAAAACCAAATAGATCTAACACACTGGGCTCGTACAGAACTACCGGAGGAGCAAGTCCTCTTCCCAAATCGAAGGAGCAGCTTCTCCCGAAAACCAGAGTAGATATCCCTCCAAAGACCGGAGGAGCAACCAACCCAAAACCACCGGACGAGCAAAAGATGTACCGGACGAGCAAAATCTGAAACCGGGCGAGCAAATCTAAAACCGGACGAACAAAAGGATGTACCGGACGAGCAAGTCTGAAAATGGACGAGCAAAAGGATGTACTGGACGAGCAACTGAAACCGGAGGAGATCGACCCTCTTATACCGGACGAGCAACGGAAACTGGACGAAGCAAAATAGCTTCACTCCAAGACCGGACGAGCAAGGTAGCCAAATCGGAGGAGCAAATCGACCCTCTCCAACTGGAGGAGCAAATCGACCCTCGAGCAGCAAATCAACCCTCGTCTAGCTGGACGGCCGAAGAAGCCAATACCGAAAGAGCAGACTCAGCCCAAACAAACCGACCGAGCTAGCACGTCGACCGAAGCGGCCAATACCAGAAGAGCGGTAGGAGTGGCTGTTGTAGGATCCGCCGCTAGAGAGGATACAAAAGAAAGAGATGGAGGTTAGGTTTGTTTGGTGGAAAGTATGTGTAAGAATAAATGTGAAGATTTACATTTATAGAGAAAAGGGGGATGGTTAAAACGGGCTTTGGAGCCCACAAAACATTTGGCTGATGGTGAAAAATCATCAAAAGAAGGAAAAAGACGAAAGCCAAAAAAAAGGGGAATGTATGTTTTTACTTTGAGTCTAGCAATAACTAAATTTAATACTAGACTGGGGGGACATGATGAGGTATAGTCTCACCCCCATGCTTAAGGTGAGACAAAGTAACTAATTCCTAATGCTTCATGAGCAAAGCTATCTCAATCTAGAATAGCTCACTGGAATAGCTAAGGTGATGAGGATCACTTTAGGTCCAGAGAAAATGGCAAGAGGTAGAGCACTACCAAGGAGCAGACAAGGCTAGCCCCAGATAATGCTAGCCCCAGATAATGCTATCCCCAGATAAGGCTAGCCCCAGACAATGCTAGCCCTAGACAATACTAGTCCCAGATAGTGCTAGTCCCAGACAGTGCTCGCCTCAGACAAAGATAGCCCCTGACAAGGCTAGACCCAGACAAGTCTAGACCTAGGCAAGGCTAGTATTATGCACATGGAGCATAGTCTCAATCGGAGGAAGGATGATTACACCTAGCCTACATAGTACGATAATGTACGAATGGTACAAACGCATGGACCACGACGAGTACTAGAGGAGCATGAGGACAAGTCTAACCACGAAGGACAGACCTGGTGCTCATCAGCTATTTAGGCATTGCTCCTACAAGAAAACCTTGACTCCATAATTCGTGTGTCTTTGAGCCACCTCCAAGTAGTATAAAAGGAGAGGTTCCTCTAGAAACAAAGGTGAAGTTTTACACACACACTTTACTACTTACTCTCTCTCTCTCTAGAATTATCACTCACTAGAACCACCTACTTACTATCACGTCGGAGTTGGTCTCGGATTCAAACCCTGAGGCGAGCTAACGGTGTTCTTTCTTATTTCAGCCTAAGAGACTAAGGGCTAGACTAAGGAACTCTAAAGAAGGAAGTTAAGGCTTCGCAAGGAAGGAGTAGCCACAAGATACTCTGAGGGAGCAAGCCAAGGCTTCATTAGAAGGAGTAGCCTTAAGATACCCGAAGGATCAGGGCTAAAGAAGCTTCTCTGGAAATTTGCTTTAACAACTGGCAAAGGCACTATTATCACCAACAATTTGTGTTTTGAAAACGTATTTCTGGTAAAAGAACTTGATTATAATCTGTTTAGTGTATCATAAGTCTGTGATAACAAAAATAAGGTTCTTTTCACTGATACTGAATGCTTGGTGTTAAGCAAAGACTTTAAAATGCCTTATGAGAAGTTTATTGATTATAGAACACCTAGGCGTAAGGACATTTATAATGTGAATCTTAATGGAATTAGGATGAATAATAATTTTTCATGTCTATATGTTAAGGCTTTAGTTGATGAAAGTAATCTTTGGCACAGAAGGTTAGGGCACAAAAATATTAAGAACATAAACAGACTTGTGAGACATGGTTTAGTTGATGGTTTGCCTGAAAAGGCTTTCCACAATGATTATTCTTGTGTTTCATGCCTTAAAGGCAAACAACACAAAGTCTCCTTTAAGTCTAAACTTGTGCACTCTAGTTCTAAACCACTTCACTTACTGCATATGGACTTTTTTGGTCCAACTAATATAGAAAGCTTAAATGGTAAATCTTTTTATTTTGTCATAACTGATGATTTTTCTAGATTTACTTGGACTTTGTTTTTGGCTTTGAAAAGTGAATCTGCCACTGTTTTGATTAACTTTATTACCCAAATTGAGAAATAGACTGGGAATGAGGTTAAAATACTTAGAAGTGATAATGGTGGTGAGTTTAGAAATAAGTTGTTAGATGACTTCTGTGTCAATCAAGGGATTACTAGGCAGTATAGTGTAGCTAGAACCCCACAACAAAATGGGGTGCTGAAAGGAAGAATAGAACACTCATAGAAGCAGCTAGGACAATGTTGGTTGATGCTCATTTTCCCATTGCTTTTTGGGCTGAGGCTGTGAATACAGCCTGCTATGTGCATAATAGGGCATTGATCAACAAAATCCACAATAAGACACCTTATGAGCTATTTTGGAATAGGAAACCCAATATTGGTTTTCTTAAACCCTTTGGATGTCATGTAGTTGTACTTGACACCAGTGATGCCTTAGGTAAGTTTAGTGCTAAAGGTGATGAAGGCTATTTTATGGGCTATTCAGTACAGAGTCGAGGATATAAGGTTTACATTAAGAAAGAAAAACGTATACTTGAAAAGGTACATGTTAGGTTTTTTGAAAGTAAACCTAGTGATCCTGAGAGTGGACCAAATTGGTTCTTTGATTTAGAACCTTTATCTAGAACCTTGAATTATATGCTTGTTACTAATCCAGACATTGTGAAAGTGATTTCAAATGTTGTGGAAGAACCAGTTGTTGAAATTTCAGGTATACAGGTTGACAAGGAAGTTGAATCACAAGCAGTCAAATCAGCTCCCATACTTAAGTATGTCACCAATCCTATATGGATAGATGGATTTGCTGTTGCTGCTGCTGCTGGAAAGGAAAAAGATGGTCCACAAGAAAAACATGTTGATGAAAACATGCATGCATCTTCAAGCGCTGACAAAGGAAATTCTGGCGCTGACATGCCAAATTCAGGCGTTGATGGCTCAAACTTTGACAGACCTAGTTCAGGCGTTGACAACTCTTTTGACCATTTATTCTCTTCCAATATTTTTGAACAAGGTGAGCCTTCAGTAGTACATGAGGAGGGTCATTCAGGTGATGATGGAAGAGAATTTGAAGATGATATTGGCAACATGGAGGCTGAAATTGAAGACAACACCATTCTTGAAGGAGGAATACTTACATCTACTATCAAAAATCATCCTTCTTCTCTAATCATTAGTGATGTGATGTCTCCTGTTCAAAAAAGAAGGTCTCATCAGAATCAAGGAGGTTTTATTTCTAATATCCACAAGAAGGTTGATACCCCTCTTGTACAGACATGTTTGTTTGCTTGTTTTCTGTCACAACAAGAACCCAAGAATATTTTTGATTCTCTCAAAGAACCAAGTTGGGTGGAAGCAATGCAGGATGAGCTTCACCAATTTGCTATTCAAGATGTTTGGGAGTTAGTTGATTGTCCCAGATATGTCAGACCTATTGGGATAAGATGGGTTCTTAGAAACAAAAAAGGATGAAAGAGGGATTGTGGTCAGAAACAAGGCACGTTTAGTTGCTCAAGGCTATTCATAAGAGGAAGGGATAGACTATGAAGAGGTTTTTGCACCTGTTGCAAGGATTGAAGCAATAAGGATTTTCCTATCCTATTCTTCTTGCATGGGCTTCACAGTTTATCAAATAGATGTGAAGAGTGCTTTTCTTTATGGCAAAATTTCAGAGGAGGTTTATGTAATGCAGCCTCCTGGTTTTGAAGATTCAGCACATCCAGACAAGGTGTATAGGGTGAAGAAAGCAATGTATGGACTTCATCAAGCCCCAAGAGCATGGAATGGCACATTGTCCACCTATCTGGTGGAAAATGGATTCAAGAGGGGCACCATAGATCAGACTTTGTTCACCAAGAAGATTGGTAAGGACTTTTTACTTGTTCAGGTCTATGTAGATGATATCATATTTGGCTCTTCCAGTCCAAAGATGAGTGAAGACTTTTCCAAGCTCATGACAGACAAATTCAAGATGAGTGCAATGGGAGAGATGAACTTCTTTCTAGGGTTACAAGTTTAGCAGAAAGAAGATGGTATCTTCATCTCTCAAGACAAATATGTAGCAGAGATCTTGAAGAAGTTTGGTTTTTCTTCACATGAAAAACGTGCTAGCACACCCATGGATAGGGAACACCCTTGGGGAAAGATTGGAGATGGATAAGAGGTGGATGTCAGGCATTATAGGTCAATGATTGGATCATTGATGTATCTTCCAGCTTCTAGACCTGACATTATGTTTGTTGTGTGTTCATGTGCACGCCATTAAGTGACTCCCAAAGAGTGTCATGTTTAAGATGTCAAGAGGATTTTAAGATACCTTAGGTGCTATCCCACCTTGGGATTATGGTATCCAAAGGATTCTCTATTAGAGCTTATTATTTATTCAAACAATGATTATGGAGGTGACAAATTTGATAGAAAATCCACAACTGGTGGATGCAAATTTCTTGGGAGCAGGTTAATATCTTGGCAATGCAAGAAACAAAAGTGGTGGCCAACTCTACAACTGAAGCAAAATATGTAGCTGCAGCTGCTTGTTGTGGACAAGTCTTATGGATTCAGAACCAATTGTTGGATTATGGGTATAATTTTATGCATATCAAGATTTTTGTAGACAATAACAGGATCTTATGCATTATTAAGAATCCTGTACATCATTCTAAAACAAAACACATAGAAATTAGACATCATTTTATAAGAGATTGTTTTGAAAAAAGTTTAATACAACCAGATAGGGTTGACACAGAAGAAAGTGTGGCTGATTTATTAACTAAACCTTTTGATGCTGGGAGATTTCAATACTTGGTAACAAGTTTTGGAATGTTCAATCTCACCTAATATGTGTTTTTGGAACTTATTGTAAAACTATGTACAAGATATGCATTGTTATTGGTCTTTGTACAAAATTAGGTTTTCCACTTTATTTGTCTAACACCGACAAAGGTTATTTTAACGCTGATAAGTGTTAAAATGACGTTGACAACAATATGTTAGTTTTGTGGTTTTTGATCTAATTATGCATGCATTTTGAGCATTGTACAAATGGATACAGAGTTGCTAATGGATCTTTGGAGCTTACTTGGAGTGTGTTCAAGTTTATGGATGATGGTTGGAATGTTTACATTCCTATCTTGACATACATTTTTATTACATAATTTATATTTGGCAACTTGTATATCATAATTTAAGGGGAGGTTTAGGAAACCCTTAGGACTTTTTGGGTATTCATATAATACTCTTATCATAATTCTAGATTGTGTCCACTGGTAAGTATGAGTTAGTTTACTAAATCGTGAGGCACTGTAGCATGAAAAGTTGATATACTTTGCACGCTGCCAAGACTTTTTGACCTAGAATTGGATGTGGTCTGTTGGGAGACTTGGGTATGATTTTTATTGGGCTTACCTGGGAAGTTACAAAGGATTTTATGAGATAACTTCGTTGTTAAGAACTTTGGTTAGCAAAGGACACTTGAGGACAATTATGTCTATCTTGCTTAAGCAAGTGTGCATGATTGGACAGTGCTTGCCACCCTATGGTGATTTTCAGTCTATAAGTTATCTTCACTAGGATAAATCACTTTGTTAAGGTCCTTTTTCTTTTATATTATTTTTATTTTTGGACGCTGACAGTTTTCTTTCCAAGCGTTGTTAGGACCAATTTTGACGTTGACATGAAAAAAACCAACATTGACAAGAATATAGTCGTTGGGCGCTGATAAGTTATTTTTGACCGTTGTAAACATTGGGTCCTACCCAGTTATTATTTTTGACAAAAATTTGGGCCGTAATTTTAGGAGTTGGTAACTTTTATTAATGCAAAAGATAAGTTATATATTTTTAAGATTTTAATCATTATATTTTTAATATAACTGCCTCATGTTTTGACCAATCACATGTTTTCACCCCTCCTATATATTTGGCTCATTCCTTTAAAACAGGGTAACTGCTTATTCTTGTCTAACTAAATATTCTCAAACCTTCATCTTCAAAACTTTTATCACAGCTTTCTACATCAATGGCGCCTAAGTTTAAACCTAAAGATTTGGAATTGGGGTTCAGAAGTCAGCATAACATGGTTGCTTATTTGCAAGCTGATGATGCTCTGTTTCCTCAATATAATCAGATGGTTGAGTATTTGAATGCATCCCCTTTAAGGTACGCACTTTCTCATGCTCCACTTATTCCTGTCACACATATTAAACAATTTTGGAATACTATAACTTCCTCAACAGTTAATAATGTGACTACATTGACTGCTATTGCCCATGGGGTTTCATGGGTGGTCACTGAAGCTCTGGTTCGCCAAGCTTTGCATCTTAATGATGCAGATGGTATAACCACCCTACCCATTGGAGAGCTAGAACAAGGACTTCAAGCTTTGGGTTATCCTTTGCTAGAAGATGGCCATTTAAACAAATATACAAAACAAGAATTTCCCCAAGCTTGGAAGTATTTGATACATGTCATTCTTCAATATTTGAGTCCCAAATGTACTACACATAATGAAATCAATCGTTCAATTGGGAGTGCCATTATGTGTATTGCTACTGGGCAAAAATATAATTTTTCAAAAATGATTTTTGATGGCATGTGTCATAACAAGGGTAGCAAGATGACTCTTTCTTACCCAAGGTTATTAGAAATGGTGTTTGATTTACAAAGCTAATACAATAGGGATCACAATGATTTTTATACGATCCTTGTTCAAAAGAAAGCAATTTTTGGGAAGATGAATTCTCCACCTCATAGAGACTTACCTCTTACCCAAGCCATGCTTGCTGTTATTGCAGCAGCACAACCACAACAAGACCCTCAACCACAACCAGACCCATTGCCTGAACAACCACCATCACCCCAACAAATGGAATTAGACCAAGAACCTTTCAACGCTGACACGTTAAATGTTGGCGTTGACAGTCCAAATCCAAAAGATGACACTCTTTTCCCACAAACCCAAACACCCCTGAACCTTCAATCAGACACCCAATCCACTACATCTTCTACTCCACCATAATTTAGGTTAGTAAAACGCCAAAGGACTACTGGAGTGTTCTCCTCTAGTGGTCCTAGCCATGTTGCAGAGAGAACCACCACCACAAGTGTGGTTGGTGACATGTGTGGGGATGGGACTATTGGTTCTGGCTTAGAAGCAGGCCAAGCCAGTCCTAACATAATTAAGACCTCATCCATGCCCCATGAATCTACTTTGGGAGGTCAAATTCCCATTCTAGAGGAGGGCAGATTGGAACCTTACACGTTGTTGGTATTGACGGCGGTTTGCATTAGCTTGCAAAAGCAAAATGCAGACCTTGTACAGATTGTCACAAGTCAGGGCCATGAACTCACTCAATTGAGAGAAAGGCTAGGTGTTTTGGAAACTGCTGAGGCTAGGAGACGACAGACGAGAGTCCTTTCATCAGGGGAGGATTCTTACAAAGGGGAGGAAGTTGCTACTGAGCCATTCAATTTTAGTGACAAAGGCTCAGGTGGTTCTATTGGTGTGAAGATGGCTGAAGCTTTGACCAGTTTGAAGGAGAGGTCAGTTATTGATGTTACACTGGTAACTCCAACGAAGATATCATTTATGGAGATGCTGGAACATGTTTCTAAGCCAGTCGCTGACATTCAGAGTTTAAGCGTTGATAGGAGTAAGTTAGGCGTTGACACTCAGGTTTTGGACGTTGATGGACCTGCAGGTGTGGTTGATGTATCCCAGTCATTAGATATCATCAAGGATGTGTCTCACATGTACCATCAACTTCTTTACCTGCTATTGATGTATTAGATAAAGGTAAAGGGATTATGGTAGAAACAAAAGTTCCTAAGGATGCAACCTAAGTGCAGTTTGATTCTATGTTGGCTGCATAACTTGAGGAAAAGGAGAAGAAGATTGCTGCTATTGAGTCACCATTTGTGGCTACTTCTAAGAGTAATTAGAAAGCAGTGATGATGAGAGTACTGATTCAAGTGTGATGATCATTGAAGATCTAGAGAGGCTTGAATATGGTGATGAGTTGGCTAAGGAGAGGCTTGTAGAATTGAAAAATCAGGTAGATTATGAGATGCCAGAAGTAGTTCAAATGTACTTTTCATGGGAGAATAAGGTTATGGAGAATCCATACATGACCATTTTAGATCAAATTTGGGGTTTGGAGATTCTACTAAGAGTTCAAAGAGATTGCAAGGTGATTTTGAAGTATAAGGCTAGCAAAGTTCTTTCACAGTCTAAGAAGGATAGAAGGGAGCTATACTATATGATACTCAGATGTCATCAAGGAGGATGGACTTTCCATAAGTTGCAGGGTTTGTCCTTTGATGAGTTGGAGTATAGGGCTTATCCCATATGGGCAAGTGTTCAAGAGCAAAACACTATCAGACTTCTTTCAAATGAAAGAAAGGAAGAACTTGTAGAAGAGATTCAGATCCAACAGGCTTTAATTACACCAAGGCCTTTGAAGAAGGGACTTCCAATTGAGTTCCCAAAGAATTTGGATAGATTGAATCCTAGTGAAGCTGTTATTAGAAGGATTATTAAGCTCTCACCTTTGGAAGCTTCACATATGGTAGAGGTATTACCTCATGATTCTAGAAACCCTATAGTTCATTATGAAGAAGATGCAAGTGGGTTTTGGATGATTGGCAGATATGGAAAGGAGGTACATACTTTTACAACTCTTATCTCTTTGTTTGCAAGCCTAGATAGAGAAGACTTGGTAGATCTTTATGGATTGATGAAGACCAAGTATGAGGCTGAAGCACCTACTTCAGTCAATGGAATAAAGATTTGGACCACATTCAATAGAATGTGTGCACCAAGTGATGAAGATCCAATATGGTTGGATCTTGATGATATTAATGGACTTCAATGGCGTCTACATTTAGCATCGGGTGTTTATTATTTGAGTGCTACAAATTTTTCTGAATATCTTCTTGTGGATTGTGAATATCCCATGTCCAAGGAAGTTTTGAAGAAAATGGTGTCAACACAGCTGGAGATGGATTACACAAGTGATGTTGGCAAAGATACAGTTAGGTTTATTTATTTCCTAATTAACAAGTGATTGGTATTAGTAAGAATCCTCCTTGTACTTAGTTTTTATTCAGAAACTTTGTTGGAAATACGTTTTACGTATTAGAAAGGATCGGTCACTCCAACAATAGTATAAGTAGTAGCTCGTAGTTTAGTTAACTTAATATTCAACAAACAAGGCCATGCCAAGCCTACAACATGTGTAGGCCGGCGGCCAAATGTAAGTCCAAGCCCATCTCATGGGCTTGGGTATACAAACCCTCTCCTTAGATGGAGAGGGTGTGGTTTCATTCATTTTTACATATAGTTAATCACTTTCTCTCTCTAAAGTGTGTGTGAAATCATCTATCTTTCTATCTCTTTCTCTCTCTAAACATAAGCAAGATTTACAATATCCTACAAATGGTATCAAGAGCCATGGGATGATTGTATTGTTTATGTGTTTGTGTTCTTGATTTTTTGTGCCTATTTTGATCCATTTCATACGAACCAATTTTTTTTGTGTTTTTTATGGTTTTTTCTTGATACAAATCTTCTACATGGTTGTGGTAGAGATTTGTATATTTACTTTGGCTAAAAACCCAAAATTTTTGGGTGTTTTGATCTTTTTTTAGCTTAAAATCTTAAATTGGTTGAGTTTTGTTCGAGAAAAGTGGGAAATATTCCGACAAAAACCATCGGAAAAGGGTTTAAGTATTCCGACAACTTCTATCGGAAAAGGGTTTATCATTCCGACCATTATTCCGACGGGTATTCCGATTGTGGTATTCCGACACAGGTTATTCCGAAGGTATTCTGATAGAGGGTATTCCGATAGAGGGTATTCCGATAGGGGGTATTTCGATAGAAGGTATTCCGACAGGAGTATTCAGATAGAGGGTATTCCGATAGGTTTATTCCGAAAGAGGGTATTCCGATAGAAGGTATTCCGACAGGATCATTCCGATAGGGAGTATTCTGATAGTTAATTCCGACAGGGGTATTCCTATAGACAATTCCGACAGGGTATTCCGATCAAATATTCTGATCAATATTCCGACGATTTCAAAATTATTCCTTTCGTGTGCAATTTTGACTTGGAATTTTTGGTTTATCGAGAACATAACTTAGGGGATTTCAACATTATTTCCAGGATTTAACACACAACAACAAATACATTTACTTTCTCTCATTGTTCGATCAACTTTAGTAAATCTTAACTTATCGAAACGGAGTACACATTTCTTACGGATAAGTCCATCCTCTCGGGTATGGATAATCGTCCACCAATGTTGGAGAATACCATGTACGAGGATTGGACTTCCCGAATGGAACTTTACATGTTGAACAAAGAGAATGGACATCTCATTGGGGCATCGGTGCTCAATGGACCATTAGATTATGGTACTGTGACGGAAGGTACAGTTACTCGTCCTCGCACAACGGGTGAATTGACCGGAGATATGAAGATTCAAGACAAATGTGATAAGTATGCTACAAACATCATTCTCCAAGCCCTTCCTCCAGATGTCTACAAACTCGTCAGCAAGCATAAAGTTGCCAAAGAGTTATGGGATAGAATTCTTGTTCTAATGCAAGGCACCTCGTTAACTAAACAAGAACGAGAGTGTAAGGTTTATGATACTTTTGATAAGTTTTCCTATGTCCCTGGGGAGACTCTCAATGGCTACTATTTGAGATTTACCCTATTGTTGAATGAGCTCAATATCTAGGGCATGGCAATTCCTACGTTTCAATTAAACACCAAGTATTTGAACACCCTTCCTTCAGAATAGCGTAAGTACGTGACGGATGTTAAATTGGCTAAGGACTTGCATAACACCAGTGTGGATCAACTTCAAGCTTTTCTTCAACAACACGAATGCCATGTGATCGAGGCTCGATTGTCTACACCTCAAGTTCATGATCCACTTGCCATGTATGCTTCTCAACAAAACATGGCTTATACTTATCAACAACCATCATACTTGCAACAGCCACCACCACACACCTATCAGCAACCACAACAACCATCTTATCAACCACTAATGATGCCACAACAAGCATTTCAACAAAGTGTTCATCAACAATCTTTTCCACAGCAACCACCACATCAGACATCACCATCACAAGCCAACATTTCTCCAATGGGCTATACTCCTCAGCAAGGATATTTTCCAATTGAAGCACAACTAGCACAAGCCTTCTACTCCAATGAACTTCCACGAATCCAAGCACCGGTCTTTACTCCAAATGATACGCCAGCTGATGTTCTAAACCATCTCTCTGCCTACTTATCAAAACTTGTTGCAACTAGAGGATTTCCACCAACAAACAATCAGCTCCGCACCTCTTCAAATCCTCGACAACAAGCCACTGTTCAAGATGGTCAAGTACGGTGCAACCTATTCAGGGAAGGCAAAATTCATATGGACCTCCTACAAGGACTGTGAACGCTCAAGCTGTGAATTCTCAAGCTAATGGAAATGGAAGCCCTATTGGTCCTCAAAAGGTTGTG
Organism: Glebionis coronaria; assembly: GCA_025667525.1. Taxonomy (NCBI): domain Eukaryota; kingdom Viridiplantae; phylum Streptophyta; class Magnoliopsida; order Asterales; family Asteraceae; genus Glebionis; species Glebionis coronaria. The sequence goes on from CM046879.1 coordinate 229,357,344, forward strand.
ACTTGCTACAATTTCCGAGGACAAGGTCATATGGCTAGGGAATGCACTCAGCCAAAAAGAAGAAGGGATGCAACATGGTTTCGTGAGAAGAGTTATTTGGTTGATGCTCAGTCTAAGGGAAAGATTTTGGATTCAGAAGAGTTAGCCTTTCTTACAGACCCAGGGGCAGCAGATAATGAAGGCATTGCAGTCGTTTCCACTTCTAATGCAGCTTATCAAGCAGATGATCTTGACACATATGATTCGGATTGTGATGACATTTACTCTGCCCAAGCTGCTCTCGTTGCTAATCTCTCTTACTACGGTTTTGATGTCATTAGTAAGGTACCAACCACATCTAATAATATTCATGATAACCAACATCAAGTTGGGCATGAAAATGACAAGCTCGAACATCATTCGAGAACTAGTAACTCAAATGATGTGGTACCCAATCCTACACATTTGAGTGAACCTCAACAAAATGCTACGACGGGTATGGAATCTTATGCTCAACATGATTTGGTCATGGTACCTAAACATATTATTGATCATATGCATATGGCTCTCAGACAATCCGTAGATACGAATTCCACCCTAACAGCTGAGCTTGCGTTGCATAAAGAAAAGGTCAAAACTTTTGAAATGGTCCCTCAAGCAGAGAAAATAACGTGTTCTGAATTTGACCAATTTCGTTTTGAAAAGATTGAACACTTAAAAGAAATAGAATCATTAAAAGCTAATCTTTCCAATGAATTAAAAGAAAAAGAGTCGGTTGTCAATGATTTTTAGAAACTTAAAATGGATTTCGAAACTCTCGAGTCTAAAAAGTTTGAATCGGAAATTAATGCTACCAAACTTCTTAAATTCAAATAACAACAGCTTTTAAAACAATACGCTTCCACGGTAAAGGTTCATTTTTTAACTAAATCGTTTATAGAACTCGAACTTAAGCGTCTTCAAGATTTACCACCTAATCCCGGTTATGCAAAACAAGCTCAGGAATATATTCCTTGTCTTAATGATGTGACCCTAATTGGCAAATGGAAAGAAGCACCTTATGTTCGTAGTACTGAGGAGACACAGTCACTTGCGGAAGAAACTCATTCTAAAATGCTTTCAAAATTCCATAAGATTGATTATTATAAGCATAATAAAGATCAATTTGATAAAAAGATTCGTATTCGATTACAAAAAGAATTATCTCAATTAACAGCTTTTGTGCCCCAAAGTTTATCAACGGAAAACCTTCCTAGTACGTCTCCTACACTTGTCAAAAAGGATTTAACTAAGTTAATTCCACCGGTAAGTAAGGCATACAATAGTTTAAATGCGGTGCACCAACACTTAGCCGATTTTGACAAGGTCATTGTGGAACGTACGACGGCTTCGGCCATAACGGAAGGTGAATGGAACTTTCAACACACTAGAGCTGCATTTCGAGACGAAATTGTTCCATTTGTAAACAATATTAAAACATGTCTTCGCAATGTCGATCAAGAATTGCTTTTGGAAATAGAAGAAGTTAGACGCGTTTTCAATGAAATGGATGATGCATATGAAAACGGTTTCATTGAAATTGAACGAATTTCACGCCAAAATGATCAGCTTCTAAAGCAAGTGATGTCTCATGATATAGTTTCTGTTTGTGTGAATAAAAGTGTTGATAATGATTCTATTGTGCATAATGTTGAATCTGTGGATAATGTGGTAGATAGTACTTGTCACAAATCTGACGCTGATTTTTTAAAGCTTCAAGATTCTTATACTTCGCTTTCAAAATATTTTGATGAGATCCAAAAGCATTGTATTTCGCTTGAATGCAAGAAACAATTTATTCAAGAGATCCTTGAAACTTCATTCGAAGGTGTTAATATAGATGAGGCAAATTTTCAAAACAATTTTCGATTGAATTTACAATCAAAACAGCGTCAGCCAAGTGACAGTTGCTAAATCTTTGCCGATAGACATAGAGAAATCTAAGAAGCTTAACTGTGTGAACGTACTTGAGGCCGTTGAGAATATTAAACTTGATCTAGATAATCGAGTTTCTAAGAATTTGTCCAAAGTTGATAACTTAAAACAGAAAAATACACAACTCTTCGATTCAGTAAAGCCCGCATGTGCTAATACCACTGCACAGAATCAATCTTTGATTGAACAATTGAATATAAAGTCGGTGGAAATATCTGATTTGAGGGAACAAATTTGTGATAAAAATCTGGCCTTGGCTGAGTTAAAAGAAACACTTCGTACTCTAAAAGGTAAGAATGTTGTGGATAACGCAGCCATTGTCTCAGCATCGTCTTCTAGTGCAATCACAAGGAACCTTATAGCCTTCACACCATTTAATAAGGGACCTAGGACTAAACCATCTCAAACATTCGTCACTAAAGATAAGGCAAAATCAAAACCAGCTTCTAATATTCCCGTGTTGCCTTCTACAGGAGTAAGCACCACTACTAAGGTTCAAAGAGCTAAGCTTAAAAGAAACAAGAAGAATGATAGGATCTTGCCCCCATCTAGTAGTCAAGTGAAGAAGAAAGTAGAAGCCTATCCTAGGAATGTTATTTCTATTTTGAACAAAAAGAATCATGTAGCTAAACTTAAAGGCTCTACGGTTGTGCAGCGTTCTAAGCCTACTGTGAATTCTAATTTGAAATGTTGGAATTGCAATGAATGTATGTTTTTTAGTCGTCATGATTCTTGCCTAATTGACCATGTGAATGAGATGAATGCCCAAAAAAATAGACTAGAAGGGAAACCGACTGGGAAAGTGTTAACCCAAGTTGGTTGGATGTGGCGCCCCACTGGTAGAACTTTCACTATAGTAGGAAATGCGTACCCTTTAACTAGGATCACTCGCACTACAGCGAAGAAAGCGTGCCCTTTAACTAGGAGTACTAAGGCTACCAACACACAAGTGTATCCTTTAACTAGGAACACCAACACTATTGTAGGAACAAAGTGCCCTTTAAATAGGTCTACTCCCACTGTAGTGCCCGCTAATATTCCAAAACCTAAGAAAGTTGGAACAGTAAAACCTGTTAGTGCTAAAACTCACATTAGAAAAGGAAATCTAAGGGTCACACAAATGTTAACAATTCTGATAATTTCATATCTGTATATGCTAACACTCCGGAACCAATAGTTTCCAATGCATTGTCTACTGTTATTATTGAAAACAGGTGGTCCAAATTGTTCTCTGGTATTTGGACTCTGGTTGCTCTAAACATATGACCGGAGATCGCTCTCAGCTCAGAAATTTCGTCAGCAAGTTTCTTGGTACGGTTTGATTTGGAAATGATCATATTACGAAGATAATGGGTTACGGTGAATATCATATTGGGAATGTTATAATTTCAAGAGTGTATTATGTGGAAGGTCTCGGTCACAACTTATTTTTTGTGGGACAATTTTGTGATGCAAACCTAGAAGTTGCTTTTCGAGAGCATACCTGCTTCATTCGTAATTTGGAAGGGGTTGATTTATTGAAAGGTACTCGAGGGAATAATTTGTATACTTTGTCTCTACAAGACATGATGGCCGCTTATCCCGTATGTCTTCTCTCCAAAGCATCAAAGACTAAGTCATGGTTATGGCATCGACGGTTATCTCATCTTAACTTTGACGCTATTAATCATTTGGCGAAGAACGAACTTGTTCGTGGTCTTCCTAAACTTACATTTCACAAGGACCATTTGTGTGCCGCGTGTACAAGGGGGAAGAGCACTAAGAAATCATACAAACCCAAGACTGAAGACACCAACCAAGAGAAACTTTATTTGTTGCATATGGATCTTTGTGGGCCAATGCGTGTTGAAAGTCTTAGTGGTAAAAGATACATCCTCGTCATTGTGGATGATTACTCTCGGTTTACTTAGGTGAAATTTCTTACAACAAAAAATGAGGTACCTAAATTCATCATCGGATTTTTCAAGATGATTCAAGTGCGTCTCAACACTACTGTCCGACGCATTCGTACAGATAATGGAACCGATTTGTGAATCAAATTTTGCGTGATTATTATGAAGAATGTGACAATCCGTCAATTTATGGTTCATATTTTATTCTCAATATTTATTTGAAAACATTATTTTAATGTTATAATATGAATTCACTTATTTTTGAGAAGAAATTTGGATATACGTCTTGAAGTAGCATCGACTACGTCTAGACCGGAGGATTCAACGTTACGTGCTTACGTTTACCTACACCGTTTTGGTGACAGTCCGACAGTTCAGAAAATAAATTTATCCGTGAATATTATTTTGGGATTTTAAATTTGTGTTGGTTCATAAGTTCACAAATTTACGAGAAGAGATTAGGACTTACGATTATAATTTAACGTCCTTTACGACTAAACCGGAAACCTTAGGATTACGTATTTACATTTTCGAACTCCGTTTTTTATGAGACAATTTTTATTAGATTCGTTTTGTGCCGTTGATTCATAATTTATAAAAACGTTTTTCGTAAAACGACCCGAGGGCACACAAATCAAGGAAACTAGAATCGAGGAATACCCGTAAATTAGCGGGATGGGACAAACAAGTTTATCCCACCCCACTATCTAAAGGGACGGCCAAAGGAGGACACCACATCAAAGATGTGGCATCTTTACACACTAGTAGCTTACACTTGTAAGTTAGCTTAACAATTAAGCTTATTTTCGCCCACCAAAACTAGCAAAACCACTAGCCTTTCTCATTTCCACCATTTCATACATGCAAATCAACTCAAAAACTCTCTCACTCTCTCTAACTTTCCGTCCCACTCCACCACCATACACCACCATTTGATCTTTTCTATCCATAAGATACATGTTATCTAGCTATATTATGGAGAAACCTTGAAGCCTTGATTGGTTGGTGGAAATTTTAACAACAAAGGAGGTGATTTTCTTGTGTCCTAGGGCTAATTTCTCAACAAACTTTCTTGGTGATTGATGATCTTGGAGATATATTTGGTGTTCATCAAGTTGTTGTCTTCCAAAAACAAGATATAATCTTGGTTGGTAAAGAAGATCATCCTTTCCATTTCCCTTGTTATTTTTGTAATGATAAAATGTATTTTCTTTCTTGTTGTATATGTATATGATGAATATATGATGATAAAAAATGTTGTGTGGGGATCAAGTGTTGATAAATATGCTTAAAAAGATGAATAACCATAAGAAACAAGGCTAAAATCATGCTTAAATTGTTGGCTGTATAAAAACAGTAAGTAACCAAGACTTAAACTGATAAAATTGCATGGTTGAATTCATTTACAGTAAGTATAAGATGTCATACACATGTGAGAGGTGGCCATACAATGGAATCATCAAAATGAGTGAGATATGATCAAAACAAGATGAGTGTGCTAATCTGAATAGTCTGTTTTGTAGGGACTGTTAAGGATAGTTAGACATAGAATGAGCAGTAGCTATAACTAACTTAATTGTAGCACATAATATGAAGTTCATTCCATCCAAAAATGAGCTTCTAAATCATTGTAGAAGTCTAGATATGATAAAAATGGTGAAGATGAAACTAAAAATTAGATTTTAAAGAATTAATGTTTAATACTATTATATAAGCACTCAAATAATATAGTATAAAATGTGAAATTAAAACCCACTAACTTATAAATTTCATTTATATAAATATGTATAAGGTTAAATAAATGGACACTTTATAAAAATGATAGTTGAATAAGATTTATAAGTTATAAAAACTATAAACATGATTTTTACGACTTTTTCGGCTATTACCGTAAAATTAACGTTTTTCACCGATTAAAACTTAGACGATCAAACCCGTCTAATGTAAAGTTTTTAAAAGTCATATACTGATATATAAGTACCTAATACAAGTAAAAACCGATAAAACCCGAACTATAGTACATACGGACATTAACGAGCTAAGTTAGCATATTGGACTAATAATTTAACTAAATAAGTTAAACACTTATAAAAATTACTTATTGGGCTTAACCCATTTGGGCCCAACATGTAAAGTATAAATACTGATAATACAAGTATAAAATGGATTAATACAAGTTAAAGAACTTATAATAGGCTTTTTGGGCCTAACACATGTAAATAAGTAAAACTAGTAAACTAGTATAAAAGTTACCAATACATAACACTAAAATGAGTAAATAAGAATGTATAAACCCACTTGATCATCATATATATGAAATCATCATATGTATACATAATTGTTATTTTTATAAAGTCATTGGACAAGAGTCTAAGACGAGTATTATTTGTCTAGGTTTCCGTGATTGAAGCACGTACCGTACATCCGAATTGCCGATAACCCGCCTTCCCACATCAACGTGAGTTCATAGCCTCGTACTCTTTTAAATGTTTTCATGAAATGTTTTATAAACCCGCGAGGTATATGACATGTTATTTTTGATAAAATAGGACACCATTTGTCCCGATTGTTTGTTTATTGATTTAGACCCAAATGATTGTATGACCCGATGAATGATTAAATGACCCGATATATGAAATGAAATGGATTATTAAAGTTAGGTTATGTCACTAGAAGTCCCATTAGCATGAATTGTGAACTACTGGGATTTCGTAGACGCTTATGCATATAATAGTACTATTTGGGGACGATCACCCCAGTTCGCGCCTTGACGGTTGATCTCCGTCGTGCCACATTGATTGGTAAGCGAATTTATGTATGAGAAGATTTACACAAGCGTGATTATTGTGACGACACGCTAATTTAGATGGGCAAATGATTGTCGGGTTAGCTACTCGTTGTTTGTTGTAGTAAGGTAACAATGTCATGCGGCTTATAATAATCCAATTAACGAAATACTGCTATACGCACTGAATTACAATGAATTGCCTGACTAGCAATACGGGGTCTTATTATTGATTTTTTTATCGTGTTTTGGTTTTACATAACCATATTCATATAACGATTTTTATTTGGCTTATACAACTTTATAAAACGTATTATATGATGTTTTTAACGACAATGGTTTGTATAATGATTTTGACGGCGAAAGCCTATATTATGATTTTGATAAAGATTTGTATAAAATGACTTTGGCTATTTTATGGCCTATTACAAAGATTTGTACAAAAATGATTTTCGGTAATAATTTTATACCGATGTTATATTGATGGATTTAATTAAAACTCTATGAATTCACTCGGCGTTTTCGCTGACCTTTTCTTTTAACATGTTTTATCTCAGGTACTTGAAGGTAATTCTCGGGAAGACAACAAGAATTCATGGCCCGCACTTAAATAATAATTTCCATTCAAATGCTTTGTAAAACCTGTATAAAATACAATGACTTGGAACCTATGTAAATTTGATATTTATGAATGGAAATGATTTTATTATTAAACGACGCGATTTTTATGCGTTGTCTATGATGTGAGTAATGTGCTATCCCGTAACACCAACGAGTCTTCCGCTGTATTGAATTGTGCAAATTTGGGGGTGTTATAGTTTGGTATCAGAGCTCTCGTTATAGAGAACGAAAGATTTTAAAATCAAGGTCTTGAATAAAACATTTCAAAATCTTTTAACTATAAACATTTTTCTAAAAATGTCTTAAAATCTTTTGACTATAACGGTGCCGAAGAATTCCCGAGTTACCGACATGGCCAGACTGAGAAATGTTATTTTAATATATATATAACTTGGATTATATATATATATATATATATATATATATATATATATATATATATATATATATATATGATGTAATTTGATTACATGATTGTTTGATGATTATTTTAATATTTATACGAGGTATTTATACGACCTAGATTGTCACAAGAAACCCTAAATCCCCTAGTAAATTAATTCAAGCTATTCTCGTAGGAATTCTAGCTATTCTAGATCTAAACCAAGTTGTGGAGATTTATGATCCCAGCAAATGGCTGATACTCGTAGAAAGGTAGATATTAGTTGATTATGATATTAAAGAAGAATTGGCGAGATTAAATCTGATATCGATGTCATGACGATCTTTCCTTATAGAGTGGAGTTTGACAGAACGTTACCACCTGGAAAGGTGTCATCTGATTCGTTGTCACCCAATTCTTAATTTGAAATCGAAAGGGTGAATGTTGCACTTGAGGTTGTCATTGGAACCTTTACCCAAAAGCCTCGTGTCACTAGTACCTTTCCGAGAAGTCTAATTGAATGTGTGAGTCATTTAATACTGGTGACTCATTTGATAATTGTTGTTGTAAGAGCTATAGGATTGGAAATTAAGTGTTGTTCATATTGAGATTTTATTGCCTTTACAAGGCCGAAGAATAAGGTTGTAAATATTGGAGAATGAGGTAGAATATCATATTGAGTATAATTTGGTTGAAACTTAAATAAAGTAAAATTTAACCCGTATGGAATATGAGATTGTTAAGAGGAAGTCGTTAATTCCTGTGATTGAATTATAAGGTTTTAAATGATTGTAGGTTCGTGTTAAGGGTTGTTCCTAGGCCATTGTCCAATGATGAGGATGCCCAGTGTCCAATAAATAAATTGAAGAAATCTTTTTCTGAATTGGGACCGATGGATCTTCTGGGACATATGGAACACCTAATGACTCTTGTAGGTTAGTATTCATTGTGGTATCTTTTAAAAATCCCAAACATGATTTCACTAATAGTTGTCCTTTCCTTAACTTGGGTTAAGCAAAGTTTATTCATTGTCATAAGTGTAGGGGAAGTTTTTATACTTCCATGCTCTTAAACATTGAGGACAATGTTTAGCTTTAGTGTAGGGGGGTCTTCTATCGAAGTGACCTTACCTAGAACTTGTCATTGTCTTGCATGATAACATGGAAAATTGAATTTTCAACATTTTTCAAATTTTTGATCTACTTTGGCCAACAAAAATATGCATTCATAATTTTTGCATCAATCATTTTTGCATAACACATTTGCATTGTATATATTTCTTCTTTATGTTTCATCAAAAATATATAAAAAGAGAAAAAATATAATAAAACATGGTTTTAACAAGTTTAGATTTCTTTGACATATTAGGCCCGCCATGGATATTTTGACTCAACCCGAGTTTGCTTATCTTAGCATTCTCTAGCTAGTATCCTTAACCATGTAGTCCTTCATTGGTCTATTAGGCTAAGCATCCACCAATTTCATTATTTGAGATTTTAAATTTGTGGAGAATGGGAAATGATAGAGTTGAAGCAAGTGTAAAAGGGCTAGATAAACTTCATGATAATTACTTGTGGCTAAACCCTTCTCTTCTTTACCTCTATTTTCTTCGCATGTATATAATTGTTAATAAATAATCAAGTACGGTTTTAATTGGTTTGTAATCTCTTATGCATTTTTGGCTAATCATTTATGGTCGATATGAGTACGTCTTAAGATTCTAAGTTAGCACGTTTTATGTGTACTAGACTTATGTCATGCTCAATATTTAGCGGGTGTTTTTCCTTTTCTTCTTTTCAAATTTCTTTGTGAGGAATAAAGAAAAATAAGAGCGGCTTATGAAAAAAAATGAGTGGCTAGAAAAAAAAAATAATAATAATAATACAAGACTCCCAAGAGGGGCAGTGTGGTGTTAATTATAGTGACTATTGAGTTCCAATATTACCTTGACGGGTTGCGGGGATTCAATAGATTGCTCCAATCCAATATTACCTTGACGGGTTGCGGGGTTGAAGATCCAAAGTCTCAAAAAGATGGCGGATGTAAATTATTGCGTGAGTTTTATTTTCCTTTCCATAGCGAGTGTGTAGCTACTTATGAAAGCATGACGTGAGGATTTTACACATAAGGCGAATGATTTATTACTCTTAAAACGGACTTATATTAATTGTGAGCGGTTTTTCAAGTAATGGATGAGAGGATTACTTAGGATTAAAACCGTGCTTCCTTATTTTTGGATTTTACACTTCTTATACTTCCCACTTGAATAATGACAAATTTGCCCACAAGCAATTTGCTCAAATAATAACCGGTTCCACATTTAATTGTCATGAATAAGTTGATGCACTTTTTACTTGTGAATGCAATGATCCCATTTTTAAGCTTGGTATGGGGAAAGTGAAACTTGAGGGTGATAAATGTCCATGGTACCCAAGCCCTAATCTAAGCCATTGAATTCTTTATGAGTTATTTCCATCAAAACCATTTCAAGAAAAAAAATCAAAAAGATATAGATAGAATTGTATTTTGCTCATTGCATTATTAAAAGTCAAAATCATGCATCATTTAGTTTAGAGTAGTGTAGATGCATCTCATATGGCCAAGGTGGATTAATTATGAGGGAAATGTAAATTTGAGCTTTAATATATAATATTACCTGAGGACATGACAATGTTCAAGTGTAGGGGATTTGATATGAGCTTAAACTCATATCCTTTTATCAACAAATAACCCTAAAACATGAAGCAAAATACCAATTTATCTTGCAAAAACAGTGTTATGTGGTATGTTTGTGTTTGTGTACACTTGTGTAGGTAAAAGGATACATTTTCAAGCAAACAAAGAAAAATCAAGCTCAAATGGATGAAAAAGACAAAAAGGATCAAAAGTATCAAGACTTTGAAGTACAAGGACCTATCTTGACAAATTGCCAAAGTTGAAGGACTAAAGTGAAAATATTGTAAAAAGTCAAGATCAAAGTCAAAATTGGTCAACTATCAAGTCAACAAAGTCAAAGGGTAATTTCTGCTCAAAGATGAAGTTTGGAGGACTTAAAATGCCAAAGGAATGAAGCTGCTAGCTGAAAAATGTAATTTGTCAAAGTATAGGGACTAATTCTGCCAAGTTTGGAAGATTATTACTAGCTCAATCCATGTGACTAAGTGTTGGCCAATGAGAAGAGAGCAAATTAAGCACACGGATCACCAGCTCATGCATTAATTTCCCACTCACAGCCGCCACTCATTTAATAACAAATCATAACAGTGTGATCCGTGTGATCAATTTTCAGCCATTCACATGACGACACGTGGCATCTTCAAGAAGGCAAAAATTTCCCAGGATCGTTTTTGAGCTAGAAACGATTTCATGAAGAAGTATAAACATCAAAGTTGCTCAATTTTGAGAGACGAATTCAATGGTTATCATCAATTAACATGTCATCCACTCAATCAAGAAAGCCCAAATTATTGTTCATACCTGGAAATCACTTAAACAGAATTAGTCCACGTGGAGAGCTGGGATTGGTCCCCACACGTCACCAACCCCAACAATCATCTTTCTCAAGTCTATAAATAGATTGTTAGGACCTCATTTGTAGCAGTTAGTAAAAATTGTAAAAAACACACAATTTCCTTTCCTTTCATTCCTTTTCCCTTTTTAGCTAAACTACTCAAGAGTTTGACACACTCTTGAGTTAGTTAGTTAGTTAGCATACTTTTAACAGCTTTGTAACCAACTTCCATTAATCAAACTTCAAATTCTCATTTCCCGCCAATTCTGTTCTTCATTATACTGTTTATTTCCTGCTGCTATTGGATACTTGTGTTGCTGCATTGTGTTTGTTATGATCATTCTTTGATCATAACTGATTTTGAAGAAGAATTGTAGCTGTGTGTTCAATTCAGTCCAAGTTTTAGTAGATTTGATGATTTCAAGCCATTTTAGCCATGATGATGATTTGTAGCTATTAGTTGATTGTTGATTAGTGTTTGTCTAGTGCTAAGGTGGTGGTTAGCACTTGAATAGAGAGCACAGCGCTCCTCTACTGCTCAGTGGTATCTACATAAGGTGCAAACGCCTCTTGTTTTCAATTCCTCTCAATTGTCAAATGCATGCTACTTTCCCTAGTTAAAATCTTGTTGACTGTATGATCAAAGGTGTTAGGTTTGATTGCTAATTGATTGTAGATTAGATTGTAGCTTAAACTTGCTTTGTTGATTGTGGAGTGTGCTTAGTTTTAGCTTATTGCAGTCTTTTTCAGCCTTAGTTTCTTCATTGAGTTCTAGTTGCTCTAATTGCTTGCTTATAGATTTAAAACGTTCCTTTTTGAGTCTCAAATTTAGTAGCTAAGAGGTTTCATCCAGTCTTAACTAGCTCATTAAAAGTCTTTGAAAAATCTTTCAAGAATTCAGTAAAGGAGGGTTTGGCAACGGATTTTAGACTTAATCATTGTGTGATTTATGTTGATTCAGTTGTTAGAAGTTGGATTTTAAACTTGATTTAGTGTAGTTGGATCAATTAGAGTACATCTTAGCTGTTATTGTTCACTCATAGGTCATTTAGCTCAAGTTGACCTTGTACTCTCTTTGTGCTTTAGTTTTAGAAACTAGTATTTCAAAAACTTGCCAAATTCAAATCATTGTAGCATCTTCATTCCTTAGTCATTTTAACTGAAACTTGTTTTCAAAGCTCAAGTAACATCCAAAGATTTAGTGTTAAGAAGGAAATTCTACAGTTTAAGAAGATAAGCTAGAAAATAGCTTTTTGGTCAAAGTTGAGCAAAGCTCATTTTCTGTAATAAAGTAACCTACTATTTTCACAGTTCTACTAATCCACTTCATAAATTGTTTGATTTTCTTTTACAGAAACGTTTTAAAAGTGTTCATAGTTGATTTTTGAAATTTTCAGCTTTTTGCAAAATCTTGGTCAACGCTGGTCAACGATAAGCTCTTTTCGGCTTAATTCATTTTCCTAGCTTATTACTTGATGAAAATTGTTCTAGTTTGATTTCCCGTTCATCATTTGAATAGCTTTATCAGTTTCAACAAGAAAATCAAGTTGTGATTGTCTAGATTTTGCTGTAGCTTATTTTGGGCTTATTGATAAGTTCTCATTTGCTTATTTTACGACTTTAGCCAAAATCCTTGTTCACACGTAGCTTAATTTGGATTTAAAGTGTTTTGCAACTTGTTTCATTGAATTTGGTTCAGTAATAAGCTCAAACGAGCTTATTTGTTTTCTAAACCCGTTTTTGGCTTAATAAGTTTTTAAAATTGCACTTAGGTCCTCCTTGTTTTAACAGTGTGTAAATTTGGCTAATCTTCCTTATTTTTAGGAATTTGCAAATTGTAGTCCTTTCAGTTTTGGATTTGGTTATATTCAGTTTACAAGTTTGTTAAGTTGTTACATATTAGTTAGTTTGTTATAGAATTTACATATTTGATCCTTGTAGTTTACTGATTTACACTTTTAGTCCCTAGACTTGTTAGAATTTACATTTCAAGCATTTATCTTTCCTAGAATTTACATTTTCAGTCCTTTAAGTTTCATATTTTACATTTTGAATATTACTTGAATAAAAATTTGGTATTTGCAAAATGTTTTACATATAAGTAGGTAATATTTTTCCGTTTTGCAAGGTTTTGTTGAATTAGCAAATAGAATATCCAAACAAGATTAAACAACCAAAAACAGTTAAAAACCCGATATTGGTTGGACTTTCAATTAGCAAGAACTGAGAAAAAACGAACTGCATTATACACAATTTCACACCCAAAACATGAAGTTGCCTAGGGCCACAATGGATGTTCTCCGCTTACAACTCTTTCCACATACTTTATCGCATCATGCCGAGAAATGGTTTGATCGTCTCCCGAAGAATTCTATTCACACTTGGGATGATATGACTCAACGCTTTCTTTCGCGCTACTTTCCACCATCCATGGTCACGAGCCTTCGCAATCAGATCAGCGGTTTCATGCAAGACCCTGATGAATCTCTTTTTGACGCTTGGGAGAGATATAATGTCTTGATCGATAGATGTCCAAACCACAATATGCTTCCCGTCACTTTAATAGATACTTTCTACAACGGATTGACTTTTCGAGATCGTGATACGATCAATGCAGCCGCCGGTGGCACATTCATGAAAAGGAGACCCGAGGAGTGTAGAGAGTTAATTGAGAACATGACTACTCACCACAAGAACTGGGATTCTTCTGCATCTTCAAGGAACAACCCAAGAGTCAATGTTTCCTCTACCTCAGCAAACCCTGAGATGACCGAACTCACCCGCATGATGGCCGAAATGAGCAAAAGTATTACGCTTCTCGCTTCAAACCAACAACAACAACAAGTTAAAGCGGTTGCTAATCCTTGTGAAACATGTGGCGGTCCTCACTCATACACCGATTGTCCTTCGACACATGGAAATCCGGAAAATGTGTATGCTGCTTACGGTAATTATTCACCGGAAAATTACCAAGCTAGACAACAAGGGGATAGAAATCTGCTGAGCTACCGATCCAACAATTACCTTTCACCCGGTTTTTCTCCTCAAAACCAAAATCCCGCCAACAACTACAATAGAAGCAACCAAATCCCACCTCGTGCTTCTAACCCTTATCAACACCCACCCATTAATCTCGATGTTGACACCATCATGAGAACTCAAGGTGAGCAAATCAAGAATCTACAGAGCCAAATAATCAATTTGAAAGGAGATATCTTGAAGCAAGGTAATGACATCAAAACTGAGGTTCGTGATAATCTTCAATCCTCCTTCATCACTCAAACAACTGAATTAAAGAATCTGTTGGCTAGTTTCTTGCCCGAAGCTCAACCTTCTTCTTCTTCGGGTTCTCTACCTTCAAACACCGTCACTAATCCGCGAGCTAATGTGAGTGCTATAACTACGCGTAGTGGAATTACCATTGTCGATCCACCTATCCCACCACAATCATTTACACCTCCTCCACCACCATGTATCCCTACTCCTCCTACACCTAGTAGTAGTGCACCATTACCGTCTCCGCCTCGTCATGACGATGTATCTCGGAAGGACCCTTCAACATCACAACCTTCACCGACTACACCTTCACCTAACCCTTATCAACCTAGAATCCCATACCCTTCTCGCATAGGCAAGACCAACGAGCTAACCAAGAATGACTGTCAAGTATCGAAATATGTGGATATGCTATCTAAAATGACCATCAACATTAGCCTTGTTGAAGCACTTTGCCACATGCCGAAATTTGTCAAAGCATTCAAGGAATTGCTTAGCAAGAAAGAGAAGCTGATTGAACTCGCCAACACACGCTTAAATGAAAACTGCTCTGCAGTTCTTCTTAGAGAACTTCCGGAAAAGCTTGGAGAACCCGGTCGTTTTGTGTTGCCTTGCGTGTTCAACAAAACTGAAGAATTTACTGCCCTCGCTGATCTCGGGGCTAGTATTAATTTGATGCCACTGAGTGTTTGGAAAACACTATCATTAGCCGATCTCATTCCAACAAAGATGACTCTCGAACTTGCAAATCACACTCTCGCTTACCCCGTTGGTATAGCCGAAGACGTGTTCATCAAAGTTGGCACGTTTACTTTCCCGGTCGATTTTGTCGTAGTTGATTATGAAATGGACCCTCGTATTCCTTTAATACTTGGTCGGCCATTCTTGAGAACCGGACGAGCTTTAGTAGATGTGGCCGAAGGTGAGTTAATCTTACGAGTCGGGGATGATTCAAATGTTTTTAAAATGGGGAAGCTTACAGGAAAATCCTTTGGAGGCCGAGAATCAGTGAATATGATAAATGTGCTCGATGACTTTACCGTCTATGACAATCCTCTATTCGAGTCTTCCACTGATAATCCACTCTTTGAAGATAATGTGGATGATTCTCACTCTACTTTGGACGCTTCTCCCATTTATGATTCACCATCGGTCTTTGATGCTTATGATGATGATGATTCTAGCTCAGACTCGGATGATTTTGATGATTGTACTTTTGAGTATCCCGAGCTGCCCACTTTCGATGATTTTGATGAGGCTGATACTCTCTCGAGCGATTCTTCACATGCTGAAGATCCTCCGCCATCACTCGATCCTACTTTGGACGATTATTCATTTGAGGAAGATTTCTCTGAGTTTCTCAACACATACTTCCCTCATGAGAGTGATGCTCCTCCTTATGATTTTGAAGATTATCGTCTTGATCCTACTTTGGATTTGAAGAGCATTTTGTCAAAGGAGAAGAAACCGGTCGACACCGAAATCCATTGCACTTATGATTTAACACCTCTTTGTCCCACTTCTAAGGACGAGGTTGTGCTTCTTTGCGGATCTTCTTCACACTCGGCTGAGCCTGAGTGCTATTTTCCCTTGAAGGAAAAGGTGTTCGACCCCGGTATTGAAGTCTTTAAGCCATCTTAGTATCCACCTGATGAAATAAAAGGAAAAATCTTTGGAACCATTGAAGACATGCTTGTACCACTTCATCCTTGCTTCTACTGTGCTCCATCACTGCTTAAGGGAACCTTGCCTACTCTTCTTTAGCTTGCCTTGTTCGCCTTAAGCTCTTGCTTATTGATGGATGAAAACTATGTCTTTGATCCTGGTGGATATGTTTCATGCTTCTTCCGTTGATGATCAAGGTCGAGTCAGGATCACGACTCGATTAACAAAAACCAAGCGCTTCTTGGGAGGCAACCCATGCATCTATCTTTTCGCTTTCTTTACCATAAGTGTAGGGGGGACCCTTTGGATTGCTATTTCCTCTCCTCACTTCTTAATCAGGGATTCGAGCTTCAATGATCCACTCTTGATGATTCTTGACGACCCGTGATTCCGTGTTCTACTTCTTCCCGGTTCTATCCTAAACTCTTTTCGATTCACTATTTTATAATTTCTCAATATTACAATAGGAATCTCTTTAGTTGTCTTTTCCTTAGCGAGTTTTAAACAACGTGCACAATGTCCTAAGTGTAGGGGAGTTTACTCCCACATGCTTAAACATTGAGGACAATGTTTATCTTAAGTGTAGGGGGGACTTCTATCGAAGTTAAGTGGTCTTTTCCTTGTATTTGTCCTCATTTTAACCGGAAAATCAATTTTTCGACATTTTTCAAAATTTTTGATCTATTTTGGCCTATTAGTTTTTCCTTTTATATAGTTATTTTCTTTCTTTGCTAGAATAAATGTTTAATAAGTGGTTTTAATTTTCAAACGTTGTGAATCTTTTGACTCAATCCGACTTTACTCTAGCTAGTATCCTTAACGTGTTTAAGTCAAGTTTTGCTAGGCTTTTATATAGGGAGCTATAAAACGCGAAAGTCTTAACTCTCACGGGTTAAGAACAAGAACTTTTCGCAAGTTCCTATAATTGATCCTAGAGAGTCGTTTATCAAGGGAACTTTAAGATGCGAGTTCTAAACTTGAAAGAGTCTAAGAATTTGCAAGATCCTATAGGCGACTCGAAAACCCAAAACTTTGATTTAATAGGCTAAGTATCCACGAGTCTCATTACTTGAGATTTTAAATTGTGGAGAACGAGAGATGATAGAGCCAATTATAAGTTCGGTATTCTTTCATGAAGTTATGTGAGTTAATTATAAGCCTATTCTCCCATCGCTTGCTAATAATTGATCTGCTAATAAATAAGGTTGTACGATTTGAAAAGTTACTTAGCTTCTAGCCCCAGATCGTTTAAAAGTTGCTCGGTATGGATTAGAGTTCATAGCCAAGGCATAACTTATTGAAGCGGGACGCGAAGATTGGCGAGTCCGAAAAGGCCCTAACAAGGCATGAGGGCTATATTTTGTTGCTAAAGATCCAAAGTGATGTGAAGAATCATTTATCGAAAATCAATATGAAGGATCGAGACACACGACGTAAAGCAAAACTCCCTAAAAGTCATGGAGAAGTGTATCCGAAAAGACCCTAACAAGGTATGAGGATAAATAGATCCAAGTCATAAAAGGAGGCGGATCGTTGTATATCAAAGTCCAAAATAAAGATTGGAGAAAAATGAAGAAGTCGTGGTCCAAGTATGAATCTCTCAAAACTTCAAGTGAAGAAATTCCATTATGAAGAGAAGACCATTATTTCATGAACGTCTCTCAAGGTTTGAAGTATGAAGTCGCTGCCAAATATCGGTCCGAGAAAGGTCTCAAATCGCGAAGCGAGTTATGCCAAGATATGAACTTTATGAGGTCCCGAGAAGCAGTTTTAAAAGATTTGGTCCTTTAGCTAACTATTGATTAAATCGTTCACTTTATTTTTGGACTAAATAACTATCTAAATAAGTCAAAAATGCATCTTCGTGATCATTCAAGACAAATAATAAAATATAAGAGATACACCTAGGAATAAGGGAGTCTAAGTAAATAATTGGCCCACATGAGTTCGTGTTAGTCTATTAACTTATAATAACAATGATCTCGTTTTTAAGCTTGGTTTGGAGAAAGTGAAAACTTGAGGATGATGATTATTCATAACACTTTTCAAAACCCAAGGTATGCTTTTAATTTCTTTATTTTGTATGTCTTTAAATTTTCTATCTCTTTAATAAAGGCCAACGTGGATTGATTATGATGAAAAGTGTAATCTTGTTTTGTAACTAATGCATTGCATGAGGACATTGCAATGGTCAAGTGTAGGGGATTTGATAGGTGTGTAAACACCCATCTTTTCTACCACTTAATTACAATAATAACCGGACCAAAACGTGTATTTTATGTCTTTTATGTCGGAATTATGCGTGGTTTGTGTTTTTGTTGTGATTTAGGATGAAAAGGTGAAAAGTGGAGAAAACACGGACATTCACGGGCATTTACGGACTTTTATTGAAGAAAAGGATGAAAGACGAAGTCAAGAAGTCAAGAGTGCAAAAAGAACGGAAGTCGACGACGAATTCTGAAGATTTATCGAAGAAAAAGTCAAAAGACGGAAGTTTATCAAAAGCCGAAGAATTCAAGTCTATTTTATTGAAGAATTTAAAGATGAGTTCGAAGAAATCCCGAAGCCAAAAGTCCCTTAAGTCCAAGTTAAAAGAAGATTAGAAGAAACGGACTAATGACGCAATTAATGAAGAATTAAGAAGAAAGGGACTTAATCTTGCAATTAACAAGAAAGGAAGGAGGGGAGGAAGCATCCTTAATCCTCCCCTATATATAGATTAGGATAGTTATCATTTCACTCTTGTTGGCTAAGTGTGACAATTAGTCTTCCACATTTAAATACCTTGTCATTTAATTTCTTGTCAATTTAATTACCTTGTCTTGCACCTTAATTACCATTTAATTCCAAGTAAGTTTTCATTTTAATTCTTGTCAAATCTTTATTTTATCTTGTCAATCTCTTATCTACCTTTCTTATTCTTTGATTCATGTGTTTATGTTATGTTCATGTTCATGCTTTTATTTTGATCCAAGTGGTGTTTGATTATTTTGGTTAAAGTTGTTTGATTTCGTGTTTTAAATTGTTTGTTTATGTTATCTATTGATCTCGTTACTGTTTAGTTTAAATCGTTTGTGTTATTTTGATTAATTTTTGGTTATATCTGCTATTTCTGTATCTCCTTGTTCTTCGGGGGTGTTTGCTTTGTTTCTGATCTTTCCAGGAAAAGTTCTGAACCAAGAAGGAGGGAAAGTGTTCATTCGGAACTTCTAAAGTTCCGAATCAAGGCTTCATCCGGAAGATTTGGGATTAGAAAAACTTCCGAACCAAACTTGTTCATCCGGAACTTTCAAAGTTCCGGACGAAGTGAAAACTTCCGAACCAAAAGTATTCATTCGGAACTCCAAAGTTCCGAACCAAGGGTTTCATCCGGAACTTCTCAAAAGTTCCGAATCAACTCAAAGTTCCGAATCAAGGACCAAGTTCCGAATCAAGGCTTTTCATTCGGAAGTCATAAACTTCCGAGTCAAGGGTGTTCATTCGAAAGTTCTAAACTTCCGAATCAAGGGGCTTCATTCGGAAACTTCTGAATCAAGGGTGACAAAATACTTCCGAATCAAGGCAGATTTTACAAGTTCCGAATCAGTAAAGTTCCGAACGAAGGATTGTTTTGGATAAGTGACATATTCAGATCAATTAGTTCCGGATCAAGGATTTTGGTAATATTCCAAGTAAAGAAGAATCATTTCAACCGAAGGTGACATTTAGGACGAGTGATTATTCCAAACGAAGGTTTATTCCGAATGAGCTGTATTCAGGTTCTTATTAGTCTTTGTCTTTTATTTTTATTTTCAAGCTTTATTTTTCCCGCCTTTATTTTAATTGCACTTTAAGATTATTTGCCTTAGTTTTATTTTAGATTTGCCTTAGTTTTAGTCGCACTTTAAGTTTGCCTTAGATAGATTTAAGTTTACGTTATTTACTTTAGTGCCTTTTAATTTCAGTCACGTTTTTAAATACTTGCACCTTTATTTTAATTAGACTTTGATTTACGTTAACAGCACTTTTACTTTAATTGTTTTGCACCTTTTACTTTAAAACACTACAACGACATATCTTTTGATCACATCAAAAACAATAGAGTCACACATAGAAAACACTAGTTTTTCAATTCGAAGAGACATACTTAAACGAATATTTTTTTAACTTGAGTAAAAGCCTAGTTATCAGTCATTGAGAACGAATCTTGATGAGAGTACTGTGTACCACCCCAATCGAAGGGACGAGGTAAAGTAACGATACAAAAAACTATAAGTGTTATTTTATGTTTGAATGATTGACCTTTGGTAATAAACTGTAAAATCGTTTTCCTTTGGAGAGATTATCATTGATAGTTATCGTATTAGGATCAAGATCGAATCTTGTGAGGATATATATTAGAGCATCTGTAAGCAGGAGTTGGGATGAAGACACCCGGCATACACCCATTGTGAGTTGGAAATGTCTTTTAGGACCTGAAATGATTATTGAAATTAGGATCTGATTATTGACTGCCGGTAGTGGGCAGGAGGTTATGTGAATATGAAATATAGATCTTGAAGTGCCAGATGAGTAGCGAAGTTATGCCAAAAATTTTAACCATGGAAAAATGAATTGATGATCTGAAAGATCATGGGATATAAGTCCCCGTTGTATGGGACCATTGAGATGATGTAAAAGATTGGTTTGAAAGGCATATAAGCTGGATCTACCCTAGGACTTCAAGAGATGCGTGAATTATGTTTCGTATATCGAACTTGATGAAATGTCTATCAAGTAAGAATCTGATTGTTTCTTAGTAAAGTTTAGATCGGCGAAAAGTTGCATTCATCAAAAACCCGTGAACATCATGGATAGAGAAAGTAAGTCAACATTAAGCCTGATCTTATTTCCGTAGTTATGTTTGATGAAACTCATGTATTGTAATGAATTTCACTTGTGAGAAAAGACCGAATGTGGAGGAAATACCCACATGGCTTTAACTCTATAAGAAGCGAGTAGTAAGATAAGATGATCTTTGAGGACAAAGATCCTGTTTAGGGGTAAATGTTTTGACAATCCGTCAATTTATGGTTGATATTTTATTCTCAAGTATTATTTTAAAACATTATTTTAATGTTGCATTACGAACTCACTTATTTCTGGGAAGTAATTTGGATTTACGTCTTGAAGTAGCATCGACTACGTCTAAACTGGAGAATTCTACGTTACGTGCTCACGTTTACATACACCGTCTTTGGTGACAGTCCGACATTTCAGAAAATAAATTTGTCTGTGAATATTATTTTGAGATTTTAAATTTGTGTTGGTTCATAAACTCACAAATTTACGAGAAGAGATTAGGACTTAGGATTATAATTTAACGTCCTTTACGACTAAACCGGAAACCTTAGGATTACGTATTTACGTTTTCAAACTCCGTTTTTGATGAGACAATTTTTATTAGATTCGTTTTGTGTCGTTGATTCATAATTTATAAAAACGTTTTTCGTAAAACAACCCAAGGGCACGCAAATCGAGTAAACTAGAATCGAGGAATACCCATAAATTAGTGGGATGAGACAAAACAATTTTTGCCCCACCCCACTAACATGGCACGGCCAAAACATTGACTCAACACCATGAGGTGTCAAGTTTGTAAGCTTACTAGCTACACTTGTTAGCCTAAGCTTAACAAGTAAGCTATCCAACAAACAAAACCATCTAACACTAACCATTTCTTCATTTGTACATGCAAAACCACTAATCCTCCCTTCCTCTCTCTCTCTCTCATTTTCGTCCCACAATCCTAAAAAACAACCCTCATTTGATCTATTTTAACCATAAATTCATGTGTTATTCATACACATGATGATGCTCCTTTGAAGTCTTGAAGATTGGAGGTGATTCTAACATCCAAGGAGGTGATTTGGTGATGTCCAAGGGCTGATTTCTACATGGAGTTTACAAGTATTTGTGGCCTTGAAGATTGGTGTTGATCTATCACAAGTTCTTCCATCAAAATCCATGTCTTAATCACAACCTACATCATCTTGGTGGTATAAAGATTGTTCTTCCCATCCTCTTGTTATTTTGATTATGTAATCTTGTAATTTTCTTATTTATGTATATGTATATGATGATGAATGATGATTAAAAATATTATGTGGGGACTTGGTGTTGATAGATTTGATAAACATGGGTAAAAAGATGGAAAAACCACATGTAAAAATGGTTAAATCATGGCTAAATTAGGAGGCTGTATAAAACAGTGAATACTCTTATGATAAACTGATAAAATGGCTTGGATAGATTAATATGCAGTAAGCTATGAGTCTTGTACACATGTGAGAGTTGTCCATGCAATGGAATCATAAAAATGAGTGAGATATGATCAAAACAAGTTTAGAGTGCAAATCTGAGTACACTGTTTTGGACGAATTTTATAAAATACTTAGTGATTGATTCATCAGTAGCTATATTGGAATAAAATGAAGCACATATCATGTAGTTTCTGTGATAAAAATTTGGGGTTCTATCTCCATGGAGAACTCTAGATATGATCATTTTAGTAAACTAGATTTTTAAGACTGATTTTGTGAAATTAAAGTTTAATATTATTATATAAGCACTCAAATAAATATAGTATAAAATGTAAATTAAAACCCACTAACTTATATGTTTCATTTATATACAAATGCATAAGGATAAATAAATGGACACTATATAAAAATGGTACTTTGGTAAGTTTTATAAGTTATAAAAACTATATACTAAGTTTTACGTCTTTTCGGCTAAAATCGAAAGATTAACGTTTTTTAAATAAAACTTAGATGGTTGGACCCGTCTAATGTAAACTTTTATAAACTCACATACTGATATATAAACATATATAACAAGTAAAAACCGATAAAACCCGAGCTTTACAACATATAGACATTAACGGGCCAAAGTAGCCTTAATGGACAATAAACCCGACTAATTTGGTAAAACACTTATAAACTTATTTATTAGGCTTAACCCATTTGGGCCCAACATATAAAGTATAATACTGATAATAAAAGTATAATTGGGCTAATGAATAGTATTGGGCTTGTAATAGGCCAATTGGGCCTCAAAATGTAAACAAGTTGAACAAGTGTAACTAGTCTTGAAAATTTCCAACACATAACACTAAAATGAGTAAATGAGAATATATAAATCCACTTGATCATCATATATATATATATAATCATATGCATACATAATTGTTATTTTTATAAAGTCATTGGATAAGAGTCTAAGACGAGTATTATTTGTCTAGGTTTCCGTGATTGAAGCACGTACCGTACATCTGAATCGCCTATAACCGCCTTCCCACATCAACGTGAGTTCATAGCCTCGCACACTTTTAAATGTTTTTATGAAATGTTTTATAAACCCGCGAAGGAGATAACATGTTAGTTTTTATAAAATAGGACACTAGTTGTCCCGATTGTCTGTTTATTGATTTGGACCCGAATGATTGTATGACCCGATGAATGATTAAATGACCCGATAGATGAAATGAAATGGATTATTAAAGTTAGGTTATGTCACTAAAAGTCCCATTAGCATGAATTGTGAACTACCGGGATTTGATAGACGCTTATGCATATAATAGTACTATTTGGGGACGATCACCCCAGTTCGCGCCTTGACGGTTGATCCCTGTCGTGCCGCATTGATTGGTAAGCGAATTTATGTATGAGAAGATTTACACAAGCGTGATTATTGTGACGACACGCTAATTTAGATGGGCAAATGAGTTTCGGGTTAGCTACCCGTTGTTTGTTGTAGTAAGGTAACAAGGTCATGCGGCTTATAATAATCCAAATAACGAAATACTGCTATACGCACTAAATTACGATATATTGCCTGACTAGCAATACAGGGTCTTACTATTCATATTATGTTCGTGTTTTGGTTTTTCATAACCATATTCATATAACGATTTTTTTATTCAACTCTATACAACATTATAAAACGTATTGTATGATGTTTTTAACGACAATGGTTCGTATAATGACTTTGAAGGCGAAAGCCTATATTATGATTTTTGACAAAGATTTGTATAAAATGACTTTGGCTATTTTATGGCCTATTACAATGATTTGTACAAAATGATTTTCGGTAATAATTTTATACCGATGTTATATTAATGGATTTTATTAAACTCTATGAATTCACTCGGCGTTATCGCTGACCTTTTCTTTTAACATGTTTTATCTCAGGTACTTGAAGGTAATTCTCGGGAAGACAACAAGAATTCATGGCCCGTACCTAAATAATAATTTCCATTCAAATTCTTTGTAAAACTTGTATGAATTACAATGACTTGGGACCTATGTAAATTTGACATTCATGAATGGAAATGCATTATTATTAAACGACGCGATTTTTAAGCGTTGTCTATGATGTGAGTAATGTGCTATCCCGTAACACCAACGAGTCTTCCGCTGTATTGAATTGTATAAAATTTGGGGGTGTTACAGCTAAGGCTAACATCAAGCCAAAGGTTGATACCCCACAAGTTAAAATTTTCTCTGTGCCTATTAAACAACCTAGTAAGAAAAATGCCTGTAAACCTGTCTCAACAGACAAAGTGAACACAGCTGAAAACTCCAATGAGGAACGCCTGTTGTCTTTGATCATAGAAGTTGAACTTTTAAAAGAACATATTAAGCCTTCCGGTGAATGCTCTACTTCCTTTGCATCAAAGTAAATCCTAGGCAAACCCACAGCTGAAAAGTTAATCAAACCTTACCGTAATATGTGCAAAAACTCTCATCACATGACCATAGACAATGATGAGCAAATGCTATAAAGAAATCTTTGGCTGTTGCTAGAGGCAGACCACATGCTTCTCACATGAGTAGAAGACCTCCTGCTGTATACAGACCTTTCTGTGACAACCACGGTTTTGAGGTTCGTCACTTAGTTTTATTTTTGTGCATATTTCGTGAAAGTGTGTGTGTCTTTATGTGTTTATGTGTTATTTGGTGTGAACAAAGTGTGGTTGGGACATCGTTTTTGGGTACGGGGTACCTTGTGAGTGAAACGATGTGTGATGTTTTTCATGTTCATGAGGTCACAAATCAGTGACTATGAATTATGATGGTGTTATTTAGTGGTTTACGTATACGCATATGTATTATAGAAAAATCGTATTTTTATGATTTAGGGTTTTGCATTTAGGGGTATCGGATGAGGTATTTAGTCACAGGAATAATTTACGGGATGGTTTTAAGTCTTTTAGGACTTAGTTATATAGTTTATATGATATTCTAATAGTTCTTATAAAATTCTATATTTTTACGTCTTTTACGGTATACGCGTATATATGACCAGTTTTACGGTTTAGAGGTTTTGGAGGTTTTAGGAACTATAATAAATTAAGGTAATTTAAGGAAACATTAGTAGTGTAATAATACATAATAAAAAAAGAAAAAAGAAAAAAAATATATATATGGTATGGTTTAGGACGGCTGGAAAAGAAAAAAAAAGGAAAGAAAGAAAAAAAAGGAAACATTGTATTGGGCTAGGATTAGTATGTTAATTATATAAAACATTGTTATAAACCAAAACACATCATAAATCCTTGGAGAAATAAAAGTCTAAGGTTCATAGAGATTTTTTAGGGTTTCATTGGTTTTTTTTTCATCTTCCATTATTCTTAAGGTAAAAACCTTCAATCCCTTTTCAATTTAATTGTTTTTAATTCATTCTTAATCATTATATGATGGATTTAGGTTAGGGTTTATTATAAAATATGTTAATTAATGATAAAATAATGATTAGATTAATTAGGGCTTGTAATTAATTAATTTAAATAATTAGGTTAGTTTAATTAAATTCGTAACTAAAAACTGGTCACAATTTTAAGCTTATTGTTTTTATCATATCTAGAGTTTTAGAAACATTCATTACACGAACCAAGTATCCCTGAAAAGGTATTTGAGTTGGCTTTTGAATACAAGAAACGAGGAATAATTGGAGGTAGGGAAGTGGGTCAGAAACAAGTTACAACAGTCGGAGGTCAAAATAGTTTTTAAATCATTCGGGTTTAATTTAATGTTTTGAGGTGGTTAGGGTACTTAGGAGTACAATCGTACTTTGAAACGAACATGAGAGTTATTTTATATGTTATATAAGATATCTGAAAAAGGGTAATTAATTGGGATAGTGGAAGACCCTCTGATCATAACAAACATTTCATATGTTCAAAATCGGTAAAATCTGGCTAGGCGAAAGTATATGTTGTATATCGAGGACTTAAACTTAGCTTTGATGTTGGGGAAAGGGCTGAGATTTTAGCTAACACATATAAGTTTATGGGGTTTTTATTCCAAGGAATGTGGTTTAGGTTTGGTGGGCGTTTGGCTCATAATAAGGAGTATGAAAATCAGGACTGTTTTGGGTAAAATGTTAACAGGACGGGTTATGAACTTAACTAAGTTAAGGGCTTTATAGAGGGGTATAATGGGATGCTTATGACATATAAATGAGGTTAAGTTGTAGTAGGAGGTTAGATATCCATCATAGATTGATGAGCCATTTTGGTATGTGGTTCATGTCATGATTGTATATCTTTGTATGTTTAGATTTTCGCTAGAACACAGATATTTGGAAAATCTTGATCAGGTGAGTTTCATAGTACCATGTCTTTTTAATAATTTTGACTTCCAGATGGGATGGAAGAGAAACTTATGGTTTTGTAACTTATGTTGTGAATGTTTATGATTGGTGATGGACTTGTGTATACTTATGTGATTAACTGCTAATTGATTCATGATTGTTTTGTGGTTTGACTTGGTACCAATGGGATGTTGACAAGGCGGGGCCTTGGGATTGGTTCATAGGTGTATGGGCGCCTATGGGACCATGGTGATTGGTAAGGCTGGGAGCCTTAATTGTGGTGAATGGTTAAATCTTGAATATTAGTTGTTAATGCATAATTGTAGCACATTGTCCATATGTTCTTTTATTGATGGTTGTTACTCACAGCTTATAACTGATTTGGCGTTGGAGTCTAAACCTATGACTCTCATCAACTTTATGTTGACGTGTTTTAGTGTCTCTTTCAGGTTTGAATGTGGTTAAGCATGAGAATAGGAGTGGCTAGCTTTGGAGGCTTAGGATTGCATTTGGAGGAACCCCCTTTCCTCTTAGCCTTTATTTTATGTTTGAATAAGTGATACATTGTTGACACCTATATGTTGATGTGTGTATTTGTATGTATTTGGTAAGGGGGTGGACTTGTTACCTACTTACATATACGCCTACATTGTTTGAGATATTGTCATGACATTGTGTCACCCATTTATGATATTTCCATTTCATTTAGTTATCTCTATCGACACGCTATTGTTGTGATGATATCCATACGTCGCGCCCCATATTCCGCCATGGTGGGGTGTGACAGAATGGTATCAGAGCCAATGGTTATAGAGAATTAGGTTGCCTAGTCTATAGCTTAAGGGTCCTCGCATATAGGCGTCATAGGAGTATGTGTGCATTTGATATTAATTGAGGTTTTTCTGGATGTTATTGGTTTTTACTTGCGATATTTGTTAAGTTTTGACTAGTATGGGTTGAACCATAGTAGTTCGTACTTAGCCACGTGTTATTTTCTTTTCGGGTTATGACTAGTGCGGGTTGAACCATAATCATCCACGCTAGTCATTGTTGTATTTTGTTTAAATTGTACATTATAGTACATAATTTGGTACATGGTAGTTTCTGTCTTTTGTTGAGTTATTTTATGTACCTGAGGTATAGTATTTTTATTTTGATGTTTAAGTCATGTTCTCTAGGAATCATGTGGTGGTTCGAGTTACTAGGAGTATGTGGATTGGAAGGATTTTAAGTTGTTTCCACACTGATGGACGACTGACTTATAATTGATAATGTTTTCATTTTGGATTTTGTCTATGTTGTTTTAGCTAGACTATGGATTTCTGTATTCCAAGAGTTTAACTATGTTATTTCAATAGTTGAAGTTTTGGACCTTATTGCTTATGTGGTTCTATGCTTAGGTGAGTTGATGGATTTATGTGTTGTGTGTTGTATTGATTCTTATAAGTGTCATCATAGGAGGGAGTGCATTGGGGAAAGGGTAATTGTATAAGTATGGTAGCCAGCATAGTTATACAAGTATCACAACTTTAATGGATTCCTAAGTATGATTGCATGAAAGAGGATTAATACATGCGTGTATAGTAGATGTTAGACGGATTTGAGTATATGTATCCTAATATGCCTATATATGTATGATCCCCTACTATTATTGATTGTATCCTTAGAAGGGTGGCTAGCTCGCTTCTTTTTAGATATTCAACCTCCGTTGTAGCGTATTCTTCGAGTTTCCTATTTCACGTGTCCGTTTTAAAATGGTGTTTTTGGTGTTAAATCTATTGAAATAACTTGGGATTTCTTTTGGGATAATGAAATCTTTTGTGTTGAGTCTTACATTTCTTTTGGTCGGTATATATTGAAAAAAAGACTTGGAAATCTAATATCGAGTTAGATAGTTGGTTGTATTCAGTAAAATAAGGGTAAGGTGTAGGAGTCGTATTTGCAACAAGATATAACATAAGTTTTTTTTATGTAATCAACACTTATTTATTTCAATTTCTAAAATACTTCCTTTAAAAATAAGGTAAAATAAAATTTTCTTACTTAGATATTTCATATAAGTGAGTATAACCGATCAATGTTATTTATAATTATTTATTCAAGACTATGCTGAGTTCATGACAATTTCACGTACATTTATTTCTTTGCATTTAAAAAGGATTACGTTAATCACATAGATGATTCTGTAGTTTTTAAAACAACTAATATACAAATTATTTTGGTCATAACTTATTCGTTTTTAAAGCTTTTTGAGTGATTCAAAAGCCTAAAATTATGTACTCGGAACGTACTTTTACAATATTCAGAATGTATAGTCATTGGAGGACATTAGCTTGGTCGAAAGTTTTGTACAAGTGTCGGGTTCAAGGTTGAGTTTTTAATAGTAGTTTTAAACTTATGATTTGGGATGTTCGGGGTACCTAGTCTTTGAATTGAGTCTTGAGATCATCTAGAGGGTTGTTGTTTTCAAAGATCATTTTGAATTGATACATGTTTCGGGTTTGAGTTTTCTCTTTGAGTTTTTATGGTGTTGGTCTGTTTTAACTCGTGCACGTGAAATGTCGATAGATATCCGTGGGTTTGATTCGTTGATCGTATTTGGTGGATTCAGGATGTAGTTTTGGATTCGTATTGATTGGGAGCGTTAAGGTAGTCATATGGAAGACTTGGTTGCGCCTACATGATTAAGTAGGTGGCCATGAGAAAATGGTTGAAATGACCTTAGTAGGGAGGAAGAGTTAGTAGTTCGTAGACGAACTAATATGGTCATGAGGTCTCTTAGGAATACCAAGGGAGATGAATAGAGATTTGTATAAAGTATGAATATTGGCACAAGTAACACCTCATAGAGAATGTTGGAAGGGGATGTGATATTTTAAAGGTATTATGATATTCGTTAGGTATGTAAAGTTTTCCGAAAATTTCTTAAGATTTAGTAGGTTTACCTATTATCTTGAAGTAGAACCATGAACAGAGCCAGTAGAAGGAGCAAGAGGAGTTGTAGTTAGTGCCTTTCCAAGACAATTGTTGATGGAATGATTTTAAAGACAAGAGTTTTTATAAATTGAAAGGAATGCAAGATAAAGGTTGAGTTGCCTAGTAGTAAATGTGATCTGAAAGCGGTTGGATGGGTTGATAAGAGGGATTATCGATCTTTTATAATGTGTGTAGAGTTTCACGAGTAGATAGATGTAACACCCCCAAATTTGTACAACTCAATACAGCGAAAGACTAGTTGGTGTTACGGGATAGCACATTACTCACATCATAGACAACGCATAAAAATCGCGTCGTTTAATAATAAAGCATTTCCATTCATAAATATCAAAGTTACATAGGTCCCAAGTCATAATCATTTCATACAATTTTACAAAAGATTTGAATGGAAATTATTGTTTAAGTGCGGGCCATAAATTCTTGTTGTCTTCCCGAGAATTGCCTTCAAGTACCTGAGATAAAACATGTTAAAAGAAAAGGTCAGCGATAACACCGAGTGAATTCATAGAGTTTAATAAAATCCATCAATATAATATCAGTATAAAATTATTAGTGAAAATCATTTTGTACAAATCATTTTAATAGGCCATAAAATAGCCAAAGTCGTTTTATACAAATCTTCTTCAAAATCATAATATAGGCGTTTGCCTTAAAAATCATTATACGAGCCAATGTCGTAAAAATATCATACAATACGTCTTATGACGTCGTATGAAAATAAAAACCGTTATATGAATATGGTTATGAAAACCAAAACACGAACATATTATCAATAGTATGACCACTAGTCAGGCAATACATCGTAATTCGGTGCGTCTAATAGTATTTTGTTAGTTTGGATTATTATAAGCCGCATGACATTGTTACCTTACTAAACAAACAACGGGTAGCTAACCCGATACTCAATTTGCCCATCTAAAATAGCGTGTCTTCACAAAGGTCACGCTATGGAAATCTTCTCATACATAAATTCGCTTACCAATCAATGTGGCACGACGGGGATCAACCTTCAAGGCGCGAACTGGGGTGATCGTCCCCAAATAGTACTATTATATGCATAAGCGTCTACCAAATCCTGGTATTTCACAAATCATGCTAATGGGACTTTTAGTGACATAACCTAACTTTAATAATCCATTTAAATTCATCTATCGGGTCATTTAATCATTTATCGGGTCATACAATCGGGTCATACAATCATTCGGGTCCAAATCAATAAACAAACAATCGGGACAAATGGTGTCCTATTTTATAAAAACTAACATGTTATCTCCCTCGCGGGTTTATAAAACATTTCATAAAAACATTTAGAAGAGTGCGAGGCTATGAACTCACGTTGATGTGGGAAGGCGGTTATCGGCGACTTGGATGTACGGTACGTGCTTCAATCACGGAAACCTAGACAAATAATACTTGTCTTAGACACTTGTCCAATGACTTTATAAAAATAAAAATTATGTATACATATGATGATTTTATATATGATGATCAAGTGGGTTTACATATTCCCTTTTTACTCATTTTAGTGTTTACGTATTGTTAACTTCTTACTAATTTACTAGTTTTACCTATTTACGTGTCTTAGGTCCAATAAACTTATTATAAGTTCTTTAACTTGTTTTAATCCATTTTATACTTATATTATCAGTGTTTAAACTTTACAAGTTGGGCCCAAATGGGTTAAGTCCAATAAGTTCTTTTTATAAGTGTTTAACTTATTTAGTCCAATTATTAGTCCAATATGCTTAGTTAGCTCGTTAATGTCCGTATGTCCTATAGTTCGGGTTTTATCGGTTTTTACTTGTTATATATGTTTATATATCAGTATATGAGTTTATAAAAGTTTACATTAGACGGGTCCAACCGTCTAAGTTTTACTTAGCAAATACGTTAATTTTTACGGTAATAGCCGAAAAAGTCGTAAAATCAAGTCTATAGTTTTTATATCTTATAAATATTATTCCGCTACCATTTTTATAATTTATCCATTTATTTAAACTTTAAGCTATTTATATAAATAAAATCCATGAGTTAGTGGGTTTTAGTTTTACATATTATACAATATAATTTTGAGTGCTTATATAAAAGTATTATACTTTAATTTCCAAAATCTGATTTTTATTTTCCTCTTCACCAAAACTGCCATATCTAGAGTTCTATATGGAGATAGAAGCTCAAATTTTTATCACATAAACTACATGATATGTGCTCCATTTAACTCTTCTATAGATACTGTTGAATCAGCCTCTAAGTATTTTCTAAAAATCTCCCAAAACAGTGAACTCAGATTGGTACTCTAAACTTGTTTTGATCATATCTCACTCATTACAATGATTCCATTGCATGACCAACTCTCACATATGTACAAGACCCATAGCTTACTGTATATCAATCTATTCAAGTCATTTTACCAGTTTACCATATGATTCTTTACTGTTTTATACAGCCATCTAAATTAAGCAAGATTTTAACCTTGTTTCTTATAGTTTTTCATCTTATTAAGCATGTTTATCAACATCAAATCCCCACACAATATTTTTAATCATCATTCATCATCATATACATATACATAAGTAAAAGAAATACAAGATTACATAATCAAAAATAACAAGAAGATGAGGAGAACAATCTTTATACCACCATGATGATGTAGGTTGTGATCAAAACATGGATTTTGATGGAGAAACTTGTGGATAACCAAGACCATATTCAAGACCACCAATCTTCATAAACTCCTTGTGGAAAATCAGCCCTAATACTCCATGGAAACTCCTCCTTGGATGTTATAAGCACCACCAATCAATAGGGTTTCAAAAGGGCTTCAACATGTGCAAGAATAACATAGGATTTCATGGTTGATTTTGATCAAAAGTGGTGTTTTGGTGTTGTTTTTGGATGGCACAAATGAAGCCAAGGGAGAGAATTTTGAGTGGATTTCATGTTGTAAATGAGTTGCTAGTTTAGGATGGATGGTTTTGATAGAAAATGGCTTAACTTGTAAGCTAATGGACATGTGTTTACTTCTTGTTTACAACTTGACACATCAAGTGTTGAGTTGTGATGAGTTGGCCGTAGGTTTGTGTGGGGGTGGGGCAAAATTCATTTTGTCTCATCCCCATTTATTTACGGGTACTCCTCGATTCTAGTTTCCTCGATTTGCGTGCCCTCGGGTCGTTTTACGAAAAATGTTTTTATAAATTATGAATCAACGGCACAAAACGAATCCAATAAAAATTGTCTCATCAAAAACGGAGTTCGAAAACGTAAATACGTAATCCTAGGGTTTCCGGTTTAGTCGTAAAGGACGTTAAATTAAAATCGTAAGTCCTAATCTCTTCTCGTAAATTTGTGAGTTTATGAACCAACACAAATTTAAAACTCCAAAATAATATTCACGGATAAATTTATATTTTTTTTTAAATGTCGGACTGTCACCAAAGACGGTGTATGTAAACGTAAGCACGTAACGTTGAATCCTCCGGTTTAGACGTAGTCGATGCTACTTCAAGACGTAAATCCAAATTACTTCCCAAAAATAAGTGAGTTCATATTATAACATTAAAATAATGTTTTCAAATAAATATTGAGAATAAAATATCAATCATAAATTGACGGATTGTCACAGCATTTACCCCTAAACAGGATCTTTGTCCTCAAAGATCATCTTACTACTCGTTTCTTATAGAGTTAAAGCCATGTGGGTATGTCCTCCACATTCGGTCTTTTCTCACAAATGTAATTCATTACAATACGCGAGTTTCATCAAACATAACTACGGGAATAAGATCTGTTGGGTCAAAAAGTTGATGTGGCAGAAACTCAAAATCGAAGAAAATATCAAGTAATATGTTCAAGCGTTGACAAGAGCAATCTGGGCGTTGACAAGAGCAATTCAGGCGTTGACAGAAAGTCAACAAAAGTCAAACGTAGTCAAAAAGTCAAACGCTGATGGATATTGAAGATTTGATGGAGAATTCTATTTAGGGAATATATTGAGTATATTATTTATGATATACACAATATATAGTTTATCTAAATAGAATATTTAGATGTTTATTTGATTTGATCTCTTGTAGATTCTGTTCCTTCCACTATAAAAGGAACAAGAGTCTTAGGTTTTATTCATAACTTTCATTCACAATGTAAACCTAAAGTGTGTGTCGCACTAGACGTGGGATTCAATGTATACACGTCTAGTGGTTGTTTATTATTAATATAATGAACAATCGTTGAGTATTTTATGTGTCTTGTGCCTAAACACCTTGTTATGATCATTGTTCTATTCCGCTATGTTATCATATGAACGATGATCAACCTAGATATAATGGTTCATAACCATTGAGTCTAACGATCAATGGACTCCACAATTGGTATCAGAGCCTAAGGCTCATGATATCTAGGTCCGACGAGGTGTTCGTGTTTGGAGAAGAAAAGAAAAATTCGTATAGAGTTTTTCTGGACGTTTTTGTGTGCGCATCAGTATTCAGAAGGTCATAACTTTTGACTGAACCGTTGGATCGTCACGAAATTTTATATGTGTGTTCTACATACATAGATCTAAACATCCACCGGAGGGATTGTTGAGTTTTATCCCCAGGCAAAAGTTAGTAAGCGTCAAAGTCAGCAGCAGGGTATATGCAGTTTTCTGTGGACAGCCATGTTCAAAACACGTTTTCTCCTTCGTTAACCGTTGGATCTTCGATTTAAGCTGTTATGAAGAAGTTATTAGGCGTCGAAGTTGACTGCAGGAGATGTTTTTCAAGATACTACATCTAGGGTTTTTCCCTACAAACCCTAGGTGAATCCATAATATTGCTACTGATGATACCAGCTTTGGTGAGTTGATTTTTCAAATCAATAATGGACCCTGGTATGATCGAAGGACATGTCAAACTAAAGATCTGTCGTGGGACAGAAACTTGTCTAGGGTTTCAATAGAATGACAGATTAGGGTTTTTATAACCTAGATCTGTTTATTAATATGAAAACCTAAGGATTTGTGTTTGATTGAAGAGCATCAATAGTCCAAAGCCGTTCAGATCGTAACATGCTTAAAGAGAACGTTCGTTTTAGGGTTTCTTACAAAAACTCTGAATCTGCTCTTTGTGCATGGCTGTGATAAACTAAAAGTCGATGCTGCTGTAGTCCAAGATGATCTCTTTGTATCGTTGAGTGTACTTGATTTGCCCAACGATTTCTTGTGTAGTGAGAGGACGCAGCAATAAATTAATTACACAGCAAGGACGTCTTTAGTATTGTTTTATTCATGCATACATGAAGTCAAGAAAGACGTCTGATCCCAGGACAAATATGTTCACGTGTGACTGATTTTTAGCAAGGGACGTGAGTAGTATAGTTACTATGGACTTGCATTCACATGATTGATTCCCATGGCTTTATGTTCACACGGTATGGAAGCTATGATTGGTTAAGCATTTGAGACATTCACACGGTCAAAGGAACAAAACAAGAGATGTTGCCATGTGTTCACACGGTTAAGAGATTGTGATTGGATGATACGAGTCAACATGCGAAGAACGTGGCTTCTATTAAATGTTTACTTAGAAAAGATTTATTCTTATCTTTGTAATGTAAACGTTGACAAGAAAGAGTGAACGCAACAGAGTATTGGTTTGACGCTGAAAAGAATGAACGCTGACAAGGTTTATGGTTGGCGCTGACGTTTGTAATTCAGACGCTGACAGGAAGAATTTTGACGCTGACAGAATAAGTCAACGCTGATAGAGTTGACAGTGTCGTCCGATATATGAACTTCAACGCTGATACGTATTGTCCGATATCGGACAATAAAACTGCCAAAGATGTTGGATAAAAGGTGATATTGGACAACACAAAGTTTGCTGCTGTTGAGAAAATTGTGACGTTTTAAGCACACAAAAAGGAGGAAAATACACACAAAGGTACATGGAATCTCCGTTTTAATTTAGAATATCATGATGATATTTATGGCTCAGATATTTTGAAAGGGATTAATGATTTTTAAGTAAGTTAGCAACCATTCATGAAGAATTTTATTGGAGTATGTAATCGGGATAGCCTTGTGAAAGAGTTATTCGTTAACAGCTTTTACATATGAAGATATTGACTTGTCATGAAGAGGTGTTAGCTTAAGGGGAAGAATTCTTATGGTAAGTTTGATGGTTGAAGAAGATTTTCGCGAGTTTGTGTTCTATCATATCTTAAAGTCGTGCACTTCCAGTCATGGACTTTTAAGGTAACTTGTTTATGCTTACATGGTTACTGATGAAGTGATACAAGATCTAGGAATATGTGATTTTTCTTATGGTTCTCTATGCACATATTTTCTATCACTTGAAGGAGTTACATTATTGTTCTCAGTGTCTCACAAAGGATGAGGATTTTTGTATCAGCTACACACTTCATCACATCGTACAAGATATGGAACATAGGTTTGGGTTATTCTACTTCTGCATCAAGACTACTTTATTTATTTTTCTTCAGGATCATTACACAGAGTCTACTTTTGGAGAATCTTCAAAGATTGCATACATTGTTTACTTCCTTGTTGATGTGACAAAAAGGGGAAGAAAATACGTGCTACACTTGAGGGGAAGCAATCTGAAGATCATGTACAACTTACAAGAGATACACATAGAGTTTTGCCACTATCAACTAGGGGAAGATTGTTGGGTTAAAAAGTTGATGTGGCAGAAACTCAAAATCGAAGAAAATATCAAGTAATATGTTCAAGCGTTGACAAGAGCAATCTGGGCGTTGACAAGAGCAATTCAGGCGTTGACAGAAAGTCAACAAAAGTCAAACGCAGTCAAAAAGTCAAACGCTGATGGATATTGAAGATTTGATGGAGAATTCTATTTAGGGAATATATTGAGTATATTATTTATGATATACACAATATATAGTTTATCTAAATAGAATATTTAGATGTTTATTTGATTTGATCTCTTGTAGATTCTGTTCCTTCCACTATAAAAGGAACAAGAGTCTTAGGTTTTATTCATAACTTTCATTCACAATGTAAACCTAAAGTGTGTGTCGCACTAGACGTGGGATTCAATGTATACACGTCTAGTGGTTGTTTATTATTAATATAATGAACAATCGTTGAGTATTTTATGTGTCTTGTGCCTAAACACCTTGTTATGATCATTGTTCTATTCCGCTATGTTATCATATGAACGATGATCAACCTAGATATAATGGTTCATAACCATTGAGTCTAACGATCAATGGACTCCACAAGATCAGGCTTAATGTTGACTTACTTTCTCTATCCATGATGTTCACGGGTTTTTGATGAATGCAACTTTTCGCCGATCTAAACTCTACTAAGAAATAATCAGATTCTCACTTGATAGATATCCCATCAAGTTTGATATACGAAACATATTTCACGCAGCTCTTGAAGTCCTAGGGTAGATCCAGCTTATATGCCTTTCAGTCCCAACTTTTACATCATCTCAATGGTCCCATACAACGGGGATTTATATCTCATGATTTGTCAGATCATTAATTCATTTTCCCAAGGTTAAAATTTTTGGCATAACTTCGCTACCCATTTGGCACTTCAAGGTCTACATTTCATATTTACATAAACCCCTGCCTACTACCGGCAGTCAATAATCAGATCCTAATTTCAACAATCATTTCAGGTCTCGCGGGTCGGGTATTTTGTAAGGTTGGGTTCGCCATCATAAGAAACCTTAAACCTAAAAGATATGTCCAACTCACAGTGGGTGTATGTCGGGTGTCTTTATCTCAACTCCTGCTTACAGATGCTCTAATATTTAGATCCTAACAGGATTAGATCTCGATCCTAATATGATAATTATCAAGGATAATCTCTCAAAAGGGAAACGATTATACGGTCTATTACAAAAGGTCAATCATTCAAACATAGAACAGCGCTTATAGTATTTTGTATCGTTACTTTACCTCGTCCCTTCGATTGGGGTGGTACACAGTACTCTCATCAAGATTCGTTCTTAATGACTTCTGAGCAAATCTCTAGAAATTCAATACGAAGCGAGGATCTTGATAGAGATGATCGATACAGGCACACCATGTTTACACAACTCCTTTAAATATAAAGAGTCAATTTCTTCATCAAGAATTTATCATTAACATGAATGATATTATCAGATTTGGTCAGTCTGTCGACGATGACCCAAATCGAATCAAATTCAGATGATGACCTTTGCAATAGCTAGACGTTTACTAATGTATGAGGCGATGTATGCCTTCATAATTTGACAAAGATACATAATTTGTCATTGGTACAAATCTCAATATAACTACCTCTCACAATCCTTCATGTTTAGACAATCACAAGCAACCTTTTAATCATTTTACGCTATCGGCTTCTCTATTTTAATGGTTCATATTTGTCGTGAACCCCTTTTTATTATCTATATTATCCTTTTTACAAACATTGTTTATTTTTATATCGTTCGGCAATTTATTTTGCAGCTTCATTATTAAGAAATATATCTTAATTGAATCTTTATACTTTCCATATAATATGTTAGTATCTACATTCACTTTCTCCTGATGAAATAAATATCATAACCGTATTTATTCAAAATTCTTTCTTTATATTTTCTAAGTTTCAGTTTCGTCTCATTGTTAGCCCTAAAATGTGAGCGCCATTTACGGAATTACATTTTATTCAGATAGGCAAAACGTAGAGGGACTACTATTGACATGTTGTCAAAGTGACCTCTTGTCTAGCCTATATATACCCCTCCATACTTCCATGGAGGGGTGAGGATTCTTCTTACTTGTGTATTTCCCTTTCTCTCTCTAAATACACACACTACATTCAAGCTTTACTCTCTCTCTCTAAAAATGTCTAAACATTTCTTTTATCCTCCCCGACCTCTGGATCACCTCTTGTTAGCTTGAATCTTATATTGTTAACAATTGGTATCAGAGCTAACCGGGGGTGTTTTGTGTTTGTGTTTGCTTATTTTTGGTATTCGTGGCTTTTCGCAGCTAATTTTTGCTTATTCTTTAAGCTGTTTGGTCACGTTTTGCTTTTGGTCATGCTTATCTGTCATAATGTCATGCTTTATGGATCTGGTAACCCAATTTGTTCAAAAAACATATAAAAGTCTCAGTATTATTTAATTGTGTTTGGTGGTTTTCTCTTTTTCTCTCTATTTTTCTATTATTTTAATGTATCAGTTCTGAAAATCACAAGATTCATTCTTTTTGGGTATAAGACAAAATCACATGGTCCAACCATTTTTTTTTGGTATCTTCAAGGCTGGTCAAAAAAACCTGTTACGATGGGTTCCTACGATGGGATTTTGAGATGGATATTACGATGGGTTCATTCAGATGAATACATTGCGACGGCTTCTTTTTCGGATTTATTCCGATGGGTTTTTCTTGACACATTACGATGGGTGGGTTGACTCATCGTAATGGTATTCTAAGCCGTCATGTTGCCAAATTTTTCACAATGACATTGCGATGGACAGTCTTTGTTTTGCGATGAAAAAATATATATATATATATATATATTTCATTGCGATGGAGTGGAACTGATTGCGATGAGGTGTTGACTCTGAATATTGCGATGACTCATTTTTTCTTAAAAAACATCGCAAGACCAAGTTTAAAAAACCCGAGACCATAAAAGTCTTTCAACCTGACTCAACCAATCAACCCTAACTCGACTATCCTAATCCCATCGTCTCCTTACCCTTCTACTAATCACAAAACGTAAACTCGAATATAGACTCAAAACAAATTCAAAATCGATTACAAAGATCTCAGATTTCTTCTAATGCTTAGACATGCATGCCGAGATCTATTTAGATCCAGAAACACAAAAGCAAATCTCATCATTGATCTGTATGTTGATGATTTAAATTCATCTCTTTATATACGAATATTAAAGAAAAACAAATTACAAATATGTTTTTGTTTATCTTTGAATCGATTAAGACTCGTAACACAAAATTGAATAACAATAATTAACCTACCCGAGACCACAGTTAGATGATCTTATAGACGTCATATCTAGTTCTGTGGTGGTGTTTAATCTTTGATGTTTGTGAGTGGATTGATGATTTCGTTTGAGATGGGGATCTGATGAGAGTAGATTGATTTTGATGATTAGTGTAATGAATGGATTTATTTCGATGAAGAAGTTGGCAGATCGGGATTAGTAGAAGATTTGTTCGTGGATTAATTGGCTTTTGATTTGATGAGAGATGGATGATTGATGAACTTTGGGAGAGAGTGTTTATTTGGGGGCGGAGAAACTTTGATATCTGTTTAGGGATAGCAAAGTCATTTGTTTACCTAATTTCTAGGTGTACTGACTTATATCAAGACCCCCAAGTGTTAACCGGGTATAATAATCTTTTTGTGGACCACATCACTCCCACGTGTTGAGGGTTACAAAGGTTGGCTCAGTCAACCTTTTAAATGGAAATATGCGCTGGCAAACACTACTCTTACATTTCTTCCATTGTATGGACCGGGTATTGTTGATATGATGTTGGGCTAAGATAGCTGACTGGGCCAAAAGTTGCTATTGTTAATAGTGGGTTATACATACTGCTGGGCCAGCAAACATATAGCCGGATATGCATATGGGAAATGATGATATTCTTGATAAGTCGGGTATTCGATCGAAAGTGCTTAAACGACAAAGAAAAATTTTAGGTTTTAAACCTCACCGCGGAGGTCGATCCGCGCATCAGTTGGGCATGTGACTGACATTGGGCTTAAAAGACAAGTTACCTAGACAAATTTTGTCCCTTAATGACAATTCATCTCATAATTTGTTCTAGATAACGACATTCACAACACAACACCAAAAGCAAACAAAACACTTAACGCTAAAATGATCCGATATAAGATTCACTTTAACGACAAGGCTAGTTTTGATTCTACAAAGACAAGTGATCACGAAGTGGATTTGGTATTCTTAATTTGAAGTTGAAGTGGGATTTCATGAAGGCGTCTACTTATTTTATCATCGAGCCTTCCTTCTATTTTTCTACCACTTTTCTTCAAACCCATTCTATCGATTGATGACTTGCTTAGGCGATAAAATTTATGACTGAGACTTGAATTATCTAGTTTCCACTGTCAAGGGGTGGATGGTTGACGACATGGATAACTATCATTTGTGGGTGTCACACGCAGTTGCTCGTGTGGATAAATTCAAGAGGTATAAGAGACTTGTTTCTGCACCGTTCTTCAATCGACATAAGTGCAAGCTTAAGTAACAAATTTGGGGGATTGTACTTCAGTTTCAAGTTTGGAATATCAGGTTTACTTCACATGTGGTCACAACAAATAGCCGAATGAATTCGAGGTTGGTAAGTTAGACAGAGAGAGATGGAATCAGCAATCAATTCTCACGGGATATTTATGAGCTTCACAACGACAATGGTACTTCATAGTCTAAGCAAAATTTTTCAAAGTTTCTCAATGACTTTCAAAACTTTTCAAGACACTTGCTTAAGACTAAGAACTTCTCGAGTATATGGACGTCCACGATAATGATGCTTCCGAGAGTTCGAAATCATCATGGGGGAAGATCGTGTACTTTGAAGTAATCAGATCAACTTCAGGGGGAAGTAGTGTACATGGAATGGTATCTACTTACTTTATATGATTTTTATGAAGTATTCTGCAGGCGTGAGAAGAATTGTTGCTGATTTCCCTGCATGTTACCCCAAACGGATTATCACCAAAACCTAAACGACATGAAACAGTATAGAAACAGTGTTATTTGGTGTGGTTCTTCTACAAATTTCCGCTGTGCACTTAAAC
This sequence comes from Glebionis coronaria, assembly GCA_025667525.1. NCBI lineage: Eukaryota > Viridiplantae > Streptophyta > Magnoliopsida > Asterales > Asteraceae > Glebionis > Glebionis coronaria. The sequence goes on from CM046879.1 coordinate 229,398,842, forward strand.
CGATGAGCTAGAAGATTGTTCAAACTACATCAAAGTGTCAGAATCTGCTTAAGATATAGATATTGGTTTGGGGGGAAGCTGATTCAGAAACTTCGTCAAAAAGAAGTCTATGAAGAAAGTTTTTCAATACATGCTGCATGAATTGGGGGGAAGTTAATCCAAATCATGCATATTACAATTGTTCCACAACAAGCAAAGACAAAGAGGATTCAAGCTGAGGTACAAGTAATGAAGACAAGAAGAATTAAAAGACATCCTCAGCATTGGAAGCGCCTTGGAAGACTTTACTTCGTTGTATTTTTACTTGTTAGGAACATTGTAAGTAATTCCGTATGTCTCCATGATACTTGCGTTTTTCATTGGGTTCTAGAATGTTCTCGGTATCTCCTCGAATTGATCTCGGCTTTAAGTGGAATGATTTGTTCTTGGTTAATGAAAAGGTGTTGGTTTGTTTATCTATTTTAAACTAATGACAAGTAATTAAGTGTCGAAGAGTAAACTTAAAGCTTTGAAAGATTAAACTAAAAGGACGAGTTTAAAAATAAATGCTTGAAAACTTAAAGATTATATTAGAAAAATAAATGAACATTCAATAAAAACTAACACTTGGAAAACTTTGTAAAAATATGACTTAGTCTGAAAGTACTAAAAGAAAGTAAGAACGAAATATAGCAAAACAGCTTAAATCGGAATATCACTAAAAAGGACAATCGGAATGTATTCCGATCTGATGATCGGAATATCTTAAAGCCATGCAAATCGGAATAACACAAAAGTTCTCAATCGGAATAACCAAAAACATGCACTAATCGGAATAAGCAAACAATGGTTCAGATCAGAATGTATTTAAATGGGGCAAATCGGAATGTGGGCAAAATGAAGCAATCGGAATACTGTAAAAAGGGGCAGATCGGAATGATGGCAAAAGGCTACAATCGGAATATGGTAAAACCCTTTTCCGATCTGTAGATCAGAATAAGGGGGTGTGTCTTGGTCGGAAAGTACCAATCGGAAAGGGGTTTATAACCCTTTCCGATATCCCTATGATCCGAATTTTAAGCAAAGTGAATAAGCTATGAATAAGCCAATCACCAAACTAGCTCGAATCCAACAATAAGCTGATCAAATAAGCACTAAGAGCACTTTATCTAAGCTTCAAATAAGCAAAAACATAAATCAAAGGATAAAAAGATGAACTTTTTATAAAAACTTTAAAAAGTAAATAAGCTAAATCAACAAATAAGCCAATAAGAACAAGGATCTAAAAGCTTATTCGTATATAAACTTAAGGAAACATAAAAAGAAATCAACTTTTTAAGCACAAATCATTGATGAACAACACGGATCATACGAGATTTGTACCAAAATCAATCAAAATCAAAGAAGAGAAGGATGAGATTAAAGATTAAAAGCTAAAAACTAAACTTGATTAATGAAAAATAATACAAAGTTTTGATCTTGAAATAGAAAAAGATGAAATCTAGTGAGAGAAAGTTTAGAACTTTCTCTCTCTAAAACTAGAGAGAATGAAAAGCTAAAAACTACCTGAAAGAACTAAGTGTTTTATTTTTGAGAAGTGGAGTCCTATTTATAGGCAAGTCTTGTGGTGGTGGGCTTGTGATTGGACTTTTGTTTGGGCTTCTTTTTCTTCTTCCTTCTTTAGTCTTCACGCTTCTTCAAATAAACGTTTCCGACTTGGATTTGAGAAGTGTCGGTGAATAATTCCAACTCGTCTTATAATCTTTTGTTTAATAGACTCGAGTTCTTCGACATATATGAATCTTCCATCTTTGGCTCTATTCTTCGATAAATCTTCAAATAGGCACAATGACTTCAAATCTTTTGCATCTTTTGCATCTCTTGGACAATAGACTTCGTCTTGAGTCTTTTTCCTCGATAAAACCCGTGCAATCCCATGTTTTCTTCAATATTCATCCGGTTGACTCTGAAAACACAATAAACACAAAAACCACGCATAATTCCAAACAAATGATATTAAATACGTGTTTTGGTCTTGTTTTAGCCAGAATTAAGTGGTAAAAGGATGGGTGTTTTCACACCTATCAAATCCCCTACACTTAACCATTGCCATGCCCTCATGCAATGCTTAGTGACAAAGCACATTTACACTTTTCTCATAATCAATCAACCTTGGCCTTATTAATATACTACTAAACAAAAATGAAAGTACTAAGAGAAATCAAAACTTTAAAGTAAACAAAAGGATGGAAATAACTTGCAAAGAGATCAAGGACTTACATTAGGGCTTTGGTGCTGCGAAGATTTATCACCCTCAAGTTTCACGTTCCCCAAACTAAGCTTAAAAACGAGATCATTGTTATTATAAGTTAGCAAATCAAACACTTACACACATGGCTTAATTAAATGCTTAAACTCCCTTATTCCTAGGTGTATCTCTTATATTTTATTTTTGTCTTAGAATGATCATGAAGATGCATTTTTGGACTTATTTTGATAGTTATTTAGGCTGAAAGCAAAGTAGGACGATTTGATCAATAGTTAGCTAAAGGACAAAATCTCTTAAAACTGCTTCTCGGGATATCAAAAAGTTCATATCTTGGCATAACTTGGTTCGCGATTTGAGACCTTTCTCGGGCCGATATTTGGCATGTACTTCATACTTCATATCTTGAGAGACGTTCTTGAGACAATGGTCTTCTCATCGTAATAGAGTTTCTTCACTTGGAGACTTTTGAGGGGTACTCCAACTTTGTTGACCACGACTTCATGATTATTTCTTCAATCTCTAATTGGGATTTTGAGATACAACGATCCGCCTCCTTTTCGGACTTGGATCTATTTATCCTCATACCTTGTTAGGGTCTTTTCGGATAGACTTCTCCATGATCTTTATGGGAGTTGATTGCTTTTCGTCGTGAGTCTTGATCCTTCATATTGATTTTGGGAATAATGATTTTCACATCTGTTTTGGATCTTCAGCAATAAAATGGAATCCTCATGCCTTGTTAGGGCCTTTTCGGACTCGCCAATCTTCACGCCCCGCTTCATAAGTTATGCCTTGGCTATGAACTCTTATCATTACCGAGCAACTTTTAAACGATCTTGGGCTAGAAGCTAAGTAACTTTTCAAATTGTACGACCTTACTTATTGCAGATAAATTATTAGCAAGTGATGGGAGAATAGGCAAATAATTACACCAAGTGAGCTTGTGCAAGAATACAGACTTATAATTGACTTTATCATCTCTCGTTCTCCACAATTTAAAATCTCAAGTAATGAGACTCGTGGATACTTAGCCTAATAAACCAATTAAGGTCTACATGGTTAAGGATACTAGCTAGAATAAACTTAGATAAGTCTATTCGGGTTGAGTCAAAATAATCGCAACGGGCCTAATATGTCAAAGACTTCTAAACTAGCTACACCACTTTATTAATATTTTTGACTTTATTGCGGGATATATACACATGAAAGCAACGATAAAAATTTAAAAATTACGACTAAATGGCCAAAGTTAATTAAAAATTTGAAAAATGTTGAAAAAGATGATTTTCCGGTTAAATGAAGGCATTTTCATGGAAAAGTCCACTTAAAACTTCGATAGAAGTCCCCCCTACACTTAAGATAAACATTGTCCTCAATGTTTAAGCATGTGGGAAAAATCTCCCCTACACTTATGACATTGTGCACGTTGGTTAACTCAAGTTAAGGAAGAGACGACTAAAGTGATCAATTTCAAATGTGAGTATGAAGAAAATTGAATCACGATAGTTGAGAGATAGAACCGGATTTCGGATAACACGGGAGCACGGTTCTTCAAAGGTTCCAAGAGTGCATTCATCCCTGTAATCACATCACCACACAAAAACAAACACCTATACAGGTCCCCCTACACTTAGGAGGTAAAAACATAAAAGGATAGATACTCGGGTTGCCTCCCGAGGAGCGCTTGTTTTTGATAACCGAGTCATGAGCCTGACTCGACCCAAAATTAGTTCATGGGGAACGTGGTGAGAGATGGAATCATCTCCTGAGAGATGTCCTCACCAAAGTACAGCTTCAGACGCTGGCCATTCACTTTGAAATTGGGTCCATTTGGCTGAGAAAGCTCAATGGTCCCATATGGAAAGACATTGGCGACGGTGAATGGACCAGACCAGCGGCTCTTCAACTTACCAGAGAAGATCTTCAACCGAGAGTTAAAAAGTAAGACTTGATCACCAACGTGGAAATCTCGGTTCTTGATTTTTGCGTCATGAAGGATCTTCATCTTCTCCTTGTAGATCAGCGAGTTCTCATAAGCTTCATTCCTCAGTTCGTTGAGCTTGTTGGGTTGAGTCTTGCGATGATCACCGGCTTTGTTGATGTCGAGGTTAGCCCACTTCAAGGCCCAGTGCGCCTTATGTTCCAGCTCGATGGGAAGGTGGCATGCTTTCCCGTACACAAGACGATAAGGTGTACAACCGATCGGGGTCTTATAAGCAGTACGGAAGGCCCACAGAGCATCATCTAACTTATCGGCCCACGCGGCACGATGCTCTCCCACAGTACGATACAAAATTCGCTTCAATCCACGGTTGGATATCTCGGCTTGCCCATTGGTTTGGGGATGATAGGAGGTGGAAAGACGGTGATTGACACCATACTTAGCCATGACTTTTGCAAATTGATCGTTGCAAAAATGAGTCCCGCGGTCACTGATAATAGCACGAGGAACGTCGAATCTAGCAAACAACGATTTCAAAAAGTTACAAACCACCCTTGCATCATTAGTAGGTAAAGCTTTGGCTTCAACCCACTTTGAAACGTAGTCAACGGCTACAAGGATGTATTTGTTTCCTTTAGAAGAAGGGAATGGCCCCGTAAAGTCGATACCCCGAACATCAAAGATTTCACATTCTTGAATGAAATTCTGAGGCATCTCGTCTTTATGTGTGATCTTGCCTTGTTTTTGGCAAGCATCACAACGTTTAACCATATTGTGAGCGTCACGATATATGGTGGGCCAATAAAATCCCGAGTCAAACACTTTTTTGGCGGTGTAGTTGGGACCAAAGTGACCACTGGTGGGTCCTTTGTGGCAAGCGTCAAGGATTTCTAAAGCTGCCGGTCCATCAACACATCGACGAATAATCAAGTCAGCACACTGTTTGAATAGATACGGGTCATCCCAAAGTAAGTCTTAATGTCGTTTAAGAACTTCTTCTTTTTCTGGGATGTTAACCCGTCAACGAGAATTCCACCCGCCAAGTAGTTTGCAATGTCCGCAAACCACGGGGTTTCATCAGAAGTCGAGTGGATAGACATTAAGGTCTCCAGGGGAAAAGAATCATTGATTTCTTTGTTCGGATGATCCCCTTGGTAAGGATCCTTAAGTCTACTGAGATGATCCGCGGCTAGGTTTTCAGCTCCTTTTTTATCGCGAATTTCGATTTTAAATTCTTGGAGTAGCAAAACCCAGCGAAGAAGTCTTGGTTTTGAATCTTGCTTAGTCAACAAGTACTTCAAAGCGGAATGATCGGTGTAAACGATTGTGGTGGAAAGGACAAGATAGGGCGAAATTTTTCAAAGGCATAGACAACAGCTAAAAGCTCTTTTTCGGTTGTCGTGTAATGCGATTGAGCCCCAGTCATTGTCTTGCTAGCGTAATGGATTGGTTGGAAGTGTTTGTTCACTCTTTGTCCCAGAACCACTCCAATAGCAAAGTCACTAGCATCGCACATCAACTCGAAAGGCAGCTCCCAATTAGGGGTGACCAAGACGGGTGCCTTGGTTAGCTTATCCTTAAGCGAGTTGAAGGCTTCAAGGCACTCTTTGGAAAAGATAAAAGGAGTATCTTTTTCCAAGAGGTGGGTCATCGGGCGAGCGATTTGAGGGAAATCCTGAATGAATCGACGATAGAAGCCTGCATGACCCAGAAAACTTCTCACACCCTTCACGGTTGAAGGTGGAGGTAATTTGGCTATGACATCTACTTTAGCACGGTCTACTTCAAGACCGGCTTTGGAGATCTTGTGTCCTAGCACGATGCCCTCTTTTACCATAAAATGGCATTTTTCCCAATTAAGAACAAGGCGAGTGTCTTCACACCGCTTAAGCATACGTTCTAAATTGGAAAGGCAAGCAGAGAAAGAATCGCCATAAACCGAGAAATCATCCATGAATACTTCAATAGTTTCTTCAACCATGTCATGGAAGATAGCCATCATACACCTTTGGAACGTCCCAGGAGCATTACGTAAACCAAAAGGCATGCGTTTGTAAGCAAATGTTCCATAGGGACAAGTGAATGTGGTCTTTTCTTGGTCCTTGGGATCGATGGGAATTTGAAAATACCCGGAGAAACCGTCTAAGAAGCAGTAATAGTCATTACCAGCTAGACGCTCGAGCATTTGACCCATGAAGGGAAGAGGAAAGTGATCTTTTCTCGTGGCATCATTGAGCTTGCGATAATCAATACAAACTCTCCACCCAGTAACGAGACGAGTGGGAATCAACTCGTTGTGTTCATTGGAAACAACGGTTATTCCGCCCTTCTTGGGCACACAATGGACGGGACTTACCCACGGCGAATCCGAAATAGGGTAGATCAAGCCGGCATCTAGAAGTTTGATAACCTCTTGTTTGATAACGTCATGAATTTTAGGATTAACCCTTCTTTGGCTCTGGATTGCGGGTTTAAAGTCATCTTCCATGAGAATCTTGTGAGTACAAAAGTTCGGATCAATTCCGCGGATATCGTAAATTTTCCAAGCAAGTGCCTTCTTATGTGCTTTAAGCACAGCGATGAGGCGATATTTCTCTTCTTCTTTCAAGTCCTTAGCAATGATGACGGGCGACTTCTTCTTTTCTTCAAGGAACACATACTCGAGATGAGGTGGCAACTCCTTAAGTTCTAAATCCGGAGGATTTTTGATGGGAGGCGTTTTCAAAGTCGGAGAATCGATAGCAATAACCGTGGGAGATGGTGGAGAAAGATTGTCTTCTTTGAGAAGGTTTTTAAAGAAACTCATGTCGTTAGCCAAATCGGTGGGAGATTCGTCATTAGTTAAGTTCACATCTCCCATGGTGGCTTCAAGATCTTTCCAAAAGAAATCACTTTCTACAAATAGAGACAGTGATGAATCAATAGAGGAAACGGTCTCAACATTGGGAAGAGAAGTAGGAATACTTTTGCAAGCATTTTGGAAGTGTTCTTCACAAGCCTCATCAAGAACGTCAATACAATTAACACTCTCGTTGGAATAAGGTTGTTTAGACAACTTTCCCATGTTGAAGACGATTTTATCGTCACCCACTCTCATGATAAGCTCACCGGCTTCAACATCGATGAGAGTGCGACCGGTCCTCAAGAATGGACGACCAACAATCAATGGCACACGAGGGTCCATCTCGTAGTCAACAACGACGAAATCGGCAGGAAAAGTGAATTTGTCGACTCCTACAAAGACGTCTTCAGCTATCCCCACTGGATAAGCAACCGTACGGTTAGCTAATTCCAGAGTCATTTTGGTGGGGACTAGCTTAGGGAGAGATAATTTCTTCCAAACGCTTAGAGGCATTAGATTAATACTGGCACCTAAATCGGCTAGGGCCATGCAATTCTCTACTCCCGGGAAGTTACAAGGGATTAAGAAACAACCCGGATCACCAAGCTTGGTTGGCAATTTCCTTAAGAGCACTGCAGAGAAATTCTCATTAAGTTGGGTGTTAGCAATATCAAGAAGCTTCTCCTTGTCGCTAAGAAGATCTTTGAACATTTTCGCGTACTTAGGCATGTGAGCGAGAGCCTCAGCGAAGGAGATGTTAAAATTCAATTGTTTAAACATTTTTAGAAAGTTCGAAACCTAAATATCATCCTTACTTTTGAGCTTCTCTTTCCTCAACCTTGATGGATAAGGTATATCGGAAGAAGAGGAAGGCTTTGGGAGAATAGGATCACTCACATCCTTGGGTGGAGGAGGGGTAGCAGTAAGAGGTGGAGAAATTGGGGAAGGAGAAGGATGAGGAATAGGAGTAGGTGACTCGTTCTCCTTAGTCACAACCACCGGTGGAGGTATAGGAAGCTCGGGTTCCTTGGTACCTTTGCCACTTCGAGTGGTGATTGCTTTCATCTCCCCTCTTGGATTCGCAACGGTGTTATTCGGAAGAGTACCCGAAGAAGAGGGTTGATTACCGTGGAAGAAACTAGCCATCATGTTTCTTAAGTCATTCTTTTGACTATCCATAGTGTTTCTCATATCAGCTCTCAGATCGTTCCCTTGTTTCATCAGGTCTGCTTTCAAGTTGCGCACTTCCTGTTGAAGATTTTCCACGATCACATCGTTAGTCCTCATGTAGGTTTCCACTTCTTGGTGTAAAGCGGTGGGTTGGTTGGGAGGAGCATTGTATGCGGGTGGTTGATAAGCAGGTTGCTGGTAAACTTGGTTGTTTCTTTGAGGTGGATGTTGTTGTTTGTGAGGTGGTATGTATGGTCCACGAGATTGTTGTTGTTGTTGAGGAGGGCGGTTGAGGTTTTGTTGGTGGTTTTGGTTGTTAGGGGGAAAACCAGGTGGTGAGAGATAGTTGTTGGAACGGTAGCTAAGCAAGTTACGGTCACCTTGAGGACGAGCTTGATAAGCGGGTTGAGGATAGGTACCGTATGCTGCATTCACGTTCTCAGAAGGGTAGTTTTGGGTGGCAGTACAAGTGGTGTAAGAGTGAGGACCCCCGCATATCTCACATGGTTGGCTAACAGCATTGACTTGAGCGTCTTTAGCGTTTTTAGCGTTGATGCTGTTGGTGTTGCTGGCGGTTTGGGTAGCAAGCGATTCAAGAAGCGCAGTGATTTTGTCAATTCGCTTGTCGCTGTCACTAGTACTAGCACTAGCGACATTGGTCCGCACACTCTTGGTTTGCACACGAGACTTATTCTCAATGATATCCCAAGCAGCATTGGAAGTCTTAGCCAAAAGATTACCCCCCGAGGCACAGTTTAGTGAATCTTGGTCAGTCATGCTTAAACCATTGTAAAAAGTGTTAATTTGGTGCACTTTGGTAAAACCATGTTGTGGGCATTTTCTTAAAAGATATCTAAAACGATCCCAAGATTCACTAAACGACTCATCGTACTTTTGTTCAAAATTAATGATTTCATTCCGCAAAGCGGTAGTACGAGAGGGTGGGAAAAAGTAGTTGATAAACTTGGTCTCCAAATCCGTCCACGAAAGAATACTCTGTGGCGGTTCCTTAGCAAGCCAATGTCGGGCTTGTCCCTCTAAAGAAAAGGGAAAAAGTTGTAAACGGATTACCTCTTGTGGAACACCATTGAATTTGACAGTATTAGTGAGTTGCAAGAATCTCTTGATGTGGTCATGTGGGTCATCAATGGTACGCCCCAAGAATGGTTGAGCGGAGACCATCTGGATAAAACCGGATTTGAGCTCAAAGTTGTTGGCTGCAAACGCGGGTATGACAATTGGATCATTGTTACCATCTACGTGTGCTTGCAGAAGTTCAATCATCGGGCGATTATCCGGTAGAGGCTCATTGTTGTTGTTATTATTGTTGTTGAAAGGTGGGTTGTTATTGTTATTATTATTGTTTTGAGGTGGGTTATTGTTGTTGTTTTGTACATCGGCCATGTCTAAGTCTTCGAGAGGCTCGGGCTCTTGATAAGACGTTGATCGAGTGCGCATACACCTGCAAAAGAACTAACAAGGCAAAGCAAAAATATTTTTGGTTTTTATGGTTTTTTAATTTTTTTTTGTATTTTTGAAAATTTTATATTTTTTAGGGTTTTTGAAATTTTTTTATGAAAAAGTAACGTTTACGGTGAATGGATCCCAAAAACCAAGTTCTCACAAAAAACTGTTGATCTTAACGAGAAGAGCCGGCAGCGGCGCCATTTGATACTTGCGTTTTTCATTGGGTTCTAGAATGTTCTCGGTATCTCCTCGAATTGATCTCGGCTCTAAGTGGAATGATTTGTTCTTGGTTAATGAAAAGGTGTTGGTTTGTTTATCTATTTTAAACTAATGACAAGTAATTAAGTGTCGAAGAGTAAACTTAAAGCTTTGAAAGATTAAACTAAAAGGACGAGTTTAAAAATAAATGCTTGAAAACTTAAAGATTATATTAGAAAAATAAATGAACATTCAATAAAAACTAACACTTGGAAAACTTTGTAAAAATATGACTTAGTCTGAAAGTACTAAAAGAAAGTATGAACGGAATATAGCAAAACATCTTAAATCGGAATATCACTAAAAAGGACAATCGGAATGTGTTCCGATCTAATGATCGGAATATCTTAAAGCAATGCAAATCGGAATAACACAAAAGTTCTCAATCGGAATAACCAAAAACATACACTAATCGGAATAAGCAAACAATGGTTCAGATCGGAATGTATTTAAATGGGGCAAATCGGAATGTGGGCAAAATGAAGCAATCGGAATACTGTAAAAAGGGGCAGATCGGAATGATGGCAAAAGGCTACAATCGGAATATGGTAAAACCCTTTTCCGATCTGTAGATCGGAATAAGGGGGTGTGTCTTGGTCGGAAAGTACCAATCGGAAAGGGGTTTATAACCCTTTCCGATATCCGTATGATCCGAATTTTAAGCAAAGTGAATAAGCTATGAATAAGCCAATCACCAAACTAGCTCGAATCCAACAATAAGCTGATCAAGTAAGCACTAAGAACACTTTATCTAAGCTTCAAATAAGCAAAAACATAAATCAAAGGATAAAAAGATGAACTTTTTATAAAAACTTTAAAAAGTAAATAAGCTAAATCAACAAATAAGCCAATAAGAACAAGGATCTAAAAGCTTATTCGTATATAAACTTAAGGAAACATAAAAAGAAATCAACTTTTTAAGCACAAATCATTGATGAACAACACGGATCATACGAGATTTGTACCAAAATCAATCAAAATCAAAGAAAGGAAGGATGAGATTAAAGATTAAAAGCTAAAAACTAAACTTGATTAATGAAAAATAATACAAAGTTTTGATCTTGAAATAGAAAAAGATGAAATCTAGTGAGAGAAAGTTTAGAACTTTCTCTCTCTAAAACTAGAGAGAATGAAAAGCTAAAAACTACCTAAAAGAACTAAGTGTTTTATTTTTGTGAAGTGGAGTCCTATTTATAGGCAAGTCTTGTGGTGGTGGGCTTGTGATTGGACTTTTGTTTGGGCTTCTTTTTCTTCTTCCTTCTTTAGTCTTCACGCTTCTTCAAATAAACGTTTCCGACTTGGATTTGAGAAGTGTCGGTGAATAATTCCAACTCGTCTTATAATCTTTTGTTTAATAGACTCGAGTTCTTCGACATATATGAATCTTCCATCTTTGGCTCTATTCTTCGATAAATCTTCAAATAGGCACAATGACTTCAAATCTTTTGCATCTTTTGCATCTCTTGGACAATAGACTTCGTCTTGAGTCTTTTTCCTCGATAAAACCCGTGCAATCCCATGTTTTCTTCAATATTCATCCGGTTAACTCTGAAAACACAATAAACACAAAAACCACGCATAATTCCAAACAAATGATATTAAATACGTGTTTTGGTATCGTTTTAGCCAGAATTAAGTGGTAAAAGGATGGGTGTTTTCACACCTATCACTCCACATTGGGGGAAGATTGTTAGCCCTAAAATGTGAGCGCCATTTACGGAATTACATTTTATTCAGATAGGCAAAACATAGAGGGACTACTATTGACATGTTGTCAAAGTGACCTCTTGTCTAGCCTATATATACCCCTCCATACTTCCATGGAGGGGTGAGGATTCTTCTTACTTGTATATTTCCCTTTCTCTCTCAAAATACACACACTACATTCAAGCTTTACTCTCTCTCTCTCTAAAAATGTCTAAACATTTCTTTTATCCTCCCCGACCTCCGGATCACCTCTTGTTAGCTTGAATCTTATATTGTTAACATTCATCTATCATTTTTATCAGTTTTTCTCAATCCAGCGTTTAAAGCGTCGATAATTATTACAATTAATTAAATAATAATCAGTTAATTTTTATGAAACGTAATCGTAAAAAATTTAAATTTCTTAGTTCGACCAATAATATAAAATGTTCAAAATAATTTTTAATTTAATTAACACGATTTATGTTGATTTATCGAAAATAATTAGTAAGATTCGTAAATGTTCGAGAAACCTTTGTTTATATTTTGGTCAAAATTTTCTTAGTTGAAAAGCAAAAATTGTTGTTTCAAATTTCAAGTTATGGTTTAAATGGTTTTCCTCAATCCTTCTTAAGTTATCTTGAGGTATACACAAATATTTACCCCTAAACAGAAGTTTAGTTAAATGTTTTGTGTATAAGGGAATAATCCCTTAAAAATCCTTTGTTAAAACATTTGTCAAAATATATTTGCACTTTTCTTTTTAGTATAACTCGAAGTCTTAAATGACTTCTAAATTTTGAAGAGTCAATTTATATTCCATCATATATTAATCACACGATCAATTAATATAAAGGATTAAGTCTTAAATCACATATCAATTATTCAAGGTATATGTTTTTATTGTTTGGCCAATTCAGGGCAATCTATAAATAATTATTAACTCATTCTTATTCTTATAAACAAACATATGGTCCTTAATGATCACGAGCATGAATTTATCAAATTACAGCCTACACACGTGATTCACCAAATTTATGAATGCTACATGTGTATTAGTCAATTCAAACGTCACCACGTGGAACTCATAATGTTCATTACAAGTACATGATGTAGTGATTGGAATACATAACCCTTTTCGCAGATGCGAGGTTGATGATAACCATGCTGAGGATCAAAAACCTTGTAAATGATCGAACAAATCTTCCATTTCGAGTTATGGATATCGTTTTCGATTGTCAATTTACTCAGTTCACAGTAATCTATAAATATAAGTAATGATAACACTATAGCTCTTCATAATGACGAGCTCGGTAGAATATAATCTTTCTCTGACAACTCTCTCAGTTGTACGGTAATTCCTTTAATTTAGATGGTGCTGACGTACAGTGCACAAGCCACAGGTGCAACACCGGGAATATAATCAATACCAATTTCAACTTGCTTTAATGGCAAAAGTCTAGGTAATTTACCAACAAATACTTCCTAAAGTTCAGAACATAAACATGTTTTAATAAATTCATATTAGGTTCTTTCTAGATTATAATGTCTATGACTAATTCACAATTATTCATGGTATAATTTCAAGTCTAAATGCAGGATATGGTCATTCATCAAGAATTATTTAGATCACTTTTGATAATCAACATCTTATCATTTAGGGGAATTCAATTCGAGTTCCCATCAATTAAGACAATGTCGTCATGTCATAATTAATCAATCCATTCTACTGGCACTATCAACTTTCCAGTTTCATTGCCGTCGATAAGATGTGAATTTCTCAAAGGACTAATAATAACTCATAATCCTTCACAAATTCAAGGATATATGGAGACATAACTAACCTTAAAAGAGTAAGGTCAACGCATAATCTACGCGAGAGAATTTCAATTCGGATACAGACGAAAACATTAACGAATATGAATATATACCATGTTTTCATAATTTGAGTACGCATTCGAAAGCTCCTCAGATCGTTACACAGGTCATTCAAATCAAATCAAAAGAAATGATAGGAACGTCGATACATCCAGTCGGGTATCAACACTCGGTAATCAGATACTTTTCCTAAGAATCTCACTACGAAAAAAAAATCAGACAAGAAAGAATTGTCAATTGTCAAATAAGACAATTTCCACAGATGAGTAAATTCGACTCAGAAGAATAGATGCTACAGGCACATATGTAGGTGTCCCTAACACTATGTCCCTATTTTCACTTCTTGCAGATCTCATAAAATTTAATCTTTCACAATCTTCAAAGAAAATGTAGTGTTTATTCATTATTTTTTTTATGGTGACTACTAATCAGCCTTGCATGGTCCATTCCAAATTGTATGTAGGCGCGCAACTATATACAATTTCAAGATTAACGATGCAATACTCAGTTCGTCAAAATTTTATCATCATATTTATAAAAACATTTTCATGCTCAATTCTTAAATAAGAATCAAAAATAGATTTACAAAGATGTTCTTTGTTATGAAATCAATTAAGTTCTCCAAGGTGTTTCATAAAACAACTTTATTTCGATAACGATCACTTATAAATCTCACTTTGAATAATCCATATAGTAATGAAAATTCAATTTTTCTCAAAGGATACTGTTTTATCTTATAAAAACAATGAGTGATCTGCAGAAGAGTGATGAAGAGTTGTTCACCAAGAACTAACTACAATATAATAGGAAATGAGCTTAGCCAAGAAATCATGAGGTTCATGACCTTGATGGCACTCACGAAGAATAATTCACAACATAACTCAAATCAAGATGAGTACTTGTTCAATGGTTGCATCACTAATGTGAGCATTAGGAAGAAGCAAGAAAAGATAGATATCATCGATACATGTAGGATTTAGCAATCAAAGGTAGTCTTTTCATTAATCATAAACAAGTCAAATTGTACCGTAACATATTACATGTCACTATGTCATACAATTCTCAGAACTCATCCTACCAACTGATGTCTCAGTTAAGTTAGGGATTATTTTAAATAGATACCACAATGAATACTAGTCTACAAGAGTCATTAGGTGTTCCACATGTCCTAGAAGATCCATCGGTCTCAATTCAGAAGAAGATTTCTTCAATTAATTTCTTGGACACTGGGCATCCTCATTAGTGGACAATGGCCTAGGAACAACCCTTAACACGAACCTACAATCAATTAAAACCTTATAATTCAATCACAGAACTTTAGCGACTTCCTCTTAACAATTTCTTATTCCATACAGGTTAAATTTTACTTCATTCAAGTTTTAACCAATTTTATACTCAATTCGATATCCTACCTCATTTTCTAATACTTTCAGCCTTATTTATAAACCTTAAAAGGGAAATAAAAGCTCGATATGAATCAACACTTAATTTCCGATCCTATAGCTCTTATAACAACAATTATTAAATGAGTCACTAGTATGAGATGACTCATACATTTAATTAGACTTCTCGGAAAGGTATTAGTGACATGAGGCTTTTGGGTAATGGTTCCAATAACAGCCTCAAGTGCAACATTCACCCTTTCGATTTCAAATTTAAGAATTGGGTGACAACGAATCAGATGACATCTTTCTAGGTGGTAACGTTTTGTAAAACTCCACTCTATAAGGAAAGATCGTCATGACATCGATATCAGATTTAATCTCGCCAATTCCTCTTTCAATATCACAATCAACTAATATCTACATTTCTACGAATATCAACCATTTTGTTGGGATCATAAATATCCACAACTTGGTTTAGATCTAGGATAGCTAGAATTCCTACGAGAATAGCTTCGATTAATTTACTAGGGTATTTAGGGTTCCTTGTGACAATATACGTCGTATAAATACCTCGTATAAATATCGAAATAATCATCAAACAATCATGTAATAAAATTACATCCTTTATATATAATCCAAGTTATATATATATTAAAATAACACTTCTCAGTCTGGCCTTGTCGGTAACTCGGGAATTCTTCGGCACCGTTATAGTCAAAAGATTTTTAGACATTTTTAGAAAAATGTTTATAGTTAAAAGATTTTGAAATGTTTTATTCAAAACCTTGGTTTAAAAAAAATCTTTCGTTCTCTATAACGAGAGCTCTGGTACCAAACTGTAACACCCCCAAATTTGTACAACTCAATACAGCGGAAGACTAGTTGGTGTTATGGGATAGCACATTACTCACATCATAGACAACGCATAAAAATCGCGTCGTTTAATAATAAAGCATTTCCATTCATAAATATCAAAGTTACATAGGTCCCAAGTCATAATTATTTCATACAATTTTACAAAAGATTTGAATGGAAATTATTGTTTAAGTGTGGGCCATAAATTCTTGTTGTCTTCCCGAGAATTACCTTCAAGTACCTGAGATAAAACATGTTAAAAGAAAAGGTCAGCGATAACGCCGAGTGATTCATATAGTTTAATAAAATCCATCAATATAATATCAGTATAAAATTATTACTGAAAATCATTTTGTACAAATCATTGTAATAGGCCATAAAATAGCCAAAGTCATTTTATATAAATCTTCTTCAAAATCATAATATAGGCGTTTGCCTTAAAAATCATTATACAAGCCAATGTCGTAAAAATATCATACAATACGTCTTATGACGTCGTATGAAAATAAAAACCGTTATATGAATATGGTTATGAAAACCAAAACATGAACATATTATCAATAGTATGACCCTGTATTGCTAGTCAGGCAATACATCGTAATTCGGTGCGTCTAGTAGTATTTTGTTAGTTTGGATTATTATAAGCCGCATGACATTGTTACCTTACTAAACCAACAACGGGTAGCTAACCCGATACTCAATTTACCCATCTAAAGTAGCGTGTCGTCACAAAGGTCACGCTATGGAAATCTTCTCATACATAAATTCGCTTACCAATCAATGTGGCATGACGGGGATCAACCGTCAAGGCGCGAACTGGGGTGATCGTCCCCAAATAGTACTATTATATGCATAAGCGTCTACCAAATCCCGGTAGTTCACAATTCATGCTAATGGGACTTTTAGTGACATAACCTAACTTTAATAATCCATTTAATTTCATCTATCGGGTCATTTAATCATTTGTCGGTGATACAAGGCTTTTGGCCCGTATAAAAATTAAGTTCGTTGTTGTGTGTCTCTTCGAATTGAAAAAGGAGTTTAGTGTGACTCTGCTGTTCTTTGGTGGAACAAATAGTTGTGTCGTTGTAGTATTAAAAAGTGCAAAACTTTAAAATAAAGTGACGTTAAAGTAAATATAAGTCTAATTAAAGTAAATGGTGCAAGTATTTAAAACCAAGACTAAAATTAAAGGGAACTAAATGTAAATAAGGCAAACTTAATACGCAACTAAAACTAAAAGTTAAACTAAGGCAAGGCTAAAATAAATCTAAGGCAATTAAACTTAAAGTACGACTAATTAAAAGGGCGGGAAAAACAAAGCTCGAAATTAAGAAAATTAAAACTGAAATGAAAGAAACTGAAAATTACCCCTATCCGGAATAATCCCAATTCGGAATATTAGACTTACTCGGAATATGTCACCTATCCGGAATAATACCCTCTATTCGGAATAATGCCCTATACGGAACAATGTAGCCTATTCGGAATAATGGCAACCCGGAATAAGTTCCCCTATGCGGAATACAAGCCTATCCGAAATAATTGGTCCTATGCGGAATATATTCCTACTCGGAATAACCATCCCTATGCGGAATAATCACCCTTATACGGAATATCTGGTCCTATGCGGGATATCTTCCTTACCCGGAATAAATTCCTATGCGGAATAATGGCCCCTATGCGGAATAGTTGACTATTCGGAATCAGCCTTCTATTCGGAATACGGCCTCTATTCGGAATATTGAATATTCCGTATAAAGCACAATAGTCCAGACCTTGATTCGGAATATGCTGGGCTTGAATACCTGGGAAAGATCAGAAACAAGAAAACCAAAGAACAAGGAACAAAAATATGCACGAATCTAAACAAAAAAAAGCTAAATCAACCACAAGATACAATCAAACTAAACAATAAGCATCTATTAATCATCAATAATCAATCCAAAACAATCAAACTCACAAAACTAAACAACATAATAAAAACCACTTTGATCAAAATAAGAAAAATAAGATCAGAAACATGAACATAAACAATAAAAATCAAAGATTAAGAAAGGTAGAATGAGATTAACAAGATAAAGATAAAGATTAACAAGAATTAAAAGAAAAACTTACTTGAAATTAAATGGTAATTAAGGTGAAAGACAAGAATTTAAATTTGACAAGTATTTAAATGACAAGGTAATTAAAAGTGGAAGAACTAATTGTCACTATTAGCCAACAAAAATAAAATGATTAACAACTAATCTATATATAGGGGAGGATTAAGGAATTCTTAGGAAGCTTCCTCCCCTCTTTCCTTTTCTCTTAATTGCATCATTAGGTCCGTCCTTCTTAATCTCTTTGTTAATTGCATGCTTAGTCCTTTCTTCTTATCTTATTTAATCTTGGACTTTTAATGACTTTTGGCTAGGGATTTCTTTGAACTCGTCTTTTAATTCTTCAATAAAGTAGACTTGAGTTCTTCGGCTTTAAGTAAACTTCCGTCTTTCGACTTTTTCTTCGATAAATCTTCAGAATTGGTCTTGGACTTCCGTTCTTTTTGCACTCTTGACTTCTCGACTTCATCTTTCATCTTTTTCTTCAATAAAAGCCCGTGAATGCCGTGTTTTCCCCACTTTTCACAATTTCGTCCTAAATCACAACAAAAACACAAACCACGCATAATTCCGACATAAAAGACATAAAATACACGTTTGGGCTCGGTTATTATTGTAATTAAATGGTAAAAAGGATGGGTGTTTACACACCTATCAAATCCCCTACACTTGACCATTGCAATGTCCTCATGCAATGCATTAGTTACAAAGCACGTTTACACGTTTCATCATAATCAATCCATAGTGGCCTTTATTAAAGAGATAGAAAACTATAAACATTAAAGTAAAGAAATCAAAAGCATACCTTGGGTTTTGGAAATGTCATGGATAATCATCATCCTCAAGTTTTCACTTTCTCCAAACCAAGCTTAAAAACGAGATCATTGTTATTATAAGTTAGCAAACTAACACAAACTCATGTGGGCCAATTATTCACTTAGACTCCCTTATTCCTAGGTGTATCTCTTATATTTTATTATTGTCTTGAATGATCACGAGGATGCATTGTTTGACTTATTTCGATAATTATTTAGTCCGAAAATAAAGTGAACGATTTAATCAATAGTTAGCTAAAGGACAAAATCTTTTAAAATTGCTTCTCGGGACCTCATAAAGTTCATATCTTGGCATAACTCGCTTCGCGATTTGAGACCTTTCTCGGACCGATATTTGGCAGCGACTTCATACTTCAAACCTTGAGAGACGTTCATGAAATAATGGTCTTCTCTTCATATAGAAACTTCTTCACTTGAAGTTTTGAGAGATTCATACTTGGACTACGACTTCTTCATTTTTCTCCAATCTTTATTTTGGACTTTGATATACAACGATCCGCCTCCTTTTATGACTTGGATCTATTTATCCTCATACCTTGCTAGGGTCTTTTCGGATACACTTCTCCATGACTTTTGGGGAGTATTTTCTTTTTGTCGTGTGTCTCGATCCTTCATATTGATTTTCGATAAATGATTCTTCACATCACTTTGGATCTTTAGCAACAAAATATAGCCCTCATGCCTTGTTAGGGCCTTTTTGGACTTGCCAATCTTCGCATCCCGCTTCAATAAGTTATGCCTTGGATATGAACTCTAATCCATACCGAGCAACTTTTAAACGATCTTGGGCTAGAAGCTAAGTAACTTTTCAAATCATACAACCTTATTTATTGCAGATAAATTTATTAGCAGGCGATGGGATAATAGGCTTATAATTAACTCACATAAATTCACGAAAGAATACCGAACTTATAATTGGCTCTATCATCTCTCGTTCTCCACAGTTTAAAATCTCAAGGAATGAGACTAGTGGATGCTTAGCCTATTAAATCAAAGTTTTGGGTTTTCGAGTTGCCTATAGGATCTTTCAAATTCTTAGACTTTTTCAAGTTTAGAAATCGCGTTTTAAAGTTCCCTTGATAAACGACTCTCTAGGATCAATTATAGGAACTTGCGAAAATTTCTTGTTCTTAACCCGTGAGAGTTAAGACTTTCGCGTTTTATAGCCCCCTATATAAAAGCCTAGCCAAACTTGACTTAAACACGTTAAGGATACTAGCTAGAGTAACTTAGATAAGTAAACTCGGGTTGAGTCAAAAGATTCATAATGTTTGAAAATTAAAACCACTTTATTAAAAATTTATTCTAATAAGGAAAGGAAATAACTATACAAAAGGAAAAACTAATGGGCCAAAAAGATCAAAAATTTTGAAAAATATCGAAAAATTGATTTTCCGGTTAAAATGAGGACAAATACAAGGAAAACACCACTTAACTTCGATAGAAGTCCTCCCTACACTTAAGATAAACATTGTCCTCAATGTTTAAGCATGTGGAAGTAAACTCCCCTACACTTAGGACATTGTGCACTTTGTTTAAATCTCGCTAAGGAAGAGACAACTAAAGAGATTCCTATTTTAATATTGAGAAAATAGAAAATAGTGAATCGAAAAGAGTTTAGGATAGAACCGGGAAGAAGTGAACACGGAATCACGGGTCGTCAAGAATCATCAAGAGTGGATCATTGAGCGCGAATCCCTGATTAAGAGGAGAGGAGAGGAAATAGCAAACCAACGGGTCTCCCCTACACATAGGATAAAGAAAGCTAAGAGATAGATACATGGGTTGCCTCCCAAGAAGCGCTTGATTTTGGTTTACCGAGTCATGAGCCTGACTCGACCTTGATCATCATAGGAAGAAGCATGAAATATATCCACCAGGATCAAAGACATAGTTTTCGTCCATCATATAGCACAAGCTTAAGGCGAACAAGGCAAGCCAAAGAAGAATAGGCAAGGTTCCCTTAAGCAGCGATGGAGCACGGTGGAAGCAAGTATGGTGAGGTGCAAGCATGTCTTCAATATTTCCAAAGATTTTTCCTTTTATTTCATCAGGTGGATACTGAGATGGCTTAAAGATTTCAATACCGGGATCGAACACCTTTTCCTTTAAGGGAAAATAGCACTCAGGCTCAGCAGAATGGAAAGAAGATCCGCGAAGAAGCACAACCTCGTCCTCAGAAGGGGGACAAAGAGGTGTTAAATCATATGTGTTGTGGATATTGGTGTCGACCGGTTTCTTCTCCTTTGAAAGAATGTTCTTCAAATCCAAAGTAGGATCAAGACGATAATCTTCAAAATCATAAGGAGGAGCATTACTCTCATGAGGGAAGTAAGTGTTGAGAAACGTAGAGAAGTCTTCCTAAAATGAGTAATCGTCTAAAGTAGGATCGAGTGATGTCGGAGGATCTTCATCATGTGAAGAATCGCTCGAAAGAGTATCAGCCTCATCAAAATCATCATATGTGGGCAGATCGGGATACTCAGAAGTACAATCATCAAAATCATCTGAATCTGAGCTAGAATCATCATCATAAGAATCAAAGACCGGTGGAGAATCATAAATGGGAGAAGGTTCAAAATTGGAGCGAGAATCATCCACATCATCATGAAACAGTGGATTATCAATGCAAGAGTCGAATAGAGGATTGTTGTAGACGACAAAATCATCAAGCACATTAATCATATTCACTGATTCTCGTCCATAGGATTTGCTTGTAAGCTTCCCCATTTTGAAAACTTGTGAATCATTCCCGACTCTTAAGATTAACTCACCTTCGGCCACATCCACTAGAGCTCGTCCGGTTCTCAAGAATGGCCGACCATGTATTAAAGGAATACGAGGGTCCATTTCATAATCAACAACGACAAAATCGACTGGGAAAGTAAATGTGCCAACTTTGATAAACACGTCTTCGGCTATACCAACGGGGTAAGCGAGAGTGCGGTTTGCAAGTTCAAGTGTCATCTTTGTTGGAGTGAGGTCGGGTAATGATAGTGTTTTCCAAACACTCAAAGGCATAAGATTAATATTGGCCCCGAGATCAGCAAGGGCAGTAAATTCTTCAGTTTTGTTGAAAATGCAAGGCAACACAAAACGACCGGGATCGCCAAGCTTTTCTGGAAGTTCTTTAACAATAACTGCAGAGCAGTTTTCATTTAAGCGTGTGTTGGTGAGCTCAATTAACTTCTCCTTCTTGTTAAGCAATTCCTTAAATGCTTTGATAAATTTGGGCATGTGGACAAGTGCTTCAAGAAAGCTAATGTTGAAGTTCATTTGAGAGATCATCTTCACATAGCGTGCCACTTCAGAGTCATCCTTGGTTAGCATTTTGGTCTTGCCTAAACGAGAAGGATAAGGGATATTGGGTTTGGGTGGTGAAGGTGAAGGTGGTAAAGGTTGAGATGTTGAAGGGTCCTTCCTAGGTACATCGTCATGGCGAGGTGGAGACGGTAATGGTGCACTAATACTAGGTGTAGGGATAAATGGTGGTGGAGGAGGTGTAGATGATGGGGGTGGGATTGGTGGATCGACAATGGTAATTCCACTACGCGTAGTAATAGCACTCACATTTGCTCGTGGATTGGTGACGGTGTTTGAAGGTAGAGAACTCGAAGAAGAAGGTTGAGCGGCGGGCAAGAAACTAGCAAGCATATTCTTCAAATCATTTGTTTGATTACTGAAGGAGGATTGGATGTTATCTCGAAGCTCGGATCTTATCTCATTCCCTTGCTTGGTGATATCTCCTTTCAGATTGATAATTTGGCTCTGCAGATTCTTGATTTGCTCACCTTGGGTTCTCATGATGGCTTCAACATCGGGATTAATGGGTGGGGTTTGTTGGGCGGGTGGGTGATAAGGATTAGAAGCTCTTGGTGGGATTTGGTTGCTTCTATTGTATTTGTTGGCGGGGTTTTGGTTTTGAGGAGAAAAACCGGGTGAAAGGTAATTGTTGGACCGGTAACTCAGCAAATTTCTATCCCCTTGAGGCCGAGCTTGGTAATTTTCCGGTGAATAATTACCATAAGCTGCATACACATTTTCCGGATTTCCTTGAGTAGAAGGACAATCGGTATATGAGTGAGGACCGCCGCATGTTTCACAAGGATTAGCAACCGCTTTAACTTGTTGTTGTTGGTTTGAAGCGAGAAACGTGATACTTTTGCTCATTTCAGTCATCATACGGGTGAGTTCGGTCATATCGGGGTTTGCTGAGGTGGAAGAAACAGTGACTCTCGGGTTGTTCCTTGAAGAAGCGGAGGAATCCCAGTTTTTGTGGTGAGTATTCATGTTCTCAATTAGCTCTCTACACTCCTCGGGTCTCCTTTTCATGAATGTGCCACCGGCGGCTGCATTAATCGTATCACGATCTCGAAAAGTCAAACTGTTGTAGAAAGTATCAATTAAGGTCACAGGAAGCATGTTGTGGTTTGGACAACGGTCAATCAAGACATTATATCTTTCCCAAGCATCAAAAAGAGATTCATCGGGATCTTGCATGAAACCGCTGATTTGATTGCGAAGGCTCGTGACCATGGATGGTGGAAAGTAGCGCGATAAAAAGCGTTGAGTCATGTCATCCCAAGTGTGAATAGAATTCTTCGGGAGACGATCAAACCATTTCTCGGCATGATGTGATAAAGTATGTGGAAAGAGTTGTAGGCGAAGTACGTCCATTGTGGCACCAGGCAACTTCATGCTTTGGGTGATTGTAATGAACTTGTCGAGGTGTTTGTTGGCATCATCATCAGGCAATCCACGGAATGGGTTAGTTTGCACTTGCTGAATCATGTGGTGCTTCAACGAAAACTCAGGAGCGTTGATTTGCATCGGCGCAATCGGTCCTCCTCGTCCAAACATGGTAGGTTGACCAAGCTCCTCCATTGTCCGAAGATCGGGCTGTGGAAGAACATTGTTGTTATTATTGAGGTGTGGTGGATGATTATTGTTGACACCTGACATACTTAAATCTTCTTGAGTCTCGGGCTCTTGATAATTAGAAGATCTAGTACGCATACACCTGAAAACGCGAAAGAAAAAGAAACCAAACACAAAGAATATATATACACGATAAAGATAGAATCTTTTTGGATTTTTGAAATTTTTAATTTTTATGGATTTTTATCAATTTTTAATTTTTATGATTTTTGAATTTTTTATGCAAGAAAAATAACGCTCACAAGTGAACGGATCCCAAAAAGCAACGTGTCTTTCACAGAAAACCGTTAATCTTTACGAAAATCCCCAACAGCGGCGCCATTTGATACAAGGCTTTTGACACCCCGTATAAAAATTAAAGTTCGTTGAAGTGGTCTAATCGAATTGATCTAGGTTATATGTGCGACTCTGCTGTTCTTTGGTGAGAACAAAAGTGGTGTCGTTGTAGTATATTAAATGTGCAAAAACAATTAAACTAAATGACTGAAAAGTAAATCTAAAACTAATTTAAAGTAAATGGTGCAAGTATTTAAAAGCAAGACTAAAATTAAAGGGCACTAAATGTAAATAAGGCAAACTTAAAACGCAACTAAAACTAAAACTTAAACTAAGGCAAGGCTAAAATAAATCTAAGGCAATTAAACTTAAAGTACGACTAATTAAAAGGGCAGGAAAAACAAAGCTCGAAATTAAGAAAATTAAAACTGAAATGAAAGAAACTGAAAATTACCCCTATCCGGAATAATCCCTATTCGGAATATTAGACTTACTCGGAATATGTCACCTATCCGGAATAATACCCTCTATTCGGAATAATGCCCTATACGGAACAATGTAGCCTATTCGGAGTAATGGCAACCCGGAATAAGTTCCCCTATGCGGAATACAAGCCTATCCGGAATAATTGGTCCTATGCGGAATATATTCCTACTCGGAATAACCATCCCTATGCGGAATAATCACCCTTATACGGAATATCTGGTCCCATGCGGAATATCATCCTTACCCGGAATAAATTCCTATGCGGAATAATGGCCCCTATGCGGAATAGTTGACTATTCGGAATCAGCCTTCTATTCGGAATACGGCCTCTATTCGGAATATTGAATATTCCGTATAAAGCACAATAGTCCAGACCTTGATTCGGAATATGTTGGGCTTGAATACCTGGGAAAGATCAGAACAAGAAAACCGAAGAACAAGGAACAAAAATATGCACGAATCTAAACAAAAAAAAGCTAAATCAACCACAAGATACAATCAAACTAAACAATAAGCATCTATTAATCATCAATAATCAATCCAAAACAATCAAACTCACAAAACTAAACAAAATAATCAAAACCAGTTTGATCAAAATAAGAAAAATAAGATCATGAACATGAACATAAACAATAAAAATCAAAGATTAAAAAAGGTAGAATGAGATTAACAAGATAAAGATAAAGATTAACAAGAATTAAAAGAAAAACTTACTTGAAATTAAATGGTAATTAAGGTGCAAGACAAGAATTTAAATTTGACAAGTATTTAAATGACAAGTTAATTAAAAGTGGAAGAACTAATTGTCACTATTAGCCAACAAAAATAAAATGATTAACAACTAATCTATATATAGGGGAGGATCAAGGAATGCTTAGGAAGCTTCATCCCCTCTTTCCTTTTCTCTTAATTGCATCATTAGGTCCTTCCTTATTAATCTCTTTGTTAATTGCATGCTTAGTCCTTTCTTCTTATCTTCTTTAATCTTGGACTTTTAATGACTTTTGGCTCGGGATTTCTTTGAACTCGTCTTTTAATTCTTCAATAAAGTAGACTTGAGTTCTTCGGCTTTAAGTAAACTTCCGTCTTTCGACTTTTTCTTCGATAAATCTTCAGAATTGGTCTTGGACTTCCGTTCTTTTTGCACTCTTGACTTCTCGACTTCATCTTTCATCTTTTTCTTCAATAAAAGCCCGTGAATGCCGTGTTTTCCCCACTTTTCACAATTTCGTCCTAAATCACAACAAAAACACAAACCACGCATAATTCCGACATAAAAGACATAAAATACACGTTTGGGCTCGGTTATTATTGTAATTAAATGGTAAAAAGGATGGGTGTTTACACACCTATCAATCGGGTCATACAATCATTCGGGTCCAAATCAATAAACAAACAATCGGGACAAATGGTGTCCTATTTTATAAAAACTAACATGTTATCTCCCTCGCGGGTTTATAAAACATTTCATAAAAACATTTAGAAGAGTGCGAGGCTATGAACTCACGTTGATGTGGGAAGGCGGTTATCGGCGACTTGGATGTACGGTACGTGCTTCAATCACGGAAACCTAGACAAATAATACTTGTCTTAGACTCTTGTCCAATGACTTTATAAAAATAACAATTATGTATACATATGATGATTTTATATATGATTATCAAGTGGGTTTACATATTCCCTTTTTACTCATTTTAGTGTTTACGTATTGGTAACTTCTTACTAATTTACTAGTTTTACCTATTAACGTGTCTTAGGTCCAATAAACTTATTATAAGTTCTTTAACTTGTTTTAATCCATTTTATACTTATATTATCAGTGTTTAAACTTTACAAGTTGGGCCCAAATGGGTTAAGTCTAATAAGTTCTTTTTATAAGTGTTTAACTTATTTAGTCCAATTATTAGTCCAATATGCTTAGTTAGCTCGTTAATGTCCGTATGTCCTATAGTTAGGGTTTTATCGGTTTTTACTTGTTATATATGTTTATATATCAGTATATGAGTTTATAAATGTTTACATTAGACGGGTCCAACCGTCTAAGTTTTACTTAGCAAAAACGTTAATTTTTACGGTAATAGCCGAAAAAGTCGTAAAATCAAGTCTATAGTTTTTATATCTTATAAATATTATTCCACTACCATTTTTATAATTTATCCATTTATTTAACCTTTAACCTATTTATATAAATAAAATCCATGAGTTAGTGGGTTTTAGTTTTATATTTTATACAATATAATTTTGAGTGCTTATATAATAGTATTATACTTTAATTTCCAAAATCTGATTTTTATTTTCCTCTTCACCAAAACTGCCATATCTAGAGTTCTATATAGAGATAGAAGCTCAAATTTTTATCACATAAACTACATGATATTTTCTCCATTTAACTCTTCTATAGATACTATTGAATCAGCCTCTAAGTATTTTCAAAAAATCGTCCAAAACAGTGAACTCAGATTGGTACTCTAAACTTGTTTTGATCATATCTCACTCATTTCAATGATTCCATTGCATGGCCAACTCTCACATGTATACAAGACCCATAGCTTACTGTATATCAATCTATTCAAGTCATTTTACCAGTTTACCATATGATTCTTTACTGTTTTATATAGACATCTAAATTAAGCAAGATTTTAACCTTGTTTCTTATAGTTTTTCATCTTATTAAGCATGTTTATCAACATCAAATCCCCACACAATATTTTTAATCATCATTCATCATCATATACATATACATAAGTAAAAGAAATACAAGATTACATAATCAAAAATAACAAGAAGATAAGGAGAACAATCTTTATACCACCATGATGATGTAGGTTGTGATCAAAACATGGATTTTGATGGAGAAACTTGTGGATAACCAAGACCATCTTCAAGACCACCAATCTTCATAAACTCCTTGTGGAAAATAAGCCCTAATACTCCATGGAAACTCCTCCTTGGATGTTATAAGCACCACTAATCAATAGGGTTTCAAAAGGGCTTCAACATGTGCAAGAATAACATAGGATTTCATGGTTGATTTTGATCAAAAGTGGTGTTTTGGTGTTGTTTTTGGACGGCACAAATGAAGCCAATGGAGAGAATTTTAAGTGGATTGCATGTTGTAAATGAGTTGCTAGTTTAGGATGGATGGTTTTGATGGAAAGTGGCTTAACTTGTAAGCTAATGGACATGTGTTTACTTCTTGTTTACAACTTGACACATCAAGTGTTGAGTTGTGATGAGTTGGCCGTAGGTTTGTGTGGGGGTGGGGCAAAAGTCATTTTGTCTCATCCCTATTTATTTACGGGTACTCCTCGATTCTAGTTTCCTCGATTTGCGTGCCCTCGGGTCGCTTTACGAAAAATGTTTTTATAAATTATGAATCAACGGCACAAAACGAATCCAATAAAAATTGTCTCATCAAAAACGGAGTTCGAAAACGTAAATACGTAATCCTAGGGTTTCCGGTTTAGTCGTAAAGGACGTTAAATTAAAATCGTATGTCCTAATCTCTTCTCGTAAATTTGTGAGTTTATGAACCAACACAAATTTAAAACTCCAAAATAATATTCACGGATAAATTTATATATATTTTTTTAAATGTCGGACTGTCACCAAAGACGGAGTATGTAAACGTAAGCACGTAACGTTGAATCCTCCGGTTTAGACGTAGTCGATACTACTTCAAGACGTAAATCCAAATTACTTCCCAAAAATAAGTGAGTTCATATTATAACATTAAAATAATGTTTTCAAATAAATATTGAGAATAAAATATCAATCATAAATTGACGGATTGTCACAATAGACGCAGAAATTTGTTTGTGTTGCTACCAAGAGAAGATGGAGGAATGATGTAGTAGAAACGGTTATGCATTTGGCTTCACCAAAGCACTAGCGGTTTTCATGGAGTCAATGAACCGAGTGTGCATGACCGTATATAAATGAGTTGTCATCGGGAGTTCGACGACATCTTGATCTATTCAAAGTCTAAGAAGGAGAGTGAGGTGAATTATGTGTTGGCTTTGGAGTGGTTTAGGAAAAGGAATTATACGTGAGATTGTCAAGTGTGAGTTTTAGGATTAAGTTTACCATGATGAGTAGTTAGAGATGATGGCATATCATGAAACCAGCAAGGGGCGAAGTAAAGAAGGATGAGGAAGCGTTTTGGACGCTGAAGAGGTGGATTGGATAATGAGCAGATCTTGGCATTATCAGAAGGACTGGATGAATTCGCGAAGCATGACGATACGTGGAGCAAGGATTTGGATGCGTACGAGGACGACAAAGAAATGCGATTGCTTATACGTTGCAAGAACTGAAGTTTTTGAAGAACTAGATAAGACTTAGTTAGTAGAGCTGGATTGTTAGATCTGCCTAGAATGCCAGAGGCATTTGGTGTACGAGACGTAGATAATGATATATACGGATCATGAACGTCTCCAACACATATTCAATCCTCTTGATTGAACATTTGGCAAAGGTGATGGGTGGAGTTAAGTGATGAAGGAAAATTGCAAGGCCAAGTACCATCTGGGAAAGGCAAGCATAGTTAATTAGACATGGAATAAGAGGGAGGAAGTGATGTTGAGACAAAATTTAGCTATATGGATGACGTGTTAGAAAGGTTTGGATGAAGGATGTAAGCTTCACAAGTAGATGTCTAAAGCAAATAACGCGTCAACGTTTATATTGCGTGGCTTGGACAATCATATGGGGAAAAGGGAATAGACTATACTTCCTACACAGATAGGAGTAGCATAGAAAGGGTGGTGTAAGGACGAAGATGGTAGAGATGATACATAATGGGGTAGAGGAATAAGTACGATGAGAGTTGAGTGATAGTCGATAGACTGAATAATTTGTAACACCCCCAATTTCGGGTCATAGCAGCGGAAGGGTCATTGGGTGTTACTATCATGGTTCAACCTCAATATCATAGAAAACGCCTCAAAATGAGTCGTTTTAACAAAACATACATTCATTCAACAATTTAAAGACAAAACAGTTCACACACGGTCCCAAATAGTTTTAAGGTTTACATAACCAACCAAAAGATAAAAGTTTCTTTGAATGAATATAGTTTAGAAAAGCGGGCCAAAACATTTTAATTTAGCAAGCTGCGTGAAACCGCCATCCTTGAGTGCCTTCTTCATGGACCTGAGATAAAACATGCTATAAAGTCAACAAAAATGTTGAGTGAATCTATAGAGATTAAAATTTAATAAACGAACACAAGTATTCTGAATAAACCTTCCGTGGTTGACAATCATGTGGATCAGACATAATTATCGTTGTTATTTCATAAGTCTCGTGAAATTGAACGTTAACATATATTATTTCAGCCCAACACACCTAGCCAAGTGCGTATATTTCTCTTATACAATTGCATCCGATGTTTCATTACTGGTGCATCACAACACCACGCGATAGCTAGTCGCGACCGGACTGGGTGTCACCCCGATAGATCTATCCATAGTATTAGCGTTCCTTTCGATTAACAATTCACGATTCATGGGTCTTTTAAGGCTAAACAAACTTTTATAACAACTTTCATCTAAGCATACAATCGGGTCCTTTGTGTTCAATTTTAAAAGAATGAGGGTTTACCACAACTTCTCGTTGTACCCTTCATTTATAATAATGTTTTTCCAATAATAAGGGTTTCCACAACTTCTCGTCGTACCCCTTTTATTTTAATAAAACAAGCATGTTATCCCCCTCGCGGGTTATATAAAACAAGTAAACATGTTAAAGCGAGGCTATAGACTCACCTTCGTACGATAGTAGAAATGTGACGATTGCCGACGATTTGTGATGCCCGTTAAACACGAAGACCGCAACCTACCAATTAAGGCGCGTTCGTTAATAAACGACTCAAGTATAAATAATACTTAAATAATAAGAAATTCAATTTCAAATAACCATGAAAATCCCGAAAAATAACAAAAATATAAGTGTACTTCTATACCCTTTTTGTTCAACACTTATTCATTTAAAAACATACACCCTTGACATTGACCCGTCATAAGACGCCAAGTCAACGCAAGTCAAACCTTCATTTTACTTCCCTCGGACCAGTAACTAAGTCATTTATATAATGACATAACACTTGAGTAAGTCACCATGTCCAATAGTGAATACTCATCTCATGCCACACAAGTATTGAACTACGTGTCCAAAATACCAATCAGCATGTACACTCCAAATGTACACACCAATCTAACCTATCTAGACATGTCCGATTTCGACGAAACTTGGTGACAAACTCACACATAATATGAATAAGACTCAGTTTAAATTTCATTTAAAAATATTACTTCTAAGACCTTCTGCCCGACACACCTTAGTGTTGCAAAAACCGGACAGTTTTACGCCTTTGACTTGTAAAACCATTTTGACTTATTTAAACAATTCCGTTTGCAAAACCGACACTCGGGTTTGAAAATAGACTCATGACCTGAGGTATATCAACTTACAACAGTCCTTGATCATTTTTAAAACTCATTTATAGTCCCCGAGATTCGTTCCAAATATCGACAACAATTTTCGGATTGTGCCGATACCCGTCTCCCGGTACACAAATACTAAAAGTAGCATAACTTTTCGCTCGTAATGAGTTAGAAGCTCTACTTTAGCTCAAATCGAAGCTAACGAAATTCTCTACGACCCTATCTTATTAGTTTACCAAGTTTATCACAGTAACAATTTCAAAAATGGCCTTAAAGTTACTGCCTAAAATAGACCATCTAAAAATCATACCAAAACACATTTTCAACCCATTCCAACAATTCCTATGGTCCTAATATGATCCTAATATCATACTAACGCATCTAACTAACCCATAACACCCTCAAATTTGATCTTACAAAAATTAAATAATTAAAAATCTTACATGCAACAAAAACCCACTATGAATATTATAATATTAACACCATATATAAACATAAAAATGGATCAAACATCAAGTTCTTCACCAAAAATTGAAAATAAAATTTTAGTGGATGCATGTGGAAGAAATTTATACCAATATGAAGCTTATCAAATTTCCAAGGTGGGTCTTGTTTTAGTTTTGGAAGATTCAAAGTAGAAAATCAAATATTTGGGTGGATTTGGTGATGAGGGTGGACGGCTAGAGTATGAACAAGAGAGAGAGTGGACAAAATTTTGTTAAATGAATTTTTAAATGTGAGTGTGTTAGTGGAAAATGTTTAAATATTCCAAAGGTAGGATAGTTTTTGTCAAAAATGCATTCTTTTGGTCCAAAAATGCAAGTAAATAGTTTACAAGGTAGAAAATGTAAATTGTAAATTTTTAAAATATTTACGGGGCTCGGGTTTCGTAAAAATACTTTTCGAAAGTTAAAACGCTTCATAAAAATAATAACAAAGCTTCGACACGACTTAAAACGCAATTAAATCGAAAACGTCGAAAATATACATTATCGAGACAATCGATAATAAAACGTAAGTTTTTGGGGCATCCGTCAGTTTCGCGATCACTAATAGTTATCGTCATTCGTTTAAACGTAAAATACGAGAAATAAAGATTAAATATAATAAAAATCATTTTCATGATTATTTGAGAATAATATCGATACCTAACATATTCCTTGTCGGTTTTCATCTAATCGACATTCTTACGCTAGTTTCAAGTCGTAACCTTCTCGGTTAGTCAATAATTGAAAATTCTCATTAAAGTAAACACGTAATACGTAATAGTCGAGATTAAAATAACGACCTGAAATTGACGGGTTGTCACATCATCCCCACCAAATTAGGATCTTCGCCCTCGAAGATCAACTTGCGTTCTTGCCCGATCGCTTGTTGAAATCAAAGAGATGAGGGTAATTCTTCAACATTTGGTCTTCTCGTTCCCAAGTAAACTCCGGTCCTCTTCGAGAGTTCCATCGAACTTTGACGATAGGTATTCGGCTTTGCTTCAGTTGCTTGACCTCGCGATCCATGATCTCGATCGGTTCTTCAATAAAGTGCAACTTTTTATCAACCTTAACCTCGTCTAACGGTTTAACGAGTTCTTCATCGGATAAACACTTCTTCAGATTCAACACGTGAAAAGTGTTATGAATCCCATACAGTTCTTGTGGTAGTTCCAGTTGGTATGCCACGGGTCCTACTCTAGATGTAATCTTGAATGGTCTGATATAACGAGGACTCAACTTCCCACGTTTTCCAAAACGTACAACACCTTTCCATGGTGATACCTTTAGCATAACCTTATCTCCCACGTTAAACTCCAATGGTTTTCTTCTCACATCCGCATAACTCTTCTGTCGGCTTCGAGTAGACAACAACCTATTCTTGATTTGCACAATCATATCCGTCGTCTCTCTAATCAAATCTGGTCCAGTGAGTTGGGCATCACCAACCTCACTCCAGCTAACGGGTGATCTACATTTTCTCCCATACAGTGCTTCAAAAGGTGCAGCTTTAATACTCGCGTGATAACTGTTATTGTACGAGAATTCGGCCAAATGTAAGGGCTTATCCCAGCTACTTCCAAAGTCGCAGAGCAAAAACCACAGTGCCCAATTCCAAGTCATGGGTAGTGTAGTTCTCCTCATTCTTCCTTAATTGTCTAGAGGCATATGCGATCACCTTTTCGCGTTGCATTAGAACAGCACCGTATCCTCGAAGAGATGCATCGCAATAAACAACAAAGTCTTCACTTCCTTCAGGTAACGATAAAATCGGCGCACTACAGAGTTTCATCTTTAGGGTTTGGAAAGCTTCTTCTTCATCATCGCCCCACACATACGGTTTATTCTTCTGAGTCAGCTTCGTTAATGGTTTCGATATCAAAGAGAATCCTTCAATAAACCTTCGGTAATAACCAGCCAAACCTAGAAATTGTCGTACTTCAGTTGGAGTAGTCGGAGCACTCCAATTCTTGATGGCTTCGATCTTTGCAGGATTAACATGTACTCCACTTTTATCAATCACGTGTCCGAGAAATTGTACAGAGTTAAGCCAAAAATCACACTTTGAGAACTTAGCGTATAACTTTTCGTTCTTCAACAAGTTCAAGATAATCCTTAAGTGTTCGGCATGCTCTTCATTACTCTTGGAGTAGATTAGAATATCATCTATGAAAACGATCACGAATTTATCAAGATACGGCTTACAAATGCGATTCATTAAATCCATGAATACAGCAGGTGCATTAGTCAAACCAAAAGGCATAACCAGAAACTCATAATGACCATAACGAGTTCTAAACGCCGTAATAGGAATATCTTCCTCACGTATGCAAAGTTGATGGTAACCAGAACGAAGATCAATCTTGGAGAAAACACGAGAACCTTGAAGTTGATCGAATAAATCATCAATTCTTGGAAGCGGATAACGATTCTTGATCGTTAGCTTATTGAACTCTCGGTAATCAATACACATACGAAACAAAACATCTTTCTTCTTAACGAATAAGACAGGGGCTCCCCAAGGTGACGAACTCAGTCGTATAAAACCCTTATCAGATAGCTCTTGCAATTGCACAGATAACTCCTTCAGCTCAGATGGGGCTAAACGATATGGCGCACGAGCCACAGGTGCAGCACCAGGAATTAGATCAATTTGGAATTCTACTTGCCTTGGAGGAGGAAGTCCAGGCAAATCTTCCAGAAACACTTCAGGAAAGTCACGGATAACAGGTACATCTTCAGCACGTTTCTCCTTCGATTGCTTCTCCACTACTTTAGCTAGGAATAACTCACACCCTCTTTCGATATACTTACGAGCCTTAATGCACGAAACGATTTTTAGTCGTGAATTACGTTGATCACCTTCGATAACCATGGTCTTGTCATCTAAGGGAATCCTAACTTTCTTTTCTCCACACAAGATAGACGCGTTATACTTGGATAACCAATCCATTCCGATAATAATATCAAAACTTCCCAATTAAACAATCATCAAGTCTATCTTAAAAATACGGTTCAAGAGATTAAGAGAACATCCTAGGAGCGCACGATTGGTACTCACTAATTTACCATCAGCTAGTTCTACCTCATAACTTGCGTCTAATTCGACCGGTTTGATATCAATTAAGGTACTAAAACTTGTAGACACAAAGCTTTTGTCCGCACCAGAATCAAATAAAGTTGTAGCATAACGGTTGTTCAGTAAAAACGTACCAGTGACAACTTTTGGGTTTTGCTTCGCTTCGGCTTCTCCCAACTGATAAGCTTTTCCTTGGTTATCTCCACCACGTGCATTCTTTGGAGGTTGAGGGCATTGGTTCCTCATGTGACCTTTACCTTGGCAATTATAACACGTCACTCCCTTCTTTCCTGGTCCCCAACAGTCTTCAGTCTTGTGACCTAACTTGTTGCACTTTCCACACTTAGCACACTCACCAGTATGAGACTTCTTGCAGCGTTGACATCTGGTTCCCTTATCAGCAGTTGCAGCTTCAGTCATCGCATTAGCATTGCCCCTCCTTCGGTTTTGATTTCTGTTGTGAGATTGACGGTTATCACCACGATCATCACTGTCATTTTCAGCTCTTCTTTTGTTGCCTTCAGAAATACCATCAGCCTTGTCTTGGATGATTTGACCCATTAGTTGGTAGGCCATACGAACAGCTTCATCAATATTGGCAGGTTTAGATGAGGTCACATCCTCACGGATGTTGGTAGGTAAGCCTCGAATATACTGCTCTACCTTCAAGTATTCAGGGTTAACTTTGTTTGGACAAAGTAGAGCAAGTTCATGGAACCTGTTTGTGTATCCATCGATGTCAGTACCCTTCAGTCTCAGCTGATATAGTTCCTGTTCTAACCTCTGAATAACACTCCTTGGACAGAATTCCTCAGTCATCGATCTTCTTACTTCAACCCAAGGTGTAGCATAAGCAGCATCCATACCCAATGATGCCATTCTTCCATTCCACCAAGTTAATGCTCGCCCTTGAAGAGTAGCAGAGGCAAACATCACTTTATCTCCTTCCTCACTTCCACTAAATCGAAACACGGATTCTAATTTCTCAAACCATTGCATTAACCCAACAGCACCTTCAGTACCCTTAAAAGTTGGAGGTTTGCATTTCATGAACGAGGTATAATTGCACTTCTTGTTTTCAGGAATCACTGGTCTATCAGCATCACCAGCTCCAGCACTAGCATTGCCAGCTCCCGTATTACCAACTCCAGTATTATCGGCTCCAGTAGCGCCAGCTCCAGTATTGCCAGCTCCAGTGTTGCCAGCTCCAGTATTGCCAGCTCCAGTGTTGCCAGCTCCAGTATCGCCAGCTCCACCAGATCCACCAGCTCCACCAGATCCACCAGCTCCACCAGATCCACCGGCTCCATTATTCAAATTTGCCATAAATGCATTCATAGATATCTGAAATTGATCAGCTACTATAGCACGTAACTGAGTCTCAGTCAACTGTTTTGGCGGCATGATCATGTTACACAATTCACATCAAAATGAGTATTCATTCAACGCTTGTGATAACAAAACATGAATAACATAAAATAAGAATAGATAGATGGAAAGAAACAAGAATGGATTATAGAATAAGGAATAGAATTTAGACAAGGAACGAAGATTCACGAGGAATGAGTCAAAAGACAGGGATTTCTATTGTGACAATCAGCGTCGTTTGTAAATCACGTATTAGTATTATAATAATCAAATAATAGACATTTATAAATAAATAAATGTAACCCATTATGCTTTAAGCATAAATAATAATTAAATATGTATAACATATATATACTTTTCTTATTCTCGTCCATTGGC
Organism: Glebionis coronaria; assembly: GCA_025667525.1. Lineage (NCBI taxonomy): Eukaryota > Viridiplantae > Streptophyta > Magnoliopsida > Asterales > Asteraceae > Glebionis > Glebionis coronaria. Next base: position 229,434,970 of record CM046879.1, read on the forward strand.
AACTCGGAGGTTTCGCTTGCAGATGTTATAGTCAAAAGATTTCAAAATTATATTTTTGGAAAATCTTTTCGTTCTCTATAACTTGAGCTCTGATGCCAATCTGTAACACCCCCAATTTCGGGTCATAGCAGCGGAAGGGTCATTGGGTGTTACTATCATGGTTCAACCTCAATATCATAGAAAACGCCTCAAAATGAGTCGTTTTAACAAAACATACATTCATTCAACAATTTAAAGACAAAACAGTTCACACACGGTCCCAAATAGTTTTAAGGTTTACACAACCAACCAAAAGATAAAAGTTTCTTTGAATGAATATAGTTTAGAAAAGCGGGCCAAAACATTTTAATTTAGCAAGCTGCATGAAATCGCCATCCTTGAGTGCCTTCTTCATGGACCTGAGATAAAACATGCTATAAAGTCAACAAAAATGTTGAGTGAATCTATAGAGTTTAAAATTTAATAAACGAACACAAGTATTCTGAATAAACCTTCCGTGGTTGACAATCATGTGGATCAGACATAATTATCGTTGTTATTTCATAAGTCTCGTGAAATTGACCGTTAACATATATTATTTCAGCCCAACACACCTAGCCAAGTGCGTATATTTCTCTTATACAATTGCATCCGATGTTTCATTACTGGTGCATCACAACACCACGCGATAGCTAGTCGCGACCGGACTGGGTGTCACCCCGATAGATCTATCCATAGTATTAGCGTTCCTTTCGATTAACAATTCACGATTCATGGGTCTTTTAAGGCTAAACAAACTTTTATAACAACTTTCATCTAAGCATACAATCGGGTCCTTTGTGTTCAATTTTAAAAGAATGAGGGTTTACCACAACTTCTCGTTGTATCCTTCATTTATAATAATGTTTTTCCAATAATAAGGGTTTCCACAACTTCTCGTCGTACCCCTTTTATTTTAATAAAACAAGCATGTTATCCCCCTCGCGGGTTTTATAAAACAAGTAAACATGTTAACGCGAGGCTATAGACTCACCTTGGTACGATAGTAGAAATGTGACGATTGCCGACGATTTGTGATGCCCGTTAAACACGAAGACCGCAACCTACCAATTAAGGCGCGTTCGTTAATAAACGACTCAAGTATAAATAATACTTAAATAATACGAAAGTCAATTTCAAATGACCATGAAAATCCCGAAAAATAACAAAAATATAAGTGTACTTCTATACCCTTTTTGTTCAACACTTATTCATTTAAAAACTTACACCCTTGACATTGACCCGTCATAAGACGCCAAGTCAACGCAAGTCAAACCTTCATTTTACTTCCCTCGGACCAGTAACTAAGTCATTTATATAATGACTTAAAACTTGAGTAAGTCACCATGTCCAATAGTGAATACTCATCTCACGCCACACAAGTATTGAACTACGTGTCCAAAATACCAATCAGCATGTACACTCCAAATGTACACACCAATCTAACCTATCTAGACATGTCCGATTTCGACGAAACTTGGTGACAAACTCACACATAATATGAATAAGACTCAGTTTAAATTTCATTCAAAAATATTACTTCTAAGACCTTCTGCCCGACACACCTTCGTGTTGCAAAAACCGGACAGTTTTACGCCTTTGACTTGTAAAACCATTTTGACTTATTTAAACAATTCCGTTTGCAAAACCGACACTCGGGTTTGAAAATAGACTCATGACCTGAGGTATATTAACTTACAACAGTCCTTGATCATTTTTAAAACTCATTTTATAGTCCCCGAGATTCGTTCCAAATATCGACAACAATTTTCGGATTGTGCCGATACCCGTCTCCCGGTACACAAATACTAAAAGTAGCATAACTTTTCGCTCGTAATGAGTTAGAAGCTCTACTTTAGCTCAAATCGAAGCTAACGAAATTCTCTACGACCCTATCTTATTAGTTTACCAAGTTTATCACAGTAACAATTTCAAAAATGGCCTTAAAGTTACTGCCTAAAATAGACCATCTAAAAATCATACCAAAACACATTTTCAACCCATTCCAACAATTCCTATGGTCCTAATATGATCCTAATATCATACTAACACATCTAACTAACCCATAACACCCTCAAATTTGATCTCACAAAAATTAAATAATTAAAAATCTTACATGCAACAAAAACCCACTATGAATATTATAATATTAACACCATATATAAACATAAAAATGGATCAAACATCAAGTTCTTCACCAAAAATTGAAAATAAAATTTTAGTGGATGCATGTGGAAGAAATTTATACCAATATGAAGCTTATCAAATTTCCAAGGTGGGTCTTGTTTTAGTTTTGGAAGATTCAAAGTAGAAAATCAAATATTTGGGTGGATTTGGTGATGAGGGTAGACGGCTAGAGTATGAACAAGAGAGAGAGTGGACAAAATTTGTTAAATGAATTTTTAAATGTGAGTGTGTTAGTAGAAAATGTTTAAATATTCCAAAGGTAGGGTAGTTTTTGTCAAAAATGCATTCTTTTGGTCCAAAAATGCAAGTAAATAGTTTACAAGGTAGAAAATGTAAATTGTAAAATTTAAAAATATTTACGGGGCTCGGGTTTCGTAAAAATACTTTTCGAAAGTTAAAACGCTTCATAAAAATAATAACAAAGCTTCGACACGACTTAAAACGCAATTAAATCGAAAACGTCGAAAATATACATTATCGAGACAATCGATAATAAAACGTAAGTTTTTGGGGCATCCGTCGGTTTCGCGATCACTAATAGTTATCGTCATTCGTTAAAACGTAAAATATGAGAAATAAAGATTAAATATAATAAAAATCATTTTCATGATTATTTGAGAATATAATATCGATACCTAACATATTCCTTGTCGGTTTTCATCTAATCGACATTCTTACGCTAGTTTCAAGTCGTAACCTTCTCGGTTAGTCGATAATTTAAAATTCTCATTAAAGTAAACACGTAATACGTAATAGTCGAGATTAAAATAACGACCTGAAATTGACGGGTTGTCACATAATTCATCCAATATTCTAAGAGGAATGATAAGTCAAGTAGTTGAGAAGTTGGAAGGATTGCGTACGGATGTGATGGAATAGGAGGTTCTGCATAAAAATTAGTAGAGGTGGCAAATCTTGCCCATTTTGATACATATGGGCACTTTTTGCCCATTTTCAAAAAAAGATGGGGCACTTTTTGCCCATTCTTTATAATAAATGGGCTAAACGGGCGCATATGTAAGAAACTAAATGGGCTTAACGGGCGCACTTGCATATACAAATTAGTATACTCGACGAATATTTTTTATTAATTTTTTATCTCGGCTTTCAAACAAGTATTTTTAATTTTTATTTGTAGGTTTTTATATGTTTTTTTCCTTTTTTAGCTTGCGCCCATTTTGCCCGCCCGTTTTGCCCGCCCGTTTTGCCCGTGCCCGTTTAGCCCGCGCTCGTTTAGCCCGCCGCCCGTTTAGCCCGTTGCCCATTTAGCCCGCCGCCCGTGCCCGCCCGCCCGCCCATTTTGCCACCTCTAAAAATTAACCTAAGAAGTATGGAATGCTTATGAAGGATTATGGCAAGGGAGTAAACGATGGGAAGTAAGCATAGTGTACCGTTGGTAGACTAATGGTTGGTATGAGCATACCATAGGGATAATGGAGGAAGACGTCTAGAGCATTGGCGTGCGGTTTGGAGTTAGTTGAAGAATGAATTTTATTTAGGAATAATTCTTCTACAAAGAGAGTCACTAGTTTGAGGGACGTATTCCTCACTGATGAGAATGTAGGGAATAAAAGAGGATCGCCTAAGTTATTGGCTGAAGATGAGATAGAAGATGGTATGGAAATTAAGATTATGAAGAGACAAGCGAGAAGTAGTATGGAGGAAGAATGGCTTGAGGGAGCAAAGGGTTGTCAAGATAGTGTATTTGTAAAACCCGCATTAAAAACCTATGAACAGTACACGTGAACAGTAACTTACAAAAACACGGTAAAATTTTAACTTTCCATTTATAATATTAATACATGTGTCACGACAATAAATAACGAACAATCATGAATATTATAAATATGACACGATCAAGAATACCAAAATCACGAATAATAAATCACGAACACACACGTAAATTATTTAACACACGAAAACTACGGGTTACCCCGTGTGAGCCCCAAAACCAATTTTATTAAAACCTCTGAAAAATTATTTTCTCTCATATTTTAGGTTACAGAAAAACTTTTCCTCTTCCTCCTTTTTCCACCATAGCCGCCGGCCACCATCAAGAACAAGGGCAAACCCGGACAATTTTTGTGTTTGTTTAATTATTCGTGATCACCTTTTCATTCTACACGCATTGGTATATTCAAAAACCTTTTCTTCTTATTTTATTTTCTTATGATTTCATGTTAAAAATTAATTAATCACATGAACATAAAAAGGAATAACTAGGATTAATTAATTTGTCAAGGGTGAGTTTGGTTTGTGGTTGTGGACCGGCCGAGACACCGAGACCCCAAAAGGGGTGCTCGGCTTGTTTTATTCACCACCACCGAGACCCCAAGGGGCTCGGTTTGGTTTGGTGTTGGGTCGGTGCAGCAAGGGAACCCCGACCATGGGTCGGGGTGTGTTTGTTTGTTCGGTTTGGTGTAACCGAGACACCACCGAGACCCCCAAGAGGCTCGGTTGGTTTTGTTTGATTGGACCCGAGACCAAAAGGACCCGACTTCCAGTCGGGGTATGTTTACATGTTTAGTTGATTAAGTAGTGTCAATCGAGCTCCTTTCCAAGGTCTCGGTGGGACTTGTTTATAGCTTAGTTGGTTCGACTTATATTAAAACACGGGCTCAGGATTCGGGTTTTTATAAAAACTATTTTTTTATAAATCATGTCATATTAAACTATTGGTTAATTAATTTATTTAAATTAATTCATGTATAACCTAAGGTATTTATACTTAGTCATTTTAATTAAACATGTATTTTAATTAAAATCATATAATGTATAGTTTAATTAAATAAACCAGTTATTTAATTAACCAACTATAATCATGACTTGTATTGTACTAATTTAACTTCACTTATTATTCATAATTCAGTTTAATTCTAATTATGGAGACTTACTATTTTTTTGGGAACTTTCTATTTTAGGAAACTTTCTATTTTTGGAAACTTACTATTTATGGAAACCTGCTATTTTTAGAAAGTTACTTAGTATTACAATACAAGTATTATAATACACTAATACATGAATAATACATAACAGAACATCAGAATAACTACAGTTAACACGGTAAATAGTAAAACATGACATAGTACATATAACAAGCTAATAACACACGAAACCAGTAAAACACATGTAATTCAGACAACTCATACACGTCCATATTTCTTATGTAGCGTTATCCGTCAAGGCGGATTAGTCTTCATCGTTTCCGTTAGCTTCTACTCGACATAAGGTACGGATTTCCCGTCCTTCAGTAAGGAAAATCTCTTACTTCATTAGGATTTCCCGTATGCAGCCAACTGTTTTCCCAGTAGTTACAGATAAAATGCTTATGTTTTATTAGTTACCTTATCCATATACATGCATGACCAGTTTCATCTAGTTATGGAGGTACCATAACCATAACACTAGAGGCACTAGTGTTATAACTTCACCACGGCGGCTTGCTAGCTCGTGGCGTCCCTTTTCAGTTATTTGGCTATTATATTATTATATTATCATGTGGGCGTATGTGTGCATCCTAGTTACATGTTCCAGTCAGGATTTCATGGTGAATGTGGTGTGTGCCTTGCATCCTTCACAAGGAGTTGATCTCTCATACCCACTTACCAGTTAATTAGAGGCAACCCCTCTAATTGCATGATGAGGTCTCCCCTCTAAGTATTCATGCACGTTGTTTGTCACACCCCACCATGGCGTAATATGGAGCGTGACGTATGGATATCATCACAACATGGCGTGTCTATAGAGATAACTAAATGAAATAAGGAATGTCATAAAAAGGTGACACAAATGTCATGACAATATCTCAACAAAACAGGAGTCTAGGCAAGTAGGTAACAGCCCTATGTCTTACCCAAGACAAAAATACATAAACAAAGCAAACATATAGGTGTCAACAGTATCACTTATTAAACAAACAAAAGAAACTAAGAAGGAACAGGGATCTCCTTCTAAATGCATTCCTACGCAACTCCAAATCCTAGCCACTTATGTTCTCACGCTTAACCATAATATCACCTGAAAGAGACACTAAAACACGTCAACATAAAGTTGGTGAGAGTCATAGGTTTAGACTCCAACGCCAAAACAGTTATAAGCTGTGATAACCATTAACAAAATAACATATGGACAATGTGCTACAATTATGTATTAACAACTAACATTCAAGATCAATCATTCCAAACCAAATCTAAGGCTCCCAGCCTTACCAAACGCCATAGTACCATAGGCGCCCATACACCTATGTACCAATCCCAAGGCCCCGCCTTGTCATTATCCATTGGTCCCATAGATGCTCACACATATATGTACCTCCCCAAGGCCCCGCCTTGTCAACATCCCCTTGGTATCAAGTCAAACCACAATAACTGAGACGGTACGTGTCCCTCGATCCAAATCATAAACACAATCAAGAATCACATAGCAGTTAATCACATAAGTGTACACACAAGTCCATCACAAACCATTAAAACATTCACAGCCTTAGTTACAAAACCGTACAGTGTCTCTGCCATCCCATCTAGAAGTCAAAAACATAAAAAGATATGGGACTATGAAACTCACCTGATTGAGCTTCTCCAAAAGTCCGCGCACTAGCAAAAAGCTAACAAACAAAAGCACACAATCAAAACATGAACCAAACTCTAAAATGGCTCATCAACCTATGATGGACATCTAACATTCTCCCATATATATAACTCATTTATATGCTCTAAGCATCTCATTACACCCCTCTATAAAGCCCTTAACTTAGTTTACTTCATAACCCGTCTCGTTTACATTTTACCCAAAAGAGTCCCGGTTTTTAGGTCTCCAAATTATGAGCCAAACGCCCAGATAAATATACCCATGACCTCTGTAAAGGAAAACCTGTGCCTTTACATATGTTAGCTAAATCCTACTTTTTTCCCCAACCATAAAGCTACTGTTAAGGCCCCGATATATATATATATATATATACTTCTGCCTATCCGTATTTTACCGATTTTGAACATACAAAAAGTTTGTTATGGTTAGGGGGTCTTAACCTAACCCATTTGCTTAGCCACCCTTCAGGCCTATTATCTAATATATAAACCAACACCCATGCTCATTATAGGGCTCAAGTGTACTCCTAAGTACCCCAATCACCTTAAAACATTAAATTAAACCCGCCTGATTTCAAAACTGTTTTGACCTTCGACTGATGTAACCTGTTCCTGACCCACCTCCCGACCTCCAGTTTAGTTCTCGTTTCTTGCATTTGAAAGCTAACTCAATTACCTTTCCAGGGATACTTGGATCGCAAAATAAGAGTTTTTAGAACTCTATATATGGTCAAAACAATTGACCTAAAATTCTGCCCAGTTTTTAAAAAACGATTTTAACATAATTAGTCTAAATAATTACCCATAACTCCACTAATTACAAGCCCTAATTCACCTAATCATAATAATATCATTAATATTCAGATTTTAATTTAAACTCTAACCTAAATCCATCATGTATTGATTAATAATGCTTTAAAAATAATTTAATTGAAAAGAGGATTAAAGGTTATACCTTAAAATTAATGGAAGATGAAAATTATGAAGAAACCCTAAAAGACTCCATTGATGCCGACTTATTTTTGATTTCCATGGGATTATGAAGTGTTTTTATTAATAAAAACATTATATACTTATTCCTAACAAGTCCTAACCCAAGTACACAAGCCCACTTTCCTTTTTTTTCTTTTTTTTCTTTCCTTTTGTTTTAATTGTATACAACCGACCCGTAGCCCATAAATTTCGTTTTTTTTTATTTTAAATTATTAATAATTGTAATAATAATATTACCTTAATTTTCCTTAATTTATTTCAGCTTCTAAAGCCACCAAAACCTCAAAACCGTAAAACTAGTCAAATTTACGCGTATACCGTAAAAGACGTAAAAATATACAGTTTTATAAAAACTCTTGAAATATGAAATAAACTAATTTACTAAGTCCTAAATGACTTAAAACCATCCCGAAAAATACTCCCGTGACTAAATACCTCTTCCGAGACCCCTAAATGCAAAACCCTAAACTTTTAAAATACGATTTTCTATAATACATATACGTATACGTAAAACCACTAAATAAAACCATCTCATTTCATAGCCACTAGCATGTGAGCTCATGAACATGAAAACATCATACATCGTTTCACTCACAAGGTACACCGTAACCGAAACGATATCCAAACCACAATCTATACACACCAATTAGCACATAAACACATAAAGACACGTAATTTCACGAAATATGCACAAACATAAAACTGAGTGACGAACCTCAAAACCGCGGTTGTCACATCACTCTCTCCTAATAGAAATCTCGTCCCGAGATTTACTCCTTAGGATCAAACACACAAACCACAAATCACATGTGGATACTTGTTCTAAATGAACTCCTCTCATTTCCATGTGTACTTTAGTTCAAGTCTCAAATTACCCTATATACTAACCAACAATATTTAAATTCATTCCAAAGCTCTTGACCTCACAGCCAATAAATCTCACAAATGACTCTTTGAAAAAAACAAAGACTCTTATTAACACAAATCCCGAATAACCGAACATGCAAATATGCATTCTGAAACAACATTTATCAATCTTAATACATGAAATATATTATGTATACCACTCAATTCCCCCAGGTAATTATATACTCATAAGCTACTGGTCCGATCTTTCCAAAGATCATAATTAGACCTACAAAACTCTACATCAACTTTTCCATTTTACCAAAACATACCACCCGTTACTATGGGTGAATCTTCCTACATAACTTTGTCACTAAACTCTAGTGGTTTCCTCCTTTTCAAGATAGCATCCCTTGTTGCTCTCATCCTTTCCAAAAACACCATTACCACATTAGTAGCCTCTTTTACCAATTCTAGTCCACAATGGGGACAACTCACCCTATCCTTTCATATAGTGCCTCAAATGGCATTTATCGACTTCTAGTATGATAACTATCATTATATGAAAACTCAACCATCGCTAAAGAGTTTCCTAACTCCCTCTAAATCAATCACTCATGCCCTCAGTATAACTCCTAAAGTTGTATAAATATCTCACTTGCCCATCCTTTTCCAGTTAGCTGGATATACTCATATCCAATCATGTTCATCAACTCCCTTTAGTCCGTACCCCAAACTACTTAAAAATTCCAGTTTCCTTACAAGTGACCTATGACGGTCTTTCACATATCCATTAGTTCTTCCAATCCAAATCAACTTATGATCTATACACATCACCAAAAGGACAGTTATCTCAGTTAGTCTATCAACTACCATCCAAACCCATGCTACAACTACTTCCGTAAAATTTGGATAGATCATTAGTAGCACCTATACACTTCTTTCTCTCTTTTCTCCATGAAAGATTGTTTTTCCTGATACTCAACACTTCCTTTATACCTACGCGATGTCTTAACTTCAAGGTCATAGTGCTCCTCATCTTGTCTCAGTTAGACCAAGCCCTTCGTCTCTAATGACACATCACATCTATAACTCCTCCACTATTCGATTATCGATACTAAGCCTTCCAATCAAACAGTATAGGTCAGTACCATTTCCTTTCCACACTACAACAATATTAGCATGCTTAGTTCCTTATTCCACCCATTAGGCTATACCAAAGTTTTACCTTCGGTTCCTATCTCGACCTATTTCATTCATGATTCGCATCTATCCACACTTCCTTCTTCTTCCTCAGCTCATGACATACATCACGATGTTATGCTTCCCGTCTTTCAAGTCATCTATACCTCAAAATTTTCCATGTAGGTTCACTTGTTTTCCTCACGACCAGTTCTCCTACTCCATCCTAATAGGGACAGACTAGAGTTTTCTGTGATTACATGTTGATCACACTATCATTTTATGCCCATATTAGTTCCTATATGTCTAAACTAAGCCATATTCTAAATTATTACTCAAGTCTCATACTTCTATTATGACTTTTCACCTAACATGAGGTAATTTCAATCATCATCTTCTAGGAATACTTGGTTCTCTCCTTCCATAGTTTTCCCTAATTCCTTTACTATCATGTCCAACCAAAATTTCTCACTCAATTCATCGAATCTATGGAAATCGTTATTGCATTGGATAATGCATAGCTGTCTCTTCCAAATATCTTTCATAACACCTTCACAAAACCGACTTTCTAATCACTTCTCCACGAAACTTATTCAGCTCAGCTTCACTTCTCATCCCTCGATATTGATTGCCACAAAAATTCTATCCGCGTAGTCACTCGACTCCCCTTGTTACTTCCACAAGTTCTTAATCTCCCATGTCATGTATTCATTTCATCATGATCCACCGGTTCAGCTCTTTGTAGCTCCACTCCGATACTCGATCTGCCCTTCTTCGTCACGAACCATACGTAAATTTCCCATCATAGTGCTTGTCACCTTTCCAGTCCTCGCAACTTTTGTGACTCCTTCGAAATCTCTTGCATCCTTCTTGCAGCCGACACGTAGTCCTTTCAGCTCCTTGCTTCGCGATGTAGCTCTTTACGTACTCCTTCTCGTCTCCATGATGTTACCTAGGAACTTCACACTACCAGTAGCTTCTAACTTCAACTCATCTACCATAATATTTCTAAAGGTACTTCAACCCCTCAATGGCTCACTCTTCTTTACTTGTTTTACTTCACCATTAATCAGCTTCCTACCAATCATTCTTTCACATCCATGTTTTCCTTCACGTGTCTACTACTACCTTGCCTCCAAAACTATACCAATTCTCTTGCGTGTTATTTTCCCAATCTTACCATTAGTATAAACTTTATACTCTACCGTCACATCCTCTAGTACTTTCATCAATCTCCTAATGGTACTTCAACCAACTTCTCATAGCATGACATCTCGTTCCCATGACCACTCAACTAACTTTACTTACTCCCTTATTCCCGTAACTAATCTAAGTTTCAAAACTCCACAAATCTTAATCATCCCTTCAACACAACCTTTAAACCAAAACACATCTCTCCATTATAGTATCTAACCATAAGTAATACTATCCAACTCTATCCTCTCATCCTAACGTTCCCACAACCGCATAAATAAATCAACCATGACGTGTAACAAAATAATTCCAAACAATCGTGTCCCAAAATAAAATATAGGGTAAAAAGAACCCAAGCTAAAACAACTAAAAACAAAACAATGTAATCCGAAAGATCAATGGAGTGTTCCAACAACAAAAAATTAGACTTGTCACGATTAGTATTACCAAATTTCGATACGTTAGAAAATTTAAAATCTTCATCCCAATTAGTTACTTCTCATAAGAACCAAACCCCCATACTACTAAAACCAATCATACTCATTATTAACCATAAACTCATCCTTTATCTTCATCATTTTATCAAGATATTAACTAATTAGTATACTACAATCTTAATCATTATCTTGTTTACCCATATTAAACTTATTTTACTTGTTATTATGAAACCAATACATGTTTATAAAATACAGTGTTTTTTTCATTTTATTCTATATTATTATTATTATTTTATAAAATCCATTTAGGCTGGTTATAACTAAACTACTACACGTTTACAAAGTGTGGTGTTATTATTATCATTACTATAATAAAATCTCCCTTTTTACTCTTGCCGTCTAGTTAAATACTTCTAAAATTTTAACTACACTTAAGAAAATTTTTGTAAAATTTATTTACCCCTTTAAAATGTATTATCACATGTTACATAGAAAACTAATCCAATTATTTCCAAGACAAATTTTTTTTTATAGCTTACTACCACAAACTTAAAAAAAAATCTAAGTCACGATATCATACCATACACTTACAAATTATTTTCAAAACCGTTTTCCTATAATCAGCCACACTTATTTGTAAGAAAATTTAGTAGTTCTCATTAATTAAATACATACCCGAATGTAGACACACATCAAAAGACTCAAAACATCGTTGGAACTCCATTAAACTCCAGCACTATAAAACACGAGCAAACACAAGGTACGTTCAAGTTATAATAAGTTAATAACTACTGAACGACCATATATCATAACTTAACACATACTAGTATATATACATTCGCATATATATACCTATTAAATCACCCAAAACATACTCGTTACCATACATGTCAGATCAATCAATCGCGTCATACACTCGTTTTTCCATACGAGAAATCACTATCTTACCACAAGGCATAAAACCCATCACTAAAAACGAGTCCATATCGTGTGACCCCATAATCACACAACATGAGTATAACCCAAAACATATAACACACTCAAAAATATCCATATCGTAGGCAGCTGTTACATAAACCCATATATTATAAATATACCCAAAATCCACATCTCATCATATACAAGCATGTACTAACCCTCTTTCATGCAATCATACTTGAGAACCCATTGAAGTTGTGGTACTTGTATAAGTATGTTGGCCACCATACTTATACAATTACCATTTCCCCAATGCACTCCCTCCTATGATGACACTTATAAGAATCAATACAACATATAACACATAAATCCATCTACTCATATAAGCTCATAACCACCTAACCAACAAGGTCCAAACACCATCTATTAAAATAACATAGTAAAACTCTTAGGTTACATAAATCCATAGTATATCTAAAACATCATAAACAAAACCAAAACGAGAACATAATCAATTATAAGTCATGTCGCCCATATGAGTGGAAAAAACTTAAAATCCTTCCTATCCACCTACTCCTACATGATTCTTAGGGAAAATGACTTAAACATCAAAAGAAAAATACTATACATTAGGTACACCAAATAACTTACTATGGTGAAAGAAATTTATATACCAAAAGCAAAACAGAAATTAACATGTGACTAAGTATGGACGACAATAGTTCAATCCATACTAGTCAAAACTCACAGAAAACGAATCAACATACTCAGAAAATACAATCAAAACCATACACACATATTCTTATGACGCCTATATGCAGGGATCCTTAAGCTATAGACTAGGATACTAGACTAGGCAACCTAATTCTCTATAACCATTGGTCTCTAATACCATTCTGTCAGACCCCACCATGGCGGAATATGGAGCGCGACGTATGGATATCATCACAACATGGCGTGTCTATAGAGATAACTAAATGAAATAAAGAATGTCATAAAAAGGTGACACAAATGTCATGACAATATCTCAACAAAACAGGAGTCTAGGCAAGTAGTTAACTGCCCTACCTCTTACCCAAGACAAACAATACATAAACAAATCAAACATATAGGTGTCAACAGTATCACTTATTAAACAAACAAAAGAAACTAAGAAGGAACGGGGATCTCCTTCTAAATGCATTCCTAAGCAACTCTAAATCCTAGCCACTTATGTTCTCACGCTTAACCATAATATCACCTGAAAGAGACACTAAAACACGTCAACATAAAGTTGGTGAGATTCATAGGTTTAGACTCCAACCCCAAAACAGTTATAAGCTGTGAATAACAACCATTAAAAAAAGAACATATGGACAATGTGCTACAATTATGTATTAACAACTAACATTCAAGATCAATCATTCCAAACCAAATCCAAGGCTCCCAGCCTTACCAAACACCATGGTACCATAGGCGCCCATACACCTATGTACCAATCCCATGGCCCCGCCTTGTCATTATCCATTGGTCCCATAGATGCTCACACATTTATGTACCTCCCAAAGGCCCCGCCTTGTCAACATCCCCTTGGTACCAAGTCAAACCACAATAACTGAGACGGTACGTGTCCCCCGATCCAAATCATAAACACAATCAAGAATCACATAGCAGTTAATCACATAAGTGTACACACAAGTCCATCACAATCCATTAAAACATTCACAGCCTTAGTTACAAAACCGTACAGTGTCTCTTCCATCCCATCTGGAAGTCAAAAACATAAAAAGATATGGGACTATGAAACTCACCTAATTGAGCTTCTCCAAAAGTCCACGCACTAGCAAAAAGCTAACAAACAAAAGCACACAATCAAAACATGAACCAAACTCTAAAATGGCTCATCAACCTATTATGGACATCTAACATTCTCCCATATATATACCTCATTTATATGCTCTAAGCATCTCATTACACCCCTCTATAAAGCCCTTAACTTAGTTTACTTCATAACCCGTCTCGTTAACATTTTACCCAAAACAGTCCCGGTTTTTAGGTCTCCAAAGTATGAGCCAAACGCCCACCTAAACATACCTATGACCTCTGTAAAGGAAACCCTATGCCCTTAAATATGTTAGATAAATCCTCCTTTTTGCCCCAACCTTAAAGCTACTGTTAAGGCCCCGATATATATATATATATATATATATATATATATATATATATATATATATATATATATATATATATATATATATATATATATATATATATATATATATATATATATATATATATATATATATATATATATATATATATATATATATATATATATATATATATATATATATATATATATATATATATATATATATATATATATATATATATATATATATATATATATAGATATATATATATATATGTATACTTCTGCCTATCCGTATTTTACCGATTTTGAACATACAAAAGTTTGTTATGATTAGGGGGTCTTACCCTAACTCATTTGCTTAGCCACCCTTCAGGTCTCTTATTTAATATATAAACCAACACCCATGCTCATTATAGGGCTCAAGTGTACTCCTAAGTACCCCAATCACCTTAAAACATTAAATTAAACCCGACTGATTTCAAAACTGTTTTGACCTCCGACTGATGTAACCTGTTTTTGACCTACCTCCCGACCTCCAATTTAGTTTTCGTTTCTTGCATTTCAAAGCCAACTCAATTACCTTTCAAGAGATACTTGGATCGCAAAATAATAGTTTCTAGAACTCTATATATGGTCAAAACAATTGACCTAAAATTCTGCCCAGTTTTTAAAAAACGATTTTAACATAATTAGTCTATGTAATTACCCATAACTCCACTAATTACAAGCCCTAATTCATCATTAAATATACAGATTTTAATTTAAACCGTAACCTAAATCCATCATGTATTGATTAATAATGCTTTATAAATAATTTAATTGAAAAGAGGATTAAAGGTTATACCTTAAAATTAATGGAAGATGAAAACTATGAAGAAACCCTAAAAGACTCCATTGATGCCGACTTATTTTTGATTTCCAGGGGATTATGAAGTGTTTTTATTAATAAAAACATTATATACTTATTCCTAACAAGTCCTAACCCAAGTACACAAGCCCACTTTCCTTTTTTTTCTTTTTTTTCTTTCCTTTTGTTTTAATTGTATACAACCGACCCCTAGCCCATAAATTTCCTTTTTTTTAATTTAAATTATTAATAATTGTAATAAAAATATTACCTTAATTTTCCTTAATTTATTTCAGCTTTTAAAGCCACCAAAACCTCAAGACCGTAAAACTAGTCAAATTTACGTGTATACCGTAAAAGACGTAAAAATATATAGTTTTATAAAAACTCTTGGAATATGAAATAAACAAATTAACTAAGTCCTAAATGACTTAAACCCATCCCGAAAAATACTCCCGTGACTAAATACCTCTTCCGAGACCCCTAAATGCAAAACCCTAAACCGTAAAAATAAGATTTTCTATAATACATATACGTATACGTAAAACCACTAAATAACACCATCTCATTTCATAGCCACTACCATGTGAGCTCATGAACATGAAAACATCATACATCGTTTCACTCACAAGGTACACTGTACCCGAAACGATATCCAAACCACAATCTATACAAACCAATTAGCACATAAACACATAAAGACATGTAATTTCACGAAATATGCACAAACATAAAACTGAGTGACGAACCTCAAAACCGCGGTTGTAACATTGTTGACCTCATGACCTATATTGGCTATTATGGTACATTAACTAATACAGATTTTCATAAGTAACATAAGCTACGTTTTCAGAACTAAAAGCAGTTAACATGACAGACAACTAGGTTTTCCAGGACTTATTCATTTTCGCTGCCATTCATGCTTTATATTCTTTATATGCTTCTATAATCTATGTTTTCCCTGCTTTATTGTATATCCGTGCACTGAGCGTTATGCTCAGCCGTCTACTTTTCCATGATCCCAAACGGCAAGTACCCAAGAACGCAAGTAGGAACTCCAGAGTATGTGCATTCGGATTGGAAGCTATCCGACATCTTTTACCTTATGCATTTATTCCTACTTTATCATACTCTAATTCTTTTGGACATTGTTTGGTCCTTTTCATTTACAGTACTTATCTTGCTTGTTTGTGAGTTACTAGACTAACGATGTTTGATTCCGGTATTTCTATTTATGGTCATGAATGTTTAGACATTTACCTTGCATGCTTTGATGATACGCCATAATTTACTGTAGCACACTATCCTATTAAATGGGGTGTTATAGTAGTGATATAGAAGGGAAAACCGTTAGGTCTGGTGATAGGAAATGTAGTAGAAACTGCTGGAGTTAATCCATAGAAGATGACGTGGATCACCGTCACGGTGGGGTGAAGTTAGAAGCAATCAACATATTGGACCGAAAAACTACAAGAGGTGGTGGCAATGCTTAAGCAGAGGTTGAAAATGGAAAAGGACCGACAAGAGAGCTGTGTGGACAAGAGGCATAAGCCGTTGGGATTTGAGATTGGGGATAAGGTTATGCTATAGGTTTCACCATGGAAAGAAGTGACGTGGTTTGGGATGAAAGGGAAGTTAACACCTAGAATCGTGGGTCTATTCGAAATCTTTGAAAGGATTGGACCAATGGCTTATATGCTGGAATTACTAGCAGAATTGAGTAGTATGCATGATGTATTTCATGTGTTAAACTTGAGGAAATTCTTAGCAAGAACCGACTTACAAGTACCATTAGATGATATTAGTATGGATACGAGTCTTCGTTTCATCGAATAGCCGGTAGAGATTTTGGATCGTGAAGCTAAGACGTTGGAAAAAGTAATATACCGTAGTTATGTATATATGAAATTTGAAACGTGGACTAGAGTTCACATGGGAACGGGAGGTGTTAATGAGGAAAAAGTATCCTCAACTATTTGTTAATGACGGTCCTAAGAAGTAAATCTCGGGACGAGATTTCTATTAGGAGGGAGTGATGTAACAACCACGGTTTTGAGGTTCGTCACTTAGTTTTATTTTTGTGCATATTTCGTGAAAGTGTGTGTGTAACACCCCCAAATTTACAGAATTCAATACAGCGGAAGACTCGTTGGTGTTACGGGATAGCACATTACTCACATCATAGACAACGCTTAAAAATCGCGTCGTTTAATAATAAAGCGTTTCCATTCATAAATATCAAGTTTACATAGGTCCCAAGTCAGATTATTTCATACAAATTTTACAAAGCATTTGAATTGAAATTGTTATTTAAGTGCGAGCCATGAATTCTTGTCGTCTTCCCGAGAATTACCTTCAAGTACCTGAGATAAAATAATACTTGGTTTTTAGGCCTAGTATGAAAATTCGTAGTCCCAAGTCTTTTTGAATTGAAAACCGGTCTTAAGTGCGACTCAATCGTCTTTTGGTGAATCGAGAGAATGGTTTGGTTTTGTATATCTATTTTTAAACTATCAGCAAGTAATTAAAGTGTCGTTGAGTAAAATGGAAGAATAAAGATTAATATTCAAAATGACGAATAAAAATAAATGATGGAAACTTAAAGGCAAAATGAGCACACTAAATAAAACTAACACTTGGAAAACTCTCTAAAAATAGGAACTTAGTTAAAAAGTTCTAAAAGAAAGTAAGATCGGAGTATCAAACAAATGCAAACAACCGGAATAATCCCCAAGAAGATGTCCCGATCGGAATGTATTCCGATCGGTCGATCAGAATGTTGGAAAGTCCAGCGATCGGAATGTCCACAAAGGGGGTAATCGGAATGTTATCTAGAGCCACAATCGGAATAATAGACAGACTACCAATCGGAATGTGGAAAAATGAAGTCAATCGGAATGCTCAAAAACAGCCCCAATCGGTATATGCAAAAGAGGTCCTGGCCGGAAAATGTAAACCCTAATCCGATCTATTGATCGGAATAAGGTGTGTTCAAATAGGAAAAACTCAAAGCCCTAATCCGATCTATTGATCGGAATGTGAAGATGGAGGCTGCTCGGAAAAACCAATCGGTAAGGGGTTTTAAACCCTTTCCGAAAATTGTGGGATTCGGTTAGAAAGCTAGAAAATAAGCTATTAGATTGAGCTTATTCCCAAAACTAAATCGAATCAACTAAACGGATTAAATAAGCAACTATCATAACTTATTCAACCTCAAAATAAGCAACTTTTTGGATCAAGCAATAAAAACATAAACTTTTTAAGAAAACTTTTTATAAAGTTAATAAGCTAATCATAAAACTAAGCCTATAAGCACAAAAGTCTTAAAGCTTAATCAAATGAAAACTTATGAAATGAACAAAAGATTAACTTCTTAAGCACGAAATCATTAAGAACAACACGGATCTATTGATAATCGCACCAAAATCAATCTAAAATCAAAGAAAATTAGAATGAGATTAAGGATTTAAAGCTTAAAATAGAACTTGATTAATGAAAATAAGCAATACAAAGTGTTTAATCTTGAAAGATTAAAAAAGAAGATGAAGTTTAGTGAGAGAAAGTTTAAGACTTTCTCTCTCTAAAACTAGAGAAAACTAAGAAAAAGTGAAAATTAGCTAAAACTATCTAACCACCCTCCTAATGACTATTAGGAGGGTATTTATAGGGAAGGTGGAAGGAGTGCATGTGTTGCATCTTCTTTCTTGCTATCTTCACGTTTTCTCGACTCGACTTTAATTCTTTGTCTTTGTCGTCTCGGGATTTGAACTTGTCTTTTTAATTTTCTTCTTCTATTAGACTTAAGTTCTTCGACTTCGTTTAAACTTCCGTCTTTAGACTTTTTCTTCGATAAATCTTCAGAATAGGCCTTTGGACTTCCATTCTTTTTGCACTCTTGATCTTTTGACTTCGTCTTTTCCCGTTTTCTTCGATAAAAGCCCGTGAAAGCCCGTGTTTTCTTCCTTTTTCATATTTTGGTCCTAAAACACAATAAAAACACAAACCACGCATAATTCCGACTTTTGCGACATAAATCACACGTTTTGGTCTTGTTATTATTGGAAATAAGTGGTAAAAGGATAAGTGTTTTCACACTTATTAAATCCCCTACACTTGACCATTGCAATGCCCTCATGCAATGTATTAATTTTAAAGCACGGTTTACATTTTCCATCATAAATAACCCACCTTGGCCTTTATTAAATACTAAACATAAAAGATAGAAATAAATAAAGAAATTAAAAACTTACATTGGGTTTTGGCGGCCATGAACATTTATCATCCTCAAGTTTCACGTTCCCCATACCAAGCTTAAAAATGAGATCATTGTTATTATAAGTTAGCAAACTATCACGAACTCATGTCGGCCAATTACTCACTTAGACTCCCTTATTCCTAGGTGTATCTCTTATATTTTATTTTTGTCTTGAATGATCACGAGGTTGCATTGTTTGACTTATTTTGATAGTTATTTAGGCCGAAAATAAAGTGAACGATTTAATCAATAGTTAGCTAAAGGACCAAATCTTTTAAAACTGCTTCTCGGGACCTCATAAAGTTCATATCTTGGCATAACTCGCTTCACGATTTGAGACCTTTCTCGGACCGATATTTGGCAGCAACTTCATACTTCGAATCTTTGAGAGACGTTCTTGAAATTATGGTCTTCTCTTCATAATAGGAATTTCTTCACTTGAAGTTTTGAGAGATTCTTCATCTTTAGACCACGACTTCTTCATTTTTCTCCAATCTTTATTTTGGACTTTGATATACAACGATCCGCCTCCTTATAGGACTTGGATCTATTTATCCTCATACCTTGTTAGGGTCTTTTCGGATAGACTTCTCCATAACTTTTGGGGAGTTCTTGCTTTTCGTCGTGTGTCTCGATCCTTCATATTGATTTTCGATAAATGATTCTTCACATCACTTTTGGATCTTTAGCAAAAAAAATGTAGCCCTCATGCCTTGTTAGGGCCTTTTCGGACTCGCCAATCTTGGCATCCCGCTTCAATAAGTTATGCCTTGGCTATGAACTCTAATCCGTACAGAGCAACTTTTAAACGATCTGGGGCTAGAAGCTAAGTAACCTTTTAAATCGTACAACCTTGTTTATTGCAGATAAATTTATTAACAAGCGGAGGGAGAATAGGCTTATAATTAACTCACATAAATTCACGAAAGAATACCAAACTTATAATTGACTCTATCATCTCTCGTTCTCCACAGTTTAAAATCTCAAAGGATGAGACTCGTGGATGCTTAGCCTATTAAATCAAAGTTTTGGGTTTTCGAGTCATCTATAGGATCTTGCAAATTCTTAGACTTTTTCAAGTTTTAGAAATCGCATTTTAAAGTTCCCTTGATAAACGACTCTCTAGGAACAATTATAGGAACTTGCGAAAAGTTCTTGTTCTTAACCCGTGAGAGTTAAGACTTTCGCGTTTTATAGCTCCCTATATAAAAGCCTAGCAAAACTTGACTTAAACACGTTAAGGATACTAGCTAGAGTAGACTTAGGTAAGTAAACTCGGGTTGAGTCAAAGTGTTCACGACTAAGAAAAATCTGAAACCACTTTATTGAAAAACTATTCTAGCAATGGAGAGAAAATAATCATAACAAAGGCAAATACAACTATACAACTAGGCCAAAATAGATTAAAAATTTTGAAAAATGTCGAAAAATCAAATTTTCCGGTTAAAATGAGGGCAAATTCATGGAAAAGACCACTTACTTCGATAGGAGTCCCCCCTACACTTGAGATAAACAATGTCCTCAATGTTTAATCATGTGGGAGTAAACTCCCTTACACTTAGGACATTGTGCACTTTGTTTAAATCTCGCTAAGAAAGAGACAACTAAAGAGATTCCTATTTTAATATTGAGAAAATATAAAATAGTAAATCGAAAAGAGTTTAGGATAGAACCGGGAAGAAGGGAACACGGAATCACGGTTCGTCAAAAGTCATCAAGATGCTCTTTGAAGCTTTTAATCCCTGCACATCACAAGAAACAAGACAACAAACATATGCGGGGCTCCGCCTACACTTATTATGAAAGCAGTAAAGGATAGATCACGGGTTGCCTCCCGAGAAGCGCTTGTTTTTGTTCACCGAGTCATGAGCCTGACTCGACCCAATTTTAGTTCATGGGGAACGTGGTGAGGGTTGGAATCATCTCATGGGAGATGTCCTCACCAAAATACAGCTTCAGACGCTGGCCATTCACCTTGAAGTTGGGCCCATTTGGCTGAGAAAGCTCAATGGTCTCATAAGGAAAGACTTTGGCGACGGTGAATGGACCAGACCAGCGGCTCTTCAACTTGCCAGAGAAGATCTTCAACCGAGAGTTAAAGAGTAGAACTTGATCACCAACGTGGAACTCTCGGTTCTTGATTTTAGCGTCATGAATGATCTTGTTCTTCTCCTTGTAGATCAACGAGTTCTCATAAGCTTCATTCCGCAGTTCATTGAGTTCGTTGAGTTGAACCTTGCGATTATCACCGGCTTTGTTGATGTCGAAGTTAGCCCACTTCAAGGCCCAGTGCGCCTTGTGTTCCAGCTCTATGGGGAGGTGGCATGCTTTCCCGTACACAAGACGATAAGGTGTACAACCGATCGGGGTCTTGTAAGCAGTACGGAAAGCCCACAGAGCATCATCCAACTTATCGGCCCACACGGCGCGATGCTCTCCCACAGTACGCTCCAAAATTATCTTCAAGCCACGGTTGGATATCTCGGCTTTCCCATTGGTTTGGGGATGATAGGTGGTGGAAAGACGGTGATTGACACCATACTTAGCCATGACTCTTGCAAATTGATCGTTGCAAAAATGAGTCCCGCGGTCACTGATAATAGCACGAGGACACCAAATCGAGCGAAAAGCTGCTTCAAAAAGTTCACAACCACCCTCGCATCATTCGTAGGAAGAGCCTTAGCTTCAACCCATTTAGAAACGTAGTCGACGGCGACAAGGATGTACTTGTTCCCTTTGGATGATGGAAATGGCCCCATAAAGTCGATGCCCCATACATCAAAGATTTCACATTCCTGTATGAAATTTTGAGGCATCTCATCCTTATGTGTGATCTTGCCTTGACGTTGGCAAGCATCACAATGCTTAACCATTTCGTGAGCGTCACGATAAATGGTGGGCCAATAGAATCCAGAATCAAACACTTTCTTAACGGTGTAGTTGGGACCAAAGTGACCACCGGTGGGTCCTTTGTGGCAAGCTTGGAGAATGTCAAAAGCTGCCGGTCCGTCAACACATCGACGAATGATCAGATCAGCACATTGTTTGAATAGATAAGGGTCATCCCAAAAGTAAGTCTTAACATCATTCAAGAACTTCTTCTTTTGTTGGGATGTTAACCCTTTGATGAGAATACCACCCGCTAAGTAGTTTGCAATGTCCGCAAACCACGGGGTGCCATCAAGATTGAGATTTATAGACATTAAGGTCTCAAGGGGGAAAGAGTCATTGATCTCTTTGTTCGGATGATCCCCCTGATATGGATCCTCAAGTCGACTCAGATGATCCGCGGCCAGGTTTTCGGCTCCCTTCTTGTCACGAATTTCAATGTTGAATTCTTGAACGAGTAAAACCCAGCGAAGAAGTCTTGGCTTAGAATCATGCTTTGTCATCAAGTACTTCAACGCGGAATGGTCTGTGTATACGATGGTGGGGGATAAAACAAGATAGGGGCGAAATTTCTCAAAAGCATAGACAACAGCTAAAAGCTCTTTTTCGGTTGTCGTATAATGCAATTGAGCCCCCGTCATTGTGTTGCTAGCGTAGTGGATTGGTTGGAAGTGTTTATTCACACTTTGGCCCAAAACCACACCAATAGCAAAGTCGCTAGCATCGCACATCAATTCAAAAGGCAGCTCCCAATTAGGGGTAACCAAGACCGGTGCCTTAGTTAGCTTATCCTTAAGAAGATTGAAGGCTTCGAGGCACTCTTTAGAAAAGATAAAAGGAGTATCTTTTTCCAAGAGGTGGGTCATCGGGCGAGCGATTTTAGAGAAATCCTGAATGACTCGACGATAGAAGCCCGCATGACCCAGAAAACTTCGCACACCCTTCATGGTTGAAGGTGGAGGTAATTTGGTTATGACATCAACTTTAGCACGGTCGACTTCAAGACCGGCTTTTGAAATTTTGTGTCCTAGCACAATGCCTTCTTTTACCATAAAATGGAATTTTTCCCAATTCAGAACAAGGCGAGTGTCTTCGCACCGCTTAAGCATACGTTCCAAATTGGCAAGGCAAGAAGAGAAGGAATCCCCGAAGACCGAGAAATCATCAATGAAGACTTCCATGGTTTGCTCAACCATGTCATAGAAGATAGCCAACATGCACCTTTGGAAAGTCCCGGGGGCATTGCATAAGCCGAAAGGCATTCGTTTGTAAGCAAATGTGCCATAGGGACAAGTGAATGTTGTCTTCTCTTGATCTTGGGGATCGATGGGTATTTGGAAATAACCCGAGAAACCATCGAGAAAGCAGTAATATTCATTACCCGCTAAACGTTCAAGCATTTGATCCATAAAAGGTAGAGGGAAATGATCCTTTCTCGTGGCATCATTGAGTTTGCGGTAGTCTATACAAACTCTCCACCCAGAAACAAGACGGGTAGGAATCAACTCGTTGTTGGCATTGGGCACAACGGTGATTCCGCCTTTCTTAGGCACACAATGGACTGGACTAACCCACAGTGAATCCGAAATAGGGTAAATCATACCCGCATCAAGAAGTTTGATAACCTCTTTTTTGATGACTTCATGGATTTTAGGATTCACCCTTCGTTGGCTTTGAATTGTGGGCTTAAAGTCGTCCTCCATGAGTATTTTATGTGTGCAAAAGTAAGGATCAATTCCACGGATGTCGAAGATTTTCCAAGCGATAGCTCTTTTATGCTTCTTCAACACAGCGACAAGTCGGGATTTTTCGTCTTCTTTCAGATCCTTTGCGATGATGACCGGTAGCTTCTCGTCGTCTTCTAGGAAAACGTACTCAAGATGAGGGGGTAGGTCCTTAAGCTCAAGTGTAGGAGGATCCTCAATAGATGGTGAAACTAACGATGGATCATCATTAGTCACCTCTTTAGGAGCAGGAGGAGACAACGGGTCCTCATTAAGAAGTCTCTCAATAGTACTAATGTCTTCATCCCAATTGGTGGACAAATTATCATACTTAATATCGAGAGGACCCAAGCTAGCTTCGAAGTCATCCAAGTCACTTTCTCCAAAAGGAGTCAATGCTGGAGCAATTGAGGCAACGGTCTCAACATTGGGTAGAGAAGAGAGAGTACTTTTGCAAGCTTCATGAAAATGTTCTTCACAAGCCTCATCGATAACATCAATAGCATTAACACTCTCATATGAAAAAGGTTGCTTAGAAATCTTACCCATGTTGAAGACAATTTTATCGTCACCAACTCTCATGATTATTTCTCCTGCGGCTACATCAATAAGAGTGCGACCGGTCCTCAGGAATGGACGTCCTACGATTAACGGAACACGGGGATCCATTTCGTAGTCAACGACAACAAAATCCGACGGGAAGGTAAATTTGTCGACGCCAACAAAGACATCTTCGGCTATCCCCACTGGATAAGAAACCGTACGGTTGGCTAACTCCAAAGTCATTTTGGTGGGGACTAGCTCGGGGAGAGATAATTGCTTCCAAACACTTAAAGGCATTAAGTTTATACTGGCACCTAGATCGGCTAGGGCCATGCAATTCTCTACTCCCGGGAAGTTGCAAGGAATCAAGAAGCGACCCGGATCACCAAGTTTGGTGGGTAATTTCCTTAAGAGCACTGCGGAGCAGTTCTCATTAAGTTGGGTCTGAGCGATGTCAAGAAGCTTTTCCTTATCACTTAGAAGATCTTTAAACATCTTAGCGTATTTGGGCATGTGAGCGAGAGCCTCGGCAAAGGAGATGTTAAAATTCAATTGTTTGAACATTTTAAGGAAGTTTGAAACCTGGATATCATCCTTGCTCTTTTGCTTCTCTTTCCTCAACCTTGAAGGATAAGGTATATTGGATGAAGAAGAAGGCTTTAAGGGAATAGGATCACTCATAACCACGGGTGGTGGGTAAATGGGAATAGAAGGTGAAGGAGGTGAGGAAAGTTGCTCTTTTTCCTTGTTCACAATCACGGGTGGAGGCGTAGGAAGCTCGGGTTCCATATAACCTTTTCCACTACGAGTGGTGATTGCTTTCATCTCCCCTCTTGGATTCGCAACGGTATTACTCGAAAGAGTACCCGAAGAAGAGGGTTGATTACCTTGGATGAGCGAACCAATCATATTACGAAGGTGAACAGCTTGATTATTAAAAGAGTTTTGCATGTTGGCATTAATGTCATTGCTGTGTTTGGCCATATCATTCCTGAGCTCGGCTCGAATATCGCTCCCTTGTTTCACCATGTCATTCTTCAAGTTGACAAATTGACTCTGAAGATTCGTCACCATCTCACGATTAGTCTTCATGAACGTCTCAACGTCTTGATTCACTGCCATCGGTTGATTGAGAGGTGGAGCTTGGTAAGCTTGAGAATTTCCTTGAGTTGGGTATGGGTTTCTTTGGGATTGATATTGATTTTGAGCACGAGGTTGGGATTGGTTGTTACGGTTATAGCTTTGTTGTTGGTTTTGGTTTACAGGAGGGAAACCGGGAGGAGCAAGATAATTGTTGGAACGATAACTTAACAAGCCACGGTCTCCTTGAGGGCGGGCTTGATAGCCTCCCGTGGGATAAGTACCGTATGCTGCGTTAACATCTTCAGAAAAATTTCCGTTAGTAGAGGGACACTCATTGTAGGAATAGGGACCACCACATGTGTCACAAGAAATAGCAACGGCTTTAGCTTGTTGAGTTTGGTTAGAAGTCAAAATTTGGAGACTTTTGTTAATATCAAGAATAGCACGTTCCATAACGGACATGTTGGTGGTGGAAGAAGTAGATGAAACATTGACTCTCTTATTAGATCTTGAGGATGCGGATGAATCCCAATTCTTGTGGTGAGTAGTCATTTTTTCAATCAACTCTCGACATTCCTCTAGTCTCCTTTTCATAAAGGTACCACCGGCGGTGACATTGATCGTGTCACGATCACGAAATGTGAGACCATTGTAGAAGGTGTCAATAAGAGTGACGGGGAGCATATTGTGATTAGGATAGCGGTCGATCAAATCATTGTATCGTTCCCAAGCATCGAAAAGTGATTCATCATTCTCTTGCATGAATCCACTGATTTGGTTACGAAGGCTGGTGACCATGGATGGGGGAAAGTAGCGCGATAAAAAGCGTTGAGTCATGTCATTCCACGTATGAATAGAATTCTTAGGAAGACGGTCAAACCATTTTTCGGCGTGGTGAGAAAGCGAGTGGGGAAAAAGTTGAAGGCGAAGGTCATCCATAGAAACACCGGAGCACTTCATGCTTTGGGTCATGGTAATGAATTTGTCGAGGTGTTTGTTGGCATCATCATCCGGAATTCCATGAAATGGGTTCGTTTGCACTTGCTGGATCATGTGATGCTTCAACGAAAACTCCTGAGCCGTGACGTGCATTGGCGCAATCGGGCCTCCGCGTCCGTTCATGGTGGGTTGGCACAATTCCTCCATCGTTTGTAAATCAGGTAGGTGAACATTGTTGTTGTTGTTGTTGTTGTTGTTGTTATTATTCAAATTGGGTTGAGGTGGGTGATTATTGTTGTTATTAACACCAGCCATATCTAAATCTTCACGAGTCTCGGGCTCAGAATAGTTTGAAGATCTAGTACGCATACACCTGCAGAAGAAAAATATACACAAAGAGAATATCTATAATCTTTTTGGTGCAAAACCTTTTGAAAAGAATTGCTTTTATATGATTTTATAATGTTTTTGTATTTTTGAAGAGTTTTAAATTTTTTATGGATTTTTGAAAATTTTTTAAAACAAGGAAAATAACGTTCAAAGAACGGATCCCAAAATTCAATGCGTCTCTCACTAAAAACCGTTTATCTTAACGAAAAGAGCCGGCAGCGGCGCCAATTTAATACTTGGTTTTTAGGCCTAGTATGAAAATTCGTAGTCCCAAGTCTTTTCGAATTGAAAACCGGTCTTAAGTGCGACTCAATCCTCTTTTGGTGAATCGAGAGAATGGTTTGGTTTTGTATATCTATTTTTAAACTATTAGCAAGTAATTAAAGTGTCGTTGAGTAAAATGGAAGAATAAAGATTAATATTCAAAATGACGAATAAAAATAAATGATGGAAACTTAAAGGCAAAATGAGCACACTAAATAAAACTAACACTTGGAAAACTCTCTAAAAATAGGAACTTAGTTAAAAAGTTCTAAAAGAAAGAAAGATCGGAGAATCAAACAAATGCAAACAACCGGAATAATCCCCAAGAAGATGTCCCGATCGGAATGTATTCCGATCGGTCGATCGGAATGTTGGAAAGTCCAGCGATCGGAATGTCCACAAAGGGGGTAATCGGAATGTTATCTAGAGCCACAATCGGAATAATAGACAGACTACCAATCGGAATGTGGAAAAATGAAGTCAATCGGAATGCTCAAAAACACCCCCAATCAGAATATGCAAAAGAGGTCCTGGTCGGAAAATGTAAACCCTAATCCGATCTATTGATCGGAATAAGGTGTGTTCAAATCGGAAAAACTCAAAGCCCTAATCCGATCTATTGATCGGAATGTGAAGATGGAGGCTGCTCGGAAAAACCAATCGGAAAGGGGTTTTAAACCCTTTCTGAAAATTGTGGGATTCGGTTAGAAAGCTAGAAAATAAGCTATTAGATTGAGCTTATTCCCAAAACTAAATCGAATCAACTAAACGGATTAAATAAGCAACTATCACAACTTATTCAACCTCAAAATAAGCAACTTTTTGGATCAAGCAATAAAAACATAAACTTTTTAAGAAAACTTTTTATAAAGTTAATAAGCTAATCATAAAACTAAGCCTATAAGCACAAAAGTCTTAAAGCTTAATCAAATGAAAACTTATGAAATGAACAAAAGATTAACTTTTTAAGCACGAAATCATTAAGAACAACACGGATCTATTGATAATCGCACCAAAATCAATCTAAAATCAAAAAAAAAGTAGAATGAGATTAAGGATTTAAAGCTTAAAATAGAACTTGATTAATGAAAATAAGCAATACAAAGTGTTTAATCTTGAAAGATTAAAAAAGAAGATGAAGTTTAGTGAGAGAAAGTTTAAGACTTTCTCTCTCTAAAACTAGAGAAAACTAAGAAAAAGTGAAAATTAGCTAAAACTATCTAACCACCCTCCTAATGACTATTAGGAGGGTATTTATAGGGAAGGTGGAAGGAGTGCATGTGTTGCATCTTCTTTCTTGCTATCTTCACGTTTTCTCGACTCGACTTTAATTCTTTGTCTTTGTCGTCTCGGGATTTGAACTTGTCTTTTTAATTTTCTTCTTCTATTAGACTTAAGTTCTTCGACTTCGTTTAAACTTCCGTCTTTAGACTTTTTCTTCGATAAATCTTCAGAATAGGCCTTTGGACTTCCATTCTTTTTGCACTCTTGATCTTTTGACTTCGTCTTTTCCCGTTTCTTCGATAAAAGCCCGTGAAAGCCCGTGTTTTCTTCCTTTTTCATATTTTGGTCCTAAAACACAATAAAAACACAAACCACGCATAATTCCGACTTTTACGACATAAATCACACGTTTTGGTCTTGTTATTATTGGAAATAAGTGGTAAAAGGATAATTGTTTTCACACTTATTATAAAACATGTTAAAAGAAAAGGTCAGCGAAAACGCCGAGTGAATTCATAGAGTTTTAATTAAATCCATCAATATAACATCGGTATAAAATTATTACCGAAAATCATTTTGTACAAATCTTTGTAATGGGCCATAAAATAGCCAAAGTTATTTTATACAAATCCTTATCAAAAATCATAATATAGGCTTTTGCCTTCAAAGTCATTATACGAGCCATTGTTGTCAAAACATCATACAATACGTTTTATAATGTTGTATAGAGTTAAATAAAAACCGTTATATGAATATGCTTATGTAAAACCAAAACACGAACATAATATCAACAATAAGACCCCGTATTGCTAGTCAGGCAATATATCGTAATTCGGTGCGTATAGCAGTATTTCGTTATTTGGATTATTATAAGCCACATGACATTGTTACCTTACTACAACAAACAACGGGTAGCTAGCCCGAAAATCAATTTGCCCATCTAAATTAGCGTGTCGTCACAATAATCACGCTTGTGTAAATCTTCTCATACATAAATTCTCTTACCAATCAATGTGGCACGACGGGGATCAACCGTCAAGGCGCGAACTGGGGTGATCGTCCCCAAATAGTACTATTATGTGCATAAGCGTCTACCAAATCCCGGTAGTTCACAATTCATGCTAATGGGACTTTTAGTGACATAACCTAACTTTAATAATCCATTTCATTTCATCTATCGGGTCATTTAATCATTCATCGGGTCATACAATCATTCGGGTCCAAATCAATAAACAAAAAATCGGGACAAATGGTGTCCTATTTTATCAAAACTAACATGTTATCTCCCTCGCGGGTTTATAAAACATTTCATAAAAACATTTAAAAGAGTGTGAGGCTATGAACTCACGTTGATGTGGGAAAGCGGGTTATCGGCAATTCGGATGTATGGTACGTGCTTCAATCATGGAAACCTAGACAAATAATACTCGTCTTAGACTTTTGTCCAATAAAAATAATAATTATGTATACATATGATGATGATCAAGTGGGATTGTACATTTTTACTCATTCATTATAGTGTTTATGTGTTGGTAACTTTTATACTAGTTACACTAGCTCAACTTGTTTACATTTTGGAGGCCCAATAGGCCCATTACAAGCTCAATAGATTTTATTAGCCCAATTATACTTTTATTATCAGTATTATACTTTACATGTTGGGCCCAAGTGGTTTAAGCCCAATAAGTAAATTTATAAGTGTTTTACTAACTAGTCGGGTTTATAGTCCAATAAGGCTACTTTGGCCCGTTAATGTTTATATGTTGTAAAGATCGGGTTTTATCTGTTTTTACTTTTTATATATGTTTATACATCAGTATGTGAGTTTATTAAAGTTTACATTAGACGGGTCCGACCGTCTAAGTTGTATTTGACAAAAACGTTAATCTTTCGGTTTTAGCCGAAAAGACGTAAAACTTAGTATAGAGTTTTATAACTTGGAAAAACATTTATACTTGTAATTTATATAACATGTCCTATTTTAATATCAATATATATATATATATACCTCTTTATTTATAATTATTATCAACTAGTGGGTTTTATATATGTATATTTTATAAATACAAAATTTTAAGTGCTTATATTATATACTATTTATTTTATCAAATCTGTCCTAAATTTTCAATCCACTAAAATGTCCATATCTAGAGTTCTATATGGAGATAGGACCTCAAATGTTTATCACAGAAACTATATGATATGTGCTTCATTTTATTCTTATAGCTACTGATGAATCAATCTCTAAATATTTTAATAAATTCGTCCAAAACAGTGTAGGCAGATTTGCACTCTAAACTTGTTTTTATCATATCTCACTCATTATTATGATTCCATTGTATGGCCAACTCTCACATGTGTATAACACCTAATACTTACTGTAAATTGATTCCACTATGCCATTTTATCAATTTATCATTTGGTTACTTACTGTTTTTATACAGCCATCATATTTAGCAAGATTTTAACCATTTTACATGTGGTTTTCCATCTTTTTACCCATGTTTATCAAATCTATCAACACCAAATCCCCACATAATATTTTTAATCATCATTCATCATCATATACATATACATAAATAAAGAAATTATAGGATTACATAATCAAAATAACAAGAGGATAGGAAGAACAATCTTTATACCACCAAGGTTGTGTAGGTTATAATCAAGGCTTAGATTTTTGATGGAAAAACTTGTGATATATCAACACCAATCTTCAAGACCACCAATATGTGTACACTCCTTGTAGAAATCAGCCCTTGGATATCACCAAATCACCATCTTGGATGTTAGGATCACCTCCAATCTTCAAGGCTTCAAGGTTTCTTCATTATATGTGTAGATAACACATAGTTTATGGCTAGAATTGATCAAAATTTGATCAAAATGGTATTTTAGAGAGAGAGTGGACGAAATTAGGGAGAGAAGGAGAGAGTGGTTTGCATGTATGAGTTTTGGAGAAGTGGTTTTGGTGTTGGATGGTTTTGGTGGTGTGATAGCTTACTTGTTAAGCATTAGCTAACAAGTGTTAGCTTAATAGTTAAAAAATTGACACATCATGAGATGTGTTGGAGCCCATTTGTATAGGGGTGGGCAAGTGTAAACTTGTCCCATCCCTCTTAATTTACGGGTACTCCTCGATTCTAGTTTCCTCGATTTGCGTGCCCTCGGGTCGTTTTACGAAAAACGTTTTTATAAATTATGAATCAACGGCATAAAACGAATCTAATAAAAATTGTCTCATCAAAAACGGAGTTCGAAAACGTGAATACGTAATCCTAAGGTTTCCGGTTTAGTCGTAAAGGACGTTAAATTATATTCGTAAGTCCTAATTTCTTCTCGTAAATTTGTGAGTTTATGAACCAACACAAATTTAAAATCTCAAAATAATATTTAGGGATAAAATTATTTTCTGAAAAGTCGGACTGTCACCAAAACGGTGTATGTAAACGTAAGCACGTAACGTAGAATCCTCCGATTTAGACGTAGTCGATGCTACTTCAAGATGTAAATCCAAATTTCTTCCCAAAATAAGTGAGTTCATAATATAACATTAAAATAATATTTTTAAATAATACTTGAGAATAAATTATTAACCATAAATTGACGGATTGTCACAGCATTAACCCCTAAACAGGATCTTTGTCCTCAAAGATCATCTTATCTTACTACTCGCTTCTTATAGAGTTAAAGCCATGTGGGTATTTCCTCCACATTTGGTCTTTTCTCACAAATGTAATTCATTACAATACGCGAGTTTCATCAAACATAACTACGAGAATAAGATCAGGCTTAATGTTGACTTACTTTCTCTATCCATGATGTTCACGGGTTTTTGATGAATGCAACCTTTCGCCGATCTAAACTTTACTAAGAAAAAATCAGATTCTCATTTGATACATATTCCATCAAGTTCGATATACGAATCATAATTCACACAGGTCTTGAAGTCCTAGGGTAGATCCAGCTTATATGCCTTTCAAACCAATCTTTTACATCATCTCAATGGTCCCATACAACGGGGACTTATATCTCATGATCTTTCAGATCATTAATTCATTTTTTTTTTCATGGTTAAAATTTTTGGCATAACTTCCCTAGCCATCTGGCACTTCAAGATCTACATTTCATATTCACATAACCTCCTGCCCACTACCGGCAGTCAATAATCAGATCCTAGTTTCAACAATCATTTCAGGTCTCGCGGGTCGAGTATTTTGTAAGGTTAGGTTCGCCATCATAGGAAACCTTAAACCTAAAAGACATGTCCAACTCGCAATGGGTGTATGTCGGGTGTCTTCACCCCAACTCCTACTTATAGATGCTCTTATATATATATCCTCACAAGATTAGATCTCGATCCTAATACGATAGTTTTCAATGATAATCTCTCTAAATGAAAACGATTATACGGTTTATTAGCAAAGGTCAATTATTCAAGCATAACACAAGACTTCTAGTTTTTGTATCGTTACTTTGCCTCGTCCCTTCGATTGGGGTGGTAAATAGTACTCTTATCAAGGTTCGTTCCAAATGACTTCTGAGCAAATCTCTAGAAATTCGATGCGAAGCGAGGATCTTGATAGAG
Source organism: Glebionis coronaria (assembly GCA_025667525.1). NCBI lineage: Eukaryota > Viridiplantae > Streptophyta > Magnoliopsida > Asterales > Asteraceae > Glebionis > Glebionis coronaria. The sequence goes on from CM046879.1 coordinate 229,468,211, forward strand.
ATGATCGATACAGGCACACTATGTTTACACAACTCCTTTAAATACAAAGAGTCGATTTCTTCATCGAGAATCTATCATTAACAAGAATGATATTAGCAGATTTGGTTTGTCGACGATGGACCCAGATCGAATCAAATTCAGATGATGACCTTTGCAATAGTTAGACGTTTACTAATGTATGGGGCGATGTCTGCCTTCATAATTTGTCATTAGTACAACTTCTTCAGATAAGATACATTCAGTCAGAAATGACATGAACAGAATACTTAATCTTATAAGATTCCAACATAACTAAATCTCAAAATCTCCATATTTAGGCAACCTCAAGTGGCCTTTTATACATTTACCGCCATCGGCTTCTTAATTCTAATGGTTCACATTAGCCGCGAACCCCTTTATTATTTATATTATCCTTCTTACAAGCAATGTTTCTTTTTATATTGTTCGGCAATTTATTTTGCACTTTCATTATTAAGGGACATGTCCTAATTTATTCTTTATCCTTTCTATATTATGTGTCAGTATCTACATTCATCTTCCTTGATGAAATAAATATCATGGTCAATATTACTCAGAAATTCTTTCCTCATATTTTCTAAGTTTTAGTTTCGTCTCAACTATTATTTTTATCAGTTTTGCTCAATCCGACGTTTAAAGCGTCGATAAATATTACACGTAAATTAACAATAAATATTAAGTTTTTATGAAACGTAAACGTTAAAAGTTTAAATTTCTTAGTTCGACCAATTATAATAAAATGTTCAAACAAATTTGAATTTAATTAACACGATTTTTGCTGATTTACTGAAAATACTTAATAAGATCCGTAAATGTTCGAGAAATCTTTGATTATACTTTGCTCAAAATTTTCTTAGTTGAAAAGCAAAAATTGTTGTTTCAAATTCCAAGTCATGGTTTAAATGGTTTCCTCAATCCCTCTTAGGTTGTCTTGACGTATACACGAACATTTACCCCTAAACAGGAGTTTAGTTAAATGTTCTGGGTATAAGGGAATAATCCCTCAAAAGTTCTTTTTGATAAAACATTTGTCAAAACACATTTGCACTTTCTTTTTGGTAAAACCCAAAGTCTCAAAAGGGCTCTAAATTTTTGAAGAGTCAATATAGATTCCATTATCTTATTAATCACACGGTCAAATAATGTAAAGGATTAAGTCTTTAATCACATGTTAAATACTCAAGGTACAAGTTTTCATTGTTCGGCCAATTTAGGGAAGTCTATAATTAATTATTAACTCATTCTTATTCTTATAAACAAACAGATGGTCCTTAATGATCACGAGCATGAATTTATCAAATTACAGCCTACACACGTGATTCACCCAATTTATGAATGCTACATGTGTATTAGTCAATCCAAACGTCATCACGTGAAACTTATAATGTTTATTACAAGTTCTGGATGTAGTGATTGGAATAGATAATCTTTTTCGCGGATGCGAAGTTGATGATAACCATGTCGTGGATCAAATCTTCGAATATACGCTAGAACCTTGTAAATGATCGAACAAATCTATCATCTTGGGTAGTGGATATAGATTTTGATCATCAATTTACCTAGTTCACGGTAATTCAACAAATATAAGGAATGATAACACCATAGCTCTTCATGATGACGAGCTTGGTAGAATAAAAGTCTTCTCATACAACTCTCTCAGTTGTAGGGTAATTCTTTTAATGCAGATGGTGCTGACGTACAGTGCACATGCCACAGGTGCAACACCGGGAATATAATCAATACCAAATTCAACTTGCCTTAATGGCGAAAGTCTAGGTAATTCACCAGCAAATACTTCCTAATGTTTCAGATAACAGAAACATCTTTTAATAAATTTACTTTTAAGTTCTTCTAGATTATAATATCTATGACTAGTTCATAACCATTCACGGTATAATTTCAAGTCTAAATGCAGTATATGGTCATCCATCAAGAATTATTTAAATACTTTTTGATAATCAACATCTTATCTTTTAGGGGAATTCTACTCGAGTTCCCATCAATTAAGACAATGTCGTCATGTCATAATCAATCAATTCATTCTACCGGCACTATCAACTTTCCAGTTTCATCACCGTTGATAAGATGTGAACTTCTCGAAAGACTAATAATAATTCATAATCCTTCACAAATTCAAGGATATTAGGAGACATAACTAACCTTAAAAGAGTAAGGTCAACGCATAATCTACGCGAGAGAATTTCAAATCAGATACAGACGAAAACAATTAATGAATATGAATATATCCCATGTTTTTATAATTTGAGTACGCATCTGAAAGCTCCTCGGATCATTACCCAGGTCATTCAAATGAAATAAAATCATAAGAAATGATAGGAACGTTGATACATCCAGTCGGGTATCAACACTCGGCAATCAGATACTTTTCCTAAGAATCTCACTACGGGAGAATTGGACAAGAAAGAATTGTTAATTGTCAAATAAGACAAGTTCCACAGATGAGTAAATTCGACTCAGAAGAATAAATAGTACGGGCACATATGTAGATTTCTTTAACAATATGTCCCTATTTTGCACTTCTTGCAGATCTCATAAATTTTAATCTTTCATAACTTCAAAGAAAATGTAGTGTTTATGAATCAATTTTATGGTGACTACTAATCATCCTTGCATGGTCCCTTCCAAATTGTATGTAGGCGCGCAACTATATACAATTTCAAGATTAACGATGCAATACTCAGTTCGTCAAAATTTTATCATCATGTTTATAATAAAAATATTTTCATGTTTAATTCTTAAATAAGAATCAAAAATAAATTTACAAAGATTTTCTTTGTTATGAAAACAATTAAGTTATCGAAGGTGTTTTATAAACAAATTCATTTCGATAACGATCACTTATAAATCTCACTATGAATAATCCTTATAGTGATGAAAATTCAATTTTTCTAAAGGGATATTGTTTTATCTTATAAAAACAATGTGTGATCTGCAAAAGAGTGATGAAAAGTTGTTCACCAAGAACTAACTACAATATAATAGGAAATGAGCTTTAGCCAAATAATCATGAGGTTCATGACCTTGCTGGCGCTCGAAAAGAATAATCCACAACGTAACTCAAATCGAGATGAGTACTTGTTCAATGGTTGCATCACTAATGCGATCATTAGGATGAAGCAATAAAGGATAGATAACATCGATACATGTAGGATTTAGCAATCAAAGGTAGTCTTTTCATTAATCACAAACAAGTCAAAATTGTACTGTAACACATTACGTGTCACTATGTCATACGATTCCCCGAACTCATCCTACCAACTGATGTTTCAGTTAAGTTAGGGATTTTTAAAAGATGCTACAATGAATACTAATCTACAAGAGTCATTAGATGTTCCACATGTCCCGAAAGATCCATCGGTCCCAATTCAGGAGAAGATTTCTTCAATTTATTTATTGGACACTGGGCATCCTCATCATTGGACAATGGCCTAGGAACAACACTTAACACGAATCAACAATCAATTAAAACCTTATAATTCAATTACAAAACTTAACGGCTTCCTCTTAACAGTTTCTTATTCCATACAAGTTAAAGTTTACCTTATTCAAGTTTCAATCAACTTATACTCAATTTGATATCCTGTCTCACTTTCCAATACTCCAACCTTATTCTTAGGCCTTAATAGGGCAATAAAAGCTCGATATAATCAACACTTAATTTCCAATCCTATAGCTCTTACAACAATAGTTATCAAATGAGTCACTAGTATGAAATGACTCGATCATTCAATTAGAATTCTCGGAAAGGTACTAGTGGCATGAGGCTTTTGGGTAATGGTTCCAATGACAGCCTCAAGTGCAACATTCACCCTTTCGATTTCATATTTAAGAATTAGGCGACACCGAATCAGATGACATCTTTCTAGGTGGTAATGGTTTTGTCCAACTCCACTCTATAAGTAAAGATCGTCATGACATCAATATCAGATTTAATCTCGCCAATTCTTCTTCAATATTACAACCAACTAATATCTACATTTCTACGAATATCAACCATTTTGTTGCGATCATAAATACCCACAACTTGGTTTAGATCTAGGATAGCTAGAATTCCTACAGGAATAGCTTAGATTAATTTACTAGGGGATTTAGGGTTTCTTGTGACAATCTACGTCGTACAAATACCTCGTATAAGTATTAAAATAATCATTAACAATCACGTAATCAAATTACAACATATATATATATATATATATATATATATATATATATATATATATATATATATATATATATATATATATATATATATATATATATATATATATATATATATATATATATATATATATATATATATATATATATAATCCAAGGTATATATATATTAAAATAACACTTCTCAGTCTGGCTTTCTCGGTAACTCGGGAATTCTTCCGGCACCGTTATAGTCAAAAGATTTTTAGACATTTTTAGAAAAATGTTTATAGTTAAAAGATTTTGAAATATTTTACTCAAAATCTTAGTTTTAAAAATCTTTCGTTCTCTATAACGAGAGCTCTGATACCAAACTGTAACACCCCCAAATTTATAGAATTTAATACAGCGGAAGACTCGTTGGTGTTACGGGATAACACATTACTCACATCATAGACAACGCTTAAAAATCGCGTCGTTTAATAATAAAGCATTTCCATTCATAAATATCAAGTTTACATAGGTCCCAAGTCAGATTATTTCATTCAAATTTTACAAAGCATTTGACTGGAAATTGTTATTTAAGTGCGGGCAATGAATTCTTGTCGTCTTCCCGAGAATTACCTTCAAGTACCTGAGATAAAACATGTTAAAAGAAAAGGTCAGCGAAAACGCCAAGTGAATTCATAGAGTTTTAATTAAATCCATCAATATAACATCGGTATAAAATTATTACCGAAAATCATTTTGTACAAATCTTTGTAATGGGTCATAAAATAGCCAAAGTCATTTTATACAAATCCTTATCAAAAATCATAATATAGGCTTTTGCCTTCAAAGTCATTATACGAGCCATTGTCGTAAAAACATCATACAATACATTTTATAACGTTGTATAGAGTTAAATAAAAACCGTTATATGAATATGGTTATGTAAAACCAAAACACGAACATAATATCAACAATAAGACCCCGTATTGCTAGTCAGGCAATATATCGTAATTCGGTGCGTATAGCAGTATTTCGTTATTTAGATTATTATAAGCCGCATGACATTGTTACCTTACTGCAACAAACAACGGGTAGCTAGCCCGAAAATCAATTTTCCCATCTAAATTAGTGTGTCGTCACAATAATCACGCTTGTGTAAATCTTCTCATACATAAATTCGCTTACCAATCAATGTGGCACGACGGGGATCAACCGTCAAGGCGCAAACTGGGGTGATCGTCCCCAAATAGTACTATTATGTGCATAAGCGTCTACCAAATCCGGTAGTTCACAATTTATGCTAATGGGACTTTTAGTGACATAACCTAACTTTAATAATCCATTACATTTCATCTATCGGGTCATTTATCATTCATCGGGTCATACAATCATTCGGGTCCAAATCAATAAACAAACAATCGGGACAAATGGTATCCTATTTTATCAAAACTAACATTTTATCTCCCTCGCTGGTTTATAAAACATTTCATAAAAATATTTAAAAGAGTGCGAGGCTATGAACTCACGTTGATGTGGGAAAGCAGGTTATCGGCAATTCGGATGTACGGTACGTGCTTCAATCACGGAAACCTAGAAAAATAATACTCGTCTTAGACTTTTGTCCAATGAAAATAACAATTATGTATACATATGATGATGATCAAGTGGGATTGTACATTTTTACTCATTCATTATAGTGTTTATGTGTTGGTAACTTTTATACTAGTTACACTAGCTCAACTTGTTTACATTTTGGAGGCCCAATAGGCCCATTACAAGCCCAATACATTTTATTAGCCCAATTATAATTTTATTATCAGTATTATACTTTACATGTTGGGCCCAAGTGGGTTAAGCCCAATAAGTAAATTTATAAGTGTTTTACTAACTAGTCGGGTTTATAGTCCAATAAGGCTACTTTGGCCTGTTAATGTTTATATGTTGTAAAGCTCGGGTTTTATCTGTTTTTACTTGTTATATATGTTTATACATCAGTATGTGAGTTTATTAAAGTTTACATTAGACGGTTCCGACCGTCTAAGTTGTATTTGACAAAAACGTTAATCTTTCGGTTTTAGCCGAAAAGACGTAAAACTTAGTATAGAGTTTTATAACTTGGAAAAATATTTATACTTGTAATTTATATAACATGTCCTATTTTAATATCAATATATATATATACCTCTTTATTTATAATTATTATCAACTAGTGGGTTTTATATATGTATATTTTATAAATACAAAATTTTGAGTGCTTATATTATATACTATTTATTTTATCAAATCTGTCCTAAATTTTCAATCCACTAAAATGTCCATATCTAGAGTTCTATATGGAGATAGGACCTCAAATTTTTATCACAGAAACTATATGATATGTGTTTCATTTTGTTCCGGTATAGCTACTGATGAATCAATCTCTAAATATTTTAATAAATTCGTCCAAAACAGTGTAGGCAGATTTGCACTCTAAACTTGTTTTGATCATATCTCACTCATTTTTATGATTCCATTGTATGACCAACTCTCACATGTGTATAACACCTAATACTTACTGTAAATTGATTCCACTATGCCATTTTATCAGTTTATCATTTGGTTACTTACTGTTTTTATACAGCCGTCATATTTAGCAAGATTTTAACCATTTTACATGTGGTTTTCCATCTTTTTACCCATGTTTATCAAATCTATCAACACCAAATCCCCACATAATATTTTTAATCATCATTCATAATCATATACATATACATAAATAAAGAAATTACAAGATTACATAATCAAAATAACAAGAGGATAGGAAGAACAATCTTTATACCACCAAGGTTGTGTAGGTTATGATCAAGGCTTAGATTTTTGATGGAAAAACTTGTGATAGATCAACACCAATCTTCAAGACCACCAATATTTGTACACTACTTGTAGAAATCAGCCCTTGGATATCACCAAATCACCATCTTGGATGTTAGGATCACCTCCAATCTTCAAGGCTTCAAGGTTTCTTCATTATATGTGTAGATAACACATAGTTTATGGCTAGAATTGATCAAAATTTGATCAAAATGGTATTTTAGAGAGAGAGTGGACGAAATTAGGGAGAGAAGGAGAGAGTGGTTTGCATGTATGAGTTTTGGAGAAGTGGTTTTGGTGTTGGATGGTTTTGGTGGTGTGATAGCTTACTTGTTAAGCATTAGCTAACAAGTGTTAGCTTAATAGTTAAAAAAATTGACACATCATGAGATGTGTTGGAGCCCATTTGTATAGGGGTGGGCAAGTGTAAACTTGTCCCATCCCTCTTAATTTACGGGTACTCCTCGATTCTAGTTTCCTCGATTTGCGTGCCCTCGGGTTGTTTTACGAAAAATGTTTTTATAAATTATGAATCAACAGCACAAAACGAATCTAATAAAAATTGTCTCATCAAAAACGGAGTTCGAAAACGTGAATACGTAATCCTAAGGTTTCCGGTTTAGTCGTAAAGGACGTTAAATTATAATCGTAAGTCCTAATTTCTTCTCGTAAATTTGTGAGTTTATGAACCAACACAAATTTAAAATCTCAAAATAATGTTCACGGATAAATTTATTTTCTGAAAAGTCGGACTGTCACCAAAACGGTGTATGTAAACGTAAGCACGTAACGTAGAATCCTCCGATTTAGACGTAGTCAATGCTACTTCAAGATGTAAATCCAAATTTCTTCCCAAAATAAGTGAGTTCATAATATAACATTAAAATAATATTTTTAAATAATACTTGAGAATAAATTATCAACCATAAATTGACGGATTGTCACAGTGTGTGTCTTTATGTGTTTATGTGTTATTTGGTATGAATAGAGTGTGGTTGGGACATCGTTTTTGGGTACGGGGTACCTTGTGTGTGAAACTATGTGTGATGTTTTTCATGTTCATGAGCTCACAAATCAGTGACTATGAATTATGATGGTGTTATTTAGTGGTTTACATATACGCATATGTATTATAGAAAAATCGTATTTTAATGATTTAGAGTTTTGCATTTAGGGGTCTCGGATGAGGTATTTAGTCACGGGAATAATTTACGGGATGGTTTTAAGTCTTTTAGGACTTAGTTATATAGTTTATTTCGTATTCTAAGAGTTTTTATAAAATTGTATATTTTTACGTCTTTTACGGTATACGCGTATATATGACTAGTTTTACGGTTTAGAGGTTTTGGAGGTTTTAGGAACTGTAATAAATTAAGGTAATTTAAGGAAACATTAGTAGTGTAATAATACATAATGAAAAAATAAAAAATAAAATATATATATATATATGGTATGGTTATAGGACGGTTGGAAAATAAAAAAAAGGAAAGAAAGAAAAAAATGAAACATTGTATTGGGCTAGGATTAGTATGTTAATTATATAAAGTATTGTTATAAACCAAAACACATCATAAATCCTTGGAGAAAAAAAAGTCTAAGGTTCATAGAGATTTTTAGGGTTTCATTGGTTTTTTTCATCTTCTATTATTCTTAAGGTAAAAACCTTCAATCCCTTATCAATTTAATTGTTTTCAATTTATTCTTAATCATTATATAATGGATTTAGGTTAGGGTTTATTATAAAATCTGTTAATTAATGATAAAATAATGATTAGATTAATTAGGGCTTGTAATTAATTAATTGTTGGGTAATTAATTAGGTTAGTTTAATTAAATTCGTAATTAAAAACTTGAGGTAGGGAAGTGGGTATTTGAGTTGGCTTTTGGATGCAAGAAAAGAGGAATAAGTTAGAGGTAGGGAAGTGGGTCAAAAACAGTTTACAACAGTCGGAGGTCAAAACAGTTTTTAAATCAGTCGGGTTTAATTTAATGTTTTAAGGTGGTTAGGGTACTTAGGAGTACAATTGTACTTTGAAACGAACATGAGAGTTATTTTATATGTTATATAAGATATCTGAAATAGGGTAATTAATTGGGATAGTGTAAGACCCTCTTATCATAACAAACATTTCATATGTTCAAAATCGGTAAAATCTGGATAAGCGAAAGTATAAGTTGTATATCGGGGACTTAAAATTAGCTTTGATGTTGGGGCAAGGGCTGAGATTTTAGCTAACACATATAAGTTTATGGGCTTTTCATTGCAAGGAATGTGGTTTAGGTTTGGTGGACGTTTGGCTCATAATACGGAGTATGAAAATCGGGACTGTTTTGGGTAAAATGTTAACGGGACGGGTTATGAACTTAACTAAGTTAAGGGCTCTATAGAGGGGTGTAATGGGATGCTTATGACATATAAATGAGGTTAAGATATCCATCATAGATTGATGAGCCATTTTAGTATGTGGTTCATGTCTTGGTTGTATGTTTGTGTGTTTAGATTTTCGCTAGAGCGCATATATTTAGAAAAGCTTGACCAGGTGAGTTTCATAGTCCAATGTCTTTTTAATGATTTTGACTTCCAGATGGGATGGAATAGACACTTATGGTTTTGTAACTTATGTTGTGAATGTTTATGATTGATGATGGACTTGTGTATACTTATGTGATTAACTGCTAATTGATTCATGATTGTTTTGTGGTTTGACTTGGTACTAATTGGATGTTGACAAGGCGGGGCCTTGGGATTGGTTCACAGGTGTATGGGCGCCTATGGGACCATGGTGATTGGTAAGGCTAGGAGCCTTAATTGTGGTAAATGGTTAGATCTTTAATATTAGTTGTTAATGCATAATTGTAGCACATTGTCCATATGTTCTTTTATTGATGGTTGTTATTCACAGCTTATAACTGATTTAGCGTTGGAGTCTAAACCTATGACTCTCACCAACTTTATGTTGACGTGTTTTAGTGTCTCTTTCAGGTTTGAATGTGGTTAAGCATGAGAATAGGAGTGGCTAGCTTTGGAGGCTTAGGATTGCATTTGGAGGAACCCCCTTTCCTCTTAGCCTTTATTTTATGTTTGAATAAGTGATACATTGTGGACACCTATATGTTTATGTGTGTATTTGTATGTCTTTGGTAAGGGGGTAGACTTGTTACCTACTTACATATACGCCTGCATTGTTTGAGATATTGTCATGACATTGTGTCACCCATTTATGATATTTCCATTTCATTTAGTTATCTCTATAGACACGTTATTGTTGTGATGATATCCATACGTTGCACCTCATATTACGCCATGGTAGGGTGTGACACTTTCCCACCATGCAAATATTGTGGGTACACAAATCATCACTCTGATGAGTGTAATTACTTCCCCGGATGTGACATCTGTGGGAGGTATACTAATGACACAATAGATTGTCCTTCACACAGCCATAAGTACTACAGGAAAACTAGAACTGCTAAACAGCAATTCAAGGAACCCATTGGAAAGTGGGTTCACCATAGGAACTAATTTGTTATTAAATATCTATGTAGAAACATCTCAAGGAATCAGTCTGGTATCTAGATAGTGGCTGCTCTAGACACGTGACAGGAATTCAACAATATCTGCACATATATTCAAAGGAGTTAGGACCTAAAGTTGTGTTTGGATATAACTCTTCAGGTGATACAGAGGGTTATGGCTCAGTTAACTGCAATGGGACTACGTTTACAAGGTTTGCATATGTGAATGGTCTTAAGCGTAACCTCATTAACATTAGTCAATTGTGTGATGCTGATTACAAGGTGCTGTTTACTAAGACTGAAGGAACCATATTCAACAAAAACAATGATGTGGTGCTTATTGCACCAAGGAGAAGAGACATGTACATTATTAATATGGCTTCATGCACAGAAGACAACTCAAACTGTTTTTTGGCAAAAGCGTCTGAAAGTATCAGTTGGCTGTGGCACCAAAGACTCTTTCATCTCAACTTTAAGAACATCAACAAGTTATCCACACAAAATTTGGTTGTTGGTTTACTACCTGTTACCTTCACCAAGGACAAGACATGTTCAGCCTGTGTAAAGGGAAAGCATCACAGGTCATCCTTCAAAACCAGGCAATCATTCTCACTTAACCAGTGCTTACGTCTCCTGCACATGGATTTGTTTGGACCTGTTAAACCACGGACCATTAATCACAACAAATACACTCTAGTCATTGTAGATGAGTACTCACGGTACACACGGGTGATCGACGTCGAAGTGCCGGTAAAAAAAAATAACCTAATCACCTTATACTAGATAGGGTAAGTGGGTATTGATCCACGAGGACTATGTGGTTTTAGTTTAAGTTTTGAGGTGATCACTGGTCAATAAAGGTTTTGATTTTGAAATCTGACAACTAAAATAATTTTGATAATAAAAATGCGGATTAAAATTTAAAGTAATTATTAAGCTAATAATAAGGCTAGAAAAGTAAAATAAAGATGTAAACAATTAAAAGAAAAATGCAATCCCTTCCAGCTCCTAATATTTATGGCCGATCACACTTATGGATTATTGAAACTTTTTAGAACCGATTACAAAGATTATTTTGACTTAATATGAATGAATTAATGTCGGTATTTATTATGTTCATCAACGACTCGCAATAATAAATCTTATATTAATCCAGCCAATAATTATGTTTTAACAATTTATTTAGGTACAACTTATGTTAATTATACGACCATCTTTTTTTAACTAAATAAAATAAGTATGAATCGTTAACTAATAATAAATTGTCTCACACAAATAATTAAACATAATATTAAATCGATAAAAATAATTTATAAATAAATCATAAATCAATGCAATAAAAATATGATTATCCAAAAGTAATGATCAAACCATAAATAAAGTTACCGGAAGGAATTACAACAAAATTAGCCGGACATTGCGGTGTACCTGACCCGTTGTGTACTGTTCATCGCTTTCTTTTCTTTTTCTTTTGCTGCTAAAAAAACAAATCTAAGGCACAACTTGTTGTCTTTTTTTTTATTCCTTCGGTGGTTGTGGTGCACCCCACAAAGAACCAATCTTGTGTTTTTTTTTCTTTTACAATTGATATACAATTGTTGTTGTATATGATATATCCCAAAAAGATGAATTCTTCTTGTTGCCGCAAGAATTCCAAGGGACGAACTTCTTTTTTTTTTAATCGACTTCTTCTTCTTTTTTCTGTTGAAAGATATGTCGACCCCTCTCCAAGTTCTCTCCACTTTTTTTCTATTTATAATATCCACTGGTGGGTTATTGGGTATTGGGCCCAAAAATTATTATTTATTTATTTTTTTTTCTTTTTTTTTATTCTTTTGACATATAATAATTTTGGCCCAATAAAAAATAACCCAACATTAATAATTGCACGAACGAACCCGGACAAATAAAAGATGACCGAAAATATTGCGACGCGCTCAAATCTTTTTCTTCAATATTTTTTTCTTCATTTATCGGCGCTCACAATGTCTTTTCTCCAAAAAATTAATTAAGCGTCCATTTTTATTCCACTTCGCTCGTAACCTATATAATCACAAAACACACTCAAAGTACATATATAACGACAAATAAATATACAATTATACTAAATTAATCATGCTATTAGGTGTATGCAAAATACACCAATCAGATCCCCTCGAACTTAACCTTTTACCGTCTCGTGTAAAAATAAAATAAAAATATACGAGCATGTTAATTTCATAATCTTTAATCATACTACTATAAATTTCATCAAAAAGATCACATTCAACCTAATACACTAATAACCATCCTACATGACAAATAATCCAAAATGATTACCAATATTTTTGTCCTTCTTAAACACTTAGCATAACCATTCCCATTGACTCCATTTACTTTATGTTTCATATAATTAACCATGTGGCCAACGTACCTATTACACACCTATAATCAATATAAACATTAATCTAAAACAAGAGGTGAGAATATCGTACACCTTTTATAACATTGGAGTTTTTATAGCATAAGAGCACATCATAAGCCATCATACTTTAGCTTATATACTTCCACTTTTTTTCTCATCATTTTTTCACACATTTTTTTTTCATTTTTTTTTCACTTTTTTTTCATCATTTTTTTTTCACTTTTTTTTCATTTTTTTTTCACTTTACACATAAGCTCTCTCTTTTTAGGCCATTCGAGACCGTTTCTTATACAAGTCATCCCGAACGCTTTATACACTCCTTTCAAAGTTGATATAAAAACCAATTATTCAGAAAAATGAATATCTATCCTATAGGTGCATACTAAGACACATCGGCACATGAGAACCGGTTAATTAAGTCTGTTTAATTAAATGGGAACAGTTATACTTCGTGCCTACTGGTACATCACATGATAGAATTATCTAGCACATAGTATAATTATACAATGCACTAAATTAAACTAATCTTTCTAATTTCATTACAATAATACAAGGATTGGGTTATTTCACATAAAATTGTCTCAGCTAAGTGCAATGCTATCCATCATAAAAATTGGCGTCTGACCCATGCTAACAACTAAAGTATCACCTTGCGCGGGTGACGAATCAGATAGGCAAGCCCAGCATATGACTACCACCAATAATTATAACAGTTCTCCAACTTTTTTCTAAGGCCACCGTGCGTGGGTGGCGAGCCGAATAAGATCAATTCTAAATGTCCTAACCCAACTATTACATTACTATATTTCATATTATTCATTTAAACTTTCTACTCGATCTAAGCAAAGGTAAGTAGAGGGAATTCAACTGGCGTGGTTTGATCATCTAATTATACATATGCCTAACTACATGCAAACAATCAAATCAATTTAATAACCAAATTATACAATGGAATCGGGTGCACCTGATAATTATGGTCAAATCCTCTAGCTTGCTCCAATAAATCATCCACAAGCTAATCTTTAGAATCTGCAAATACTCAACAAACATATATGTAGAAGAAACTTCCACATCTAATTAGCACAAGACTCTTATAATGTGATTTAAAAAATTTTAAAATTTTTCAATTTTTCCCAAAAATCACATTTTTACCCATGTTGACCAAAATTTCACACAAAAACATGTAACACATGTACCACCCCCCTCAACTTAAAGCACTGCATTGTCCCTAATGCAAAAACTTTAAATTGAAATTTTGGTTAAAAATCAATTTGACAAACTCACACAAAAAAAAACAAAAACCTAACTCACTTTCGTAGGAATCACGGTTACATTTAGCGTATGCAACAAGCCTTTAAACCACTCGGTAGCCCGACTGGACGAGTTTTGTCTCGTGAGGGTTTGTAGTGAACACACCCACAAAGTTCCACAAACCACGGGTTGCCTCCCGCGAAGCGCTAAGTTTACCGTCTTCAGCCAGACATAACTCAAAAGAGCTATTAAGACGGTTGGAGTGGTTCCAAGTAAACCACATCAACCGTTTCCATCTGATCACTTTCTAACTCAACATACGGCTTTAAACGATGTCCATTAACTTTAAAAGGCTCTCCACCCACCATATTTTTTATTTCAATGGCTCCGTATGGAGAGACTTGAGTCACTATGTATGGACCCGTCCATTTACTTCTCAACTTTCCAGGAAAAAGCTTAAGTCTAGCATTGAATAACCAAACTTTTTGACCAACCAAGAAAGACTTCTTGGTGATGTGTCGATCATGAAAAGCTTTGGTTTTCTCCTTATAAATCCTAGAACTTTCATTAGCATCACGTCTAATCTCATCTAGTTCAGATAATTGAAGTTTCCTAGAACTACCTGCTTTCTCTAAATCCAGATTAACGGTCTTAATCGCCCATTCAGCCGTATGCTCTATCTCAACCGGTAAATAGCACGCCTTGCCATATACCAACTTATACGGTGACATACCAATAGGAGTCTTAAAAGCCGTCCTATATGCCCACAGTGCATCATCTAACCTCAAGGACCAATCTTTCCTATCACTACGGACGGTCTTTTCTAAAATTCGCTTAATCTCCCTATTAGATACTTCAACCTGTCCACTAGTCTGTGGGTGATAAGGGGTAGCTATCCAATGATTAACTCTATAATGTTTCAATAATTTCCCAAATCTAAAGTTCTTAAAGTGAGAACCCCCATCACTAATGATAGCCTTAGGAATTCCATGCCTAGCAAAGATATTCTTCTTAACAAACTTAAGAACTACACTATGATCATTTTTTCTAGTCGCCTCAGCCTCTACCCACTTAGACACATAATCAACTGCCACTAAAATGTAAACATTGCCATGTGAAGTTGGGAATGGTCCCATAAAGTCAATACCCCACACGTCAAAGATCTCAACAACAAGTATGGGATTCATATGCATTTGATCACGCCTTGAAATCCCTCTAACTTGTTGGCAACGAATACATGCTTTCACAAAAGACTGGGCATCCTTAAATATAGTCGGCCAAAAGAAACCGCTTTGTAGGACTTTATGCCCAGTTTTTGTGGCACCAAAGTGTCCACCACATGCATAAGAATGGCAATGAGCCAATATGTCCATATGCTCATGGTCAGGAACACATCTCCTAACAACTTGGTCATCACATACCTTATATAGCTCCGGATCCTCCCAAAAATAATGCTTCAACTGGGAGAAGAAGTACTTTCTTTGTTGTTTGGACCAAAAATCCGGGAGCTTTCTAACAGCTCGGTAATTAACTATATTTGCGTACCAAGGAACCTTAGAAACCTCAAATAAAGTTTCATCCGGAAAGCTTTCCATAATCACATCAGAAGGATTGAACGGCGGAGGGATAATTCTAGACAAATGGTCGGCAACTACATTTTCTGACCCCTTTTTATCCCGAATTTCTAAATTAAATTCCTGTAAAAGCAAAATCCACCTAAGCAACCTCGGTTTTGTCTCTTTCTTAGTCAACAAATGTCTTAAGGCACTATGATCTGAAAATACTATCACTTTAGAATGCCCCCAAATATATGACCTAAACTTATCAAGAGCAAAAACCACGGCTAACAACTCTTTTTCAGTAGTGGTGTAATTCATTTGAGCTTCTGAAAAAGTCTTACTAGCATAAAAGATTACAACAGGTTTCTTATCGACCCGCTATCCTAGAACCGCCCCAGCGGCATAATCACTCGCATCACACATGATCTCGAAAGGCTTCGACCAATCAGGTGATTGCAGAATAGGGGCTTCTACAAGCTTTTGCTTAAGCATGTTGAATGCTTTAAGACATGATTCATTAAAGTCAAAGCGTGCATCTTTTAAGAGTAGATTGCAAAGAGGCTTTGATATAGCACTAAAATCTTTAATAAATCGCCTATAGAACCCGGCATGACCAAGAAAAGAACGCACACCTTTGACGGTAGTGGGAGGAGGAAGGGTCGAAATTACTTGAACTTTGGCACGGTCAACCTCAAATCCTTTTTCAGAAACAACATGCCCTAATACAATTCCCTCTCGAACCATGAAATGGCTCTTCTCCCAACCAAGCACCAAATTAGTTTCGGTGCATCTTTTTAACACACTTTCAAGCTGATCAAGGCAGCTTTCAAAGGATTGACCAAAGATGGCGAAATCATCCATAAATATCTCTACAGATTCTCCAACCATGTTAGAAAAGATACTCATCATACACCGCTGAAAGGTAGCGGGTGCATTACACAGGCCAAAAGGCATTCTTCGAAATGCAAACGTCCCATATGGACACGTAAACGTAGTTTTGGCCTGATCATCAGGATGGATGGGTATTTGATTATAACCGGAGTACCCATCCAAGAAGCAATAGAACTTCGTACCAGAAAGCTTCTCAACTATTTGATCAATGAAGGGTAGTGGGAAGTGATCTTTAGATGTGGCATTATTCAGCTTACGGTAATCTATACAAACTCTCCACCCAGTAACTGGTCGGGTTGTGAGCTTTTCCCCATTCTCGGTTTCAACAACGGTGATTCCAGCCTTTTTAGGCACCGTTTGAGTAGGACTTACCCATTTACTATCCGAGATGGGATAGATGATACCGGCATCTAACCATTTAAGAACTTCCGTCTTCACTACCTCTTTCATATTAGGATTCAGACGCCTTTGCGCATCTCTTGCTGGCTTAATATTTGGGTCCGTAACAATTCGATGCATACATAATGAAGGGCTGATCCCTTTCAAATCTGCAATTGTCCATCCCACTGCTGCTTTAAACTTGGAAAGCACTTTTAGAAGTGCTTCCTCTTGTGATTCAGAAAGATCAGAAGCAACAATAACGGGTAACGTATTATTAGGACCTAGAAAAGCATATTTGAGATTGGATGGCAAAGGTTTTAGTTCAAGAGTTGGAGGCACCTCCAAAGACGGCTTCGTAGCCGTGTCAAAAGTAGAAGGCAAGGGCTCCACTTTATAAGACCAAGGTGGTTTTTGATGGTCCAAGGAACTGACCAAACACTCTTGAATCTCTAGAACTTCAGCAACATCAAGAATCTCCTCATTCTCACCAGTTAGATATAATTCCAAAGGATCATCCTTAAGCATACGGGATGCATGCTTTTGAACTTCCTTGTCAATCACATCTACTTGATAACATTCATTCATCGTAGGAGAATTCATAGAATTAAACACATTCAATCTTATTTTCTTATTACCGAATGCAATATCCATGGCGCCGGTCCGACAATTAATCCTAGCATCTATCGTGGCTAAGAATGGGCGCCCAAGGATAATAGTCGGTTGAACATCCTTGTATTGTGACTCGGTGTCCATAACAAAGAAGTCAACTAGGTAATAGAAATCATCAACTTTCACAATAACATCCTCTAAGATACCTCTAGTAATTTTAGTAGATCGATCGGTTAAGGAAATAATGGTGTCTGTCTTACGAAGAGTTCCTAAGTCATACTTATCAACCAAACTAGCAGGAAGGATGTTGATACTGGCACCAAGATCAAGGAGCGCCTTCTTAATGGCAATATTTCCGACCACAACTGAAATCAACGGTGCTCCGGGATCTTTGAATTTAGGAGGAAGGGAGCTAGATAAGACTGCACTAACATGCTCAGTTAGGTTAATCTTTTTAGGCAAAGACGCCTTCAGCTTCCTCTTCTGAGTATACAAGTCTTTTAAAAACTTGGCATAAGTAGGAATTTGCTTGATAGCATCAATAAAGGGGAGATTGATTTTAACTTGCTTGAAAGTCTCCCACATATCCTCAGCATGAGGACCCTTTTTAGCTAACTTTGCAAATGTCGATTTCTCCAAAGCCGTAGGGTAAGGTGTGCTGGGCACACCACCCTCCCCAACTTCGGGAGTTTCAGTAGCTTTAGGATTCGGCGTTGTTGGTTTAGGAAAATCATTTAACAAATCATTTACCAACTCAGAACCGGACTTAACATTATCAGAATTTTTACCTTCAACAATAATTTCGTCACCGGTAACGAAATCCTCGACATCAGGAGAATTTGGAATTCCCTTGTCATTGTTTTAGATTTTACCGTTTCGAAGAGACGTCACCATATTCACGTGCTCATTTCCATTTTTCTTGTGTGCGGGATTCATGGTGGGGTCGCTCGGTAGCCTTCCCTCATCTCTTTTGCTTAACTGATCCGCTAATTGACCAACTTGTCTCTCAAGAGCTGCAATAGATTTAGTAGTGGTCTCGTGTCTTTGATTAGTGACCTCGAATTTTCTATTGATCTCTTGATTGTTGGTAGACAATGAATCCATAAGCCTATCAAACTTTCGGTCAAGGTTCAAGAGACGGTTGTCATCTTGCCCTTGGCCCTGATTTGGATATTGTTGTTGTGGCCTGTGATTCTAAGAATTTTGTTGGAAATTAGATGAATCGCCACCCTCGTACCTTGGTTTGTAACCATAGTGTTGTTGTTGGGCATTATTAGGGCGATTGTCTCAATCTTTCCAACGGAAATTGGGGTGATTGCGCCATCCAGGATTGTAACTTTCGAAGAATGGGTCATTTCGTGGACGACCACCATAGACTCCATTCACCTCCTCATTCGGTGCCCCCCCCCCCCCAACTTTGACAATTATCGATAGAGTGACTTGGATCACCACACATTGAACACCCACTATGCGACACATTCAACACATTAGGAACACCTTTTCCTATATTTTTCAACAAAAGATCAACTTTCTTACTTGACTCGCTAATTTCAGAATTTGTGCCACGTTGGTTAGACACATAATTGGCAGAAGATGGGTGGTTGTTTCGATCCACTGAAGCTTGGGTCTTAGAACCTTTGCTTAGTTTTTCAAAAAACTCCCATTCTTCCTCCATAGGTCGCGAGAAAAACATACCCCCACTAGTGGCCATCACAAATTGTTGGTTGTTATAATCCAACCCGTCATAGAAGACTTTGACAAGCTCCCATTTTGGAACATCGTGATGAGGGCATGTTCTTAATAACTCCTTAAGTCTATTAAATGCTTCATGAAACTGCTCGCCTGGAATTTGACGAAAGGATTTAATCTTATTCCTAATGGCAGCAGTTTTACTTATAGAATAAAATTCCTCAAGAAAAGCAGATTGCATTTCAGACCATGAGTTAATACTACCTGGCTCAAGAGATAGAACCAGTCCTTAGCTTGATCTTTAAGTGAAAAGTGAAAAAGGCGAAGTCTTACCTCATCCTTTGTAATGTTATTAACCTGATGTGTGTCAGCAATTGAGAAGAATTCTCGCAGATGTGCGTATGGCTCCTCACGACCTCTAAACACTGGCAAGATTGCTATGAGGTTCGGTTGGATCTTGAAGTTACTTGTAACCCCTTTAACCGGATCCGGATAAACGATAGGCGAGGGATCCTCGAATATCCCTGGCCTGTAATAAGAATCAACACCCCGTGGTGGAGATTCTTCTCCGCTGCTACTTCCGCTAACACTTCCGCCAACATATTCGTCACCTGGCATTTCAGCGAAAAGCTCTGCTAAACCTGAAAAATCAAGATTAGTAGATAACTGTCGAAACGTCTTCCTTCTTAACCGTGCACTTTTCTCAACCTCAGGATCGTAAGCTAACGATGATGTACGTCCTGATCTACGTGTGCGCATACAATAACCTGCACACTCACAAGAAACAAAACAAACAAACAAAACAAAACAGAACAAGAAAAATAAAATCTTTTTTTATTTTTGTATTTTATTAAAGAAAAATATTAACAAAAACTTAAACGAAAAGCTCACTGAGTCCCCGGCAGCGGCGCCAAAATTTGATCGACGTCGAAGTGCCGGTCAAAAAAAATAACCTAATCACCTTATACTAGATAGGGTAAGTGGGTATCGATCCACGAGGACTATGTGGTTTTAGTTTAAGTTTTGAGGTGATCACTGATCAATAAAGGTTTTGATTTTGAAATCTGACAACTAAAATACTTTTGATAATAAAATGCGGATTAAAAATTAAAGTAATTATTAAGCTAATAATAAGGCTAGAAAAGTAAAATAAAGATGTAAACAATTAAAAGAAAAATGTAATCCCTTCCAGCTCCTAATATTTATGACCGATCACACTTATGGATTATTGAAACTTTTTAGAACCGATTACAAAGATTATTTTGACTTAATATGAATGAATTAATGTTGGTATTTATTATGTTCATCAACGACTCGCAATAATAAATCTTATATTAATCCAGCCAATAATTATGTTTTAACAATTTATTTAGGTACAACTTATGTTGATTATACGACCATCTTTTTTTTTTAACTAAATAAAATAAGTATGAATCGTTAACTAATAATAAATTGTCTCACACAAATAATTAAACATAATATTAAATCGATAAAAATAATTTATAAATAAATCATAAATCAATGCAATAAAAATATGATAATCCAAAAGTAATGATCAAACCATAAATAAAGTTACCGGAAGGAATTACAACAAAATTAGCCGGACATTGCGGTGTATCCGACCCGTTGTGTACTGTTCATCTCTTTTCTTTTCTTTTTCTTTTGTTGCTAAAAAAACAAATCTAAGGCACAACTTGTTGTCTTTTTTTTTATTCCTTCGGTGGCTGTGGTGCACCCCACAAAGAACCAATCTTGTGTTTTTTTTCTTTTACAGTTGATATACAATTGTTGTTGTATATGATATATCCCAAAAAGTTGAATTCTTCTTGTTGCCGCAAGAATTCCAAGGGACGAACTTTTTTTTTTTTTTAATCGACTTCTTCTTCTTTTTTCTGTTGAAAGATATGTCGACCCCTCTCCAAGTTCTCTCCACTTTTTTTCTTTTTATAATATCCACTGGTGGGTTATTGGGTATTGGGCCCAAAAATTATTATTTATTTATTTTATTTTTTTTCTTTTTTTTTATTCTTTTGACATATAATAATTTTGGCCCAATAAAAAATAACCCAACATTAATAATTGCACGAACGAACCCGGACAAATAAAAGATGACCGAAAATATTGCGACGCGCTCAAATCTTTTTTTTCAATATTTTTTTCTTCATTTATCGGCGCTCACAATGTCTTTTCTCCAAAAAATTAATTAAGCGTCCATTTTTATTCCACTTCGCTCGTAACCTATATAATCACAAAACACACTCAAAGTACATATATAACGACAAATAAATATACAATTATACTAAATTAATCATGCTATTAGGTGTATGCAAAATACACCAATCAATGGGTGTTCTTTCTAAAGCAAAAAAGTTAAGCTGCTGGCGCAATCATGTCCTTCATCAGACAAGTTGAGAACATGAATGAGGTTATAGGTAAAAGCCTTAAGAAGTGATAATGGCACTAATTTCAAGAACTATCAGCTTGAATCATTCTGTGATGAAAAAGGAATTTCACATAACTTCTCTTCAACTGGTACTCCTGAACAAAATAGAGTGGCTGAAAGAACAAATAGAACTTTGATTGAGGCAGCTAGAACAATGTTAAACGGTGCAGCCTTACCAAAACAATTTTAGGGAGAAGCTGTTCATATTGCCTGTTACACTTAAAAAGATCAATCATTGTTAAAAGGCATGGAAAAAATGTTATGAATTTTTAAAAAATAGAGCGCCTGATGTTAGCTACTTCCATGTCTTTGGGTGTCCTGTGTTCATCCATAGCTACAGGGATCACCTTGGGAAGTTTGACGAAAAGGCTGGTGATGATCTTCTTGGGATCTCCTATAGCTAAAGCATTCAGAGTATTCAACACAAGAAGACAAGAACTAGAAGAAACATTTCACGTTACCTTCAATGAAGATGACAACGTGATATAAATAACATGCACTGAAGGTGATGAAATTGACTTAAAAGAAAACAGGTCATTTCCAGAAGATGAATTCTCTGAACCAACACCCTGCTTCCATCATCATCCTCACACAGAAACACTTATTCCATATGTTCCTGCAGTCGATCCTCTATCAACTCACAACATTGATTTACATTCTAATCAAGTTCAAATTGAAGAAGAAAATTAGCTTTTCAACAGCCCTCGTTCCACCTCATCTGAAGATGACTCACCTGTTACTCACAATCATGAAGATTCTCTTGTCATCTATGACTCATCTCCTGTAGCAGAAGCTGATAATGATACAAACACAAAGATTGTCTTTAAAGAGAGTCCTCCTATCCAACAAGATGAAGTTCAAGTTGTGCCCTCATCCTCCATACCTGTCTCTGTCAATGAACTACTAGCCCCTCAAAAAAAATAGTCAAGAGATCAACATATTCTTTTGGTCAACATTATTGGTGAACCAAATGTTGGGGTTATAACAAGATAGAGAGTTCATGATTCAGAATCCGCCTCAACCAATGAGTGTCTGTTTGCTGAGTTTCTGTCACAAATTGAACCAAAGCGTGTAGTTGAAGCTCTTCTTGAAGAAGGATGGGTAGCTGTAATGCAGGAAGAAATCAATCAATTTAAAAGGAACAATGTATGGACTCTAGTGCCAGCTCCACCTGGTAAGAATATCACAGACACTAGAT
This sequence comes from Glebionis coronaria, assembly GCA_025667525.1. Classification (NCBI taxonomy): domain Eukaryota; kingdom Viridiplantae; phylum Streptophyta; class Magnoliopsida; order Asterales; family Asteraceae; genus Glebionis; species Glebionis coronaria. The sequence goes on from CM046879.1 coordinate 229,491,169, forward strand.
GGATTTATAGGATCAAAATGGATGAAACTGGAAACATTATAAGGAACAAGGAAAGATTGGTTGCTCAAGGGTATACACATACAGAAGGGATAGATTTTGATGAAACATTTGTGCCTGTTGCAAGACTTGAGGCTATCAGAATGTGATAACCTGAAACTGAGGTCATTGCCTAATCTTATTTTACGACTATTTTTGAAATTTTTGATGAGCTTGAATGATTTTTGCTTTTGATGGTTTAAGTTTAAACCAATGTTAGGAGACTTATATTTTGTTTTTAATTAGTATGAGGAGTATTAGCAAGTGTGATGTCGACGGATGTCCAATATTTTATGTTTTATTGTCAATTGTTCGATGTTTGTCGTTTTCGATGTTTTGTTTTTAATGACGTGTTAAGTCGAGTCGGGAGACGTATTATTATATTTTTGATACATTTTAACTTTTGAGAATTATTTTTATGAAACCCGAGCCTCATGAATATTTTCAAAATTGACTAATAGTCATTTCCTGTTTTTAACTAACTATTTTTATTTTGGTCCAAAACTATGAAAGATTGGCAAAACTAGCCCTCTACCCACCATATATAAACTCTGTTCACGTAACTTTTACACATTAATGCAAGTTAACAAAACCAAAACACCTCTTTCTTTCTTCTCCCTCTACCGTGAGCTACAACAACACTCAAACCCTAATTTTTTCTTGATTTCAAGTGTGATCAATCAAAAAATAAACCAAGACCACATCATAGAATTCATAGGTTATTCTTATGATGCAAAAATTTACAACATGTATGAGGTTTTTGATTTTGGTTATGAACTAGAGTTGGTATGATGGTTAGATGATCATGCATGTGTTTATCTAGTGATAATCATGTTAGATCATGTTGTTTTGTTGAAGAAAGTTGATTTTTTATTTTGGGTTTTTATTTTCATGAATTATACAAGTGTTAGGATTGATATATGTTGATGCTAGGGGATTAGGATGATTAGAAAAGTGGTTAGAATTGGTCAAAAGTATGATTTTATATGAGATTTTAGAGGGTAAATTAGGGCAGTGAATTGAGGTTGTTTTCGGATGTCTTATGTTTTAAAAATTGTTAAACTAATAATACAGAGTGATGGAGATTTTTATTATCTTCGTTTTGGCGTAAATTAGAGCTTCTAACTCAAAACGAGGAAGAAGTTATGATAGTTTGATTATTAGTGTACCGGGAGACGAGTATCGGAACAATTTGAAGTTGTCGATATTTAGATCGAATCTTGGGGACTATAGAATGAGTTTCAAAATGAGTCAAGGGCTGTTTTAAAGATGTAAACCCTAGGTTGTGAGTCTATTTTCAAATCTAAGTGTCGGTTTTGTAAAAGTCGTTTAGAGAGGTCAAAATGATTGTATGAGTCAATGACGTAAAACAGACCGGTTTTTATGATACAAAGATGTGTCGAGCAGGGAGTCCCTAGAAGAAAAATATCTTGACAAACTCCTTGGAGTACTTTCTATAGATAGTAAGTGAGTTCCTTGAGTCGTTTCATAAACCTTTGACGTGTCTAAGTTGGGTAAATGAGCTAGTACATTTGGTATGTGCCGGCAAATTTTTATTGAGAGTATAGATTAATAAAGTAAATGTGTAGAAGAGTATAATAGTATCACTTGTATTGTTTTATTTCGAGTTTGTCGTGATTTTATGATTTTGATTTTGATTTTATCATGTATGGTTTGTTACTCGAGTCAATTATTAATGAACGCGCTTTATTTGATAGGTTGATGTTCTAGTGTTTGACGGGCATCACTTATCATCGACGATCATCTCGCTAGGTCTCTTATACTAAGGTGAGTCTGTAGCCTTGCTTTCATGCTAGCTACTAAATGTTTTAATACCCGCGAGGGGGATACGTGCTATTTGAAATAAAATGAACACAAGTCATGATTGATTGTTTGGACCTGAATGTTGCCTAATGTTGCCTTGAATTGTATTGAGTACCTTGTTGCTAAAGACCCTAATTTCATGAATCATTAGCTATCTTATGACTTGATGTTATGAGTTGGGAATAGCCGCTTATCCAAATGGTAGTACTACGGGGTTAACCACCCTATCTCGGTCAAGAGTTGTACGTTGAGTATTCTCTTGGAGGGTTAATTATGATGAATGAGATGTGGATTTATATCTAGCAACTAATACCCTAGAGGGGCAATGGTTTTATCTAGTCATGCTAGCATTTGGTGTGGGTGAATAGCTGGTTAAGGGGTCGGTGTCATGAGCTTAAATACAATTGTATAGCTTTGGCTATAAGATGAGTTGCATTGATATAGATTGTGTGCACGATAATTCTATAAAATGATTATGATTGATTTTCTTCTTGTGTTCAAATGTGGTTTGTTAAACCTATGGACTCGATCAACATTATTGTTGACTCGTTTAAGCATGTGTTTCAGGTAATCGAAGGTGAGCGATGGCAGAGCATTGCGGTGGATGTTGTGGGTTTGCTTTTGAAGTCTGGTGGTCTAAAACATTTTCTTTCCCTTTTACTTTTGAACAATTTGTCTAATGTTTGTGTACTGTACTAAAACTTTGTGGTTGATGGTCGAGATCCTTAGGGGACTAACCCGCTTTACTTTGATATTGTTTTGGTACTATATCATGGGATGAAAATTATGTTTTAGACAATGTGTGAAATCTTATTTATATTTTATGGGTAAACGTCTCATTTTGAGTCATTCAATATACCTTGTGTGATGATACTTGTGTTTAGCACCCAATTGTGTATTTCCGCTGCGCAATGTAAATTGGGGGTGTTAAGATTGGTATCAGAGCTACAAGTTATACAGAACTAGGTCGATTTAGAAAAATGTCCTAAACTATAACTTTGGTGTCGAAAGTATGTATTTTTCAAAAGCACACAAATTCTCTACAACGCTCCGGTAAGATCACTTTTAGTTTTGTTTTGTATTATAGATGTATCCCTCAGAACTGAAATGGATTCCCAAGTATTTATTAAATAAATACTATAATACTGTATTGATGTTATTGAAAGTGCGATGAGTGCTTGTCATTATCATTTTTTTGCGAGCATTGCATAAACATCATTTGCATTTCATTGCATATCATGGCATACGTATAACATTTGCATGCTCATGCATCGCATTTATAATTTTAAACAATGACCTTAAGTATCCTCGAATTTCCTATAATTATAGAAAATGGCTGATTTACCGCGTGATGCTGATTGGATAGAAATGAATGACATAATAGGAGATAGGGAAGTAGATAATTTTGGTGCTAGTGATGATGAGGAGACTTATGAGTATCTGGATGATGGGATTGCTCCTGATGCAGTAGGACAGACTGAGCCCGAAGTTATTCAAGGTAGTTATGTGCCGAGAGCTAATGTTGTACTACCGACTGTTCAGAGTTATCAGCGACCTATTGTACGTTCTTCTATGCCTACTTGTGATGCTTATATGAGCAGTTTTCCTAGGATTGCCCGTACTAGAGATGATTTCCCTGCTGAATCAAGCAATGTTGCTAGTGCCCGATCTATCCATGAGAACATAGCTAAGGTGTATTGTCCTGGACCTAGATCTTATGAAGATATTTATTGGTTTCTTAAAAAGTTTGATAGGTCTTTGTTTGAAAGGTATGTAGTTGAAACCCGTGTGATCAAAAGGTTTGAGCAGAATGAGAAGTAGTTTGACAGGTTTGTTTCTGGTGTGAGGAGGTCAGAGTTTGTTAGAGCTAGAGAGATGGATGATGTTGCTAGTCTTCGATCGATGGTGCTAAATCTAAGTGCTCAATTTGAAAGGTTTTGCGAGGATCAATAAAGGATTGCAAGGGTGAATGTGTGGGATGTGCCAGTGAAAGTATAAAATGTATATAATATTAAAAATATTATACTTGTTTATAATAACTAAAATGTCAAGGTGAGGTAACACATGTTGTTTTTGAAGTCATATGGTTTGTTATAGTATAAGGTATGTAAATATATATATATATATATATATATATATATATATATATATATATATATATATATATATATATATATATATATATATATATATATATATATATATATATATATATATATATATATATATATATATATATATATATATATATATATATATATATATATATATATATATATATATATATATATATATATATATATATATATATATATATATATATATATATATATATATATATATATATATATATATATATATATATATATATATATTAGTAAGTCCAGGTACTTAGTAAAATTAAGTATGTAAGATCATGTTTCCAAAATGTGTACTGAGGTGATGAGTCCTTGTTTATCATGTGGCCAGTAAATTGCCAAAGTAGTCAGAAGAGACTAAAGGTTCATATATATATATTAAAAATAAATATGAAATGATAGTATGACGAATGAAAGATAATGCGCAATTAATCATGTAAAAAGTGGAAATAAGTAGATTCCAGGAATGATGAGTATAATTGATGACAAAGTCAAATAGGTAAAATCAGAGGTTTTACACAAACCAGTAGCATTAACATCCGAAACCTCCATATTCTGGACACGTTGCTTGAACTCACGCATGGCAATTGTAGGCTCATGCCCCCCACACGAATGATCTTTCAAATTCAGTGCCACATTGAAATCACCAAGCAAAATCCACGGTTTGTCACGCATAAGATACGCATGCGCAACCAAGTTAGCCCACAAAGAACGTTGATCTACATAGTAATTATCAGCATAAATAAACGAGAAAAATATAGTCTTCGCATCAGCACGAATATTAATCTGACAATGCATAACTTGGGTAGTTTACGCCATAACCATAACATCAACAACATAATCCCAACCAAGAATAATCCTAGACCCCTTAGGACATAAACCTCCATTAGAAGTCCATTTCCATTGTCGACAGATTTTATGACACTTATTATACACAACAGTAGCATCCACATGAGATTCTAAAATAACACAAACACTTAAGTTGTTTTCATTCACTACCTGCTTAACCTCCTATTGTTTAGGGGATCGGTTCAAGCCCCTTATATTCAATGAAGCGATATTAAACATTGGGAACATTAACATCGGGAGTGCTTCCCCTGGATTAGAACTTGAAACAAGATTCACATATTCGTCATATATATTCTCAACCTCATCCTCATCATTAAAATTTCCATCAACATCATCCCCGTTATAAGTATCTAACAGATTAAAAGTATTTGAGACAAAAATATTAGGAGCACTAGAAGAATCCTTACCCCCATGTGAGACATGATAACTATCATCTACCGCATTCGCCACTGCCTTTCCATTCACCTTATATGAAGGCTGACTAGAACCAACACCCGCTGTAACACTCCACTTTGATAAGTGGACCGTTACATGATAATTATGGTGTGTCATCAAAGCATGAAAGGTAAATGTCTTAAAACATAAATGACCATTAAAGAAAATTGGAATCAAATATTGGTCTCTAAACATAAGCTCATACATACATAAAGTAAGAATGTAGAAAAAGGACTAAACATTGTCCAACAAAGCATAAGTATATAAATGCATAAAAGAAATGAAGTAAAAGGGAGCCTCCATCCTATGCATGTACTCTGAATGCCTAAGTCTGTCCTTTAGTACCTGCCGTATGGGAACATGGAAAGAAAATACAGCTGAGCAATACGCTCAGTGAACGGATATAATGACATGATATGAATAACTGAAACATAAGTAAAGTATGAAATGTAGAAGAAAAATGTGTAAGTCCTGGAAAACCTAGAACATGTTTTATAACTAGTTTATATATGAAAATTCTTATGTTTATTCCTGAAAATGTGAATTTAAATGACAAAGAGCTCATATTGGTCATGAAAGGTATCAACGTGCATGAATACATAGAGGGTGGCCTCTTCATGCAATTAGAGGGGTGACCTCTAATTATATAAGTCTGGGTGGAGGGATCAGCTCTAATGTGACGGATGTAGAGCACACACCATAGTCACTGTGTAAATATGTAAAACATGTACTCGGATGCACCCATACACCCCACATGATAACAATAATAATGACTAATAACTGAAACGGACGCTGCGAGAAATCACTCTCGTCGCGGAAGAGTCATAACACCGGTGTCTCAAGTGTCATGGTTATGGTACCTCCATAACTAGGTGAACATGGTCATGCATGTATATAGCTCTGGCAATTTAAAATGATAGCATGGTAATTACTGAAAAGTTTTATGACATGTAAACTACTGGGGAAATCAGATGGCAACAAACGGGGAATCCTAATCATGCATAGAAAGAGAATGTACTTACTAAAGGACTGAATATCCGTACCTTATGTCCAGTAACAATGAAAGATGAAAGGCGGAAAGTAACCTACCTGACTTCACGAGTGCTACATAATAAAGGACATGAATGTGTTATGTGTTCATATATAACTGACTGATTCTTAGTTTAATTTACTTGTTCTTGACTTGTTTTACTTGTTCTTAACTTGTTTTACTTGTTCATGTCTTGTTTTACTGTTTCATGTTTTATCATGTAGTTTCTTAGTGTTTCATGTGTTCTTAATTAACGCATTTCATGTTTCATGTGTTATTATACTTGATGTTCATAATGAGTAACTTCCTAAAAATAGCAGGTTTCTATATATAGTAACTTTCCAAAAATAGCAGGTTTCCATATATAGCAATTTTCTAAAAATAGTAAGTTTCTATAAATAGGAAGTTTCCAAAAATAGAAAGTTTCTATAATTAGTAAGTTTCTAAAAATAGATTTTCATAAATAGTATGTTTCCATAAATAGCATGTTTCCATAAATAGTATGTTTCCATAAATAACATGTTTCCATAAATAATAATAAGCTTGGTTAATAAGCATATGGTATCAGCTAAAGCTTAATGAACATATTTCATAAGTCATGATTGATTAAATGTCATATAGTAAAGTTTAATTAATAAATAATATAACATGGTTTAAGTGATTTTAATTAATAAAGCATGATATTAAACTTTACTCTAAACTTGATAATTAAATAATTATATTAAAGGTTATAATTAATTTAATTATATCATGGTTAAAACGTATTTAATTAAATAAGCTAAGTCCAAATTTAATTAAACTAAAATGTGTCATGTTATATATCATGAATAATTATATAAATAATTATTATAAGTGTATGGTTAATTAATTAAATGTACCATGTAAATTTCATGAATAATTAACCAAAATAATTATATCCTAAGTTTCCATTTAATTTAGCAAAACTAAAAACCAAACACACCCTTGGTGTGCTTCGTGTACCCGAGCCCCGAATCCATGCCCTCACCGAGACCCAAGTCTCGGCTTGTTCGAACCACACCCATCACCACAACCACCGCGACTGTGGTTTAGCCACTGTCGGTCGAACAGCCACCAGCTGTTGCCGGTTGCTGCTACCGGCGCAAAATCACCTACCGAGAGCTATAATCTCTCAGTTGCTACTGATAGGCCAAACACCCCACTGCTGGGTTGTTTGGTGTTGCGGCTGACCAAGCACAACAGCCACCGAGACCCACTTGGGCTCGGTTGGCCGATCCAAATCCCCCACCGAGAGCTGCGGCTCTTGGTTTTCGTGCCACACCAAACCAACCCGATTCAACTTGTTTTAATACGTGTTTTAATCATTCAACATCATTTTCATATGATTTTATTTAAATGGATTCATGTTTAAATAATAATAATCATAAGAAAAGAGAAAATGGTGATACCGAATGTGATATCCTTTAGCAAAGAATGACACGAACACACATGAAATTAATTGAAGATCAAAGACATATTTCCCTTCCCTTTTCCTTTGCAAAACCGGCGACACCAAGAGAATGAGGTGGCTAGGGTTTTTTCTTAATTTTGTTAAAAGTGATAAATGATTTCCTTAGGATGTTTTGTTATTAGTTAAATTGATAAACGGGCTGGGCCATCGGCCCTCTTGTTTCCTTCTCTCTTTAGGCCGGACGAACAACCCTTCCTATATAATATTTCATTTTCGTGTTTTATATAATCTCGTGTATTAATATTCGTGACGTGTGTTCGTGTTTTAAACTTGTGTTAATTCTTTTCGTGCATTATTTATTATACGTAAATACTTGTGAATAATAAATCATTAATATACGTAATACTTGTATTTACAAATTAAATATTCATGATACGTGTCGTGAATTAATTAATTATAAAGTTTTAAATAAATCCGCGTTTTTCGTGTATTTAATGCTTCTAGTATTTTATGTGGGTTTTACACCCGCTGTCCCGTAATTAGGACCCTTGCTTGTAGATTGTCCGTTAGAGCAACCAGAACTAGTTCCCACCTCATTTCGATTAGTCGGGTGCTTAGGCACAGTATTGAGACACCCATAGTCACGGTCCCCTTGTTAGATCGATTATTATTGCGTCTAAGCTTAGTAACTTGTTGGAAACCATTATTAAGGTCCATGTAGAAACTAGAAGAGGGGGGGAGGGGGGCTGAATAGTTTCTCTTCGGTTTATCTCCTAATTAAAATTCATTTCAATTAGATGAGTGCCAAAACCATCTTATACATGAAAGCTAGTTGCATAATGATTAGGTTCAATCCTAATGCATTAACAATGGCAAATAGTAAGTGAAGATAAGTAAAGAGTAAGGAAGGAAACAACCTAATAGGAAGACACCAAGATTTATAGTGGTTCGACAACGAAGCTCTATCCTCGTTCCTACTCCACTCCTCGAGTACACCTACTCGAGATTTCCACTATATCCACAAGCTCCCTTCTTAGAGGAGAAAACCTTACAACGTCGCTTACATTATTTTCCGACACTAAGCTAAATGTCGAGACCTAATCTTAGATAGGACCGATCTACACAACGTCGCCCACTTCACCATTTTACGACACAAGGCTAGATGTCGAGTTCTAATCTAAAGATAGAACCAATCTTCGCAACATTGCCTACTTCACCATTTTCCGACACAAGGCTAGATGTCGAGTTCTAATCGAAAGATAGAACCAATTTTCACGACTCTTCACTTTGAAGCTAAGTGAGAACTTCACACGACACAACTACACATCACTTTATAGTTTAGTGAGAACTCACAAGACACAACCATATCACTTTATAGTTTAGTGAGAACTCACAAGACACAACCACATCACTTTATAGTTTAGTGAGAACTCACACAACACATTATAACTCAACTAAACATATCCAAGTACACACATGTAACTTGGATCTACACAACACAAATCCAAGCACACACATATGCAATGGACTTACACAACTCTAATCCAAGTATTCACAAATAGCTTGGATGAACACAACTATTCCAAGTATTCACAAATACTTTGGATCAACACAAGACACAAATAAACAAATGATGAACATGACTAGATCTTTAGGAGAGGATGATCTTCATCAAGGCTTCATCTTTAATCACATCACAAGTGTGTGAGTGATCATCTCTTTCGACAATGTAAAGAAGGAGATCAAGAGGATAATCATAAGTAAACATACTTAATACATTAAGTGATCATTTACAAATGACTAGGATTAGAAAGGAGAAAGAAGGCTGAAAGAAATGTCCAAAAAGGGATGTGGAGAATGAAGATTTGATCCACTATTTATAGAAGACAAAACCTAACAGCTAGCTGAGTGCGGTTCTTTATTGCACTAGGCGTTTCCTTATCAATAAAGAACCGCGTAGGCACTTAAGGAACCGCGGAGGTAGACTCTGCTCCTTTTTGTCTTTTAGTGGATTTGAAATATCTGAGGCTGTTTAAAACATTCAAAGGATATTCTTATGGCATTTGGAATATGCCATATTCAAATTTTCATTTTCCATTTTAATAAAACATTTTCTTAAAAAGAAAGTTTATTAAAAATCTTTTGTCACATTTGACAAAAGTGAGTTTTAAGGCTAATCACTTTTATGATCACTAAACATGATTAAGATATGTTAGTGAAATGATTATTAATGTGACAATCCGTCAATTTATGGTTGATATTTTATTCTCAAGTATAATTTAAAAACATTATTTTAATGTTATATTATGAACTCACTCATTTCTGGGAAGAAATTTGGATTTACGTCTTGAAATAGCATCGACTACGTCTAAACCGGAGGACTCTATGTTACGTGCTTACGTTTACGTACACCGTTTTTGGTGACAGTCCGACATTTCAGGAGATAAATTTATCCATGAATATTATTTTCAGATTTTAAAAAAATGTGTTGGTTCATAAACTCACTAATTTACGAGAAGAGATTAGGACTTACGATTATAATTTAACGTCCTTTACGACTAAACCGGAAACCTTAGGATTACGTATTTACGTTTTTGAACTCCGTTTTTGATGGGACAATTTTTATTACCTTGTTTTGTGTCGTTGATTCATAATTTATAAAAACGTTTTTCGTAAAACGACCCGAGGGCACGCAAATCGAGAAACTGGAATCGAGGAGTACCCGTAAAGTAGTGGGATGAGACAAGTTTTACAATTGCCCACCCCACTATATGGGACGGCCAAATGAGCTCCACATACACCCTTAGGTGTCAAAGCCTCACATGGAAGCTAAAACTCATGTATATACTTTACCAAAACCATTTCTCTTATACCATTTACACACAAAAACTTAGATGCAAAACCACCTACTCTCCCTCTCCTCTGTCTCTCTCTCTCTATTCCGTCCCATTTCAAGATTAAACACCCCTATTTGATCTATTTTAGCCATAAAATCATGTGTTATTCATACACATGATGATGCTCCTTTGAAGCCTTGAAGATTGGAGGTGATTCTAACATCGAAGGAGGTGATTTAGTGATGTCTAAGGGCTGATTTCTACAAGAAGTTTACAAATATTGGTGGTCTTCAAAGTTGGTGTTGATCTATCACAAGTTTTTCCATCAAAATCCAAGCCTTGATCATACTACATAATCTTGGTGGTATAAAGATTGTTCTTCCAATCCTCTTGTTATTTTGATTATGTAATCTTGTAATTTCTATATTTATGTATATGTATATGATGATGAATGATGATTAAAAAATATTATGTTGGGATTTGGTGTTGATAGATTTGATAAACATGGTTAAAAAGATGGAAAACCATAGGTAAAAAGGTTAAATTCTTGCTTATAAAGTTGGCTGTATAAAAACAGTAACTAACCAAATGATAAACTGATAAAATGTCATAGTGGAATCAATTTACAGTAAGTATTAGGTGTTATACACATGTGAGAGTTGGCCATGCAATGGAATCATCAAAATGAGTGAGATATGATCAAAACAAGATTAGAGTGCAAATCTGCCTACACTGTTTTGGACGAATTTATTAAAATATCTAGAAGTTGATTCATCAGTAGCTATAGGAATAAAATGAAGCACATATCATGTAGTTTTTGTGATAAAAATTTTAGGTCCTATCTCATTATATAACTCTAGATATGGACATTTTAGTGGACTTAAAATTTAGGACTGATTTTGTAAATAAATAGTATATAACATAAGCACTCAAAAATTTATATAAAATATACATATATAAAACCCACTAGTAGATAATAATCATAAATAAAGAGATATGTATATATTGATATTAAAATGGTACATGTTATATAAATTACAAGTATACATGTTTTTCCAAGTTATAAAACTATATACCTAAGTTTTATGTCTTTTCGGCTAAAACCGAAAGATTAACGTTTTTGTCAAATAAAACTTAGACGGTCGGACCCGTCTAATGTAAACTTTTATAAACTCACATACTGATATATGAACTTATATAAAAAGTAAAAACCGATAAAACCCGAGCTTTACAACATATAGACATTAACGGGCCAAAGTAGCCTTATTGGACTATTAACCCGACTAGTTGGTACAACACTTATAAACTTACTTATTGGGATTAACCCATTTGGGCCCAACATGTAAAGTATAATACTGATATTAAAAGTATAATTGGGCTAATGAAAATTATTGGGCTTGTAATAGGCTTATTGGGGCTAAAACATGTAAATAAGTAAAACTAGTAAGCTAGTATAAAAGCTACCAATACATAACACTAAAATGAGTAAATGAGAATGTATAAACCCACTTGATCATCATCATATATATAAAATCATCATATGTATACATAATGGTTATTTTTATAAAGTCATTGGACAAGAGTCTAAGACGAGTATTATTTGTCTAGGTTTCCGTGATTGAAGCACGTATCGTACATCCAAATAGCTGATAACCCGCCGTTCCCAATCAACATGAGTTCATAGCCTCGCACTCTTTTAAATGTTTTTATGAAATATTTTATAAACCTGCGAGGGAGATAACATGCTAGTTTTGATAAAATAGGACACCATTTGTCCCGATTATTTGTTTATTGATTTGGACCCGAATGATTGTATGACCCGATGTATAGAATAAAATGGATTATTAAACTTAGGTTATGTCACTAAAAGTCCCATTAGCATGAATTGTGAACTACCGGGATTTGGTAGACGCTTATGCATATAATAGTACTATTTGGGGACGATCACCCCAGTTCACGCCTTGACGGTTGATCCCCGTCGTGCCACATTGATTGGTAAGCGAATTTATGTATGAGAAGATTTACACAAGCGTGATTATTATGACGACACGCTAACTTAGATGGGCAAATTGAGTTTCGGGCTAGCTACCCGTTGTTTGTTGTAGTAAGGTAACAATGTCATGCGGCTTATAATAATCCAAATAATAAAATACTGCTATACGCACTGAATTACGATATATTGCCTGACTAGCAATACGGGGTCTTATTATTGATATTATATTCGTGTTTTGGTTTTTCATAACCATATCCATATAACGGTTTTTATTTAACTCTATACAACGTTATAAAACGTATTGTATGATGTTTTTACGACAATGGTTCGTATAATGATTTTGAAGGCAAAAGCCTGTATTATGATTTTTGATAAGGAATTGTATAAAATGACTTTGGCTATTTTATGGCCTATTATAAAGATTTGTACAAAATGATTTTCGGTAATAATTATATACCGATGATATATTAATGGTTTTATTAAACTCTATGAATTCACTCGGCATTTTCGCTGACCTTTTCTTTTAACATGTTTTATCTCAGGTACTTGAAGGTAATTCTCAGGAAGACGACAAGAATTCATTGCCCGCACTTAAATAACAATTTCCATTCAAATGCTTTGTAAAATTTGTATGAAATAATATGACTTGGGACCTATGTAAATATGATATTTATGAATGGAAATGCTTTATTATTAAACGACGCGATTTTTAAGAGTTGTCTATGATGTGAGTAATGTGTTATCCCGTAACACCACCGAGTCTTCCGTTGTAATTGAATTGTGTATATTTGGGGGTCTTATAGTTTGGTACCAGAGCTCTCGTTATAGAGAACGAAAGATTTTTAAAACCAAGGTTTTGAATAAAACATTTCAAAATCTTTTAACTATAAAAAATTTTCTCAAAATGTCTAAAAATCTTTTGACTATAACGATGCCGAAGAATTCCCGAGTTACCAACAAGGCCAGACTGAGAAGTGTTATTTTAATATATATATATATAACTTGGATTATATATATATGTTGTAATTTGATTACATGATTGTTGATGATTATTTTTAATATTTATACGAGGTATTTATACGACGTAGATTATCACAAGAAACCCTAACTCCCCTAGTAATTAATCGAAGCTATTCCCGTAGGAATTCTAGCTATTCTAGATCTAAACCAAGTTGTGGATATTTATGATCCCAACAAAATGGTTGATATTCGTAGAAATGTTGGTATTAGATGATTATGATATTAAAGAGGAATTGGCGAGATTAAATCTGATATCGATGTCATGATGATCCTTCCTTATAGAGTGGAGTTTGACAAAACGTTATCACCTGGAAAGTTGTCATCTGATTCGGTGTCACCCAATTCTTAAATTTGAAATCGAAAGGGTGAATGTTGCAGTTGAGGTTGTCAATGGAACCATTACCCAAAAGTCTCATGCCACTAGTACCTTTCCGAGAATTCTAATTGAATGATCGAGTCATTTTATACTAGTGACTCATTTGATAACTATTGTTGTAAGAGCTATAGGATTGGAATTAAGTATTGTTCATATCGAGCTTTTATTGCCCTTTTAAGGTTTATGAATAAGGTTGAAAGTATTGGAAAATGAGGTAGGATGTTGCATTGAGTATAAGTTGGTTGAAACTTGAATAAAGTAAAATTTAACCCGTATGGAATATGAGAGTGATAAGAGGAAGTAGTTAACTCATGTGATTGAATTATAAGGTTTTAATTGATTGTTGATTTGTGTTAAGGGTTGTTCCTAGGACATTGTCCACTGACGAGGATGCCTAGTGTCCAAGAAATAAATTGAAGAAATCTTCTTCTGAATAGGGACCGATGGATCTTCCGGGACAGGTGGAACCCCCATGACTCTTGTAGATTAGTATTCATTGTGGTATCTTTTAAAAATCCCTAACTTAACTGAGACATCGGTTGGTAGGATGAGTTATTGGGATTGTATGACATAGTGACACGTAATGTGTTACGGTACAATTTTGACTTGTTTGTGATTAATGAAAAGACTACCTTTGATTGCTAAATCCTACATGTATCGATGTTTTCTATCTTTTATTGCCTAATCCTAATGATCGCATTAGTGATGCAACCATTGAACAAGTACTCATCTCGATTTGAGTCACGTTGTGGATTATTCTTTTTGAGTGCCATCGAGGTCATGAACCTCATGATTAATTGGCTAAGCTCATTTCCTATCATATTTAAGTTAGTTCTTGGTGAACAACTCTTCATCACTCCTTTGCAGATCACTAATTGTTTTTATAAGTTTAAACAGTATCCCTTGAGAAAAATTGGGTTTTCATCACCATAGGGATTATTTAAAGTGAGACTTATAAATAATTGTTATCGAAATAAAGTTGTTTATGAAATACCTTGGAAAACTTAATTGTTTCCATAACAAAGAACATCTCTGTAAATTTATTTTTGATTCTTATTCAAGAATTAAGCATGAAAATATTTTTATTTAGACATGATGACAAAATTTTGACAAACTGAGTATTGCATCTTAATCTTGAAATTGTATATAGTTGCGCGCCTACATACAATTTGGAAGTGACCATGCAAGGCTGATTAGTAGTCACCTTGAAATAATTAATAAACGCTAAATTTTCTTTGAAGATTGTGAAAGATTAAATTTTATGAGATCTGCAAGAAGTGAAAAAAAGGGACATATTGATAGGGACACCTACATATGTGCCCGTACTATTTATTCTTCTGAGTTGAATTTACTCATCTGTGGAATTTGTCTTATTTGACAATTGATATTCCCTTCTTGTCGAATTCTTCTATGGCGAGATTCTTTGGAAAAGTATCTGATTACTGAGTGTTGATACCCGACTGGATGTATCGATGTTCCTATCATTTCTTTTGATTATATTTCATTTGAATGACCTGTGTGACGATCCGAGGAGCTTTTGAATGCGTACTCAATTCATGAAAACATGGAATATATTCATATTCATTAATATTTTCGTCTTGATCTGATTTGAAATTATCTCGCATAGATTATGAATTGACCTTACTCTTTTAATGGTAGTTGTATCTCCATATATCCTTGAATTTGTGAAGGATTATGAGTTATTATTAGTCTTTTGAGAAGTTCACATCTTATCGACGGTAATGAAACTGGAAAGTTGATAGTGCCAGTAGAATGGATTGATTGATTATGACATGACGACATTGTCTTAATTGATGGGAACTCGAGTAGAATTCCCCTAAATGATAAGATGTTGATTATCAAAAGTGATCTAAATAATTCTTGATGGATGACCATATCCTGCATTTAGACTTGAAATTATACTATGAATGGTTGTTAATTAGTCATAGATATTATAATCTTGAAATAACCTAATATAAATTTATTAAAAGATGTTATTTTTATCTGAATTTTTTTAGGAGGTATTTGCTGGTAAATTACCTAGACTTTCTCCATTAAGGCAAGTTGAATTTGGTATTGATTATATTCCCGGTGTTGTACCTGTGACATGTGCACTGTACATCAGCACTATCTGAATCGAAAGAATTACCGTGCAACTGAGAGAGTTGTCGGAGAAAGCTTTTATTCTACCAAGCTCGTCATCGTGAAGAGCTATGGTGTTATTATTTCTTATATTTATTGATTACCGTGAACTAGGTAAATTGAAGATTAAAAATCTATATCCACTACCCAAGATGATAGATTTGTTCGATCATTTACAAGGTTCTAGCGTATATTCAAAAATTTGATCCTCGGCATGGTTATCATCAACTTCGTGTCCGCGAAGAAGATTATCTATTCCAATCACTACATCCAGAACTTGTAATGAACATTATAAGTTTCACGTGATGTCGTTTGGATTGACTAATACACATGTAGCATTCATAAATTTGGTGAATCACGTGTGTAGGCTGTAATTTGATAAATTCATGCTTGTGATCATTAAGGACCATCTGTTTGTTTATGATGAGACTGCTTTTATACATCGTATCATCGTCCAAAAAGGGCGTAAAATGCATTAATTATCATAAAAATACCTAAATATATGCTTGTGTTTGTTGCTTGTGTATTTTAGGTACGGATATTGAGAAAATGACAAAAGATCACAAGAATCATGCAAAAACGAACACGGGAAACAAAGCCGCACAATGAACCAAGCCCTAATGAAGTATTCCCAAGAAAAACCCTTGAATATTTGAAGAAATGTGAAGAAGGGTCCTCCAATATGGAAGAATTGACACTTTATACCCCTGTATCTTCATAATTACAAGTTTGGTCCCTTAAGTTTGACAAAATTGCAAAAAGGGCCCTCCACATTGAAGAATTGGCAATTTTAGCCCCTCAACAAAGCTAAAATGTCAATATTTATCCTCCTCAAAGTCAAACATATCAAGAAGAACTCCAAGTTATAAGAATGGCAAAATTGGTCCTTTGAAAATCTCAAAATTACCAAAAGGACCCTTGACTTTGAAGACTTGGCAAAAATGGTCCCTCATCAAACATGATTTGACAATTTCAGTCCTCCAAAATGTCAATCATACAAGTTTAGACCTTAATACTTGAAGAAAATACCAGATCAGCCCTTCAAGAATCCAAAATTGGCAAGAAATACCCCTGAATTCACTTTATAAAACATTTTGGGGCAAAAGTGTAAAAATGGAAAAGTTGTTAAGAAGGAAATGGGCGTTGATAGCTTTTTAGATGGAAATGACAAGTATTGCAAAGATGGGGGTTTGTTACTGGCCAGACAAGATTGTTACCTTAACCAGTGAGGGGGTGACACGTGCCCTACTCACCAAAACCAACCAATGAAAACTCACCAAACCTCCACATAGACATCCCACTTAACTAACTTTTCAAACGAGTTAATTAATATTTAAACTGGCGCTAAACATGTTTTTAACCCACAACAAAGATCAAACAACCTGTTCTTCATGTTCTTGAGAAAATTAGGCATTCCTTAATTACTTGTAATTAAGCCCTAATTGTTTCCAGATTTATGATTAATGGTGTCTTAATCAAAACCCCACCTTAATATTAACCACCTCATCACCCCACATGCTACATGGGACCTCCCCTGCTATGTTTTAGAGGAAGAAGACAAGAGATGGACAGTCATCCAACGTCCCATATTGTGGCTTACATCCTAAGCTTCTTTCAAGCCCTTTGATCACTTTTCACTTGCCAACTCATGCTACACAACAAAATGGAGTCACACGATTCACTAGAACTCAAACAAGCTTCAAGGGCATTTCTGGAAGTTCAAATCTACGGTTTACGTTTTTGTTTGCATTCCTAGAACCATTGTATGCCTATATAAAGGCACTTAGGCTTTACATTTCAACTGCTTTTGGTTTTTCCTTGTTCAAAAACTTGTAGATCCTCTTTTCAGTTTAATGAAAGTGTGTTAAGTTTGTTGAAGAAATACCAAGTGCCACTTAATTTTAAGCTTGTTATTGTTATTTGTTAACTGAAATTGGACCTAAAAACGTGTTTTTAAACCTTGTGTAAGAAATTACACATTGGACTGAAACTTGATATTTTGCTAAGTTTTCTTGGTACAGCTTGGAGTTTTTGGGATATAAGCTGATCATAGCACCCTAATTTGGATATTAAGGTGTTGTGAAGCTCATATCTTGGGGATAATCAAGAGTGGGTACAAGAAGTTGCATCAATCAAGTTTATTTTCCAACAAAGTCACCTTTCTGTTTTGATATTGTGCTACTAACCTTGTTGAATCTTAGCAGGGTTGATGTTGGAAGCTTGTGCTTGTTCTTGCTAGCACATAAGCTCTGACATTCGTGGGTGTGGATGTACATCCATGAGGTTTGTCTTAAAACCTTGAAAATCTGATAAATTTTGGATTTTTTGTGGATTTGTGCTTTACTTGTGTTCTTGTTGTTTTCTTGGCTTGAATCTGCTTAATCTTGCATGATAGTGTTGTTTATATGCTAGATTAATCATTTGGTAAACTAAATCACACTTATACATGTTTAAAATTTGATTTGAAAAGTTAAAAGGGTGTTTGGGATTACCTGTTTGAGTTCAAAACTTGTTATTGTATTTGTGCTTGGTATCTGACATATGCTTGGTTGAGAGTGTTTTGCTGCAAGTTTTGGAGTTTGAAACCTTGAATCACACAATCTGCTATAACTTGTTGATTTTAACTGTTTTTGACCTAAGATTTTGGTGAAATCTAGTATTTGTGCATGCTTAGGGTTAAAAGTTGTTAAAACATCATTATTATAACATACTTGATAGATTTGGAAGTTTGAATCTGGCTTGTTGGTCATATACATCAGCAAAGTATAAAACTGCATGTGTTAGTGTTCATCAGTAACATTCATCAGCTTGAATCTTGCTTAAATCTTTGAATCATTGCATGAAACCTGTTTAGACTTGTTCATTTGAGTTTATAATAGCTTGTGTATGCATTTGGTTAAGTTTGGCTGGCTGAATATTGCTCTAAGTGCTTATTGGACCTAAACTGCTTATTGTTCTAAGGTTGTGCTAGATCTGGTGCTTAATTGAATTAACTATACAAATTGGCTGTTGCTTGTTGTGATTTTTTGATTGTTATTGACTCCTTTTGATCCAATGATCAATTGGGTGCCTTTGTGAAATCTGAATCTCCAAAAAAGTCACTAAAGACAAAAAAAGTCTACAAGTCAAGCAGTGGGAAAAGTTCCCACTGCTCCACACCCAAAACTAGCCCCTGCTAGTGTTAATTTGTACTCAGCTTATCAATAAGCTATTTTAGCTTATCCAGACCTGCAACAACTTATTTTTTGTGATAGATCTTCATTATTTGACCCATTTGATTAGACTGGAGCTTATTGGACTTTGACTTTGACTTTTTGCTAGAAAACCAACTTATTTGACTTTTTCATAAGTGCTTGTTTGCTTTTTCCAGCTTATTGAGTCTGCTTATTTGAAAACTTTTTGTTGATATAGCTTAATTAAGTCATTTAAAAGCTTTAGAAACTTGAATCAGCTCTTGGGGTGGCCTAGAACTCAAAAACGACTATTTTGTCGTTTTCTGTAGATTGCTTATTGCATTTTCAGGCTTATTCTTTTGGCTTATTTCAAATTTCTTTTTACAAAAGTCTTATTTAGGACAAAAGAAGCTTGTGTGTCTAATTTGAGCTTATGGCATTAGCTTATAGCTTAATGGACCAAAAAGCCCATTAAGAATAAGCTGTTTGGTATAAGCTTGCTTATTTCACACTTTCAGCTTTTGGGCCTTTGGAAAAAGTTGTTTAAAATCAAATTTTGAGTCAAGTAGTGCTTTGTGGGCTTATTTGGGCCACTTTTTCATTTTGGGCTCAAATTTGGCCCATTAAGGATCTGTTTTGGGTTTAGCCCATTTTCTAGGCCCATTAAGGGTATTTAGGTAATTTCAAGTTCATTTCTGTGCTATTTAGGTTAAATTAAGCTAGTTTGCAACTTTTTAGAATTTTTTAGGATTTTTGGATTTTTATTAATATTTTAATATTATTTTATTATTAAAAATTAAAAGTCTGATTTTCTAAGTTTTTATATTTTTCCTAGGTTCTAAACACTTAATTAGGAATTTTTCAACTTTCCAAATATTTTTAGGGTCTTTTAATTATTCTCTAGAATTATTTTAAGTTTTATTAGTTTTTAATAGTTTTTAATTGTTTAAAAATAGTTTTTAGTGGTTTTAAAATTTTGAAAAATACTTTTTAGCTTAATTAGGTTATTCAAAGGTTTACAAACTTTAAGATCTTGATTTGGACTTTTTATTAGTTAATATTGATTTTTAGGGTTTTAATTAGCATTAAAAAATTAATATTTAATTAGCTAAAAGGTTTTAGCAAGTTTGGATTTTTTGTAAATCCTTAGAATATTTTAGTGGATTTTTAGTGATTTTTGGTAATTTTTAGAGTAAAATTTTAATTTTGGTGCTTTTTACGGTTTTGTGTGTACACCTTTATCGTCTTATTGTAATCCGTCATCGTAACCGTCATTCTCTTCTTATCCCATTTCTATTTTTCTTTCTCATAACAATATAATCACATCACTAATCAATTCATTACACACACACCAAGCCTCCTTGAGAACGATCCCCACTTTGGGTCATTAGTGCTTGGTTTTCCTAAACCGACACTTAATACTTGCCCTATTTTGCCTCCTTTTCCTAAAGGTGTGTAAAAATGTTACATCAATTTTGGCGCCGCTGCCGGGGAGGCGTGTTTTGTTTTGATTTGGAAATTGTTGTTTTTATATACTAACCAAAATAGTATTTGTATTAGTAGCACTCTACTAATACGTATTATCGGTTTTCGTTTTTTGTGTGAATACTATTACTATATTGTATACTTAGAACAATAAATTCACAAGTACTCCAAATACGTGAGAAATCACAACCTTGACTTGGGAGGTCATTACCCAATCATTGTATTCGAATCTCAAACCAAAGAAAAAGGCAAAAATAGATAAATATTTTCGTGAAGCTCAATTTTGAAAAATACAAACTATAAGTTGGGTATAAGGCGGATATTATAAAATATATCCTAAGGAAAAAGGCTCTTAAGTGCTTCGCGCCGCCTCGTTTCCCCGCTTGGTTGCGAGTATTTGATTTTGAGAGCTAATCGAGGGTTTTGTCGCCCAAAGTATTATTAAGTATCATATATACTTTCTTGGTTTCATTGATTAAACCCTCTTGAACGTTTTAGTGTTCCACCAACGTTCTAAAGTCATCGAAGGCATTCACTTCACGTGATCGTTTTCATTCCTTGAGGCTTCTTTAATCAAGAGATTTGATTAAGGAGGAGATTTGTAGATTTTTGTCTGCTTAATACATTCACCAAAATCCAAAAAGGTTAATACAATCAAAAACCACAAAAAAAATTGAAAAATACAAAACACCAAAAAGAATCTTCTTTGCTCGTTCCCTCGTTTTACGTGACGTTTATGCTAACTCGTAATCAAGCAAGACGTACACGTAAACGAAAGAACAAAACTCCCACTCCTAATCTTTCTAGTGAGGAGTCTCCTATTGACGAACCCATTGTAAGAGAAGCACCAACCATGGCGAATCGAACTATGATGGAGTTACTTCAAGCACCCACCGAGGGTTATGGAGAGGCTATTGTGATTCCCGCTATCCTTGCGGAGAATTTTGAGGTGAAAACGGGTTTGTTGTCGATGATCCAAAACAACAAATTCCGTGGTGATGAGAAGGACAATCCACACAACCATATCCGCCAATTCAATCGTCTTACCGCCACTTGGAAGTTTAAGGATGTCTCGAATGACTCGATTAAGATGATGCTTTTTCCGTATTCCTTAGCGGGGCCCGCTAAAATTTGGTTAGAGAAAGAGCCACCCAATTCTATATTGACGTGGAAGGATCTCGTGTCTAAGTTTGTGAACCAATTTTTTCCGCCCTCTAAGACTACGCATTTGAAAAACGAGATTTCAAAATTTTCACAAGAGTTTAATGAAAGTTTTTCAACGGCTTGGAATAGGTTTAAGGAGATGTTACATGAATGTCCTCATCACGGTTTTTCCGATTTGCATCAAATTGACACGTTTTACAATGGACTTAATGATCATGAAAGGGATTATTTAAATGCCGCCGCGGGTGGTAATTTTTTGTGTAAAACGGTTGAGCAAGCTTTGGTGATAACTGAGAATAGATCTAAGGTGTATAGTCCTCGTAGCACGTCTAATGTTCGTAAGGCTTCGTCTTCGGCTTCACCTTCTTTCTCTACTACCATCGATGCTTGCCAAATTGAGGCGAACTTGGAAAACAAGATTTTTGATAAGCTTAAAGGTCTTTTGAATGAGTTCAAAGTTGGAGAACCAAGTGCTCCCGCTACGGCTAAAGCGGTTGAGGTTTCATGCATGTATTGTGGTGGAGGTCATGATTTCTCCGAGTGCATTACCAACGGTGGTAACACTTCGAGTGCCTACGCGGCCACGGGAACTTACAACCAAAACGGTCAAGTTACCCGCTCTAATCAATTGACTCCACCGTGTTTTGGTTCAAATCAAAATGCTAACAACAACTATCGCAACAATCAAGTTGGTTTCTAAAACAATTACAACAAGAGAAACTATGGTAATCAAGGTGCTAATAATCAAGTTTCAAACAAAAATCAAAATGATTTTCAAAACAACAACAAAGGTTTGCAAACGTTGAAAGATCTTCCAAATGAATTTGTTGAATACGCTAATGGGAATGATGCTAGGTTTGACAATATTCAAAGAGAAATCATTAGCCTAAGATCCGAGTTTAAAACCGACTTGAAGAAGGAGTTGAAAAATGATTTAGCTAGTGAGCTTAAAATCCACACCAACAAGATGGAAGGGACCGTAACTAGGTTACAACAAAACCAACAAAAATGGAACAAGGGCAACATGAGATTAAACAAGAAATGGTTAAGGCCGAGAAGAAGCAATCCAAGTTTAAAGATAAAATCTCATCTATGTTTGAGGCAATAATGTGTAAACCGTCTTCGATTAGTCTTCCTAGCAACACCGTATCAAACCCTAAGGGTGAAATGAAAGTGATTACCACACGTAGTGGTAAGACACTTAAGGAACCGACTCCTCAACCAATTGCTCCTACGGAGGAAGCAATTGATGAAGAACCCGAGGTGGTGGTCGAAAAGGAGCATGTCCTAATCCCACTAAGTACCGCTCATGCCACACCTACGGTTGACCCATTACCCATATTGGAACCCGAGATTCCAAAGGCTATGCCTATGCCTCAACCCACACCACCTTTTCCCTATCCATCGAGACTTATAAAGGAGAAACGTCAAGAGTGCGACAATTACCAATTTGAGCTTTTTATGAAAATGTTTCGTGATTTGCACTTTAATGTGAGTTTCGCCGATGTTTTGGTCATGATGCCTCGATTTGCCGCTAACTTTAAGAGTATGTTGAACAACAAGGAGAAATTGCACCAATTGTCTAGTTGTTCGTCGGTTTATCTTAATCGCATACCTCAAAAAGTCGGTGATCCCGGTAAATTTTTGATCCCTTGTGCAATCCAAGATATGGAAGAATGCTTCGCCTTGGCCGATCTTGGTGCTAGCATTAACTTGATGCCACTTGCAATCTTCAAGTCGCTTAATCTTCCTAATCTTACTCCTTCACTAATGTCTATCGAGTTGGCCGACCATTCCACGATTCCCGCATGTGGACTGGAGGAAGACGTTTTTGTGAAAGTGGGGAAGTTCTACTATCCCGTAGACTTTATCGTTGTCGATATTCCCACGGATCCTCAAGTTCCTCTCATTTTAGGTCGTTCATTTTTAGATACATCTATGGCTTTGATCGATGTTCATGCTAGAAAGATCACCTTGTGTTTCAACGACGAGGAACTTGTTATAAACGCAACTCAAAACTCTCAAATTTCTCATGTTTATTCCATTGCAACCATAAACCTCGTTGATATGATTGACGTGGTTTGCGAGGAATTTTCACAAGAAGTTCTAGGTTTTGGTGATGAAGAAACTAGTGGCAATCCCACTCTGTTAGATCCAATTCTTGATAATTCGACACCAACCTTCCCCCCATTTGAAGGTGGTGGTTTTACGTTGAAAGAATTCGATGTTCCACGTACTTGTAAAGAAGACCTCGACAACGATGAGGACTTCTCGATTATCAAGGATTTTCTTAACGATTTCCCATTTCCTCCACCCGAGGAGGTTATGAGTATCGAGCCCAAATATTCACTTGAGTAACCACCTATCCTCGAGTTGAAAGATTTACCTCCTCATCTCGAATATGTCTATTTGGAGGAGGGCGACAAGTTGCCGGTTATTATTGCGAAGGAACTTTCGGATGATGAAAAAACCGCACTTGTCGATGTTCTAAAGGACCAAAAAGGAGCAAATGCGTGGAAGTTATCTGACATTAAGGGAATCGATCCCAAATTTTGTACCCACAAAATCTTAATGGAGGAGGATTACAAGCCCGCAATCCAATGTCAAAGGAGGGTGAACCCCAAAATTCATGACGTCATCAAAAAGGAAGTCCTTAAACTCCTTGACGCGGGAATGATTTACCCTATTTCCGATAGCCCTTGGATGAGTCCGATTCATTGTGTCCCTAAGAAGGGAGGAATGACCGTTGTGCCAAACGATGCCAACGAGTTAATTCCCACTAGACTCGTGACCGGATGGAGAGTGTGCATTGACTATCGTAAGTTGAATGAAGCCACTCGAAAAGACCATTTTCCCTTGCCCTTCATGGACCAAATGTTGGAGCGTCTTGCGGGAAACGATTTCTATTGCTTTTTAGATGGTTTTTCCGGTTACTTCCAAATTCCCATCGATCCTGGTGATCAAGAAAAAACTACGTTTACGTGTCCATATGGAACGTTTGCCTATCGTAGAATGCCATTCGGACTTTGCAATGCACCGGGAACCTTTCAAAGGTGCATGATGGCTATTTTTCATGACATGATCGAGAAGACGATGGAAGTCTTCATGGATGACTTTTCCGTGTTTGGTAATTCGTTCACTTCGTGTTTGTCGAATCTTGAGAGAATGTTGAAATGTTGTGAGGAAACCAACCTTGTGCTCAATTGGGAAAAGTGTCATTTTATGGTTAAAAGTGGAATCGTCTTAGGGCACAAGGTCTCGAAAGCGAGGATTGAGGTAGATCAAGCTAAGGTAGACGTCATCGCCAAGTTACCTCATCCCAAAACCGTTAAGGGAGTTAGGAGTTTCCTAGGCCACGTGGGCTTTTATCGTCGATTCATCAAGGATTTTTCAAAGATCTCTCGACCTATTACACATCTTCTTGAAAAATAGGCACATTTTGTCTTTAACGAAGATTGTGTACGAGCCTTTGAAATCCTTAAGGGAAACTTACCGAAGCTCCCATTCTTTTTGCTCCCAATTGGAACCTCCCCTTTGAGCTCATGTGTGATGCTAGTGATTACGCTATTGGGGCCGTATTGGGGCAACGTCATGAAAATCACTTCTTGCCTATTCACTATGCTAGCAAGACGATGACCGAGGCTCAACTTATATACACTACAACAGAGAAGGAGTTCCTTGTCGTGGTGTATGCATTTGAGAAATTTCGACCTTATCTCGTCTTGACGAAATGCATAGTGTATACGGATCATTTGGCTATCAAGTATCTTATGGCTAAACAAGATTCTAAGCCGAGATTACTTCGTTGGATTCTCCTCCTTCAAGAATTTGATCACAAAATTGTTGACAAAAAAGGAGCCGAGAATCAAGCGGTCGATCATCTTTCTCGTTTGGAAGATCCTCACCAAAGTGTTTACGAGCCCAAGGGAAATCACCGAAACATTTCCGCTCGAGACACTTGGTGTAGTGAATTCTAAGCTTGATTCTTCCACCCCATGGTTTGCGGACTTTGCAAATTACGATGTGGGTAACTTCATCATCAAGGGTATGACGACTCAAGAAAAACGAAAATTCTTTCGTGACGTCAAGTTCTACTTTTGGAACGACCTTTACTTGTTTCGAACTTGTGCGGATCAAATCATCTGACGTTGTGTATTTGGCACCGAAGCTTCTAACATCCTTAGAACTTGTCATGAGGGACCCACGGGTGGTCACCACGGTGCTAATCTCACGGCTAAGAAGGTGTTTGATGCCGGCTTCTTTTGGCCTACTATTTACCGAGATGCACAAGATGTTGTGAAGTCTTGTGATTCATGCCAACGACAAGGAAAAGCCTCACAAAAAGATGAAATGCCACAAAATATCATCCAAGTGTGTGAGATCTTTGACGTTTGGGGCATAGACTTTATGGGACCGTTCCCATCATCTCGTGGTAATAAGTACATCCTTGTTGCGGTTGACTACCTATCTAAGTGGGTGGAGGCCAAAGCCTTGCCCACAAATGATGCTCGTGTGGTAGTCAAGTTTTTGAAAATCTTGTTTTCTCGGTTTGGAACCCCTCGTGCGATCATAAGCGATCGTGGAACCCATTTTTGTAACGACCAATTCGAAAGGGCCCTAAGGAAATATGGGGTTACACATCGGCTTTCTACGGCTAATCACCCACAAACGAGTGGGCAAGTCGAGGTTTCAAACCGAGCTTTGAAGAGGATCTTGGAGAGATCCGTTGGGGAAAACCGACAATCTTGGTCGGATAAGTTGGACGATGCTTTATGGGCCTTTAGGACCGCTCATAAGATGCCCATTGGGTGCACTCGCTATAAGCTTGTGTATGGGAAAAATTTTCATTTGCCAATCGAATTGGAACACAAGGCTTATTGGACCCTAAAGCATTGTAATGATGATATGGAGACCGCGGGAAAACACCGGAAAATGCAATTAAATGAATTGGATGAATTAAGGGATATTGCTTATAAAAATTCATTGATTTATAAAGAAAAAAATAAAAAGTTGCATGATTCTAAAATTAAAAACCGGGTTTTTAACATTGGGGATCAAGTTTTGCTTTTTAATTCTCGTTTGAAAATCTTTTTCGGTAAGTTGAAATCCCGTTGGTCTGGTCCATTCACCGTGACTCAAGTTTTTCCATATGGGACCATCGAGCTAGCTCAAAATGATGGCCCCAATTTCAAGGTGAATGGACATAGGTTGAAGCACTACTTTGGCGGGGAAGTTCCATCCTTGAACTACCTCAACCAAATCACCTTCCCCAATGATAATTAGTATTGAGGGGATCGAGTCGAGCTCATGACTCGGTAATCAAAAACGAGGTGCCTCGTGGGGGAGTCCCATGCTTATCCTATGTACATATTATCGCTTTCTAATGTAGTTAACGTGTGGGGATTTGTGCCCTTCAAACCTTTGTTCCGTGGTTGTTTGTGAATTGTGGACTTTAGATGATCATGATCTTCACGATTGGAGCCTCTCGTGTTCGTTTTATGGGAGCACTCGATCGTTTGCTTTGAATACTTTCTCAATATCCATGATATATCCTTTGATGTTCTAACCTTAGGTTTTTAGCACACTTCATAAACGGCTTTAAATTTAACGGTTACACCCTTTCCATACTAGATTAAGCATTCGACTACGTCTCTAGTATGGGGGTGTTTGCACCCCTAGACTCGAAACATTGAGGACAATGTTTAACTTTAGTATGGGGGGGTGAATAGATACTTTCCTTGCTAAACCTTCACGCTTTCCAAAGTTTATCTTTTTGTTTATCGTTTTTGTTGCAAAATAAGGCTAAAAATGGCAAAATTTTAAATTTTTTCTCATGTTTTATAAGTGTTTGAAGACACGAATGTAGGTTTTCCAATGGCGAGAATAAGAGTAATTTTTGACTCGACCGTGCGTGTTGAGCACTTAGCTTTGATTCCTTAACTTCACATTAGGCTAAGTCTCTTAAATGAGGATGAGAAATGATAGGGTTAATTATAAGTTACTATGCTAAACGTAGAGTACTCGTATTCTTTCAAAAACTCATGTGTTCTCGTTGTTTGCTTATTCTCCCTTCGCATGTAAATATTTTTTGCTTAATAAATATTGACTTAGCGGTTTAGTTGGGATTGTTGGGTTTCTAGTCTTTTCTAGTAGCTTTCGTGTAATTAAATTGGGAAGACATTAAGGTATCACCAGCGTCACGGTTTTGAAGTATTGGCACCCGAATAATCGAAAGCTTCACCCAATAATAAGATTTCAAGTGCTCACCTAAATCAAGCAAACAATTTGAAGCCCCACAAGGCCGAAAAATCTATGCAAAATTGTAAGTGAATCAAGCCTTAATATTCGAAGCTTTAAAGATCCAAAATTCGCTTTAGCGTGAGGATATACGTCTTTGGCTAATAAAACTACCAATGAGGTGGATAATAAAAGGCAAGGCAAGACCGAAGTCATAATAAAAGCTTCATGGCGAAGTTGAATAAAAGATGGAGGTAAACCAAAGATAATAAGGCCCTTCCGTTAGGGGGCGTATAAAAGTCTTGGTAATAAGTCTCATGTTCAAAACCGTTATAAAACCGTGTTTATCGATCCTTCTTGTTGACTTAATTTTTTGACACCGTTGTCTATTAGGAGGGGTTATTGATTTGATGGTCTTGGTTACACCGTTAGGACTCTATTTTTAGACCTAAATCTCTATTATCGCATAAGTCTAACAATGTATCCTCGTGAAACATTAAAGACATAATAAAATATAAGAGATACAACTTAGGAAAATGGGAGGATAAGTACGTGATTAGGGCATATGAGTAGTGTTAGCATTACTAACTTATAATGACAATGATCTCGTTGCACGCTTGGCATGGAATTGGGGTGAAAATCGAGGACGATGAAATTATTTCTAACGAAGCATTCACGTGTTCTTATTCTTTGAACCTAAACGTCCCATTTTGCGATGAAAATCATACATTATGTCTAAAACACAAGTAGTAGTAGTAATGGTAGTAGTATAGTTAGTTTATCATTCAATAAAGTAAATAAAAATGAATTTTGGAGGTGCTACGATACTTTATTCTAGCATTGCGTGAGGGCACGACAATGGTTTAGTATAGGGGAATGATGAGACTGCTTTTATACATAGTCTCATCGTCCAAAAAGGGCTTAAAATGCATTAATTATCATAAAAATACCCAAATATAAGCTTGTTTTTGTTGCTTGTGTATTTTAGGTACGGATATTGAGAAAATGACAAAAGATCACAAGAATCATGCAAAAACGAACACGGGAAACAAAGACGCACAATGAACCAAGCCCTAATGAAGTTTTCCCAAGAAAAACCCTTGAAGAATTGAAGAATTGTGAAGAAGGGTCCTCCAATATGGAAGAATTGACACTTTATACCCTTGTATCTTCATAATTACAAGTTTGGTCCCTTAAGTTTGTCAAAATTGCAAAAAGGGCCCCCCACTTTGAAGAATTGGCAATTTTACTCCATCAACAAAGCTAAAATGTCAATATTTATCCTCCTCAAAGTCAAACATATCAAGAAGAACTCCAAGTTACAAGAATGGTAAAATTGGTCCTTTGAAAATCTCAAAATTACCAAAAGGACCTTTAACTTTGAAGACTTGGCAAAAATGGTCCCTCATCAAACATGATTTGAAAATTTCAGTCCTCCAAAATGTCAATCATACAAGTTTAGACCATAATCCTTGAAGAAAATACCAGATCAGCCCTTCAAGAATCCAAAATTGGCAAGAAATACCCCTGAATTCACTTTATAAAACATTTTGGGGCAAAAGTGTGAAAATGGAAAACTTGTTAAGAAGGAAATGGTCGTTGATAGCTTTTTAGATGGAAATGACAAGTATTGCAAAGATGGGGGTTTGTTATTGGCCAGACAAGATTGTTACCTTAACCAGTGAGGGGGTGACACGTGCCCCACTCACCAAAACCAACCAATGAAAACTCACCAATCCTCCACATAGACATCCCACTCACCCGTTTGTTATTAACTAACTTTTCAAACGAGTTAATTAATATTTAAATTGGCGCTAAACATGTTTTTAACCCACAACAAAGATCAAACAACCTGTTCTTCATGTTCTTGAGAAAATTAGGCATTCCTTAATTACTTGTAATTAAGCCCTAATTGTTTCCAGATTTATGATTAATGGTGTCTTATTTAAAACCCCACCTTAATATTAACCAACTCATCACCCCACATGCTACATGGGACCTCCCTTGCTACGTTTTAGAGGAAGAAGACAAGAGATGGACAATCATCCAACGTCCCATATTTTGGATTACATCCTAAGCTTGTTTCAAGCCCTTTGATCACTTTTCACTTGCTAACTCATGCTACACAACAAAATGGAGTCACATGATTCACTATAATTCAAACAAGCTTCCAGGGCATTTCTGGAAGTTCAAAGCTAGGGTTTACGTTTTTCTTTGCATTCCTAGAACCATTGTATGCCTATATAAAGGCACTTAGGCTTTACATTTCAACTGCTTTTGGTTTTTCCTTGTTCAAAAACTTGTAAATCCTCTTTTCAGGTTAATGAAAGTGTGTTAAGTTTGTTGAAGAAAGATCAAGTGCCACTTAATTTTAAGCTTGTTATTGTTATTTGTTAACTGAAATTGGACCTAAAAACGTGTTTTTAAACCTTGTGTAAGAAATTACACATTGGACTAAAACTTGATATTTTGCTATGTTTTCTTGGTACACCTTGGAGTTTTTGGGATATAAGATGATCATAGCACCCTAATTTGGATATTAAGGTGTTGTGAAGCTCATATCTTGGGGATAATCAAGAGTGGGTACAAGAAGTTGCATCAATCAAGTTTATTTTCCAACAAAGTCACCTTTTTGTTTTGATATTGTGCTACTAACCTTGTTGAATCTTAGCAGGGTTGCTGTTGGAAGCTTGTGCTTGTTCTTGCTAGCACATAAGCTCTGACATTCGTGGGTGTGGATGTACATCCATGAGGTTTGTCTTAAAATCTTGAAAATCTGATAAATTTTGGATTTTTTGTGGATTTGTGCTCTACTTGTGTTCTTGTTGTTTTCTTGGCTTGAATCTGCTTGATCTTGCCTGATAATTTTGTTTATATGCTAGATTAATCATTTGGTAAACTAAATCACACTTATACTTGTTTAAAATTTGATTTGAAAAGTTAAAAGGGTGTTTGGGATTACATGTTTGAGTTCAAAACTTGTTATTGTGTTAGTGGAAGTTTGTATTTGTGCTTGGTATCTGACATATGCTTGGTTGAGAGTGTTTTGCTGCAAGTTTTGGAGTTTGAAACCTTGAATCACACAATCTGCTATAACTTGTTGATTTTAACTGTTTTTTACCTAAGATTTTGGTGAAATCTAGTATTTGTGCATGCTTAGGGTTAAAAGTTGTTAAAATATCATTATTATAACATACTTGATAGATTTGGAGGTTTGAATCTGGCTTGTTGGTCAAATACATCAGCAAAGTATAAAACTGCATGTGTTAGTGTTCATCAGTAACATTCATCAGCTTGAATCTTCCTTAGATCTTTGAATCATTGCATGAAACCTGTTTAGACTTGTTCATTTGAGTTTATAATAGCTTGTGTATGCATTTGGTTAAGTTTGGCTGGCTGAATATTGCTCTAAGTGCTTATTGGACCTAAACTGCTTATTGTTCTAAGTTTGTGCTAGATCTGGTGCTTAATTGAATTAACTGTACAAATTGGTTGTTGCTTGTTGTGATTTTTTATTGTTATTGACTCCTTTTGATCCAATGATCAATTGGGTGCCTTTGTGAAATCTGAATCTCCCAAAAAGTCACTAAAGACAAAAAAGTCTACAAGTCAAGCAGTGGGAAAAGTTCCCACTACTCAACACCCAAAACTAGCCCCTTCTAGTGTTAATTTGTACTCAGCTTATCAATAAGCTATTTTAGCTTATCCAGACCTGCAACAACTTATTTTTTGTGATAGATCTTCATTATTTGACACATTTGATTAGACTGGAGCTTATTGGACTTTGACTTTGACTTTTTGCTAGAAAACCAACTTATTTGACTTTTCATAAGTGCTTATTTGCTTTTTCCAGCTTATTGAGTCTGCTTATTTGAAAACTTTTTGTTGATATAGCTTAATTAAGTCATTTAAAAGCTTTAGAAACTTGAATCAGCTCTTGGGGTGGCCTAGAACTCAAAAACGACTATTTTGTCGTTTTCTGTAGATTGGTTATTGCATTTTCAGGCTTATTCCTTTGGCTTATTTCAAATTTCTTTTTACAAAAGTCTTATTTATGACAAAAGAAGCTTGTGTGTCTAATTTGAGCTTATGGCATTAGCTTATAGCTTAATGGGCCAAAAAGCCCATTAAGAAGAAGCTGTTTGGTATAAGCTTGCTTATTTCACACTTTCAGCTTTTAAGCCTTTGGAAAAAGTTGTTTAAAATCAAATTTTGAGTCAAGTAGTGCTTTTTGTGCTTATTTGGGCCACTTTTTCATTTTGGGCTCAAATTTGGCCCATTAAGGATCTGTTTTGGGTTTAGCCCATTTTCTAGGCCCATTAAGGGTATTTAGGTAATTTCAAGTTCATTTCTGTGCTATTTAGGTTAAATTAAGCTAGTTTGCAACTTTTTAGAATTTTTTAGGATTTTTGGATTTTTATTAATATTTTAATATTATTTTATTATTAAAAATTAAAAGTCTGATTTTCTAAGTTATTATATTTTTCCTAGGTTCTAAACACTTAATTAGGAATTTTACAACTTTCCAAATATTTTTAGGGTCTTTTAATTATTTCCTAGAATTAATTTAAATTTTATTAGTTTTTAATAGTTTTTAATTGTTTAAAAATAGTTTTTAGTGGTTTTAAGAATTTGAAAAATAAGTTTTAGCTTAATTAGGTTATTTCAAAGGTTTAGAAACTTTAAGATCTTGATTTTGACTTTTTATTAGTTAATATTGATTTTTAGGGCTTTAATTAGCATTAAAAAATTAATATTTAATTAGCTAAAAGGTTTTAGCAAGTTTGGATTTTTGTAAACCCTTAGAATATTTAGTGGATTTTTAGTGATTTTTGGTAATTTTTAGAGTAAAATTTTAATTTTGGTGCTTTTTACGGTTTTGCGTGTACGCCTATCGTCTTATTGTAATCCGTCATCGTAACCGTCATTCTCTTCTTATCCCATTTCTAGTTTTCTTTCTCATAACAATATAATCACATCACTAATCAATTCATTACACACACACCAAGCCTCCTTGAGAACGATCCCCACTTTGGGTCATTAGTGCTTGGTTTTCCTAAACTGACACTTAATACTTGCCCTATTTTGCCTCCTTTTCCTAAAGGTGTGTAAAAACGTTACATCAGTTTATATGAATAGGATGGAGTTAATAATCATTTATAAATTGCCCTGAATTGGCCGAGTAGTGAAAACCTATACCTTGAATATTTAACATGTGCTTTAAGGCTTGATCCTTTAAATTATTTGACCGTGTGATTAATAAATAATGGAATCTATATTGACTCTTTAAAAATTTGAGCCATTTGAGACTTTGGGTTTTACCAAAAAGAAAGTGCAAATATGTATTGACAAATGTTTTATCAAAAAGAAATTTTGAGGGATTATTCCCTTATACCCAGAACATTTAACTAAACTCCTGTTTAGGAGTAAATGTTTGTGTATGCCTCAAGATAACCTAAGAGGGATTGAGGAAACCATGACTTGAAATTTAAAACGACAATTTTTGCTTGTCAACTAAGAAAATTGTGACCAAAGTATAAACAAAGATTTTTCGAACATTTACGAATCTCACTAATTATTTTCAGTAAATCAACAAAAATCGTGTTAATTAAATTCAAATTTATTCTTTTGAACGTTTTCCTATAATTGGACGAACCGAGAAATTTAAAACTTTTTACGTTTACGTTTCATAAAATTAAATATTTATTATTTAATTACTAGTAATACTTATCGACGTTTTAAACGTCGGATTAAGCAAAACTGATAAATATATATATATATATATATATATATATATATATATATATATATATATATATATATATATATATATATATATATATAAAATAGTTGAAACAAAACTAAAACTTAGAAAATATGAAGAAAGAATTTTTGAGTAAATTGCGGTCATGGTAATTATTTCATCAGGAAAGGTGAATGTAGATACTAACGCATAATATAGAAAGGATAAAGAATTAATTAGGATGTGTTCCTTAATAATGACTATGCAAAGTAAATTGCCCGAACAATTTAAAAATAGTTGATGCTTGTAAAAAGGATAATATAGATAATAAAAGGGGTTTGCGGCTAATGTGAACCATTAGTAATAAGAGGAGATGGCGTTAAACGATTAAAAGGCCACTTGTGGTTGTCTAAATATGGAGGATTGTAAGATATAGTTATGTTGGAATCTCATAAGATTAAGTATTCTATTCATGCCATTTCTGATTTAA
Organism: Glebionis coronaria; assembly: GCA_025667525.1. Taxonomy (NCBI): domain Eukaryota; kingdom Viridiplantae; phylum Streptophyta; class Magnoliopsida; order Asterales; family Asteraceae; genus Glebionis; species Glebionis coronaria. The sequence continues at coordinate 229,525,570 of CM046879.1, forward strand.
TGTATCTTTATCTGAAGAAGATGTACTGATGGCAAATTATGATGTCAGACAACGCCTCATACATTAGTAAACGTCTAAATATTACAAAGGCCATCATCTAAATTTGATTCGATTTGGGTCATCGTCGACAGACTGACCAAATCTGCTAATATCATTCCTATTAATGATAGATTCTCGATGAAGAAATTGACTCTTTGTATTTAAAAGAGTTGTGTAAACATAGTGTGCCTGCATCAATCATCTCTATCAAGATCCTCGCTTCGCATCGAATTTCTAGAGATTTGCTCAGAATTCATTGGGAACGAACCTTGATGAGAGTACTGTTTACCATCCTAATCGAAGGGACAAGGTAAAGTAACGATACAAAATACTAGAAGTGTTGTTTTATGCTTGAATGATTGACCTTTGGTAATAAACCATATAATCGCTTTTCTTTAGAGAGATTATCAATGATAATTATCGTATTAGGATCAAGATCGAATCTTGTTAGGATCTAAATATGAGAGCATCTATAAGCAGGAGTTGGGATTAAGACATCCGACATACACCCATTTTGAGTTGGACATGTCTTTTAGGTTTAAGGTTGCCTATGATGACGAACCTAACCTTACAAGATACTCGACCCGTGAAACCGAAATGATTGTTGAAATTAGGATCTGATTATTGACTGTCGGTAGTGGGCAGGAGGTTATGTGAATATGAAATGTAGATCTTGAAGTGCAAGATGGGTAGCGAAGTTATGCCAAAAATTTTCACCATGGAAAAATGAATGGATGATCTGAAAGATCATGGGAAATAAGTCCCCGTAGTATGGGACCATAGAGATGATGTAAAAGTTGGTTTGAAAGGCATATAAGCTGGATCTACCCTAGGACTTCAAGGGATGCGTGAATTATGTTTCGTATATCAAACTTGATAAATGTTTATCAAGTGAAAATCTGAATTCTTCTTGATGAAATTTAGATCGGCGAAAAGTTGCATTCATCAAAAACTCGTGAACATCATGGATAGAGAAAGTAAGTCAACATTAAGCCTGATCTTATTCCCGTAGTTATGTTTGATGAAACTCGCGTATTGTAATGAATTACATTTGAGAGAAAAGACCGAATGTGGAGGAAATACCCACATGGCTTTAACTCTATAAGAAGCGAGTAGTAAGATAAATTGATCTTTGAGGACAAAGATCCTGTTTAGGGGTAAATGCTGTGACAATCCATCAATTTATGGTTGATATTTTATTCTCAAGTATAATTTAAAAACATTATTTTAATGTTATATTATGAACTCACTCATTTCTGGGAAGAAATTTGGATTTACGTCTTGAAGTAGCATCGACTACGTCTAAACCGGAGGACTCTACGTTACGTGCTTACGTTTACATACACCGTTTTGGTGACAGTCCGACATTTCAGGAAAAAACTTTATCCATGAATATTATTTTGAGATTTTAAATTTGTGTTGGTTCATAAACTCACTAATTTACGAGAAGAGATTAGGACTTACGATTATAATTTAACGTCCTTTACGACTAAACCGGAAACCTTAGGATTACGTATTTACGTTTTTGAACTCCGTTTTTTATGGGATAATTTTTATTAGATTCGTTTTGTGCCGTTGATTCATAATTTATAAAAACGTTTTTCGTAAAACGACCCGAGGGCACGCAAATCGAGGAAACTAGAATCGAGGAGTACCCGTAAATTAGTAGGATGGGACAAGTTTTACACTTGCCCACCCCACTATATGGGACGGCCAAATGAGCTCCACATACACCCTTAGGTGTCAAAGCTTCACATGGAAGCTAAAACACATGTATATACTTTACCAAAACCATTTCTCTTATACCATTTACACACAAAACCTTACATGTAAAACCACCTATTCTCCCTCTCCTCTCTCTCTATTCCATCCCATTTCAAGATCAAACACCCCTATTTGATCTATTTTAGCCATAAAATCATGTGTTATTCATACACATGATGATGCTCCTTTAAAGCCTTGAAGATTGGAGGTGATTCTAACATCCAAGGAGGTGATTTGGTGATGTCTAAGGGCTGATTTCTACAATAAGTTTACAAATATTCGTGGTCTTTAAAGTTGGTGTTGATATATCACAAGTTTTTCCATCAAAATGCAAGCCTTGATCATAACCTACATAATCTTGGTGGTATAAAGATTGTTCTTCCCATCCTCTTGTTATTTTGATTATGTAATCTTGTAATTTCTTTATTTATGTATATGTATATGATGATTAATGATGATTAAAAATATTATTTGGGGATTTGGTGTTGATAGATTTGATAAACATGATTAAAAAGATGGAAAACCATAGGTAAAAAGGTTAAATTCTTGCTTATAAAGTTGGCTGTATAAAAACAGTAACTAACCAAATGATAAACTGAAAAAAGGGCATAGTGGAATCAATTTACAGTAAGTATTAGGTGTTATACAGATGTGATAGCTGGACATGCAATGGAATCATCAAAATGAGTGAGATATGATCAAAACAAGATTAGAGTGCAAATCTGCCAACACTGTTTTGGACAAATTTATTAAAATATTTAGAAGTTGATTCATCAGTAGCTATAAAGGAATAAAATGAAGAACATATCATTTAGTTTTTTTCATAAAAATTTGAGGTCCTATCTCATTATATAACTCTAGATATGGACATTTTAGTGGACTTAAAATTTAGGACTGATTTTGTACATAAATAGTATATAATATAAGCACTTAAAAATTTATATAAAATATACATATATAAAACCTACTAGTTGATAATAATCATAAATAAAGAGATACGTATATATTGATATTAAAATGGGACATGTTATATGAATTACAAGTATAAATGTTTTTCCAAGTTAGAAAACTATATACCTAAGTTTTACGTCTTTTCGGCTAAAACCGAAAGATTAACGTTTTTGTCAAATAAACTTAGACGGTCGGACCCGTCTAATGTAAACTTTTATAAACTCACATACTGATATATGAACTTATATAACAAGTAAAAACCGATAAAACCCGAGCTTTACAACATATAGACATTAACGGGCCAAAGTAGCCTTATTGGACTATTAACCCGACTAGTTGGTAAAACACTTATAAACTTACTTATTGTGCTTAACCCATTTGGGCCCAACATGTAAAGTATAATACTGATATTAAAAGTATAATTGGGCTAATGAAAAGTATTGGGCTTGTAATAGGCTTATTGGGCCTAAAACATGTAAATAAGTAAAACTAGTAAGCTAGTATAAAAGCTACCAATACATAACACTAAAATGAGTAAATGAGAATGTATAAACCCACTTGATCATCATCATATATATATAATCATCATATGTATACATAATTGTAAATTTTATAAAGTCATTGGACAAGAGTCTAAGACGAGTATTATTTGTCTAGGTTTTCGTGATTGAAGCACGTACCGTACATCCAAATAGCTGATAACCCGCCGTTCCCAATCAACGTGAGTTCATAGCCTCGCACTCTTTTAAATGTTTTTATGAAATGTTTTATAAACCCGCGAGGGAGATAACATGTTAGTTTTGATAAAATAGGACACCATTTGTCCCGATTATTTGTTTATTGATTTGGACCCGAATGATTGTATGACCCGATGAATGATTATATGACCCGATGTATGGAATAAAATGGATTATTAAAGTTAGGTTATGTCACTAAAAGTCCCATTAGCATTAATTGTGAACTACCGGGATTTGGTAGACGCTTATGCATATAATAGTACTATTTGGGGACGATCACCCCAGTTCGCGCCTTGACGGTTGATCCCCGTCGTGCCACATTGATTTGTAAGCGAATTTATGTATGAGAAGATTTACACAAGCGTGATTATTGTGACGACACGCTAACTTAGATTGGCAAATTGAGTTTCGGGCTAGCTACCCGTTGTTTGTTGTAGTAAGGTAACAATGTCATGCGGCTTATAATAATCCAAATAACGAAATACTGCTATACACACTGAATTACGATATATTGCCTGACTAGCAATACGGGGTCTTATTATTGATATTATGTTCGTGTTTTGGTTTTTCATAACCATATCCATATAACGGTTTTTAATTAACTCTATACAACGTTATAAAACGTATTGTATGATGTTTTTACGACAATGGTTCGTATAATGATTTTGAAGTCAAAAGCCTATACTATGATTTTTGATAAGGATGACTTCGGTTATTTTATGGCCTATTATAAAGATTTGTACAAAATGATTTTCGGTAATAATTATATGATGATATATTAATGGTTTTATTAAACTCTATGAATTCACTCGGCGTTTTCGCTGACCTTTTCTTTTAACATGTTTTATCTTAGGTACTTGAAGGTAATTCTCGGGAAGACGACAAGAATTCATGGCCCGCACTTAAATAACAATTTCCATTCAAATGCTTTGTAAAGTTTTTATGAAATAATATGACTTGGGACCTATGTAAATCTGATATTTATGAATGGAAATGCTTTATTATTAAACGACGCGATTTTTAAGCGTTGTCTATGATGTGAGTAATGTGCTATCCCGTAACACCAACGAGTCTTCCGCTGTAATTGAATTGTGTATATTTGGGGGTGTCACACTTACCTTGATGATAGTGTTTGTTAGATAATTCGTTTTACGATTGTGTTTGACTATAAATGTCTTGTATAGTTTGTTATGATCAAAACTAAGAAAGATTAGTTAGCACTAATAATGTTTTTAGGCATCACTTGCATTAACAATCTCCTCCTTTTTTATTACGACAAACTATAAACTCATTTGCATTTTTGGAGAAGAGAAGAATTGACTTTGCTAGTAGCTCCCCTTGGTGCTTACTCCCCCTTGCTAGGGGCACCAAGTAAAAGAGCAAGGGTGACATGCTACACAAAGGTTAGAAGAAAGAAAACAAACACCAATGTATATATGTGCACTACCTACTAACTAACTTGAGAGGGTGGAAGAAAAGAAATCTCAAATTAAAAGTAAGTATTTGCTAAGTATGTCCAAAGAGTGTGTGTTGACAACATCAATGTTCAATTGGTGAAATAGAGGGAGAAAAGAAACATCCAAACCAAATGAAATGATTAAAATGACAAGGGTTTTAAAAATTAGAGTTTATGGAATTACCCATAACCAATTGTAAATTTTAACTATGATCAACTCTTTAACAAATGTGTGAAAAAGAATTAGCGGGAAAAGGATAACACACATAACGTTCATATTACTCAAATGTGAAAGAACATACAAGAGAAATATTCATACACACAATATGAATATTTAAAGCAAAAAATATGGAAAATAAACCACAAAGCATAAACTACTCTAGTAGTGATAATCTTCCAAGATTGCTTAAGTTTCAACTCAAACAACTAAAGTACAAAAGGTGCCTTAGTTGGAACAGAAAGACGACGAGGCATCATTCGAAGTTTTGTTCACGGGAACAAAAACTTTGAGAGGAGGTCGAGGGAGGAGGAATTCAAGGAAATTTAGCTTGTCATAAACATGAGCAAGTTCAATTGTTGAAATCGACAACAATCACACGAGGATCCATGATGCAAAACAAAGTCGTTAGATGGGGGAGGACCATCAAGATGAGAGTTTGGTGGAGAGGGAGATAATGGATAAGAAATGTTTTCACAATCCCTAGTGAGGTTTGGGAAAGAAGATAGGTCATTGAGTTGAGGAGTGTTGAAAGGTTTAGGTGATGGTGGAAGAATTTCATTTTCTCCGGTAATTGGATTTATAGAGTAAGTCTCATTCCATTATTTTATTGGAGAGAAAGAAGAATTCTTAGAAGGTTTGGGAGAAGATGAATCATGAGGATTCTTGTTCTTCTTGATCCAAACGGGTCGAACCGAGATTTTCGGTTTCTTTGAAAGCTTAGAAGAAGAAGCTTTAGGTTTAGAAGATTGTGACAAGGATATGTCAAGGTTAGGAATGGAAGAATTAGACATTGTGAGGGATGAAGAGGAGAACTCCCGAAAGAGTGGAATTTAAATAAAATAGACAACGCAAAGATTTGAAATGAAAACAAAAGGTTTTAAGGATTTTTTAGCCAAATTGGGTAAACAAATAATCTTGACAAAGACAGTGGTCAAAGAAGAAAGACCAAAATTAAGCTAAAAACGAGCTTGATGTCCGCGGTTCCTTATAGGGACCGGCGGTTCCATATCGATATGGAGCCGCGCGACTGCTATTGAGCCGCATACAGTGGACATGAAACTATGATTTTTCAAAGTTATGGAGAAAAATAACTCTTTCAAAAAATTTTCAAATATTGGATTTTTACCTCTTTTAGCACTAGAATATGCTAGGGTTGCATAAAAGCAACATACTTACAAAGAATGTCTTGACAAAGGGTGACAAAATATTTAGATAACATTTTGAACCAATTTTTAGTCAAGATTTAGAGGTTGTGATAGATTTAGGTTCAATTTTAAATAAATTGAAGTTGATTAATGTGACCACATAGGTTGAAACACATAAAAACTAAATTTATAGAACATCTTCGTGAAAAAATCATGAAGGAAAGGAAATACAAGAAAAGAAATAACAACTAACTAATACAAAGTTAGCTTAAACTAGTTCTTGATAGCATAGTCTTCTTTGGCTTGACTTTCTTTAAAAGTATTTAATTTTGAAAATCATCATTCATCTCCTAGGAGGAGGAGGCATGGAGAACAAGGCAAGCAAGAAATCATGTAACCTCCTATGGAGACCAAGCATCTCTAACCTTAGGTTTGAATGATAAAGTTGTTATAGAGACAACATGGACAATTCCCACTAGGTGGAAACAACCTTGAAGTGGCCACGCCAACCTCCTGAAAAGGGAGGGCTTTACCTGGTTTGAGTCTGTGTGGCGGTGGGCTCAAACCCCGTGGATTAGTCGGCCAATGAGTCGGAAATCACGGTTACCAAAAAAAAAGACAACATGGACAACTGGCTCCAAGATCCTTTAGAAAACCAAAGAAGTAAGGATCACCCATGAAGTGAGAAATAGGAATGCCCAAGAGAGGAGGCATAGTGTTTGAGGGAGGAGGAGGTGGTGGAGGCATAGTATCCAAGGGTGATATGGGTGAGATGGGTGAATTTGGTGAGGTGAAAGGAGAGGTAACCAAAGGCTCAAGAACAAAAAGAATGCTTTGTAGAGGTCGAGGTTGAGTATTCACATCCAAAGGAGGACTAGGAGTGAAGGGTGAGGACAACTCATTCATTCTTGGTTGGAATGAGAAAGAGGTAGAAACATGTGAATAATTAGGACCATGAGTTGAGTTGGTCTTGCATGGAGCAAGGGGTGGTGAAGGTGATGAAGAAATAATAATAGGAAAAATATCATTTTTGGGAGTGTGGAAAGATGAAGAACCAAGTTTAGGTAATTTAATCTTGATCTTAAGGTTTCTTTTGGAAGAGGAAGTTTTGGAAGAATTAGATGTTCTAGTGGACACCATGGTCGTGAAGAGGTATAGAAATAAGTTTAAGGGATGAAGAACAAGATCAACAAGGAGGGGTGTAAGAAGAGGAAGGGATGATCCAAACTAGTAATGGGTTAAAATCATTTTAGGTGAATAATGAAATTAGGTAGCCTAGTTTAGGAAAGTGCAATTTTTTTGCAAAAATTTTATCAATGTTTACACAGATTAAGGGAAAACAGTGTAAAGCAAAGATTCTCTGGGAACAGACGACGACGGTTCCTTATAGACAGGCGCGGTTCATTATCGCTAAGGAACCGCGGCATAGATAAAGAACCACCCCCAGAGGGTTCGATAAAATGCACTTCCTGAAATTTTGCTAGCCCAGATTTTACACAAAGGATTATCAAGCCAAATTAAACTATTAATCAAAATCTAGGAAGCTAACTAACACATAAGATGCACAAAGCTATGCAAATTGAAAGATTGATCGCATAGACAATTAGGATTCAAACACTAAATAATCCAAACACAAAGTATTAGTTAATACACATAACATCCTAATAAATAAAGATAAAGGAAAAAATGTTCAACAATCCAAACATGTTTACACACATGTTAACCATTCTAGAGTGGGATGTATCATTCATCCATGAGCATTTCCTCATTGCCTTGATTCACTTCTTATGCGTTCTTGAAGATGAACATTGAGACAATATTGATAGTCGGAATCAATGTCTAGAGAAGAAAATTGAGAGATAGAGGATGAAAAATCATAGCAAGGGTTGAGAGAGACGTCTTGAGAGACATTTCCATCTTCATTTGAATCATGTGTGGTTTCAAGAGAGATGTTTCCTTCAATGGGAAGCATGACTCGATCCACGGAGTGATATGATGAAGTATTTAAGGGTGGAAAGTCAAGAATAATTTTTCTAAGAAGCCGTGAGAGAATCATGGCAAAAGGAAGACTAAAGCGAGACCCGCTGAGAACAAATCTTATTCTTCTAGCTATGAAAAATGAAAGGTTGTATGGAGTGGAGGTACCAACACAATACAACATATGTGCAAGACAAGCGGGCACACGGTTGTGATTACCATCCAAACACATTTAATTTTCCCTAATGATTTCGGCCCAAGGGATCATAAAATCATTAAGATCGCTAGTTAGTAATTCCCTAGGAGTGAGAGTACGAACTTCTCCTTCAAAATTACCAAGAATAGGGTGTTCACAAGGTTTAGCAATAGCACAAGAGATGGCTGAAGTCGAGGGTATCTCGATCACATAATTCACATCAATAGGGGCCGATTCTAAAGATTTTAAACTCTAAGCATCGGTGAACCTACATTAACCTTCGTATGGAACATTGAGATTTTAACCAAATTCTTCAAGAGTATATACAAAGGTTTTCCCCTTGATGGAAAATCTTATAGATAAACCATTATTGACGCAAATTAATGTGTACGAGCAAAGAATTCCAAAAGAAAGGAAGGAAAGATTGGCTTATTAATATCAAGCAAACAATCAAAGCCAATGGAATTGAACATGAATCGAATGAAGTCAAGTCCAAGAAAGTTAGAAGGAACAATGCGTCCTTCATGAAAACAAAGAGATTCAAGACAACGAAACGTGTTTTGAATAGAATGAGTTCGACGTAAAGAAGAAAGATTATACATGTATTCTCTAGTACGTTGGTGGTCATTTTGATATCCTGAAGACATGAAGGTACCTAAAAATAACATACAAAGATAGTTCCCAAATCACTCATGTGTTACATATAAACCAAAATCAAAAAGATGAGAATGTGTTTTATCAATTTCTTGACAAACAAAGGATTATTCCTTATCATTCCCATGTTCACAATGTACCTAGTTCATAATTGACATTAACATATTAACCATGTAAAATCAACAATGAACTTAAACATTGGTTTTTCAAAAACGAAGTTCATAGGTAAGCATTAACAATGCCATTACCAACTTGTTCATGGGTTCATATCAGTTCCATCAATTAACCAAAATTATTTAGCCAAAATTCAGATTGTTCTACAAGTGGGTTTTAGTGAAATCTCAGTGAATATGAACCTAAGGAATCATAGTATAATCACTATGTCAACTCACATTCCTAGTAAGGTTATAATTCAATATCAATTTTAAAAAGCCCCAATTATGAATGTATGAACCCTAGAACAAATTAGATGAAATTGAATGAAATGACTTACAGATAATTGATCTTGGATGAAGGATGGGTAAAACCCACAAATTGGAATCAAATTATCTTGAGTGATTGAAGGTTTTGAAAGATCAACAATGGTGGAAAAATGGGGAAACCGTCGGCTCTATTGGAGAAGAGAGAGAAGGTTTATTTGAAAAATGATTTTTATTAAAAACCTGGCGCTTTAGTCAAAATCTATGACCGCGGTTCTTTATCGATAAGGAACCGCGCATTTGAACCGCGACCGATAAAGAACCGCCTACAGTCGCGAGTTTTTATCAAAGAAAATCAAAGAATTTTTCAAAACCAAATTTTTCTAAAAACATTAAAATATATCTTAAGCCTTTAGGAAATCATTGGACCACCACAACACTAGGTAATAATGCCTTAATGAAGGATTACGAGTTAAATCGAGATAGGAAAATACCGAAACGGGCAAACGACTACTCGTAGCAAAGAAGCAAAGAGGAGAGAAGTCAAGAGGAGTGAATCAAGACCAAGAAAATCCTCAAGAGACAAATGACAATCTTCAAATCGAGGAGACGAAGAGCTCGTGTCATATATAGTGGTTTAAGACGTGCCTTTCCGACGAAAGTCTAAACGGCTTTGGTAATGACTTATACCAAGCAATTTTGATACATAGAATACGATCACTTTCAAGATTAGTCTTACTCTACATAAAAATGTGAGGAAAGTATAAATTCACTTTCTCTCCCACATGATCAGACAATTATTGCTAGGATTAACAATAACAATATCTTTGGAATACTTCAATTCCAAATGTGTAAAATCTAACTACAACTTATGAAGTAGTTTGTTCTCAAGGGATTAATCAATCATCCTATAGATGAGCTCAGTTATACAAGTTACACACGATATAGGTCCTACTAACCGTGAGGGTGCAAACCATTGAAATCATGCTTGATACTTTAAGCTTCTACCAACTAACTCTACATCTCCATAGTGAGTCAAGTATCCAAGCAATGAAGGTTTGAGAGGGTAAAAGAAGAGAATTACAAGCCACAACCAAATGTCAAGGCAAGGATGCCAAGAACAAGCACATAGTCAAGTAATGATCAAAAGAGTGATCAAAAGGGTGTGTGGAAGAACGAAAATGTACCTTGGCCACAAAGTGCATTCCAAGCAATCAAGGAATTAATGCAAAGCCCAACCATGACTAAAGTGACTACTAAGTCTTCAAGGACTAGTATCACTCCCATCCATCTTGATGTCATCATTCAATGATGTTGGAAATCAAAGAAGATGAGTCTTCTACAAGTGTAAGTAACTCAATCCATAATCAATTGAATGATTAATCTTTATGAGTACCTACATAAAACAAGATGCAAACTAGTAGATACATTTCAAGAGTAAATCTAAAATGCATAAATACTACTAATTAAAAAGAGATGCTATATTACCAATTAAAAGGCCTATTTTCAAAGAAAAAATAGTTTTGACCAAAGAGAAACTTTAGTACAACTTAACCTTCTAATTTGTGGAGACAATGGATCGATCCAAGTTTTAAAGTACAATATACTTCAAAGATCTTGTGTCACCATCGCTCTGATACCAATTGTAGAAACTAGAAGGGGTTGAATAGTCTCTCTTCCGTTTATCTCCTAATTAAAATTCCTTTCAATTAGAAGAGTGCCAAAACCATCTTTTACATGAAAGCTAGTTGCATAATGATTAGGTTCAATTCTAATGCATTACCAATAGTAAATAGTGATTGAAGATAAGTAAAGAGTAAGGAAGGAAATAACCTAATAGGAAGACACCAAGATTTATAGTGGTTCGGCAACGAAGCTCTATCCTCGTTCCTACTCCACTCCTCGAGTACACCTACTCGAGATTTCCACTATATCCACAAGCTCCCTTCTTAGCGGAGAAAACCTTACAACGTCGCTTAAATTATTTTCCGACACTAAGCTAAATGTCGAGACCTAATCTTAGATAGGACCAATCTACACAACGTCACCCACTTCACCATTTTACGACACAAGGCTAGATGTCGAGTTCTAATCTAAAGATAGAACCAATCTTCACAATGTTTCCTACTTCACCATTTTCTGACACATGGCTAGATGTCGAGTTCTAATCGAAAGATAGAACCAATCTTCACGACTCTTCACTTTGAAGCTAAGTGAGAACTTCACACGACACCACTACACATCACTTTATAGTTTACTGAGAACACGCAAGACACAACCACATCACTTTATAGTTTAGTGAGAACTCATAAGACACAACCACATCACTGTATAGTTTAGTGAGAACTAACACAACACATTACAACTCAACTAAACATATCCAATTACACACATGTAACTTGGATCTACACAACACAAATCCAAGCACACATATATGCAATTGACTTACACAACTCTAATCCAAGTATTCACAAATAGCTTGGATGAACACAACTAGTCAAAGTATTCACAAATACACTAGATCAACACAAGACACAAATAAACAAATGATGAACATGACTAGATCTTTAGGAGAGGATGATATTCATCAAGGCTTCATCTTTAATCACATCACAAGTGTGTGAGTGATATTCTCTTTCGACAAGGTAAAAAAGGAGATCTAGAGGATAATCATAAGTAAACATACTTAACACATTAAGTGATAATTTACAAATGACTAGGATTAGAAAGGAGAAAGAAGGATGAAAGAAATGTCAAAAAATGGTTGTGGAGAATGAAGATTTGATCCACTATTTATAGAAGACAAAACCCAACGGCTAGCTGAGCGCGGTTCTTTATTGCACTAGGCGGTTCCTTATCAATAAAGAACCGCATAGGGACTTAATGAACCGCGGAGGTAGACTCTGCTCCTTTTTGTCTTTTAGTGGATTTGAAATATCTGAGGCTGTTTAAAACCTTGAAAGGATATTCTTATGGCATTTGGAATATGCCATATTCAAATTTTCATTTTCTATTTTAATAAAACATTTTCTTAAAAAGAAAGTTTATTAAAAATCTTTTGTCACATTTGACAAAAGTGAGTTTTAAGGCTAATCACTTTTATGATCACTAAACATGATTAAGATATGTTAGTGTAATGATTATTACCTTGATGATAGTGTTTGTTAGATAATTCGTTTTACGATTGTGTTTGACTATAAATGTCTTGTATAGTTTGTTGTGATCAAAACTATGAAAGATTAGTTAGCACTAATAATGTTTTTAGGCATCACTTGCATTAACAGTCCACACACTTAGGCATTTCAATAATTACTTTTTTATGACACTCCTCATTAGTATGGCCAAAAATCTTGCAAACATCACAACTTGGTGGTCTCCACTCATATTCAAGCCGAATGACCTCAACTATATGGCTTAACCCTCCATCGGTAGGAACCCCCACCTTAATAGACTCCTTCAAATCCACATTCGCGTCAATCTCAATCAAACACCGCGTAAAACTGTTTCCCTCCCACGAATCCGCACACATGGCACTAGTGAATGAATCGAGCATAATAGGAGTACCAATCTGCATAGCAAGAATACTAATCCCATCTTCCGAAAAGACCTGGAGTGAAACATTATGAAGCTTCAACCATATAGGAACACGAGTCAACTCCTCTTTATATAGGCTAGAATAAACGGACCATTTCTTCAAAATGATTGAGTTGTTTTTAATCATCCAAGGACCCTTTTCCAGCACAGCCAAAAGACCATTGCTTGAGTCAAATTTGAAGAAAAAGAAACCCTTAGAATTCAACATAACCTGCTTGAGACCATGCTTCATCCAATTATTGCGCGCAAAATATTCAACCACCAGAAACGCAATGCGTTTGCCAATAAAGTAACCACATAACGTGTTTTCAAATCGAGCACTAACATTTTCAACAATCGACAAGGGCATCGAAACATCAAGCCCTTCATAAACATTATCAACCCTTAATGCACGAAACTTGGAATCACCCGAGCGACCAACCGGCTGCTTACTACAAACCGGCTGTTTACTAACAACAGCTCCTACATACATAGTATTAACGGCTGCTAATTGAACAATAGGGGGTTCTTGACTAGCAGAAGCTGATGGTATAACATTCTCAAACGTACCAGCACCAAGTAACCCCTTAGGCAACCAACTAGCAGCCCTAGCATCAACCTCAATAACTGTATCATTTTCCTCACCAACATTCACATTAACGGTACTAGGGACTTGATCCCCATCAATACTCGTAGCCCCACCAGGGTTGTTAGCAGCATACGGGTAAAAGACATTCACTCCCTCACCACCCCACAAACCCTGAATCACACTAGCAGCAAGATCCACCCCATGCGTCCCGCTCAGATTAGGTTGGGAAAAACCCCCGAAGGGAACGACGCTTGAACTCCATCCTCCCCAGCACTATTATTCGATAAACTCAAAGAACTACCTATAACAGGCTTGCGTTCCCCCAATCCACTCTGATGGATCAACGAAGACATCCTCTTCTTCAACGCGTCCAGATCAATATTCCCAAGATCAGAGATAAAGTAAAAAGAAACCCTAAATTTAGAAAAAAAACCCTAACGCCACACTAAGTGATCGCTACAGCAAAGAGCAACGATGAATTCCATGTCAAACTTGATCGTAGGCCTCTCAAAGGAGGGATTTAACGAACATAAATATCCCCTAGCCGACTTTCATGAGATCGATTAAGGAAAAAATAAAAATAAAAAAACGGCGACAAGAAGCCCTAAATAATCATTTAAAAACAATCGAACTAAGCAATCAACCAAATAAAGAACATGTTAAATCGTGCTAATCAGAAGATTAGACAATAGAACACGAACGTTATATGATATCAAGATAAATCACGACTGAATTAAGCCGATATAATGAAAAGGAGAAAAAAGCTGTCGCCATTAATGAAACTAGGTTTTTTTTTTCTTTTCACAATTGGCATCAAGAGCTACGTCCTCAAGATTTTTAAAGTATATTGTATTTTAAAACTTGAATCGATCTATGGATTCCAAATTTTACAAGGAATGACAATCTATGCAAAGACCAACACTATTTGAAACCGATGGTTTTATCTATTGGAAAATTCGTTTTGAAACTTATGTGAAATCTAAGGATATAGATCTTTGTTACATAATTATTGAAGGTGATTATGCTCCAACGGTCAAGAATGTCACCACCAATCAATTTGAATCGGTTTTGCGTGCTCGGCAAGCCGATTATCAAAAGAAAATGTTGGCAAAAAATAATGAAGCGAGGATGATGCTATACAATGCCCTACCTAAAAAGGAATATGAAAGAATCTTTATGTGTCAAACGACCAAAGAAATTTGGCACTCGTTAATTTTACACATCAAGGAAACTCACAAGTCAAGGATAATAAAATTTATCTCCCTTGTCCAACAATATGAATAATTTACCATCCTTGAAGAAGAGTCAATTGATGTGGGATTTTCTCGATTTAACACCATCATTACTTCACTCAAAGCACTTGACAAAACTTTCCAAAATGGAGAGCTAAGGTAACGGCTATCAAAGAATCAATAGATCTCTCGTACTTATCACTAGATGAGCTTATCGAGAATCTCAAGGTTCATGAGATGGTAATGGAAAAAGACTCGAAAAAAGGAGAAACAAAGATCAATCGCTTTGAAAGCTAGAATTGAATTTAGTGATGATGATGATCAAGAATCCGGTAGCAACGATGAAGAATATGCCATGGCGGTCCGTGACTTCAAGAAATTATTCAAAAGACGAGGAAGAATCGTTAGGCAACTAGTTGATGACAATAAGGCGCCTCGAAAACCTTTTGAAATGAAGAAAGGTAAAGAGGAAACAAAATGTTACCGATGTGGTGATCCAAATCACTTTATTGGTGATTGTCCAAGCCCAAACAAAAGACACAAAGAGCATTCGTAAGCGAAGCTTGGAGTGCGAGTGATGAGAAAGAGACGACTCCAAAAAAAAACTAGCACTCATGGCACATGAGACTAACGAGGTACATTCCGACTCATCTTATCATTCATTTAATTAGATGGTGATACCTTGAAAATAAAATACAACAAACTTTGTGAATTAAGCCTCAAAATCATAAACAAAAACAAGCTTTTGAAAACCAAAAAGGAAAGTTTGAAAAAACAAGATTTAAATTTGTTAGCCTCAAAATACTGAGTCAAACAAGAATGTTTGGTCATATGCTTACTATGTATCGTATTTTAGAACGTTGTAATAGGTAGTAGATTAGTCGTGTTTTACGGGCTTAACTTTAAGCCTAAAGTTCATTCATAAGTAACTAAAGCCTAAAAGGAAAGCCCGGCCCAAACATATAGTCCATAATCAAGCCCACATGTAGGAGGACTATAAATACCCTTTCTATCATATTAGGAAGGGTGTTGGTTCATTTTTCTCATTCTCTCTCAATCTAATATTCACCAAGTTCCAACCATTCTCTCTCTTTTCTCTCTCTACTTTCTCTCTCTAGAATTCATCTATCTTCTATCTACCTTTCTTGTTTAATCATCACATATCTTATGGGACAACAATTGGTATCAGAGCTAACCGGGGGTGTTTTGTGTTTTTGTTTGCTGATTCTGAAGGTGTTCGTATGGGTACAGCATATTAGTCTATTTTATTGGTCTATTAGTCTAAATCTTCACATTTCTTATGGTTCATCTGTCCTAAATTGGTTAGTCTGTTCATCTGGTTTCACTCTGTCTTGCTTAGTTACTCTGTTTCATTTTTAACTCACATATCATGGTCTTTTTCATCCAATCAGTAACTATTTTGTCTCTTTCTTTCCGTATCTATTTGCTGAGTCAATTTCTACGCACTTTTTTCTTTGTTGCTGATGTTGAATGTAACAACTTGAATTTTCGCGTCTTGTTATTATAATAGAGACGTGCTCGTTATTAATCGTTTGCTCACTAACGGTTTGTGCCGGTTTATTTCTACGTATCAAATTATCGAGAACACGTGTTTACATTTGTCATGTTATCGAGTCTATTGAGGTAAATGTGTTCATATAGCTACGTCGAGTCGTATGTTAGCTAAGTTCTATCATTTCGTAACAAGTTTTCATAATGCGTCATTTTGGGCCGAAACTTGTACATTTAAACTCTTACTGGGCCGCATATACAATTGGTGGGTACAATACAAATGATAAAAAGAAAACTTGAATGTATATATTTCAATAAAGTAAAACCTGGGGATTTCAAAAACTGGTCAAAAAAAGTCAAACTGCAGAAACTAGAAAAATCATTTTTAACAATCCCACTCAACACAACCAGCCAACACACATGCCGAAAATACCCTATTTGGGTATGTCACAAGACCTCCATACTCGAATGAAGACTAACCCTATGCCAAAGATACTAGATTAAATATAGTCCAGGTTCACAAGTCCTAAACACAAAAACAAAACACATTACAACAAATCTGGATAACAAGGAGAATCTAAGCAAGATCATTAAACACCAATCGAAGCACTATTTCCAGCCGAGCCAAACACACTTCAAATACTTGTCCGAATACACAAGCCGAAACGAAAACCCTCGTTGTGAGTCTTTTTCACCCTTCTCTTTATTTTCTGCATACATTATAGTTGTGCTTGTCAAACCGAAACCCTACCTGCGAAACGAAATAATAAAGGGGATTAGCTATTTAGAAACCATTCCAATTAAGTGCTAAGATCTAGTAGAGACATAAACAAACGACCATAGCTAGGTTCTATAAACCCACGACACTCGAATGAATATGCCGAGACCACACCCGAAAACATTTTTACATTTTATTGATGATTCATATAACTAGCAATAATGATAATAACAGTAGCAAACAAACCCCCATACGAATTCACTCACCCAACCTGCCGAAACCCTAACTTATTATAAAATCAATCCTATCATGAAATTAACACAACTCATTTCACAGAAACACTAATTAATCTTAATTAAACTCACGGGTATGAAAACCCCCAAATTATATGAAACCCTAATTTCTGTAAATTGATTTTATTGCGTAATTAACATAAATTAATGCTTAGAAACATTAGTTAATTATAATAAAATGTAAGATTAAAGAAACCCCCAATTAATTTGAAACCCCAATTTTTATAACTTAGTTTTATTATGAAATTAACATGAATTGATACCCAAAACCACTAATTAATTCTGATGAAATGTTAGATTTAGAAAAGCTCAAATTATTTCGAAACCCTAATTAATTTATAATCAAATCGAGAACCCCCATGTCCAGTCTTAACAAATCAAACGAATTGATAAACAAGAAATACCCCCCTTTTGATTCGAAAAGATAAGAAAAGAAAACCCTTTGTTTTCAAAAGATCATAAACAAGTTATCTTTTAAAATCTTTGAAAGAGAAGAGAGTAAAACTTATCTTTTTGAAGAAAACATCACCGAATCCACCATGAACATACCCTAAAATCGGTTTTATTTAGATGGGAGGATGAACCCACGTCCCACACACAAATTAAAAATAGATGTAACATGATTATCTTACTAAGCAAATCGATTTGATGATAAAAACCTGTTGGATTTACGCTTTCTAGAGAGAGAGAGTGAAGGGGGACGGTTGGGAGAGATTTGGGGAAAAGGGGGAGTGTTGACTGTGTTTTGGGAATCATAAACGTGTATAAACCCCCCTACCCACTTTGTTATTATCTCCTTATAGACTGGGCGGGTTGAATCATCAAATGGGCCGAGCCCATTGACTCATAATAGACTTGGACAGCAACTATAGTTTGGGTTGTTGGTTTGTTTGGACTAGTCAAAGCCCACAAGAAATTAGAAGTATATAATGAAATATTAAGCCCAACATCCCATTTATTAAATAACCAAGTATAAACGTCGTGTTTCCCATAAACAAAATATATCGTCAAGCACAACTAGGATGTCATGCATTTTTATTGGTATAATTTTAGATGTCGTGACCCGGTCATTATATTGTATTAGGTTGTGGATAGCGTGATCGTATTATCGAGCTACTTTGTATTTCCATCACTTTGCTTATTTAACGAGGTGAGTTTATAGCCCCACTTTTACTTGTTTTATCACTTTGGAGTGAGAACATTGCTCGTTTTAAACGGATGAACATAAGTGTCTAAAACTCATACGTGCCTACATGATGTCTAAGTAGCGATACCCCTAGATGCTTTAGCCCACTATCATGAACCGTTAATTACTTTGTGTAAGCGCGAATGTTATGGATAGATCTATTGGGATTGGCCTCCCTATCTATTGTTGGTTGTGCGACCAAATTAGATACAAATACATTTGAGGTTGTTACGAATACTTTGGGGTAGTATTTGCTTGGGCACACTCTTATATAAACTGGTTTGTACAGTTAACGCTTCGGTGTCATGAGGTTAGACGTAGGATATCATGAACCTATGCTATTTTGATAATAATCTTGTATTTGTTATAAGATTATTGACGGTTGCCTAACTAAAATCTTATGGTTCATCACACTACTTCTACTTAAACCTATAAACTCACCGACCTTTGTTTTGACATTTTAGCAATGTTTTTCTCAGGTGTCAAGGCGGAGGAGTGACGTGGTTGTGCTATGGAGATTAATAAAAATTATCATGATTTAACTTTGAGACTTGCTTGGGATGTACGACATTTGGAAACTCATATTATGTTATCATGAGTTGTAAAACAATTTTCCTTGGGACCAATTCTATTTTTATGTCTTATGAA
The DNA here is from genome assembly GCA_025667525.1 of Glebionis coronaria. Lineage (NCBI taxonomy): Eukaryota > Viridiplantae > Streptophyta > Magnoliopsida > Asterales > Asteraceae > Glebionis > Glebionis coronaria. Next base: position 229,544,879 of record CM046879.1, read on the forward strand.
TGAAAAATGACTTTTCTTAGTTATTCTTGTATCTATGTCTCTTGGTTGTCATGATAGTCACATCCTCGTGTAATTGTACACGTGGGCCAAATTGAGGGTGTGACAGATTGGTATCAGAGACATGGTTATAGAGAACTAGGTTACTTTTATAAAATCATTTTACAAAGGTTTTGGTCAAAAATGAAATTTTTGAAAAAGAGTAATACTAGACTATAACTACCTCCATCTCCATAGACCACATCACTTCGCGCCTTCGACAAGTAAGTTTTACTTTTAAGTTGTACCTTTAAGTTGTATCATTTCATTGCTCTTAAGTACTTTACTAAGTAAATTGCTAAAAGTATCAAGTAACGTAATTTATGACTATATGCTAAGTGGTTTGTGCCATGCTACGAGAATACAAAATCGATGTTTATTTCGACACTACGTGAAACTCTATGCTAAATGGTTTGTGCCATGCTATATGAATATAAAATCAATGTTTATTTCGACACTACGTGAAACTCTAGGCTAAATGGTTTGTGCCATGCTATATGAATACAAAATCGATATTTATTTCGACACTACGCGAGACTCTATGCTAAATGGTTTGTGCCATGTTACGTGAATGCAAAATTGATGCAATTACATTTCTTGAAAACCCTACGTTAAATGGTTTGTGCCATGCTATGCGAATACAATATTGGTCTTGTATCAACGTGTTTTAAAAAAAAATTGTGCTAAATGGTGTGTGCCATGACAAACTAAAACTTCAACATATTGTAAAATTGATTTATTCTTACACATGCCTTTCTTGATTTGGCAGTGACATGTCTATCTCATCTAAAGATTCGTTGTACTACTTGAGCTCATCTACGGATGGAGCACGACGCGAGTCCACTACTAGTGGTGCTTCACCACTATCATCTACTCGAGGAGAGCCAAGTGCTCATGCACCTACTCGCGTGTCACTGCCACCACTCATTTGCTACCAAAGGCGTGGCAAGGCACCGATGGTTCATCCCTCCACATCCTCATCTCATGCCCCTAAGGCCCCTCGCCAAAACCACACCGCGAGGATGTCAGTGAGAGGTTCTATGATTGGGAAGAAGTTGGCCTCAAGACGTGTGAGCTCTACCCTCACTACCCGCAAGTCTTCGAAGTCATCGTCCGTAAGAGTGCCCCCAAGGCACGATGCCCCTCGTCGACCTACTATGCCCATGCCACCCCCACCTTGCGGCTATAATGGAGCCGAATGCTACGCGGCCGCCGAGGCTCGTGGAATTCCCCCTCATCGTTTTACTAGGCTTGCTACCTTACGAGGCAAGGTGGCCCACATGCTTCGTAATTTGGGTGGTTTGTCTCATGAGTCATTGGTTCGACTCGAGACTTGTTACGAGGCGGTCATCGCGGGTTTGGGTAGGAGTGCCCCACCCCCACCCGACCACTTCGCGGGACTAGCTAGGAGAGTCGAGGACCAACATTTCGAGATAGGAGCTTTACGCACTCTTCTCCATAGGGCATTGATTGATTTATCCGAGAGGATTGCCGCCCTTGAGCACCGTTTCTATTAGATCTATGTATGGTTCATTTGTGTACACTTTCATTCCAAATTTTTCCTCCTTGTGTTGTAATCCCTAAGAATTCTAAAACAATGTGCTAACTCTTTGTATTTTTTTTTTCTAATCATGGAATGAATTATTTGTACACTACATAACTCGTTGATTATTACTTCATTGAATGCTATATCGTGTTTTGTGACATGCTTGTACTCTCTAGCCATAAACTCGTAATGCTAACCTTGCCATAAACTTTGTTATAAATTTAGGACCATGGCACCAAAAACCCGCAAGAATAGAGTCGATCCAACTCCGACCGCACCTATCACCGTCGACCCATCGGTTTTGAGTCAAATGATCGCCGATGGAGTTGCCGCCGCTCTTGCCGCCAACGAAACAAATCCAAGCACGCAAGAGGAAACTAATCGAGTGCCAATTCCGGTGCCTCCTACGCGTGCATGCTCATACAAGGAGTTTCGTTCATCCTTCACAAGTACTTTCAATGGCACCGAAGGTGTCGTGGGACTTGCACGATGGATTGAGAGACTTGAGTCTCAATTTAGCGTAAGCAATGTCGCCGAAGGTGACAAGGTAAAGTTTAGCTCTAGCACCTTGGTTGATGGTGCACTAACTTGGTGGAACATCCATGTGAAGGCCGTAAGTTTGGATGCGGCCAATGCTACTCCTTGGGCTCATTTCAAGGGAATGCTTCTAAAAAAGTATTTCCCTAGAAACAAGATGAAAAGGTTGGAAGCCGAGTTGTGGAACCTCCGTGTACATGGAGTTAACTTGATGGCTTACACTCAACGCTTCCAAGAGTTGAGGTTGATGTGTCCCGAAATGATACCAAATAAGACACGAGCCGTGGAAAGGTACATCGTTGGACTACCGCCTTCAATCCGAGGAGACGTCATCTCTTCAAAACCCAATGATTTGAACGAATCCATTGAAATGGCGGACGGTTTGATGGACTCCGTTACCTTGGAAAGTGGTGATAACAAATGAAAATGGGAAGGAAACCATGGCCCCAATCATGGTGACTACCCTAACAAATGCCAAGATGTGGTAAAGGTGTTTAATGTGAACGGTGGATCCGGATACCAAGGAAAACTACCGTTTTGTGGTAAGTGTGGTAAACATCACAATGGTACGTGTGGAAGCACATGTCACAATTGTGGGAAAACCGGTCACTTCGCCAAGAATTGTCGAAGTGCACCAAAGCCCACGAACCAACGGACTCCTAACACTCCAAATGCTCAATACGCGGATGTCACTTGCTATGGATGTGGCGAAAAAGGTCACTTTAAGAATAGGTGTCCCAAAGCTACCACTCAAGGCCGAGGAAACCAAATCCGAGGCAACAAAAACAACCAAGCTCGTCGACAACCTCATCAAAACCACGGTAATCCGAATGGGCAGAACAATGGGAATCAAACGGGAGCAGCGGGACGTGTGTACGCTCTATGTGCCGAAGCGGCCATTCAAGACAACAACGTGGTCACCGGTACGTTTCTCGTCAATAACATCTATGCTTCCGTATTATTTGATTCTGGTGCCGATAGAAGTTTTGCCTCCATTGCCTTTAGTGAACTATTAAATGTAAACCCCACTCCATTAGATGTCGACTATAATGTGGAACTAGCCGATGGTAAAGCGATCACTACAAACACCGTACTTAAGGGTTGTACCCTAAGCCTCCAAAATATTCCTTTCATCATCGATCTTTTACCTATCGAACTTGGAAGTTTTGACGTTATCGTTGGTATGGATTGGCTATCCAAGTACCATGCGGAGATAATTTGCCACGAGAAACAAGTTCGTATTCCCTACGGAATCTGAATCCTAACCATCCTCGGTGAGAAGAACGGTGTGAAAAGTCGGGCAAGTTTAAAAGTCATCTCATGTACTAAAACCCAAAAGTACATCGAAGAAGGTCGTCCTATTTTTCTTATCCAAGTCACTAGCAAAAACGAACCCGAACCAAAGGAAAAGAAAATTGGAGACGTACCAATTGTTTGCGACTTTCCTGAGGTTTTTCCCGAAGAACTACCCGGGTTACCTCCACTTCGCCAAGTGGAATTTCACATCGAATTAACTCCCGGAGCCGCACCCGTCGTCGCTAGGGCACCGTATCGACTAGCGCCCGCCGAAATGAAGGAATTAGCCGACCAACTAAAAGAGCTTACCGACAAAGGATTCATAAGACCGAGTTCCTCACCTTGGGGAGCCCCGGTTTTATTCGTGAAAAAGAAAGACGGATAATTCCGTATGTGCATCGATTATCACGAATTGAACAAACTTACTATAAAGAATCGTTACCCTTTACCAAGGATCGATGATTTGTTTGATCAACTTCAAGGTTCGAGCATTTATTTAAAGATTGACCTTAGGTCGGGTTACCACCAACTTAGAGTTCGAGGGGAAGACATTTCCAAGACGGTGTTTCGAACCCGATACGGTCACTTTGAATTCCAAGTCATGCCATTTGGGTTAACAAATGCACCCGCGGTATTCATGGACCTTATGAACCGTGTGTGTAAACCTTAATTGGACAAGTTCGTGATCGTGTTTATTGACGACATCCTTATCTACTCTCGTAGTAAGGAAGAACACGAGGAACACCTAAAGAAAATTTTGGAATTGTTGAAACAAGAACAATTTTACGCCAAATTTTCAAAGTGTGAATTTTGGATTCACACGGTACAATTCCTTGGTCACGTAATCGATAGTAGTGGTATTCATGTGGATCCCGCTAAAATCGAAGCGGTAAAGGATTGGGAGACTCCTACCACACCTACGGAGATTCGCAAATTCCTTGGACTTGCCGGCTATTATAGACGATTTGTTGAAGGATTCTCGAAAATCGCTAAGTCTATGACGGAATTGACTCAAAAGAACAAGAAGTTTATTTGGGGAGACGACCAAGAAACTTCTTTCCAAACTTTAAAACAAAAACTTTGCGACGCGCCCATTCTCGCATTACCCGAGGGTAGTGAAGACTTTGAAGTATATTGTGATGCTTCAATTAAAGGTCTAGGCGCGGTTCTTATGCAAAGGAAAAAGGTCATAGCTTATGCCTCTCGACAACTAAAGCCGAACGAAGAAAACTACACTACTCACGATTTGGAGCTAGGCGCGGTTGTCTTTGCTCTCAAAATTTGGAGACACTACCTCTACGGAACTAAATGTGTAGTTTACACCGATCACAAAAGTCTTCAACATATCTTAGACCAAAAGAACTCAACATGAGACAACGATGTTGGTTGGAACTACTTGGAGACTACGATTGTGACATTCGTTATACCCCGGGAAAAGCTAACGTTGTAGCCAATTCTTTGAGTAGAAAACCCCGTGAGCGACCTCTAAGGGTTCGAGCCTTAGTGATGACTATTGGCTTAAACATACCCGCAAAAGTCTTAGAAGCCCAACGAGAAGCTATTAAGATAGAAAACATCGATAAAGAAGAAACCGGTGGAATGATCACCAAAAATCTCGTTGCACGTACCGATGGAACATTGTGTCTTGACAATAGAAGTTGGTTACCTCGTTACGGTAATGTCCGAGAACTAATCATGCATGAATCGCACAAGTCTAAGTACTCGATCCATCCCGGATCGGACAAAATGTACCATGACATGAAAATGTTCTATTGGTGGCCAAACATGAAAGCCGACATCGCGACTTATGTTGGTAAATGCCTAACTTGCGCCAAAGTTAAGGTTGAACACCAAAAGCCTTCTGGATTACTAGTCCAACCTAGGATCCCGGAATGGAAATGGGAAAGAATTACTATGGACTTCATTACCAAACTCCCAAGAACATCCGCGGGTTATGACATGATTTGGGTCATCGTCGATCGCTTAACGAAATCCGCGCATTTTCTTCCCATAAAACGATAAAATGGATCAGTTAGCACGAACGTACTTAAAGGAGATCGTTACTAAGCACGGAGTGCCAATTTCTATCATATCGGACCGAGACGGTCGATATTGCTCAAGATTTTGGCAATATCTCCAAGAAGCGTTAGGAACGCAATTGGACATGAGTACGGCTTATCATCCTCAGATGGACGGCCAAAGTGAAAGAACCATCCAAACATTAGAAGATATGCTTCGCGCATGCGTAATCGACTTTGGAAACGGATGGGATCGACACTTACCGTTAGTAGAATTTTCGTACAACAATAGCATTAAAGCGGCACCGTTTGAAGCACTTTAAGGTCGAAAGTGTCGTTCACCCGTTTGTTGGGAGGAAGTTGGTGATGTACAACTTACCGGTCCAGAAATTATTCACGAAACAACGGAGAAAATCGTACAAATCAAGAGTCGTATGCAAGCGGCTCGTGATCGACAAAAGTGTTACGCCGACAAATGACGAAAACCGTTGGAATTTAAAGTCGGAGATCGGGTAATGTTGAAAGTTGCACCATGGAAAGGTGTAATTCGTTTTGGTAAATGAGGAAAGCTAAACCCTCGATATATTGGACCGTTCGAAATTATTCAACGCATAGGTGACGTTGCCTATCGTTTAGATTTACCGCAAGAACTAAATCGCGTGCATAATGTGTTTCACATTTGCAACTTGAAGAAATGCTTATCCGACGAAACGCTTGTTATACCTATGGACGAAATCCAACTCAACGACAAACTCGTGTTCGTTGAAGAACCCGTCGAAATTATGGAACGAGAAGTCAAACGTCTCAAACAAAGCCGCATACCTATCGTCAAAGTGCGTTGGAATGCGCGTAGAGGACCCGAATTTACTTGGGAACGTGAGGATCAATTCAAAGCGAAGTATCCTCACTTGTTTACTAATGTGGTGTCGACTTAAATTGTATTGTTTGTTTTGCTTTACGGACAAAGCCCTTTTTAGGGAGAGCGAATGTAACAACTTGAATTTTCGTGTCTTATTATTATAATAGAGACGTGCTCGTTATTAATCGTTTGCTCACTAACGGTTTGTGCCGGTTTATTTCTACGTATCAAATTATCGAGAACACGTGTTTACATTTGTCATGCTATCGAGTCTATTGAGGTCAATGTGTTCATATAGCTACGTTGAGTCGTATGTTAGCTAAGTTCTATCATTTCGTAACAAGTTTTCATAATGCGTCATTTTGGGCCGAAACTTGTACATTTAAACTCTTACTGGGCCGCATATACAATTGGTGGGTACAATACAAATGATAAAAAGAAAACTTGAATGTCTATATTTCAATAAAGTAAAACCTGGGGATTTCAAAAACTGGTCAACAAAAGTCAAACTGCAGAAACTAGAAAAATCATTTTTAACAATCCCACTCAACACAACCAGCCAACACACATGCCGAAAATACCCTATTTGGGTATGTCACAAGACCTCCATACTCGGATGAAGACTAACCCTATGCCAAAGATATTAGATTAAATATAGTCCAGGTTCACAAGTCCTAAACACAAAAACAAAACACATTACAACAAATCTGGATAACAAGGAGAATCTAAGCAAGATCATTAAACACCAATCGAAGCACTATTTCCAACCGAGCCAAACACACTTCAAATACTTGTCCGAATACACAAGACGAAACCAAAACCCTCGTTGTGAGTCTTTTTCACCCTTCTATTTATTTTCTGCATACATTATAGTTGTGCTTGTCAAACCGAAACCATTCCAATTAAGTGCTAAGGTCTAGTAGAGACATAAACAAACGACCATAGCTAGGTTCTATAAACCCACGACACTCGAATGAATATGCCGAGACCATACCCGAAAACATTTTTACATTTTATTGATGATTCATATAACTAGCAATAATGATAATAACAGTAGCAAACAAACCCCCATACAAATTTACTCACCCAACCTGCCGAAACCCTAACTTATTATAAAATCAATCCTATCATGAAATTAACACAATTCATTTCACAAAAACACTAATTAATCTTAATTAAACTCACGGGTATGAAAACCCCCAAATTATATGAAACCCTAAGTTCTGTAAATTGATTTTATTGCGTAATTAACATAAATTGATGCTTAGAAACATTAGTTAATTATAATAAAATGTAAGATTAAAGAAACCCCCAATTAATTTGAAACCCTAATTTTTATAACTTAGTTTTATTATGAAATTAACATGAATTGATACCCAAAACCACTAATTAATTCTGATGAAATGTTAGATTTAGAAAAGCTCAAATTATTTCGAAACCCTAATTAATTTATAATCAAATCGAGAACCCCCATGTCTAGTCTTAACAAATCAAACGAATTGATAAACAAGAAATACCCCCTTTTGATTCGAAAAGATATGAAAAGAAAACCCTTTGTTTTCAAAAGATCATAAACAAGTTATCATTAAAAATCTTTGAAAGATAAGAGAGTAAAACTTATCTTTGTGAAGAAAACATCACCGAATCCACCATGAACAAACCCTAGAATCGGTTTTATTTAGATGGGAGGATGAACCCACGTCCCACACACGAATTACAAACAGATGTAACATGATTATCTTACTAAGCAAATCGATTTGATGATAAAAACCTGTTAGATTTACGCTTTCTAGAGAGAGAGTGTGAAGGGGGACGGTTGGGAGAGATTTGGGGAAGAGGAGGAGTGTTGACTGTGTTTTGGGAATCATAAACGTGTATAAACCCCCCTCCCCACTTTGTTATTATCGCCTTATAGGCTGGGCGGGTTGAATCATCAAATGGGCCGAGCCCATTGACTCATATTGGACTTGGACAACAACTATAGTTTGGGTTGTTGGTTTGTTTGTACTAGTTAAAGCCCACAAGAAATTAGAAGTATATAATGAAATATTAAGCCCAAAATCCCATTTATTAAATAACCAAGTATAAACGTCGTGTTTCCCATAAACAAAATGTATCGTCAAGCACAACTAGGATGTCATGCATTTTTATTGGTATAATTTTAAATGTCGTGACCCGGTCATTATATTGTATTAGGTTGTGGATAGCGTGATCGTATTCTCGAGCTACTTTGTATTTCCATCACTTTGCTTATTTAACGAGGTGAGTTTATAGCCCCACTTTTACTTGTTTTATCACTTTGGGGTGAGAACATTGCTCGTTTTAAACGGATGAACATAAGTGCCTAAAACTCATACGTGCCTACATGATGTCTAAGTAGCGATACCCCTAGATGCTTTAGCCCACTATCATGAACCGTTAATTACTTTGTGTAAGCGCGAATGTTATGGATAGATCTATTGGGATTGGCCTTCCTATCTATTGTTGGTTGTGCGACCAAATTAGATACAAATACATTTGAGGTTGTTACGAATACTTTGGGGTAGTATTTGCTTGGGCACACTCTTATATAAACTGGTTTGTACGGTTAACGCTTCGGTGTCATGAGCTTAGACGTAGGATATCATGAACGTATGCTATTTTGATAATAATCTTGTATTTGTTATAAGATTATTGACGGTTGCCTAGCTAAAATCTTATGGTTCATCACACTACTTCTACTTAAACCTATAAACTCACCGACCTTTGTGTTGACGTTTTAGCAATGTTTTTCTTAGGTGTCAAGGAGGAGGAGTGACGTGGTTGTGCTATGGAGATCAATAAAAATTATCATGATTTAACTTTGAGACTTGCTTGGGATGTACGACATTTGGAAACTCATATTATGTTATCATGAGTTGTAAAACAATTTTCCTTGGGACCAATTCTATTTTTATGTCTTATGAATGAAAAATGACTTTTCTTAGTTATTCTTGTATCTATGTCTCTTGGTTGTCATGATAATCACATCCTCGTGTAATTGTACACGTGGGCCAAATTGAGTGTGTGACATTGAATAACCAGATCTCATTTACTGAATTGAAAAAATAACACAAATCAACTTTTCGGAGAGACCAAGAAAAAGGAAAATGACAAAATCTTGTACTATTGCGACACAATAACCCATCACAATGTCTAGGGTTTTGACATTGCGACACACATTACGACATATGGGATTTCAGACATGTTGGCATTGCGACAGAATTTGACTTTGCGATACTAGTGTTTTTGAAAGACTTTGCGACAAGTGCAATTTTTTCTTTGAAAAACATTGAGATGACTTGTTTTTAAAAGAAAACATTGCCACAGATGAGTTGTAAAAACCCCATCATCAACCATTAACCATTAACCATCAATCAAAAACCCGACTCTATATATCTTATTCCCATCGTCAACCATTAACCATCAATCAAAAACCCGACTCTATCTATCTTATTCCCGTCGTCAGCTAAGACCCATCTCACCATTTCAAACTCAAAACCAAAACAGAAAGAGAAAAAAAAAGGATCTCATATTCAATTTCGTTTTTGACATGAAAGCCTATATCTATATAGATTGTACACAAAAAATTGATCTTATCATAGATCTTTGTTGAAGTTTATAACTTCTTGTTAATTTTCGAATCTAAAGACTGACTCATAACATTCTTGGTTATAATCATGTCTTCTATTCGAATTGAATAATTAACATATTGAGTTATTTCTGTTTAAATCGAAAATCAATACATCATTAATACCTACCCGAGATCATATGTATGATCTTAAAGACAGGTTTTGGTGGTTCTTTCCAAAATTAAAAACAAAGTTAAAAAGGTTAGAACAAGGTAAATTATCTAATGATAAATGTGAGACATGTCAACAACTTACTCTCGAAGTTAAAAAACTTAAAGCAAATAAATAGCCTCATTATACCTTCTTTTTTATCCTTTGGCAACATTTTTTCTTTGGCTCATCATAGCACCACCAAATATGGTGCTAAAAGATTCTCGTGCCAAACTTACGCGACACTTAATTTTTTTCTTTACATCACTTTTGGGACCAGAGTGTTCTCAATTCTATTAAAGTACTATTAAAATTATCAAAATACTCTTAGTATTAAAATTATAAAACTACCCTTAGAAGATAAGAGCATCTACAATGCTTAAAGTTGTGTAAAGTTTTTTGATGTTTAAAAAAGCTATTTGTAATACTTTTTAACATTGTGTTTATAGCTTTTTGATGAGTTTTTTGTCAATGACATCTCAAGTCATTCTCCCAAGTTCTAGCCATTTGTTTATCATGCATTAATTACATTTAATGCATCAAGTCATAAGACTTGATGCCATTATGGGTGCTATAAGGTCAAACAAATATCTAACAGGTGATCCTTGGGAAAAGTCGACGTGTCCAAAATGAATGGCAAGTTAGGATTGCCCATAAAATCTACAGTAGCTTTTTATCAATGATAAAATTTTGCTCAAAAAAATCAATGATAAAATTTATGCAATCATCAAGGTGTACGACAAATCTTGCACTGCATTGGTTCATTTGACATCAGAAAGAAATAGGACCCCATAGAAAACACATATGTATTACGTACATAATACTACGTATATGCTTTGTAGGTAATCTGGGGAATCGATTCTAAAGAATATGTTTTATGATCTCGATATAAGTTTACGACGAAACACTCTCAACAAGGAACGATTTCATGTTTTTATAGAGTTCCTTAGGTTTTTCTGCGTTGATTGCATGCCCGGCATTCTTCAAGATTACTAATTTTGCGTTTTCTCCCAGATATCTGCCATAACAATATGCAGACATGCAAATCAGGTTTTATAAATGATACAACACGAAAAGAAGTCAATGTTGTGATTTAAGCTTACCCTTTTAGCCTGTGACCCAATTCCAGTGGGAAGATCTGATCATGCTCTCCCCAAATAATCAATGTAGGCTGCATCAATAAGTTTTGTTATTGAGAATGTGGTTTACAAGCTACAGTGGTATTAAGTAGCTATAATGGTAGATTTAACAGCAAACGATCAGGGAAATAGATGACCTGAGTAATCTTTGGTAGATTAGAGAGTTTTCGACCTTTATGTAATGATTCGATTAACTCTCTTCGTTCCTGGACGTGGTCTGTATTCATTACCTTCAAAGAGATATTCATATGGATCAGGACATTTTATTACCACAAAAGCCCAATCAATTGATTTTTACCTTACAATATCTATACAACTAATGGCAATGTTTTGAAACCTGGGTCTCAAATCGACCCGGTCGAATCACCGGGTCCGGGTCGACCCGGGTCAACCCGGTTTTCTAAAAAAAAATATTTTTTTTTATTTTTAATAATTAACAAAAATTATATATAAAAACCATAAGTAACGTCAAGGTTTAGCAAAGTCAACGCTGACCAAGTAATAGCGTGGTTGCTAACATGTTTTCTAACAAATGCAACAAGGCTTTATGAGAGAGTCACCATTTGGAATATTCAATTGATGGGTCCAAGAGCTTTGGATGTGTGTTTTATAGTGAGTATGGCGATTGCAAATTATATTAAGGATTGGATTATCAGTCAGTCATTCAAATTTATCTTAGCAAGTTTTGTTAGCTAGTGTTAATCTTTAATAATGATAAGCAATTCATTTGATCATAATAACCATCAACCCTGAACACGTTAAACACAAGTTTTAACAACTTTCAAACATCGTTGCCCACGGATTTGTATGCTCTTTGAATATGATTTGACTGAAAAAAGTCAAAGTTGTTACACACATTTGATATTGCTTATGTTACGGATTTAATCCACAATATTTGGTTTTTCATACAAGTTACTAGTGTTGGGACTGAATATTAAGGAAATGATGATAATTTTGAAAATAGAAGTAATAGTAGCATTTACTTACATCAATAAAATCCGAGAGGAAGCAGGAAGGCACGTTTTGAGGAGGCTTAAAGAAGGCCATCCGCATCAACTCCTTTAATTTGTCAGGTGTTTCAGCCAACAAAATACTGGTGGCATCGTCTATACTCTTTACGCTTAGCAACCCTTTATCCATATCGGTTTCCTCAAAACACACACCCGAACAAGCGATCACCACCTTTTCCACTTTCTCCGGCCATTCAGCTGCAATGGTATACCCTACAAACCCACCATAGCTCAGTCCCATCACCTGCCTCAAACCAAATTAAATAATTACTATTATTCGATTTTGGCGTAGTCCCATGTGCATGGCGCGAGATACTATATGACTAAACAAATTGCAATTAACAAAAGGTTTATTTAATTTGTACTTTACTTAAAAGAAAACAAAAAGTTATACGAGTGACTAACCTGCATCCTATCAACAAGGCCAACACTTTCCAAGGCTGCCATAAGACACTCTGCCTGGAACTGCTCAGTCCGTTCAGGTCGAGTCGTATGTGAGTCCCCAAAGAACAGAAGGTCTGGGATATAAACATTAAACTTAGCTACAAGTGGAGAAATGAAGTCATTGTATTGCCACATCGCATTGGCACCGAATCCATGGATAAGAAGAAGATTGGGTTTGTTTGGTTTATGTGTTTTAGGAATCCATATATGGATAGCCGTTGCACCCTCGTGGAGCTTAATGGTTGTCGATTTTAAGCCGGTTCGGCTAAACGAGTATCTGAAACACTTGTCCCGTGTTGCCGTGAAGCTAAAGCATTTTGCCATACTTTTGGAAATGATCGCTCCACAGGGTTAATTATGTTTTGTTAGGTAATATTGTTGACCATATACTCATGTTGGATTTGAGGCCGTTCAAGTAGCTGTCCTAGATTGCATCATTTTTAATTTGTTTTATACCTAAAGTTAAAAGACAGACAATAATATAAAAAATGATATTTCATCCTGGTAATTGGTGTTTTATTTAAATAAAAGCTAAATTTGGTAATATCATGGTTTTTAGATGAAGCCCATGTCTCCTTTCAACGACTACGTAGCGTTCTGTCGACATGGTTTCACGTTTATCATTAAAACTTTAAAGTCTAAACTTGTGGGATAATGTACTCGGGTTATACTCGCTTATATTCCACGCATACATCACAGTAATTAAATAAGCTGCTAAAAAGCCTAAACATCAAAGAGAGAGTCCGGTTATTAGAGAACCTTCTATTTTTGTGGAAACTAAAGGCTCAATCTAAACCATCCATTGGGAGGACCAGATAAAAGGATAAAAAATACGGAGGGAGTAAAACTGTTAACTTTGCAAACTTGAGTGAAAGAGTGAAAATGTAACAATAATTAAAACGTAACCAACTCGCTCACTTTTCGGAAAAAAAAACTTCTCTCTCTCTCTTAGAAACAAACCGTCTCCCCCATACTTTTTCTGACTAAAATCATCTACAAATCATCAAAAAAACCATAAAAAAACTTTCAAAATCTCACAAAAAAACACAAAAATGAAAGAACGGAAAAAACGCTGCATCTGAGTCAAGCAAAAAAACGGTGAAAATCGACGAGACAGAAGCAAAACTAGAGGGTAAAACATATTTATTCAATTTATACAACATTTTATAGTTTTAATTTGATGATTTTAAGTTTTAATTATGATTTAATTGATTTATATGATATTTAGATGATTACATGCATGCTTATGAGTTTGATTATATGATATTTAGACGATTTTTGTGAAGATTAGAATGCTTTTTTAAGTTTTTCATGATTAAATCTGTTTAATTGACGATTTATATGATATTTTGATGATTTTTTTAGAAGATTAACATGCTTATTTTGATTATAATTGATTTAATCAATTTAATAGATGATTTTTGGCTTAAAACCAATAATAAGGCTTGCCACTAGAAATTGTAGCTTATAACGAGAGATAAGTGGTTTATCACTATTGATATACAATTAAAATGCAAAAAATATTATTAAAACTTTTGTTTATCAACAATAATAAGAGTTTTATCACTAGTGATATAACATTACAAAAAAAAGGTTTAAAAAAATAATTAAAACTGTGATTATCAACGAGAAGTGGTATATCACTAGTGATATAGAATTACAGAAAAGGTTTAAAAAAATAGATAAAACTGATTTATCAATGAGAAGTGGTTTATCAATAGTGATATAGCATTTCAAAAAAAAGTTTTAAAAAAAATAGTTGATTATCAACAAGTGGTTTATCAATAGTGATATAGCATTACAGAAAAAAGATGATCTAAAAAAATATTGAAAACTTTGGTTTATCAACAATGATAAGTGGGTTAAAACAATTAAAACAACAACTTAACAACAATTTTAAGAGGCTTATCGATAGTGATAAGAGGGTTATCACTAGAATATGTGGTTTACAAAACATTAATAAGTTCTTTATCACTATTGATAAAGCATTAGACAATGAAAATATGTAATAATGACAAAAATATAACAGCATTTTGGTTTAGGTAATTTTAAAAATTTAGGAATGCTAGTTGATTTGAACACATTAATGAAACAAATTATATACATTTAGGTTAGATTTGGCTTGAGCTTTTGATGAATAGGATTATACTTGCCTGTTTTTTACTATGTATTTTAAAAAAATTGGATCATAAATATAGTTACTCACTAGCTTCGGTATCACATATCTGCTCTTTAAAGCTCCACATAAACGACATCTTAAACCTGTTTGCTCTTCAAAGTAGGTATCACCAGGATTCCTCTTTCTTGTGAACGTCATCTTCTTGCCCAATAATTGAATCTAATATGCATCAAAATCTTTTTGTTTAGCCTTTTTAGTAAAGGACCTCTTACTTTGGCATTCGTATTCGCTTTTTGATGGATATTGATGATATTGATATCTATCAAAGACCGATGCGAAGATCAAATTTTGAGCTACTTACATAAAAAAGACTAAACGAAAAGAAGTTGGTCCATATTGTATTCAATTATTTGGCAAGAAGATGACGTTCAAAAGAAAGAGAAATCTTGGCGATAGCTACCTTGAAGAATAAACAGGCTTAAGATATCGTTTATGTGGAGCTTTAAAGAGAAGACATGTAATACCGAAGCTAGTGAGTAATTATATTTATATATTTAATTTTTGAAATTATGTATGTGTAATGAAGTGATATGGGATTCTGATGCGAGATTATGGTTAGTTGGTTCATGATTGCTTGCTTCAAGATTCAGAAATTACCATATCATTGAAAAAACGGAACTCTCCTAAATTTTTTCGTATGTTACGTTGTTAGTTTGATGCACCTAAATCTGAGCTATGATGCAGTGAACGTCCATTTGTTGCGTATAATATTGAATTATGCAAAGATTAGATTATATTAAAAGCAATTAGGAGTTTGTATGTTAAGTTATTATGTATCAAAGTGTGTCTTTACTTTAGATACCTAGTTACCAGTACATTAATACAACTAGTTAACAGCCTCTCGTCCATCTTCTATTCAGAGACTAGATGTGTTAGTTATTTGAATGTATAATCATTAATCACAAGTCAAAGTAACTACTGCATCCTATTTGTTTGTGAAATGTTATGTTTATTTAATGTATCACTGATATTTGGATCTTATAATGGCATTACTAACAAAATTTAAATAACTTGCAATCTAATCGCAGAAAAGCAAAGTGGTGGAAGAAAAAAAATGAAAGCAAGAAGTACATGTAAGAAAATATTTGGAAGAGATGAAACTAGGAAAAGTAAATAGTGGTTGAAGAGAATGGAACGACATATTGAAGTGCTGAATAAAAGACTTGAGAAAAACATGAGAACAAATGAGGACACACCATCAACATCAAGATGCAGAGGATTTGATGAAGTTGACGAAAATGATGAAAGTGAAGAAGAAGAAGAAGAAGAAGAGAAAGATAAGAAAAAGAACAAAAAGAAAACAGAAAAAAGAACATCCTGTATTGACATCACGTGCAACCGTGAGACCTTTATTCGAAGCAATGCGGGGATTGACAGCACAGAGAAAAAAGGTTATAAGAGACATGGGATTTGGATGCCTAATTGACTTTCCAATAAATGAAATCTCAACAAAACTGGCGTTTTTTGTGGTGGACAAACTAAACACAAGAACAATGACGATAGAGTGTCCAACAGGAGACATACTTTTGACTCCAAAATCGGTGAATCAAACTCTGGGAATTCCAATGGGACACAGAAAGCTGGAAAGAGAAGGACAAAGAGAATACAATGACCCAATCATACAGACGTGGAAACAGCAATTCAGCAATGTAAACAAGCTAACATTGAAAGCTTTATCTGATGTCATAATTGAGTCAATAAACACGGACTACATGTTTAAGTTGAACATTTTGTCGTTGATCTCAAACACATTTGCAGGCTATGACAACAGTTCAACTGTCAGATTCATAGTCTTGAATAATGTCTTTGAAGGAGATGACGTGACTAAAATAGACTGGTGCACACATGTACTAAATGGTGTGAGTACATCAAAGCTTGGATGGGATAAGAGGAAAAAAAGAAGAATGTTGTTTACGACGGTCCAGTGATTTTCTTGATGGTAAGTAAAAAATTCTAATTTCTTTTAATAAATTTTATCTTTCACACTATTAATATGTTATATATTTTATGAAACAGCTAGCATACTTGCACTATACAAACCTAGAGAATTTCAATGAGACGAGACGAACACCAACATTCAAAAGCTGGAACTCAAGTCTCCTAAAAAGAAGAGAAACAGAAGAACTTCAAAACAAATCAATGGGAGAAGTAGAAATACTTGACGATATGGATGAAGCAGAAGAAGAAGCACATAAATAAGTAAGTTAAAAAACTGTATTTCAATATATTATCAATACTGATAATACATTAAAGAAAAAATTAAAATAATGTTAAATCTAGTAATATTTCTTTAAGTTAATTTTATCACTATTGATTATCTATTAGAGAATTCTTCTTTTGTTTCTTTTATCACTATTGATAATCCATTAAAGTTCATTTTAATAGATTATCAATAGTGATAATACATTAAAGAAAAAATCAAGATAATATTTAATCAATAGTGATAGTTAATTAGTGAATAGATTATCAATAGTGATTATCACTATCGATAATCTATTAGGTTTTTTTTTGTTAATTTTATGACTATTGATAATACATTAGAGTTAACTTTTCTTTAAGATAAATTTATCACTATTGATAATACATTAAAAATTTTAATAGATTATCAATAATAACTATATTATAGAAGCAAGTTAATTTTAATACATTATCAACATTGATATTAACTATTCATAAATCTATTAGTTCATTTCTTTTAAGTTAATTTTATAACTATTGATTATCTATTAGAGAATTCTTCTTTTGTTTCTTTTATCACTATTGATAATCCATTAAAGTTAATTTTAATAGATTATCAATAGTGATAATACATTAAAGAAAAAATCAAGATAATATTTAATCAATAGTAATAGTTAAGTTAGTGAATAGATTATCAATAGTGATTATCACTATTGATAATTTATTAAAGATTCATTTTTGTTTTGTTAATTTTATGACTATTGATAATACATCAGAGTTGACTTTTCTTTAAGATAAATTTATCACTATTGATAATACATTAAAAATTTTAATAGATTATGAATAATAACTATATTATAGAAGCAAGTTAATTTTAATACATTATCAATAGTAATATATAGTATAGATATAATATATAAAAAGTTTATGACATTCTAAAATATGTATATTAATATTCATTGTAGGAACTCTATGAGATGCTTGAAGAGAGCATTGAAAGCATCTTGATAGAAAAAGCGGAGATAGAAGAGAAGATCAACGAGAATTTATTCAAGTTTGGATCTGATGGGAAACTAAAATAAATACAAGAAAAAATGAAAAAAATCTTCAAAGAAGAGGAACGGGAACCATACTACTCATCATCATCGACAAAATCTGAAGACAACGATTTCAATGATGACGATCATGAAGGCAATCGTGGAGATGAGGATGGTCCAAAACCTCCAAAATATGAGAGTGAAACAGATTCTGGTGATGAAGATTTCCTTGAATTGGTACGAGAAGCTCACGGAGCAGAAAGAAATGACCCACACTATATCGATGAGCACAATGATGAACAATGTGTCTCGGATGAAGAAAACCAGCAAACACAAGATGAAAAAAAGAGAAGAAGCTGGATCAAGCAGGCAACAAGAGAGATCAAATGATAAGGCAACAAAAAAGAAAAAAATGACAATCATCACCCTGAAGATTATCATGATACAGAGATGATGGAAAGACAAGAGATGAATATGATTAGTGAATATGATGATGATGTTGATGAATTAAAAAAGTTAGAAAAATATGATGCTGAAAACAAAAATGAAGGAAAACGAAAAGATGAAGAAGAAATCGCAAGAAAAGGAAAGAGTGTGAAGGAAAACCAGCCAGAAGCTTCCCAACAGAACATCAATCTTGGTGATAGCTTGATAATTAAGGAAATTCAAAACCAAGAAAATGAAAACGCCAGGAAGCAACCTGAAAAAGAGTACAGATTACTCAGGTCAAACTACATCAACAAGAATATAGACACAACGGCTGAAATAACAGAAGACGAAAAGCTTTTGTCATCAACCATCTTTGGAAACAAGGAAAATGAATGGTAATCATCTAAATGATGCTTTAACTTTGAAAACTTTATCATTATTAAGCTTATTATTATTACTTGTGATATATTACACAGGGATATAGTTTTCAGTGATGAAACAAATAATCTACTGATGAAAAGAAATCTCCAAACGCTGGAGCCAAGAATGGAAGTTGACACTTTAGTAATCGACACATATGTGTCAATCCTGAATTATGAAGAAAATTTCAAAGAAAACGATTTGAGACGCCAATTCTTTTATACAGGAATGACGGTAAGATATTAAATAAAATTAAAAAAAAACATCTAAATATTGCACTAACATTTGATTTTGAAAAAAAAATTGAAACAGGTTCCTAGAGTACTACAAGATAAGACAAAAGACAGAGCTTTGAAGTTAGACGCCCAGTACCAATTGTTTAGCAACTTATTTGAGATTCAGACGGATAACAATGTCAAAGACATGCAAATGATGGACGTCGGACTGGTAAAAAAAGCAGTCTATTAGATTTTATTCATATGATTATTGTATTATCATAAAATAGGCATACTCTAAGAAATTTATGATAAAATAACAGGTCTTCTTTCCAATCATAGCACATGGGCATTACTACGTCATAGTTTTTGACCTGGATAAAGTCAAGGCTGTGATACTAGACAACAACGATTCAGATGCAACATACGAAGGGAAATACAAAGAAAATTTTGATTTTGTGGTAAGTAACCTTTGAAAAATTTGTCTAATCAGAAAAAATAAAAACATATCTAATGATCTTTGTATATTTATGGTTTCAGAAGGAAATGTTTGTCAACCACCTGATGGCGTATCAACATCCAAAAGCATAAGATTTACGGAATAAAATCAAGAAAGCAACAGTGATGCAAATGAAGTGGAAGACAAAAGAATAAAAAGTAGACTGTGGTGTATACATGATGATACATATGGAGCTGTATCAAGGAGAGACTGCTAGTAAATGGCAAACATGGATCTACAACGAAAACCATAAAGATCACCGAAAGCAGATTGATACCCTGAGAGCAAGAATTGCAACAAAAATATTGCTCCATGAAATGAAAAACCACAGGAAGTTGATGTCTGATAAAGCATTAAACATTCAAGAAGAAGGAACAGAAGCAGGACCAAGTGAACAAAAATGATTTGTCATAAGTGTCCTTCTACGTAACAAACTTGCTACTTTTATTTTGAATGTGTGTAACTTTAACACATTGAACAATTTGGTTATGTATTCTAAAACAATATGATTGATAGGTGTGTAAACACCCATCTTTTCTACCACTTAACTACAATAATAACCGGACCAAAACGTGTATTTCATGTCTTTTATGTCGGAATTATGCGTGGTTTGTGTTTTTGTTGTGATTTAGGATGAAAAGGTGAATAATGGATAAAACACGGACATTCACGGGCATTTATGGACTTTTATTGAAGAAAAGGATAAAAGACGAAGTCAAGAAGTCAAGAGTGCAAAAAGAACGGAAGTCCACGACCAATTCTGAAGATTTATCGAAGAAAAAGTCAAAAGACGGAAGTTTATCAAAAGCCGAAGAATTCAAGTCTATTTTATTGAAGAATTTAAAGACGAGTTCAAAGAAATCCCGAAGCCAAAAGTCCTTTAAGTCTACATTTAATGAAGATTTGAAGAAGGAGGGACCTAATCTTGCAATTAAATAGAAGATTAAAGAAGGAGGGACTAAGTATGCAATTAAGGAAGCTTCCTAAGCAAGCTTTAGTCTTCCCTATAAATAGACTAGATTAGTTATCATTTCACTCTTGTTGGCTAGGGTGACACTAGTTCTTCCACAATTTAATTACTTGTCATTTAAATACTTTGTCAATTTAATTACCTTGTCTTGCACCTTAAATTCATTTAATTTCAAGTAAGTTTCCTTTTAATTATTGTCAATCTTTACTTTATCTTGTCAATCTCTTATCTACCTTTCTTATTCTTTGATTTGTTGTGTTCATGTTTATGTTCATGCTTTAATTTTGATCCAAAGTGGTTTTTGATTATTATGGTTAAAGTTGTTTAATTTCATGTTTTTGATTGTTTGTTGATGCTTATTCATTGAATCGTTACTGTTTATATTCATACGTGTGTTGATTTTTGGTTACTTTTCATTGTTATTATCTGCTACTCATCTTCCTTGTTCTTCGGAAGAGTTTTGCTTGGTTTCTGTGTTTCCAGAAAAAGTTCCGAACCAAGGGAAGGATTGAGGTTTCATTCGGAAAGTTCCGAACCAAGGCTTCATTCGGAAGTCTGAAACTTCCGAACCAAGGTTGTTCATTCGGAACTCAAAAAGTTCCGAACCAAGGAAACTCATTTGGAACTTCAAAAGTTCCGAATAAAGGAGCCTCATTCGGAACTTCAACAGTTCCGAACCAAACTTGTTCATTCGGAAGTCTAAAACTTCCAAACCAAGACTTCATTCGGAATCTTCCGAATCAGTAACTTCCGAACCAATTCCAAAAGTTCCGAACCAAGGTCCTTCATTCGGAACTTCAAAAGTTCCGAATAAAGGTGCTTCATTCGGAAAGTTCCGAATCAAGGGGTGACCAAAACTTCCGAATCAAGGGTGATTTTACAAGATTCCGAATCAGCAAGTTCCGAATGAAAGATTGTTTTGGATAAGTGACATATTCAGGCAAGTTTGTTCCGGATCAAGGACTTTGGTAATATTCCAAGTGAAGAAGAATCATTTCAACCAAAGGTGACATTTAAGTTGAGTGATTATTCCAAACGAAGGTTTATTCTAAATGAGCTGTATTCAGGTTCTTCTTAGCTTTTGTCTTTAATTTTTATTTTCAAGCTTTATTTTTCTTTCCTTTTTATTTAATTGCACTTTTAGATTATTTGCCTTAGTTTTAGTCGCACTTTAAGTTTGCCCTAGATAGATTTAAGTTTACGTCAATTCACTTTAGTGCCCTTTAATTTTAGTCACGCTTTTAATACTTGCACTTTATTTTAATTAGACTTAGATTTACTTTTAGAGCACTTTTACTTGTAAGTCTTTGCATTTAAATTTAAAAAAACAACCAAAAATATTCTTTTTCACCAAAGATCAATTTAGTCACACATAGAAGCTAAGATCAATTCGTTAAGATACCGAGAACAATTATCGAACCTAGTAAAGCCTAGTTATCAAATGGCGCCGCTGCCGGCTCTTTACGTTAAGATCAACAGTTTTCTGTGCTAGACACGTTGCTTTTTGGGAACCGTTCACTTGTGAACGTTATTTTTCTTGCATAAAAATTTCAAAAAATCATAAAAAACTAAAAAATTCATAAAAACCATAAAAATTAAAAATTTCAAAAATCCAAAAAGATTTTATCTTTATTGTGTATATATATTGTCTTTGTGTTTGGTTTTGTTTTCTTTTGCATTTTCAGGTGTATGCGTACTAGATCTTCTAATTATCAAGAGCCCGAGCCTCAAGAAGATTTAGATATGTCAGGTGTTAACAACAATAATCAATTACCGCACCTCAACAATAATAATAATAACAACAATGCTCTTCCACAGCCCGATCTTCGGACCATGGAGGAACTTTGTCAACCAACCATGTTTGGACGAGGAGGACCGATTGCGCCGATGCAAATCAACGCTCCTGAGTTTTCGTTGAAGCACCACATGATTCAGCAAGTACAAACAAACCCATTTAGAGGATTGCCTGATGATGATGCCAACAAACACCTCGACAAGTTCATTACAATCACCCAAAGCATGAAGTTGCCTGGTGCCACGATGGATGTTCTCCGCCTACAACTCTTCCCGCATACTTTATCGCATCATGCCGAGAAATGGTTTGATCGTCTCCCGAAGAATTCTATTCACACTTGGGATGATATGACTCAACGCTTTCTTTCGCGCTACTTTCCACCATCCATGGTCACAAGCCTTCGCAATCAGATCAGCGGTTTCATGCAAGACCCCGATGAATCTCTTTTTGATGCATGGGAGAGATATAATGTCTTGATCGACCGTTGTCCAAACCACAATATGCTTCCGGTCACCTTGATCGATACTTTCTACAACGGATTGACTTTTCGAGATCGTGATACGATTAATGCAGCCGCCGGTGGCACATTCATGAAAAGGAGACCCGAGGAGTGTAGAGAGTTAATAGAGAACATGACTACTCATCATAAGAACTGGGATTCCTCTGCTTCTTCTAGAAACAACACGAGAGTCAATGTTTCTTCTACCTCAACAAACCCTGAGATGACCGAACTCACCCGCATGATGGCTGAAATGAGCAAAAGTATTACGCTTCTCGCTTCAAACCAACAACAACATCAAGTTAAAGCAGTCGCTAATCCTTGTGAAACATGTGGCGGTCCTCACTCATACACCGATTGTCCTTCGACACAAGGAAATCCGGAAAATGTGTATGCAGCTTACGGTAATTATTCACCGGAAAATTACCAAGCTAGACAACAAGGGGATAGAAATCTGCTGAGCTACCGTTCAAACAATTACCTTTCACCCGGTTTTTCTCCTCAAAACCAAAACCCCGCCAACAACTACAATAGAAGCAACCAAATCCCACCTCGTGCTTCTAACCCTTATCAACCACCCACCCAAAAACACCCACCCATTAACCCCAATGTTGACACAATCATGAGAACTCAAGGTGAGCAAATCAAGAATCTACAGAGCCAAATTATCAATCTAAAAGGAGATATCTTAAAGCAAGGTAATGACATCAGAAATGAGGTTCGTGAAAACCTTCAATCCTCCTTCATCACTCAAACAACTGAATTGAAGAATCTGTTGGCTAGTTTCTTGCCTGAAGCTCAACCTTCTTCTTCTTCGGGTTCTTTACCTTCAAATACCGTCACCAATCCGCGAGCTAATGTGAGTGCTATAACTACGCGTAGTGGAACTACCCTTGTCACTCCGTCTACCCCACCACCATCATCTACACCTCCTCCACCACCATGTATCCCTACTCCTCCTACACCTAGTAATAGTGCACCATTACCGTCTCCGCCTCGTCATGACGATGTATCTCGGACAAACCCATCAACATCACAACCGTCACCACCTACACCTTCACCTAACCCTTATCAACCTAGAATCCCATACCCTTCTCGTATAGGCAAGACCAATGATCTAACAAAGGAGGACTCGCAAATAACGAAATATATCGGTATGATTTCTCAAATGGGATTCAGCATTAGTTTTCTTGAAGCACTTGTCCACATGCCCAAATTTGCCAAAGCATTTAAGGACTTGCTTAACAAAAAGGAGAAGCTGATTGAACTCACCAACACACGCTTAAATGAAAACTGCTCCGCAGTTATTCTTAAAGAACTTCCGGAAAAACTAGGGGATCCCGGTCGTTTTGTGTTGCCTTGCGTGTTCAACAAAACTGAAGAATTTACTGCCCTTGCGGATCTCGGGGCTAGTATAAATCTTATGCCTTTGAGTGTTTGGAAAACACTCTCATTACCCGATCTCATTCCAACAAAGATGACTCTCGAACTTGCTAATCGCACTCTCGCTTACCCCGTTGGTATAGCTGAAGACGTATTCTTTCAAGTTGGCGCATTTACTTTCCCGGTCGACTTTGTCGTAGTTGATTATGAAATGGACCCTCGTATTCCTTTAATACTTGGTCGGCCATTTTTAAGATCCGGACGTGCTTTAGTAGATGTGGCCGAAGGAGAGTTAATCTTAAGAGTCGGGAATGCCTCACAAAATTTCAAAATGGGAGCACCTACAAACAAATCTTTTGGAAGCCGAGAATCAGTGAATATGATAAATGTGCTCGATGACTTTACCGTCTATGACAATCCTCTATTCGAGTCTTCCACTGATAATCCACTCTTTGAAGATAATGTGGATGATTCTCTCCTTACTTTGGACGCTTCTCCCATTTTTGATTCTCCACCGGTCTTTGATGCTTATGAAGATGATAATTCTAGCTCAGATTCGGATGATTTTGATTGTACTTCTGGGTATCCTGAGCTGCCCACTTTCGATGATTTCGATGAGGCTGATACTCTATCGAGCGATTCTTCACATGATGAAGATCCTCCACCATCACTCGATCCTACTTTGGACGATTATTCATTTGAGGAAGATTTCTCTGAATTTCTCAACACATACTTCCCTCATGAGAGTGATGCTCCTCCTTTGGATTTTGAAGATTACCGCCTTGATCCTACTTTGGATTTGAAGAGCATTTTGTCAAAGGAGAAGAAACCGGTCGACACCGAAATCCGTTGCACGTATGATTTGACACCTCTTTGTCCCACTTCTGAGGACGAGGTTGTGCTTCTTTGCGGATCTTCTTCACACTCGGCTGAGCCTGAGTGCTATTTTCCCCTAAAGGAAAAGGTGTTCGATCCCGGTATTGACGTCTTTAAGCTATCTCAGTATCCACCTGATGAAATAAAAGGAAATATCTTTGGAAATTGTGACGACATGCTTGCTCCACTTCAACTTTGCTTCCACCGTGCTCCGTCGCTGCTTAAGGGAACCTTGCCATTTCTCTTTTGGCTTGCCTTGTTCGCCTTAAGCTCCTGCTTATTGATGGATGAAAACTATGTCTTTGATCCTGGTGGATATTTTTCATGCTACTTCCGTTGATGATCAAGGTCGAGTCAGGCTCACGACTCGGTTAACAAAAACCAAGCGCTTCTTGGGAGGCAACCCATGTATCTATCTTTCCGCTTTCTTTACCATAAGTGTAGGGGGGACCCCCTTGGATTGCTATTTCCTCTCCTCACTTCTTAATCAGGGATTCGAGCTTCAATGATCCACTCTTGACGATTCTTGACGACCCGTGATTCCGTGTTCTACTTTGTCCCGGTTCTATCCTAAACTCTTTTCGATTCACTATTTTATATTTCCTCAATATTAAAATAGGAATCTCTTTAGTTGTCTTTTCCTTAGCAAGATTTAAACAACGTGCACAATGTCCTAAGTGTAGGGGAGCTTACTCCCACATGCTTAAACATTGAGGACAATGTTTATCTTAAGTGTAGGGGGGACTTCTATCGACGTTAAGTGGTCTTTTCCTTGTTTTTGTCCTCATTTTAACCGGAAAATGAATTTTTCGACACTTTTCAAAATTTTTGATCTATTTTGGCCTATTAATTTTTTCCTTTTGTATAGTTATTTTCTTTCTTTGCTAAAATAAATGTTTAATAAGTGGTTTTAATTTTCAAACGTTGTGAATCTTTTGACTCAATCCGAGTTTACTCTAGCTAGTATCCTTAACATGTTTAAGTTAAGTTTTGCTAGGCTTTTATATAGGGAGCTATAAAACGCGAAAGTCTTAACTCTCACGGGTTAAGAACAAGAACTTTTCGCAAGTTCCTATAATTGATCCTAGAGAGTCGTTTATCAAGGGAACTTTAAAATGCGATTTCTAAACTTGAAAGAGTCTAAGAATTTGCAAGATCCTATAGGCGACTCGAAAACCCAAAACTTTGATTTAATAGGCTAAGTATCCACGAGTCTCATTACTTGAGATTTTAAACTGTGGAGAACGAGAGATGATAGAGCCAATTATAAGTTCAGCATTCTCTCATGAATTTATGTGAGTTAATTATGAGCCTATTCTCCCATCGCTTGCTAATAATTTATTTGCTAATAAATAAGGTTGTACGATTTGAAAAGTTACTTAGCTTCTAGCCCCAGATCGTTTAAAAGTTGCTCGGTAATGACGAGAGTTCATAGCCAAGGCATAACTTATGAAGCGGGGCGCGAAGATTGGCGAGTCCGAAAAGGCCCTAACAAGGCATGAGGGCTATGTTTTGTTGCTAAAGATCCAAAGTGATGTGAAGAATCATTTATCGAAAATCAATATGAAGGATCGAGACACACGACGTAAAGCAAAACTCCCCAAAAGTCATGGAGAAGTGTATCCGAAAAGACCCTAACAAGGTATGAGGATAAATAGATCCAAGTCATAAAAGGAGGCGGATCGTTGTATATCAAAGTCCAAAATAAAGATTGGAGAAAAATGAAGAAGTCGTGGTCTATATATGAAGAATCTCTCAAAAATTTCAAGTGAAGAAATTCCAATTATGAAGAGAGGACCATTATTTCATGAACGTCTCTCAAGATTTGAAGTATGAAGTCGCTGCCAAATATCGGCCCGAGAAAGGTCTCAAATCGCGAACCAAGTTATGCCAAGATATGAACTTTCTGATATCCCGAGAAGCAGTTTTAAAAGATTTGGTCCTTTAGCTAACTATTGATTAAATCGTGCACTTTATTTTCAGACTAAATAACTATCGAAATAAGTCAAACAATGCATCTTCATGATCATTCAAGACAAATAATAAAATATAAGAGATACACCTAGGAATAAGGGAGTCTAAGTGAGTAATTAGCCCACATGAGTTCGTGTTAGTTTACTAACTTATAATAACAATGATCTCGTTTTTAAGCTTGGTTTGGAGAAAGTGAAAACTTGAGGATGATGATTATTCATAACATTTTCAAAACCCAAGGTATGCTTTTGATTTCTTTATCTTGTATGTTTTTAATCTCTTTAATAAAGGCCAACGTGGATTGATTATGATGAAAAGTGTAATCTTGCTTTGTAACTAATGCATTGCATGAGGACATTGCAATGGTCAAGTGTAGGGGATTTGATAGGTGTGTAAACACCCATCTTTTCTACCACTTAACTACAATAATAACCGGACCAAAACGTGTATTTCATGTCTTTTATGTCGGAATTATGCGTGGTTTGTGTTTTTGTTGTGATTTAGGATGAAAAGGTGAATAATGGATAAAACACGGACATTCACGGGCATTTATGGACTTTTATTGAAGAAAAGGATAAAAGACGAAGTCAAGAAGTCAAGAGTGCAAAAAGAACGGAAGTCCACGACCAATTCTGAAGATTTATCGAAGAAAAAGTCAAAAGACGGAAGTTTATCAAAAGCCGAAGAATTCAAGTCTATTTTATTGAAGAATTTAAAGACGAGTTCAAAGAAATCCCGAAGCCAAAAGTCCTTTAAGTCTACATTTAATGAAGATTTGAAGAAGGAGGGACCTAATCTTGCAATTAAATAGAAGATTAAAGAAGGAGGGACTAAGTATGCAATTAAGGAAGCTTCCTAAGCAAGCTTTAGTCTTCCCTATAAATAGACTAGATTAGTTATCATTTCACTCTTGTTGGCTAGGGTGACACTAGTTCTTCCACAATTTAATTACTTGTCATTTAAATACTTTGTCAATTTAATTACCTTGTCTTGCACCTTAAATTCATTTAATTTCAAGTAAGTTTCCTTTTAATTATTGTCAATCTTTACTTTATCTTGTCAATCTCTTATCTACCTTTCTTATTCTTTGATTTGTTGTGTTCATGTTTATGTTCATGCTTTAATTTTGATCCAAAGTGGTTTTTGATTATTATGGTTA
This sequence comes from Glebionis coronaria, assembly GCA_025667525.1. Classification (NCBI taxonomy): domain Eukaryota; kingdom Viridiplantae; phylum Streptophyta; class Magnoliopsida; order Asterales; family Asteraceae; genus Glebionis; species Glebionis coronaria. Next base: position 229,573,177 of record CM046879.1, read on the forward strand.
AAGTTGTTTAATTTCATGTTTTTGATTGTTTGTTGATGCTTATTCATTGAATCGTTACTGTTTATATTCATACGTGTGTTGATTTTTGGTTACTTTTCATTGTTATTATCTGCTACTCATCTTCCTTGTTCTTCGGAAGAGTTTTGCTTGGTTTCTGTGTTTCCAGAAAAAGTTCCGAACCAAGGGAAGGATTGAGGTTTCATTCGGAAAGTTCCGAACCAAGGCTTCATTCGGAAGTCTGAAACTTCCGAACCAAGGTTGTTCATTCGGAACTCAAAAAGTTCCGAACCAAGGAAACTCATTTGGAACTTCAAAAGTTCCGAATAAAGGAGCCTCATTCGGAACTTCAACAGTTCCGAACCAAACTTGTTCATTCGGAAGTCTAAAACTTCCAAACCAAGACTTCATTCGGAATCTTCCGAATCAGTAACTTCCGAACCAATTCCAAAAGTTCCGAACCAAGGTCCTTCATTCGGAACTTCAAAAGTTCCGAATAAAGGTGCTTCATTCGGAAAGTTCCGAATCAAGGGGTGACCAAAACTTCCGAATCAAGGGTGATTTTACAAGATTCCGAATCAGCAAGTTCCGAATGAAAGATTGTTTTGGATAAGTGACATATTCAGGCAAGTTTGTTCCGGATCAAGGACTTTGGTAATATTCCAAGTGAAGAAGAATCATTTCAACCAAAGGTGACATTTAAGTTGAGTGATTATTCCAAACGAAGGTTTATTCTAAATGAGCTGTATTCAGGTTCTTCTTAGCTTTTGTCTTTAATTTTTATTTTCAAGCTTTATTTTTCTTTCCTTTTTATTTAATTGCACTTTTAGATTATTTGCCTTAGTTTTAGTCGCACTTTAAGTTTGCCCTAGATAGATTTAAGTTTACGTCAATTCACTTTAGTGCCCTTTAATTTTAGTCACGCTTTTAATACTTGCACTTTATTTTAATTAGACTTAGATTTACTTTTAGAGCACTTTTACTTGTAAGTCTTTGCATTTAAATTTAAAAAAACAACCAAAAATATTCTTTTTCACCAAAGATCAATTTAGTCACACATAGAAGCTAAGATCAATTCGTTAAGATACCGAGAACAATTATCGAACCTAGTAAAGCCTAGTTATCAATGATCTGTATGAAAACTTGGTACTTTTGGTTTGAAAATGCATCTTAAAATTATTAAGACAATATTTATCATGATGTTTTGTTTAGCTTATACTTTATCAATAGTGATATTGACTAGAATATTTATAGAAGTTAAAAACTAGAATCAGTTTTTATACTTTATCAATAGTGATATTGACTTTATCAACTGTGATATTGCATATAGTGTGATATTGTATATACTTATATCAACAGTGATAAGGAAAAACAAAATTATATATATTTATCAATGTTGATATTGAATAACAAAACACATATTAGTGACATTTATCAAGAGTGATATTTATCAACAGTAATATTTATCAACAATGATATTAAATTAGTTAAAAAGTCCCCAAATTTATCATTAATCACCATAGATAAATCAAAAAATAATATAAAAAAAACACTTTTTAACTAAAAAAGTGAAACTTGAAATAAGGATACTATCACCATTGATATTACACATACTAGTGATATACTTGTATCAACAGTAGTAATGAATAACAAATATATATATATTTATTAGCAGTGATATTGAATAACAAAAAGATATATACCACATCAACAATGAAGTTGCATTAGAAAAAAATGAAAAAATTATCATTAATCACTATAGATAAATCAAAAAACATAACTGTCAATAAAAAAATAAACTGTTTTGTAACTGAAAAGGTTAAAAACTTTATCTTAATCACTATGATACTATCAGCATTGATATTACACTAAAAAAGGCGGAAGTTGGAATTAATAAAAATAAAAATCCGTCCATTGATAATGCATCCCACCCACTTTCATTCTGATTCTACAAAACACAAACCGCTATCATTTCTCTCTCTAGAAACAAAACAAACCCTAACCATCTCTAAAATAAAAAACAAACCTAATCAAAACCTTCAATCACAAAGGCAAATCAAAAGAAATTGATGAATCAGAACAAGACGGATCTAATACCTCAAAAAACGATGGAAAACGAACAAACACCAAGTGTAACACCCCCGAAATCAGGTAGGGTCCACTTAAGCAACATGGGGGTGCCACGTCATGCAATACAAAAAACTGGTATATAGGTGTGAAATGACGTAATAAAACCTGTTTTTTACATCATAATCCTTACGGAAATTTAAGACAGTAAGTTGCGGAAGTTTAAATCATAAATAGGTCCCAAATAGTTTAAAGTAATACATGAAGCACATGAATCTTCTACCAAAAGTCAAAGTTTAAGTCAAAGTCAACCGTAAAACATCCAACGGTCATTTTAGTCCAAAGCTTACCTTTTTATGGGATTTACCCAAAGATACACAAAATAAAAGTAGTAGCAAAAGGTAAGCATGTAAAACAAATACTACAGAATTTGCCCGAATGTCCGCATCCACGAGCTCCAATCCGTGCACCTAAACTTGATTACCTGAGAAATAAAATGTAAAAGGGTCAACATAAAGTTGAGTGGTGTTCATAGGTTTAATAGAAGGAGTTGTGAAATACAAGCAATGTTTCCATATAAACATGTAATAATGAAAAAAAATGTTGCACCATTGTGCAATTAAATGTAATTTAAATATTGCAATAGCTCATGACACCGAAGCGTTAACATATGTATTACTGGGGACCTCTAATAAGTATCTAGTCAAAATACTTGTATTTTCGAATGTATATGCATCGGTACTCATGACGGGGATTGTCAATCCCGATGGATACATCCACAACAGTCGCGCTTGCGATATGTGAATTAACGGTTCATGATATAGAGAATTTTTGACTAAGCTACTAAGGCAATAAGTAAATCATGAAAACTGTGAAAGCAATACTGGATACTTGATTGAATACTGATAAAAGTAATACTGTCAAAATTCTACTGCATGTATTCCACGCATGTATTTCTCACCCCGTATTTGTAAAACATGTATAAATTGGAATAGGGGATATGAACTCACCTTTAGAAAGTGAACATAAAAAGGGATGAGCAAATTAGGAGTCTTCACGGACCTATGCAATGGTGACGCGTAATAAGAAAGTATTCATTGTAGCAAATAACGTTTTAGAAGTAATGTGACATAGTATGACCAAGTAACTTGCGTGTGATGGCGAGACCTATGCTTAAGATGAAATTTTACCAAAATACCTTGAACCTACTGTAATAATATTACATTAACCTTAATGATGGTCCAAGAATTTTATGCGGGTTTTAAACACGTTTTAGGCTCGGTGCATAATGTTGAAATATTGGGCAGAATTCAGTTTTCTGAAAATGGCTGTGAAGAGTTGGTCATATCTCAAAATCTATAATAGTACAGGAGGTGAAATTTTCGGACATGTAAAGGTATTTCTCTTACCTTTAAAAGTTGTGCTAGAACAGGCCTAGAACTATTTTCAATCAACAGGAAATGCACTTTTAGTGACAGACTATCAAAACAGAAAGTTGTAAACGTCTTTCGTAGCCTTTGGTAAATTGAGCATAAATCCCAAAAGGTATAATATTTTGACACGAAACCAAAAAGAGAAGTTTTATTATGTTTATACCTACTGTAAAAAGTTGTAAAATCATATATTCAACCTTTTTACCCAAGTCAATTTACCCACGTTTTAAGCAAAAATTCAGATTTGACATAGTTTAGTAAAACGATCATTCCGGGCTCATCCGGACACTTCCCGTTTCCATCCAACTCAGCACATACTAAACACATCAGTGGGTATCCATTTTTTAAATAAAAACAAGGTCATGTGTTTAATAAAAATTGGCCATGACCTGTTTGTTTCTGTGGTGATTCCCATGTTATAAAAACGTTCCAATTTAGTAACCTAAACGCGAAAACGCAACTCCTAAGCTATACTAAATCGCCACGAAAGTATCCTAAGTCATAATATGACCTATGTAATCACAATCTCAGTGGGTTTTACCCATGAGCTCAAAATTAAAGATTAATGTAATCCAAAAATGCTAATAAAATCAAATTCAATATACTAGTTATGATTATACCTTCACAACTCGTATGAATCAATCAAAACACGAAAAATCTCGATTCCTTCTTCCTTGATCATAAAAATTTCGTGGCCCTATGACAATATAACATAATCAAATCAAAAGTTTACCCATCAAAAACACAATTTAACCATTGGAGGAGCAAAATCAAGCACTAGAACTCATAAAAACATCATCAAATCATAAGATTTGATGATTTTTAATTACATGCAAAAGTTTGATGTATGTTAAAATTAACAAATGTGTTTGATTAGGAATTGAAAAACAAACATATGACTAGTATTAATTTACCTCAAATCAAGAAAAATAAATGGTTTTGGGGGGTGGGTGATGTGTTCGTCGCCACAGAGAGAAAGAAGGAGACAGTCTTTTTTTTGTAAAGAATTTTTTTACTATGTTTTCTTCTATGTTTAATTAATGGTCAAACAAAGTCAAATTGGGCTTCCTAAGCTTGGTCCCAGCTGAAAATAATCCAAGATGGCCCAAAATTTAGTGTTGAGCTCTCGTAAATTTACGGGTTTAATTAACGAGCCGTTTCTAACGAAAACCGAAATCCGTTTGTGTTTAAAACAAAATTTCCTTAAAATAACTAGTAAACACTTGTTTGGCTCGAATTTCACTAAGTTGTATCAAGGAATCAATAATAACTAGGAATCACATAATAATAATTTTTCTCATGGCGTTCGGACCCGAAAACTCAGTCCGACAGCCGGAAAACGTAAAAATGCAAAAGTTCACAATTGCGTCCGTTATTGATCTAGATATCGATTTCATTATTTTTGAGGCAAATAGTCAATAATAAGTCATATAAAATATGATGAAACCTCGTAGAAATTACATATATAAAGTTTGGGCATTTCGCCAAATAATATCTTAAATTAGCGACATCCATAGAATTTTATATTTAACTAAAATTTCGAGGATGAAACGTAATCACTGTAAAATAAATGGAGAATATGGTAAAAGTGTGTATAAGCATGCATAAAAAGTAAAAGAAAATTACCGAAAATCCGCGTTCTCACAGTCTTCCCCCCTAAAGGAACTCTGGTCCCTCAGAGTTTAACTGGAGGCAGTAGGTGACGGAAAAAGATGAGGATACTGGACTTTAAATTGCTCTTCGCTTTTGCGTTTGTAACACCAAACGACATTACTGTAAACATCAAAATGTCCGTAACGGGTACGAAAGGCAGTTTTAGGAATATCATCCTCATGAACCCGCAATTGATGGTAACCAGATTTGAGGTCTATCTTGGAAAAACATCAAGCACCTTGAAGCTGGTCAAACAGATCGTCGATTCGTGGCAACAGATAACGATTCTTAACAGTCAACTTGTTTAATTCTCAGTAATCTATGCACATTCTCATAGCACCATCCTTTTTCTTGTAATTCCTTGAGTCGATTCGATTGGTAATTCATTTCTGACAGAGTCAAGCGGTACGACGATTTAGCAACGGGTAATGCACCGGGAACAAGATCAATTTTGAATTCAGCTTCGCGCGCAGGAGGTAGTTCAGGCAAGTCATCATGAGGTACCCTAGGAGAATCACAGACGACACGGATATCGTCCAAACGCTTTTCAGCAGATGTAATGTACTGCAGAGATTTTGGGCCATCCAACGACTGATCGCCGTGGAGTTCCAACATCGCAACCGAAGGAAAGGAATACGTAAAATTTGTTCAAAGCAAACAATGGCCGCACGATGGGTCGCTAACCAATCCATACCCACAATGACATCAAAGCTGCCAAGACGTGTGGGCAGGAGGTCAATCGAAAATGGTTAAAATGTGCGAGAAGAGATTAAAATAAACCAAAAGGGGAAGGAGCGAATTACATAGGTAATAAAACCCAAAAAATTTGCATTATTAAAAGGTGAACACACTGTACGAATTATAATCAGCGTTAAAGATACAAATCACTTAGGTTTAGATCAATTATCGTAATAACACATTAATTCATAATGACTTTTAAAAGAGCTTGGTGGTTATAAGTAAGACCAGTAACAAATAAAATTTTCAACCATTCCAAAACATAAGTAGAATAAGTTTAAGCATGAATTTAGTCCTTTATGAAGAAACTGTAGGGTGTATGTATGAAACTTGAGATTTGAAATCCAGGTTTAAGATCACAATTTTAGAAAATCCATTTTCAGATTCTGAGAAACAAATCACCGAAAAGAAAACGTCCTCCTTTTTATTTTAACCAATATGGGTAAGGTATAATTGAAACGGGTTGTATAAAAACGTATCATATTTTTTTTTAAAAGACATGGATTTATACCTTTTTAAAACATTAGTCGTATATTTTACAAGGAAAGTGTATAGATCCACTTCTTAGATGTAAGAAGTCATTTTAGTAATTTGAACATTTGTGAAAATTTTATAAATCCTTATAAAACTTGTAAAAATCTTTAAAAAATTTCGTGGGTGCATTTAGTGCATCAAAAGTAAGCAGGGAAACACACTCGAGGTTTCAAAATTAATATGATAGAAACAGAACAAGAATAACGAATATAAGCTGCACAATGCGCAACCAATAATATGTATTGCACAACTTAAAGGTCGTACGGATCCTTGAAGCAAGGACACAATACTCGTGTCGACAATAAGACGACAAAAACAACCAAGTACATCATCAAGTCGTCCATTCATAAAACGGGAAAAATTTACCCATTGAGTTTGCGAAGATCGATACACAACCAAAAGATAATAAAGTTCGTCCAATAATTTCCAATTCAAGGGTAAAAGAAACAATGTTTGTGACTTAAGAAAGAGTCACCGTGTGAACTGCACGAATAAAAATCATGTAAAGGGAAAGATGAACATCATTCACACCCTTTAATAACGGGTACACATAACCCATGCTTTCATAACTCGTCATTCAAATCCAGTAACATTTCGGAGATCTACCCACGTTACTCAAAAGACGTCAATAAAAGAATGGATAAAACATCGAAACCTCAAATTGATCATCAATATTCGATGATTTTACAAGCAGTCAAAAGAATTTTCATCATGAAGGGAGATGAAAACAAGTTTAAGGTGACGACGGTTATATACGGATACACCCTTATATGGTGAATTTGTTCGAGTAAGGATATGGGCACATATGCAGATGTCCAAAGATAGAATTAATTGCAAATCCCATCAAAAGTATATATTTTTTCAGGAATCCGGTTAAAAGTTGACCTTTATCAAAAATTTTGTGGTGACTACTATTCAGCCGTGCATGGCCCCTTCTAAGTTATACACAGGTGCACAACTATGTATAATTTAGGCGTAGCAATGCAATGCTCAGCTTCGTCAAACCTTTATTATTATAATTCAATGTATAAACCATAATATTCAAAGAATATAAATCAAACAATTTTTGAAGATCCTTTATAGTAGAGTAGTTATTTAATTAGCCGGATAATTTGTAAACAATTTTTAAAGTGATAACCATTTGTTAAAACTCAAACGACATATCTCACAAAATGTTAGTAACGTTAAATTTCCTTAGGCAACATTAAATGTGTTTGGTAAAACTGTAACATGTTAAATTTTCTTGGGTGACATCATAATCATTTGTAAAACAGTGAGTGGGTTTGCACAAGAGTATCAAAGAGTAGATCACAAGAGAATGGGCGAATCAATCACGATACGATAGGATTTTGGAGAGGTTTAACCAGAAATATCATGAAATAGAGGGTATTAATGGCGATAGAATACGAAGAGGAGAATTGTTGATCACAACTTCAAGCGATAGAGAGCGAATTGCAAAACACAAGCCAACACAAGAATGCAGTGAGAATTTGCATAATATGATATTTCAAATCCATGAACGAGAAAGTTTAGACAAGAAAGACTTTAGCATGCATAACTGAATAGTCTACAGGAAATGCAACACTGAGGAGTATCACTAGCAACAATGAAAGTTTCAAGCATAAGAATACTAGAATTTAGAGCAGTGCAACTGAAATTACATGACAAGTAGTAATAAAACAAGAAACGTCAACTTTCCATAGATAGTAAGTAACCATGTTCGTTACAAAGTAACACCTCGATGCAATGCATCGATAAGTAGCAAAAGTTTTACAGTGGAAGTTTAAGTAACAACTGAAATACATAGAAACAAAGTACGTGAAAGTAAAATAAAGATCTAAAGAGATATGAGAAAATCAAGCAGATGGACCAGCAGGCGAATCATCGTCGGTCGAGAAAGAATCGCTGTCCTCAGAAAGGTTGTCCAATATGTCACATCCAAATTATACCATGTTCATGAAAATTTTTAATTTTTTTGAAGAGTTTCTATTTTTAGAAAGTTTCTATTGTAGGAAAGCTTCTAATTTTGGAAAAACCTAGAAAGATAAAGAAGTCTACATCAGCTCGTAAAGATGAATTTCAGTTTTTTTTGTATCAATAACGTCTTACTAAAGGTTTTATACAAAACTCTACTTGTAATTTAACAATATATTTTCCTCCAAGTTTGACTAGTTCAATGTGACAAATAAGAATTCACGACTCGGACACCAAAAACATCTTTATGCGAAACGACGTTTTGAATAACTTTTTAGTTGTAGCCAAGTCTTAAAACTCAATGTAAAATGACCGAAATACCCCTGCAAATATTCTGCATTAACTACATTCTTATTATAAAAAGAACACAGAAAAACTTCGAATTTTAGACCCGTTAACACGTTTTTCAACTTAACAGGCCTTGATGGGGAAGTAAAACGACCCAACGAACAACTTTTTAGTTTTATAGGAAACCCGAAAATCGAGAGAAGAGGACGAAAATGCCCCTACACCAATTCTGATGCAAAACGACATAAAATGAAAATACATATTTTTTGTTAGCTTTTTGACACGTTATCACACATTTTAGACCACGCTTTTCTCGCTGTAAGGTAATCACGGCATTCTGAACAACTTTGATGTTTCGCCGGAAGGCTGCAACGAATTCTAAAGTGCTCGAAACGACCGCTCAAAACTGCACCAGCAACTAATTTAACGTAATAGCTGAATTTTATATATGAAAATGTTGAACTGAATTTTGTTAAAATTAAGCCACTTCTACTCACTTTGAGACTCCGATTTCCTTTAGTAGACGAAAAACATCATTCCGGACAACTTTCGTGTTTTGGCCGAAGGCCGAAACGGAGCAGAAGACCCTCAAAACGTTAAAATTCGGTTATGCGCAGACTTGACATTTTACCAAAATCTTGCTGAATTTTTACATGAAATCTCAAAAATTGATTCGGCTCTAAAATGTTCGTTTTTATGAGTTAGAAGCTCCATTTTAAATCAAAACTTTCGCCTAAACAAGATTTATCTACCCATCCAATAAAAATTTAGATTTTAGAAAATCTCGGACCTCGTTTTCTGCGATAAAGTTTCTGCAGCAATAACATTTTTCGCAAATGCTGTTTGGAAATTATAAAAATTTAAAATCTTAAAATAGGTATAAAATTTTCGATTTTAAGAGTTAGAAGTCGTGCCATATATCAAAACGTTCGTAAAAACGACCCCTATTGTAATTCCAAGGCCAAAACTAGTTTCAATAACATTAACACTACCGAATTGGGCTCGCAAATTTTCTGCAATAAACATATTTTTCGAGGCATTATAAATTCTCAACCAAACACTATTAAAGTGTCACATATATTACGAAAACATCCCAAATTGTTTAATTTAATATATACTAACACTTTTTAAAAGAATAATTAATGTGCACGCATGTCACATGGATTCCAAAATAACAAAAGATTTATGCTCGCGGGCATATATGTAAAAATAGCATTAAAATGCTTCAAGAAAGTCATAAACATAAAACAAGTCAAAACGATGCATAACATCCTCGACATCGAATTCCATATACGAAGCATAATAATATCGTACGCGGTGTGATTCTTCCAATCACAAGCGAAACTGTAATGGCGAAGCACGGAAATCCTTATAACGAGGAAAACTAAAAACTTCATATGAGTAAAATCATATTAAAATCGACGGACGTATATTAGGCGATGAGTCGTAAGACCACGATGGCGCTCCAAAGCAACAATCGAATGCCACAATTTAAAGTCGGGAAAAATAAATAAATAGATTGGTCCACGAACCAATAAACAAAATCGAACAACACCCAAAGTGTTATACAAACAGTAACATAAAAAAGATCAAGAAAAGGGATATGAAATCCACAAAAATAATTTGATATGATCAAAAAATTCTTCCAAGGCTTTATTGCCGAAATCGATCAAATCAATGATGGTAAATAAAAATCCACATGATCAACAATGATTAACGCAAATACGGCGCATAAAGATAAAAAATGGAGTAATGAATACTATAATAAATTATATGAGTCTCGAGATAAGAACACTATGGATATCATTCAAGTATAAGGATAATAGTGCATACTGTAGTAGGTATAGAAATATCAAGGTAAAACAATATGAATACAAATCAAGTTAAATAGGGATTAGAGAGTTACCCGTAGATGTTGACAATACATGGCAGATTCTGTATTTGACACTAAGACTCAAGAAATAAAAATTGAAAACTTTTGTGGTTATAGACCAAGTTTGAAAAAAAACTTAGTTCCCTATAACCGGAGCTCTGATTACCAATCTGTAACACCCCCCAAAATCAGGTAGGGTCCACTCAAGCAACATGGGGGTGCCACGTCATGCAATACAAAAAAACTAGTATATAGGTGTTGTAAAATTACGTAATAAACCTGTTTTTACATCATAATCCTTACGGAAATTTAAGACAGTAAGTTGCGGAAGTTTAAATCATAAATAGGTCCCAAATAGTTTAAAGTAATACATGAAGCACATGAAGCTTCTACCAAAAGTCAAAGTTTAAGTCAAAGTCAACCGTAAAACATCCAACGGTCATTTTAGTCAAAATCTTACCTTTTTATGCGATTTACCCAAAGATACACAAAATAAAAGTAGTAGCAAAAGATAAGCATGTAAAACAAAGACTACAGAATTTGCCCGAATGTCCGCATCCACGAGCTCCAATCCGTGCACCTAAACTTGATTACCTGAGAAATAACATGTAAAAGGGTCAACATAAAGTTGAGTGGTGTTCATAGGTTTAATAGAAGAAGTTGTGGAATACAAGCAATGTTTCCATATAAACATGTAATAATGACAAAAAAAATGTTGCACCATTGTGCAATTAAATGTAATTTAATTATTGCAATAGCTCATGACACCAAAGCGTTAACATATGTATTACTGGGGACCTCTAATAAGTATCTAGTCAAAATACTTGTATATTCGAATGTATATGCGTCGGTACTCATGACGGGGATTGTCAATCCCGATGGATCCATCCACAACAGTCGCGCTTGCGATTTGTGAATTAACGGTTCATGATATAGAGGATTTTTGACTAAGCTACTAAGGCAATAAGTAAATCATGAAACTGTGAAAGCAATACTGGATACTTGATTGAATACTGATAAAAGTAATACTGTCAAAATTCTACTACATGTATTCCACGCATGTATTTCTCACACCGCATTTGTAAAACATGTATAAAGTGGAATAGGGGCTATGAACTCACCTTTAGAAAGTGAACATAAAAAGGGCTGAGCAAATTAGGAGTCTTCACGGACCTATGCAATGGTGACGCGTAATAAGAAAGTATTCATTGTAGCAAATAATGTTTTAGAAGTAATGTGACATAGTATGACCAAGTAACTTGCGTGTGATGGCGAGACCTATGCTTAAGATGAAATTTTACCAAAATACCTTGAACCTACTGTAATAACATTACATTAACCTTAATTATGGTCCAAGCATTTTATGCGGGTTTTAAACACGTTTTAGGCTCGGTGCATAATGTTGAAATATTGGGCGCAGAATTCAGTTTTCTGAAAATGGCTGTGAAGAGTTGGTCATATCTCAAAATCTATAATAGTACAGGAGGTGAATTTTTCGGACATGTAAAGGTATTTCTCTTACCTTTAAAAGTTGGGCTAGAACAGGCCTATAACTATTTCCAATCAACGGAAAATGCACTTTTAGTGACAGACTATCAAAACAGAAAGTTGTAAACGTCTCTCGTAGCCTTTGGTAAATTGAGCATAAATCCCAAAAGGTATAAGATTTTGACACGAAACCAAAAAGAGAAGTTCTATTATGTTTTTACCTACTGTAAAAAGTTGTAAAATCATATATTCAACCTTTTTACCCAAGTCAATTTACCCACGTTTTAAACAAAAATTCAGATTTGACCTAGTTTAGTAAAACGACCATTCCGGGCTCATCCGGACACTTCCCGTTTCCATCCAACTCAGCACATACTAAACACATCAGTGGGTATCCATTTTCTAAATAAAAACAAGGTCACGTGTTTAAGAAAAATTGGCCATGACCTGTTTGTTTCTGTGGTGATTCCCATGTTATAAAAACGTTCCAATTTAGTAACCTAAACGCGAAAACGCAACTCCTAAGCTATACTAAATCGCCACGCAAGTATCCTAAGTCATAATATGACCTATGTGATCACAATCTCAGTGGGATTTACCCATGAGCTCAAAATTAAAGATTAATGTAATCCCAAAATGCTAATAAAATCAAATTCAATATACTAGTTATGATTATACCTTCACAACTCGTATGAATCAATCAAAACACGAAAAATCTCGATTCCTTCTTCCTTGATCATAAAAATTTCGTGGCCCTATGATAATATAACATACTCAAATCAAAAGTTTACCCATCAAAAACACAATTTAACCATCGGAGGAGCAAAATCAAGCAAAAGAACTCATAAAAACATCATCAAATCATAAGATTTGATGATTTTGAATTACATGCAAAAGTTTGATGTATGTTAAAATTAACACATGTGTTTGATTAGGAATTGAAAAACAAACATAGGACTAGTATTAATTTACCTCAAATAAAAAAAATCAATGGTTTTGGGGGGTGGGTGATGTGTTCGTCGGCCACAGAGAGAAAGAAGGAGACAATCTTTTTTTTTTGTAAAGAATTTTTTTACTATGTTTTCTTCTATGTTTAATTAATGGTCAAACAAAGTCAAATTGGGCTTCCTAAGCTTGGGCCCAGCTGAAAATAATCCAAGATGGCCCAAAATTTAGTGTTGAGCTCTCGTAAATTTACGGATTTAATTAACGAGCCGTTTCTAACGAAAACCGAAATTCGTTTATGTTTAAAACGAAATTTCCTTAAAATAACTAGTAAACACTTGTTTGGCTCGAATTTCACTAAGTTGGATCAAGGAATCAAGAATAACTATGAATCACATAATAATAATTTTTCTCATGGCGTTTGGACCCGAAAACTCAGTCCGACAGCCGAAAAACGTAAAAATGCAAAAGTTCACCATTGCGTCCGTTATTGATCTAGATATCGATTTTCATTATTTTTGAGGCAAATAGTCAATAATAAGTCATATAAAATATGATGAAACCTCGTAGAAATTACATATATAAAGTTTGGGCATTTCGCCAAATAATATCTTAAATTAGCGACATCCATAGAATTTTATATTTAACTAAATTTTCGAGGATGACACGTAATCACTGTAAAATAAATGGGGAATATGGTAAAAGTGTGTATAAGCACGCATAACAAGTAAAAGAAAATTACCGAAAATCCACGTTCTCCCACCAAGTCAGGAAGAAAGTATGGTTTTTCTAACTCATGATTTCTTACTTCTGATGATGATTAGAACATTTATTCTAATTTTAATTAATTTAATCTGTTAATTTGATGTTTTAATTGATATAATTATTATAATAACCTACTTCTGAGTTTAAATTGGGTATTTCGATGTGCTTGTGGTGATTTGTTATGTATTGTTAATTTTAGATTCTAATCATCAATTAATGTCATATTGTATTGATTTTTTTGATTATTTTATAAACTTTTTAATAATATAAAACTTTAAAGAAAGATTTATGTAAAGTTTATTAGTTTTTTTTTAAGTTCATATAAATTTAAAAACTATAAGCCCAAATTTTTACAAATTATTCGATCGCTTATGGGCTAATATAAGATTATTATAATCAATATAAACAAAAAAACACACTTAATGTTAGTTTTGGTATATGTATATCAACATTGATAAGAGTCTTCAGAATAAGAAACTTGAAAGGATTTATAAATTATATAACAAAATTTATCAAAAATGTTTCAAAATAAAAATGAAATTTATTATTTTCCTTTTAAAAAAATGTAGATGAAGATATTTTTCTCGATTTAACACTAGTCAAAGATTTGCCAGGCACTGAAATTCAAATAGAAGATGCTTATCGGGTTAGTATCTATGGAAAAACAATTACAAAATTCATAACTCAGACAAAAACTTACATAAAAATTGTTTTGTAACTGCAGTTCTGAAAATATGCCCGATTCTAAACCTTTCTCCGCAGATTGGTAAAACACTAGGTACATTTAAAGAAAATAAAAAAAATTATTCTTTATAAATATATAAATATGATCAAATATGTGAGAATGCGACATACTTGTTTTGATATTTTAATGTGATTGTGGTAAAATACGTCTCTTGTTTAGGAAAACAAAAGAGCGTAAATGAGCGGAAAGTATTAAGTGATGATTTAGGAAAATCAAACACTAATGACCCAATTAAGTTCGTTTCCCAAGGAGGTATATGTGTGCGAATAATTCGTAATTGATTTGAGATTAATATTTGAAAGAAGGGGATGAGAAAATAGAATGACGAAGACGTGAAATTAATTACTACGACGACTAAAATCAAAACCGTAAAAAGAGCTAAAATAAAAATTAATTCTAAAAATTCACAAAAAATTACCAAAATTCAAATTAAATAAACTAAGAGTTTACAAATGATCAAAACTTTTTCAAACCTTTTAATTAATTAAATATTAATTTTTAAATGCTAATAAAAGCCCTAAAAATCCAAATAATTATTAAAAAGCCCAAATAAAGATTTTTCAATTTGTAAACCTCTAAAATAACCAATTAAGACTAAAAACTATTTTTATTAATTTTTAAACTAATTAAAACTATTTAAAATGATTAAAAATATTAAAAACTTAAAATAATTCTAGAAATTAGAAAAATGATGATAAAATTAATCTAAGAGTTGCAAAAATCCTATTTTTATGTATTAAACCTAAGAAAAATATAAAAAGTGCAAAAATGAGAAATTTGAAATTTAATAATAAAATAATATTAAAAATCTGTCGGTTTAAAAAATTCTAAAAACTTGCAAACTATTTAATTTTAACCTAAGTAATCAGAAAATGAAAGTGAAAATACCAAATTACCCCTAATGGGCCCCCAAATGGGCTAAAAACCAAAACAGTCAACCTTAATGGGCTTAATGGGCCCAAAAAGTCAAACTAGACCCAAATGACCTGAAAAAGCCCTATCTGACTCAAAATTTAATTCTAAACACAAAAGTCTGAAGGCCCAAAAGCTGGTTTTGAGCTTATCATAGCTTAAAAAGTCAACAGCTTATTCTTATTGGGCAATAAGCCCATTAAGCAATAAGCCAATGCCATAAGCTCTGCTTAAACACACAACCTTATTTTGAGATGCCTAAGAGATCTGTGAAAAGAAATTTTGAAAAAGCACACTCAATAAGCCAAAAATAAGCAAAGAAGAATTTCACTAAAAGACAAAATAGTCGGGTTAGAGTTCTAGGCTGTTTCAGAAGCTGATTCTTTTTGCAAAAGCTCACAAATAGCTTAACTAAGAATAATCAATCATAAAAATCACAAAAAGCCAAGTAGAATAAGCTGTAGGAGCAAATAAGATGGCTGAAAAAGCCAAATAAGCTAGTTTTCTAGCAAAAGCTTAACCAAATGACTTGTAACCTTCCAGATTTGATATTAAGCTGAGAAAAATGACACCTATTACAAAAGCCAAGTTGTTGCATGTACCAGTAAGCAGTTCTAAAAAATAAGCCAAAATGTGCTTATTTGACCAAAAGTCAAAGTCCTCTAAATTTCACCAAATGTTCAGGACTTGTTTGTAAGCTTGTTATAAGCAACTTTTGTAAAGAACTCAAGGTGGAGTCCTTATGAATCAAGAGGTCAGTTGACCAAATGATGGCAGATTTTGGCAAATAAGGCTTAATAAGCCAGTAATAAGGCACACCAAATAGCAAGAAGCACTCACAAGCAACATAATAAAAAGTTCCAAGCAGTGAAACAACAAGGCATACACTAGAATAACAAATGCAAGGCAAAATTGAGGTGGTCCCTTTGCTGATGCAATTGACCACTTCAGCCAACTTTGATAAGCTCTAGCACCCACAATAAGCCACCAAATTCAAAAAACAGATACTGCACAGATAGCTTATCACCTAAAATCTTCCCAAATTAGATTTCAGACCTTAGATCCGACAAACAAAGATTTTATTGGATCTGATGTGCTTGACCAATTTCAGACCACTTTTATCAGATTTTTCCAAAACTTGAAATCCTTTTTCCAAACCTTTTGATACTTAACCAGTGACCAAAACCTATTGCATATGACTAGTTTAGACTCCCCAAACCCTAAGAACCAAGGGCACAAGGCCACAAGGCCTTATGATCCTAGAATCCCAGACAGCCTTGTCATTTTTCAAACAAACTTTTTATTCAATCACATAACCTACTGATTTTATGGTTCAAAAACTTCAACTAGGTGACAACTAAGAGAATACAACTATAAAACACAAAGCACAAACACCAGAGCAACACATCACATGGCAAAATACAAATCAGACATAAACATAAAATTTTTAGAGGAAACTTAACAAGAGGTTATACCTATCCCCCACAAATTCCTAGAGGGATCAGCAATGCTCCTTGGACCTTGTTCAACAGCTAGAACAAGACCAAGGTACTTGAACAAAGGAGATGAGATGTGCCTTGATTGATGGTTCAAAGCAGAACCTCAAGGGCTTTATGTCTTCAACACAAACAGCAAACAACCTATCCAAAGGTTGATAAACCTTCACTAGCTTGGTGTCAACAAGCTTGCAAGGGCTTATAGCTTTTGGATAAGGGTTAGTACAAGTAAAATAAGCAAAACAGATGACTGATTTCAAGGTTTTTCAAACTTTGAAATCCTTACCAAACATAAACATACTTAAACCACAAGATCTAAGCACACTTATAACATCAAGTGGAACTCAGAATTACCCTTAAACAACACCAACTTTCAAAAACATAAAAAGGAATTACAATTTTCTTAAAATACCAACTTTTTATAAATTTTAAAAAGGAATTACAATGTTTAAAGAGTAAAACTGGAACAAGGCTCTCTCACATGTTGAGGAGTCCTTATATAGGCCACAAGGACTGAGATTACAAGTGAAAACCCTAGGCTATGAACCCTTGAAATCTTCTAGACGCATTTGTTGTTTGAGCTGTCCAAATGAATCCTGGCTATTCATTTTAGCTTTGGGGCTAAGCAATGAGTGTTGGCTGTTGATCTTGCCACGTTGGATAACTTGGAGGTGAAGTTGTTCTCCGATTGGTTGAAAGGGAATTGGGGGTGGGGTCCATGGTGAGTGGGATTATGATGTTAAGTGTGGGAACGGTTTGTGTGTGGGTGAATCACACGTGGGTGTGGGTAATTGGGATTTACCCCTTGGTTTAAGTGGAATGGTAACTGGGGGTGAAAGGTTAACAATAACACCTTTGATCCGTTTTTGTAGGAGTGGGATTATGTTTGGCGCATTTTCTCATTTGAATGTTTCAAATGCACAAATTTGGCACTTGTGTTTTGAGAAAGATTGTAAAACGTGTTTATTCAGCCATTAAACTCATTTCCTTTGTTATTAAACTCCTGATTTTCACACTTTGGCCACCAAAATTTGCAATAAGGGTTTCAAGGGTTGTTTTTGCCACTTTTGAATATTTGAAGGACTGAACTTGGACATTTTTGATCTTCAAAGGTCTTCATTGTATCTTTGACTTCATGAGGGACCATTATTGACAATTTAGAATTAATGAGGGACTAAACTTGCCAATTCTTCAAAGTTGAAGGACCTTTTTGTAATTTTGACAAACTTAAGGGACCAAACTTGTAAGTATGAATATACAAGGGTTTAAGTTTCATTTCTTCATAAATTGAGGATCAATCTTGTACATCTTCAAGTCTTCAAGGGTTTTTCTTGGATAAATCATGAACTAGGGCCCGGTTCATTGTACGATTTTGTTTCTCGTTTCCGTTTTTCTTTGTTTCTTGTGATCTTTTGGCTTTTTCACGATATCCATACTTAAAACACACAAGTAAACAAATACAAGCATATATATGGTATATTAATGACTTTATGCATTTAAAGCCCGAAAAGAACGATGAGATCATGTATAAATGCCATCTCATCACTCCCCCATACTAAGCCATTGCCGTGCCCTCACGCAATGCTAGAATAAAGTATCTAAGCATCACCAAGATTCAATGTTATTACCCTTTATTGAAAAGTAAAAGACTTGCAATAATACTACGAAGATGTGTAAAGACATAATGTATGATTATCATCACTTATGTGACTTTTAGGGTCAATGAATAGAAATAAGTAAATGTACCATAGAGTAAATTTTGTCATCCTTGATTGTCATACATTCCATGCTAAGTGCAAAAATGAGATCAATGTTGGTACAAGTCACAATGCTAACACTACTCATACGTCCAAATTGTGTAATACTTTTTCTCCCCGCAATCCTAGTTATTATAAAAGGAAATAGGTTTGTAGAATTTTTTAACTATTTTTCATGGATCATAAGTGATTCATATTGACTTATTTGAGTTTTTACTAGTCCGAAAGTTGATAGGTGTGAAAACACCCATCTTTTCTACCACTTAATTACAATAATAACCAAGCCAAAACGTGTATTTTATGTCTTTTATGTCGGAATTATGCGTGGTTTGTGTTTTTGTTGTGATTTAGGACGAAAAGGTGAAAAGTGGAGAAAACACGGGAATTCACGGGCATTTACGGACTTTTATTGAAGAAAACGATGAAAGACGAAGTCGAGAAGTCAAGAGTGCAAAAAGAACGGAAGTCCAAGACCAATTCTGAAGATTTATCGAAGAAAAAGTCAAAAGACGGAAGTTTATCAAAAGCCGAAGAACTCAAGTCTAATTTATTAAAGAATTTAAAGACGATTTCAAAAGAAATCCCGAGCCAAAAGTCATTAAATTCCAAGTTCAAAGAAGATTAGAAGAATAAAGGACTAATGGTGCAATTAACAAAAAAAGATTAAGAAGGAAGGACTTAAGGGCGCAATTAAGAAGAAAGGAAGGAGGGGAGGAAGCTTCCTCTAACCTCTCCCCTAATCACCTATATATACCTCTCATTTTCATTTCATTAAGTTTTGTTGGATAGCTTGACAAACTATCTCTTCCACTTTTATTTACTTGCACCTTTAATTACTTGCACATTTAAATACATGTTTTGCACCTTAATTACCTTTTAATTTCAAGTAAGTGTTTCTTTAATTACTCGCACCTTTACTTTATCTTGTTGATCTCATTCTACCTTTCTCTAATCTTTGATTTAAATGCCTTTTATCTTGTTAACTTGTTTAAAGATTTGATTTTTATGCTTTTGATTGTTTTAAATCATTTATTTTTATAGCTTATTTTGTTTATTTTCAAGTTTATAAAGTTTTTATAAAAGTTATTTTTATATAAAAAGTTGTTTTTAGTAAAGCTTATTCATTTCTTGTTTCAAAAGTCTTAAACTTTCAGTTTCGTAGCTTATTTTTACACGTTTTACCTTAGGATTTCGTCTAGTGCTTATTTAGGATTATAGCTTATTGTTCTAGCTTATTTCCATTTCCTTTTATTGTATTCCGATTGGATAGATCGGAAAAGGGTTTCATTATTCCGACCAAAGCTACATTGCTTGGTCGGAAAAGGGTTTCATTATTCCGATCAGAGTGGTTTTTGGTATTCCGATCAGGGCTAGGTAGTGGGTATTCCGATCTGAACTTGTGACAGATATTCCGATTGGTTCTTCACTCCTCATTCCGATCGAGGTGCATTTTTGGTATTCCGATTGGGACTAGTGACAGTATTCCGATCACGGGTTCCAAGCTGCATTCCGACCAAGGCCTCTCCATATTCCGATCAAGGTAGGTAGTAACATTCCGATCTGGGGGTTTTGCTTGGTGTTCCGATCGGTTAAGTGACATATTCCGATTGGTCTACCCCGATATTCCGACAGGTTTGGTTTGATATTCCGATCAAGGTAAGATCGGAATATACTCCGATTTGGGAGGTTTTTCATTTATTTTGTCTTGTTTAATTTTTACATCATCATTTTAATACTTGTCTAACTTTAATTTCCGCCACGCTTTTAATTCCTGTCATTTAATTAATTTACTTTCCGTCACGTTTTTAAATATTGCACCTTTCGTTTAATTAGACTTAGATTTAATTTTCAACGCCCTTTACTTTAACGTCATTTTACTTTCAAGTCTTTGCACATTTAAATATAAAAACAACCAAAAATATTTGTTTTCACCAAATTCAACTGAGTCGTACTGTAAACCATTAATCAATTCGTTGAGATTATGAGAACGAGAACTTTAATTTTTATACAGGGTGTTAAAAGCCCTGTATTAAATGGCGCCGCTGCCGGCTCTTTTCGTAAAGATTAACGGTTTTCTGTGAGAGACGCGTTGCTTTTTGGGATCCGTTCACTTGTGAACGTTATTTTTCGTGTCAAAATTTTTCCAAAAACCCCAAAAACATTTGAAAAATTTTAAAAAGCATTTCTTTTTCAAAGTTTTGCACCAAAAATATTCCTCTTTATCCTCTATTATGTTTAATTCTTTTCTTTACCCCTCTTCTTTATAATTCTTCATGGATTCGTCTTGCGGCCGGTGTGGGAGACCTTGGCATGGTTTTCAAACATGTCAATGGTGTACTTGTGAGCGGTGTGGTTTTGATATCGACGATACACAATTTGGATTTTGTCCATTTTGCAATTCAACAAATTCATACTTCAACTCTTACAATACTTTCCCACCCTCTCCCTATGACAATCCCTATCCTCAAGCCACACCGGGTTTTTCTCCATACCCGTGGTGCTATATTTGTGGGGGCCCTCACGATGCTTCTTCTTGTGATCCGGATCTTTGAGAAAGTTCCGTGCTATCATCCCAGTGTTTATAACCGTGAGCCCCCACGTCACACCGTCAATCCTCAACCCTGTCGTGCATTTCCTCCTGATCTACTGGCCACACTGTTTGACAACTTTCAAAAAGTTCAAGAAGCCGTCCACAGGATGATGGAGAAATGGCAAGCAGATCAACACCAAGAGCAGGTATCTAACCTTAATGCTTATACTCCTCCTCTTGTGCCTCCATATTATTATGACAGTGATGACGATGAGAGTCCTATTTCTTGGACCAATGAGAATGCTATTCCTTCTCCTGACTTGCCGGAGCCTAAGGATTCAACCATCTTAAGGGATGAGGATATTAGCACAATTCCTGCAAAGGAATCCGACGAATTGAATACGTCTAGAGCTGATAACTTGGTCTCAATTCCAAGTGAATCTGAGTTGACATCCGACAGTGACGATGAGTATGATGCACTTTCTTCTGATGATGTTCCTTCCACCAACACTTTGGATGAGGATTCTATGGTTTTCTCTAACCCTCTTTTCGATCAAGATGATGATTCTACTTCTAGTGATGACGAGTCACTATCCGATGAAGACGTTCCGAAGGAAATTTTCAAGATTTATTCGAACCCTTTATTTGATTTTGATGACGATTACATATCTAGTGAGGTGAATCCACTCTTTGACGAAAGGATTGAAGACATTGATAGCTATGACTATCTATTACCGATGAGCATACTTTGATAGCCATGACCCCTTCTATCGCAGAGGTGGAGAGTTTTGACTCTACTGGAAAGGTATCGCAAGTGGAAGGTAATTCTTCTCTTACTTCTCCTACTATATTGCCCCCTCATCCTACTAAATGCACACCCAAGCGGGTGATGTATCAATTTCCCTCTCCGGGCAATGAGGATGAGTGTTTTGACCCGGGAGGTGACAATGACCATTTTATGATTGATAACCTTACGGCTTTGCCAATTGGTCCTCGTCCATTGTCTTTGGAGGATGAAAATGTGATTCCTATACCCACCCCACCTCCCGAGGATCTAGATTTCACATACTTCTCGTATGTTGAAAGGACCTTTCTACCGTTTAAGACTTATCCTCCTGCCTCCCCTTTGTTATATTCCTCCGGGAATGAGGATAAGGTCTTTGATCCCGGTATAACATTAGAGGCTTCCCCATGGACCATTTAATTCGGGGACGAGTCAGGCTCGTGACTCGGATAACAAAAACAAGCGCTTTTTGGGAGGCAACCCAATTATCTATCTATCTTTTTTCTTTGTTTTTACCATAAGTGTAGGGGGAAACCCGTTGGTGTTTGCTCTCTCCTCTCTTCTACTAATCAGGGATTCGCGCTTCAATGATCCACTCTTGATGATTCTTGACGACCCGTGATTCCGTGTTCTACATTTTCCCGGTTCTATCCTAAACTCTTTTCGATTCACTATTTTATATTTTCTCAATATTAAAATAGGAATCTCTTTAGTTGTCTTTTCCCTTAGCGAGATTTAAACAAAGTGCACAATGTCCTAAGTGTAGGGGAGTTTACTCCCACATGGTTAAACATTGAGGACAATGTTTATGTTAAGTGTAGGGGGGACTTCTATCGAAGTTAAGTGGCTCTTTTCCTTGTATTTGTCCTCATTTTAACCGGAAAATCAATTTTTCGACATTTTTCAAAATTTTTGATCTATTTTGGCCTATTAGTTTTTACCTTTGTATAGTTATTTTCTTTCTTTGCTAGAATAAATGTTTAATAAAGTGGTTTTAATTTTCAAAACGTTGTGAATCTTTTGACTCAACCCGAGTTACTTATCTAAGTTACTCTAGCTAGTATCCTTAACATGTTTAAGTCAAGTTTTGCTAGGCTTTTATATAGGGAGCTATAAAACGCGAAAGTCTTAACTCTCACGAGTTAAGAACAAGAACTTTTCGCAAGTTCCTATAATTGATCCTAGAGAGTCGTTTATCAAGGGAACTTTAAAACGCGAATTATAAACTTGAAAAAGTCTAAGAATTTGCAAGATCCTATAGGCGACTCGAATACCCAAAACTTTGATTTAATAGGCTAAGCATCCACGAGTCTCATTACTTGAGATTTTAAACTATGGAGAACGAGAGATGATAGAGCCAATTATAAGTTCGGTATTCTTTCGTGAATTTATGTGAGTTAATTATGAGCCTATTCTCCCATCGCTTGCTAATAATTTATCTGCTAATAAATAAGGTTGTACGATTTGAAAAGTTACTTAGCTTCTAGCCCAAGATCGTTTAAAAGTTGCTCGGTATGGATTAGAGTTCATAGCCAAGGCATAACTTATTGAATCGGGATGCGAAGATTGGCGAGTCCGAAAAGGCCCTAACAAGGCATGAGGGCTATATTGTGTTGCTAAAGATCCAAAGTGATGTGAAGAATCATTTATCGAAAATCAATATGAAGGATCGAGACACACGACGAAAAGCAAAAACTCCCAAAAGTCATAGAGAAGTGTATCCGAAAAGACCCTAACAAGGTATGAGGATAAATAGATCCAAGTCGTAAAAGGAGGCGGATCGTTGTATATCAAAGTCCAAAATAAAGATTGGAGAAAAATGAAGAAGTCGTGGTCCAAGTATGAATCTCTCAAAATTTCAAGTGAAGAAATTCCTATATGAAGAGAAGGCCATTATTTCATGAACGTCTCTCAAGGTTTGAAGTATGAAGTCGCTGCCAAATATCGGTCCGAGAAAGGTCTCAAATCGCGAAGCGAGTTATGCCAAGATATGAAATTTATGAGGTCCCGAGAAGCAGTTTTAAAAGATTTTGTCCTTTAGCTAACTATTGATTAAATCGTTCACTTTATTTCGAGACTAAATAACTATCGAAATAAGTCAACAATGCATCCTCGTGATCATTCAAGACAACAATAAAATATAAGAGATACCCCTAGGAATAAGGGAGTCTAAGTGAGTAATTGGCCCACATGAGTTCGTGATAGTTTGCTAACTTATAATAACAATGATCTCGTTTTTAAGCTTGGTTTGGAGAAAGTGAAAACTTGAGGATGATGATTATTCATAACATTTCCAAAACCCAAGGTATGTTTTTGATTTATTTATTTTGAACTTTCTATCTCTTTAATAAAGGCCAACATGGATTGATTATGATGAAAAATGTAAACGTGCTTTGTAACTAATGCATTGCATGAGGACATTGCAATGGTCAAGTGTAGGGGATTTGATAGGTGTGAAAACACCCATCTTTTCTACCACTTAATTACAATAATAACAAAGCCAAAACGTGTATTTTATGTCTTTTATGTCGGAATTATGCGTGGTTTGTGTTTTTGTTGTGATTTAGGACGAAAAGGTGAAAAGTGGAGAAAACACGGGAATTCACGGGCATTTACGGACTTTTATTGAAGAAAACGATGAAAGACGAAGTCGAGAAGTCAAGAGTGCAAAAAGAACGGAAGTCCAAGACCAATTCTGAAGATTTATCGAAGAAAAAGTCAAAAGACGGAAGTTTATCAAAAGCCGAAGAACTCAAGTCTAATTTATTAAAGAATTTAAAGACGAGTTCAACAGAAATCCCGAGCCAAAAGTCATTAAAGTCCAAGTTCAAAGAAGATTAGAAGAATAAAGGACTAATGGTGCAATTAACAAAAAAAGATTAAGAAGGAAGGACTTAAGGGCGCAATTAAGAAGAAAGGAAGGAGGGGAGGAAGCTTCCTCTAACCTCTCCCCTAATCACCTATATATACCTCTCATTTTCATTTCATTAAGTTTTGTTGGATAGCTTGACAAACTATCTCTTCCACTTTTATTTACTTGCACCTTTAATTACTTGCACATTTAAATACATGTTTTGCACCTTAATTACCTTTTAATTTCAACTAAGTGTTTCTTTAATTACTCGCACCTTTACTTTATCTTGTTGATCTCATTCTACCTTTCTCTAATCTTTGATTTAAATGCCTTTTATCTTGTTAACTTGTTTAAAGATTTGATTTTTATGCTTTTGATTGTTTTAAATCATTTATTTTTATAGCTTATTTTGTTTATTTTCATGTTTATAAAGTTTTTATAAAAGTTATTTTTATATAAAAAGTTATTTTTATATAAAAAGTTGTTTTTAGTAAAGCTTATTCGTTTCTTGTTTCAAAAGTCTTAAAATTTCAGTTTCGTAGCTTATTTTTACACGTTTTACCTTAGGATTTCGTCTAGTGCTTATTTAGGATTATAGCTTATTGTTCTAGCTTATTTCCATTTCCTTTTACTGTATTCCGATTGGATAGATCGGAAAAGGGTTTCATTATTCCGACCAAAGCTACATTGCTTGGTCGGAAAAGGGTTTCATTATTCCGATCAGAGTGGTTTTTGGTATTCCGATCAGGGCTAGGTAGTGGGTATTCCGATCTGAACTTGTGATAGATATTCCGATTGGTTCTTCACTCCTCATTCCGATCGAGGTGCATTTTTGGTATTCCGATTGGGACTAGTGACAGTATTCCGATCACGGGTTCCAAGCTTCATTCCGACCAAGGCCTCTCCATATTCCGATCAAGGTAGGTAGTAACATTCCGATCTGGGGGTTTTGCCTGGTGTTCCGATCGGTTAAGTGACATATTCCGATTGGTCTACCCCGATATTCCGACAGGTTTGGTTTGATATTTCGATCAAGGTAAGATCAGAATATACTCCGATTTGGGAGGTTTTTCATTTATTTTGTCTTGTTTAATTTTTACATCATCATTTTAATACTTGTCTAACTTTAATTTCCGCCACGCTTTTAATTCCTGTCATTTAATTAATTTACTTTCCGTCACGTTTTTAAATATTGCACCTTTCGTTTAATTAGACTTAGATTTAATTTTCAACGCCCTTTACTTTAACGTCATTTTACTTTCAAGTCTTTGCACATTTGAATATAAAAACAACCAAAAATATTTGTTTTCACCAAATTCAACTGAGTCGTACTGTAAACCATTAATCAATTCGTTGAGATTTCGAGAACAAGAACTTTAATTTTTATACAGGGTGTCAAAAGCCCTGTATTAAAAGTAAAGTAGCATGATTTAATCGATAGTTAGCCGAAGGACAAAATCTTTTAAAACGGCATCTCGTGTATCTCTTTAAGTTCATATCTTGGCATAACTCGTTTCACGATTTGAGACTTTTCTCGGACCGATATTTGGCATGTACTTCATACTTCAAATCTTGGGAAGACGTTCTTGAAATTATGGTCTTCTCTTCATATTTTGGAATTTCTTCACTTGACGTTTTTTAGAGATTCTTCATACTTGGACCACGACTTCATCATTTTTCTTCAATCTTTATTTTGGACTTTGATATACAACGATCCTCCTCCTTTTAGGACTTGGATATATTCATCCTCATACCTTGTAAGGGTCTTTTTGGATAGACTTTCTCCATGATCTTTAGGGGAGTAATTGCTTTTCGTCGTGTGTCTCGATCCTTCATATTGATTTAGGAATAATGATACTACACATCATCTTGGATCTTTAGCAAAAAATAGAGCTCCTCATGCCTTGTTAGGGCCTTTTTGGAACTTCACCAATCTTCGCGTCCCGCTTCAGTAAGTTATGCCTTGGCTATGAACTCTCTTCAACCCTGAGCAACTTTTAAACGATCTTGTGCTAGAAGCTAAGTAACCTTTCAAATCGTACGACCTTACTTATTGAAATTATTTTTATTCCTAATGCATTGATCTTATGGGAGAAAAAGCCACAATTAAAAACATATGAGTTTTTGAAAGAACATTTTCATGTTCTACGTTTAGCATGATCACTTGTCTAACTCTATCATTTCTCGTTCTTCACTATTTAAAGACCTCTAATTAAAGAGACTCGTGAATACTTAGCCATGCAAGTCAAAATTAAGCCAAATTTGGATTAGCTTTCATTAAGACTATATCAAATCAAAGTTTTGGGTTTTCAAGCCACCTATAGGATCTTGCATTTTCTTGGACTTTTTCAAGTTTAGAGAATGCATTTTATAGTTCCCTTGATAAGTGACTTTCTAGGATCAATTATAGGAACTTGCGAAAAGTTCTTGTTCTTAACCCGAATGAGCTAAGACTTTCGCGTTTTAAAGTTCCCTATATAAAAGTCTAGCAAAACTTGAATTGAGCGGGTTAAGGAATGTAAATGGCTCCAAATGCCCATCAAGTCAAAAATTAGCTCTTATTCTACCCATTGGAAAATATACATTCGTGTCTTAAAAACACTTATTAAAACTAAGAAAAATTTTAAAATTTGGCCATTTTTAGCCTTATTAGCAACAAAACAAAACAAAACGTTGAAAGTTGGAAAACGTGAGGGCGTAGCAAAGGAAGAATCTATTCATCCCATACTAAAAGTAAACATTGTCCTCAATGTTTCGAGTCTAAAGGTGGAGCACCCCCATACTAGAGACGAAGAGTTGAATTCTTAGGATCTAGCATGGAAAGGGTGATCAAAAATATATCTAAAGCCGTTTATTAAGTATGCTAGAAGATAATTGTTAGAACAATAAAGGATATGTCATGGATTCGTGAAAAACTTCTTCAAGCAAATGATCGAGGCTCACGTAAACGAACATGAGAGTCTTCAATCGTAGTGATGATGATGATCTAGATAACACAATCACAAACAATCACGAGACAACGAGTTGGAAGGGAACAAATCCCCTCTCATTATTTATTAGAAAGCATAAAAAGGATAAGCATGGGATCTCCCCCACGAGGTACCTCGTTTTTGATTACCGAGTCATGAGCTCGACTCGATCCCCTCAATGCTAGTTATCATTGGGGAAGGTGACTTGGTCGAGGTCATCCAATGAAGGAACTTCCCCGCCAAAGTAGTGCTTAAGCCTATGTCCATTCACCTTGGAGTTAGGACCATCATCTTGAGCTAGCTCGATGGTCCCATAAGGAAACACTTGTGTAATGGTGAAAGGACCGGACCAACGAGATTTCAATTTCCTGGAAAATATCTTTAATCGAGAGTTAAAAAGTAACACTTGATCACCAACGTTAAAAACCCGGTTTTTAATATTTTCATCATGAAACTTTTTAGTCTTTTCTTTGAAAATCAATGAATTTTCATAAGCATTATCTCTTAATTCATCCAATTCATTCAATTGTATTTTCCGATGACCCCCAGCGGTCTTTAAATCAAAATTAGCATGCTTAAGGGCCCAATATGCCTTATGCTCCAATTCAATGGGCAAATGACAATTCTTCCCAGAGACTAACTTATAAGGAGTACAACCGATAGGTGTCTTATAAGCGGTCCTAAAGGCCCATAAAGTGTCATCGAGTTTATCAGACCATGAAGCACGGTTTTCTCCAATCGACCTCTCTAAAATCCTCTTCAAAGCTCGGTTCGAAACCTCGACTTGCCCACTCGTTTGCGGGTGATAACCCGTAGAAAGACAATGAGTAACTTCATATTTCTTTAAGACCTTCTCGAATTGGTCATTACAAAAATGGGTTCCACGATCGCTTATAATAGCACGAGGGGTTCCAAACCGAGAGAATAGTTTCTTCAAAAACTTCACTACTACACGAGCATCATTAGTAGGTAAAGCCTTAGCTTCCACCCACTTAGAAAGGTAGTCGACGTCGACGAGGATATACTTGTTACCATGAGACGATAGAAACGGCCCCATAAAGTCTATGCCCCAAATGTCGAAAATCTCACACACTTGAATTATGTTTTGCGGCATTTCATCACGTTGAGACGATTTTCCTTGATGTTGGCATGAATCACACGACTTCACAAATGCGTGTGCATCACGATAGATAGAAGGCCAAAAGAAGCCGGCATCGAACACTTTCTTAGCCGTGAGATTAGCACCATGGTGGCCACCCGTGGGTCCCTCGTGACAAGCTCTAAGGATGTTAGAAGTTTCGACACCAAAAACACAACGTCGAACGAGTTGATCCGCACAAGCCCAAAAGAGATAAGGGTCGTCCCAAAAATAGAACTTGACGTCACGAAATAATTTTCTATTTTGTTGTGTCGTCATACCCTTGATTATGAAATTGCCAGCATGGTAATTTGCAATGTCGGCAAACCATGGGGTGATGTCTTTAGAATTCACTACACCGAGAGTCTCGAGAGGAAATTTATCGGTGATTTCCTTCTTCTTGAAAACATCTTTGTGAGGATCTTCTAGACGAGAGAGATGATCGGCCGCTAGATTCTCGGCTCCTTTTTTGTCAAGCACGGTGACATCAAATTCTTGGAGGAGGAGCATCCAACGAAGCAATCTCGGCTTAGCATCTTGCTTAGCTAAGAGATACTTGATAGCCGAATGGTCGGTATACACGATGCTTTTAGTTAAGACGAGATAAGGTCGGAATTTCTCAAAAGCATAGACCACGGCAAGGAATTCCTTTTCAGTTGTGGTGTACATTAATTGAGCCTCGGTCATCGTCTTTCTAGCATAATGGATAGGACGGAAATGCTTTTCATAGCGTTGCCCTAAGACGACCCTATAGCATAATCACTTGCATCGCACATGATTTCAAAGGGTAATTACCAATTAGGAGCAACAAGAATGGGAGCTTCGGTAAGTTTCCTTTTAAGAGTTTCGAAAGCTCTAACACAATCCTTATTGTAATTAAAAGGAGCATCCTTCTCGAGAAGGTGTGTCGTCGGTCGAGAGATTTTCGAAAAGTCTTTGATGAAACGACGATAAAAGCCCGCGTGGCCTAGGGAACTCCTAACTCCCTTAACGGTTTTGGGATGAGGTAAGTTGGCGATGATGTCTACCTTAGCTTTATCGTCCTCAATCCCCGCTTTCGATACCTTATGTCCTAAGACGATTCCTTGTTTACACATAAAATGACATTTTTCCCAATTAAGCACAAGATTGGTTTCTTCACAACGTTTTAACATTTTCTCGAGATTAGATAAACACAACGTGAACGAATTCCCAAACACCGAAAATTCATCCATAAACACTTCCATTGACTTCTCGATCATATCGTGAAAAATAGCCATAATACACCATTTAAACGTACCCGGTGCATTACAAAGTCCGAAAGGCATCCTACGATAAGCAAACGTTCCATAAGGACACGTAAACGTAGTCTTCTCTTGATCACGAGGGTCGATAGGGATTTGAAAGTAACCGGAAAAACCATCTAAAAAGCAATAGAATTCATTTCCCGCGAGTCGCTCCAACATTTGATCCAAGAAGGGCAAAGGAAAATGGTCTTTACGAGTGGCGTCATTTAACTTTCGGTAGTGAATACACACCCTCCAACCGGTCACAACACGAGTGGGAATTAACTCGTTGTTTTCATTGGGCACAACGGTCATTCCTCCCTTTTTAGGGACACAATGGATTGGGCTCACCCATGGGCTATCGGAGATAGGATAAATCATTCCCGCGTCAAGGAGTTTTAAAACTTCCTTTTTAATAACATCGTGAATTTTGGGGTTTACCCTTCTTTGACTTTGAATTACGGGTTTGTAGTCCTCCTCTATGAAATCTTGTGAGTACAAAATTTTGGGTCAATACCCTTAATGTCGGAAATTTTCCACGCAATTGCCCCTTTATGAGCTTTAAGAACTTTCAAAAGTGCGGTTTTTTCATCATTTGCAATACCTCTTGCAATAATAACCGGCAACTTGTCATCACCTTCCAAGAATGCGTATTCAAGGTAAAATGGAAGATCTTTCAATTCAAGGATAGGCGGTTCCTCGATTGAAGATTTTTTCTCAACACTCATAACTTCCATCAGCGGAAGAAATGGTGGAATAGAAGTATCATTACCAATTGTCACCTCATCTTCATTGTCGATTTCATTTGAAGTAAAATCTCCTCCTTGGAATGGAGTGAGATTTGGTGTAGAATTAGCAAGAATCGGATCCAAAATAGTGGGATTGCCACTTGACGAACTATCAGAAAAACCTAACACTTCTTGTAAAAACTCATCGCAAACCACATCAACTAAGTCAATATGATTGATGGTAGCCATTGATAAACATGAGAAGGTTTTGAGTTTTGAGTAGCGTTTATAACAAGTTCCTCTTCGTTGAATCTCAAAGTAATAGTTCTTGCATGAACGTCGATAAGCCATCTCGAGGTGTCTAAAAATGGACGACCTAAATTAGAGGAACTTGAGGATCCGCGGGGATATCAACTACTATAAAATCAACGGGATAGTAGAACTTCCCCACTTTCACGAAAAAATCCTCGGCTACTCCACATGCTAAAATCGTAGAATGATCGGCAATCTCGATAGACATGTTCGAAGGAGTAAGAGCCGGAAGCGAAAGCGATTTACAAATGGAAAATGGCATCAAATTAATGCTCGCACCAAGATCGGCCAAGGCGAGGCATTCTTTCATATCTTGTATATCACAAGGAACGAGAAACTTTCCGGGGTCACCAACTTTTTCCGGTATGCGGTTAAGATAAACCGAAGAACAATTAGCAAGCTTTGAAAGCTTTTCCTTATCATTCATCATACTTTTAAAAGTGGAAGCGAAACGATGCATATATAACAACGCGTTGGCTAAACTTACATCAAAATGAACTTGTTGAAACATTTTTATAAAAAGCTCGATTTGTTGTTTATTACGTTCTTGTAGTTTCTCTTTGTTTCGTCTCGAAGGGTAAGGTAAGGGTGGTGTGGGTTGGACATTAGGCAATGGCATTGGAATCTCGGGTTCCATGATTGGTATTGGTTCAACCGTAGGTGTGGCATAGCAGTACTTCGTGGGCTTGTGATATGCTCCTTTTCGACCATCACCTCGGGCTCTTTCTCTATTTCCTTTTCCGTAGAAGTACTTGGACGAGAGATTGGTTCCTTGAAAGTTTTACCACTACGTGTAGTAATAACCTTCATTTCTCCGTTCGGGTTTGCAATAGTATCACTAGGAAGACCACCCGAGGAAGAGGGTTTACACATGATTGCTTCAAACATTTTTGCCTTTCGATCTTCAAATTTTGATTGCCTTAAATCCGCTTTTAACAATTCTTGCTTAATTTCATGTTGTCCTTGTTCCATCTTTTGTTGATTTTGTTGAAGACGTTGAACATTTCCTTCCATTTTATTAGCATGAGTCTTAAGTTCATTAGCAAGTTCGTTTTTAAGCTCGTTTTTCAACTCAGATCTTAAGCTAATCATCTCACGTTGCATATTATCAAACTTAGCATCATTTGCTTTTGCATAATCCAAAAATTCTCCTTGAAGATTTTTAGTGTGAGCATTTTGAAAACCTTGTGTAGCATTTTGAAAATCACGGTTTTGGTTTTGATTTGCCACTTGTCCATTTCCACTTTGATAATTCCCCTTGTTATAGTTACATGAATTGCCTTGATAACCACCATTTTGATTGTTGTTTCGATAGTTATTAGCATTTTGATTTGGTGGAGCTTGATTTGGGCGGGAACCTTGGCCGTTTTGGTTGTAAGTTCCCGTTGCTACGTAAGCACTCGAAGTGTTACCACCGGCGGTATTGCACTCGGAAAGATCATGAGCTCCACCAGAAGACAAACAACTCTTATCAACCTCTTTAACCGATGCGGAATTCAAAGCATCTTGTGCTTTCCAATGAGTCATAAGATTCGAAAACATATCGAAAAACCGATTTTCCTCATTAGCTTCATCATGTAAAGCATTAATGTTACGAGACGATGACGACGATGACAAACCCATATTGGCAACACTCGGTGTGTTACGAGGGTTATAAACCTTAGATCTATTCTCGATAATCTTTAAAGCTTCATCGGTCGTTTTGCACAAAAAATTACCACCCGCGGCGGCATTCAAATAATCTCGTTCATGATCATTAAGCCCATTGTAAAGAGTATCTATTTGATGCAATTCCGAAAAATCATGGTGTGGACATTCATGTAACATCTCCTTAAATCGTTCCCATGCCATTGAAAAACTCTCATTATTTCGTTGTGTAAACCTTGAAATCTCATTTTTCAAATGTGTTGTTTTAGATGGTGGAAAAAATTGGTTCACGAACTTAGAGACGAGATCACCCCATGTCAAGATCGAATTTGGCGGTTCTTTCTCGAGCCAAATTTTAGCGGGTCCATCTAACGAGTATGGAAACAACATCATCTTAATGGTGTCATGTGGAACTGATGAGATGGCATTTATACATGATCTCATCGTTCTTTTCGGGCTTTAAATGCATAAAAATGTCATAAAATACCATATATATGCTTGTGTTTGTTTACTTGTGTATTTTAGGTATGGATATCGTGAAAAAGACAAAAGATCACAAGTTACAAGGAAAAACGGACACGAGAAACGAAGCCGTACAAAGAACCGGGCCCTAATCATGGAATTCTCAACAAATACCCTTGAAGACTTGAAGACAAACAAGATTGATCCTCATTTATTGAATAAATGACACTTAAAACCCTTGTATATTAATAATTACAAGTTTGGTCCCTTAAGTTTGTCAAAGTTACACAAAAGGTCCTTCAACTTTGAAGAAATGGCAAGATTAGTCCCTCAACAAATCAAAATTTCCAATAATGGTCCCTCATGAAGTAAAAGATACAATGAAGACCTTTGAAGATCAACATTGTCCAAGATCAGTCCTTGAAATATCCCAAAATGGCAAAAAGAACCCTTGAAAACCCTTTTGAAAAGTTATGTGCCAAAATTGCCAAGTGGTGAAAGTTGTTACAAGTATAATAGGGCGCTGACAGACTTTTATATCCAATTGACAAAAGAAAGGAAAGAGAAGGGCTAATGTTGTGCAAATGAAACATTCAAACACGTTTTTGCGCCAAACACTTCTCCAATCCACCAAAAACGGATCAAACAACTTACTGTTCACCTTTTACCACCCAGAATTACATCACTTAAAACAAAGGGTAATTTGCAATTACCTTGGCACACGTTTGATTCACCTCACCTTAAACACATCCCACACACAAAACTCTCATCTCCACTCACCAAATGGCCCCACCACCAAAACCGTTTCACCATCATGTGACAACTTCCTCACCAAGGCTTGCCACGTGTCAAGATCAACAGCCCACATCATTTGCTTCATCACAAAGCTATTATAAACGGTTTGGATGCATTTTGGACAGCTCACACCAAGAAAACGTCTAGAAGACCAAGGGCATTATAGAGAAATCACTTCTAGGGTTTGTGAATAGTGTTTAGCCAGGCATTTGCCTATAAAAGGAGACCTCAACATGTGAGAGTCCCTTTGTTCCAGTTTTAGGCTATTATCTTTGTAATTCCTTTTTAAGTTTAAATAAAATTTGAATTTCTGAAATTGTGAAATCTCTTTTTGATTTAATTAAAAGTTTGGTGTTTGAGTAGCCTAATTCTGAGTTCCATTTGATTGTTAAGGCCTACCTTAATCTTGTGGTTAAGGCACGTCTTGTTTCATAAGGTTTTTAAGGTTTGAATACCTTGAAATCCTAGCTTCTGTTTTGGTTTATTTTGTGTACTAACCCTTGACCATTTGCTATAAGCTCTTACAAGCTTGTTGACACCAAGCTTGTGAAGGGATTAGAGCCCTTGGTTGAGTTGTTTGCTGCTTGTGTTGAAGACATCAAGTCCTTGAGTTTCTGCTTTGAAACATCAACCAAGGCATTCATCATCTTTTTTATTGAAGTACCTTGGTCTTGTTCTAGTTGTTGAACAAGGTCCAAGGAGCATTGCTGGCCTTCCTAGGATGTTGTGGAAGGCAGGTATAATCTCTTGGTTATGATTCCCCTAAAAATTTCATGTTTATGGCTGTTTTGAATTTGGTGCTTTGATTTTGAGTATTTGTGTTTGTGCTGGTGATTTATGTGTTTGATTGTGTTAGTTGCTGCCTAGTAAGTGTTTTTGATCATTAAAATCAGTAGGTTATTAGAAGAAATAACAAGTTTCTTTGTTAAGTGGTAGATTAAGGAGTGTTTGGGTCTACTGCTTGAATTGGATTTGTGGCTTGTTAAGTGCTTGTGTGTTGTATGCAAGTATTGGTATCTGTTATTTGGGAGCATTTGTTCATCTGTTTGCAGGTTTTGAGGTCTTGAACACATAGATTCATAGATTGGCTATAAAACCTTCATAACTTGGTAAAATTGGCTAGGATTTTGAGGACACCTAGATCTAAGCATAGGTTAAGGGTAACAAGTGCTAAATCATAGTTAATAACACCAGGGAAGAAGGATTTGAGGCTTGAAATTGGATCAAGTGTCAAGTATATCAGCAAACTGTTTCTGCATATTGTTAATTGTTCATCAGTAACTTTTAGTGCTTTGATCTTGTTGATTCTTTGATTCAGTGTTTGATTCTTGTTGCTTTGTGTTTATTGTTAGTTTATATGGCTTGTGTATGCATCTGGTTAAGTTTGGTTGGCTTATTTTGCTTAAATCTGCTTATTAAGTGCTAAACTGCTTATTTGCATATCTGGAGCATATCTGTGGACTGTTTGGCTTATTGTGGCTTATTGTGTGGATCATTTTGTGATTTTATTGTTGCTATTGACTCCTTGTGGTTCACTGATCACAAGGGCGCCTTTGTTTCCAATTGAATCAAACCAGAACTCTCATAAAAGCTTGGTCAATTAGTCAAAGCAGTGGGAACTCCTTTCCCCTGCTGGTTGCCACTGATAGTGCAATTTTGGTGTCAGCTTATCAATAAGCTATAATAGCTTATTTTAACCAGCAAAAACTTTGTTTTTGTAATAGGTGCTCATATTTTGACCCATTTGTTCATACTGGAGCATTTGGGTGGTTGACTTTTAGGTTTGACTAGAAAACCAACTCCTTTGACTTTTACATAAGTTCATTTGTGCTTATTCTGGCTTATTGGTTGTGCTTATTAGATTTTTGTTGATTGATATTGCTTATTGAGTCCATTTGAAAGCTTTTGCAAGTTGAATCAGCTTCTAAGGTGCATTATTTCTCAAAAACGACTATTTTATCGTTTTGTGGATTTTTGCTTTTCTATTTTGTGGCTTATTGAGTGTGCTTATTGGAAATTTCTTTTGACAGATCTCTTAAGCATCCTAAAATAGGGTTGTGTGTCAAATTAGAGCTTATGGCATTAGCTTATGGCTTAATGGGCTAAAAAGCCCAATAAGAATAAGCAAAAAAAAAAAAAAAAAAAGAATAAGCTTTGTGTTCAATAAGCTGTGATAAGCACATTTTCAGCTTTTGGGCCTTTAGAGTTTTGTTCTTAGAATTAAATTTTAAGTCAGATAGGGCTTTTCCAAGTCAATTGGGCCAAGTTTGACTTTTTGGGCCCAAAAGCCCATTTGTGTTGACTGATTTTGGATTTGGCCCATTTGAGGGCCCAATAGGGGTATTTTGGTAATTTCACTTTGATTTTCTGATTATATAGGTTAAAATAAACTAGTTTGCAAGTTTTTAGAATTTTTATAATTTTTGGATTTTTAATATTATTTTATTATTATTTTATTATTATTTTTAAAATTTCACTTTTTCCAACTTTTTACATTTTTCTTAGGTTAAATACATTAAAATAGGAATTTAGCAACTTTTAGAATAATTTTATCTCTTTTAGATTAATTTTTATAATTATTCTAAGTTTAAATAGTTTTTAAATCATTTAAATAGTTTTTATTAGTTTTAAAATTTCTAAAAATAGTTTTTAATCTTTTTAGATCATTTTAGAGGTTTATCAATTGAGAAATCTTTATTTGGGCTTTTTGATAATTTATTTGATTTTTAGGGCTTTAATTAGCATTTAAAAATTGAATATTTAATTATTTAAAAGGTTTGAAAAAGTTTTGATCATTGGTAAACTCTTAGTTTATTATTTTTGATTTTTGGTGAATTTTTGGTAATTTTTAGAATTTATTTTAATTTTGGTGATTTTTAAGGTTCTACGTCTTAACTTTCTAATAGTGATTTTTCTTGGTAATTTTTATTTTTACGTCTTCGTCATCTTCTTTTCTCATCCCCCTTCTAAACCAATCATTAATCACAAACATTTAACAAATTTGTCACACACATATACCTCCTTGGGAAACGAACTTTCACACCATTAAGGGTCATTAACATTTGATTTTTCCTAAAATCATTTGTTTGATACTTACCACTTTTACGCCTTTTTCCTAAAGGGTGTAATTTTACCACAATCAGGAACATCCTTAAATTTGCTAGTTGCGGTGAGACGATTAAAATTCCTTATGTGGTAATGCGGGTTGTCTTTTCATGACCTCTAAACTTATTTGCTTGCAACATCGACATTAAACCCGTCTTGATCTCGAAATTCTCCGCAAGGATGGCGAGAATCACAAAGCTTCTCCAAAACCCTCAGTGGGTGCTTGAAGCAACTCCATCATAGTACGATTAGCCATGATAGCTTCTTGTTCCACAATAGGTTCAACAATTGGAGTTTGTTCTTCAATCAAAGGATCTTGATTTCCTTGACTCTGACGACATTTACGAGCTCGTTTTGCTTGATTACGAGTTAGCATAAACTTGACGAAGAATGGGAGGTGAGCAAAGAATATTCTTTTTGGGTGTTTTGTGGATTTTCAATTTTTTTTATGTTTTTTTATGTTTTTAATTTTTTTTGAATTTTGTGTATCTTCGTAGACAACAATCTACCAAATCTCTCCTCAAATCAAACTCTTAATTAAAGAAGCCTCACAAAAATGAAAACGATCACGTGGAGTGAACGCCTTCAAATGACTTTAGAACTTTGGTGAAAACCAAATTGTTCAAGAGGGTTTAATCACAAAGAAAACCAAGAAAATATATATGATACGTAATAATACTTTGGGCGGCAAAACCCTCGATTAGCCTTCAATCTCAAAATACTCACAAGCAAGCGGGGAAACGTGGCGGCACGAAGCATTTAAGAGCCTTTTTCCTTAGGGTATATTTTATAATACCCGCCTTATAACCACATTATAGTTTGTATTTTTCAAAATCGAGCTTCACGAAAGTATTTATCTATTTTTGCCTTTTTCTTTTTGTTTGAGATTCGAATACAATAATTAGGAGATCCAATCCCAATTAAGGTTGTGTTTGCACACCTTTGGAGATATTTTGATTTTGTTGTGATACTTCATACAATATAGTAATAATAATTTCACAAGAAAAACGAAAAAAAAACCTATAATACGTATTAGTAGAGTTCTACTGATACAAATACTATTTATGGTTAATATTAAAACAAAAAGACAAATTAATCACGACACACCTCCCCGGCAGCGGCGCCAAAAATGATTGTGGTAAAATACGTCTCTTGTTTAGGAAAACAAAAGAGCGTAAATGAGCGGAAAGTATTAAATGATGATTTAGGAAAACCAAACACTAATGACCCAATTAAGTTCGTTTCCTAAGGAGGTATATGTGTGCGAATAATTCGTAATTGATTTGAGATTAATATTTGAAAGAAGGGGATGAGAAAATAGAATGACGAAGAGGTGAAATTAATTACTACGACGACTAAAATCAAAACCGTAAAAAGAGCTAAAATAAAAATTAATTCTAAAAATTCACAAAAAATTACCAAAAATCAAATTAAATAGACTAAGAGTTTACAAATGATCAAAACTTTTTCAAACCTTTTAATTAATTAAATATTAATTTTTAAATGCTAATTAAAGCCCTAAAAATCCAAATAATTATTAAAAAGCCCAAATAAAGATTTTTCAATTTGTAAACCTTTAAAATAACCAATTAAGACGAAAAACTATTTTTATTAATTTTTAAACTAATTAAAACTATTTAAAATGATTAAAAACTATTAAAAACATAAAATAATTCTAAAAATTAGAAAAATGATGATAAAATTAATCAAAGAGTTACAAAAATCCTATTTTAATGTATTAAACCTAAGAAAAATATAAAAAGTGCA
Organism: Glebionis coronaria; assembly: GCA_025667525.1. NCBI lineage: Eukaryota > Viridiplantae > Streptophyta > Magnoliopsida > Asterales > Asteraceae > Glebionis > Glebionis coronaria. Next base: position 229,612,198 of record CM046879.1, read on the forward strand.
AAAATGAGAAATTTGAAATTTAATAATAAAATAATATTAAAATAATATTATAAATCCAAAAATTATAAAAAAATTCTAAAAACTTGCAAACTAGTTTATTTTAACCTAAATAATCAGAAAATGAAAGTGAAAATACCAAATTACCCTAATGGGCCCCCAAATGGGCTAAAAACTTAAACAGTCAACCTTAATGGGCCCAAAAAGTCAAACTACGCCCAAATGACCTGAAAAATCCCTATTTGACTCAAAATGTAATTCTAAACACAAAAGTCTGAAGTCCCAAAAGCTGGTTTTGAGCTTATCACAACTTTAAAAGTCAACAGCTTATTCTTATTGGGCCAATAAGCCCATTAAGCAATAAGCCAACGCCATAAGCTCTAGTTAAACACACAACCTTCTTTTGAGATGCCTAAGAGATATGTGAAAAGAAATTTTGAAAAAGCACACTCAATAAGCCAGAAATAAGCAAAGAAGAATTTCACTAAAAGACAAAATAGTCGGGTTAGAGTTCTAGGCTGTTTCAGAAGCTGATTCTTTTTGCAAAAGCTCACAAATAGCTTAACTAAGAATAATCAATCATAAAAATCACAAAAAGCCAAGTAGAATAAGATGTAGGAGCAAATAAGTTGGCTGAAAAAGCCAAATAAGCTAGTTTTCTAGCAAAAACTTAACCAAATGACTTGTAACCTTCCATATTTGATATTAAGCTGAGAAAAATGACACCTATTACAAAAGCCAAGTTGTTGCATGTACCAGTAAGTAGTTCTAAAAAATAAGCCAAAATGTGCTTATTTGACCAAAAGTCAAAGTCCTCCAAATTTCACCAAATGCTCAGGAATTGTTTGTAAGCTTGTTATAAGCAACTTTTGTGAAGAACTCAAGGTGGAGTCCTTATGAATCAAGAGGTCAGTTGACCAAATGATGGCAGATTTTGGCAAATAAGGCTTAATAAGACAGTAATAAGGCACACCAAATAGCAAGAAGCACTCACAAGCAACACAATAACATGTTCCAAGCAGTGAAACAACAAGACATACACTAGAATAACAAATGCAAGGCAAAATTGAGGTGGTCAGTTTGCTGATGCAATTGACCACTTCAGCCAACTTTGATAAGCTCTAGCACCCATAATAAGCCACCAAATTCAACAAACAGATACTGCACAGATAGCTTATCACCTTAACTCTTCCCAAACCAGATTTCAGACCTTAGATCCAACAAACAAAGATTTTATTGGATCTGATGTGCTTGACCAATTTCAAACCACTTTTATCAGATTTTTCCAAAACTTGAAATCCTTTTTCCAAACCTTTTGATACTTAACTAGTGACCAAAACCTATTGCATATGACTAGTTTAGACTCCCCAAACCCTAAGAACCAAGGCCACAAGGCCTTATGATCCTAGAATCCCAAACAGCCTTGTTTTAGTCATTTTTCAAACAAACTTTTTATTCAATCACATAACCTACCGATTTTATGGATCAAAAACTTCAACTAGGTGAAAAATAAGAGAATACAACTATAAAACACAAAGCACAAACACCAGAGCAAAAAATCACATGGCAAAATACAAATCAGACATAAACATAAAATTTTTAGAGGAAAATTAACAAGAGGTTATACCTATCCCCCACAATTTCCTAGAGGGATCAGCAATGCTCCTTGGACCTTGTTCAACAGCTAAAACAAGACCAAGGTACTTGAACAAAGGAGATGAGATGTGCCTTGGTTGATGGTTCAAAGCAGAACCTCAAGGGCTTTATGTCTTCAACACAAATAGCAAACAACCTATCCAAAGGTTGATAAACCTTCACTAGCTTGGTGTCAACAAGCTTGCAAGGGCTTATAGCTTTTGGATAAGGGTTAGTACAAGTAAAATAAGCAAAACAGATGACTGATTTCAAGGTTTTTTTAAACTTTGAAATCCTTACCAAACATAAACGTACTTAAACCACAAGATCTAAGCACACTTATAACATCAAATGGAACTCAGAATTACCCTTAAACAACACTAACTTTCAAAAACATAAAAAGGAATTACAATATTCTTAAAATACCAACTTTTATAAATTTTAAAAAGGAATTACAATGTTTAATAACTGGAACTAGGCTCTCTCACATGTTGAGGAGTCCTTATATAGGCCACAAGCGCTGAGATTACAAGTGAAAACCCTAGGCTATGAAGTTCCTGAAATGCCCTTGAAATCTTCTAGACGCATTTGTTGTTTGAGCTGTCCAAATGAATCCTGGCTGTTCATTTTAGCTTTGGGGCTAAGCAATGAGTGTTGGTTGTTGATCTTGCCACGTTAGATAACTTGGAGGTGAAGTTGTTCTCTGATTGGTTGAAAGGGAATTGGGGGTGGGGTCCATGGTGAGTGGGATTGTGATGTTAAGTGTGGGAAGGGTTTGTGTGTGGGTGAATCACACGTGGGTGTGGGTAATTGGGATTTACCCCTTGGTTTAAGTGGAATGGTAACTGGGGGTGAAAGGTTAACAATAACACCTTTGATCCGTTTTTGTAGGAGTGGGATTGTATTTGGCGCATTTTCTCATTTGAATGTTTCAAATGCCCAACTTTGGCCCTTGTGTTTTGAGAAAGATTGTAAAACGTGTTTATTCAGCCATTAAACTCATTTCCTTTGTTATTAAACTTTTGATTTTCACACTTTGGCCACCAAATTTTGCAATAAGGGTTTCAAGTGTTGTTTTTGCCACTTTTGAATATTTGAAGGACTGAACTTGGACATTTTTTATCTTCAAATGTCTTCATTGTATCTTTGACTTCATGAGGGACCATTATTGACAATTTACAACTGATGAGGGACTAAACTTGCCAATTCTTCAAAGTTGAAGGACCTTTTTTTAATTTTAACAAACTTAAGAGACCAAACTTGTAATTATGTATATACAAGGGTTTTAAGTGTCATTTCTTCATAAATTGAGAATCAATCTTATACATCTTCAAGTCTTCAAGGGTTTTTCTTGGATAAATCATGAACTAGGGCCCGGTTCATTGTACGACTTCGTTTCTCGTATCCGTTTTTCCTTGTTTCTTGTGATCTTTTGTCTTTTTCACGATATCCATACCTAAAACACACAAGTAAACAAATACAAGCATATATATGGTATATTAATGACATTTTATGAATTTAAAGCCCGAAAAGAACGATGAGATCATGTATAAATGCCATCTCATCATAATGTATTATCACTACTGATAATCCATTAAAACTAACTTAAATAGATTATCAATATTGATAAAACTAACAAATTAAATATCATAGAATGTATGATACATACTTATAAACTTCTTATGTATCAAATTTAATATATATAAAAAATATATATATGAATGACTAACATAATACATCTATATTTGTGCAGATTTGAACACACAAAGCAACACTAAAGGTAACAAAACACCATCTTTGACATCGAAATCACTAAAATTCAGAAAAAGTTAAAAACTTTATCTTAATCACTATGATACTATCAGCATTAATATTACACTAAAAAAAGGCGGAAAATAGAATTAATAAAAATAAAAATCCGCCCATTGGTAATGCATCCCACCCACTTTCATTCTCATTCTATAAAACACAAACCACTATCATTTCTCTCTCTAGAAACAAAACAAACCCTAACCATCTCTAAAATAAAAAAACAAACCTAATCAAAACCTTCAATCACAAAGGCAATCAAAAGAAATGGATGAATCGGAACAAGACGTATCTAATACCTCAAAAAAACGATGGAAAACGAACAAACACCAAGTCAGGAAGAAAGTATGGTTTTTCTAACTCATGATCTTTTACTTCTGATGATGATTAGAACATTTATTCTAAATTTAATTAATTTAATCTGTTAATTTGATGTTTTAATTGATATATTGATTATAATAACCTACTTTTGAGTTTAAATTGGGTATTTCGAGGTGCTTGTGGTGATTTGTTATGTATTGTTAATTTTAGATTCTAATCATCAATTAATGTCATATTGTATTGATTTTTTTGATAATTTTATAAACTTTTTAATAATATAAAACTTTAAAGAAAGATTTATGTAAAGTTTATTAGGTTTTTTTAAGTTCATATAAATTTAAAAACTATAAGCCCAAAATTTTTTAAATTATTCGATCGCTTATGGGCTAATATAAGATTATTATAATCAATATAAACAAAAAAAGCATACTTAATGTTAGTTTTGGTATATGTATATCAACATTGATAAGAGTCTTCAGAATAAGAAACTTGAAAGGATTTATAAATTATATAACAAAATTTATCAAAAATGTTTCAAAATAAAAATGAACTTTATTATTTTCCTTTTAAAAAAATGTAGATAAAGATATTTTTCTCGATTTAACACTAGTCGAAGATTTGCCAGGTACTGAAATTCAAATAGAAGATGCTTATCGGGTTAGTATCTATGAAAAAAACAATTACAAAATTCATAACTCAGACAAAAACTTACATAAAAATTGTTTTGTCACTGCAGTTCTGAAAACATGCCCGATTCTAAACCTTTCTCCGCAGATTGGTAAAACACTAGGTACATTTAAAGAAATTAAAAAAGTTTTATTCTTTATAAATATATAAATGTGATCAAATATGTGAGAATGCGACATACTTGTTTTGATATTTTAATGTGATTGTGGTAAAATACGTCTCTTATTTAGGAAAACAAAAGAGCGTAAATGAGCGAAAAGTATTAAGTGATGATTTAGCAAAATCAAACACTAATGACCCAATTAAGTTCGTTTACCAAGGAGGTATATGTGTGCGAATAATTCGTAATTGATTTGAGATTAATATTTGAAAGAAGGGGATGAGAAAATAGAATGACGAAGACGTGAAATTAATTACTACGACGACTAAAATCAAAACCGTAAAAAGAGCTAAAATAAAAATTAATTTTAAAAATTCCCAAAAACTCCCAAAAATCAAATTAAATAAACTAAGAGTTTACAAATGATCAAAACTTTTTCAAACCTTTTAATTAATTAAATATTAATTTTTAAATGCTAATTAAAGCCCTAAAAATCCAAATAATTATTAAAAAGCCCAAATAAAGATTTTTCAATTTGTAAACCTCTAAATAACCAATTAAGACTAAAAACTATTTTTATTAATTTTTAAACTAACTAAAACTATTTAAAATAATTAAAAACTATTAAAAACTTAAAATAATTCCAGAAATTAGAAAAATGATGATAAAATTAATCTAAGAGTTGCAAAAATCCTATTTTAATGTATTAAACCTAAGAAAATATAAAACGTGCAAAAATGAGAAATTTGAAATTTAATAATAAAATAATATTAAAATAATATTAACAATCCAAAAATTATAAAAATATTCTAAAAACTTGCAAACTAGTTTATTTTAACCTAAATAATCAGAAAATGAAAGTGAAAATACCAAATTACCCCTAATGGGCCCCCAAATGGGCTAAAAACCGAAACCGTCAACCTTAATGGGCTTAATGGGCCCAAAAAGTCAAACTAGGCCCAAATGACCTGAAAAAGCCCTATATGACTTAAAATTTAATTCTAAACACAAAAGTCTGAAGGACCAAAAGCTGGTTTTGAGCTTATCACAGCTTAAAAATTCATCAACTTATTCTTATTAGCCAATAAGCCCATTAAGCAATAAGCCAATGCCATAAGCTCTGCTTAAACACACAACCTTCTTTTGAGATGCCTAAGAGATCTGTGAAAAGAAATTTTGAAAAAGCACTCTCAATAAGCCAGAAATAAGCAAAGAAGAATTTCACTAAAAGACAAAATAGTCGGGTTAGAGTTCTAGGCTATTTTAGAAGCTGATTCTTTTTGCAAAAGCTCACAAACAGCTTAACTAAGAATAATCAATCATAAAAATCACAAAAGACAAGTAGAATAAGCTGTAAGAGCAAATAAGCTAGATGAAAAAGCCAAATAAGCTAGTTTTCTAGCAAAAGCTTAACCAAATGACTTGTAACCTTCCAGATTTGATATTAAGCTGAGAAAAATGACACCTATTACAAAAGCCAAGTTGATGCATGTACCAGTAAGCAGTTCTCAAAAATAAGCCAAAATATGCTTATTTGACCAAAAGTCAAAGTCCTCTAAATTTCACCAAATGTTCAGGAATTGTTTGTAAGCTTGTTATAAGCAACTTTTGTGAAGAACTCAAGGTGGAGTCCTTATGAATCAAGAGGTCAGTTGACCAAATGATGGCATATTTTGGCAAATAAGGCTTAATAAGCCAGTAATAAGGCACACCAAAAAGCAAGAAGCACTCACAAGCAACACAATAACAAGTTCCAAGCAGTGAAACAACAAGGCATACACTAGAATAACAAATGCAAGACAAAATTGAGGTGGTCACTTTGCTGATGCAATTGACCACTTCAGCCAACTTTGATAAGCTCTAGCACCCACAATAAGCCACCAAATTCAACAAACAGATACTGCACAGATAGCTTATCACCTAAACTCTTCCCAAACCAGATTTCAGACCTTAGATCCAACAAACAAAGATTTTATTGGATCTGATGTGCTTGACCAATTTCTAACCACTTTTATCAAATTTTTCCAAAACTTGAAATCCTTTTTCCAAACCTTTTGATACTTGACCAGTGACCAAAACCTATTGTATATGACTAGTTTAGACTCCCCAAACCCTAAGAACCAAGGGCACAAGGCCACAAGGCATTATGATCCTAGAATCCCAAACAGCCTTGTTTTAGTCCTTTTTCAAACAAACTTTTTATTCAATCACATAACCTACTGATTTTATGGTTCAAAAACTTCAACTAGGTGACAACTAAGAGAATACAACTATAAAACACAAAGTACAAACACTAGAGCAAAAAATCACATGGCAAAAAACAAATCAAACATAAACATAAAAATTTTAAAGAACAAGAGGTTATACCTATCCCCCACAACTTCCTAGAGGGATCAGCAGTGCTCCTTGGACCTTGTTCAACAGCTAGAACAAGACCAAGGTACTTGAACAAAGGAGATGAGATGTTCCTTGGTTGATGGTTCAAAGCAGAACCTCAAGGGCTTTATGTCTTCAACACAAACAGCAAACAACCTATCCAACGGTTGATAAACCTTCACTAGATTGGTGTCAACTAGCTTGCAAGGGCTTATAGCTTTTGGATAAGGGCTAGTACAAGTAAAATAAGCAAAACAGATGACTGATTCAAGGTTTTTCAAACTTTGAAATCCTTACCAAAGCTAAACGTACTTAAACCACAAGGTCTAAGCACACTTATAACATCAAATGGAACTCAGAATTACCCTTAAACAACACCAACTTTCAAAAATATAAAAAGGAATTACAATTTTCTTAAAATACCAACTTTTATAAATTTTAAAAAGGAATTACAATGTTTAAAGAGTAAAACTGGAACAAGGCTCTCTCACATGTTGAGGAGTCCTTATATAGGCCACAAGGGCTGAGATTACAAGTGAAAACCCTAGGCTATGAAGTTCCTGAAATGCCCTTGAAATCTTCTAGACGCATTTGTTGTTTGAGTTGTCCAAATGAATCCTGCCAGTTCATTTTAGCTTTGGGGCTAAGCAATGAGTGTTGGCTGTTGATCTTGCCATGTTGGATAACTTGGAGGTGAAGTTGTTCTCTGATTGGTTGAAAGGGAATTGGGGGTGGGGTCCATGGTGAGTGGGATTGTGATGTTAAGTGTGGGAAGGGTTTGTGTGTGGGTGAATCACACGTGGGTGTTGGTAATTGGGATTTACCCCTTGGTTTAAGTGGAATGGTAATTAGGGGTGAAAGGTGAACAGTAACACCTTTGATCCGTTTTTGTAGGAGTGGGATTGTGTTTGGCGCATTTTCTCATTTGAATGTTTCAAATGCCCAACTTTGTCCCTTGTGTTTTGAGAAAGATTGTAAAACGTGTTTATTTAGCCATTAAACTCATTTCCTTTGTTATTAAACTTCTGATTTTCACACTTTGGCCACCAAATTTTGCAATAAGGGTTTCAAGGGTTGTTTTTGCCACTTTTGAATATTTGAAGGACTGAACTTGGACATTTTTGATCTTCAAAGGTCTTCATTGTATCTTTGACTTCATGAGGGACCAATATTGACAATTTAGAATTGATGAGGGACTAAACTTGCCAATTCTTCAAAGTTGAAGGACCTTTTTGTAATTTTGACAAACTTAAGGGACCAAACTTGTAATTATATATATACAAGGGTTTTTTAAGTGTCATTTCTTCATAAATTGAGTATCAATCTTGTACATCTTCAAGTCTTCAAGGGTTTCTCTTGGATAAATCATGAACTAGGCCCGGTTCATTGTACGGCTTCGTTTCTCGTGTTCGTTTTTCCTTGTTTCTTGTGATCTTTTGTCTTTTTCACGATATCCATACCTAAAACACACAAGTAAACAAATACAAGCATATATATATGGTATATTAATGACATTTTATGCATTTAAAGCCCGAAAAGAACGATGAGATCATGTATAAATGCCATCTCATCATAATGTATTATCCCTATTGATAATCTATTAAAATTAACTTAAATGGATTATCAATATTGATAAAACTAACAAATTAAATATCATAGAATGTATGATACATACTTATAAACTTCTTATGTATCTAATTTAATATATTAAAAAATATATATATATGAATGACTAACATAATACATCTATATTTGTGCAGATTTAAACACACAAAGCAACACTAAAGGTAACAAAACACCATCTTCGACATTGAAATCACTAACATTCAGAAGAAAAAATGATGCTAAAAGACATGGACTAGATTTAGTTGAGCAACAAACAACAACAAAAGTAGTCGCGTTTGCTTCAAAGGAAGTTGCGAAAAGAAAAAGAAAAGCCACTGACAAAGAAGCTGGAAAAAAGCCAACAAGAGTTCCTACAAGAAAAAAACAAGAGGAAAAGCAAGAGAATATTAAAAAAAGGAAAAGAGACAGAAAAGCAAATCAAGCTGAGGAAAGGAAAAAAAGAACAGTAAAAGGAAAAGGAAAAAAGAAAGAAGAATCTGATGAAGAAGAGATGGCACTAATGACAGGAAAAGAAATAATGAAACTAAAAACTGAAGATAATTTCAAGCCATTGAGGGCTAAAACAACTATTCAGCCTCTCTTCAATGCTAATCAAAATCTATCGACACAAAGGAAAAGGGTGATTAGACAAATGGTCTTTGGAAGTTTGTTGGAACTTTGATTCAGCAAAGTACCGACACGGCTCACATATTTTGTACTTAAAAACCTAGACACACAGAACATGGAGCTGCCACTGCCAAATGGTAATAAAATTAAGTTCACACAAAGAAAATCAGAGAAGCATTAGGAATCCCAATGGGAAAAAGAAGACTAGAATCTGAGCATGAAAGAGCAAACAATGATGTGTTCTTAACTCATTCAAAGAACAGTTTGGAGAGAAGCAATATCCAACAACAACAGATATTTCAAAGGTTATTCAGAACACAACCGATACAGACTTCATGTTCAAAATGAATTACCTCATGCTCTTTGCAAACTGCATGATAAAATGTGATAACAGTTCGAGGATAAACTATTATGTGATAAACAACATACAACATGATGACGTCATTAGCGATTTTGACTGGTGCACTTTTATTTGGGAATGCGTTCAAGTAAGCAAGGTCAACTGGAAAGACACGACATCGGAAAACTGGTACTACGGCCCAAATGTTGTGCTAATGGTAATTTTAATCTACCGTTAAGTTTTTATTTATTTATGTCTAATATCATATTATTAATGCGTGACACTTTTTATTTAACATTATAATGTAAACAGCTGGTTTACTTGCATCACACAAACTTTGCTGAGATGAATGTACCACGAAAATGGCCTGGCATCAGAAACTGGACTTTTGATCTTTTAGAAGAAAGAGAAAACTTGGAGATCAAGAATGGACGGTTTGGATTGGTTTCAGTGATAGAAGATGATGAAGAAAATAATGTTGATGAACAGGAAAATGAGAAGCCAAAACTCAAAGAGGACAGTAAAATCAAATATATTTTATCACTATTGATAATCCAATAAAGTTGATTTTAATAGGTTATCAATAGTGATAGTATACTAAAGATGAAAATTAACATAATAATTAATCAACAGTCAAAACTAAAATAGTGGTAATAGTTTATCAATAGTAATTATGACTATTGAATCTTATGTCTAGAATTTTTTTGTTAGTTTTATCACTATTGATAATCTATTAAAGTTAGTTTTAATAGATTATCAATAGTGATAATACATTAAAGTTGACAAAATTAACATTATTTGATCAGTAGTTACTTAAAATACTAATTATCACTATTGATAATCTTATCACTATCGATAATCTGAAAGAATTTTTCTTTGTTAGTTTTATCATTATTGATAATCCATTAAAGTTGATTTTTAATAGATTATCAATAGTGATAATACATTAAAGTTGAAAAATTAACATAATTTTAATTAGGCCATAGTAAAAATACGTATAATAGATTATCAATAGTGATGTAAAATTCCTAACACGCGTTTTTTTTCAACACATCTTATATACGAGACAATAGAAGAAAAGTTTGAAAGAGTTATGAAAGAGAGAAGAGAGATTCAAGATATGATTAATGAAAACTTGTAGATGCAAGAGGTCTTTGAAGGTGATGAAAGATTAAACTTGTTTGTACAAAGATTAAAAAGAGAGTTTGGAAAAGAAATGGAAGTAGATGAACCCAAGGATTATTCATATTACTATGCTGGTTCATAAACTAGTAAAGCTGCACCAACAAATGATATTCATAGTCCTGCTGGGTTAATTGATGATGTCCACGAGGAGAGCAAAAACATCAAAACAGACTTTCATGAAGCTGAGAAAATATATTACGAAGCACTTGAAAAAAAGAAGCAAGAATAAGCTGCGAAAGACGAGGATGAAAGAAAAAGGAAAGTGTTGGGTCCACTAGATGTGGATCTTGCAGCCTGTTAGGAATGGTGAACGACTTCTGTAATCACAAGTCTATTCACAGAGAGACTCTAGATAAATCACACAGTATAAGTGCGGAATACAAATACTATGAACAAGAAGAACAGAATAACTATAACGACTTGATCCTTTACTAAGGATTTCTAATATTAATATAAACTAGAATAATGTTTGATGAAGGTGTGTAGAACCCTTCTGCCTAAGGTTCCTTTATACTACAAGGAAACCCTAATACATCATTAAACCAAAACATGTAAAACTGATATGCATATCCTTTCCTAACATATCTCATGCATATCCTAACAGAATACTCTAAATAATAAAGTTTGACTTTCTATAAGACCAGGAGCACGTGTTGCTCTTACTACTACTAGGACCAGGAAGAACTACATACCTCCTAGTCTACCTATTACAAATAACTATTACAAAGGTCCTAACAATCCTCCCCTAAACTTGAATTTGACCTGTTGAGTTCAAGTTTCCTGGCAAATCGTGCAAAACAGCATGAGGATTGTAACAGCAAATGAAACAACAACATCATAATCATCAGCATAAAGAACATAAAGACTGCTACAACAAGTAACACCTAGAAGCTTCTTGAAAGCTTGAAACAAATCTGCATCCTGTTGAATCTTCAGAGCAACATGAGCAGATGTTATGAGCCTTTACCAAGTAGCTGCTCGCTCTTGGGCTAGCCAATCTTTTTGGTGGAATAAGCATCACCCTGGGAGACCAGAACCCAGCCCAACTCTTAGAACGTGAATCAATGGTGAGTGGGGGTACCCTGATGATTTTAGGCAAACCATCACAGCCGTCAACGGATTTGATATGTCTTTACCAGAAGCCGTACCCTTCTGGACTCGCCAACTCTTAGCAATGAAGCATCGGTGAGCTGAAAACCCTATAGCTTTGAGCAAGCTATTATAGCTATCAACGGATTTGATAAGATATTTACCAAGAGCCGTACCCCCTTGGATTAGCCACTTTTCAGTCTAGGACCATGGCAAGTGAAAACCATCCAACTTCGGGTAACCTGGCAACCATCAACGGATTTGACTATCACACCAGAGCCGTACCCTCATGGTGAATCAACTCTTTCTTGTCTGTGAGACATGGTGAGTTGAGCACCATTTGTTGTGTGGACCAGGTCCAACACCAGAAGTAACTCCAAACCAGCACAAGTGTGAAACAGTCAAATGAAAACCAATTTTATGATGGAAAAGTATAAGCAGATATTATATTATGTACAAGTGAGAAATTCCATCAAATGTTAAAAGTATAAGCATATATTATATAAAAAGTATTTTTTTATTATGTTTTTTTTAACTATAATGTAAGTCACCTATCACAATACAGATTGGTGAAAAGAATGTCAGTATAATCACAAAAACAGAAAAACATACCCATCACATACCAGACGCAACAACTTTGGCAGCTTGCACCCGGGCTTATATTCCTTCCATCAAAGTAGTAGCCATGGTAGACTCGTTCCCGGAAGGGGCATTGGATATCTGCAGATGACATTCCAGCATGGCCTCCATAGTAGCAATCGTCAAAGGATATTCCATATCCGTAAGCATGAACACTATGGCACCAGACTCTAACTCCAATATATGAACCCCACAACCAGCATAGAGCTTCCACCTCTTGATCACCCAGTAAGGCTGATCTCTCCAGACACCAGAATGAGGAGCATCAGGAGGAGAATCAAGCATCATCTTCAAGTCACCCCAGATTGTCAAACCAGTCCAGTTGGCCACCGCACTCGGAGAGGCAGGAATACCAGCATCCACAAACCCATACAACGACATAAGATCCCAACGATCCGCCCATGTCAAAACCTTTGCAAGCCCGAGACATAACGAACATAACCATCACTGGTTGAAATCCTATGTGTGAATGTACCAGCAGCAATTGGGGATGGCTTAACTGACCACACAACAATATAACCCTTACCCATTGGCAATTCTGTCTCACTGTCGGAAGCCGCATCAATAAGATTTTCAGGATCACGCTTCTCAAAAGGATCAGACCTTCCACGTCTAGCCTTCTTCTATCTAATGGAACGACGAGGTGCAGGAACACCAGAAGAAGATTCAACCTTTACCTTCCCAGCAGCAGTAGTATCAGCATGAGTAGATTCAAAACCCTGACCAACCAAAGGATCAAAGTCTGCTACACCAGCAGATGAGGTAATGGTGCGATTCAGTCACTGGAGGTGATGATTGCTCCATAGCAGGAGTAGCAGGGGTGGTAGTAGTAGCATTGGTGGTGGTGGTAGGAACCGGAGATGAAGTGGGATGAAAAACCGAAGGTGTGGTTGCAGGACCAGCAGTAGAAGTGGCAGCAACAGATGGAATACGAGTAGAAACAGGAGGAACACCAGATGGTGAACCATGAGCAACATCAGGTTGAGAAGTGGGAACCACTTTTGGAGGAGGGCGATAGATGAAGCGTTCAGGAACCGGTGTGTTTTGACGCTTGATCATCCTCTGGTACAGATCCTTAAGCTCGTCAAAATACAATCCCCTAACCCATTCCCAATTCCATCCAACATTAAAGTAAGCAGGCAACTGATATTTGACATACTGCTGCATTAACTTCCTCTCCTCGGTTTTGGACAAAGGTCTGTTACGACGCTTTTCACGGAGCTGAGCAGCAAGAGACATTTGTTGTTGACGCATTAAGGCCATTGCCCGTGGGATACAATTATTTTGATTCACATCAGCGCCCAAAAGATCAGTAAACTGCGAGTAATCAGATGTAAGAATAGTAAGCACCCGCATCCAATCATTATCATCCCAATGCATGGCATCATGCCTCAACTGTTCACGTCTCTGCTGTTGAAGGGCTTCTTCCTCAGCCCTAGTTGTTTGATCAATCTCTTCCTGCAATCACTGTGCAGCCTCCTCCCTCAACCGTTCCTCCTCAAGTTGTCTGCGAGTACGCTTCCTTGGAGGTGAGGGTGCATCAGTCATAGGGGCTTTCCCCTTAGGATCATGAGACGGCCCAACAGATGGACCAGCAGAAGTACCAGCAATATCCCCCATTGGGCTAGGACTAGCAGCATCAGTAGAAATGTTAGATGGACTAGGAGGAACAGGCAAATCATCATACATCTTATCAGCAAAAGCAGCCTTCGCCAACAAAGTTAACCCATCCTCCTTAAGATCCTCATCGGAATCAGAAAGAACAACTTTCTTCTTTTGTCGCCTCTGTTGCGATTCTGAAGCTTTGAACTTGTTCTCCAATGGAAGGACAAAGTCTCGGGTAAGCTTGCGATGCTGATTCAAATCATTCTCCAAAGAAACAATCCTTGCGTAATACCTGTGCATGAGAGATAGCAAAGAAGTTAGTTAAATAGGTTCCTCCGCTTCCCCACCAAGAGGACTTGGATTGGGAAAAGCATCATTGGGACTAGAAGCAACAAAGTTGTCATCATCATGAGCACGAGAGCTAGTTGGCTTCTCAGCAGAATGTGGTTCTGGACTAGAAGGGGGAGTATCAACAAATGGGGACTTATGTGGCAGAGAAGAGGGGGTAGCCTTGGAAGTGGATGGCATTTCAACCACCACTTCTTTAGCTGGCTCCTCCACCTCCACATGAGGCTCACCACTAGCAGGATGCTCCTCCTCCATAGGATCATCCCCTAATGGAAGTTCCTCCTCGGCTTCATCAGCCGGAGGAATAACATTAGGAGGACCTTGGGCAAGGCCCAACATAACATCAGTAAGAGGCCTCCAAGCTCCCTTAAAACCAAGTTCCATATTTAAATATACTTTAGAACTAAGCTTGGGGGTATCATACTCCTCCTTATCTCTAGGTATGCACATAAGAACCTGCTACAAGAACCTAGGGTACATTAAAAACTTCTTCCTAGAGCCAGTACTACTAAGATTGCAAACCATCCCATCAAACAAGTAGCGAGAAAAATTAAACACACGACCCTATGCTATGCAAATCAAACCAGTAGCCAAAGGAATGGGAAATGCATCCCAACTCCCAGACTTTGGGCTTAAGCAATGAATCAAAAAGTGCACTAGAAGCTTCTATTGGGGGGAAAACCTATTTTTCTGGAAGTTAAACTTCCTCCATGATTATAACCAAGATCAGCCATCCCATCCAATACCTCAAAATTGGGGATGGAGACAACACCACCTTCATCTTGAAGATGAAGAGCAGACCTAATAGAAGCTTCAGACACCACATATGAACGTCCATCTATGGTAGCTTGGAGTTCAAGTGGGCGTCCCAAAACATCCACAAGGTGGGCAGTGGCCCAAAACTGGCGAATAACACTATCATAGACAGTCGAGCAAACCGTAAAAGCATACCTGAGGTTGGAAGCCTCAATGAACTCGATGATGTCTGTGAAATCGTCTCGTTTAGGACCATCTCCAAGATATGCCACCTTATTATGATCGGGTTTGTGTAGCAGAGCAGCCATGGATGATGATTAGAAGTGATGGAAGATGATTGATTGGGGATTGAAAGAGTAGGAGCGTATGTGTGTGTTATGGTTGGGATGAATGAGTCAAGTGTGGGATTTGACCATAAGTAATGGTCTTGTAACTGTTCATTGACCCCTAATAATGTGGGTTGCCCTTTCAAATTAAGCAATTAATGCAAAAGTAACCACTTGCCCCTTTTACCTTTATCTACAAATCCTAGTTACCAAAGCTAAATAATAGGATATATACCAGAAGTAACTTGCGTTGACTAAAAGTCAAAACGCGTAAGGGTCAACACTACAAGCACGATGTGGTCAAAGAAAGTCAACGAAGTAAACAGTGACTCAAACCAAGACTAGAAGCCAACCATCAATGACATTGAAGGATTTGTACCCACTAGAAGCTGAAAACTACCATCAGAAGTGACCAAAATCCTCCACTAGAAGTAGCACACACCGCAAATACCCATGAAATCTGTTGTTAGAAACTACCAATATGTTAGCCTGTGCAAGTAAATATGTACACTAAGCCTCCCCTTAGGCTTAGCCTCCCCTAAATCCTAGGTCTCAAAGATTCACCATTCCAATGTGAACCACCAAGTGGTTGAACCGAGGACCATCAAAGGCTTTAGTCAATAAATCAGCAACATTATCATCTGTATGAACCTTAAGAACCTGTATCAACTTCTTCTCATTGGCATCCCTTATAAAGTGGTACCGAATTTCAATATGTTTTGTACGTTGATGAAAAACAAGATTCTTCACAATGCAGATAGTGCTTTGATTGGCAATGAAAATTTTGGTGTTCATAAAGTTGAACCCATAATCCAACATCTGATTTTGTATCCACAAGACTTGTCCACAACAACTAGCAGCAGCTACGTATTCAGCTTCTGTTGAAGAGGTAGCAACTATCGTCTGTTTCTTAGATTGCCATGAGATAAGTCTGTGACCCAAAAACTGACAACCACCAGTAGTAGACTTTCTGTCATTATTAGCACCTGCATAGTCACTATCACTATAGGCTTCAAGAACAAAAGGTGATTCCCTAAGATACCACAAGCCTAGCTTGGGTTGAGCCTTGATGTACTTGAAAATTTTCTTGACTGCATTCAAGTTAGAAACGGTTAGAGCCACCTGTTGTCTAGAGCAAGCACTTAATGCAAACATAATATCCGGACGTGATGCAGTCAAATACATGAGTGAGCCAATCATTGACTTGTATATGTGAACATTAACCGGAGGATATGGCTCATTCTTGAGTTTGACTTTAGTTACTTTATACGGTGTTACCGCAGGTCTAAGAGGGTCCATATCAAACTTCTGAAGGATCTCATGAACATATTTATCTTGACTTATGAAGATTCCATCCGACTGTTGCTTGACTTGAAGACAAAGGAAAAATGTAAGTTCTCCCATAGCACTCATCTGGAATTCGCCCTTCATCAGTTGTTCAAATTCATCACACCACTCCTTCTTAGTAGAACCAAGATAATATCGTCCACATATACTTAGACTAGGATGATGTCCTTGGTATTCCTCTTAAGAAAGAGTGTTTTGTCAATCGTGCCTCTTCTATAGCCATGTTTCAACATGAAAGTGGAAAGACGCTCATACCAAGCTCTAGGAGCCTGATGAAGTCCATATAGAGCTTTGACCACCTTGTAAACTTTCTTGGGATGAAGTGGATCCACAAAGCCCTTAGGTTGAGTGACATAAACTTCCTCATCAATCTTGCCATAGAGAAATGCACTCTTGACATCCATCTGAAAAACGGTAAAGCCTACATAGGAAGCAAAGGCCAAAAAACAGACGAATGGCCTCAATTCTAGAAACAGGAGAAAAAACTTCAATATAGTCAATGCCTTCAAGTTGTGTGTGACCTTGTGCAACCAACCTAGCCTTATTTCTCACCACAATACCCCTTGCATCTTTCTTGTTTTTGAGAATCCATTTGGTACCAATTGCTGTCTTTCCATCTAGCAAGTCAAGTAGGATCCAAACATTCTGAAACAAGAACTGCTGCATCTCCTCCTACATAGCCTCCACCCAACTTTGATCCTAAAGAGCATGAGAGACTGATATAGGTTCCACCTGTGAAAGAAAACAAGCAAACAAACAGTGTTGAAGTCCGTATGATTATTACGCTTTTGGTCCTCAATATAGCTCACAAGAGCATGATGATCAGACGTTGCTTTCTTATGCATTCTACGAGTCTTGACAGTAGAACCAAGATCTCCAATGATTTAAGTAGTAGGATGGTCTTTATGCGCCTGCAGTACTTGATTAGAAGCTACATCCACCTCTGGTGCCAAGTTATTAAGATCCCCAACAATGTCATCATCATATGAAGCAGAGTCGAAAATTCCGTCTACTGGTTGCTTATGAATATCATCCATCTTAGTAGAAGACTTCTTTTGATAGTTTCCCAGGTCAGAAGGACCAGAAAATCTAGTAGAAGAAGTGGGATCACTAACCGGACTGCCAATAGGTGTTAAACTTGCACTAGGAGTAACATTAGGAGTACTAGGAGTAGCTTTGTCAGCAGGGGTACTCAGAGGAAACTCAAAACCTCCTTGAGCAGCTGCTGTAGTAACATCTTGTTGTTGCTTGAGCAATGTGTCAAGAGCTCCTTGTGATTCCAAAATGTCTGATGGAGTAGCATCACTAGGAGTAGCATTGACATTAGGAGAGACTGTGGTGGAATAGGATGGAACAACAAAAATATCATCCTTCTCATCTGAGTCCGAAAAACTAGAATGAGTACCTGCACTAGAAGTTGCAAACACATGTGGACCTACATCATGGTTAGTTTTGAAACAAAAATATCGCAATGAATCACTAAGATAATCAAGATCAAAATACCATTCAAGACCCTTGCCTTGTATGTTTGACTTCTCCTCAAAATACCCGAGATTAGTAGTTTCAATTACTCGCTCGGCTTGGAGATTGTAGACACAATAAGCCCGAGAGTGAGCTGAATATCCCACTATGTATCCTTCATCTGCCTTGCCATCAAATTTCCCCAAGTAGTCACTAGTATTCAGAATGGTGACAGGACACCCAAATGGCTTCAAATGAGCAATGCTAGGTACTTTAACTGTGAGAAGATCATAGGGAGTCTTCTTGTGAGGATTGGTAATAGGAACCCTATTCAAGACGTAACTTGCAGTATTGATAGCTTCTGTCTAGAACATGGTTGGAAGCTTGGAATCGGCAAGCATTGTTCTCGCAGCTTCTATTAGAGTCCTGTTCTTTCTTTCTGCCACACCATTCTGTTGAGGAGTTCTTGCTGCACTATAATCTCTTTTGATACCTTTAGAATTACAAAGTGCTATGAGGTCTGCATTTTTGAATTCTGTTCCATTATCACATCGGATACCTTTAACCTTCTTGGACAGCTGATTCTCAATTAGTGTAATAAAGTCCTTGAGAATTGAGTAGGTCTCACTCTTGGCAGCCATGAAGAAAACGCACGTGAACTTGCTATACCCATCAGTTACCACAAGACAGTATTGTTTATGGTTAATGCTCCTAATGGAGGTAGGACCAAATAAATCCATGTATAGTAGCTGTAATGGTTCAGTTATAAGGCTGAGAGTAGTGATGGCCTTGAAGGATGCTTTATGTTGTTTGCCTTTGTTGCATGCAAGGCAATTGATGTCATTTCTGAAAGTTTTGGGAGGTAAACTAGAGACCAAGTTCATATTGGCTAATTTGTGAATGGTCTTGAAGTTAACATGTCCCATCCTTCTGTACCATTTAGTGGCTTCATCTTCTAAGGCTTTAGCAACCAAACAAGCTAGTTGACCAGTAGGATTAACTTCATTCAGCTTGATACTATAAAGATTGTGTCTTCTAGGGATTCTGAGTAGAACTTGTGAGTTATCCGGGAGTTTAAAGTCCTTGGATAACACCAGTGCATCAGTATCCGTAAAGAGGACAAACTGCTTCTTGTCACAAATCTAAGAGACAGAGATCAAGTTGAAGTGTTGAAGTGCTTCCACATAGTAGACCTGCTCAAAATTAAGGTTAGGTGTCTGAATTGTTCCTTTGCCAGTGATCCTTCTTTCACCACCACCAAAGTAAACCTTTCCGCCTTGAAACGGTACAAAGTTAGATAGAAGACCTTTATTCCCTGTCATGCTCCTAGAGCATCCAATATCAACTATTCCTAAAGTAGGATCTTGGTATGGAGTAACCTACAACAACAAGTAAAGATATATGCAAAAGTTAGTGTCTTAAGGGGACCAAACCTTTTCAGGTTTGAGCCTGCCTTGTGGATCTTTAGTAGATAGCCAAGAAGATTGATGAGATCCACTGTTGTTCTTAGGTTGCCTATTCATCATATGGGTGTTATTGTTTGACCAAGAACAACCTGCTGAGGGCTTAACAGCATTACCCAAATTTCCCAACCCAAAATACATTTGGTCTGAATTAAATGCATAATTCTGATTAAAGTTCTGAAAATAGTTGCTGGTTGGTCTATTTGGGAATAATCCAGTGTTTCTCCAATGATCAGAAGCTAAAGGAGAGGTCCTTCTAGAAGAAGAAAAAGATTGGGCACATGGGTTTAGTCTTCTAGAAGAATATGGAGCAACTCCTGGTGGACCAGGAGCAGGAAATGCTTGATAAACAGAAGGATGTTGGTCATAAAAATCACAATCTTTAATCAAATGAAATTTACTTCCACAAACAAAACATGTTTTAAACGACCTTTTATTCAAATGACATTGTTTCATATTGCTAACTTTATTACACACAACTCTAGGAGAAACATTATTCCTAGGACTCAATAAACCAGAACTAGTCACAGTTGAAGTAGAAGCAACTCTCTCTTCACTCTTCCTAGCACTAGTAACAGCATGGTCATTTGTCTTGGAGCTTGTAGGTCTCGACTCTTCACTTGAACCACATGATGCAGAGTCACTGGCTTTTCACTGAAAGTACAAGAAACAAAGTCATTAGTATTAGTAGAACTTTTTGGGGACTCATGCATCTGTGATCCATCCAAGTCATCATGCCTAGAAATGGGCATAAAAGTTCCTGTAAGAGGTGGAGGGACAACATGCATTGCTGCAGCTGGTTGAAACCTATTGTAGCTAGGTTTTCCCTCTTCCTCCTTGTCAGGATCAAAGAAACTTGAAAAAGATAAATAAAACACATCTTTTGAATCAATATATTTATCAAATCCTAACCCTATTTTAGTCCTACCAGACATGCTACTATCAATTAACTTTGAAAGATTCTTAGGTGCATTTTGCCATTTTTCAAATCTTAACAGTGTAGCATCCAATTTTTCCTTCATGTCCTGCTTATCCTTGATACTGTCATCTTTTACCTTTTCAGTGTATTTAAGCATATTTGTTGTGTTTTTTAAATCAATGTTCAGAATTCTAATTTTATCTTCATATTCACGTTGTGTGTCTTGAAGCCACCACTTTTGTTGTTTCAATGTTTTTAAAGAATTCTTATATGCTTGAACCTCTAAAAAATACTTATCATTTTGTTCATTTAATTCATTATATTGAGACAACAATTCTAAATATTTATCATGACAACCAAGAGGACAATGTTGTACCTGAGGTGAGATGCCCATAAGAGCAATCTTCTACTTCCTCGGCATCAGACAGATTCCCCGCAATCATTACAAACACATCAGTAGAAGGTTCAGCTGTTTCCAGGGTAGCATTCTGATGATCACTCCAATTGACCATAGAGTCAACGGACACCAAAGCTTTCTTGTCATCCTTCACCTCCTGAATCTTGAAGGCTGAGTACCTGTTCTTCTCCTTGTCATTCTTGTTAGGGCATTCCCTAGCAAAGTGACATTGCTGCTGGCAGTTATAGCATCTAACCTTCCTTCTATCAAACCTCATTGGCTCTCATGGGTTGTAGTTAAACTTTCGACCGGATTTCTTCTCAAACTTATGAACCCGAAGAGTGAGCATGGCCATCTGCCATTTGAGATCCATTTCATCCAGGTCAAGTTTATCAACATCAGCTACAAAAGAGTGAAGAACAGCTTCTACCATGCTACCAGACTTGGCTTTTTGTTCAGGAGTAGAAGTATGCTGAGTATGCTGAGAAGACACAGTATAGCTTGGGCTAATAGCATAAGACATGGGACTAGATCCCATGGAACTTACAAAGGCAGAGTTAGCAGGAGTTGGAAAAGAATCACTTGAGTATCCTCTCACATGAGGCTCAAAGGTTTTGAGCTTATGAAACAGATCATCAAAATTAAGATAGTCAAGCCCACCTTTTGCTTTAAGAGAGATTACCACCTGATTCCATGAGTAGGGTAAGGCTTTAAGAAACCTTGCATTGATGTCTCCATTGTCAGGTTTAGACCTAAGTTGATTCAACTGGCTCAGTATCTTTTGGAACCTGTCATACCCTTGATGAATACCTTCAGTTTCTGAGATCTTGAAGTCTGTGAATTCATCTCTAAGCATGGATCTACGCATTTTCTTTAACTCCTCATTCCCACCAAACCTTGCTTTTATCCCGTTCTATATCTCTCTAGCATCATCCAGGTGATAAAAGTCACCCATGTGATCATCCGGAAGAGACTGAAGCAAAATAGTTTTTGCTTTGATCTCCTTCTGAACAGCTGTGATTTCTTCATGAGTTTTAGGGTCAAGAAGAATAATATTACCATTCTTGTCTCTTCCAGTAAACCTCTTGCTGTTTCCATTCAGAATAATCTTCCAAAGATCTTGATCAGTGTTGGTGATCCAGCATTCCATCTTCATTGCCCAGCTATCATACTCATCCTTTTTCAGAAGAGGAAACTTACCATTTGTGTTGGAAACCGTAGCAATGATCTGCTGAGGTTGCTGTGTTTTAGGGTGCTGTCTTCTCCTGTTTGAGTAGAACTCGAAGCAGACATGATTAAACAAAGATGTTAGTAATAGGAAAAATTGATTCTTCTTCTACAGAGACTCTCCCAGGCTCTGGTACCACTTGTTGGGTCCACTATATGTGGATCTTGCAGCCTGTTAGGAACGGTGAACGACTTCTGTAATCACAACTCTATTCACAGAGAGACTCTAGATAAATCACACAGTATAAGTGCGGAATACAAATACTACGAACAAGAAGAACAGAATAACTATAACGACTTGATCCTTTACTAAGGATTTCTAATATTAATATAAACTAGAATAATGTTTGATGAAGGTGTGTAGAACCCTTCTTCCTAAGGTTCCTTTTATACTACAAGGAAACCCTAATACATTATTAAACCAAAACGTGTAAAACTGATATGCATATTGATGAGACTGCTTTTATACATAGTCTCATCTTCCAAATAGGGCTTAAAATGCATTAAATATCATCAAAATACCCATATATATGCTTGTGTTTGTTACTTGTGTATTTTATGTACGGATATTGAGAAAATGACAAAAGATCACAAGAATCATGCAAAAACGAACACGGGAAACAAAGCCGCACAATGAACCAAGCCCTAATGACGACTTTCCCAAGATCAACCCTTGAAGATTTGAAGAATTATGAAGAAGGGTCCTCCAATATAGAATAATTGACACTTTATACACTTGTATCCTCATAATTACAAGTTTGGTCCCTAAAGTTGGTCAAAATTACAAAAAGGGCCTTCCACTTTGAAGATTTGGCAAGTTTAGCCCCGCAACAAAGCTAAATTGTCAACCAATATCATCTACAAAGTCAAATACATCATGAAGTCCTTCAAAGTACAAGAAATGACAAGTTTGGTCCTTTAAAAATCTCAAAATTACAAAAAGGACCCTCAACTTTCAACATTTGGCAAAAATGGTCCCTCAATCATCAAGACTTGGCAATTTCAGTCCTCTAGAATGTCAATTATACAAGTCTAGACCATTATCATTGAAGAAAATAACAAACCAATCCTTCAAGAATGCAAAAATGGCAAGAAATACCCCTGAATTTACTTTATGAAACTTTTTGGGGCAAAAGTGTGAAGTTTGAAACTTCAATAACAAAGGAAACGAATTTTGGGCTGGTTATTTACAAAGTGAAAAGAAGAAAGGAGTTAAGGGACTTATTCTGGCAGACAGCCATTCTTACCTAGACCAGTGAGTGGGTGACACCTGTCCCACTCACACTCTCCACCAATCACAAGCCCCCCTTCCTCCACCTCACAATCCCACTCATCCGGTTTAAGATTTAATTAATCTTGGCGCCTAAACATGTTTTTAAACTTAATCCACCCCCAAAATAGATTAAAAACCTGTTCTTAGTGTTCTTCACACAATTTGGGTTTTTCTTCATCATTAACAATTAAGTGATAAAACCCTCCAGAATGTTGATTAAGCTTCCCCTAATCACATCCCAACCTTAATATTACTTGCCACATCACTCACTTGTCCCACACATGCCTCCCCTGCTATAAAGTGAGGAAGAAGACAAACAGTAGGGCCATAATCCAACGTCCCACATTTATGCTTACTTTCTAAGCATCATATGAGCCATTTGATCACATCTTCATGCCAGCTATCACCACAAACAGCCAAGAACTCTTCACAAGATTCCAAGATTTTCAAAAAGCTACAAGGGCAAAATTGGGACTTCAGTAGTTAGGGTTTACACGTTTTTTAGCTTAGTAGAACTTGTAAGGCTCTATATAAAGCCATTTAGGCCATCACATTTCAGTTTGCTTTTGATTTTTCCTTGTTCAAGTTTCTGTAAATCCCATTTCAAGTTTAATGAAATTGTGTTTGAAACATTGAAGAGAAGTCATTGGCCAATCTTTGTTACTGCTTTCTATTGTTATATGCTTGTTAGTTTTAGAAGTTAAAACCTGTTTTCACTTGGAGGTTGCAAAAGTTTGCAATTTTCCTCATTCTTGAAATTTTGCTAAGTCTTGTTCCAATCTTGGAATTCTTGGGCTATAGGGCTGATCATAGCATCCTAACTGAGTTAGTTAAGGTGTGGTGAGGCTTATAACTTGGGGATAATCAAGTGTGGGGTAACAAGTTTGCATCAATCAAGATTTTCTAAGTTTCTGATTTTTATGTTCTTGTGCTTTAACCTTGTTCAATCTTAGCAGGCTTATTGTGGAAGCTTGTGCTTGTTCTTGCTAGCACATAAGCTTAAAATTCGTGGGTGTGGATGTTCCTCCATGAGGTTTGCATACTTAATCCTAAAATCTGCTTAAAACTTGATTTTTGGTGATATTTGTGTGAAACTTGTGTTCTTGTGAATTTTGTGGCTTAAATCTGCTTGAATCTGTTTATCTTACTTGTTTTAGTGTTAATTGATGCTTGGTTGGCCTGAAATCTCACTTTGCCTTTGAAAAATTTGATTTGGAAAAGATAAAGGGGTGTTTGGGTCTATCTGTTTTTGCTTGTAACTTGTTATTGTGTTAAGGGAAGTTGTTGTTTATGCTTTGTATCTGAGAAATACCTTGTTGAGAGTATTTTGCTGCAAGTTTTTGGGTTTGAACACTTGAATCAAACAATCTGCTATAAAAACCTTGTTACTGCCTGTTTTGACCTAGGATTTTGGGAACACTTAGTGTGTATGCATGCTTAGGGATAAAAGTGGTTTAAACAAAGTTAATATAACCTGTTTGAAAGATTTGAGGTGTTGAATCTGGCTTAAGTGTCAAATACATCAGCAAAGTAGAAAAACTGCATGTGTTAGTGTTCATCAGTAACTTTCATTGCTTGAATCTTGCTTAATTCTTTGAACCATTGCATGAAACCTGTTTAGACTTGCTTATTGGAGTTTATAATAGCTTGTGTATGCATTTGGTTGAATTTGGCTGGTTGATTATTGCTAAAACTGCTTATTTGTGCTCAACTGCTTATTGTTCATGTCTGTGCAATGTCTCATGATTAATTGATTAAACTGTATCAATTGGGTGTTAGTGATTGTGTTATTTTGATTGTGATTGACTCCTTTTGATCCAAAGATCATTTGGGTGCCTTTGTGTAATCTGAATCTCCAAAAAAGTCACTAAAGACAAAAAGTCAAAATAGTCAAGCAGTGGAAAAAGTTTCCACTGCTCAACATCCAAAACTAGCCCCTGCTAGTGCAAATTTGTCATCAGCTTATCAAGCTATTCTAGCTTATTTTGACTTGCAACAACTTATTTTTTGTAATAGGTCTTCATTATTTGACCCATTTAAGTAGACTGGAGCTTATTGGACTTTGACTTTGACTTTTTACTAGAAAACCAACTACTTTGACTTTTTACATAAGTGCTTATTTGATTTTACAGCTTATTGAGTGTGCTTATCTGAAAACTCTTTGTTGATTTTGCTTAATTAAGTCATTTAAAAGCTTTTGGAACTTGAATCAGCACTTGGGGTGGCCTAGAACTCAAAAACGACTATTTTGTCGTTTTTTGTAGATTGCTTATTGCATTTTCAGGCTTATTCCTTGGGCTTATTTCAAATTTCTTTTTTCAGAAGTCTTTGTTAGGTCAAAAGAAGCTTGTGTGTCAAATTTTAGCTTATGGCATTAGCTTATAGCTTAATGGGCCAAAAAGCCCATTAAGAATAAGCTGCTTGTTATAAGCTAGCTTATTTCACATTTTCAGCTTTTGGGCCTTTGGAAAAAGTTGTTTAAAATCTAATTTTGAGTCAACCTGTGCTTTTTGGGCTTATTTTGAACACTTTTTCTTATTGGGCCTTAATTTAGCCCAATAAGGGTCTGTTTTGGGTTTAGCCCATTTTCTAGGCCCAATAGGGGTATTTAGGTAATTTCACTTTCATTTCTGAGTTATTTAGGGTAACTTAAGCTAGTTTTCAAGTTTTTAGAATTTTTTATAATTTTTGGATTTTTAATATTATTTTAATATTATTTTATTATTAAAAATTAAAAGTCTGGTTTTCTAAGTTTTATATTTTTCCTACGTTCTAAACACTTAATTAGGATTTTTGCAACTTTCCAAATATTTTTTAGGTCTTTTAATTATTTTCTAGAATTAATTTAAGTTTTAATTGATTTTAGTAGTTTTTAATTGTTTAAAAATAGTTTTTAGTGGTTTTAAAATTTTGAAAAATACTTTTTAGCTTTATTAGAGTATTTTTGAGGTTTACAAACTTTAAAATCTTGTTTAGGGCTTTTTAATAATTAATTTTGATTTTTAGGGCTTTAATTAGCATTAAAAAGTCATTATCTAATTAATTAAACGGTTTTAGCAAGTTTGGATCTTTTGTAAACTCTTAGGATATTATTTGGGATTTTTTAGTAATTTTTAGAAATTTTTAGGTTAAAATTTTAATTTTAGCACTTTTTACGGTTTTACGTGTACACCTTTTTAGATTTAGTTTAATCCGTCTTTGTAACCGTCATCCTTTTCTAATCCCCTTTCTATTTTTCTTTCTCAAAAAAATATAATCACAAATCTAATCCATATCATTACACACATAACACACTAGCCTCCTTGAGAACGAACTCATTGTAGGGTCATTTACACACGGTTTTCCTAAATCGTCGTGCTTACTTGCCCTAATTACCTTCCTTTTCCTAAAGGGGTAATTTTACAACTATCACATATCCTTTCCTAACATATCTCATGCATATCCTAACAGAATACTCTAAATAATAAAGTTTGACTTTCTATAAGACCAGGAGCACGTGTTGCTCCTACTACTACTAGGACCAGAGGAACTACATACCTCCTAGTCTACCTATTACAAGTAACTATTCCAAAGGTCCTAACAGAAAGCTGATGCTGAAGATAAGAAGAAAAAGCAAGAAGATGCAAAGAAAATCAAAGCTCAAAGAGGTCAGTAAAATCAAATAATTTAACATGTTCATGTTATTGACAAATCACTAGTGATTAACCACTAGTCATAAAATAAACTAGTGTTAAATAACTAGTGTTAAATCACTATTGATCAATGATAAATGATAAATGACTACTAATGTATAATGATACTTTTACCAAACTATGGCTAGCAAAAACAACAAAATATAATGATGCTTTAAAAAATACTAGTGATATGTAACTAGAAATGTACAAATGCTGAAGTTGAAAAAAATCCTTTTTAGAAGCAGATGTAAAGAAGAAGCAGCGAGAAGCTGCGAAAGAGGAAGCTGAAAGAAAAAGGAATGCTGATGCTGAAAATAAGAAGAAAGAGTAACAAGATGCAAAGAAAAAACAGGCGGAAGAGGAAGTTACAAATACAGAAAAGGATGCAACTGTAAAAGAAGATGCTCAAAAACCAGCAAAAAAAGTTACAGGAAAGCAAACACCAAAAAAGAAAAGTTCAGAAAAACCAAAAGCAGATAAAGATGGAGAAAAAACATCTGCTCAAACAGAAACCACCAAAGAAGGAGCTGCAACAATAGAGCCCACAAAGGAAGCAACACCAGAAAAGAAGGAACATGTAGAGGAGAAACATGAAGCTGCAACAGAAACGAAGGAACATGCAGAGGACAACCATGAAGCTTCTGTTGTAGAAAAACCAAAAGCACAAACAGAAGAAAACAAAGAGAAATCTAAAGAAAAAAACAAAGAAGAAGCTGCAACAAAAAAAAGAGACAAAGGAAGCACCAACAGAAACAACACCAAAGAAAAATACAAGGCAACAAGCAAAACAGGATGCAGAAAAACAAAAGGTAAAAACATAAATTATTATCAAAAAACATATCAGTTTTTACACTTGTAGATTATATAGAAAACAAAAAACCTTATAAAAAAATTATGCAACAGATGATAAAAATTATGAAAGCCCGGAAGTCTAAGAGAATGCATTTGGTACAGAACAAGTAAGCGAAATAGAAAGCATTGCACAGGAGGAAGCACAAGGCAGAGGAAAAAGGATAACTAAACCATCATGTATTATAAATCGCCATACATGAACGAGATGTCCAAAACACAAGATAAGTTGCACTATGATGAAATGATTTCAGCAAACAGCATATTTTGTATACAAGGACAGATCAGGTGAACAAGTTTAATATTTACTATTTAGTCCTGGATAAATATCATTAGAAATAGTGGTAAATCTAATACGTAATAAATGTTTTGTAGTGAAAAAGTATTCAATGATGGAAGTGGAACTATTGCAAACAGCGAAGAAATACAAACTCTTGCACCTGGATTCAAGATACATAAGAAAGTAATTGACACTTTTGTTAAAGTGTTAAATTACAAGGAAATGATACACACAGGAGGCAAAGGGTTAAGAAGGCAATACTTTGCAACAACTGACTTCGTAAGTTCATTTAAATTTTATAATAGAAAAAAAATGTTCTGTCACTTGAAAAATATAAGAAATAAATTTATTTTTAAAAGTCTTTTATCTATAGGACGTGGAACATATGGAAAATGAGAGTTTGAATGAGATCGATGATGAGAAGTTTGAAAAGTTGCTGCACAAATACATGATTTCTTCACAAGCTAAGAAGAAGATGAAAGATGTGAGACTTATGTTTTTCCCAACAATAGTTGGAGGTGATTATTTTGTCATCGTCTTCAACCTTGAGAAAGGAAATGCTATGATACTGGACAACGACTCAAATGTGGAATACAACAAAAAGTACCAAGACGCCTTTGGCAAAATAGTAAGTAAATATATAATGTTACTTGAATGTAGAACTATATAAATGAAGATAAATTACATGGCTATACACAATAACTAATTTCTTAAATTTTAATTTCTACAGAAAAATTTGTTGATCAACTACTTGACGAAGCATGGAAACACGTGTGTTAAGAAGCTAAGCAACGACAAACCACCAAAAGTGATGAAATTCAAATGACAAACTCTGGAAAACAAAATCGACAGTGGCTTGTACACAATGATGCATGTGGAGCTTTATCAAGGTGAGATGGCATCTAAATGGAATCCTCAAATTGTTCCCGAAACAAACAAAGATCATCAACTGCAAATAAACATAATGAGGAAGAGGTATGTGACAAAGATTTCAATGCATGAAGTAAATACAAAGAGAGGAGTGATGACGGACTATGCAAAGAAGTTTGAAGATGATAACAAGGACAAAGACGAAAAAAACAGTCCAAGAATCGTTGAAGATGCTATCAACAAAAAGATAGCAAATGAATGATAAGCCCCAAGTCTTATGTTAACAAAATAGTTAGTACTTTTTCTTAGAACAAAGATTATGTAGTATATCACTGGTGATATACAAATGATGTATCTTAAACAATTGTTGAACCTTCTTTTGTTGATTAAACTTAGATGATGTCATCTTTAACTTCAAAAAATAATATTTCAAACACAAAGATGGTAGAGAACATTGAAATATTGAAAATATAACTACCAGTATTATCACTAACTATAAAAAAATTGAAAAAATAATGTGTATAAAATTTTATTCAATAAGTTATATGAGATATAAAAGAAACATTGAAAACCAACTTAAAAATATAGGAGACATCATTATAAATAACTAATCACTTACCAATATGTTGGGTCAAAAAGTTGATGTGGCAGAAACTCAAAAATGAAGAAAACATGAAGGAATTTGTTCAACGTTGACACATTGTGTCTAAGCGTTGACAAGTGTAAATTAGGCGTTGTCAAGAGTAAATTAGGCGTTGACAGAAGTCAACAAAAGTGAAACGCTGTTGGAAATATCTATGTAGGATAAGTATTCAGAATATTATTCTGTATTAGTTATTTAAATAGAAGATTTACATGTTTATTCATAGTTATCTCTTGTAAACCCTAATCCTTAGTCTATAAAAGGAACAAGGGTCTTAGGTTTTATATATCATTCATACAAGATGTAAACCTAAAGCGTGTGTCGACTAGGTGTGGGATTCAATGTATACATACCTAGTGATTTTTGGTTATTAATATAGTGAGCAACCCTTGTTAGTAATTCATGTGTTCTTTCTGCCTAAACACCTTGTTAACGATTTTCATTCTATTCCGCCTTGATTCAATCAAGTTAATGGGAATTGTTCCTAGTAGCTAAAAGATCGAGGAAACTTAGGTTTCCACAGTTGGTATCAGAGCCTCGTGGCTCGTGATGCTTGGACCAACAAGGTGTTCGTGTTTTGAAAAGAAAAGAAAAATCCGTATAGGTTTTTCTGGGCGATTTTGTGTGCGCAGCAGTATTTAGAAGGCCATAACTTGTTATTGAACCGTTGGATCGTCACGAAATTTCTTGTGTGTCTTCTATACACATATATCTAGACATCCACTGGAGGGATTGTCAAGATCTATTCCCAAGAAAAAGTTATTACGCGTCGAAGTCAGCAGTGATCATATACAGTTTTCTGTGAACAACCGTATTCAAGACACGACTTCTTCTTCGTTAACCGTTGGATCATCGTGAAATTTTTGCTGTAGATTCTTGGCACTTTTGTCTAGAATCTCACCAAAGCGATCTTCGTCTGTATCTTTCATTATCAAGATATTTGAAGTCGAAGTCAACTGTATAATGAGGTATGAAGTTTTTGTCTTAACATAAAATCATGAATTAGGGTTTTCTTCAAACCCTAACTCGATTCAAAACAGCCTCATTCATGATCAGTACGTGATAAGTGTGTATAAAGGTGCGTGGATCCGGTTATGAACAGCAAAGATGATTGCATCTTGTCACGTAATGTTTGCAGCAGGTTTATGTATTGAATAAACAACAAGCGTTAGGGTTTCTTGAAAAACCATATAATTTGATCATAAAGCTGCAAATATGTTGTTTTTAAGGGTTTGATAATCATAAACCCTAGATATGTGATGTTGAAGGTAGTAGCAGCAGTCTGCGGTCAGTTGTGATGATCGATTATGCTGCCAGGTCAGGTTCGTTGGTTTAATCAATATACAGGATGTTAAATCATGAACGTTCTTTATCAATGATTATATATTTTGCGTCTACATTGCCTAATTGTTAGGAGTTGTTATTATCTTAGGATAAAATGCCAGCTGGAGGATTATCTAGATTAAGATTTGTTTCTATTTGTAGAATATTGATAATCTATGAATCAATGAAGTGGGTTGAAGATTTCTAGAGAGAGAAACTAGTGAGAGAAAGTGAGAGAGAACTATGTGTTTTTATTAACTTGATGAAAAATGGAAAATCAACAACCAACCCCTTTCCATGGTGGAAAGGGGTATTTATATCCAAGGCCAATATTGGGCTTGGGCCGACCCATGACAAGCCCATGGGTCGGTTTCTTACTTAACTTAATAAGTAACATTAACTACGAGCTATTACAACATTAATACTATTGTGGAGTGACCGATACTTCTAATATACGTTAAAATGTATTTCTAACAATCTCCCCCTAAGGGAGGTCACTCCATGTTACAAAGTTCTAAACCTAGCATACTATACTAAGTCTTCGTTCTTCAGCTCGTAGTCTTTTCTTCTTTCTTTTTGTTGTGAATATGTTTATTTGATCTTTTAGGCTTTGGCTTGAGAGCATTGTTCTTTTGACCAATCACGTGCGACCTTTGCCTTTTTGTGAATCTTGCCTCCTCGGGACTCCATGTTCCACACACTTATGTCTTTTTGTTGAATTCTCGAAAGCTTCAGAGTTTGGTACAGCGGAAGACTTCATTTTGCACTTTCTTGAATTTTGCTGAACTTTGATGCAGAAAAACATAAGCATGTGGGAACGACTTCTACAGGTACACCGTAACACCACCGTCTTCAACTGGTACACAGCAACGCCACCGTCTTCAACAGGTACACAGCAACGCCACCGTCTTTAACAGGTACACAGCAACGACACGAATAAAATGGCTTTGACATTTTATTCTAATTCGGTAATATTTTACCTCCAGTCGGTGAAGACCGTTGGACGATATTAGATATCGTACCCGTGACGGATAGTTTCAATTAAGTAACTTCCTGACAGGATTTCGCGGGTAAACCCGTTCTCTTTATTCGACCATCCAAAGCTGACTGCGAACATAAAGAGTGAATCATTTGGATTAAAAATCCTTATGATTGAAGCCGTCAATTCATGAAACCTGGAACAAGTGAATTTCAATTAAGATATTCACCATCGTTGCTTTCCAGTTGTCACAAACTTGATTCAAATTGAATCTTGCTTGTTACCTACCAAGTGCTGTTTGATGTTAACACTAGAAGGATTTCCACTCGTCACTGTGAACACGAAAGAGTGTCACTCTGAGTGTTCTGGCAAGATCATATGATAATGCGTAGAGGCCTAGAATGAGTTTATGTTCAATTAAGAATTAAACTACTGTTTCTTTCCAGTTTTTCACAAGATTGGTTCTTAAAGAACCGCACGTGTAACCTACCATGAGCTTGTTTGATGTTGGCTCAAGCAGGATTTCCATCTTCATTGTAGTACTTGCGTATTACTCGGATGTTCTGGCAATATTACAAGAATACTGCGTAGGACTCATAAAAATCTCTTACTTTTCACAGTGTGTGAGAAAGCAAGGAATAAATGGAAAGTGTCCTAATGAGACTTTTGATGATCTCGTGGCTCTAGACTCGATAGTGCGTTTTGATTTAGTGAGCGATGGCTGGAGAGGAGTGCCACCTTTTCAATATCAGTCTATTCGGAGTGAATAAACCAATAGATAACGTGTTGATCTCCGTGTGATTAAAACAAATACCTTTTGAGAGATATTTGAGTTAGCTGGGAAGGGTTGTGCATTGCATCATTGGGTCCATGATGTCTTTCTTCAATATCGAGAATCATTAACAAAAATGATCTCAATAGCATATGTATTGACCCGGTTTCTGCCTAAAGTTGTAAGGAGGGCTTCTTTCTTTACACCCTTTATCTTTACATTTCTTTTTCATTCTTCAACCCCTTCAGTACTTACCAATACATCATCACTAGCACCTTGTTGTCATTGTTCCAGTGCTAGCATCAGTAATTAGTCGGTACTCAGCTACGTTCACAATCTTTCTCCATCTTTCCTAGGACTTCTAATTCTATCTAGGGAATTGTCCTTGGGAAGATTCCATCGGCTCTGATGAATCATTGGACTAAAACCTATTCCTACCACCCTTTTGTCACCACATTCGTCGTGAATTAAGCGTGTTTTGGGAAAGTATAGCCACCATGAAAAATCCTTGAAAATCACCTAAGGTACTTGTGATATTGAAATCAAAAGTTTTGTACCTTAGGTGTTTTGTTCATCAAAAACGCTCCCCCTTAACACGTGCTTTACACATATTAAGTTGGATTATCGTTAAGTCTTTTTCATCTTTTAGCCAAATATCATTTAAGTCTCTTTAATCCCATTTTCTCCCCTTATCTAAAATGTTAACCCTTAATATTTGGGATATTAAATGGATTAACCGGTCTTTGGGTAAAAATGAAATCGATGTTTGGCCATAGAACATGTTAATGCTCCCCCTTAAATTGATAAGGGATAGTTGTAGTGCTTTAGTATGATATATTTTGAAAGATTTAGAATCTCGTGAGAATTTCTTGAAAAATTATCATACCTTAACACTACATCAAGCCGTAAAAGCACAATATTCACAAATTTACATATTCACAATTAAAAACCAATATAGAGTAGACCTGAAAGGTACGATCCATTAGATGGATCGTTGCAGTAACTTGTGGTGCACTCCATATGGTCTACCACCAACGAATCTTTCTAAGCTCCTCATCAATCTACGTTCCCGGAGCTTTTGATCAATCTTCTTGATCACATACTTCGCCATTTGCCGATAACCCTGATGCCAGTCCTCGGTCATCTCTGGTAAAGACCCACCCGAATTAAGATGCTCCAACTTTCCTCTGACGTATATGAGAGTCCCGTCACTGTACTTATAAAGCTCACCTACCCTCATAAACTTCATTATTCCACGACTGTTCAAGTAGAAAATCCCGTAACTCGGAGCAGTAATGCCGATATAAGGACATCTTGTGACATGTTGAGGTAGAACTTGGTTCATTGGACGGGTGAGGTTAAGCTTCCTTTGGTAGCTTTCGACTCCCAATTGAAGATCTTCAACTCGTTTCTTGATAACAACGCTTCGTGTGAACATACGAAGTGATGTATTCAAGGCAATGATGTCTTCACGAGCAATATGGGTGAGTTGATCCCGGGTCATCATAAGCAACATGTCTTCGATATCCTCAAGGCGAATGATAGAAAAATCTCCCTACTGGATTTTGTATTCTCTGTCATCCTCCCTTTTTAGACGAATCTCCGTCACATGATAATAGCCATTCTTGGCTTCAGTTTTCAGTCCCAAAATGCTGGAGATGCGAATATCGGATCTAACGTTACTTCCTGAATTGGCTAAGCAGCAACCTCTGTACGCCCTTCGAACTCGTTCGTCCCAATGTGATGCACCTATAACAGCATACATATCATAATTACGAGTTACCTTTGGGACCCAGAGTCGGTTTACCTTTTCCTCGATCTAGGGTATTGTCCCCCAGTTAGCAGCTTTTAGTAAGGTCAGGGAGGTTGCGTACTTTGATGAACCCTTGAGGAGATAATCAAGATCATAGGTGACGAAGAAGTCGAGAGCAATTTGATTATCTTGAGAAGGATCAAGTGGAGGTGGAGCTCTTTCTGATTCATGGAGGCCTGGCCTTTGAACGGTGTTAAGAGCTTTCAGGACCTCGTCAGCATAATACTCGTACTCCATTCGGGTTAACCTGGTTTTGGCGTGAATTCTCTTATCCTTTAGCTCTCTCTTCACCAAAGACGGAGTGACCGAAGACTTATACTCATGAGCCAGAAATGCACACAAGTCGATCGGACTACGGATACGGAGATATAGAACATCTCTGTCAGCGTCTGTGATTGGATCATATTTAGCAGCTGCCGTGATCCAAGCTTGTGGCGGTGCAGTTTCATCAATCTCCAATGTGTCCGCCCAGTCCCGTGTGCTTGACTCGGGAACAGTAGTTTGTGGTTCTTGTTGTAGAGGAGTAGAAACATGAACATCTGCTGGTTCTGATTCAGGCATCCCGGCGGTGTCATGAACAGGCGAGTGTTGTGCAGCTTCAGGTTCAGTTACTGATTCTGCAATCACAGGAGCAACAAAATAACTAACAGGATTAGTGGTAACAGGTATAGACACAGCAATAGATGTACCGGGAATCGATGACGCCGTAGTAGCATTCACATCATGGCGCCACTTGGATCGTCTTGATTCCGTTGAAGTGGATTTTTCCTTTTACGCAACATCTTTCTTAGACTTGGTACCAGACTTAGATGGTTTCTTTGTGCTGGCAACCTTATCCCCCGTTTCAGGCTGTTTACCATCATCATCCTCATCGCTATCCTCGTTGCTTCCCTTAGCACTCTCCTCATTACCATCACCACCATCATTATCATCATCATCATCCTCATCATCCTCATCATCATCACCATCATCGTCACCATCATCATCATCTTCTTCTTCTTCTTCTTCTTCTTCATCTTCTTCACCGTCACCCTTTTCTTGTTCACTATCATCCTTTTCCTCCTCAGGCAGAATGTGGTAAGGTACCACACTTCCAAACATTTTAAATAACCGATCATCCTCCATGATAGCATCATTTAGTGACTTGCAGAGTGTTCGCTGAACTTTGGACTTATCAAAAGATCCAACTTCCCTCATACGAGCTTTGAGGATCTTCTTTAATTCAAAATCCGTCAAGTCATATGCAATTTTGTAGGCGGATTGAGAAGGATTGGATGACTTGATCATCAAGTTATCAGCCGCGAGTGTCTTCAACTCATCACGCAGTTTGGGCATAAGGGACTCAACGGATTCTTTCACTCTCTCTTCAATAGAAGCTTCAAGTGTTTCTTTCTGCTCCTTGTAGTTATCCTTAATAGCTCGAAGT
Source organism: Glebionis coronaria (assembly GCA_025667525.1). NCBI lineage: Eukaryota > Viridiplantae > Streptophyta > Magnoliopsida > Asterales > Asteraceae > Glebionis > Glebionis coronaria. Next base: position 229,648,359 of record CM046879.1, read on the forward strand.
CTCGTAAGTCGTGCTTCGTACCTATCAGCTTCAGCCTATTTAACCTGAGCAAGTTCTTCTACATGAGCTTTACGTGTCAACTCCATCTCTGCAGCGAACTTAGCTAGCATCTCTTCTTGGGCTTTCTTGGAAGCTTCTTCACTTTGCACTCGTCTAAGTAGCTCTTGGCGAAGTTCATTCATCTCTCTTCTTTGATTATCCGTGTGTTTATCCAACATTTCTGCCATTACAAATGCAGCCATTAAAGACGATGCAGAGCTACTCTGGGTTGGTTGAAGAGGCTCGGTTGTGACTACAGTACTGAGGATGGAAGTTATTGGAGGTGGAAGGAATGGTGTTGAAACCGGTCGGGTTGGTAAGGGCTGTATTGGTGGAGGTTGAGTTACTAAAGGCTGAGTAGGTACCATGATTGTAGAAGCTCCGGACTCCTTTTCAACACTTGCTGAAACAGGGATGGATGTCTCCTTCGAAGTAGAATACCGTTCAGGTGATCCAAACTCATCAATATCCTCTGGCTCCTCGTACTCTTCTTCAATATTTATCTGTGCACCCAAACCACTACCGCCCGTGTCTCTCCTACTCTTTTCAATAGCTATCTTCATTAATTTTCTCTCAGCCTTGTCAAGAGTAGGATCATCAACATCTTCTTCGTCGCGGAGAACTAACTCATCAGCCGTACCCTTTCCCTTCTTAGCCTCGGTCTTCTTCTTTTTGGCTTTGGGTTCAGGTAAAGCTGTTTGCTTGCGTTTACCTTTGCTCTTAACTGTGGTAGATGAGTCTTCACCTGCTTGAATGCTTGCTCGTTGATTCTCGATTTCTTGTAGCAAGTTCTTGTAATCAGCAGATGCGATAACCTCATCGGTCAGGAGATGACTGGGAATGGGACTAGGGATAACAATATTGGAGTGAGTTTCTTGCCTTAAGTCCACCAAATCATCAGCATCCATTGTGTGTGACGGCTACCTGCACGCTTATTAATAGATGCATCGTTTTCCATAAAGTAATGTATGATTAGCTTAATGAACCTAGGGTACAGGTAACCTTTAACCTTACCCTTTGTGTTTGTGAAGAGTTGAAACGTAAACTCTTCCCACAAAAATGATGCATAATCAATACCCATACCTTTGAAAATACCGTAGAACATCTTGATGATTGGCGGACGCACAACATCATACCCAGTTGTTTTGGGTGTGAGACATCGGCTGAGAATACCAAAAATTGCTCTCCAAGGTTGACCCACCTTAGCTGTGGTAAACTCGGACACTATTTGTATATCTGCACATCCAATGTCAGTGAACATCTCCATAAGCTGGTTCTTGGTAGGGTTTGCTGAGTATGATAATCCTTTGGGTGCTTCCTGAAAGCCAAATATCTTGCGAAAGTCTGACACTGTGAGAGTTTGTTGTTTGTTATCCAGGAAGAATGTCATCTTATTCGACGTCTTCTCTTTGGTTGCCCAGAATTCGTACATGTAGTCGAAAGGTACCGAAGCACTATTCCTTAGCGCATTCTTGAGGCGAGAGTTGTCAAGAATGGCTGAACCTACCTTGAATCCATTGTGAGTGGAATGAGAGACCTCTTTCAACCGGTAGTTGTTTGGAATGAACTTCAGGGTTTTGGCCTCGGTAATGGCTGCTGCTCTAGAGTCTTGTATTTGTTGCACGGTTGGGTTAGTCATTGTTTCTGCTTAAGAATAAAATACAAAAGTTGATACATACAGATATGAATATCATGATGAGTTTATACCTAAGCATTATACAAATGACATAATCCCTTAGACTTTTAAAACACTCAAACATCCTTCATTAGAATAAACATTTAATTCTGAATAAACCTCTATCCGGAATGAATATAACATGCCTACCCGGAATAATTATCCTATGCGGAATAACATGCCTACCCGGAATAATCATCCTATGTGGAATAACATGCCTACCCGGAATAATTATCCTATGTGGAATAATTATCCTATGCGGAATAACATGCCTACCCGGAATAATCATCCTATGCGGAATAACATGCCTACCCGGATTAATCATCCTATGCGGAATAACATGCCTATGCGGAATAATCATCCTATGCGGAATAAACGTCTACTCGGAATAATTATTCTATGCGGAATAATCATCCTATGCGGAATAAACGTCTACTCGGAATAGTTATTCTATGCGGAATAATCATCCTATGCGGAATAACAAGTCTACTCGGAATAATTATTCTATGCGGAATAAAAGTCTACTCGGAATAATTATTCTATGCGGAATAAAAGTCTACTCAGAATAATCCTTTTATGCTGAGTAATCATTCTATGCGGAACAAATCATTCTATGCGGAATATCCTTAGAAAACAAGTCGTTTATCTAGAATAACCTAAAACACACCTTTTGATCTTTTAATTAAGCTCGAATGTTTGTTTTAAGCGTTCAAAAGGTCATTAATCTTAGTTTTGTTCTATTCCGAGTGAAACCCAGGCAAAACCCCTAAATCAAATAACCCTAATTAAGCAGAAACCCTAGTTTGATTTATCTTAATTAAAATGAGTTAATTGATTTGATTTAAAGGGAAAATTACACGAATTAACTGACGATTATACCTTAGGAGTGACTGAGAAGGATTATCTTGATTAAAAACAGAGATGATAGAAAGCTTAAAGTGTGTGTTTGAGTGTTTGTTAATGGCGGGGAAGAAAACAGAAGAAAGAAAGAAAGAAGTAAAACGGGGGGGGGGGGGGGGGGGTATTTGACTTGGGTCAAACTTTAAAAAGTTTGACTCATTGTCATTTTTTACCCCTCATCTTTTCCTTTTTCTTTAATCATATTTTTTTGCTTTTCTTTTTGTTTCAAGTCGTTAAATTCCCGAATCTTAGTTACTTTAACCTATTTAACAATCACAAAGCTTAACTATTCATGACAAGCTTACAAACAAGTACAAGACGAAGCCAAAGCAGTCCAACCATTAACCATTGAGCTAATTAATTTTCCTCGAAAACTTTTGAAGACCTTTTTGATGACGAAGACGATTTAACATTTTCTCCCCCTTAAACGATGACTCGTTTTCTATTTAAAGAGTTGTAGTCATTGTTTAACGAGGCACATAATGATGAAAACATTTCCAATTAATGTCTTAAAAAGATTGATTCGTGGTGGCAATAAGATTTCTCTTATTTTGACAAATTAACGCACTGAGACGTACACTAACTTGTGTTAGACCAAGTTGTAAAGTAAACTTGATCCCTTTGCGTGATTTGGCTTGTAAATCATGCCCGAGAAAATTAATTCCCGTTGTGAGCCAACGTTTTCCAAGGAAATACGTGACTTTAATGCGAAAAACGGGTTGCAGTCTGAAATAACTACAAGCCATAATGGGCATGTTTTAAAAATGTACAACTTTTATACGCACTCTATTTATGGCGCCGTGTCAATATTGATCGACATTTCTAAAGCCGTAAATATTACCGTACTAAAAGACATGCCCGATTTAAAAAACAAAAAATATTTTTAGTTTTTCTTGATTTTATAATTTTTATGGTTTTTCTAGGTTTTATATTTTTTTTATGGTTTTTCTTGGTTTTATATTTTTGTATTTTTCTTATTGTGGTTTATATATATACGATAATATACATGATCACGAACAAAGGATACGCCTGAATAGTTTACCACCACTATTCAGCTGATTCTTCTGCCAATTCTTTGAGAGTCGCGGGAGTGAATGATTTCATGCCAAGCTTGTCGATCAAAAACTCGATTCGTCCTCGATCTAAGGCTTTGGTGAACATATCTGCCAGCTGATACCCAGTGATGACAAAATACAGCTCGATCACTCCGTTCTTCACCTGCTCTTTAATGAAATGGTAGCGAATGTCTATGTGCTTGGCCCGGGAGTGTTGAACGTAGTTGCAGCAAAGGGCAATGGCGCTCTTGTTGTCACAATACATAGGGATTTTGTTGAATCCTAAACCGTAGTCAGTTAATTGTGATCTCATCCAAAGGACTTGAGCACAACAACCGGACATGGCGATGTATTCAGCCTCCGTGCTAGAAATTGCAGCGCTTTTCTGCCTTTTTGAAGACCAACTAATCAATCTGTCTCCAAGGAGTTGCACAGACCCAGAAGTGCTACGCCTCGTGTCTTGACACCCAGCATGATCGGCATCTACGTATGATATTAAAGAAATAGAGGAATCTTTCGGATACCATAGACCACGATGAAGTGTTCCTTTGAGATACCGAAAGATCCTTTTAACAACATGTAGGTGCTTTTCGGTAGGCCGAGCCTGATACCGGGCACACATGCATACGGCAAATTGCAAATCAGGCCTGCTAGCAGTCAGATAGAGAAGGGTGCCGATCATCCCATGGTAAAGTTTTGGATCGACAATAGTCCCATTCCTATCTTCATGTAACTTGGATTTCTCCACCATTGGAGTGTCCACGGGGTCACAATTTTCAAAGTTATATTTCTTTAAAGATTCTAGAGCATATTTGGATTGATTAATAAAGATGCCTCTGGGATTATGAGAAATTTGTAGTCCTAAGAAAAATGAAAATTTTCCCATCATTGACATCTGAAAGCGTGTGGACATAATCTTCTCAAAGCGTTTGTACCAGTATCATGTCGTTGTCCTCCTTGAGAGTGAATAGAGTGGGGTCCACCTTGCCTTTGGAGAAGCCTTCCGAAATGAGATATGTTGAAAGGAGATCATACCACGCGCGTGGAGCTTGTTTCAACCCATAGAGAGCTTTCGTAAGCTTGTACACATGATTAGGAAACTCCGTGCTAACGAACCCATCCGGCTGACTAACATAGACTTCCTTCCTTAGTTCACCATTCAAAAATGCCGTCTTCACATCCATTTGATAGACGATCATGTTCATATGAGCAGCATACTCAAGGAATAGTCTAATAGCCTCCAATCTTGCAACAGGAGCAAAAGATTCTTCAAAGTCGATACCCAAGGCTTGTTTGTATCCTCTAGCAACCAATCTAGCCTTATTCTTCAAGACTACACCCATCCCATCGAGTTTAACCTTATAAACCCACAACAAAGTAAGAATGTTAACCTTGTCAGGGAGAGGAACTAATTCCCATACTTCAAGTCTTTGGAATTCATTTAGTTCCTCCTGCATGGCTTCAATCCAAGATGATTGAGTCATAGCCTGTTGCCAATTTTTAGGTTCAACTTAGGAGAGAAATGCATCAAAATAGCAATAGAGTGCACTCTCTTGTAATTGATGGCGTGTAGAGACTGGTCGATCGAGACTTCCAATGACATTCCTGATTGGGTGATCTTTTGTCCATTTGGTGCTATGTTTTTCAATCCGTGGTGGTCTGGAGTTAACAATAGAAGGAGCTTCTTCTGAGGTAGACGCGGCTGAAGGGTTTTCAGGTATCGGTACACCAAAGAAAGGAAGCTCTTGTAGGTGAGCATATTCCAAATCGTGATCAATAGAATACTCTTCAACATCATTAGGCACAAGTAAGGGTGACGATTCAGGTGTAGTTTGAGAATCACTTGGTAGAGGTGCATCAGGTTCAATGTTAATTGAAGATGCATTTGATAAAGCCTCATTAGCTTGAGCAACAACTTAAGGGATTGGAGCTATCACTACAGGTGCTGGAACTTCATCATTTGGGGGATCAAAGAATTCATCAAACAACGGTTGAAATAGTTTATCCCACTCGGGCCTTGTAGGTGGTAAAAATGATGTATAAGTAGGATTATTGGGAACTAATCCGGAGCTAATAGCACCGGTTCCCATCTCATGAAGCGCGGGTTCAGAGCTGCGTTGCTCAGAAGCCATCGCTGTCAGCTCATCAAAATCTGCGTCCATAGTTTCTACAATCTTACCAAGACGACGGTTGTAAATTCGGTATGCTTTCTTGGAGGGTGAGTAACCAATGAAAATACCTATATCGGCTTTCGGTTGAAGCTTGCCCAAGTTCTCACTATTAATGTTTGGATAACAAAGAGCACCAAACACATGAAAGAATGAAACATCGGGTTTACGATCATGTAGAAGCTCGTAAGGTGTTTTTCCATGGCGTTTCCGAATGATAGAGCGGTTTTGGGTGAAACATGCAGTAGATATAGCTTCTTCCCACAAGAACAATGGAGCGTTCGCATAAATCAGCATAGTCCTAGCAGCTTCCATAAGTGTACGATTCCGTCTTTCAACGACACCGTTTTGTTGTGGAGTACGTGCAGCGGATGTTTCATGTGAGATACCAACTTCTTCATAGTAATCACGAAGAGTCTGGTTGACGAACTCTGTTCCATTGTCTGTACGAATACGGCGGACAGTAGTATTTAAACGTACCTGAATGAATTTCATAAAAGTGATGATAGCCTTCGGTGCTTCATCCTTTGTACGTAGAAATCTAACCCATGTAAACCTGGAGAAATCATCCACAATAACAAGAATGAATTTCTTACCGCTCACACTTTCAGTTCTCATTGGCCCACAAAGATCCATATGCAAAAGATGAAGTTTTTCTTGATTGGTGTCTTCAGCTTTGGGCTTGTATGATTTCTTGGTACTTTTCCCCCTTGAACACGCGGAACATAAATGGTCCTTGTGAAATTTGAGCTTTGGAAGACCATGAACTAATTCGTTTTTAGCCAGATGATTAATAGCATCAAAGTTGAGATGAGATAATCTGTGATGCCATAACCATGACTTGGTCTTAGATGCTTTAGAGAGAAGACAAACTGGAGAGGCGGCCATCATGTCTTGTAAGGACAAAGTATAAGGATTTGCACCACGAGACCCCTTCAACAAATCTTTTCCTTCCAAGTTGCGGATGAAACAAGTATGTTGTCGAAAAGCAACCTCTAGGTTGGAATCACAAAACTGTCCTACCGAAAATAAATTATGACCAAGACCTTCTACATAGTATACCCTTGAAATCGTAACGTTTCCAATCTGATATTCACCATAACCCATTATCTTTGCAATATGATCATTACCGAATTTAACCGTTCCAAGAAACTTGCTGACGAAATTGCAGAGCATCGAGCGATCTCCGGTCATATGCTTTGAAAAACCGGAGTCCAAATACCAGAGGATGATTTGGACCACCTGAAAATATCACCAAACGAGGACAATGTAGAGGTATCGGAATCTGAATGTTCCTTGTTATTAGCAGGTACAGATTTAATAATCTTAGATTTGCTAACTCTAGGTTTCTTAGATTTCCTAGCCTTCTTCCTAGTTGGTGGTGTAGATTCTAGTTGGCTTAAATCCTGAGGTATTTCTTCACTGATAGGCACTATAGTGGGGGCTGTCCTAATTAAAGGGCGCGGTTTCCATACTGTAGTGCTAGTGTTCCTAACTAAAGGACGCTGAGACCTAACCTCAATGGATGCATTCCTAGTTAAAGGGCACATTTTTCCATCTAATGTAAAGGTCCTACCAGTGGGACGCCATTGCCATCCAACTTGGGCACGAGTTCTACCAGTTGGCTTCCATTCAAGATCATTCCTAATGGCATTCATTTCATTCACATGATCAATAAGACACAAATCATGACGTTGGGAAAACATACATTCATTACAATTCCAACATTTCAAATTAGAATTCACAAATGGTTTAGGCTTCTGCACAGGCGCATAGCTTTTAGTCTTAACATGATTCTTTTTATTTAAAACTGAACTGATATTCCTAGTGTGAGCTTCTACTTTCTTCTTGATGGTACTACTAGTGGAGGGCTTGATCTTATCTTTCTTGAGTGGCGATCCTTTAGCCTTAGTAGACTCTTTTACTCCTGTAGAAGGCAAAGTGGGAACATTAGCAACAGATTTTAAAGGTGCCTTACTTGATGGTGCCAATGACGGTTTTGCTCCTGGGGTCTTATTGAATGGAGTTACAGCAATGGGTCGATTAGTGAGTAGTGCAGAACCTGGTTTACCTATGTATTGCAAATATGCTAAGCAATATTGAACTCGCTTAATATATTCATGAGCTGAATAATAGTAGCTACTTGAGGGATCTAAGGCATAAAGATCGTCTAAAATATCCCTAACAAGATCTACATGCTTAATTGCATTCCTCATATAATCATCGTAGGTAACCGAGTTTTTCTTATGGAGCGGGTTCTTATAAAGCACTACTGACTTGGTTGTTGGAGCACTAGAGGACGGTGCAGAGTTGGTAGCTAAGTTATTAACAGATTCTTGTCGGGTGAGAAGAAGTGTATCCTTTAACTCGGCCAAAACCATGTTTTTGTCAATGAGAAGGATGTTTAAGTCAGAGATTTCCTCACATTTTTGGTTCAATTGTTCAACATAAGATTGTTGCTGTGCCGCATTAAAAGCGAAGCGTTCTTCTAGTGAACCATAAAGTTTGGACATTCCCTGTCTTGCACGATCCATCTCCCCTAGAATAGACGAAAGTCTAATTTCTAAGTCCTGGTTTTTAGACTCTGCAGCCTCTAGTTCCAATTTTAATGTTTCATTTGATGACACATCTCTCTTTAATCTCATAATCTCTTCCTCTAATGCCTTAACTATTGCAATCATCTTGTCACTCGTCTCAACACTGTTTTCACAACTATTTGTTATCAAAAGATCCTAATTTTGAGTTTGTTGTTTTAATTCTAAAGATATACAATGTTGTTTAAGTTGATTAAAACGTTTTGAAAGTAAATTGTAAGAATCTTGAAGCTTTAAAAATTCAGCGTTAGATTCGTGACAAGAATGATTATCTACCTCATTTACAGTATCAGCAACATTTACAGAGAGATCACACACATCTTCACATATATTCACAGCATCACATTTAATCATAGCGGATGTAAGCTCATTCGAATAATTAACATTCACAGTAGTAAGCACATCACACGAAATTACTTGGGACAAGAATCGGTCATATTCGGATAAAATCTTTTCCTTTTCAATTAATTGTAGTTCGTAAGCGGTGTCCATTTCATAAAACACTTTTTGAACTTCTACAATTTCAAACTCAAGATTTTCCGAAAGAGATGCAAAACTTCCTTTTAGACTTTCGACAAACGGATTGATCTCATTTTTAAACACCTCGTTCATGTGTTCGAAAGCCCATTCTCCGGCGTTTAAGCCATTTGAAGTCGTACATTCCAAAATGACCTTGTCGAAACTAGCAAAGTATTGATTAATCTCTCGCAAGTTTAACCATACAGTGCTAACAGGTGGAAGATCCTTTGGAATTTCCTTAGGTCCTTCTATTTTGACAAGTGTAGGAAGTGTACTAGGGTTTTCTTCATGTAACATGTAGGTTGGTGCTGTGATGAGATCTTTATCCATATGGAAGCGGATTCTAAAATCCTTTTTTACAAGCTCCTGATTCAATTTAAAATAATCACACTCGGGATATTTTGCAAAGTTGTATGACCGATTCTCATCAACTAGATCCTTATTTGTGCAATCATCGAAAATAACAATCGGGTCTAAGACCAATCCTAATTGGGTTGCATTATAAAGTCTTGGACTATGGATAAAAGCTTGTTTTGCATACCGTGGGTTAGGGGGAAGGCCTTTTTGACGTGATAAGTTAAATTCTCTAAACGAAGCATCAAATAAGTGCACTAGTTGAGAGGCAGCGTATTGTCTTAAAAGCAAATAATCTAGACTTCTAATCTTATTAGCCGCATTAATTTCCATTTCATTCTTCTTAGACTCGAGTAATTCAAAATCCGTTTGAAGTTTTTGAAAATTAGTGACCACTAAATCTTTTTCTTTAAGTTCGTTAGAAAGATCTGCTCTTAAGGTTTCAATTTCTTGCAAATGACCCATTTGTTTGTTTCGAAAATGATCATATTCGGGATTAGTTAGAACATTAGACGAAGGAACTAATTCAAAAGTTTGAACTTTCTCGTTGCATAAGGCAAGCTCATCAGACAAATTCTTATTCTTAGCTAGGGTTTCTAAGAGTGCAACATTCATTTGGCTAAGTAATGTAGCAGGAACCATGACCAAATCTTGTTGAGCAGGAGTATGCGTCTGTGAAATGGCTCCCGGTTGTGATTCACTCAAAGTCTGGGGACTCACATTGATATTACTATCATTGATTGTCTCCTCATTTGAAAGACTCACCACCGAAGACTCATTCGAATCAGCACGCTCTTGCACAACTTGATGTGGTTGAATACTAGTATCAGTGGTATTATCAGTGGTATTAATAAGTACCTCAGATATTTTTTCTGGCCCTAAGCTAGAGATAGTTGCCATAAGAGCTGCCTGTGCAGATTGAAGTTCATCACAGTCTGAATCATAAGCATCAAGATCATCTGCTTGGTATGCTGCATTCTGTGTGGTGACAACGTCTTGTTCAGCAATTCCTGGATCAGTAAGAAAAGCAAGCTCCTCTTCATCAAGTTCCCTTCCTTGTGGCTGAGCGTTCACCAGATAAATCTTTTCTGCAAACCATTGACCATCCCTTCTCCTCTTGGGTTTTTTGCAATCCCTGGACATGTGACCTTCTTCCTTACAGTTTTAGCATGTAATCATTCTCAACTTGCCTGTAGAATTAGCCCGTGGAGGAGTGTTGACCATTGGAGCAGGATTGACCGTGCGTGCATTGGTGGTTGATGTAGTAGGTCTCCCCTGATAAGGTTGAATAGGTTGAACCATTACCCTACCATTCTTAATAGTAGCTTGTTGACGAGAATTGGATGAATTCCTCAGCTGATTGTTCGTAGGAGCTTGTCCTCTAAATCCTCGTTTGCTTAAAGTCCTTGTGAGATAAGCAGACATAGTGGCTAACACTTCAACTGGGTCAGTTCCTTGTTTGAATTCAGGAATGGGGACTTCATCATTATCACAATACAGTGCTTGGTCTTGTTGAGCTGCATAAGCACTAGAAGGAATACTCATATGGTCAGAGTAGCTTGATGGATATGCTGCATTCTCTTGGTAGGAAGAATATGAAGACTGAGCATAAGGTGCAATGCTTGCTGGGTGAGGTTGTGAAGCATATTGTGATGAAGGTGCATTAAACCGATATTGTTGCTGATGTGAGGTGGGTGGTTGCGGTAGAATTGAATATTGAGGGAAGCTTGGAGTCAGGTACGGTGATGGATGATAGGCTTGGTGTCCCAAGATATAAGGAGTGTTGTTGTGTGACAAGCTTGGTTGATTCGCCATCAAAGCTAAAGAATCAGGGTACATACCTCGAGGCGAACGGTGCATGATCACGTGTTTCTCATGTTGCTGAAGAAAAGCATAGAGTTGATCCAAATTGCACTTATGCAAATCCCTGGTTAACTTAACATCGGTAATATACTCACCCCATTCAGCTTGAGGTAAAGTATTCAAAAATTTGGTGTTAACCTGGAATGGAGCAATCACGAGATTGTATACATTCAGATCATTCATGAGAGTAGTGAATCTGAAGTCATAGTCGTGAAGCGTTTCCCCTGGGGTGTACGTGAATCTACCAAACAGATCATACAACTGACATTCCCTTTCCTGTTTGGTAAGAGACGTACCTTGTAGCAACACCTTTAGACGTTCCCATAAATCCTTTGCCACCGTATACTGACTTACCATTCGATAGATGTCATGTGGAAGAGCTTGGAGAATGGTTTGAAGAGCCTTTTCTTCTGCATCGGCAACAAGTTGTTGGGCTGGTGTAAGTTCTTCAAACTCCCGTGGTCGAGTCACATTGTTAACCACAATGGTACCATAATCAAGTGGACCATTTAGAATTGACTTGACCATAAGCCTCCCATATGTCGGTTTTCCCTTAATGTATGACATCATACGGCCTTGCCATTCTTCAAAGACTTCTTTAATGAGCATTGGAGGGCGATTATCCGTTCCCGTAATTACGGAAATGTCCGTAAGTGATGTCATTTAAGGCATTAATGAATTCGGATTCATTTTGATCACTTTAAAGAAACAAAGATTATCGGTTGATCGAGCAGTGAGGTAAGGTTATGAATTTTGTTGTGTTGTTGAAGTAAAGAGTGTAAGAAGACAAGATTAAATCCACTAAAAATCGTCGAAAAAACCCTATTCGGAATAATACCCTATCCAGAATAACACCTTATTCGGAATCCAACCCTATTCAGAATACTACCCATATTCGGAATATAACCCTATTCGGAATATAGCCCTATACGGAATACTACCCTATTCGGAATAATACCCTACTCGGAATAATACCCTACTCGGAATAAACCCCTATTCGGAATAATACACTATCCGGAATAATACACTATCCGGAATAATCCCTTACTCGGAATAAACCTTATGCGGAATGATCACCTATCCGGAATGAGATACTATTCGGAATGTTTGGCTACACGGAATATTTTGGCTATTCGGAATATGTTGGCTATTCGGAATGTTTGGCAATTCTGAATATTTGGCTATGCTGAATATTTGGCTATGCTGAATATTTTGGCAATTCGGAATAATCCTGGAAAACACTTCGAGACCAATAAAGCAAGCTTTGAACGATTTTAAACCTGATTTTTGATCAAAAACCACAAAAAGTTTTGTGATTTCTACCAAAATAAGCTAAGCCCAACACTTATCTACTAATCCCAACAACAAAAACACCAAAAATTTCAAGATTCAAGGTTGATTTTTCTAAAAAATCACTAATACCCTTAAGAACTAAAAAACAACACTAATATTTACCTTAAATCACCCCATGGCTCTTGATACCAAATGTAGAATATTGATAATCTATGAATCAATGAAGTGGGTTGAAGATTTCTAGAGAGAGAAACTAGTGAGAGAAAGTGAGAGAGAACTATGTGTTTTTATTAACTTGATGAAAAATGGAAAATCAACAACCAACCCATTTCCATGGTGGAAAGGGGTATTTATATCCAAGGCCAATATTGGGCTTGGGCCGACCCATGACAAGCCCATGGGTCGGTTTCTTACTTAACTTAATAAGTAACATTAACTACGAGCTATTACAACATTAATACTATTGTGGAGTGACCGATACTTCTAATATACGTTAAAACGTATTTCTAACACTATTTTTATGGGAACAAATCATAAAGCTGTTGGGACGTATAGACATGTTATGGAACATATAGACATGTTGGGCTGGATCATATCACTAGGCTGCTAAGGGTCATTATTGCTTTACCATTAGTAATCGCTAGCTGCTGTAAAGAACAAAGTAGACACAGGTGGTGACGTTTGTGATCGAGCCGCTGATGTTTGTTAATTCGACGCTGATAGGAATAAAGTTGATGCTGACAAGAAGCGTTGACACTTGTTGTCCGATATATGAATTTTCAAACGCTGACAAGTGTTGTCCGATCTTGGACAACACACAGTGCTTATATCTTGGATAAAGAAGGATATTGGATGACAAAAGGAATAGCCGCTGTTTGGAAAATTAATACGATTTTGGCACACAAAAAGAGGTATTTACACCCGAAGGTACATGGAATCTCTGTTTTTATAAAGAATATCAATTTGATCTTTATAGCTCGGATATTTTAAAATGGATTAATGATTTTAATGCGAGTTAGCAACAATTTGTGAAGTAATTTATTGGATTTGATTATGTAATCGGGGTAGCCATGTAAAAGAGTTATTCGTCTTAGAGCTTTTACATAAGATATGAAGATTAAGATTCGTCATGAAGAGGTGTTGGCTTAAGGGGAAGAATTCTTATGGTAAGTTTGATGTTCGAAGAAGATTTTCGCGAGTTTGTGTTCTATCATATCTTTAAAAATTGTGCCTAGTCAACATTACTTTTAAAGGTAACTTGTTCATGCTTACACGGTTGGTGACGAAGACTTTTTATAACACTTGAAGGAGTTACATTATCGTGCTCAGTGTCTCACAAAGGATGATAATATTGACAAAGGGATCGAGGTCTACTTATATTTAATCATCGGTATAAGTTCTTCATCACATGGATAGTACAAGACATGGAACATAAGGTTGGTTTACTCTACTTCTACATCAAGATTACTTTATTTATTTTTCTTCAAAATCATTACATAGAGCCTACATTTGGAGAATCTTCAAGATTATGTACATTGTTTACTTCCCTGTTGATGTGACAAAAAGGGGAAGACATACATGCTACAATTGAGGGGAAGCAATTTGAAGATGATGTACAACTTACAAGAGATACACAAAGAGTTTTGCCGACATCAACTAGAGAAGATTGTTGGGTCAAAAAGTTGATGTGGCAGAAACTCAAAAACGAAGAAAACATGAAGGCATTTGTTCAACGTTGATACATTGTTTCTAAGCGTTGACAAGTGTAAATTAGGCGTTGTCAAGGGTAAATTAGGCGTTGACAGAAGTCAACAAAGTCAAACGCTGTTGGAAATATCTATTTAGGATAAGTATTCAGAATATTATTCTGTATTAGTTATTTAAATAGAAGATTTACATGTTTATTCATAGTTATTTATTGTAAACCCTAATCCTTAGTCTATAAAAGGAACAAGGGTCTTAGGTTTTATATATCATTCATACAAGATGTAAACCTAAAGCGTGTGTCGACTAGGTGTGGGATTCAATGTATACATACCTAGTGATTGTTGGTTATTAATATAATTAGCAATCCAATTGAGTAATCTTTGTGTCTTGTGCCCTAAACACCTTGTTTCCTAATTGTTGTTCTATTCCGATGTGATTGTATGATCACATGAACATTGGTTATGCCTAGCAGCTTAAAAGATTCGAGGAAACCAAGGTTTCCACACAATACTTATAAAACATGAATATTAAAAACTGTTTATGGTGCTGAATAACATGATTCTTAATTAAAAAACTGTTTGACAAATGTTTTTAATAGCGTCTCTGAATTAACGAAAATTACCATTTTAACCTTTTATATGATTTAATATTAAATAAATCTCGAGGTCGGATTTCAGTGAGATTGAGGTGCCGATTTAGAAAAAACTAAATGAAATATGTTGCCGGTAAATTATTTATTAAACTTGTGTAAAATTCAAGCGTAAAAGTTGTACAATTTATAAATAATAACATAATAACATCATGAGATAATCTATATAATATAACAATCATAATAATTCATATCCACTTACTTTTTTTTGACCTCATATCCATTTACTACATATAAGCAATGATGACTTGACCGAATATTCGATTATTAAAGATTATAATAATAGAGGATGATATTCAAAGTGCATATTTAATTAAATGAAAGTAGAGTAGCGTAGTACGGAATAGGGATAGTAGGGTAAACATAGTCAACTGAATCATTTTGCATACCTTATCATCCAAAATCGCTCAGCGCGTAATTAATCACCCAACATTCATTTTATTAGTTATCAAACGCACTGACCGGTTAATGTTTAGATATTAAGTACTGAATTGTTTCATTCAACAGTTATCAAACACACCCTATGTGTGATATTACTGGTGATAAAATATAGAAAATATATATACTTATAAAACATGAATATTAAAAATTATTTACGTGTGATATCACTCGTGATAAAATATAGAAAATGAATATACTTATAAAACATGAATATATACTTATAAAACATGAATATTAAAAATTGTTTACGTGTGATATCACTGGTGATAAAATATAGAAATTGAATATACTTGTAAAACATGAATATTAAAAATTGTTTACGCGTGATATCACTGGTGATAAAAATATAAAATATATATATACTTGTAAACATAATATTAAAAAGTGTTTACGTGTGATAAAATATAGAAAATGAATATACTTATAAAACATGAATATATACTTATAAAACATGAATATTAAAAATTGTTTACGTGTGATATCACTGGTGATAAAATATAGAAAATGAATATACTTGTAAAACACGAATATTAAAAATTGTTTATGTGTGATATCACTGGTGATAAAATATAGAAAATGAATATATACTTATAAAACATAAATATTAAAAATTGTTTAATGTAGCATGCAGCAACATTCCATTGTACTTATAGGTTTATGTGATAAATACAATATTTACCACGGTAACCCTTTAACAAAAAAAACCATTGAATACGATTATCAAATTTTATTAAAGGTACAATATGTGAAGCTAGAAAAAAAATCATTCAAAACATCAATCTGGATTATAGATATATTTTTTAAAACATAAAATAAATCACTCATCATGGCTGATTGCTTCCTCCTTCCACTGCTGCTTTTTCATACTTGTTCTTGCGTCGACTTCTCTGTTCTTCCCTTTTTCTTTTTCTTTTTGCCCTGAGATTCTGCCTTTCAATTTTTGGTGTTATACGCAAATCAAAACTTGGTTGGGAACCAGGAGTCCAAGGGCTACTGCACTCAGATGGTGATGTAGGAGATAATGTGTCCGAATCACTAACTTGTATATTATCTCCTTTTTGATTTTTTTCTTCTTCAGCTTTATGTTTCGCGGCAAGCTTAGCTAAAAGTTTTGGCTCTACAAATTCAAACCAATAATTCATCGATTCTTCTGAATCTGAATCATGAACCAATAAAGTACTTGTTTGACCTTGGTAAAATTTACCTGTTGCTTCAAAAATTGCGGATCATCAATATCTATATTGATTTTTTGGTTTGTTGCATTTTCTTGCCCGATAACTACTTTCTTAATACTTCCAGCTTGATCTATTTTTTTAAACTTCCAGCTTGATCATTCAATAGTACCGCATCTCGACTTTCTATTTCCATGTCTTGTTCAGTAACTGAATATGAATCACTTATAAAAATGCTTTCATGGACAATTTGAACGTTGTCTTGTCCAGATTCCATTATCTTACTACTTCCAGCTTCTACTATTTTTACGGATCCATATTGTCCTTCAAAAGCAAGATTTTGACCATTTAATCCTTCATCATATTGACTTTGGCAAACTCGATCTATTGCTTCAACTGATTGCTTCAAAAATCCAGGATCATCATAATCAAAATCATTAGAATCTGCAATGCAGTTTATGTTTCTAGCCTTTTCTAGCCCAGTTTGTACTTTCTTACTACTTACAGGGTGTTCTGTTTTTGTGCCTCCATCAAGCACTTGAGAAACAATTTTTTTATCATTCAATAGTACCTCATCTTGATTAACAATTTATGTTTCTTGTTCAAAAACTGAATATGAATCATTTCTACAAATTCTTTCATCAACACTTTGAACATTTTCTTGCACAGACTCCATTTTCTTACTACTTCCAACTTCTTCTGTTTTGGTGCCTCCATATTGTCTTTCAGAAACAAAATTTTGATCATTCAATACTTCCTCATCTTGAACATTTTCTTGCCCAGATTCCATTATCTTACTACTTTCAACTTCTTCTGTTTTGGTGCCTCCATCTTGTCCTTCAGAAACAAGATTCTGATCATTTAATCCTTCTTCATTTTGAACATTTTCTTGCCCAGATTCTATTTTCCTACTAGTTCCAACTTCTTCGGTTTTGGTGCCTCCATCTTGTCCTTCAGAAACAACATTATGATCATTCAATCCTTGCTCATCTTGATTACACATATTCACATCTTGATCACCAACAGAGTATGTGCCACCTCTAAAAATGCTTTCATCGACACTTTGAACGTTTTCTTGTCCGGATTCCAATTTCTTACTACCCTCAGCTTCTGTTTTCGTGCCTACATCTTGTACTTCGGAACAAAGATTTCCATCATTAAAACCGTCATCATCTTGACTACTGATTTTCATATCTTGATCACCACCTGAAAGATTATCGTTCTCATCGCCAGATTCTGAGGAAGAAGTGTGGTACTCTGGAATGTCGGGTTCTTTGAAAATTTCTTTTAGTCTGGATCTAAATTCAATCAGCTTAGAATCATCTTGGAACTTCAACAAATTCTCATTTATTGTTTCTTCTATTTCTGATTTATCTATTAAAATGTTCTCAATACTCTGATGAATCAAACCATACAATTCCTGTAATGTAGAAGAAAAATAAACTTACTGATAATCACTATTGGTAAAACATTAAATTTTTTAATAAATACTGATAACTAAGAAAAACTAACTTTAATATATTATCAATAGTGATAATACATTAAAAATTTTATAACTAACGATAATCACTATTGATAATCTGTTAGTTAATTATGATTACATATATGAGTATCCCTGATCATATATATCACTATTGATAATCACTATTGATAATCTATTACTTAATTTAATCACTATTGATAAATCACTATTGATAATCTATTAAAGTTGATTAATGTAAAAAATACACACAATTTTAGACTTAAAAAATAATTTGATTTATAACGAGTGATAAAATGTTAACTTAACTAACCTCTCTTTGAACATTTTGCTCTACTTCATCCAAATCTGGAAGAATTTTGGATGTTCCCATAGAATTGTTCTTGAATTCAATTGTTTCTCTTTGGTTCAACAGACTTGAAACCCAGCTTTTAATCGATGGTACTCATCTCGTTATTTTCATCTGATCAGACTTTGTGTAATGAACATATCCAAGCTGTATCATATAATGTATTATACTATTAATATCTAATTTTATATAAGACAAAAAAGTTGGTATAAAAAATATTAATGTTCGTAAATTACCATCAGGAACATAGCTGGTACGTAATACACAACACTATTCCTATGATTCAACCTTGATTCCCATGCAAGCTTCGATAAACTAGCACAATCAAGGATGTGCTCGCACCAGTTTATATCATTAACGTCATCACCTTCGAACACTTTCTTCAGGACTGCGAATTTGATAGTTGATGATACATCACAACTTCCTAAAGTGTTTGAAATCAAAGTCAAGACGTTCATCCTAAACATATAATCATCATTTTTAGTCTCCAATATAACATCTGATAATTCTTTGATTGTAACCATGTTGACATTCTTGAACTGACTTTTCTATTTTTTAATAAATGGATCACCATATTGGCGTTCTCCTTCTCGTTGCAAGTTCCTGTTACCCATCGGAAGTCCAAAAATTTGATTAACTGTTTTCGGAGTAAGTAATATGTCTCCTGATGGACACTTTAATAGCATTGATGTAGTATCAAGAATATCAACCACAAAGAATGCAAATTTGTTTGGGATATCAAATATCAGAAAATCAATCAAAGCTCCAAACCCCATATCTTTGATTACCTTCTTTCTTTGGGATGTTAAACAACGCATTACTTCGTAAAGAAGCCTAACAGACGCACGTGATATCAATGACCTATATTCTTTTTTTCTACCCCTTTGCTGGCTCTTATTCTCTGAATCATTCATTACAAAATCATCATTTCCTTCAATAATTTTTTCCTTACCCCTTTCTTCTTGCCTTCTTTTATCATCAACAAAAGAACTGTATTCTCTCAATTTTATCTCTTCTTCATCAAATTCTCTTTTACGTTTCTCTTCTTTTTCCCTAAAACTTATACTGCCGGTTCGTTTCTTACAATTACGTCTAGGCAATTGTTTTCTTCTAACAGCTTTTTGATTAACTGAAAATTAAAATGAAATATAATTGGTTCAGGCACTTTAACAAATATTTTAAACGCACATATAAATATAACAAATATAGAATCACAAAACATCATAAAATGAGAACAATACATAAATCAAATGCAAAATCAATAGAACAATAAAAATGTTTTTTTTTTTCAAAATGAAATACCTTTATCAGTTCTAATACATTCGCTTTGAACTATTGGATCTGTTGTAATCGGATGTATACTCGATTATCCTTCCATGTTTTTGTTAATTTTTGTTAAATTTGTTTCATCTTTGGTTAGTCTTTTTGATTTTAATGGTAGGAGAAACTTGTTTAAAATGATTTTGATATTGAACATTTAGGAAGTGTTCGTCATATAAGAGTGTGTGTGTTTGGGAGAAATAAATAAAACTTAAATTTATTTACAAAATCATCCCTGCACTTTTTAAGTGCAAATGAACATTTTACATCAAAGCTTTATAAATCAACTGTGATTAAAAACACACGACATTCTAAATACATTATCCATGGTGATATTTTCAAAGTTAATTTCATAGTTAAAATCCAAAAAACATACTAAAATTTATCACAAGAAAAATAAATTAATTATCACTTGTGATATTTCAAGTAAAATTAAACACTATAAATTTTCAAAAGAAAGAAACACATTTATTGAATCGAAAAAATATTTCATATGAAGACCTTGAAAAACAGTCAAATTACATGAAATAATAACACAAACAACATAACATAACACAAACAAATCACAAACAGGATATTTTAAACATTGAATCACTAGTGATAAAAACAAACTATCTACTTTAAACAAATCTATCTACTTTAAACATTGAATCACCAGTGATAAAACATACTGAACATAAGTTCTCAATTATTCAAAATACCACTTGTGATCATCAAGAAAACAATTGATAGTAGATACACAACGAAAGTATCACTAGTGATAAAACAAATGAACATAAGTTTTCAACAAATTATTCAAAATAAAAGTATCACTTGTGATAATAAAAAAACAATTGATAGTAGATAAACTCAGCATTAGATTCCAAAATATACAGCTTGAACAAATTAAGCAACATGACAACCGTCTCTATCATCACGACCAGTAGAAGAAACTGATGTAGAATATGAAAAATCAGCTTTATCCATCAGTGGACAAGTACTATAGGTGTGCTCAGTACTTGAACAAATAGTACAACCCATCTTCCTTCTCTTATTGCTTTTAGCCATTGATATCTCTCTTCCACTCTTAATACGCTTTTGCGGCTGCTTCTGTGGCTGCTTCTCACGCCCCTTTGTCCGAACATCTGTTAGATTATTCACAAGCTTATTCTTAGGCTCCTTAACACCCATAAACTTTTCAACAATCTAAGCAGTTGTACGTGTTGGAATAGGAGGTAAACCAGCTTTGAATTCAGACTTTAATGCTTTCATCTTGCCCACAAAAGAAGTTAGCTTAGGCTCATTATTACTCAACATATGTATACATGATTCAAACACATTTGCGGCCTCAATAGAAAGCTTCTCAATTGCTTCATTCTTTTCTCCATATCGGTTTTTTTTGTTCCTCAAATCAGTTGAATCAAATCTTTTGTCCAACGCCTAAGTATATACTGATCTAGGATACGAGACACATTACAATTCTTGAAAGCACAAAAAACATGACGACATAAAATCCCAACATGAACAAAAAGCTAACAACAGCAGGAAACTGAAGAATCTTGACTGTTATATATCACCTAAAAAAACATTAAAACAATCATATATCAAACAAGAGATAATTTATATTAAAATAGCTATAAAAGAATTATTGTATAAACTAACAATAGTGATAAAACATCTGAATCTTTAGAAATTAAAAATAACAAAATATACCTCATACTTCCGTGAAATTTTTTTATACAATTGAATCTCTTCTTCAAGATTCTCTGAATTACTTTCTTTATCAATAACTTTTGGAACAACCTTTTGAGATATTTCCTCTTCAATAAGAATAACAAAAACACCCTCTTTTGAACTCATACCATTTACCGAACACAGCCAAGAACCTGCAACAATCTCTTTTTGAACACGATTAAAAATATTACGGGTGTAAACACCAGCAGCATGTTTTTCGATCGGTAAGGGAGTCAACAAAGTAGGGAACGAGGCAAAAGACTGATGATCCAACTGTTCTTGAAGGTATCTATGCCTATCCATTGTAGACTCGTAACCAAGCATAAACTTAACAAGGGTCGCACGGGAGCTCAAGAAATAATTAAAGAACAAGTTCTCGCTTTCTGACCTGGAAGTAGTCCTCATTAACCCACAAAGTGGCGAATAAACAAAAAAAGCAGGGATCCATGATGTTCTAATATTATACATCTTCGTTAGACACTTGTGTCAAAAAAGATTAAACTCCTCCATAAGATTGTTCCATCTAAGCTCAAACTCATCAAGTTGGATATACATATTCCAAACAATTTTGCCGAACTTTTCTTTGAACTTTGTGTTATCATAAATTTCAAAAAAAATATGGGAAAAGAATGCAATATCAATAGTGATATAAAAATAAATTTTATATACACAATAAATTTTTTTATCTCAATGCATTATCACTAGTGATAAGAAAAATGCCAAATAAGAAAACTGTATAATCTTTTGGTTTTTTATATAAAACATTAATACTTTATCACAAGTGATATAAAAAGAAAGAAAAATGAAAAAATACGAAAGTACCTTTTTTGGGACTTTCTGCATGATGTGCCACATACAAAGCCTATTCTTAGATTCATGCAACTCCTCAGCAACAGCGATGCGCATAACACCGTCTTGATCAGTAACAATAATCTGTGGCGCTCGACCAACTGCCTTCTTAAACGATCGAAGTAACCATCCATAATATTGAGCTGTTTCTTTCTTCAACAACCACGAACCAACAGTAACAGACATTCTATGGTTGTCTATAGCCGTAAATGGCACAAACACCATTTTGTACCTGAAAAAAGAATAAACTTTAACAAGTAATAAAAAAATAATGAAGAAACCATAATAATGAAACATACTTGTTGGTTCTGTATGTGGCATAAAATGATACAATATCACCAAATTCCTTGTAATTACACTTCGTAACTTCATCAGCCCAGAACAAACCGCACAACTCCGCGTTCTCAACAAAAAATTCAAAAGAAAATAGTTTTGTATACTCTTTCCTGTCCTCCATACGATTAATCAACATCTGAGCATCACTATCTCCAATGAACAAGTTCAAGCCATTAACAAAATTCTTAAAATCCACCTGAGTACCATGAACTAGAGATACATACCCTTTCAAACCAGTATAAAACTTATGCACTTTAACAACACCAATATTTGAACTCATAGATTTGATAATAAACAGCTGATCGACGTATGTTAACTTACTCTCAAATTTGGACAAGTGTTTATACTCAGGCTTATCAAGCTCATGATTATGTTCAACATCAAAAGTTGTCAACGAATACTTTATTGTACCAGTAACCAAATCAAAGACAACACGCGCTTTACAACAACATATCCTAATATTTGAAGTCCTTACTTGTTTATTAGTCTTCTTAGGCTCTAAAGTATTCAAGGATATATTATTCGGACAACCATACCGATTACAAACTAACGTCTTTTGTTTCATAAACCCACCACGTAATCGCTTCTGAGTAGATAGTATAATGCCAAACCCCGCAACTGAAGCCTATTTCTTAAAAACACTAATACATTCATCAACACTATCATATTCAATACATAAAACTGGTAAATCACTAGCATAAATCCTAGGAACAACTATAAGTGAACCATTTGGACCGTCGAGAATCTCATCATGATCAAACGATGAAGATATTTTATCATTATTACCAGCTGTAGAAAATAAAACAAAGAAAAAATGAATATAATATAAAGAAAAAAATAAAACATGGACATATATCATAAATAATATAACATAACACATGATATATCACTAGTGATAACACATGATAAAAGATAACTAAAAAACAAAAGCAGTTTGCACTAAATATCAATAGTGATAAAACATACAAAAACATTTAATCACCTTTCTTGTTTGGAACAAAAAACATTCATTAAATGATAAAACACATGATATATCACTATTGATAAAACAAAAAAAACATCATAAAAGAACAACAAAAACAAAAAACTTTTAAACTAAATATCACTAGTGATACAACATACAAAACATCAACAAAAAAGATAGTAAAAAGATCAACATATCACTAGTGATAAAACATAAAAAACATCAACAAAAACAGCTTAACTAGTAACAAAATGTCAACATATCACAATTGATACAAAACAGGATAAAAAATAAGCTGTTAATAAGCATTATCAATAAATAGAGTAAAAAATAAGCTGTTAATCTACAAACTTACAATCACAGTTTTCATGATCAGCCAAAACAGAAGTAGAACCGCATCCGGATACAGTAGAACCGTTATTAACATCCATACATACTAAATCAGCATCTGAATCTGGAACTGCAGGTTCATTCAAATCAAAAGCCATAACATAAATCAATTAATTTATCAACAGTCGATCTAAAAAAGGAGTAAAATGATAACGATGATCAATAATGCAACAGAATTTGTGGATCGCTATAACAGAATGAGAAAAACGGTTTTTTTGTAACTGAAACGGTTGAGAGAAACACACGAACTGTGCGTGAAAAAGGATCGAAGTGAAAGTTTTTTGGGGGAAAAGAGTTTATATAGTGGCAATAAAAAATGATTAATTGAATTAAATCTTAGAATAATCCCCACCCTTAGATCAAGGCTAAATGAAGGGTGGGGATTCGTTCCTTGGTTTCCACCAAAAAACAAGGCTCCAAAATAACCTTTGTCTTTAATGAGGACATATATATATATATATATATATATATATATATATATATATATATATATATATATATATATATATATATATATATATATATATATATATATATATATATATATATATATATATATATATATATATATATATATATATATATATATATATATATATATATATATATATATATATATATATATATATATATATATATTTTCCTTTCTTTTTTGCTATTGAATTAGTAAGAGATCCCATATTCGATAAGTTTGGTTTAGTTAGCTTATCTCTTACCCCGCCCACTCAACAAGCTATTAGCTTCATTTTTTTTTTCTCTTTAGAATTCGCTTGCCAAAATAAACTTTTTTTCAATGATATGGTTGATGGTTTCAAATATTTTGGTGGAGAGAATTGCAAAAATTGTTTTTGTGGTTTGCTTAAATTATATGTTTGGTTCGTCAAGTTTTATAATTGTAAAAATAGTTTGTGTAGCAAACTTTGGGTTGCACTTTTGTTTCTTTAACGATCTAAAATTACTAAAATACTCTCACTCGTACAAAAAATTAAAAAATGCATACGATGGTATTTTAGTCATTTCAAGTTGTAAAATGACCAAATATGCAATTTGGCCAAACCACACGAACGATTATTAAAATTTGAAACTTGATAGACCAAACGTGCAATTTAGCCAAACCACAAGGACGATTTTTGCAATTCTCTCTATTTTGGTGTACTAGAGGACCGGGTACGGTTGCGTTTTCGCGAAAACGCCACACGACGGCGCGAGCAACCGTATTCCGAGTGGCGTTTTCGCATCTCGCGACGTACTCACCAGCCTAGATTATCGTGAAAATATTATTTATTTTTTTTAATTTTTTAAATTAACGACTAGTTTGACCCCAATTTGAAAATATGACTGTTTTTTAAAGCCCTACATTTTTTTACCTTTTTTTTTTATTATAAAACACCCTTTTAATCTTATTTTTTTCAAACACAACTATTTCTTAATCATCTTCTGGTCATTCTAGTATTTTCAAAAATAAATCCAAACCAATGGATGAGACCAAATTCCGAGTACACAATTATACGGATCATCTTCATCTTTTAATCCGAACACACCCAAATCTGCAAACTCGAGCAGATCAAAAAGCAATCTAATACCATCATTCGTAAATCTTATGCAAAACCCAATCCCTAACCCATTCAACTATTCTCAAAACTCGACCCAAAACCCATTTAATTGTTCTCCCGAGCAATTTAATATGTGGTTCTAACAATCACAACAATTCCAACAAACATAACAATCACAACCAAGTCAACAAAATAATCAACCCACCGAAGGCCTCGAACCCCCCCTCCCTCCATAGGGATGGCAGTGGGTGTAAAAAAAACCCACAACCCACGGGTACTCGCACAAAAATGAGTGGGTAAATTCGTCTATTTGTACCCACGGGTGTGGGTATGGGTGAAAACTTATATACGTTAAATACCATATGTGTACCCATAAACCCATCTAAAATTAAACAATATTTATGATATTATAAATGTATATTTAATAATTTTCAATTTTCAATGAAAAACACAAGAAACTAAAAGTTTGTTGGTGTCTCGAGACTAAAAAAAGAATATGAAGGATCCAACAATCAAATATATATTTATGTCTAATCCACACTTCCCAGTTTCTCCTTTGTGTTAAGAAATAGCAGTTCTTTCATAGTCATACACGAATCACATATACTTGTTAAGTCTTTTGCGAACTTAAGACACATGTTTAAGTATTTTGTGAACTTGATACTTAGGATAAATGATTGTTGTCTTATTACTCATTTTAATAGCTAGTTTACATAAATATCAAGGTTTTTTTATTTTGTTTTAATGCATTAACCCATGGGTTTACCACAGGTAACAAATACCCACGGGTATGGGTGTGGGTAGAAACTTCTCTTACCACAGCTTGACTACCCCTTTACTATCAAGCCAAGCCTCCTTTACTACTTATACCCACTAGTCGGTGACAGGTGAGTGATGGGTTTTAAAAAATTTATATGGGTGGGTGACGGGTTTGATATACCCGTACCCATTACTCACAGGTAACATCCCTACCCCCTCCTCCCAGAAGTGATGGATGGTTCGAGAACCAAACAAGGCTGGAAAAACAAATAGCCACTAAAGGAACTCACGAACGAAAGACGGATCATTCGTATTGGACACAAAGGGAGGAAGAGATTTTGGCCAAATCATTTATTCAAATATCCGAAGATCCTAAGGTTGGAGATGACCAAACTCTTGACACTTTTTGGTATAAAATTCTTGATGTGTATAATGAGCGGGCTAGGGAAGAATGATTAAAGGAGCGGAACAAAAATATGTTGACGGGTAAATGGACACCGATGAATCGGGAAGTGTTAAAGTTTAAAACACTTTATGATTGGACTAGTGCTTTAAGTGAAGAAAATGATGATAACTTGTTGAGAAGGGTCGAAATTTTGTAAAAAAGATGGTGGCAAAGATTTTCACATAAAAGTGATTGGTTGTTTTTGAAAGACAAATATAAATGGAAGCATCCCGAGTCTATCCAATCCCGAAGCAACCGAGGGCGTGTAACCGGTGAGGATCGGGATATGTTTGTACCTGATGTTATCCCGCGTCCATTCGGAGTTCCCCAAAGGTCGAAAGTTCAACGTTCTACAAGCTCATCCGCCACTTTTGGTTCACAAAAAGAACAGTTTACCGAATTGATGCAAGAACAAATTTGTGTGGATCGTGGAAACAAGAAAGAACAAATGGAATGTGAGATGGCGGCTCGACTTAAGATTTACGAGATAAAAAACGAGGCCTTAAAAATACTTAAGTTGGACACTACGGGAATGAGCGAGGCGGACGCGGCAAAGATCGAGCGTTGAAAGAAAATACCCGGGCTACTTATTTCATATTTTAAATTTTTTGGTATTTTAATTTTTAAGTTTATGTTTTTTTTATTATGTTTTTTAATTGTATTTTTTAATGTACTTTGTAATGTTTTTTTAATTTATTGAAAGTCCCTAATCCTAGCTTGAAACGGTTAAGAAAGATAAATAACACAAGTAAATACTTTTCAAACGTAAGACTTTATTATTGTTATAACAAGTATTACATGTGTTATGGATAACACAGTTTGATGACAATGTGTTGTGTACACTTTGAACAAAATAAAACTAACTTAAGAACACACGCACAACTGTTGGTTCAATAAGTTCTAAAGAGTTAATGTGTGAAATCTAACAAAGAGAACAATATTAACTATATCTTACATATCCTATTTATAGTGGTACGAGGTTGACTTTGATAGCTGGTTGATAATGACTACACAAAACAGACAATGTTAGACATCTGTCACAAGATGCTCTTCTATTCTTGGTAGTCTGTCACAATGCTTTAGGAAAACAGAGTTGACACAATTTCCATTTTCTTCATACCTTGTACTTTAGGCTGCAAAACTTCCCGCCTAAACACTTAGGTATGCCCAAAGTGTACTGAGTGTTAACAAGGTATTGCCACCCCTATTAACACTCAACCACTCAGACTCCTTGATACATCTTGGATGTTATCCATCACAGCCAATGAGTATGTCTTCAAGTAATCTTCGACTTCCTTGACAATTTTCTCTGACAATACTCTTCTATAGTTGCTCACCGAGACTTAGAACTCTGTGAGTCTTGTGTTACTTGCCTGTTACCTTGACACAAGCAAATTAATATCAAACAGCTTAATTTACGTTAGATCTATGACTAAGGGAAATCTAACAAACTTAGATTCCTAACAGTCTCCCCCTATTTAAACATAAATACAGCTAGATCTAAATTAGTTATAGTAAGTGAGATAAATTCTTCTTAGACATAACAGATCTAACAAACAACTTCATAATTCATTAATACTTAGAAAATTTACAAGTATAATACATGAGTAAAACAAAATTATGAGTGTGATAATTTAGCTGTGAAAACTTCAATAATTGTCATTCTTTATTCTTTCTTCAGCTTCAGCGATGTCTGTCCTGGTATCCGATTCAGCTTGCAAAGCTTGGGCAAACACTTTGGAATACTCAGAGTTAATTTTAAGCACCCTCTGAAACACTAAAAGCTGAATAGTTGAAGCCAGCCCCAGCTTACTTTCCCTTTGAAAGACATATTGGCATCCCTTGTTCATGAATGCCATTCCTTTTTCAGTCTCAGTGTAAGTCTGTCCATCAACAGGTCCAACAATCCCATTTGGTAAGACAAGATCCCTGTGCATTCCATCCACTTGAATTTTGTCTGTGACGAAGGTTTCTTTAAGGAATTTAGACACCCTTTTCCTTTTCTTTTCAGTCTTTGTTGGTTCTTGTTCAAATAGCTGTGGGGGAGGATCAATTTTGAGTTTGGCAGCTGTTTCTTTCAACCAATTAAACTTAGCTTTCAGAGTCTTTAAAAGTATGAAATTTGTCTGTCCAGACTTCTTTTCAGCTAGAGCTTTAAGTTGATACCATTCAAACAGACCAAGTGTCTTAAGTTTGAAGTCCTCAAATATGTCCATGTTGGCCACTTGATTGTCTCTCCATATGATCATCTGTGGGGTATGAGTTGACTTCTTGATGGTGTATTTGAACTTGGTGATTTTACCTGGAGCATATCTTGAGTTTACGTAGGCATCATAGTCAGCTTTTACCTTTTTCAGAGCCTCTGTGCGTTTTATCTCCATTTCCCTTAACCTTTTTCTTTGCTCCTCTCTGAGTTGAGGAGACATGGATTTTAGCTTGGCTTCATCAAGCTCTTTGTCCTTCTTGATTTCATTTAACCTTTTGAATTTAAGTGTTTGTTTTTCATTTTCTTCAGCTGTTAGAGGTTTTTCATTAGCAGCTATGAAGGTTGAGAGTTGAGATAGTTCAGTGGTTGATACTCCTGTCTCTAGCATCCCAGCTACTTTCATTAGTTTGGCGTTTGAGTCTACCATAACTATTTCATTTCCTTTCTTTGAGACAGAGGATAACTCACTTGCTTTTCTAAGCTCTTCCGCATGTTTGAGAAATGCCATCTGAGCTTGACTTTGTACAGCCTTTGGGAGGGAGCTAATAGTAACTTTGAGTTTCTTAGCAGCTGGTTCACCATCGTCCATAGCCTCATTGGTGTTAACCAAAGACAGGGATTTTGATGTATCAACTCCTTCGTTGTTCTGTTGCTCCCCCTTAATTTGATCATCATTAGGTACAGTAATAGGTGTGATGACTTGTAGAGGGATGGGTGTAGAGATGGTGTTTTCAGCTGTACCTATTCTAGTGTTGACAGGTTCACGTTTGAGTAGGTTAACGTTCTACCCCTCACGTTTAGCCTATCTCTTCAGACGCTTGGCTGAACGTGACTGAATGTACTTAGCAACCTGCTCAAGTGATGCAACCATTTGTGTTTGCATGTTTCTTGATCCCCTGACGATTCTGAGAAGCCTGTTGGAATTTCTATTGACAGAGCGATCAACATGTGTTAATAAGTGTGAAAACATGTATCCTTTTAACACTTAAAACAATTAAAAACGAGACCAAAATGTGTACTTAATGTCGTAAAAGTCGGAATTATGTGTGGTTTGTGTTTTTATTATGTTTTAGGACCAAAAGATGAAAAAGGAAGAAAACACAGGCTTTCACAGGCTTTAATCGAAGAAAAAGACAAAAGACGAAGTCAAAAGATCAAGAGTGCAAAAAGAACGGAAGTCAAAGGCTAATTCTGAAGATTTATCGAAGAAAAAGACCAAAGACGGAAGTTTAACGAAGTCGAAGAACCAAGTCTAATAAAAGAAGATAATAGAAGACGAGTTCATTTTATCTATTGACAAATCCCGAGACAAAGTCGAGAAAGACGAATTATTCAAAAAGACGAGAAGACAAAGTGAAAGAAGAAAGCAACAACACCAATTTTCGTTCCACCTATAAATAGAGAAAGAAATAGTCTTTTATTAGTTAGTAGAAATTAGTTTAATTTCCATGTTTTAGGAGTAGGTGTGATTATTTTCTCTCTCTAGTTTTCTTTCATGTTCTTAAGCTATTCGTCTTAATCTTTAAGTTGTTGAATCTTAATTTTCATCTTTAATTCAAGTTTTTTAAATTTATCTCATTCTTCCTTTCTTGTTTTAAATCTTATGTTTGATTTGGTTAATCATGTAGTTTGTTTGATCTTATTGATTATTTAATTGAAGTGCTTATTTCATTGTTCTTATTGTTTTGATGTGATTGATGGTTAGTGCTTATTGTGCTTATTGTTTATTTTATGTTTGGTTTATTTTTATTTGAGTGGATTTGGTAGTTTAATGTTTTTAGATTAGATATATTTAATTTTCTTATTTGGTTCTTTTTATAGTTTTTGATTAGTGTTGTGTTTGGCTTATTTTAGAAATTAATTTAGCTTAATTTTTACTTATTTTTTAGATTAATTTTGCTTATTTTGGCTTATTTTTATTCCCTGTTTTTTAGATCTCGCGAAGTCTGATTATTGATTGAGTTTCGGAAGAGAGTTTTGCCTTTTTTCCGAAACTGAATATTTTTAGTTTTATCCGGAACTCAATATTTTCTATAGTTCTGAAACTCATTTTATTAAAAAACTTCGAAACTCATTTTCTTATAAAACTCCGAAACTCATTATTGTTCTGAAACTCATATTTGTTCTGAAAGTCATTTTTTCTTTTCCCGCTTTTTTTTATTTTGTTCCGAAAGTGGATATAAAAAAAATAGCGAAAGTGGATATCTAACAAAAAGCTCCGAAAGTGGTATAAAAACAAAAACTTCCGAAACTTTAGTTGTTGTAACAAATTCTGAAAGTGGGATTTACCCACTTTTCTTTTTCCCGCCCAATTATTGTTCCCCCATTTCCGACCCCCAATTCTTGTGTCCCCTTTCCTCCAACATCTCATTTTTACTTAATTTTACTTCATAATTGTAAATTGTTAGATTTTTTTTAGTTTTAAATATTAAAAATAATAATAATAATAATAATAATATTTTTAGTCTAAATTAAGAAAATAGTTTTATTAAATAAAAAAAATAAATAAATAAATATATAAAAATATAAAAAGTATAAAAAATTTGTTTTTACATTTTCAGAATAATTTTGCATTTACAATTTTTGGCAATTAATAATTTTTGCATTTTACCTTTTATAGTATTTTAGCATTTTTATTAATTGTCAATTTTTAATTTTTGTCTCGTTTTCTTTATTGTTTGTCATTTGTCTTTAGTTTATTTTTAATACTTTTCGTATTTTACTTTTTAAGTAGCTATAGATAACCAATTTTCTTTTATTCACCAAAAACAATTGAGTCACACGTTAAATCTTTTGTCAATTCGAATCGAGTCGTGAGAAACGAACTTTAGTAAAAATTCAGTTATTAAAATGGCCTCGCTGCCGGCTCTTTTCGTGAATATTAACGATTTTTTGTGAGAGACGCGTTGGATTTTGGGATACGTTCATTTCTGAACATTATTTTTCGTGTTAAATTTTTTTAAAAAAAATCCTAAAATTTTTTTAAATTTTTTCAAAAATCCAAAAACATTTAAAAATCATAAAAAGCATTTTTTTTCAAAAGTTTTGCACCAAAAATATTTTCTTTTTACGTTAACTTTATTTCTTCTATTTCTTTGCTATATTTTTCTTTTGTAGGTGTATGCTTACCCGTTCACGCAAGAGGAAATCCATTCAAGCCGCTATCATCGAGCTTCATGTTGTTAACACCATGGATAACCGTCCAATGATCGAGCTCTTGCAATCACACGTTGAAGGCAATGACGATGAGATTGTGGAGAAGGCTATTGACGCCAACAAATTTGAGCTCAAAACCGGTTTTATTCAAATCGTTTCCGCTACACCATTCTTGGGTCGCACTCATGATGATCCTCACGATCATATCAAGAGGTTCTTACACTTAACCAATACTGTAAAATACAATGGGGTCTCACAAGAGGCAATTTGTTTGCTCCTCTTTCCTTTCTCTCTCGAGGGACAAGCCCGGACTTGGCTTGATAAGGAACCACCCCAAAGTATTACCACATGGGCGGACCTAGAGACCAAATTTATCAATTACTTCTTTCCACCCTCACGTACTACCGCTTTGAGGAATGATATCATTAACTTTGAACAACAGTACGGTGAGACGTTTAGTGAATCTTGGGGTCATTTTAAGGAACTTTTGAGAAAGTGTCCACAACACGGTTTTACTAAGGTGCATCAAATTAATACTTTTTATAATGGATTAAGTTTGAATGACCAAGATTCACTAAATAGTGCTTCGGGGGGTAATATTCTTGTGAAATCCATGAA
Source organism: Glebionis coronaria (assembly GCA_025667525.1). Taxonomy (NCBI): domain Eukaryota; kingdom Viridiplantae; phylum Streptophyta; class Magnoliopsida; order Asterales; family Asteraceae; genus Glebionis; species Glebionis coronaria. The sequence continues at coordinate 229,680,926 of CM046879.1, forward strand.
TGATGCTTGGGCAATCATTGAAAATAAGGCTAAAGTGCAAACTAAAAGTGTAAGGGCTACTATGGCTAGTACTAGTGCTAGTGAGACCACCAATCAAATTGAAGCACTTACGTCAATTGTGACAAAACTTGCCTTACATGTTCAAAACAACCCTAGTCAACATGTGAATGATCTTAATGTGACTTGTGAAACATGTGGTGGGCCACACTCTTATGCTAATTGTGATAAGGCTTATGACCAATCTCACGAGGAAGTGTATGCTTACAACCACACGGAGAGGGTTCATTTCAAGCCGAATGTGGATGTTAATCATTTGTCCTATAATTCTACGAATTACTTGGCTCCACCCGGTTTTCAACAAAGACCACACCCACCCACCCAAAATAACCAAGGGCCACCAAGAGCTAATTTTCAACAACATGCAAATGTGAGGGGCTACAATGCAAATCAAGGAAATTATCAAGTGCAAAATCAAGGCTATCCAAACCAAGGTTTTACTCCTCAAGGTTTTCCACCAATACTCAAACCAAGGATTTCAACAACAAGGGTTCAATTTACCTAATCCACAAATGGACTTAATTCTTCAAAAGATTTCATAACAAGATAAGAAATTAAAAGAAATAGCAAGAGTCCACGGATAGGAAATTTGTTCAAATGTTTCAAGCCCTTCCTCCCCAAGGTGCTATTCCTTCTACAACTGAAACTAACCCTAGAGCCAATGTGAGTGCTATTACTACACGCAGTGGAGCAACTTTAGTAGGACCTTCTACCCCTCCCCCAGTTACTCCATCTGCACCTCCTCCACCCCCATTTATTCCTCCTATTACCAAGCCTAGTACCAGTTCTCCATTACCGTCTCCATCTCTTACTGAAGATGTACCCAAGAAAAACACTTCACCCTTTCAACCTTCAACTTCTCAACCTTCAACCCCTCAACCTTCACCTTCCACACCTTCACCTTCTACACCTACACCTCCTAAGCCCAATGTTCCTTATCCATCTCGGTTAGACAAGTGCAAATTTCACACTAAGGAGGATTCTCAAGTTACTTCCTATTTGAAGATGATCTCCCAAATGAACTTTAACATTAGCCTTGTTAAAGCACTTGTCCAAATGCCAAAATTTGTTAAAACGTTCAAGGAGTTGCTTAGTAAGAAGGAGAAGATGGCTGAGTTTGTTAATACTCGATTAAATGAAAATTGTTTTGTAGTCCTTCTCAAAGAACTTCCAGAGAAACTTGGAGAACCCGGTCGTTTTTTGTAACCTTGTTCATTTTCTCAACTCAAGAAATGTACTGCCTTAACCGATCTCGGGGCAAGTATTAATTTAATGCCTTTAAGTGTTTGGAAGAAGTTATCACTACCCGATCTTATACCAACAAGGATGACTCTTGAGCTAGCAAATCGAACTCTCGCTTACCCTGTTGGTATTGCCGAAGATGTTTTTGTTAAAGTTGGTACCTTCACATTTCCGGTTGATTTTTTTGTTGTCGATTATGAGATGGATCCTCGTATTTCGTTAATACTTGGACGGTCATTCTTGAGAACCGGAAAAGCTTTAGTCGATGTTGCCGATGATGAAATAATTATTAGGGTCGGGAATGATCAACAAGTGTTTAAAATGGGGAAGATTACAAGCAAATAAATGGAAAAGAATCGGCGAAAATAATTGATGTGCTTCAAGACGAGCTTGTTACAACTCCTTTGGAAAGCACAAAGCTTGATGATTCTGTGCTACACAACAATCCTCTTCGATACTTTCTATGATAATCCACTTTTTCAAGACCATGTGGAAGATCCTAATGATTCTCTATCCAATTTGGATACTCCACCAATCTATGATGAATATGATGATGATTCTCTTTCTGATTTGGGTGATCCACCAATTTTTGATGAATATGATGATTCTACATCCGAGTATGAAGACATGCTGACTTATGATGACTTTGATGATGTTGACACTCTTTCGAGTGATTCTTCAAGTGTTGTGTCTTCTAATGATGATTTTGCTCCTATTTTTGATGAGGATCCTCCACCAACAACGCTTGATACTACTTTAGAGGATTACTCTTTTGAGAAGATTTCGCCACCTTTCTCAATACTTACTTTCTTAATGAGCATGATTCTCCTACTTTGGATTTTGATTATGGCCTCTACCCTCCTTCGGATGTTAAGAAACCCGTTTCAAAGGAGAAGAAACCGGACGACACCAACATCCGTAGTACTTATGTTTTGACACCTCTCTTTCCACCTTCTTCGGATGAGATTGTACGGTTTATGGGCGAATCTTCTACAAGTTCTACTGAGTTTCATTCTTATTTTCCCCTAAAGGAAAAGGTGTTCGATCCGGGTATCACAATTTTTGAGCCATCTAAGTATCCATCTGATGAATCAAAAGGAAAGACTTTTGGAAAATATGGAGCTATGCTTTCACCTTATCATACCTTCTACCACGTGCTTAACTTTTGCTTAAGGGAGCCTCGCCTACTCTACTTTGGCTTGTTCTCTTCACCTTAGGCTTATGCTACTTGTTGGATGAGAACCATGTATTTGACCCCGACAGATTTTCTTCAAGGTCTTCTATGAGCTTTCAACCATAGTATTTGGCTCGAGTCAGGCTCATGACTCGGTGAACAAAAACAAGCGTTTCTCGGGAGATAACCCGATGATCTATCCTTCTTATCTGTTTTATAATAAGTGTAGGGGGACACTAGTAAATGTTTGTTGTTTTCTTTCTTATGATGTGCAGGGATTAGAGCTTTAAAAGATCCACTTTTGATGATTTTTGACGACCCGTGATTCCGTGTACCCGTCTTCCTGGTTATATCCTAAACTCTTTTGATTCACTATTTTATATCCATATATGTTGAAATAGGAATCACTTTAGTTGTCTCTTCCTTAGCAAGATTTAAACAACATGCACAATGTCCTAAGTGTAGGGGAGTTTACTTCCACATGCTTAAACATTAAGGACAATGTTTATATTAAGTGTAGGGGGACTTCTATCTAAGATAAGTGGGCTTTTCCATGAATTTGGCCTCACTTTAAACAGAAAATTAAATTTTTGACATTTTTCAAAATTTTTGATCTATTTTGGCCTAGTAGTATTTTCCTTTGTTATTGTTATTTTCTTTTTTTGTAATTATTTAATAAATGGTTTTAACAAGTTTAGATGTCTTTGATATATTAGGCCCGTCGTGGATATCTTTACTCAACCCGAGTTTACTTATTTGAGTTTACTCTAGCTAGTATCCTTAACCATATGGACCTTAATTGGTTTATTAGGCTAAGCATCCACGAGTCTCATTCCTTGACATTTTAAACTGTGGAGAACGAGGGATGATAGAGTAAATTATAAGTTTTGTATTCTTTCATGAATTTATGTGAGTTAATTATGAGATTTTTCTCCATCGCTTGTTAATAAATAAATGCAATAAATAAGGTCGTAGGATTTGAAAAGTTACTTAGCTTCTATCCTAAGATGGTTTAATAGTTGCTCGGGATTAATTAGAGTTCATAGCCAAGGCATAACTTATTAAAGCGGGATGCAAAGATTGACGTGTACAAAAAGGCCCTAACAAGGCATGAGGGCTACATTTTGTTGCTAAAGATCCAAAGTGATGTGAATAATCATTATTCAAAAATCATTATGAAGGATCGAGACACACGACGAGAAGCAATTACTCCCATAAAGATGATGGAGAAGTTTTTAATTAAGCTTTTAATTCATCATCTTTTTCCTTTCTTGCTTAATTTCTGTCTTTGATTTGGTGTTGTGTTCTTGAGTTTTCTTAATTTTAATCAAGTGGGTTTTGATTGATTTGGCTTTGTATGTTAGTTTTGATGATTTGTTTTGATTAAATATTGTTAGTTGATGCTTATTGACTGTTTTGGTTTAATCTTTTGGTTTGTTTTGGTTAGATTTAATCAAATTCGTGCTCTTTTCTTGTTCCCCTGTTCTTCGTTAATGTTACTGTATATTGCCCAAAGATTTCGGATGGTCTGTTCATTTAGTCCTCTATTCGGAATATCTGATTATTCAGAATAGGAGTCCTCTATTCGGAATATCTGATTATTCCGAATAGGATCCTTATTCGGAATATCTGGTTATCCCGAATAGGAGTCCTTTATTCGGAATATCTTATTATTCTGAATAGGATCCTTATTCGGAATATCTGATTATTCCGAATAGGAGTCTCTATTCGGAATATCTGATTATTCCGAATAGGAGTCCTTATTCGGAATATCTGATTATTCCGAATAGGAATCCTTATTTGGAATATCTTATTATTCCGGATAGGTTTTTCAGTTTTTAGTTGTAAACTTTATTTTTCCCGCCTTTTTCTTTATTTGCACTTTTACTCGCTTTCCTTTTAGTTTAAGTTTTAATTTGCGTCATTTACTTAATTTGCCTTTTAACTTTCTCGTTATTTACTTTTCGCCAAGTTTTTATCTTTTGTTGTTTCTTTTTACCGTCTTTACTTTATTTCTAATTGTTTCAAGTTTTCATTTTTAATTAGTTTTAGACAACGACAACTCTTTTATTTGATTCACCAAGAACAACTGAGTCGCACAATTAACCAGAGATCAATTCGAAGAGATTCCGAGAAACGAACTTTCAACGAGTAAAAACTCAGTTATTAAAATGGCCCCGCTGCCGGCTCTTTTCGTGAGGATTAAAGGTTTTTGTGAGAGACGCGTTGGCTTTTGGGACCCATTCACTTGTGAACGTTATTTTTCTGTCCAAACATTTTCAAAAATCCCAAAAACATTTGAAAAATCATAAAAAGCATTTCTTTTTCAAAGTTTTGCACCAAAAATATTCTTCTTGCTTATCTATCTTTCTTTATGGATTTTTATGTCCATTGCGTCCGGTGTGGGAAACTATTATCTGGTAACAACTCTTGTCAAAGGTGTACATGTGAGCGGTGCGTTAACGATATCGACAATACGCAATTCCTATTCGGATTTTGTCCTTTGTGCAACTCGATTAATTCGTCCTTTTTGAACCCACCTCCTCCTATTCCCCCATGCATCTATTGTGGAAGCAATTCTCATTGGCATGTTTCGTGCCCGATTCAATACCCGTATGGACACGGGCAAGAACCGGGGTACAATTATGACAATGATAATAGCTATCCACAAAACGCACCTGATTTTTCTCCATACCAGTTTTGCAACAACTGTGGGGGCCCTCACGATACCTATTATTGTCAACCAATGAATTATTATGAGCAAAATCCGGGTCCTCAGTTTTCTTCACCTATGGATTATTATGAACCAAACTCGGTTTCTAATTCTTCTCAACCGATGAACAACTATGAGCCACAACCTTGCTATAATTCAGGTTTTCAACACTTTGAGCCCCCACATCACAACCTCAATCATCAATCCTCTCAAAGAATTCAATAACTCACTACTTTGAATGAAGAAACACACTCCATTTTTTTGCAACTTCAAGAAGCCTTTGTTCTGCTTAAAGAAGTTAGGGACGAGGAGAAGCGACAACAACAAGAGCAAGTTTCTAATCTTAGTGATTCTACCCCTCCTCTTGTGTGTCAATACCATTATGATGATGATGACGATGAGAATACTATTTCTTGGTATGATCTAGTTGCTCAATGTCCTAGTGCAATTGTACTTCCCTCTCTTAATTTCCCCAACGCCTCTAAGGATTGTGATACTTCGAGTGAGATTAGTGATTTCGGTCTTGATAAATTCTTTGATGAGGTTTGTGATGTGCTAACTTTTGAGGAGCTTACGGATGAGGTCGCTCTTAATGATGATGTTCCTTCCACCAACACTTTGGGAGATGATTCTTTGGCTTTCTCTAATCCTCTTTTCGATCAAGATGATGATTTTACTTCTAGTGATGACGAGTCACTATCCGATGAAGACGTTCTGCATGAAACTTTCAAGATTTATTCGAACCCTTTATTTGATTTTGATGACGCCTACATATCTAGTGAGGTGAATCCGCTCTTTGACGAAGGGATTGAGGACATTGATAGCGCTGCTTCTCTTGCTATTAATGAGCATACTTTGTTAGCCATACCTCCTTCTATCCCAGAGGTGGAAAGACGTGAATCTACTGAAAAAGGGACGCAGGTGGAAGGTAATTGTTCTCATACTTCTCATATTATATTGCCACCTCATCCTATCACGTGCACACCCAAGCTGGTGATGTATCACTTTTACTCTCCTCGTTTCATATCGGGAAATGAGGATGAGTGCTTTGACCCGGGAGGTGACAATGACAATTCTTTAATTGATACCCTCACGGCTTTGCCGAGTGCTCAACATCCATTGTCTTTGAGGGATGACAATGTGCTTACTTTACCCACCCCACCTCCCATGGATCTTGATTTCACATACTTCTCGTATGTTGAACGAACCTTTCTCCCATTCAAGACTTATCCCCCCGCCTCTCCTTTGTTGATGTCAACCGGGAACGAGGACAAGGTCTTTGATCCCGGTATTACATTCGAGGCTTCCCCATGGACCATTTAATTCGGGGACGAGTCAGGCTCGTGACTCGGTTAACAAAATCAAGCGCTTTTTGGGAGGCAACCCAATTATCTATCTATCTTTACCATAAGTGTAGGGGGGAGCCCCCGTTGGTGTTTCTTGTTTTCTTTCTTATCATTGCAGGGATTCGAGCTTCAAAGACACACTCTTGATAACTTTTGACGAACCGTGAACCCGTGTTACTATCTTCCTGGTTCTATCCTAAACTCTTTTCGATTCCCTATTTTATATTTTCCAATATTAAAATAGGAATCTCTTTAGTTGTCTTTTCCTTAGCGAGATTTAAGCAACGTGCACAATGTCCTAAGTGTAGGGGAGTTTACTCCCACATGCTTAAACATTGAGGGCAATGTTTATATTAAGTGTAGGGGGGACTTCTATCGAAGTTAAGTGTCCTTTTCCTTGTATTTGTCCTCATTTTAACCGGAAAATCAAATTTTCGACATTTTTCAAAATTTTTAATCTATTTTGGCCTAGTTGTAGTCTCCTTTATTTTTTTTATTTTCTAGCATTTTAATAAAATGGTTTTAGAAAGTTTAGATATCTTAGATATATTAGGCCCGTTGTGATTATTTTGACTCAACCCGAGTTTACTTATCCAAGTTCACTCTAGCTAGTATCCTTAACCATGTAGACCTTAATTGGTTTATTGGGCTAAGCATCCACGAGTCTCATTCCTTGAGATTTTAAATTGTGGAGTACGAGAAATGATAGAGTTGGTTACAAGTTTGGTATTCTCTCATTAACTTATGTGAGTCAATTATGATCTTTTTCTCCCATCACTTGCTAATAATTATCTGCAATAAGTAAGGTCGTACGATTTGAAAAGTTACTTAGCTTCTAGCCCAAGATCGTTTAAAAGTTGGTCGGTAATGATAAGAGTTCATAGCCAAGGCATAACTTATGAAGCAGGGCGCGAATATTGGCGAGTCCGAAAAGGCCCTAACAAGGCATGAGGATTCAATTTTATTGCTGAAGATCCAAAGTGATGTGAAAAGCATTATTCCCAAAATCAATATGAAGGATCAAGACTCACGACGAAAAGCAATCAACTCCCATAAAGATCATGGAGAAGTCTATCCGAAAAGACCCTAACAAGGAATGAGGATAAATAGATCCATGTCCGAAAAGGAGGCAGATCGTTGTATCTCAAAATCCCAATTAGAGATTGAAGAAATAATCATGAAGTCGTGGTCAACAAAGTTGGAGTACCCATCAAAAGTCTCCAAGTGAAGAATCTCTATTAACGAAGAGAATACCATTATCTCAAGAACGTCTCTCGAAGATATGAAGTATGAAGTACATGCCAAATATCGGCCCGAGAAAGGTCTCAAATCGTGAAGCGAGTTATGCCAAGATATGAACTTTTCGATATCCCGAGAAGCAGTTTTAAGAGATTTTGTCCTTTAGCTAACTATTAATCAAATCGTCCTACTTTGCTTTCTGCTTAAATAAACTATCGCAATAAGTCAACAATGCGTCCTCGTGATCATTCAAGATATCAATAAAATATAAGAGATACCCGTAGGAATAAGGGAGTTTAAGTGATTAATTGAACCACATGAGTAAATGTTTGTTATGCTAACTTGTACTAACAATGATCTTGTTTGTAAGCTTGACATGGGGAACGTGAAACTTGAGGGTGATAAACATTCACGACACCAAAGCCCTAATGTAAGTCTTAGATTTCTTTACAAGTTTCTTCCTTGTTTCATTTTATCGTTTTCTATCTTTCAAATTTTCCTTAGTTGGTTAATAAAGGCCAAGACGGATTGATTATGATGAAAAGTGTAATCGTGCTTTGTAACTAATGCATTGCATGAGGACATTGCAATGGTTAAGTGTAGGGGATTTGATAGGTGTGAAAACACCCATCATTTTTACCACTTAATTACAATAATAACCGGGCCAAAACGTGTATTTTATGTCATTTATGTCGGGATTATGCGTGGTTTGTGTTTTTGTTGTGATTTAGGACGAGAAGGTGAAAAGTGGAGAAAACACGGCTTTCACGGGCTTTTATTGAAGAAAAAGACAAAAGACGAAGTCAAAAGATCAAAAGTGGAAAAAGAACGGAAGTCCAAGACCAATTCTGAAGATTTATCGAAGAACTCAAGTCTAATTTATGAAGAAAATTACAAGACGAGTTCAAAGAAATCCCGAGACGAAGTCTTAAAAGTCGAAGAATTTAAGAAGACTGAAAGACTGAGGACCAAGAAAGAAAGAAAGAGGAAGCCACCAACCACTCCCCTCTCCTATAAATACCACCCTCACTTGTTGTGAAAGGGTTGGTTAGTTTCAGGATTAGATTAGGAGTAGTGTAGTTTCTCTATCTAGATTTATGCTTTCTCTCTCTAGATTATTTGTGTTTAAGCTTTTGTTATTGAATCTTTAATTTTTAATTAAGCTTTTAATTCATCATCTTTTTCCTTTCTTGCTTAATTTATGTCTTTGATTTGGTGTTGTATTCTTGAGTTTTCTTAATTTTAATCAAGTGGGTTTTGATTGATTTGGCTTTGTATGTTAGTTTTGATGATTTGTTTTGATTAAGTATTGTTAGTTGATGCTTATTGATTGTTTTGGTTTAATCTTTTGGTTTGTTTTGGTTAGATTTAATCAAATTCGTGCTCTTTTCTTGTTCCCCTGTTCTTCGTTAATGTTACTGTATATTGCCCAAAGATTCCGGATGGTCTGTTCATTTAGTCCTCTATTCGGAATATCTGATTATTCCGAATAGGAGTCCACTATTCGGAATATCTGATTATTCCGAATAGGAGTCCACTATTCGGAATATCTGATTATTCCGAATAGAATCCTTATTCGGAATATCTGGTTATTCCGAATAGGAGTCCTTTATTCAGAATATCTGATTATTCCGAATAGGATCCTTATTCGGAATATCTGATTATTCCGAAGAGGAGTCTCTATTCGGAATATCTGATTATTCCAAATAGGAGTCCTTATTCGGAATATCTGATTATTCCGAATAGGAATCCTTATTCGGAATATCTTATTATTCCGGATAGGTTTTTCAGTTTTTAGTTGTAAACTTTATTTTTCCCGCCTTTTTCTTTATTTGCACTTTTACTCGCTTTCCTTTTAGTTTAAGTTTTAATTTGCGTCATTTACTTAATTTGCCTTTTAACTTTCTCGTTATTTACTTTTCGCCAAGTTTTTATCTTTTGTTGTTTCTTTTTACCGTCTTTACTTTATTTCTAATTGTTTCAAGTTTTCATTTTTAATTAGTTTTAGACAACGACAACTCTTTTATTTGATTCACCAAGAACAACTGAGTCGCACAATTAACCAGAGATCAATTCGAAGAGATTCCGAGAAACGAACTTTCAACGAGTAAAAACTCAGTTATTAATAAGCAAAAACCAAATAAGCAAATAATCAAAAACTAAGCCAAACTAATATAAAAAATAAGCTAAACAAAACAAAAATAAAAACTCTAAAAACACCAAATAAGCAAAATATATAAAATCAACTTTTAAAATATTAATCTACCAAATCTTCTTAAATGAAAATAAGCTAAACACACAATAAGTAATAAGCACAATAAGCTATAACATCAACCAAATGAAAACAATAAGAACAATGAAATAATCACTACACTTAAATAAGCAATAAGATCAAATAAGCTACTGATTAACCAAATCAAATATAAGATTAAAAACAAGAAAGGAAGAATGCGATTAATTTCAAAAGGTTGAATTAAAGATGAAAACTAAGATTCAAAAGATTAAGACAAAAGATTAAAAGATAAAGAACATGAAAGAAAGGAAGAGAGAGAAAGTAACCTACTCCTAATTACCTTAATGAAAAACTAAAAATAAACTAACGATTACAAATGAAGGTTTAAGGTCAATTTATAGTGGAAGGGTTGTGGTGTTGTTGCTTCCTTCTTTCTCTTTGTCTTCTCGTCTTTTTAATTAATTCGCCTTTATCGACTTTGTCTCGGGATGTGTCGATATATAAAATGAACTCGTCTTCTGATTTCTTCTTTTATTAGATTTGGTTCTTCGAATTCGTTAAACTTTCATCTTTGGTCTTTTTCTTCGATTTCAGAATAGGCCTTTGACTTCCGTTCTTTTTGCACTCTTGATCTTTTGACTTCGTCTTTTGTCTTTTTCTTCGATAAAAGCCCGTGAAAGCCCGTGTTTTCTTCCTTTTTCATCTTTTGGTCCTAAAACACAACAAAAACACAAACCACGCATAATTCCGACTTTTACGACATTAAATACACGTTTTGGTCTTGTTTTTATTTGTTTTAAGTCGTAAAAGGATAAGTGTTTTCACACTTATTAAATCCCCTACACTTGACCATTGCAATGACCTCATGTAATTCATTAATTCTAAAGCAAGATTTAAATTCTCCATCATAATTAACCCACCTTGGCCTTTATTACATACTACGATACTATAGCAACTAAAAAGATAGAAAATTTCAAAATGTTTTAAGGAAGAAACTTATAAAGAAATCTAAGACTTAAATTAGGGCTTTTGGTGTCATGAATATTAATCACCCTTAAGTTTCACGTTCTTCATACCAAGCTTAAAAACGAGATCATTGTTATTATAAGTTAGTAAAGCTAACACTTACTAATGTGGTTCAATTATTCACTTAGACCCCCTTATTCCTAGGTGTATCTCTTATATTTTATTGTTGTCTTGAATGATCACGAGGATACATTGTTAACTTATTTTGATAGTTTATTAAGGTCGAAAATAAAGTAGGATTAATCCATAGTTAGCTAAAGGAAAAAATCTTTTAAAACTACTTCTCGAAACCTCATAAAGTTTATATCTTGGCATAACTCATTTCACGATTTGAGACCTTTCTCGGACCGATATTTGGCATTGACTTCATACTTCGAATCTTGAGAGATGTTCTTGAAATAATGGTCTTCTCTTCATAATAGGAATTTCTTCACTTGAAGTTTTTGAGAGATTCTTCAAACTTGGACCACGACTTCTTCATTTTTCTTCAATATTTATTTGGGATTTTGATATACAACGATCCGCCTCCTTTTCGGACTTGGATCTATTTATCCTCATACCTTGTTAGAGTCTTTTTGGATAGACTTCTCCATGATCTTTATAGGAGTAATTGCTTCTCGTCATGTGTCTCGATCCTTCATATTGATTTTTTAATAATGATTCTTCACATCACTTTGGATCTTTAGCAACAAAATGTAGCCCTCATGCCTTGTTAGGGCCTTTTTGGACTCGCCAATCTCCGCATCCCGCTTTAATAGGTTATGCCTTGGCTATGAACTCTAATTAACCCCGAGCAACTTTTAAACGATCTTGGGCTAGAAGCTAATTAACTCACATAAATTCATGAAAGAATACAAAACATATAATTGACTCTATCATCTCTCGTTCTCCATAATTTAAAATCTCAAGGAATGAGACTTGTGGATGCTTAGCCTAGTAAACCAATTAAGGTCCACATGGTTAAGGATACTAGCTAGAGTAAACTCAAATAGGTAAACTCGGGTTGAGTCAAAATATTCATGACGGGCCTAATATATCAAAGACATCTAAACTTGTTAAAAACATTTTATTTAATAATTACGAAGAAAGAAAATATCAATAACAAAGGAAAAATACTACTAGGCCAAAATAGATCAAAAAATTCGAAAAATGTCGAAAAAATCAATTTTCCGGTTAAAATGAGGTCAAATTCATGGAAAAGCCCACTTAACTTCGATAGAAGTCCCCCTACACTTAATATAAACACTGTCCTTAATGTTTAAGCATGTGGAAGTAAACTCCCCTACACTTAGGACATTGTGCACGTTGTTTAAATCTTGCTAAGGAAGAGACAACTAAAGTGATTCCTATTTCAACATTTATGGATATAAAATAGTGAATCAGTAGAGTTTAGGATAGAACCGGGAAGAGGTACACGGAATCATGGGTCGTCAAAAGTCATCAAAAGTGGATCTTTGAAAGCTCTAATCCCTGCATATATCATAAGAAAAAAAACAACAAACACCTACGTGGCTCCCCTACACTTATTATGAAAAACGGATAAAAAAGGATAGATCATCGGGTTGCCTCCCGAGAAGCGCTTGTTTTTGTTCACCGAGTCACGAGCCTGACTCGACCCCGAATACTATGGTTAAAAGCACATAGAAGACCTTGAAGAAAATCCACAGGGGTCAAATACATGGTTCTCATCCAACAAGTAGCATAAGCCTAAGGTGAACAGCACAAGCCAAAGTAGATTAGGTGAGGTTCCCCTAAGAAAAAGTTGAGCACGGTGGTAGAAGTTATGATAAGGTGAAAGCATAGCTCTATATTTTTCAATAGTCTTTCCTTTTATTTCATCAGATGGATACTGAGATGGCTTAAAAACTGTGATACCCTGATCGAACACCTTTTCCTTTAGGGGAAAATAAGAATGATACCCAGTAGACCTTGAAGAAGTAGCATAAGCCTAAGGTGAACAACACAAGCCAAAGTAGAGTAGGCGAGGTTCCCCTAAGCAAAAGTTGAGCATGATGGTAGAAGGTATGATAAGGTGAGGTCAAATACATGGTTCTCATCCAAAGTAGAGTAGGCGAGGTCAAATACATGGTTCTCATCCAACAAGTAGCATAAGCCTAACGTGAACAACACAAGCCAAAGTAGAGTAGGCGAGGTTCCCTAAGCAAAAGTTGAGCACGGTGGTAGAAGGTATGATAAGGTGAAAGCATAGCTCTATATTTTCCAATAGTCTTTCCTTTCATTTCATCAGATGGATACTAAGATGGCTTAAAAACTGTGATACCCGGATCGAACACCTTTTCCTTTAGGGGATTATAAAGATGACACTCAGTAGACCTTGAAGAAGATTCACCCATATACCGCACAATCTCATTCGAAGAAGGTGGAAAGAGAGGTTTCAAAACATAGGTACTGCGAATTGTGGTGTCGTCTGGTTTCTTTTCCTTTGAAACGGGTTTCTTAACATCCGAAGGAGGGTAGAGGCCATAATCAAAATCTAAAGTAGGAGAATCATGCTCATTAGGAAAGTATGTATTGAGAAAGGTGGCGAAATCTTCCTCAAAAGAGTAATCCTTTAAAGTAGTATCAAGCGTTGTTGGTGGATGATCCTCATAAAAAATAGGAGCAAAAACATCATCAGAAGACACAACACTTGAAGAATCACTCGAAAGAGTGTCAACATCATCAAAGTCATCATAAATTGGCATGTCTTCATACTCGGAAGTAGAATCATCATATTCATCGAAAATTGGTGGAGCATCCAAATTAGAGAGAGAATCATTAGGGTCGTCCACATGGTCTTGAAAAAGTGAATTATCATAGAAAGTCTCGAAAAGAGGATTGTTGCGTAGTACAAAATCATCAAGCTTTGTACTTTCCAAAGTAGTTGTAACAAGCTCGTCTTGAAGCACATCAATCATTTTTTCTGATTCTTTTCCATTGGATTTGCTTGTAATCTTCCCCATTTTAAACACTTGTTGATCATTCCCGACCCTAAGAATTATTTCACCTTCGACAACATCGACTAAAGCTTTTCCGGTTCTCAAGAATGGCCGTCCAAGTATTAATGGAATACGAGGATCCATCTCATAATCGACAACAACAAAATCAACCGAAAAAGTGAAGGTACCAACTTTAACAAAAACATCTTCGACAATACCAATGGGGTAAGCGAGAGTTCGATTTGCTAGCTCAAGAGTCATACGTATTGGTATAAGATCAGGTAATGATAACTTCTTCCAACACTTAATGGCATCAAATTGATACTTGCCCCAAGATCGGCTAAGGTAGTACATTCCTTGATTTGAGAAGATGAACAAGGTAACACAAAACGACCGGGATCTCCATGTTTCTCCGGAAGTTCTTTGAGAAGGACTACAGAACAATTTTCATTTAATCAGGTGTTGACAAACTCAGCCATCTTCTCCTTCTTACTAAGCAACTCCTTGAACACTTTGACAAATTTTGGCATTTGGACAAGTGCTTCAACAAGGCTAATGTTAAAGTTCATTTGTGTGATCATCTTCAAAAAGGAAGTAATTTGAGAATCCTCCATAGTGAGCAATTTTCATTTGTCTAACCGAGAAGGATAAGGGATATTGGGTTTAGAAGGTGTAGGTGGTGAAGGTGAAGGTGTGGAAGGTGAAGGTTGAGAGGTTAAAGGTTGAGATGATAATGGAGAACTAGTACTAGGCTTGTTAGTAGGAGGGATAAATGGGGGTGGAGGAGGTGTAGCTGGAGTAACTAGGGGAGGGATGGAAGGTCCTACTAAAGTTGCTCCACTGCGTGTAGTAATAGCACTCACATTAGCTCTAGGGTTAGTTTCCGTTGTTGAAGGAAGAGCACCTTGGGGGCGAAGGGCTTGAAACATTTGAACGAATTTCCTGTCCGTGGACTCTTGCATTTCCTTTAATTTCTTATCTTGTTCCGAAATCTTTTGAAGAACTAAGTCCATTTGTGGATTAGGTAAATTGAACCCTTGTTGCTGAAAACCTTGGTTTGGGTATTGGTTGTAGGGTGGAAAACCTTGAGGATTAAAAGCTTGGTTTGCATAGCCTTGATTTTGCATTTGATAATATCCTTGATTAGCATTGTAGCCCCTCACGTTCGCATTTGGTTGAAAATTAGCTCGTGGTGGCCCTTGGTTGTTTTTGTTGGGTGGGTGTGGTCTTTGTTGAAAACCGGGTGGAGCCAAATAATTAGTCGAATTATAGGACAAATGATTAACATCGACATTCGGCTTGAAATGAACCCTTTCAGTGTTGTTATAAGCATACACTTCCCAGTGAGATTGGTCATAAGCCTTATCACAATTAGCATATGAGTGTGGCCCACCACATGTTTCACAAGTCACGTTAAGGGCATTCACATGTTGACTAGGGGTGTTTTGAACATGTAAGGCGAGTTTAGTCACTATTGAAGTAAGTGCTTGAATTTGATTTGTGGTCTCACTGTCACTAGTACCAGCCATAGTAGCCCTTACACTTTTAGTTTTCACTTTAGCCTTGTTTTCAATAATTGCCCAAGCCTCGTTCATGGGTTTGACAACAATATTACCCCCCGAAGCACTATTTAGTGAATATTGGGCATTCAAACTTAATCCATTATAAAAAGTATTAATTAGATGCGCCTTAGTAAAACCGTGTTCTGGACACTTCCTCAAAAGTTCCTTAAAACGATTCCAAGATTCACTAAACGTCTCACCATAATTTTGTTCAAAATTAATGATGTCATTCCGCAAAGCGGTAGTACGTGAGGGTGGAAAGAAGTAGTTAATGAATTTTGTCTCTAGGTACGTCCATGTGGCAATACTTTGGGGTGGTTCCTTTTCAAGCCAAGCTCGGGCTTGTCCCTCGAGAGAGAAAGGAAAGAGGAGCAAACGAATTGCCTCTTGTGAGACCCCATTGTATTTTACGGTATTAGTTAAGTGGACAAACCTTTTGATATGATCGTGAGGATCATCATGAGTGCGGCCCAAGAAAGGTGTTGCGGAAACCATTTGAATAAAACCGGTTTTGAGCTCAATGTTGTTTGCATCAATAGCCGGCACCACAATCGCATCGTCATTTTCTTCAACGTGTGATTGCAAGAGCTCGATCATTGGACGGTTATCCATGGTGTTAACAACAGGAGGCTCAATGATAGCGGTTTGAAAGGATTTCCTCCTTCGTGAACGGGTATGCATACACCTACAAAAGAAAAATATAGCAAAGAAATAGAAGTAATAAAGTTAACATAAAAAAAAATATTTTTGGTGATAAAACTTTTGAAAAGAAATGCTTTTTATGATTTTTTAAATGTTTTTGGATTTTTGAAATTTTTGATTTTTTGAAAATTTTTGAAAGAAAAATAGCATTCACGAGTGAACGGATCTCAAAAAATCTAACGCGTCTCTCACAAAAAAACCGTTAATCGTCACGAAAAGAGCCAGCAGCGGTGCCATTTTAATAACTGAAAACCTGATTCTTGATTATGTCTAATCGAATTGATCCGGTTTATCGTGTGACTCAGTCGTTTTTGGTGAGTAAAAAGAAAATGTCGTTTATCTATTTCTATTAAATAATGCTTGAAAAGTATAAAATAAAGTAAAAACAAGTTAAAAAGAAATAAAGCAAATTTGAGATAAGTGATAATCTTATAACTAATCAAGAGGGTTGTTGTTAATCTAGAAAGAGATAGTAGAGAGAGAAACAAAGAAAACTTTATTAATGTGTGAAATAAATTAAACAACCAACACCCCTTTCCATGGTGGAAAGGGGTTTATACCCAAGTCCTTAATGAACTTGGGCCTCCAACCCATGACAAGCCCATGGGCCGGGTTAAACATTAATATAACGTAACAATTAACTACGAGCTACTAAACGTATTACAATATTGTTGGAGTGACCGATACTTCTATTATACGTTAAAAACGCATTTCCAACAATCTCCACCTAAGGGAGGTCACTCCAAATTACAAAGTCCTAAACCTAGCATACTATATTGAGTCTTCGTTCTTCAGCTCGTAGTCCTTTCTCTTTTATCTTTTCTTTTTGTTGTGAATATGTTGATGTTGATCTTTTAGGCTTTGGCTTTATAGCATTGTTCTTTTGACCCTTCACGTGCGATCTTTCCCTTCTTGTGATTCTTGCCTCCTCGTGACTCCATGTTCCACACACTTATGTTTTTTTGTTGAATTCTTGAAAGCTTCAGAGTTTGGTACAGCGGAAGACTTCATTTTGAACTTTCTTGAATTTTGCTGAAATTGATGCAGAAAAACATAAGCATGTGGGAACGACTTCATCTAGTACACCGTAACGCCACCATCTTAAAATGCCGCAACATAACAAGACATGAACGAAATGGCTTAGAACATTTCATTCTAAATCAGTAACATTTTACCTCCAGTCGGTGAAGACCGTTGGACGATATTAGATATCGTACATGTGACGGATAGTTTCAGTTAAGTAACTTCCTGATAGGATTTCGCGGGTAAACCCGTTCTCTTTATTCGACGATCACTAAGCCTGACTGCGAACATAAAAAGTGAATCACTTGGATAAATTATCCTTGTGATTGAAGCCGTCAATTCATGAACCTGGAACAAGTGAATTTCAATTAAGATTTTCACCATTTTTGCTTTCAAGTTGTCACGAGCTTGATTCATATAGAATCTTGCACGTCACCTACCAAGTGCTGTTTGATGTTAACACTAGAAGGATTTACACTCGTCACTGTGAACACTAAAGAGTGTCACTCTGAGTGTTCTGTCAAGATCATACGATAATGCGTAGAGGCCTGGAACGAGTTTAAGTTCAATTAAGAATTAAACTACCGCTTCTTTCCAGTTTTTCACAAGATTGGTTCTTAAAGAATCGCACGTGTCACCTACCATGAGCTTGTTTGATGTTGGCTCAAGCAGGATTTCCATCTTCATTGTAATACTTACGTATTACTCGGATGTTCTGGCAATATTACAAGAATACTACGTAGGACTCATAAAGATCTCTTACTTTTCACAGTCTGTGAAGAAGCAAGGAATAAATAAAAAGTGTCCTAATGAGACTTTTGATGATCTCGTGGCTCTAGACTCGATAGTGCGTTTTGATTTAGTGAGCGATGGCTGGAGAGGATTGCCACCTATTCAATATCAGTCTATTCGGAGTGAATAAACCAATGGATAACGTGTTAAGCTCCGTGTGATTAAAACAAACATCTTTTGAGAGATATTTGAGTTAGCTGAGAGGGGTTGTGCATGATGTCTTGTCTTCAATATTGAGAATCATTAAAAATGATCCTAATAATCGATGTGTTGACCCGGTTTCTGTCCTAAGATGTAAGGAGGGCTTCTTTCTTTACACCCTTTATCTTTACATTTCTTTTTCATTCTTCAACCCCTTCAGTACTTACCACTACATCATCACTAGCACCTTGTTATGATTGTTCCAATGCTAGCATCAGTAATTAGTCGGTACTCTGCTACGTTCACAATCATCTCCAAATTTCCTAGGACTTCTAATTCTATCTAGGGAATTATCCTTGGGAAGATTCCATCAGTTCTGATGAATCATTGGACTAATACCTAATCCCCCTTTTGTCACCACATCCGTCGTGAATTAAGTGTGTTTTGGGTAAGTATTGTCACCATGAAAAATCCTTGAAAATCACTTAAAGCACTTGTGATATTATAATCAAAGTTTTTTGTGCCTTAAGTGTTTTGTTCATAAAAAACGCTCCCCCTTAACATGTGCATTACACATATTAAGTTGGTTTATCTTTTAAGTCTTTTTCATTTATTTTAGCCAAATATCATTAAGTCTCCTTAATCCTATTTTCTCCCCTTATCCAAAATGTTAACCATTAATATTTGGGATATTGAATGGATTAACCAGTCTTTGGGTAATAAAATGAAATTAGTTGCTGGCCATAGAACATGTCAATGCTCCCACTCAAGTTGATGAGGGATAGTTGTAGTGCTTGAGTATGATAGATTTTGAAAGATTTAGAATCTCGTGAGAAATTCTTGAAACTTTATCTTACTTTCACACTACAACAAGCCACAAAAGCACAATATTCACAATATTTACATATTCACAAGATAGTATATGGAGTGAACCTGATATAGTACGACCCATTTAAATGGATCATTTCATGAACTTGTGGTGTGCTCCATATGGTCTTCCACCAAAGAATCGTTCTAAGCTTCTTATAACACGTCTTTCCCTCAGCTTCTCATCAATCTTCTTGATCGTATAGGTAGCACTCTGTTGATATACCTTGTTCCAATCTACAGTGACCTCTAGAAGAGTCTTGAGATGCACCAACTTGTCCTGAATATGGGTGAGAGTCCCGTCACTGAATTTGTTGATCTCTAGAATTCTCAGGAACTTCATAAGACCAAGACCATTCAGGTAGAATATGCCGGGCATCGGGTTAGTGGTGCTGGTGTATGGAGATTTGTCTGTATGCCTCTGGAAGACTTTAGTAAGTGGTTTTGAAAGGTTGAGCTTCCTTTGATAACTTTATACTCCAAGTTGCAGATCTTCAACTCTTTTCTTGATGACAACTCGACGTGTGTACATTCGAAGAGCTGAATTCAGGGCAATTAGTTCTTCAGACGTCAAGTGTCTGAGGGCATTGTGAGTTTGCAAAAGCAGCATGTCTTCAATGTCCTCGAGTTGAAGAAGTGGAAAATCTCCTTCCTGGATAGTGTAGACTTTTTCATCTTATCTAATGAGTCTGATCTCTGTCAAATTTTGATAGCCTATTTTGGGCTCAATCCTAACTCCTTGGATGCTTTTGATTCGAATTAGAGAGAAGACTTGAGAGCCTGAGTTGTGCACACATGCATAGTTGTAGGCGCGTCGCACACGCTCATCCTAATGTGAAGCACCCAACTCTGCATATCGATCATATTCAGGATAATCTTGTGGAACCCAGAGACGATTAACTTTTTCTTCTAACCAAGGTATCAAATCCCAAGTTGCAGCCTTTACCAATGTTAAGGAAGTTGCATACTTGTTTGCTCCCTTGACCAAGTATTTGAGATCCTCACTGACAAAGAATTCAAGTGCAATTTGATCATCATCTGCATATGTAGTAGGAGGAGGTTTTTCAGGCGCATGAAGACTGTCCCTTTGAGTAGTTCTCAACGCTTTCAGAATTTCATTTGCGTTGTACTCGTATTCCGTACTACTGAGCTTGGATTTAACACGAAGGTTAGGATTTTTGAGTCCTCTCACAACCATTGCTTGATTTACGTTAGACCCATAGTTGTACTCCAAGTATCTTGAAAAATCTATTGGATAGGAATTGAGAGAAATTAGCTTCACTAGCCTTTGTCAGTGGACAAAGTGCAGCAGCGTTAGACACCCAAGGTTGTACGGGTGCATTTTCATCTTCCTCGAGTCTATCCACCCATGCTGGTTCACTTGACTCTAGAACATCAAGAATTGTAGTAGAGACATTAACATCAACAACAAGTACTGCTACTGCTTCAGTGTCTAGTATGTCTTGGACTGGATCAGAGACTGGGATGTCTGGTACAGGTTGATCGGGTTTCATGAGTTGTTGTTGTACTAACGGTGTACTAACTGAAGCAACTGGGGCAGATGTGACAGGAACAGATGTGGTTGTAGGAGCAGTTGTGGCTGGAGTATGTGTTGAGGCTGTATTAGCATCTACATCATGAAACTTCTTAGTGCGTCTGCCTTGACGAGGTGTAGGTTTTGGAGTTGATTTACCCTGGGTAACATCATCTTTGGAAGATTTGTCATCTTTGGATTTGTCTTTATTAGACTTGTCTTGCTTGTCTCCATCCTTTTTCCCTGTATCATCGTCCCCTTCTTCTTGATCATCACCATTTTTGCCGTCACCATCACCATTATCATCACCTTTACTGTGTTTATCACTTCCTTCTTCGTCATTAGTACCTTCTTCGTCATCAGTACCTCGTTCTTCATCACTCCCTCCTTGTCATCACTACCTTTGTCTTCATCACTCCCTCCTTTGTCATCACTACCTTTGTCATCATCACCCTTGTCATCATCATCATTGTCATCATCAGTATCATCGTCATCATTGTCGGATTCATCTTCTTCTTTATTTAAGATATCATAGAGAACTACAGTACCATGTTTCTCGAATATCTTAGTATTTTCATCTATAGCCGTTTTAAGAGCTTTGTGAAGGATCTTTTGAGCTTTGGTTTTGTTGTAGGACCTGACTTGAATCATCCGAGCATGTAAGATTTTCTTCAACTCATAATCCGTGAACCTTTGAGCCATGAGAAAATCTGACTTTTTAGTGTCAGAAGACATGATCATGACGTTTCTTGCAGCAATTTGTTTCAACTCGTCGCGCAGATTGTCAACAAATTCCTTAACCTTTTCATCAAGTGATTGAACAATTGATTCATTAGCTTCGGCAAGAACCTCTTTCTCAGCTCGGTACTTCTTTTTTAGTTCTCGAAGACGTATGAACGTTGCTTCATTTTTGGCGGTTTCCTTTGCTTTGACGTGAGCTAGTTCTTCTGCATGTAGTTTGCGAGATAATTCTAACTCTTCTTGTAATTTAGCAATGGCGTCTTCTTGAGATTTTCTTGTGGATTTTTCACTTTGATGTCTACGAGCTAACTCTTCTTTAATCTGAACCATCTCTTCTTGTTGAGCTGTCAAGTGTTGTTCTATCTGAATCATGAACATTGCTGGTAATGATGGAATCAACGATATCGGTGTAGCTGTGGTTTTTTGTGTAGGAGCAATGGTCATGGCAGTGCTTGAAAGTGAAGTGGAGAGAGGTCGACTTGGTAGAGTTAGAGGAAGTTGAATTGACGTAGTTGGGGTCACTATAATAACTGGTGGAGGTAGAGTTAAAACTGATGGAGGCACTGTAGAAACTGGTGGAGGCACTGTAGAAACTTGTAGAGGCACTGTAGAAAGTGGTAAAGACACTGTAGAAACTGCTGGAGGCACTGTAGAAACTGGTGGAGGCATTGTAGTAACTGGTAGAGACACTGTAGAACTTATGAATTTGGTAGTCTCAACAAATGTTGTCGTATCAGTAGACCCGGTAACGTCCATGTTCTTCAATCCGTCATGAGGTTGTTGTTCATCATCAACATCATCAGCAGTTTGGGTAGATTTGTCACGACGAGGTATGTGCTCATCAGGTTTCCCAAATTCAGAAATATCAGAAGGTAGTATGGTTTCCTTTGCTTTCATACCAGAACCACTACCCCCAGTGTCTTTCTTACTTCACATGATAGCTTTCTTTACATTTCGTCTTTCAGTTTTGCGAGGCAGTTCTTCTTCATTAATATCTTCATCTTCATCCTCAAGCATTAACTCCTTTCCACTGGTATTGGTGACAGTTTTCTTCCTTTTGGGCTTAGGTGAAGCTGTTTCTTCTGATGGTTCACTGTGTTTGCGTTTGTCTTTTGGTTTTGAAGAAAATTCTCCAGAAGCAACTCGTTCTTTTTGTGTTTCCACCTCTCGCAAAACTTTCTTGTAAGAATCACTTGTCTTGATAGCATCATTCAACAGGTTGTCAGGAACTGGAGCAGGAATTCCTGAATAAGTATCCCTTTGTCCTTCTGTTTTCATGAATGTCAATAGATCATCGTCTTCTTCAGTATGGTAGAAGAATTTTCCACGTTTATTAATTTCATCATCTTCTTTCATGAACTAATCAATGATCTGCTTTATGAATCGAGGAAATGGAAAGTGGTCAGACTTCTTCTTTTTATTGTCAAATAGTTGATAGGTGAACTGCTGCCACATATATTTGGCTTAATCTATCTTTTGGTTCTGAAAGATTCCCTAAAAAATGCAAGCTTGAGGCAGTTTGAATGAGTCATGGCCACTATGTTTTGTAGTAAGACACCGAATGAGGATATTGAATATTGCCTTCCATGGTTGTCCTAGTTGTGTTGTGGTCAATTGTGACAAGTTCCTTAATTCTTTACAATATCCTAAATCTTGAAGTGTATCTAAGAGATCGTCCTTGGTTGGATCAGCAACAAACTCTTCCCCTACAGCTAAATGAGGTAATCCAAGAATCTGACGAAAGTGGGTAAGAGAGACTATCTTCTTACGTTTGTCGATTGTGAATGATATCTTTGTTTCAGACAGTGACTTCTTGGAGACCCAAAATTCATGCATGTACACCTTTGGAACTGATGCCGTATACCGTAATGCATTTTTTATTGGTGTAAGATCAAGGATCTCCATGGCTACTCTGAAAGCATGCTGAGTTGGTACAAAACCTTCTTGCAGTCTGATATTATTTGGTTTAAACTTAAGACGTGCATCGATTGGAACGAGCTTGAGATCGGCTTGTCGTTGTTGATCCATAGTGAGTGACATGTTTCTGCTTAAGATAAAACACACAAGGTTGATACAGACAAAAACAATATATCACTATGCATAATAATCCTTCAAGCATGGCAAGTCTATCATATGATAAACAAATTCAGAAGACAAACAATTGATAGAACATATAATACAATTTTGCAATACCAAACACAACTACTTCGCAATCCCAATCCAAACTACTTCGCAAAGATCAAACAAAGCTACTTTGTAATGTACAATATACACTACTTCGCAATGCAGTATTAAACACAAGTACTTCGCAATGCTAATCAATGCTACTTTGCAATCTTAGTTACTTCTGAAACATGTATATTGAGCAAGAAAGAAAGACTACTTCGCAATCAAACAAAATCAAGTACTTCGCAATCAAAAGCAATGTTGTGTACTTCGCAATCACATTTAATGTTATGTACTTCGCAATCTTAAATGAAGAAAACAGGTACTTCACAATGACATTCAAAGTTATGTACTTCGCAATCTCATATAAAGAAAACAGGTACTTCGCAATGACAGTCAAATTTATATACTTCACAATCTCATATAAGAAAACAGGTACTTCGCAATGACATACAATATCAAGTACTTCGCAGTCAACTGCTATGTTGTGTACTTTGGAACCACATTCAAAGTTATTTACTTCGCAATCACATTCAAAGTTTTTTACTTCGCAATCACGAACAAATGTGATATACTTCGCAATCATATACCATATGATATACTCTGCAATCACAAACAAATGTGATATACTTCGCTATCATATGCTATATGATGTACTTCGCAATCACAGAATAACATGTACTTCGCAATAGACAAGTTAGAAACTCACTTTTGCAATACGAGTGATAAATTTATACTTCGCAACCTTATTTGACTTTTCAAAAAACAAGTACTTCGTAATCTGGAGATATCAAAGGCTGTTTTAAATTGATAATGATCTAAGGAAATTACATACTCATTTTAAGGCAATCTAAGCATAAGCCTATGTTTATGTACCTATTGGAACCAAAAACCCTCTATCAATTCAATCAGTGGGTCATGTAATTGAAAAACTTAGTGATCAACCCTAACTAAAATTAATCAAAGGCATATGAAACTATTGGATGATAAGCACAATGAATAGACATAAAAAAATCATAATATGTAAATACCTAGATGATTTAAACAGCAGGGATGCAAAATAATCGAAGATAGAGGAAGAACAACAATGGCGGCAAGAATATGGTGTGAGTTGTGAAACAGTGAAAACAAAACAAGATAGAAAAGAAAGAGGGGGCGGGTATTTGATAATCGACCTAGGTCAAACTCTTCAAGTTTACACTTTAGACCTCCATTTTCTTTCTATGTTGCATTTAGCTAAACATTTTTTAAGATAAACCTGAACATTCGTTCTCACTTAAATAATGTATTAACTATTTGTTCACACACAACCAAACAACGCACTTAAACTCCTATGCCTAATTCCGAGTTACATAAAGCACGAAAATCACGAAGCCCAACGAATACATAATAAGAAAAAATTCACCATTAAGCATGTAACCAATTAATTTTCTGAAAGATTGTTGAAGACAGATTTGATGATGAAAATGATTTGAAATTTTCTCCCCCTTAAATTCAGACACGTTTTCTATTTAAAGACCTGTATTCTTTGAATTAAGGAGTACTGATGAAAGACTTTTTCCGTTTTAGCTGGATATAAGAACAATTCGTAGTGGCAATAAGATTTCTCTTATTTTTACAAAATAGGTGCACTGAAACGTACACAAATTTGTGTTAGACCAAGTTATGAAGTAAACGCGATCCCTTGTATGGTTTTAGAGTACACCATACCCGAGAAAATTAATTCCCGTTGTGAGCCAACGGTTTCGTAAGAAATACGTGACTTTAATGTGAAAAGCGGGTTGCAGTCTGAAATAACTACAAGCCATATGGGCATGTTTTAAAATATGTACAACTTTTATACGGACTCTATTTATGGCGCCGTGTCAATTTTAATAGATATTTTTAAGGCCGTGAATATTACCGTACTAAAAGACATGCTCGATTTAAAATGAAAAATATTTTTGGGTTTTCTTGATTTTATATTTTTTATGGTTTTTGTATGTTTTATATTTTTGTATTTTTCTTTTGGTGGTTTAAATATATACAATAATATACAAGATCACGATCAAAGGATACTCTAGAATAGTTTACCACCACTATTCTGCAGATTCTTCTGCCAACTCCTTAAGTGTCGCTGGTGAGAATGATTTCATGCCTAGCTTTCGATCAAAAACTCGATACGTTCTCGATCTAAGGCCTTTGTGAATATATCTTCTAGCTAATACTCAGTGTTGACAAAGTACAGTTCGATCACTCCATTTTCCACTTGCTCTTTGATGAAGTGGTAGCGTATGTCAATGTGCTTCGCCCGGGAATGTTGAACATAGTTGCAGCACAGAGCAATTGTACTTTTGTTATAACAGTACATCGGGATTTTGTTGAATCCAAGACCGTAGTCAGTTAATTGTGATCTCATCCAAAGAACTTGAGAAAAACAACCGGACATAGCAATGTATTCAGCCTCTTTACTTGATATCGCAGCGCTTTTCTGCCTTTTAGATGCCCAACTGAAAAATCTATCTCCAAGAAGTTGCACAATGCCAGAAGTGCTACGTCTAGTATCTTGACACCCAGCATAATCCGCCTCTGCATATGAGATTAGTAAAATAGAGGAATCCTTCAGATACCACAGACCACGATTAAGTGTTCCTTTAAGATACCAAAAGATCCATTTCACAACATGTAAGTGTTTTCGGTAGGCCGAGCCTAATACCGGGCACACATGCATATAGCAAATTGCAAATCAGGCCTGCTACCAGTCAGATAGAGAACGGTGCCGATCATTCCACGGTAAAGTTTAGGATCGACAGCTATCCCTTCCTTATGTTCATCTAACTTTGATCTCTCCGCCATTGAAGTATCCAAGGGGTCACAATTTTCAAAGTGATACTTCTTTAGTGATTCAAGAGCAAATTTGGATTGATTAACGAAGATGCCTCTGGGATTTTGAGAAATTTGTAACCCTAAGAAAAATGAAAATTTTCCCATCATCGACATCTTAAAACGTGTGGACATAATTTTTTCAAAATTGTCAGATAGTCTTTGAGTAGTGGCAGCAAATATTATATCGTCAACATAAATTTGTACTAGTATCATGTCGTTATCCTCCTTTAGAATAAATAATGTTGGGTCCACTTTGCCTTTGGAGAAGCCTTTCGAGATGAGATACGACGATAGGAGATCGTACCACGCGCATGGAGCTTGTTGCAACCCATAAAGAGCCTTCTTGAGCTTGTACACGTGATTAGGATACTCCGAGTTGACGAATCCATTCGGCTGGCTTACGTAGACATCTTCCCTTAATTCACCATTAAGAAATGCCATCTTAACATCCATTTGGTAGACGATCATGTTCATGTGAGCAGCATAAGCAAGGAATAGTCTAATTGCCTCCAATTGTGCCACAGGAGCAAAGGATTCTTCAAAGTCAATACCCAAAGCTTGTTTGTAACCTCTAGCAACCAATCTAGATTTGTTCTTTAGCACTCCACCTAACTCATCGAGTTTAACCTTATATACCCACAACAATGTAAGGATTTCAACGTTGCTCGGTAAAGGAACTAATTTCCACTCTTCAAGACGTTGAAATTCATTAAGTTCCTCTTGCATGGCTTCAATCCAAGATGATTTTGTCATGGCTTGTTGCCAATTTTTAGGTTCAGTATCGGAAAGAAATGCATCAAAGTAGAAATATAATGCATGTTCTTGGAGTTGGTGGCGTGTTAAGACTGGTCGATTGATGTCACCAATAATATTGCGGATTGGGTGATCCTTTGTCCATTTTATGTTGTGAGTTTCAATCCGTGGTGGTCGGGAGTGAATGATTGCAGGAGCTTCCTCTGAGGTAGACGCACCGTTAGGGATTT
This sequence comes from Glebionis coronaria, assembly GCA_025667525.1. Taxonomy (NCBI): domain Eukaryota; kingdom Viridiplantae; phylum Streptophyta; class Magnoliopsida; order Asterales; family Asteraceae; genus Glebionis; species Glebionis coronaria. The sequence goes on from CM046879.1 coordinate 229,708,271, forward strand.
CAGGTATTTGTGAACCAAAGAAAGGAAGCTCTTGTAAGTGAGCAAATTCCAAATCGTGATTGTAGTGATCCTCTTCAACATCATTAGGAACAAGTGAGGGTGATGATTCAGGTGTAGTTTGTGAATTAATTTAATATAAGGAATTTGTGTGCAAATTCTTTTTATCGTTTTCTCCTCAAATCGACTCGAATTGATATCCGGTTAAACGTAAGATTAATTTGTTCTTCGTAACTATATTTTTTTGGTATTTTAAACTAATTAAAAAGACTATTTAGTTAAAAGCTATTTAATCAAACAAATGAGAAAACTAATTTAAAACTAATTTGAAAACAAAATTTAATTAATCTAAAAAAACTTTATATTTAAAAACTAATTAAAATGATTAAAGCAAATCTATTTTAAATTTATTAAACTATTTTTTAAACTATTTTTAACTATTTTGAAATTTAAAAGAAATCTATTTAAAACTATTTAAACTTAATAAAAACGAAATTGATATAAAACTTTTTCAATAAATTTAATAAAACTTGAAACATGTATTTAAACTAAATAAAATAAACTGCCAGTTTTTAAATACTCTATATTAATTAATTGATGCAGAAATAAACACAAGTAAAGGTCTAGATCAACTGGTTAAGGTGATGGCTGTTAAGAGAGAGGTCAGGGGTTCAAGTCCCCTGACAGACAAATTTTTGGCTATTTATATTTTTGGACTTTTTGGAATATGTGAAACTATCAGATCAAGAGGATCTGTAGCCTAAACAGTAATAGGAAGCAAATAAGCAAATATGAAATAACCAAAATAAGCTGATAATATCTAATAAGCACAAATCAGTTAAGCAACTAAATAAGCTAACTCAAAACTAGGAAACAATAAGCTAATATAGAAACTAGAATAAGCAGATTAAATCTATAAGCTAGAGATAAGAAGACCTGAACTTAAAACAATAAGCTGAAAAGTCTTAAAAACACAATAATCCTAAATCGAACTCAAAACTAAACAAGCATATAAAAATGAATCTAAACTTATCAGCAATCAAACTAAATAAGCAGATCTAAATAGAAACATTAACCTAACAATTTAAAGCAGATTTAAATCAAACATAAAGCAGATTATACTAAACTGACTTTAATCCCGAAACTAATTCAAACAATTTGATTATCCAATAACAAAAGTAAAGCAGATTTAAACAGATTCGAAACCAAACAACATATAAGTAGATCCAAACAACTAAACAAAACCAATATAAAACTACTAAACATGAAGCATAACCAAACAGACTGATAAACACAAGAAAATTATATAAATCAAAACTTAAAACTTAACAAAAAACTAAAAGAGTGAGAACCTTGTGATGATTCCGTTGAGCCGAAGGGTGGTGCTGAACCCCCTTGTGATCAAATCCGAAACCGAACACCACCAAACATCATCAACTCGAATCATCAACTTCGAAACAAACAGCACTCGAACCAAACTAAATCTATCCGAACAGTTTTTTATACTTTCCCAGTGGGGAAAATAATTACACTTTCCTTTATTTTTTTTATTTTTTTTATTTTTTTAATAATAATAATAATAATAATAATAATAATAACAAACAGTAAAAAGAAACAGATTAAAGATTTGACAGAAAATTAAACTGAGACAAAATTAATTAAAAACAACTTTTCATTAATAATTAAGAAAATTACAATTATTGAAAATTAAAAATTACAATTTAACCTAAAAACTAATTTGCAGAAATTAAATAAAAGAAAAGTGCATCAAATAAATTACACATTGAAAGGGGTTTTTATAGGCAAACCCTGGAAAACCTTCTTGAATCTTCTTGAGGAAGAAATCGAATCCTAGCTGTTTAATCCTTCTTTTCTTCTTTCTCTCTCTTCTCTTCTTCAATCTATGGCTGAAAATCACTACCCATCACAGGGATTGCCACCGTGGATGGGTGGTGTGCTTCTTGTGCTAGTTCTATGCTGAGGTGGAGGATGTTTATTGGAGGGTTTGTGGAAATTGGCTGTCACAACCAATCAAAACCAAGTAATTTGCCATGTAGGATAGGAGAGAAGGACCACCAGTGAGTTCATCCGAATTAAGGGGGATTTAATATGAGAATCGTGTGAATCACATGCTTTGGGTAAAACCCCCAATTTTTAGTTGAGCAATTTATTTTTATATAGGAAATTAGGGTTTGTGGATTGGTAAAAAAGCTGTGTAAATTTTGGGAGAGAAAAAAGGAGTTGGGTGGGTGTTTCTTTGTTATTAACGAATGAATAAAGTGGGTGTAGGGTAAAATAAAAAATACGTTTTATTATTAAAAACGTGTGAGGTGTTTGTTTGTGTTACGTGTGTGAGGGTGAGGGTTGGAATGACCATGGCTTTGACCAGGTTTTGTTTATTTGTGCGTGAAAAGTAAACTTTCCACCGTCCCAAGTATATAAGCCAAATGGGCTGATAGGTGTGAAAACACCCATCCTTTTACCACTTAATTCTAGCTAAAACAAGACCAAAACACGTATTTAATATCATTTGTTGGGAATTATGCGTGGTTTTTGTGTTTATTATGTTTTCAGAATCAACCGGATGAATATTGAAGAAAACATGGGATTGCACGGGTTTTATCGAAGAAAAAGACTCAAGACGAAGTCTATTGTCCAAGAGATGCAAAAGATTTGAAGTCATTGTGCCTATTTTAAGATTTATCGAAGAATAGAGCCAAAGATGGAAGATTCATATATGTCGAAGAGCTCGAGTCTATTAAACAAAAGATTATAAGACGAGTTGGAATTATTCACCGACACTTATCAAAATCCAAAGTCGGAAACGTTTATTTTAAGAAACGTAAAGACTAAAGAAGAAAGAAGAAAAGAAGCCCAAAAAACAAAGCCCATTCACAAGCCCACAAGACACGCCTATATATAGGACTTCACTTCACCATTTTGGAGCTAGTTTTAGTTTTAGTTAGTTTTTAGTTTTTCATTCTCTCTAGTTTTAGAGAGAGAAAGTTCTCAACTTTCTCTCACTAGTTTTCATCTTTCTTTCTTTCAAGATTAAACTTTTGTATTGTTTTTCATTAATCAAGTTTAAATTCAAGCTTTTAATCTTTAATCTCATTCTACCTTTCTTGATTTTAGTTAACTTTTGGTGCAAAATACATTTGATCCGTGTTGTTCTTAATGTTTTTGTACTTAAAAAGTTAATCTTTTTGTTCCTTCATAAGCTTTCATTTGATTAAGCTTTAAGATTCTTGTGCTTATTGGCTTATTTACATGTTTAGCTTATTTACTTTTTATAAGTTTTCTTAAAAAGTTTATCTTTTTATCATTTGATTTATGAGTTTGCTTAATCTAAGTTTAGATAAGTTTTTATTTGAGCTTATTTGATTTGTTTCATATTAGATTCGTGCTAGTTTTGGAGTTAGCTTATTCCATAAGCTTATCACCTTGCTTATAGTCTCGGATCAAGAGGGTAATCGGAAAAGGTAAACCCTTTTCCGATTTGTGTATTCCGACCAGCAGCACCCCTTATTCCGATCGTATTGATCGGAAAAGGGTTTTGAAGATTCCGATTTGCCCCTTTTGTTCATATTCCGATCTGGTTTTTATTTAAACATTCCGATTGTGATTATTTCCCATATTCCAATTGGCTAGTTTTAAGATATTCCGATTGCACCTTTTGTGACATTCCGATTTTAGCTCTTTGTCCTTTATTCCGATCAGCCGTGCTCCTCAACATTCCGATCAACAGATCGGAATATATTCTGATCTGGATCATTAGTAGTATTCCGATTTGAGTGGTTTCCAACATTCCGATCAGGGATCGATTTTGTTTTCCGATGGGTTTAGTTCATGTTTTTACAAAAGTTTCCAAGTGTTAGTTTTATTTAGTGTTCAAGTATTTTTCTAAATTTGTCTTTAAGTTTTCAAGTATTTAATTTTAACTCGTCATTTTAGTATTAATCTTTAAACTTCTACTTTACTCAACGACATTTTAATTACTTGCTATTAGGTAAATATAGATAAACAAACCAAAAACTTTTTATTAACCAAGAACAAATCATTCCACTTAGAACCGTGATCAATTCGAGGAGATTCCGAGAAACGAACTTTCATCGTAGCAAAATCTCTAGTATCAAATGGCGCCAGCTCTTCTCGTTACGATTAACCGTTTTTTGTGAGAACTTGGATTTTGGGATCCGTTCACCGTGAACGTTACTTTTTCATAAAAATTTTCAAAAACCCTAAAAAAATATAAAATTTTCAAAACCCCTAAAATTTAAAAAACATAAAAACCAAAAATATTTTTGCTTTTTTTTGCCTTGTTAGTTCTTTTGTAGGTTCATGCGTACACGATCCACGTCTTATCAAGAGCCCGAGCCTCTCGAAGACTTAGACATGGCCGGTGTAAAAAACAACAACAATAACCCACCTCAAAACAATAACAATCCACCTCTCAACAACAATAATAACAACAACAATGAGCCTCTACCGGACAATCGCCCGATGATTGAACTTCTGCAAGCATATGTAGACGGCAACAATGATCCAATTGTTATACCCGCGATTGCAGCCAACAACTTTGAGCTCAAATCCGGCTTTATCCAGATGGTCTCTGCTCAACCATTCTTGGGGTGTACCATTGATGATCCTCATGACCACATCAAGAGATTCTTGCAACTCACGAGTACGGTCAAATTCAATGGTGTTCCACAAGAGGTAATACGTTTACAACTTTTTCCCTTTTCTTTAGAGGGACAAGCCCGGCATTGGCTTGCTAAGGAACCGCCACAAAGTATTCTTACGTGGACGGATTTGGAGACCAAGTTTATCAACTACTTTTTCCCACCCTCTCGTACTACCGCTTTGCGAAATGAAATCATTAATTTTGAACAAAAGTACGATGAGTCTTTTAGTGAATCTTGGGCCCGTTTTAAAGATCTTTTAAGAAAGTGCCCACAACATGGTTTTACCAAAGTGCACCAAATTAATACTTTTTATAATGGTTTAAGCATGAATGACCAAGATTCACTAAATAGTGCCTCAGGGGGTAATATTTTGGTTAAGACTTCTAATGCTGCTTGGGGATATGATTGAGAATAAGTCTCGTGTGCAAACCAAGAGTGTTCGGACCAATGTCGCTAGTGCAAGTACTAGTGACAGCGACAAGCGACTTGACAAAATCACTATGCTTCTTGAATCGCTTGTTACCCACACCGCTAACAACACCAACAGCATCAACGCTAAAAATGCTCAAGACGCTCAAGTCAATGCTGTCAACCAACCTTGTGAAATATGCGGTGGTCCTCACTGTTACACCACATGTACTGCCACCCAAGACTATCCTTCTGAGAATTTGAATGTCGCATATGGTACCGATCCTCCGGCTGCTTATCAAGCTCGTCCTCAAGGAGACCGCAATTTGCTTAGCTACCGTTCAAACAACTTTCTTTCCCCACCCGGTTTTCCTCCTAACAACCCAAACCAAAAACAAAACCTCAATCGCCCTCCTCAACAACAACAACAACGTCGTACACCATACATACCACCTCACAAACAACCATATCCACCTCAAAGAAACAACCAAGTTAACCAACAACCTGCTTATCAACCACCCGCATACAATGCTCCTCCTAATCAAACCACCGCATTACACCAAGATATTGGAACCTACATGAGGACTAATGATGTGATCGTGGACAATCTCCAACGGGAAGTGCTAAACTTGAAAGCAGACCTGGTGAAACAAGGGAACGATCTGAGAGTTGATATAAGAAACACTTTGGATAGTCAAACGAATGACTTAAGGAACAGGATGGCTAGTTTCTTCCAAGGTAATCAACCCTCTTCTTTGGGTACTCTTCCGAGTAACACCGTTGCGAATCCAAGAGGGGAGATGAAAGCAATCACCACTCGCAGTGGCAAAGGTACCAAGGAACCCGAGCTTCCTATACCTCTACCGGTGATTGTGACTAAGGAAAACGAGTCACCTGCTCCTATTCCTCATCCTTCTACTTCCCCAATTTCTCCACCTCTTACTTCTACCCCTCCTCCACCCAAGGATGTGAGTGATCCTATTCTCCCAAAGCCTTCCTCTTCTTCCGATATACCTTATCCCTCAAGGTTAAGGAAAGAGAAGCTCAAAAGCAAGGATGATATTCAAGTTTCGAACTTTCTAAAAATGTTTAAACAATTGAATTTTAACATCTCCTTCGCTGAGGCTCTTGCTCACATGCCTAAGTATGCGAAAATGTTCAAAGATCTTCTTAGCGACAAGGAGAAGCTTCTTGATATTGCTAACACCCAACTTAATGAGAATTACTCTACAGTGCTCTTAAGGAAATTGCCAACCAAGCTTGGTGATCCGGGTCGTTTCTTAATCCCTTGTAACTTCCCGGGAGTAGAGAATTGCATGGCCCTAGCCGATCTAGGTGCCAGTATTAATTTAATGCCTCTAAGCGTTTGGAAGCAATTATCTCTCCCTGAGCTAGTCCCCACCAAAATGATTTGGAATTAGCTAACCGTACGGTTGCTTATCCAGTGGGGATAGCCGAAGACGTCTTTGTAGGAGTCGACAAATTCACTTTTCCTGCCGATTTCGTTGTCGTTGACTACGACATGGACCCTCGTGTGCCATTGATCGTTGGTCGTCCATTCTTGAGGACCGGTCACACTCTCATCGATGTTGAAGCTGGTGAGCTTATCCTAAGAGTGGGTGACGATAAAATTGTCTTCAACATGGGAAAGCTTTCTAAACAGCCTTATTCTAACGAGAATGTTAATTGTATTGACGTTCTTGATGAGGCTTGTGAAGAACACTTCAAAGATGCTTGTAAAAGTATTCCTACCTCTCTTCCCAATGTTGAGACCGTTTCCTATATTGACTCATCACGATCTCTATTTGGAGAAAGTGATTTCCTTTGGAAAGATTTTGAAGCCACCATGGGAGATGTGAACTTAGAACATGCCGATTCTCCAACCGATTGGGATGAAGATCTTCGCCTCATTGAGAACATTCTTAAAGACGACAATATTTCTCCACCATCTCCCACGGTTATTGCTATCGATGCTTCGACTTTGAAAACGCCTCCCATCGAAAATCCTCCGGATTTAGAACTTAAGGAGTTGCCGCCCCATCTCGAGTACGTGTTCCTTGAAGAAAACAAGAAGTCGCCTGTCATCATTGCTAAGGACTTGAAAGAAGAAGAAAAATCTCGCCTCATCGCCGTGCTTAAAGATCATAAGAAAGCAATTGCTTGGAAAATTTCCGATATCCGCGGAATTAATCCGAACTTTTGTACTCACAAGATTCTCATGAAAGATGAATTTAAACCCTCAATCCAGAGCCAAAGAAGGGTTAATCCTCGCATTCATGACTTCATCAAACAAGAGATTATCAAACTTCTAGATGCCGGCTTGATTTACCCTATTTCGGATTCGCCTTGGGTAAGTCCCGTCCATTGTGTGCCCAACAAGGGCGGAATAACCGTTGTTTCCAATGACCACAACGAGTTGATTCCCACTTGTCTCGTTACTGGGTGGAGAGTTTGTATTGATTATCGCAAGCTCAATGATGCCACGAGAAAAGATCACTTTCCTCTTCCCTTCATGGATCAAATGCTCGAGCGTCTAGCGGGTAATGACTATTACTGCTTCTTAGACGGTTTCTCTGGGTATTTTCAAATCCCCATCGATCCCAAGGACCAAGAAAATACCACATTCACTTGTCCCTACGGAACATTTGCTTACAAACGCATGCCTTTTGGTTTATGCAATGCTCCTGGGACGTTCCAAAGGTGTATGATGGCTATCTTCCATGGTGGAAGACACTATGGAAGTATTCATGGATGATTTCTCGGTTTATGGCAATTCATTCTCTGCTTGCCTTGCCAATTTAGAACGTATGCTTAAGCGGTGTGAAGACACTCGCCTTGTTCTTAATTGGGAAAAATTCCATTTCATGGTAAAAGAGGGCATCGTGCTAGGACACAAGATCTCCAAAGCTGGTCTTGAAGTAGACCGTGCTAAAGTCGATGTTATTTATAAGTTGCCTCCACCTTCAACCGTGAAGGGTGTGAGAAGTTTCCTCGGTCATGCGGGCTTCTACCGTCGCTTTATCAAAGATTTTTCTAAAATCGCTCGCCCGATGACCCACCTCTTGGAGAAAGATACTCCTTTTATCTTTTCCAACGAGTGTATTGAAGCCTTCAACTTGCTTAAGGATAAGCTTACTAAGGCACTTGTCTTGGTTACCCCTAATTGGGAGCTGCCTTTCGAGTTGATGTGCGATGCTAGCGACTTTGCTATTAGTGCGGTTTTGGGCCAAAGAGTGAATAAACACTTCCAACCAATCCATTACGCTAGCAAGACAATGACGGGGGCTCAATTGAATTACACGACAATCGAAAAAGAGCTTTTAGCTGTTGTCTATGCCTTTGAAAAGTTCCGCCCTTATCTTGTCCTTTCCACCACAATCGTTTATACCAATCATTCCGCGTTGAAGTACTTGTTGACTAAACAAGATTCAAAACCAAGACTTCTTCGCTGGGTTTTGCTACTCCAAGAATTTAAAATCGAAATTCGTGATAAGAAGGGAGCTAAAAACCTAGCCGCGGATCATCTCAGTAGACTTGAGGATCCTTACCAAGGGGAACATCCAACTAAAGAGATCAATGACTCTTTTCCCCTGGAGACCTTAATGTCTATCAACTCGACTTCCGATGAAACCTCGTGGTTTGCGGACATTGCAAACTACTTGGCGGGTGGAATTCTCGTTGACGGGTTAACATCCCAGCAAAAGAAAAAGTTCTTCAAAGACATTAAGACTTACTTTTGGGATGACCCGTATCTATTCAAACAATGTGCTGATTTGATTATTCGTCGATGTGTTGATGGACCGGCAGCTTTGGAAATCCTTGACGCTTGCCACAAAGGACCCACCGGTGGTCACTTTGGTCCCAACTACACCGCCAAAAAAGTGTTTGACTCGGGATTTTATTGGCACACCATTTACCGTGATGCTCACGAGATGGTTAAGCGATGTGATGCTTGCCAAAAACAAGGCAAGATCACACATAAAGACGAGATGCCTCAGAATTTCATTCAAGAATGTGAAATCTTTGATGTTTGCGGTATCGACTTTATGGGGCCATTCCCTTCATCTAAAGGAAACAAATACATCCTTGTAGCCGTTGACTACGTTTCAAAGTGGGTTGAAGCCAAAGCTTTACCTACTAATGACGCAAGGGTCGTTTGTAACTTTTTGAAATCGTTGTTCGCTAGATTCGGTGTGCCTCGTGCCATTATTAGTGATCGTGGGACTCATTTTTGCAATGACCAATTTTCAAGAGTCATGGCTAAGTATGGTGTAAATCATCGTCTTTCCACCGCCTACCACCCACAAACTAATGGCCAGGCTGAAATATCCAACTGAGGATTAAAGCGAATTCTGGAAAGAACCGTGGGAGAGCATCATGCCTCATGGGCTGATAAACTTGATGATGCTTTGTGGGCTTTTCGTACCGCATACAAGACTCCGATTGGTTGTACACCATATCGTCTCGTCTACGGGAAAGCATGCCACCTCCCCATTGAGTTGGAGCACAAGGCTTACTGGGGCTTGAAGTGGGCTAATTTTGATATCAACAAAGCCGGTGACCTACGCAAGATCCAACTCAATGAGCTCAATGAACTTCGTAATGAGGCTTATGAAAATTCTTTGATCTATAAGGAAAAGACTAAGCTCATTCACGACTCCAAGATTAAAAACCGAGAGTTCCAAGTTGGAGACAAAGTTTTACTCTTTAACTCTCGGTTGAAAATCTTTTCGGGCAAGTTGAAATCTCGTTGGTCCGGCCCATTCACCATTGCCCAAATTTTTCCATATGGTACTCTCGAGCTCGCTCAACCTAATGGACCTAATTTTAAGGTGAATGGCCAACGAGTGAAGTTGTACTTTGGTGAGGACATCTCTCACGCGATGATTCCATCCCTCATCACGTTTCCCATGAACTAATTTTGGGTCGAGTCAGGCTCGTGACTCGGTTATCAAAAACAAGCGCTCCTCGGGAGGCAGCCCGAGTATCTATCTTTTTCTGTTTTAACCTCCTAAGTGTGGGGGACCTATATAGGTGTTTGTGTTTGTGTGGTGATGTGATTACAGGGATGAATGCACTCTTGGAACCTTTGAAGAACCGTGCTCCCGTGTTATCTAAAATCCGGTTCTATCTCTCAACTATCATGATTCAATTTTCTTCATATTCACATTTGAAATTGATCACTTTAGTAGTCTCTTCCTTATCTTGATTTAACCAACGTGCACAATGTCATAAGTGTAGGGTAGACCTTTCCCACATGCTTAAACATTGAGGACAATGTTTATCTTAAGTGTAGGGGGGACTTCTATCGAAGTTTTAAGTGGACTTTTCCATGAAAATGCCTTCTTTTAACCAGAAAATCATCTTTTTCAACATTTTTCAAATTTTTAATTAACTTTGGCCATTTAGTCGTAATTTTTAAATTTTTATCGTTGCTTTCATATGTATATATCCCGCAATAAAGTCAAAAATATTAATAAAGTGGTGTAGCTAGTTTAGAAGTCTTTGGCATATTAGGCCCGTTGCGATTATTTTGACTCAACCCGAATAGACTTATCTAAGTTTATTCTAGCTAGTATCCTTAACCATGTAGACCTTAAATGGTTTATTAGGCTAAGCATACACGAGTCTCATTACTTGCGATTTTAAATTGTGGAGAACGAGAAATGATAGAGTCAATTATAAGTCGGTATTCTTGCACAAGCTCACTTGGCGTAATTATTTGCCTATTCTCCCATCACTTGCTAATAATTTATCTACAATAAGTAAGGTCATACGATTTGAAAAGTTACTTAGCTTCTAGCCCAAGATCGTTTAAAAGTTGCTCGGTAATGATAAGAGTTCATAGCCAAGGCATAACTTATGAAATGGGGCGCGAAGATTGGCGAGTCCGAAAAGGCCCTAACAAGGCATGAGGATTCCGTTTTATTACTGAAGATACAAAGTGATGTGAAAAGCATTATTCCCAAAATCAATATGAAGGATCAAGACTCACGACGAAAAGCAACCAAATCCCATAAAGATCATGGAGAAGTCTATCCGAAAAGACCCTAACAAGGTATGAGGATAAATAGATCCAAGTCCGAAAAGGAGGGGGATCGTTGTATCTCAAAATCCCAATTAGAGATTGAAGAAATAATCATGAAGTCGTGGTCAAAAAAGTTAGAGTACCCCTCAAAAGTCTCCAAGTGAAGAAACTCTATTAACGAAGAGACAACCATTATCTCAAGAACGTCTCTCGAAGATATGAAGTATGAAGTACATGCCAAATATCGGCCCGAGAAAGGTCTCAAATCGTGAACCGAGTTATGCCAAGATATGAACTTTTTGATATCCCGAGAAGCAGTTTTAAGAGATTTTGTCCTTTAGCTAGCTATTGATCAAATCGTCCTACTTTGCTTTCGGCCTAAATAAACTATCGAAATAAGTCCAAAAATGCATCTTCATGATCATTATAAGACAAAAAAATAAAATATAAGAGATACACCTAGGAATAAGGGAGTTTAAGCATATAATTAAGCCATGTGTGTAAGTGTTTGATTTGCTAACTTATAATAACAATGATCTCGTTTTTAAGCTTAGTTTGGGGAACGTGAAACTTGAGGGTGATGAATCGTCGCAGAACCGAAGCCCTAATGTAAGTCTTAGATCTCTTTGCAAGTTATTTTCACGTAGCTATTTTCTATCCTTTTGTTTACTTTAAAGTTTTAACCTCTCGTAGTACTTTAATTTTTGTTTAGTGGTATTTTAATTAGGCCAAAGTTGATTGATTATGAGAAAAGTGTAAATTTGCTTTATCACTAAGCATTGCATGAGGGCATGGCAATGGTTAAGTGTAGGGGATTTGATAGGTGTGAAAACACCTATCCTTTTACCACTTAATTCTAGCTAAAACAAGACCAAAACACATATTTAATATCATTTGCTAGGAATTATGCGTGGTTTTTGTGTTTATTGTGTTTTCAGAATCAACCGGATGAATATTGAATAAAACATGGGATTGCACGGGTTTTATCGAAGAAAAAGACTCAAGACGAAGTCTATTGTCCAAGAGATGCAAAAGATTTGAAGTCATTGTGCCTATTTGAAGATTTATCGAAGAATAGAGCCAAAGATGGAAGATTCATATATGTCGAAGAGCTCGAGTCTATTAAACAAAATATTATAAGACGAGTTGGAATTATTCACCGACACTTCTCAAAATCCAAAGTCGGAAACATTTATTTTAAGAAACGTAAAGACTAAAGAAGAAAGAAGAAAAGAAGCCCAAAAACAAAGCCCATTCACAAGCCCACAAGACACGCCTATATATAGGACTTCACTTCACCATTTTGGAGCTAGTTTTAGTTTTAGTTAGTTTTTAGTTTTTCATTCTCTCTAGTTTTAGAGAGAGAAAGTTCTCAACTTTCTCTCACTAGTTTTTATCTTTCTTTCTTTCAAGATTAAACTTTTGTATTGTTTTTCATTAATCAAGTTTAAATTCAAGCTTTTAATCTTTAATCTCATTCTACCTTTCTTGATTTTAGTTAACTTTTGGTGCAAAATACATTTGATCCGTGTTGTTCTTAATGTTTTTGTGCTTAAAAAGTTAATCTTTTTGTTCCTACATAAGCTTTCATTTGATTAAGCTTTAAGATTCTTGTGCTTATTGGCTTATTTACATGTTTAGCTTATTTACTTTTTATAAGTTTTCTTAAAAAGTTTATCTTTTTATCATTTGATTTATGAGTTTGCTTAATCTAAGTTTAGATAAGTTTTTATTTGAGCTTATTTGATTTGTTTCATATTAGATTCGTGCTAGTTTTGGAGTTAGCTTATTCCATAAGCTTATCACCTTGCTTATAGTCTCGGATCAAGAGGGTAATCGGAAAAGGTAAACCCTTTTCTGATTTGTGTATTCCGACCAGCAGCACCCCTTATTCCGATCGTATTGATCGGAAAAGGGTTTTGAAGATTCCGATTTGCCCCTTTTGTTCATATTCCGATCTGGTTTTTATTTAAACGTTCCGATTGTGATTATTTCCCATATTCCGATTGGCTAGTTTTAAGATATTCCGATTGCACCTTTTGTGACATTCCGATTTTAGCTCTTTGTCCTTTATTCCGATAAGCCGTGCTCCTCAACATTCCGATCAACAGATCGGAATATATTCCGATCTGGATCATTAGTGGTATTCCGATTTGAGTGGTTTCCAACATTCCGATCAGGGATCGATTTTGTTTTCCGATGGGTTTAGTTCATGTTTTTACAAAAGTTTCCAAGTGTTAGTTTTATTTAGGGTTCAAGTATTTTTCTAAATTTGTCTTTAAGTTTTCAAGTATTTAATTTTAACTCGTCATTTTAGTATTAATCTTTAAACTTCTACTTTACTCAACGACATTTTAATTACTTGCTATTAGGTAAATATAGATAAACAAACCAACAACTTTTTATTAACCAAGAACAAATAATTCAACTTAGAACCGTGATCAATTCGAGGAGATTCCGAGAAACGAACTTTCATCGTAGCAAAATCTCTAGTATCATGGGCTTTGAAAGCCCATTCACTCCTTTCGTCCCTATATTTTTGTGTAAATTGATTTGGGCTTTTTGGGCCCAAGAAAAGAATTTAACTTCCATCCGTATCAATTAGCAATTGGGCTTTGTGGCCCAAAAGATCCAATGTGGGACCCGCAAGGCCCAAAATCTTAGTAAAAAATAAATCCTCGAATAAAGCGACTTGATCTTTGGCATTTTGGTCTTTTCTTCAACATTTGACCGTGAAATCCCGGGTTTTCTCTTCTTTTGATCATTTGTACCTATTTAACACAAAAACACAAAACCACGCGTAATTCCGACTTTTACGATATTAAACACATGATTAGGTCATGTTTTTCCTTGATTTTAGTGGCAAAAGGATAAGTGTTTACACACTTATTAGTGGGGGATGGGAAATCTGGTTCAATATTAACAGTAGATGCCTCGGACTGATTTCCATTATCTTGAGCAACAACTTCGGGAATCGGAGCTACTGCTGTAGGTGCTGGAGAATCCTTACTAGGTGGATCAAAGAATTCATCAAACATAGGTTAAAATAACTCATACCACTCGGGCCTTGTAGGTGGTGTAAATGATGGAGAAGTAGGATTGTTGGGAGTTAATCCGGAGCTAATTGTACCGGTTCACATCTCATGAAGTGCGGGTTCAGAACTGTGTTGCTCAGAAGCCATCGCTGTCAGCTCATCAAAATCGGCAACCAAAGTTTCTACTATCTTGCCAAGACGATGGTTATAAATTCGGTAAGCTTTCTTTGTAGGTGAGTACCCAATGAAAATTCCAATATCAGCCTTCGGTTGAAGTTTGCCCAAATTCTCACTATTAGTATTTGGATAACACAGTGCATCAAACACATGAAGAAATGAAATATCGGGTTTATGTCCATGAAGTAGCTCATATGGAGTTTTACCATGGCGTTTACGAACGATGGAGCAGTTTTGGGTATAACATCCGGTTGCCACTGCTTTAGCCCATAAGAATAAAGGAGCATTCGCATAAATCAACATAGTTCTAGCAGCTTCCATTAGTGTACGGTTACGTCTTTCCACGACACCGTTTTGTTTTGGAGTGCGAGCAACAGAAGTTTCATGTGAAATACCGACCTTTTCATAATAATCTCGTAGAGTTTGATTAACGAACTCAATTCCATTATCAGTGCGAATGCGGCGAACCGTAGCATTAAGACGTACTTGGATCATCTTTAAAAAAGTAATAATATACTTTGGTGCTTGATCCTTGGATACTAAAATTTTTACCCATGTAAACCTTGAGAAATCATCCACCATGACGAGGATGTATTTTCTACCACTCACACTAGCCGTACGCATTGGCCCGCAAAGATCCATGTGCAAAAGATACAGTGGTTCTTGGTTGGTGTCTTCAGCTTTAGGTTTGTATGATTTCTTGGTGCTTTTCCCCAAATAACACGCGGAACATAAATGATCCTTGTCGAACTTATGTTTTGGAAGACCACGAACAAGTTCGTTTTTAGCCAAATGGTTTATAGCATCAAAGTTAAGATGAGATAACCGACGATGCCACAACCATGACTTGGTCTTAGATGCTTTGGAAAGAAGGCATACAGGAGAAGCGACCATCATGTTTTGAATGGACAGCGTATAGAGATTATCCCCTCGAGAACCCTTTAACAAATCATTTCCTGCAAGATCGCGAATAAAGCAAGTATGTTGTCGAAAAGCCACTTCAAGGTTTGAATCGCAAAATTGTCCCACGGAAAATAAATTATGACCAAGTCCCTCCACATAATATACCCTTGAAATCGTAACATTCCCAATTTGATATTCACCGTAACCCATGATCTTCACAATATGGTCGTTGCCGAATTTCACCGTTCCTAGAAATTTGCTGATGAAATTTTTGAGCATCCAGCGGTCTCCGGTCATATGCTTTGAGCATCCAGAGTCCAAGTACCAGAGGATGATTTGGACCACCTATAAATATTACCAGACAAAGACGATGTATCGGAATCTAGTAGTTCCTCTGTGTTAGCAGGTACATATATATTTATCTTAGATTTCCTAACCGAAGAATTCTTAGGCTTCCAGATTTGCTTCCTAAATGCCAGCTTAGATTCTAGTTGTCTAAGATCCTGAGGTACTGCTTCACTGGTAGGCACAATAGTGGGGGCACACCTAGTTAAAGGGCGCTTTTTCCATTTCTTAGTGCTAGTGTTCCTATTTAAAGGACGTTGAGACCTAACTTCCATGGATGTGATCCTAGTTAAAGGGCACGTAGTTCCATTAGCAGTGAAGGTCCTACCAGTGGGTTTCCATTGCCAACCAACTTGGGTGAATTTCTTCCCCGTTGGAATCCATTCAAGATTGTTCCTAATTTCATACATTTCATTCACGTGATCAACAAGGCATAAATCATGATGCTTAGAAAACATGCATTCATTACAATTCCGACATCACAAATTAGAATTCACATTTTGCTTAGGCTGCTACACAAACACAGGGCCTTTAGTCTGAATTACATGATTCTTTTTATTCAAATTTGAAATAACATTCCTAGGGTGAACTTATACTTTCTTCTTCGCAGTCCTACTAGTGGAAGGCTTGATCCTATTCTTCTTGTCTTGAGATCCTTTAGCCTTAGTAGATACAATTACTCTTGTAGAAGCCAAGGGAACATTAGTGACAGATTTTGATTTAGCCTTGATGGGTGTGTTTAATATAGGCTTAGATCCTGGATTCTTATTGAATGGAGTCATGGCAATGGTGGTGGTTTGTTGTTTTGAGGGTACAGATATCGGTTTCCCTATGTACTCTAAGTTTGCTAAACAATCCTGAACGCGATCCACATATAATAAAAGCTCATATAGAAGATGTCTTGTGGGATCTAGTTCACGCATGTCATCAACGATCTCTCTAGCTAGATCTGCATGTTCTAAAGCATTTTTCATGTATGTGGCAAACTTAGTTGGACTATTCTTAAATTTTGGGTCCCGATATAGCACACGTGGGTTGGGTTTGGGAGCACTAGAGGTCGATGCAGAGATGGTAGCTGGATTATCAACAACTTCTTGTCCTTTGAGTTGAAGTGTCTCCTTTAATTCAGCCAAAACCATGTTTTTGTCTATGAGTTGAATATTTAAGTCAGAGATTTCCTCACACTAATGGTTCAGTTGGTCAACGAGTGACTTTTGATCTGCCGTATTAAAAGCGAAGCGATCTTCTAATGAACCATAAATTTGTGAAAAACCCTGCTTTACTTTATCAAACTTCCCTAGCATAGAATTAATTCTATCTTCTAGGGCATGATTTTTAATATTTACAGCCTCTAGTTCCAATTTCTCTTCTACGGATTCTCTCTTAAGTCTAATATTTTCTTCCTCTAATGCCTGAACCACCTGAATCATCTTGTCACTAGTCTCAACGGAGTTTTCACAATTTTTTGTTTTTGAAAGAGTTTCGATTTTAGATTGATTTTCAATTTCAAGAGATATACAATGTTGTTGAAGCTCATCAAAACGTTTTGAAAGTGAGTTATAAGAATCTTGAAGCTTTAAAAATTCAGTGCTAGATTCATGACAAGAATGATTAACTACATTATTCACAGGTTCAACAATATTCACAGATATATCATGCACATCATCACATTTATTCATAGCAGATGACATCACACAAGCAAATTCAAAAGTAACAATTTGCATCACTTCGAGAGACACTATATGTTCTAAGAATCGGTCATATTCGGACAAAATCTTTTCTTTCTCAATTTAATGTTGTTCATAAGCATCTTCCATTTCATAGAAAACTTTTCGAACTTCACCCATTTTGAAACTAAGATTTTCCGCGAGATCGAAAAATCCCTCTTTAATATTGTCTACAAACGGAACGATCTCTTTCTCAAACACTGTTTTCATGTGTTCGAAAGCCCATTCTCCAGTGGTTTGAGCCGTTGAAGTCGTACATTCTAGGATGACCTTGTCAAATCCGGTTAGGTATCACTGAATCTCTTCCAAGCTTAGCAATACCGTACTTACCGGTGGAAGATTCTTAGGAATTTCCTTAGGTTCGTCCGAATTAACAAGTGTAGGAAGTATACTAAGGCTTTATCTAGTAGGCATGTAAGCTGGTGTATGGATAAATTCCTTTTGCATATTAAAGCAAGTTCTAAGATCTATTTTTTCATACATTGCATTAAGTTGTGCATAATCATACTCAGTATATGTAAAAATTACTTTTGACCGATTCTCTTCATGTAGTGACATACTCTCAGATTCATTTGAAAACACAATCGGATCTAAGACCAATCCTAACTTTGTTGCATCATAAAGTCGTGGGTTGTGGTTAAATGCTTGCTTTGCATACCCTGGGTTAGGTGGAAGGTCTATTAGACGCGATAGATTGAATTCTTGAAAAGAAGAATGAAACAAGTGTACTAAATGTGAAGCAGAGTATTGTTTTAAAAGAAAAATTTCCGTCTTTTTAACTTTCTCAGACGCCTTAGTTTCCGTTTCAACTCTTTTAGACTCGAGAATTTCGAAATCTGTTTGTAGTTTTTGAAAATTATTAACGACTGACTCTTTTTCTTTAAGTTCTTTCGAAAGATTTGCTCTTAAACTCTCAATTTCTAGCAAATTATCCATTTGGACTTTCCTAAACCTATCAAATTAAGGATTGGTTAAGGTAGTGGTCACTGGAGTTAATTCCAAGGTGTTAACCTTTTCCTTATACAAAGCAAGCTCGGCAGATAATGTCTGATTAACATTGACGGTTTCAAGGACCGCATTATTCATTTGGCTAAGCATAGATGCCGACACCATAACCAAATCTTGTTGAGCAAACAACTTTGTAGACGTAATAGCTCCCGGTTGTGTTTCACTCTAAGTCTGAGGACTTGCATTGATATTGCTATCATTGTTTGTCTCCTCTTTGAGAACTAACCACCGGAGGCTGTTCCGGATACTCAGACACTTGCTCAACTTGATAAGGTAAAATACTAGTATCCGTAGCAATATTTGGTACCTCAGAAATTGTGTCAGCTCCATAAAGTGAAAGATTTGCCATGAGAGCTGCCTTTGCGGTATTGAGATCATCACAGTCAGAGTCGTATGCATCCAGATCATCACATTGATATGCGGAATTGTTTGTGATGGATGTTGTGAGACCGTCAGTGTCCGCAACTCCAGGATCTGTGAGAAATGCTAACTCTTCTTCATCGAGCTCACGTCCTTGGGCTTGAGCATTCACCAAGTAGATCTTCTCCTGAAACCATGTGTTATCCCTTTTCCTCTTGGGCTGCTTACACTCTCGAGCCATGTGCCCTTCCCTTTTGCAGTTATAACATATAATCATCTTCATTTTGCCAGTGTTATTACCCCTTGTAGCAACAGTGTTAGATGGACGTGCACCAGCAGGAGATGAACTTGGTCTCCCCTGAAGTGGTTGCACCATTACTCTGCTATCTTGAATTGTAGCTTGTTGTCGAGAGTTAGAAGAGTTCCTCAACTGATTGTTTGTTGGAGCTGGTCCTCTGTAACCTCGTTTGTTCAATGTTTGAGTGAGGTAAGCAGACATTTGAGCAAGTATATCAGTAGGATTATCCCCTTGTCTAAACTCAGGTACAGGAATCTCATCATCACAATAGAATGCTGGTGCTAATTGAGCTACAAGCTGATTTGAAGGAACACTAACATGTTGTGAGTAATGGGGTTGAGGAGCCTCATGTTGTTGATAGGTGATGACAGGGTTTGTTGGAGGTTGATAAGGTGAATACTGTTGTGAAGCATAAGGTAACTGATGTGAGTCTCCTTGTGATGATGTTGCTGGTTGCTTGTATTGTTGGTGATAAGATGTAGGCGGTTAAGATCGAATACTGTGGGAAGCTTGGCGTTTGATACAATGGTTGATAGGAAGATTGGTGTCCCAAAGCAAACGAAGAGTTGTGATATGACAATGTTGGATGATTTGCCATTAATGCCAATGGTTATTGATAAGATCCCTGAGAGATGCGTTTTTGGATCACGTGCTTCTCGTGTTGTTGCAAGAAAGCATAGAGTTGATCTAAATTTGACTTGTGCAAATATCGAATCATCTTAACATCGGTGACATATTGACTCCATTCTTGGGGTAACGTGTTCAAGAACTTTGTGTTTAGTTGAAACTGAGCAATCCTTAGATTATACACCTTCAAATCATTCATCAAAGTAGTGAAACGCCAGTAGTAATCGTGAAGAGTTTCCCCTGGATTGTATGTAAACCTATCAAACAAGTCATACAATTGACACTCTCGTTCTTGCTTAGTTAGAGAGGTCCCTTGTAATGTAACACCCCCAAATTTATACAACATAGTACAGCGGAAGACTAGTTGGTGTTACGGGATAGCACATTACTCACATCATAGACAACGCATAAATATCGCGTCGTTTATTTATAAAGCATTTCCATTCATAAATATCAAAGTTACATCGGTCCCAAGTCATTACATTTCATATAAAGTTTTACAAAATATTTGAATGGAAAATATTGTTTAAGTGCGGGCCATGAATTCTTGTCGTCTTCCCGAGAATTACCTTCAAGTACCTGAGATAAGACATGTTAAAAGAAAAGGTCAGCGATAACGCCGAGTGAATTCATAGAGTTTAATAAATTTCATCAATATAATATCAGTATAAAATTATTACTGAAAATCATTTTGTACAAATCATTTTAATAGGCCATAAAATAGCCAAAGTCATTTTATACAAATCTTTATCGAAAATCATAATATAGGCATTTGCCTTAAAAAAAACCGTTATACGAATCATTATCGTTAAAAACACCATACAATACGTTTTTGCAACGTTGTATAGATTAAATAAAACCATTATATGAATATGGTTATAAAAAGCCTTAAAAATCATTATACGATCCAATGTCGTAAAAACGTCATACAATACGTTTTACAACGTTGTATGAAAATAAAAACCGTTATATGAGTATGGTTATGAAAACCAAAATACAATCATAATATCAATAGTATGACCCTGTATTGCTAGTCAGGCAATACATCGTAATTCGGAGCGTCTGGTAATATTTCGGTGATTTGGATTATTATAAGCCGCATGACATTGTTACCTTACTAAACCAAAACGGGTAGCTAACCCGATACAAATTTTGCCCATCTAAAGTAGCGTGTCGTCACAAAGGTCACGCTATGGAAATCTTCTCATACATAAATTCGCTTACCAATCAATGTGGCACGACGGGGATCAACCGTCAAGGCGCGAACTGGGGTGATCGTCCCCAAATAGTACTATTAAATGCATAAGCGTCTACCAACTCCCGGTAGTTCACAATTCATGCTAATGGGACTT
This sequence comes from Glebionis coronaria, assembly GCA_025667525.1. Taxonomy (NCBI): domain Eukaryota; kingdom Viridiplantae; phylum Streptophyta; class Magnoliopsida; order Asterales; family Asteraceae; genus Glebionis; species Glebionis coronaria. The sequence goes on from CM046879.1 coordinate 229,729,221, forward strand.
TTAGTGACATAACCTAACTTTAATAATCAATTTTATTTCATCTATCGGGTCCTTTATTCATTTATCGGGTCATACAATCGGGTCATTGAATCATTCGGGTCCAAAATCAATAAACAAACAATCGGGACAAATGGTGTCCTAATTTATAAAAACTAACATGTTATCTCCCTCGCGGGTTTATAAAACATTTATAAAACATTTAAAAGAGTGCGAGGCTATGAACTCACGTTGATATGGGAAGGTGGGTTATCGGCAATTCGGACGTACGGTACGTGCTTCAATCACGGAAACCTAGACAAATAATACTCGGTCTTAGACGTTTGTCCAATGACTTTATAAAAATAACATCTATGTATACATATGATGATTATATATATGATGATCAAGTGGGTTTACATATTCTCGTTTACTCCTTTTAGTGTTATATGTCGATAACTTTTATACTAGTTTACTAGTTTTACCCGTTTATGTGTCTTAAGCCCAATAAGCTTATTATAAGTTATTGAACTAATTTTAATCCATTTTGTACTTATATTATCAGTACATACATTTTCAAGTTGGGCCCAAATGGGTTAAGCCCAATAAGTTCTTTTTTTTATGGGTGTCTATCTTATGTAGTCCAATTATTAACCCAAGTATTAGTCCAATATGTTTACTTAGCTCGTTAATGTCCGTATGCCCTAAAGTTCGGGTTTTATCGGTTTTTACTTGTTATACATGTCTATATATCAGTATATAAGTTTTATAAAGTTTTCATTAGACGGGTCCAACCATCTAAGTTTTATTTAACAAAAACGTTAATTTTACGGCGATAGCCGAAAAAGTCGTAAAAATCAAGTTTATAGTTTTATAACTTATAAGTATTATTTCACTACTATTTATATAAGTTATTCATCCATTTACCCTTTTACATATTTATATAAATAAATTTTATAAGTTAGTGGGTTTTACTTTTACATTTTATACATTAAAATGTGAGTGCTTATATAATAGTATTATTCTTTAATTTCCAAAAATCTGATTTTTAACTCACATAAACTACATGATATGTGCTACATTTAACTCTCCTATGGCTACTGTTGAATCATCCTTTAAGTATTTTCTAAAAATCGTCCAAAACAGTAACTTCAGATTTATACCCTAAACTTGTTTTGATCATATCTCACTCATTATTTTGATTCCATTGCATGGCCAACTCTCACATGTGTACAAGACCCATAGCTTACTGTAAATCTATTCCACTTCATCATTTTATCAGTTTATGACTTACTTCTTTACTTTTTTATACAGCCATCAAATTTAACCAAGATTTTAACCTTGTTTCTTATGGTTTTTCACCTTTTTAATCATGTTTATCAACACCAAATCCCCACACAATATTTTTATCATCATATATTCATCATATACATATACAATAGGAAAGAAAATACATGATTACATAATCAAAATAACAATAAGATGAGGAGAACAATCTTTATACCACCATTAGTGATGAAAAGATGAGATTTTTGATGAACAAGACTTGGTTCTTGTTATCAAATCTTCAACTTTAGCAAGGAAACTTCTTGGGTCCTTTGGATAGATGAACACGTCCATGAATTCAGCCCTTTAACCTCATGAAAACTCCTTTTCATAGGTTAAGATCACCTCCAATCTTCATATCTTCAAAGGGTTTCCATCATATGTGTGAATAACACAAGTTTTAGTGGTTGAAAATTGATCAAATGGGGTGTTTAAGGTGAGGATGGGACGAATTTTAGAGAGAGAGGAGTGTTGTGTGGTTTTTGCATGTAAGAAATGAGTTAGCTAGTTTAAAGATGGTGGTTTTGATGATTAGTTGCTTACTATGTAAGCTTAGGACAAGTGTCCATAAAATGACACCAAATGTGGTGTGGTGTAGCAAGTTGGCCACCCATATAGATAGTGGGGTAGGATAAATTAGTTTATCCCATCCCGCTAATTTACGGGTACTCCTCGATTCTAGTTTCCTTGATTTGCGTGCCCTCGGGTCGTTTTACGAAAAACGTTTTTATAAATTATGAATCAACGGCACAAAACGAATCTAATAAAAATTGTCTCATAAAAAACGGAGTTCAAAAACGTAAATACGTAATCCTAAGGTTTTCGGTTTAGTCGTAAAGGACGTTAAAATAAAATCGTAAGTCCTAGTTTCTTCTCGTAAATTTGTGAGTTTATGAACCAACACAAATTTAAAACTCCAAAATAATATTCACGGATAAATTTATTTTCTGAAATGTCGGACTGTCACCAAAGACGGTGTATGTAAACGTAAGCACGTCACGTTGAATCCTCCGGTTTAGACGTAGTCGATGCTACTCCAAGACGTAAATCTAAATTTCTTCCCAAAAATAAGTGAGTTCATATTGTATCATTAAAATAATATTTTCAAATAATATTTGAGAATAAAATATCAATCGTAAATTGACGGATTGTCACAGCATTTACCCCTAAACAGGATCTTTGTCCTCAAAGATCATCTTACTACTCGCTTCTTATAGAGTTAAAGCCATGTGGGTATTTCCTCCACATTCGGTCTTTTCTCACAAGTGCAATTCATTACAATACGCGAGTTTCATCAAACATAACTACGGGAATAAGATCAGGCTTAATGTTGACTTACTTTCTCTATCCATGATGTTCACGGGTTTTTGATGAATGTAACTTTTCGCCGATCTAAGCTCTATTAAGAAGAATTCAGATTTTTACTTGATAGATATTCCATCAAGTTCGATTTACGAAACATAATTCACGCGGTTCTTGAAGTCCTAGGGTAGATCCAGCTTATATGCCTTTCAAACCAATCTTTTACATCATCTCAATGGTCCCATACAACGTGGACTTATATCCCATGATTTGTCAGATCATGAATTCATTTTTCCAAGGTTAAAAACTGTGGCATAACTTCGCTACCCATTTGGCACTTCAAGATCTAAATTTTATATTCACATAACCTCCTGCCCACTATCGGCAGTCAATAATCAAATCCTAATTTCAACAATCATTTCAGATCTCACGGGTCGGGTATTTTTGCAAGGATAGGTTCGCCATCATAGGAAACCTTAAACCTAAAAGACATGTCCAACTCACAATGGGTGTATGTCGGACGTCTTTATCTCAACTCTTGCTTACAGATGCTCTAAGATTTAGATCCTAACAAGATTCGATCTCGATCCTAATATGATAATTATCAATGATAATCCTTCCAAAGGAAAACGATTATACGGTCTATTACCAAAGGTCAATCATTCAAACATAAAACAACACTTATATTACTTTGTATCGTTACTTTACCTCGTCCCTTCGATTTGGGGTGATACATAGTACTCTCATCAAGGTTCGTTCTCAATGATTTCTGAGCAAATCTCTAGAAATTCGATGCGAAGCGAGGATCTTGATAAAGATGTTCGATACAGGCACACTATGTTTACATAATTCTTTTGCATTTATCATTAACGGGAATGATATTAGCAGATTTGTTCAGTCTGTCGACGATGACCCAAATCGAATCAAATTCAGATGATGACCTTTGCAATAGCTAGACGTTTACTAATGTATGAGGCGATGTCTGCCTTCATAATTACTATCAGTACAACTTCTTCAGACAAAGATACTTTTAGTCAAAAATGACATACATATAATACTTATACTTACAAATTCCAACATAACTATATCTCACAATCCTCCATATTTAGACAATCACATGTGGTCTTTTATACGTTTAACGCCATCGGCTTCTTAATTCTAACGGTTCACATTAGCCGCGAACCACTTTTTATTATCTATATTATCCTTTTTACAATCATCGGTTATTTTTAAATTGTTCGGCAATTTATTTTGCACCTTCATTATTAAGGAACATGTCCTAATTGGTTCTTTATCCTTTTCTACATACTGCGTCAGTATCTATATTCCTCTCTCATGATGATATAATTATCATGTCCATAATTCACTCAGATATTCTTTCTATATTATGCGTCAGTAATTATGTTCACCTTCCTTCATATTTTCTAAGTTTCAGTTTCGTCTTTATTATCATTTTTATCCGTTTTACTCAATCCGTCGTCTAAAGCGTCGATAATTATTATGATAATTAAATAATTATTAGTTAATTTTTATGAAGCGTAAACATAAGAGTTTTAAATTTCTTAGTTCGACAAATTATATAAAATGTTCAAAATAAATTTGAGTTTAATTAACAAGATTTTCGTTGATTTATCGAAAATAATTAATAGGATTCGTAAATGTTCGAAAAACCTTTGTTTATACTTTGGTCAAAGTTTTCTTAGTTTAAAAGTAAAAAGTGTCGTTTCAAATTTTCAGGTTATGGTATAAATGGTTTTACTCAATCCTTCTTAAGTTATCTTGAGGTATACACAAACATTTACCCCTAAACATAAGTTTAGTTAAATGGTTTGTGTATAAGGGAATAATCCCTTTAAAAATCCTTTGTTAAAACATTTGTCAAAACATATTTGTACTTTCTTTTTAGTATAACTCAAAGTTCTAAAAGGGCTCTTAAATTTTGAAGAGTCTATATGCATATATCTTATCGTCATTAATCCAATAGTCATTTTATGTAAAGGATTAAGTTTTTAATCCCTAAGCGTTAATGGTTTTAATCTTTGAAAGGTCAATACAGCTTCCAGTATCTATTAATCACACGGTTAAATCATGTAAAGAATTAACTCTTAAATCACGTGTTAATTATTCAAGGTACAGGTTTTTATCGTTCGGCCAATTCAGGGCAATCTATAAATAATTATTAACTCATTATTATTCTTATATACAAACATATAGTCCTTAATGATCACGAGCATGGATTTATCAAATTACAGCCTACACACGTGATTCCTTAAATTTATGAATACTACATGTGTATTAGTCAATCCAAACGACATCGCGTGAAACTCATAATGTTCATTACAAGTACCGGATGTAGTGATTGGAATAGATAATCTTCTTCGCGGACGCGAAGTTGATAATAACCATGCCGTGAATCAAATCTTTAAAATATACATTTAGAACCTTGTAAATGATCGAACAAATCTTCCATTTCGAGTTATGGATATCGTTTTCGATTGTCAATTTACTCAGTCACAGTAATCTATAAATATAAGGAAAGATAACACCATAGCTCTTCAGGATGACAGGCTTGGTATAATAAAATCTTTCTCCGACAACTTTCTTAGTTGTACGGTAATTCCTTAAATTCAGATGGTGCTGACGTACAGTGCACAAGCCACAAGTGCAGCACCGGGAATATAATCAATACCAAATTCAACTTGCCTTAATGGCGAAAGTCTAGGTAATTCACCAACAAATACTTCCTAAAGTTTCAGATAAAAGAAACATCTTTTAATAAATTCATATTAGGTTCTTTCTAGATTACAATATCTATAACTAGTTCACAACCATTCATGGTATACTTTCAAGTCTTAATACAGGATATGATCATCCATCAAGAATTATTTAGATCACTTTTGATAATCAGCATCTTATCATTTAGGGGAATTCTACTCGAGTTCCCATCAATTAAGACAATGTCGTCATGTCATAATCAATCAATCCATTCTGCTGGCACTTATCAACTTTCCAGTTGCATTGCCGTCGATAAGATGTGAACTTCTCAAAAGTCTAATAATAATTCATAATCCTTCACAAATTCAAGGATATCTGGATACACAATTACTATCTAAAGAGTAAGGTCAACGCATAATCTACGCGAGAGAATTTCAAATCAGATACAGACGAAAACATTTAACGAATATGAATATATCCCATGTTTTCATAATTTGAGTACGCATTCGAAAGCTCCTCGGATCGTTACCCAGGTCATTCAAATGAAATCAAATCATAAGAAATGGTAAGAATGTCAATACATCCAGTCGGGTATCAACACTCGATAATCAAATACTTTTCCTAAGAATCTCACTACGAGAGAATTTGGACAAGAACGGAATTGTCAATTGTCAAATAAGACAATTTCCACAGATGAGTAAATTTGACTCAGAAGAATAGATGCTACAGGCACATATGTAGATGTCTCTAACATTATGTCCCTATTTTGTACTTCTTGCAGATCTCATATAATTTAATCTTTCACAATCTTCAAAGAAAATGTAGTGTTTATTCATTAGTTTTATGGTGACTACTAATCAGCCTTGCATGGTCCATTCCAAATTGTATGTAGGCGCGCAACTATATACAATTTCAAGATTAACGATGCAATACTCAGTTCGTCAAAATTTTTATCATCATGTTTATAATAAAAACATTTTCATGCTTAATTCTTAAATAAGAATCAAAAATAAATTTACAAAGATTTTCTTTATTATGAAAACAATTATGTTTCCAAAGCGTCTTATAAACAACTTCATTTTGATATCAATCACTTATAAATCTTACTTTGAATAATCCTTATTGTGATGAAAATTAAATTTTCTCAAAGGATACCGTTTTAACTTCATAAAAACAATGTGTGATCTGCAAAAGAGTGATGAAAAGTTGTTCACCAAGAACTTAACTATGATATGATAGGGAATGAGCTTAGCCAAATAATCATGAGGTTCATGATCTCGATGGCACTCAACAAGAATAATTCACAACATAACTCAAATCGAGATGAGTACTTGTTCAACGGTTGCATCACTATTGCGAGCATTAGGATGAAGCAATAAAAGATATATAACATCGATACATGTAGAATTTAGCAATCAAAGGTAGTCTTTTCATTAATCACAAACAAGTCAAAATTGTACCGTAACACATTACGTGTCACTATGTCATACAATTCTCAGAACTCATCCTACCAAATGATGTCTCAGTTAAGTTAGGGATTATTTTTAAAAGATACCACAATGAATACTAATCTACAAGAGTCATTAGGTGTTCCATATGTCCCGGAAGATCCATTGGTCCCAATTCAGAAGAAGATTTATTCAATTTATTTCTCGGACTCTGGGCATCCTCATTAGTGGAAAATGGCCTAGGAACAACCCTTAACACAAACTAATCAATCAATTAAAACCTTATAATTCAATCACAGGACTTAACGACTTCCTCTTGTCAATCTCATATTCCATACAATTTAAGTTTTACTCTATTCAAGTTTTTAACCAATTTTATACTCAATTCGACATCCTACCTTATTTTCCAATACTTACAACCTTATTCCTTCGGCCTGGTAAAGGCAATACAATCTCAATATGAATCAACACTTAATTTCCAATCCTATATCTCTTACAACAACAATTATCAAATGAGTCACTAGTATGAAATGACTCGATCATTCAACTAGACTTCTCGGAAAGGTATTAGTGGCATGAGGCTTTTGGGTAACGGTTCCAATGACAGCCTCAAGTGCAACATTCACCCTTTCGATTTCAAATTTAAGAATTGGATGACAACGGATCAGATGACATCTTTCTAGGTGGTAACGTTTTGTCAAACTCCACTCTATAAGAAAAGATCGTCATGACATCGATATCAGTTTTAATCTCGCCAATTCTTTTTCAATATCACAATCAACTAATACCTACATTTCTACGAATATCAACCATTTGTTGGGATCATAAATATCCGCAACTTGGTTTAGATCTAGGATAGCTAGAATTCCTACGAGAATAGCTTCGATTAATTTACTAGGGGATTTAGGGTACATTGTGACAATCGACGTCGTATAAATACCTCGTATAAATATCAAAATAATCATCAAACAATCATGTAATAAAATTACATCATATATATATATAATCCAAGTTATATATATTAAAATAACACTTCTCAGTCTTGGCCTTGTCGGTAACTCGGGAATTCTTCGGCACCGTTATAGTCAAAAGATTTTTAGACATTTTTAGAAAAATGTTTTTAGTTAAAAGATTTTAAAAAGTTTTATTCAAAACCTTAGTTTTAAAAATCTTTCGTTCTCTATAACGAGAGCTCTGATACCAAACTGTAACACCCCCAAATTTATACAACATAGTACAGCGGAAGACTAGTTGGTGTTACGGGATAGCACATTACTCACATCATATACAACGCATAAATATCGCGTCGTTTATTTATAAAGCATTTCCATTCATAAATATCAAAGTTACATCGGTCCCAAGTCATTACATTTCATATAAAGTTTTACAAAATATTTGAATGGAAAATATTGTTTAAGTGCGGGCCATGAATTCTTGTCGTCTTCCCGAGAATTACCTTCAAGTACCTGAGATAAGACATGTTAAAAGAAAAGGTCAGCGATAACGCCGAGTGAATTCATAGAGTTTAATAAATTCCATCAATATAATATCAGTATAAAATTATTACTGAAAATCATTTTGTACAAATCATTTTAATAGGCCATAAAATAGCCAAAGTCATTTTATACAAATCTTTATCGAAAATCATAATATAGGCATTTGCCTTAAAAAAACCGTTATACGAATCATTATCGTTAAAAACACCATACAATACGTTTTTGCAACGTTGTATAGATTAAATAAAACCATTATATGAATATGGTTATAAAAAGCCTTAAAAATCATTATACGATCCAATGTCGTAAAAACGTCATACAATACGTTTTACAACGTTGTATGAATATAAAAACCGTTATATGAGTATGGTTATGAAAACCAAAATACAATCATAATATCAATAGTATGACCCTGTATTGCTAGTCAGGCAATACATCGTAATTCGGAGCGTCTAGTAATATTTCGGTGATTTGGATTATTATAAGCCGCATGACATTGTTACCTTACTAAACCAAAACGGGTAGCTAACCCGATACAAATTTTGCCCATCTAAAGTAGCGTGTCGTCACAAAGGTCACGCTATGGAAATCTTCTCATACATAAATTCGCTTACCAATCAATGTGGCACGACGGGGATCAACCGTCAAGGCGCGAACTGGGGTGATCGTCCCCAAATAGTACTATTAAATGCATAAGCGTCTACCAACTCCCGGTAGTTCACAATTCATGCTAATGGGACTTTTAGTGACATAACCTAACTTTAATAATCCATTTTATGTCATCTATCGGGTCCTTTATTCATTTATCGGGTCATACAATCGGGTCATTGAATCATTCGGGTCCAAAATCAATAAACAAACAATCGGGACAAATGGTGTCCTAATTTATAAAAACTAACATGTTATCTCCCTCGCGGGTTTATAAAACATTTATAAAACATTTAAAAGAGTTTGAGGCTATGAACTCACATTGATATGGGAAGGTGGGTTATCGGCAATTCGGACGTACGGTACGTGCTTCAATCACGGAAACCTAGACAAATAATACTCGGTCTTAGACGTTTGTCCAATGACTTTATAAAAATAACATCTATGTATACATATGATGATTATATATATATGATGATCAAGTGGGTTTACATATTCTCGTTTACTCCTTTTAGTGTTATATGTCGATAACTTTTATACTAGTTTACTAGTTTTACCCGTTTACGTGTCTTAAGCCCAATAAGCTTATTATAAGTTATTTAACTTATTTTAATCCATTTTGTACTTATATTATCAGTTGATACATTTTCAAGTTGGGCCCAAATGGGTTAAGCCCAATAAGTTCTTTTTTTTATGGGTGTCTATCTTATGTAGTCCAATTATTAACCCAAGTATTAGTCCAATATGTTTACTTAGCTCGTTAATGTCCGTATGCCCTAAAGTTCGGGTTTTATCGGTTTTTACTTGTTATACATGTCTATATATCAGTATATAAGTTTTATAAAGTTTTCATTAGACGGGTCCAACCATCTAAGTTTTATTTAACAAAAACGTTAATTTTACGACGATAGCCGAAAAAGTCGTAAAAATCAAGTTTATAGTTTTATAACTTATAAGTATTATTTCACTACTATTTATATAAGTTATTCATCCATTTACCCTTTTACATATTTATATAAATAAGTTTTATAAGTTAGTGGGTTTTACTTTTACATTTTATACATTAAAATGTGAGTGCTTATATAATAGTATTATTCTTTAATTTCCAAAAATCTGATTTTTAACTTCATCTTCACCAAAACTGTCATATCTTGAGTTCTACATAGAGATAGAAGCTCAATTTTTTATCACATAAACTACATGATATGTGATACATTTAACTCCTCTATGGATACTGTTGAATCATCCTTTAAGTATTTTCTAAAAATCGTCCAAAACAGTAACTTCAGATTTATACCCTAAATTTATTTTGATCATATCTCACTCATTATTTTGATTCCATTGCATGGCCAACTCTCACATGTGTACAAGACCCATAGCTTACTGTAAATCTATTCCACTTCATCATTTTATCAGTTTATGACTTACTTCTTTACTGTTTTATACAGCCATCAAATTTAACCAAGATTTTAACCTTGTTTCTTATGGTTTTTCACCTTTTTAATCATGTTTATCAACACCAAATCCCCACACAATATTTTTATCATCATATATTCATCATATACATATACAATAGGAAAGAAAATACATGATTACATAATCAAAATAACAAGAAGATGAGGAGAACAATCTTTATACCACCATTAGTGATGAAAAGATGAGATTTTTGATGAACAAGACTTGGTTCTTGTTATCAAATCTTCAACTTTAGCAAGGAAACTTCTTGGTTCCTTTGGATAGATGAACACCTCCATGAATTCAGCCCTTTAACCTCATGAAAACTCCTTTTCATAGGTTAAGATCACCTCCAATCTTCATATCTTCAAAGGGTTTCCATCATATGTGTGAATAACACAAGTTTTAGTGGTTGAAAATTGATCAAATGGGGTGTTTAAGGTGAGGATGGGACGAATTTTAGAGAGAGAGAGGAGTGTTGTGTGGTTTTTGCATGTAAGAAATGAGTTAGCTAGTTTAAAGATGGTGGTTTTGATGCTTAGTTGCTTACTATGTAAGCTTAGGACAAGTGTCCATAAAATGACACCAAATATGGTGTGGTGTAGCAAGTTGGCCACCCATATAGATAGTGGGGTATGATAAATTAGTTTATCCCATCCCGCTAATTTACGGGTACTCCTCGATTCTAGTTTCCTCGATTTGCGTGCCCTCGGGTCGTTTTACGAAAAACGTTTTTATAAATTATGAATCAACGGCACAAAACGAATCTAATAAAAATTGTCTCATAAAAAACGGAGTTCAAAAACGTAAATACGTAATCCTAAGGTTTCCGGTTTAGTCGTAAAGGACGTTAAAATAAAATCGTAAGTCCTAGTTTCTTCTCGTAAATTTGTGAGTTTATGAACCAACACAAATTTAAAACTCCAAAATAATATTCACGGATAAATTTATTTTCTGAAATGTCGGACTGTCACCAAAGACGGTGTATGTAAACGTAAGCACGTCACGTTGAATCCTCCGGTTTAGACGTAGTTGATGCTACTCCAAGACGTAAATCCAAATTTCTTCCCAAAAATAAGTGAGTTCATATTGTATCATTAAAATAATATTTTCAAATAATATTTGAGAATAAAATATCAATCGTAAATTGACGGATTGTCACATGTAACAAAACAGCTAATCGATCCCAAAGATCCTTTGCCACTGTGTGTTCACTTACCATTCTATAGATATCGGGTGGAAGAGCTCGAAGTATTGTCTGAACGGCCCTTTCATCTGTATCGGCAATGAGTTTGTTAGCATCTGGTAACTCATGATACAACCTTGGTCGCGTCACATTGTCGACAGTAATTTCTCCCCAATCTAGTGGACCTTTTTCAATGGATTGCAGCATAAGTCTACCATTGGGTTTACCCATGATGTAAGTTTTCATACGAACTTGCCATGCTTCAAATAATTATTTGATGAGCAACGGTGGGCGAGTGTCGGTACCCGAAATGATTGAAATATCGGTAAGAGATGTCATTGTAGGCATAAATGAATGAGGATTCATTTTTTGATCACTTGATAGAAAAAGATTATATTTTGATCGAGCAAGGAAATAAGGTTGTGAAACTGTGTTGTTATTGATGCTTAGTTTGTGTGTTGGTGAAGAAATCGTCAAAATCCCAAATTACTTGTAAGGTAAATTTCAAAGAAATTAAAAAAATTTAACTTCTGAATAAATCTAAAATACTACTCAGAATCCCTAAACTTGAGAACTTCGGAATGTCTTTATGAGATCACTTCGGAATGTGAAGACTGTGTACTTCGGAATAACCTTCTAAGTGCACTTCGGAATAAAACCCGGAATCTACTTCGGAATGACACTCTAAGTTCACTACGGAATGACTCTTCTAATTCACTTCGGAATAAGGAAAAGATGACTTACTTCGGAATGAATCTCTGAGTGTACTTCAGAATATGGGAAATGGTGTACTTCGGAATGATTCTTCTGATTCACTTCGGAATAAGGCAAACTGGCGTACTTCGGAATGAATCTCTGAGTGTACTTAGGAATGTGAGAAAAATGATGTACTTCGTAATAACTCTTCTAATTCACTTCAGAATTCTGGTTGATGAAGCACTTCGGAATGTTGCTATAAGACGAACTTTAGAATGCTGATCTTCAATACTTCAGTAAAAATCAGAAACCCTCGTGATAACTTCGGAAAATCAGAAACCCTCGTGATAACTTCGCAAAACAGACTCTGTATCCGAAAATTTTGATATCTGATATCACTGTTAAGCTAAAAAAACACCCCGAAAATCACCAAATAACCAAGAAATTTTGCGATTTTAACCAAATCACTACCACAACTATGTAGATGATTTGTTTACCAACTTTTACCATAATAAACGCGAAAAAAATTCAAGATTTGAGATTTATTATCCTTAAAACACCAAACCCAATAACAAACTAAATTATAACACAAATCAAACGTTAAATCATCCCATGGCTCTTGATACCAATTGTAGAAAAGTGATAATCTTATAACTAATCAAGAGGGTTGTTGTTAATCTAGAGAGAGAGAGAGAGTAGAGAGAGAAACAAAGGAAACTTTATTAATGTGTGAAATAAACTAAACAACCAACACCCCTTTCCATGGTGGAAAAGGGTTTATATATACCCAAGTCCTTAATAGACTTGGGCCTCCAACCCATGACAAGCCCATGGGCCGAGTTAAACATTAATATAACGTAAAATTTAACTACGAGATACTAAACGTATTACAATATTGTTGTAGTGACCGATACTTCTAATATACGTTAAAAACGTATTTCCAACAAGATTTAATAAAAAGTAAAAATTAAAAATAAAATAAAAAAACACTTTAAAAATAAACTTGACAATATTGGCGGGAAAATTAAAAACTGAAAATATTTCAGAATGCAAAATCAAGATTTAATTCAGAAAACAAACACACCTCTTAATTCGGAAAAACAATACTTGTATGTAATTCGGAATAGATAAAAGATGACCTAGTTCGGAATACACCATATAACCTAATTCGGAATAATTTACTATGTATCTAATTCGGAAAAGAAGATTTGTTAAGTAATTCGGAATAAACCATACACACCTAATTCGGAATTCTAGTTTGAACTTTAATTCGGAATACTTAAAATTACATAATTCGGAATATATGCTTTTAACCTAATTCGAGATAATGTTCAAATGTTAATACGGAATATGTGTTAATAACATAATTCGGAAAAACCAAAATATATCAATTCGGATAAAATGAAAAGAAGTAATTCGGAATACTTTGTTTTGCTATCTAATTCGGGAAAAAGAATAGTAATGTAATTCGGGAAAAGGGTTTATCAATCCGGATTAATGAAAAATAAGCAAAAACTAAATAAGCAAATAATCAAAAATTAAGCCAAACTAATATAAAAATAAGCTAAACAAAACACAAATAAAAACTCTAAAAACACCAAATAAGCAAAATATATAAAATCAACTTTTAAAATATTAATCTACCAAATCTTCTTAAATGAAAATAAGCTAAACACACAATAAGCAATAAGCAGAATAAGCTATAACATCAACCACATCAAAACAATAAGAACAATGAAATTAGCACTACACTTAAATAAGCAATAAGATCAAATAAGCTACATGATTAACCAAATCAAACATAAGATTAAAAACAAGAAAGGAAGAATGAGATTAAATTCAAAAGATTAAATTAAAGATGAAAATTAAGATTCAAAAGATTAAGACAAAATATTAAAAGATAAAGAACATGAAAGAAAGTTAGAGAGAGAAAGTAACCTACTCCTAATTAACTTAATGAAAAACTAAAAATAAACTAACTATTACAAATGAAGGTTTAAGGTCTATATATAGTGGAAGGGTTGTGGTGTTGTTGCTTTCTTCTTTCTCTTTGTCTTCTCGTCTTTTTAATTAATTCGCCTTTCTCGCCTTTGTCTCAGGATGTGTTGATATATAAAATGAATTCGTCTTCTAATTTCTTCTTTTATTAGATTTGGTTCTTTGACTTCATTAAACTTCCGTCTTTGGTCTTTTTCTTCGATAAATCTTCAGAATAGGCCTTTGACTTCCGTTCTTTTTGCACTCTTGATCTTTTGACTTCGTCTTTTGTCTTTTTCTTCGATAAAATCCCGTGAAAGCCCGTGTTTTCTTCCTTTTTCATCCTTTGGTCCTAAAACACAACAAAAACACAAACCACACATAATTCCGACTTTTACGACATTAAATACACGTTTTGGTCTTGTTTTTATTTGTTTTAAGTGGTAAAAGGATAAGTGTTGTAACACTTATTTGCCCCTATGACGTGGTACGGTTTCATGGCTGTGAGTGTAGGGTTGTTGTAGTTCTCACCAAGAAGACTTTCGAAGATAAGAGAAAGAAAGCGAACATAGAAAATATTCTTCTCCCTTGTTTAATTTGTTCCCTATAGCTTTTCCACCAGGTTGGAAAATAAGATACTACCAACATCCACATCGGTTCCCTAGATTAATCCATATGCAATGGCTTGGTGATTAAAAGCCATCTGATATTGAGAACCTTGCATACCTCCTAAAGACTTAACAATATGTGTGAATAACACTCTCCAAATAGGAGGAAAAAACTTGATCTTCATTGGAGACTTGAGGACAACTTCAGCAGGTGTAAGAGCTGGGTGAGTGTCAGAGATAGGGAAAAGTATGGCAAGGGCATCCTTAACAGCCTTTTTATCATCAAACTTTAGGCATTCATCACCATGTCTAAGCCCAGCCAAAGAAGAGAAGTCATCAACAGAAAAGGCAAAGGGGTGTTCATTGCAAGAAAGATTGAAGGAAATGCTGTTATCATCAAGAACTTCTGCAGAATACTAGAATTCCCTAAGGTATTCTTGGTAGAAAACGAATGGGGATCTAGTGAATGCTTTGCTAACATCACAATTCTTCATAAAGTTCACCAGATCCAGGTATGAGTCATTAGGAGCTTTGAGCCATCCTATTGAGTTATTAGAGGCGAGGATGCTATCGTTGATATCGAACGATACGTTAGATGCCTTTGGTACTGGAAATGTCATTGACGCGAGGATTGTGAAGACGAAGATTGTGAGATGGTTTAGAGAGAGGTTTTAAAGAGAGAGATGCAAATTGTGAATAATGAGAAAAGTGTCAGGTGAGAAACCTTGGGATAATATATATATATATTCAAAATTTGAAACATTTATTCAGCAACATTAAATTCGTAGTGGGAAAAGGACTGCACACAAGTGGGTCCCTTGACCTTTCAAAATTGTTTGTCTCCTCGTTTATCGAAAAAAGTACGGATTAAATATTGAGAATTTTTTTAGCATTTACTTGGAAAGTAACTACCTAGTTTCATGTGAAAAACATTTAATATCTACTCAGACTTTGATGACACCCATTAAATATCAGCCACATGCTTTGAGATATGAAGCATAACCAGCTCAGCAACTAGCCTGCTGAACGAAGGTTCAGCCAAAGGCTTGGTAAAAATATCAGCTAGTTGCAGCTAAGTGGGAACAAAATGCTGGTAAATATCTCCTTTGATAATATGATCCCTGATAAAGTGATACCAGATATCTATGTGTTTGGTTCGATAGTGAAGCACAGGGTTTTTTGAGATAGTAATGGCACTGGTATTGTCACAGAAGAATGGTACTTTATCATATAGAATCCCATAGTCAGCTAATTGACTCTTCATCCAAAGTACTTGTGCACAACAACTGGCAGCTGCAACATATTCAGTTTTAGCTAATGACATTGTCACATAGTTTATGTAACACCCCACTAGGATAAGTGGACCGTTGCGTGTATTTATGGCGTGTCATCAAATCATATAAGGTAAATGTCCTAAAACATTAATTGACCATAAATTAAATACCGGAATCAAACATCAGTAATCCAAAGATAAGCTTAAAACATGAAAAGTAAATACTGAAAGGAAGGACTAAATAATGTCCAAACAGGCAGAGTAATATATGAAGTGCACTAAGTAAGAAGTCTAGATAGCTTCCATCAAAATGCATATACTATCGGAATCCTAAGAACGTCCTGGTGTACCTACCGTTAGAACATGAAAGAAACTACGGCTGAGCATAACGCCCAGTGAACGGATATAAAGCATGATAAAAATGTACTAAAATGAAACAGGTAACAAATACTGAAGCTATAAGTCTGATATGTAAAGTACAGCGGAAAACTGTGTATGTTCTGAAAAGTCTGATTAATAAAAGTAAAGCTGAATTATTATCTGTTAAATCTAAAAACGTACAATTACTGTATTTTAAATGCCAAGAACTTATATAGGTCATGTGCTGTAACAACGTCTGCATGAATACATGGAGGGGTGACCTCGTCATGCTGTAGAGAGGTGAACTCTAAATAATGTGCTGGGTGGAGGGATCAACTCCAGTGTGAAGGATGTAGAGCACACACCATATTCACCTGATAAGCTGTAGACTGATAACCTAGGATGCATCCATACGCCCCGTTGATAATACTGATAAACGAACGAGCTGAAATAAATGGGACGCTGCAAGAAATCACTCCCCCGCAGAGGAGTCACGACACCGGTGCCTCAAGTGTCATGGTTACGGTACCTCCGTAACTAGTACATAACTGGTCATGCTTGTATATAAAGCTCAGGTAATTTAACTTAGTTATTAATTGATTACTGATAAAACTTAGAACATATATTGGGGAAAACATTTAGCTGCAGACGGGAAATCTTAATCGTGCATAGGAAAGGAAGTCCTTACTGAAGGACGAAAAATCCGTACCTCGTGTCCAGTAATGAATTGAGAATGAAAGCTGAAGGGTCTGCTCTGACTTCACGGATACTACATACATAAGGGACGTGAATGAGTTGTCTGATTACTGTATACTTTACTTGTTCTGAGTGTTCTAAGCTTGTTTAACATGTTCTTATCATGTTTTACTGTTTCATGTATTATCTTGTAAATACTCATAGTTTCCATGTATTCTGATTACTGTATTTCATGTATCCATGTATTATTATACTTGTTGTATCATAATAAGTAACTTTCTAAAAAATATAGCAAGTTTTCATAATTAGAAATAAGCTCGTTTAGTATACATAAGTAATTTATCTTATTCATCGAATACACAAATTTATATAAGTCGTGAAGTATTAAACCATGGTTAATTATAAGTATTTTATTAATAAGTCATGATTTAAATAAGTCAAATTAATAAATAAGCCGATTATAAAAGAGCTACATGTTGTTATAAGTTTGTTACCAAAAAGAAAAGACCAGCATTGATTCTTGCTAGTTGGCTCTAAACCTGGCTTCAAATAATATAAAAGTTATTTTTAGAAAATAAAAGATCGAATCTACGTACTTAAGAGGCTACTGTAATCAATTCATAAGAAAAGATTTGACTAAAAAGACCATGTCACTCATAAGCGGGTTATGCGTCTCACTCTAGCTTAAGCTAAAATATTATGTAACTAATGTCATAAACTAAAACACTAAGCGATAATTTGTACATAATTATTATCTAATTATAATCACCAAATATGTAATATTATAAAAACTTAAAGAACATGAAAGTATTTATCCTCACTCCTATTATGATGATTCATTTTTCATGCATGATAAGACTTCATTTAAATTTTTAAGCAAACATATATCTTTTATAATGTTAAAACATCAACATGTATATAAGCTTACATCTTACTGACTCATGATTAAGGTCACCAAGTCTTTCTTATAGTTTTAAATTATCTCAATATAAATAATGTATGATTGAATACAAGGCATGTGCACATTATGGCACAAATGGTACGTACCTTAAAGAAAAGAGAGATCGGATCAAAGCTGAACATGAGCATAAACGTAGACTAAAGATCAAATATCAATGGTGCAAGATCTGATTTACTATCGAACCTAAAACGAACTTGAACCTCCGGCGAATGAAACCGAACATGGATCGATCATATTTAGGAACACCAAATACGATACAAGACCGAGTGGCCTGGTCACAAACGAGTCATTAACCCGATCGATCTAGATTTTATGTGTGTCGGAAGTGAAACAAAACGCATATAATATATGGCCGCCACCTCCTGATTTTTCTTTTCTCCAATATGTCTTACCTTTGTTATCTATATTTTTTGTGAATGAGTAATTAATGGTAATAAAATCATTTATCAACTGAGATTTCGGGATATTGAATGTGTCACGATGTTTGACCCGTTGAAAGCTCCAACTATCTTCTTTCTTATTTACAAGATAATTGGTGATATATGATGAATATTTTCTTACTTTAAGACTCATTCAAATTCATAGTATCATTCCATTTTGTAACGTCAATAACTTTAATACCTAGTTATTAATGTCATATATTTAAATTATTATCTTAACAAATATATGTTTTTGACTTTTTAATATCGTGTCATATCTTGTCATGCCGTATTTAATATAAGTAGTTTTTTTTTTGAACGGCAGATATTATTAAACTAGCAAAAGCTAGACAAAATTACAGAGAGTTAATAGATACAATCGGATTTTGAAGCCAACCTAACCAAGAAAACCGACTTTTTGGATTTCTAGATGAAATCCACAAAAAAGATTGGTAAACAATGTTATCCCACAAAACCGATTTCTTAGGATGCGAGGACGAGAAAATAAGAGCATTCCTGAAGTTCCAAATAGTCCACATAAGCGTACCCCCAACAGCATCAAGAATGATCCTAGCTTTGGGAGAAATACGAGCACTCGCAAGCCAGATCCTCCAATCCGCGAGGTTGCAACAAACAGGAAAATCCAAATCCCACCACCTAGCGAGCAGCGACCAAAGATCTTTAGCTAAACAGCAGTTGAAGAACGAATGGTTGGAGGTTTCAATGTCTTCAAGGCAGGAGGGGCATAGGAGGGAGTCGACGTCTATATTCCTCTTATCAAGATTAAACTTAGTAGGAAGTTTGTTGAGCATGAGCCTCCACATGAAGACGTTAACTTTAATAGGCAGAAATTTGTTCCATGGGGTAGCCTCTTGACCATTGTCCAAGGTAACATAATCAATATGAGAGCGAACCGAAGCAACCGAAAACCCATCCAAGCCACCCAACGA
Organism: Glebionis coronaria; assembly: GCA_025667525.1. NCBI lineage: Eukaryota > Viridiplantae > Streptophyta > Magnoliopsida > Asterales > Asteraceae > Glebionis > Glebionis coronaria. The sequence goes on from CM046879.1 coordinate 229,748,713, forward strand.
CCACGACCAGCTGTCATTAGAATCCGTAAGGGTAACATTGCCTATATGAGATAACAGGCCACTCATCTGAGAAGACTCCATCCCGCCCCTTGGGGGGCGTCTAAGAACCGATCCCCAAACAGAAAGATGCACACGGTTAGCAATGGAACAAGATTTATCATTATCAAGGCAGAAAATACGAGGAAACAGAGTGCGGAGAGGCTGATTCCCGGACCATGTATCATACCAAAACCTAGTATTGAGACTATTGCCAATCTTTCTTATACAATAAGAGTGAAGGTCAATACCATGATCCTTGAGACGATTAATAGAATGAAGGATGTTGGACCAGTTACTACGAGGACATGAACTGGACAGGGTATTCGACATACCACCATCAACACCGTGAATACTCTTTACCACCTTGATCCAAAAATCCTTTTGATTATTAAGAAACCGCCATACCCATTTGAATAGAAGACCCATATTAAGACCTAAAATGCTGCCAATACCAAGACCTCCAAACTTTCTGTTAGCAAGACAACGGTCCCATTTAACCCAAGTCATTTTCTTATCACCCGGATCGCCACCAATGAAAAACAAGTTGCGCATCGACTCAAGCTTTTTCCGCACCAAAGCAGGAATCTGATATATAGAGAGGTAATATATAGGGAGGTTGCTAAGAACAGACCTGATTAGCGTAAGACGACCACCTACGGAAAGGAGGCGAGCCTTCCAGGAAAAAAGCTTCGAATGGAACTTATCAATAATGGCCTTCCAATTAGAACTCCTAGTCATATTACATCCCACCGGAATACCAAGGTATTTAATCGTTAATTTAGCAACACCACAACCAATAATGCTAGCCATGAAAGAGACTTGGTCATCCAAAACACCGATCCCAAAAACAGAGCTTTTGTTAAAATTAACGCGCAACCCAGAAACGAGGTAGAAGCAGCTTAAAAGGCTGATGAGATTTCGAGCATTAGACCAAGACCACTCGCCCATAAAAATGACATCGTCCGCATACATGAGATGAGAAACGTGAAAGTTATCCCGCCCTATAGAGCAGCCTTTGAAAAGACCTAAAGCTTCTACTTTACTTGTGTATGCGTGTAATCCTTCCATGGCCACAATGAACAAGAATGGGGACAACGGATCCCCTTGCCTAAGACCCCGATGCAAGTCGAATTCTGTGGTGGGAGAGCCATTAACGAGCACCGAAGATCTAGAGGTATGGAGGCAGCCCTTGATCCACTTACGCCATAGATAACCAAACCCGAGCTTGTCTAGCATCATGTCTAAATAGTCCCAACGGATGGAATCAAAGGCCTTTTCAAAATCAACTTTGAAGACCATTAAATCTTGCTTGCGTTTGCGATACCAAGAAATAACTTCATTGAGGACAAGCGGGCCATCAAGAATGTTTCTCCCTTTAATGAAGGCAGATTGGACCGGATTAACGCAATCACTAATCACAGTACGAATACGATGAGCTAGAATCTTCCCGATGATTTTATATTGGCAGCCAATGAGGCTAATAGGTCGAAAATCCGAGACTTTCTTGGCATTAGCAACCTTTGGAATCAAAGCAATGAAAGAGGAGTTGCATCCGTATGGAAAGTAGCTGGTATGATAGAACTCTTGAACGAAATGGACCACGTCAATTCCAACCAGATCCCAGAAAGTAGTTAAAAATTTAAACGAGAACCCATCAGGACCAGGGGCTTTGTCACCACCACAGTCCCAAACAGCTTGCTTAATTTCATCAGGAGAGAAAGGACGCTCCAAAAGATCCCGTTGAACATGGGAGATGGGACATATGTAATTAGCATCCAATGAGGGAGAGATGCCAGCTGGTTGCTGAAAACGGTTCCTAAAGTGGCAAAAGAACTCATTTTTGACAATAGAAGGATCCTTAATCCAGTCGCCATTCTTCAGGATACCAGTCGCAATTTAATATAAGTAGTTACTTGTCGTGAATAAATTAAATAATAGAAGTTTTAATTTAATGTTATTTTTAAGCGGGTTTTACAACTCTTCTCCTCTAAAAAAATAATTCGTCCTCGAATTAGAGATATGATAATGCTGCGGGTTTTACAATTTTTCCCCTCTAAAAAAATAATTCGTCCTCGAATTAGAGATAATAAGCTGATGAAGTTATAAGAGCTGAAAGAACAAGTAAGCTGAAAAGACATGTAAGTTTAAGGATAATTCGTCTTCTAATTAAGACATAATGCTGTTGATAGGTATAAACATGACATGACTGAAGTGATCATGTAACATGACATGGCTGAAGAGGACATGGAACGTAACTTGACTGAAAGAACTTAACTGTATTTATTGAAGGGAAAGTGATGAGAGGTCCGGATGGACTCCTCCTTTCCAAGTGGCTTCCCGCTCGAAACGGTTCCTTCAAAGATCTAAACACAATGAAAAATCTTGGTCCTGATGACCATGTCCTGATGATGCTGAATAGTTTCTGGGTCCATACTTAAGATGGATTTTCTGAATCTGATAGAATGAAAATCCATATCATGTAGGATACATGAAACAATACGTATAAATATTCTGAAAAGATAACATTTATATCTCTGAGCAAGCTGCTGAAAATATATAGGGACAAACTACGTGAACAATTGTGAACGTGCTACGTGAGCAATTGTGAACGTGGTTCGCGATTATCTGAGGAATGATGTGCATGAAGTATATCGTGAATGTGATACGTGAAACATAATGTGAACGTGATACTAGAACATATCATGAACGTATGCTGACTGAGGATGAAATGCCAAAGATACGACCTGAGAGGTGAAATGTCTCCCTGGTTATGGAAAAGTTGTGTTAAACTTGAGTCTGTTCTATTAAGATTTATGTAAACTTATTCGGTAACAAGCTGTGAAATGTGTATCGCGAGAATGTCTTGAATGGGAGCGTGAACTTAAATCATGATATATCACAAAACATTAGGGCCGAGCATGGCAGACCCAAAACCGACTGAAATTGAGTATTTATGAGTTCGTTTATTCTCGATTCTTGACAAATTGAAAGGCCTAAAAATATCGAGCTTTTAATTATTCTTGGTTGTTAAGGATATTTGGAATTCTATGTCTAATTCAATCAACACGTAAAAAGAGGAGAATAATAGGCTACGTATCCATAAAACACAGTGCAAATACCAAGTACTATTCACAAAGTACAAATTATAAATGCAATAAAAGTAAATTGCTTGAAATGTAAGCTAAATGAAAGTATAAGGACTGAAATGTAAAAATCAGGAACTACAAGGACCAATAATGTAAAATTATAACAACTAGTAACAGTTTTAACAACTTTCCAAAACTGCCCAACTGAAAATGTCAAAAACTGAAACTTAAAGGATTGATTATTAGCAAACCCTAAAAACTTGAAAGATTAACACTGAATACAAAAATTAGCAAACATTAAGGACCAAAGTGCAATTAAATGGAAATTTTTAACAAAAACGGGTTAAGCAAATACAATAAGCTGGTTTGAGCTTATTTTACGACCAAATTTGCTCTAGTTTGTTTCAAATTGCTTAAATTGGAAAATGAGCTAGGGCAGCAACAGGAGAATAGTCCACTAAATAAGCCAGAATCCAAAATAACCAAAAATGGGCTTATTTGACCAAAGTTGACCAAAATTCCAAAAAGCTAAAAAACATAGAATGTACTCAAGACATGTTGGCAAAACGTTTTGTGAAAGAAAAATTACAAGTTTGTGAAGTGGAAATTGAGATATAGGAAAATAGTAAGGCTTTGATCACATAAACTTGCATAAGCTCATAAGCTAACTAAAAAGTTGTTTTCTCACTCAAGTTGGTAAACTGTATAATTTCCTCTTGGACACTAAATCTTTGGATATTAAAATACAAATGTAAATAGGTTTGAGGCAATATGATCAAGAAACAAAGAAATGCTAGTGGATTGAAGTTGGCTAGTTTTCTGATGAACAAGTAAACAGATTTTGACCCAAACTTTTTATATACCAATTGCCTCTTTGACTAAACTTTTGACCACAAGACCCTACTGAAATGTTTACACTATATGACCAGATGTAAATAAACTCAATACAACAAATTTAACAAACTTTAATCACCAAAACTCATGAAATCTAAACACTACTTTAGAAATCTGAATGAGACTTTTTCAAAGGAAATTTTAGCACAAGTGTAAGACAGGTTATGACTCTTATCAAAACTTATTTGAATGACCAAATGAGATATGTTTGGACTAAAATCAAGCAGATAAGCAGACTATATCACAAAATGAGACTAAAGACTTTAAACTGATGAAATATCAATTGAAATCAAGTGCAACTAAGTAAAAGACTACAAAACTACAAGAACTCTATCAAACTGATTCATTTATGCTTCAATCAAGCTAAACACATTATCAGATCAGCAAATAATAGCTAAACTAAGAATTTAGCATGCAATACACTTGAGAGGAACCACAAACAGGATTTTTAACACCTTTTAGCTAAAGGCCTCCTCTAATGGAGTAGAGGAGCGCTGAGCTCTCTAAATCAAACGTCCTTCAACCCAAATCAACTCAATTCTACAACCAAATCACCTCCAAAAGCCATATATGATCAATTGGACTAACAAACTGCTACTTCTAAACTTCTGAATATAACCTGAGATAAAACTGGCTAGAATCAATGGCAAAGCTTCCAAATCACAAACACAAGTTCTATTGATCTATGGAGATCAACAGCAACACAAGGTATCAACAAGATACAGAATTGAGTGAAGTAAGATGAATGTAAGTGAACTGAATTTTGTGTTTTATTTATTAGAGGGAAAATCTGTTACAAAACCTAACTGTCTAACTAACAGACTCTTAAGTGTGTGTCAAACACTTAAGAGCTGTTGTAACTGAAAAGAAAGAACTAGGAATGAAAGGAAAATGAAGTGTGCATTTTTTCACACTTTTAGCTACACACAACAAATTAGCAAAACTATCCTATTTATAGAGCTGGAATAATGAAGTAGTTGGGGTTGGTGACATGTCTTGACCAATGGGAGGGTGCCAGGTGTCTTCATACTCTTGATTGCAATCGGCTTCAAGAACACAAAGAGGGATTTTTGATCCATTGTCTTTTAGTCTAATTGACCAATTGGGATAGCTTTGTTTCTTAATTTTGAGTTCTTTTCATATTTTACACTTTGCCTGAAATCTAGTGTAGCTCAAGTTGAGTTCTGGGCGCGTTTAACTTTGAAGGTGACACGTGACTTGATTTTATTGGGCTTCAGCTGATCACACGGATTGATATTCATTTTTGGATAAAGGGATTATTGCATGGCAACATTTGATTGGCTATCAAGAGAGAAAGTGGGTTTTACTGTACTGGATTCGGTCATTTAATGCGAATGAGTTAGTGGCCCAGTTGGCAGCCTATTTGGCGATCCAAAAACCACTTTTCAAGCCCTCTTATTGGTAGATAGGTTTATACATGGATTAAGACCAAAGTTAGTATAACTTTGTCAATTTCAGTCCCTCTTCTTTAGCAGAATCTTCATTTAAGCTCTTTCTTCATTTCTTTGGCAAATTAAGTCCTTTGACTTGCATTCTTGATCATTTGAGTCCTTTGACTTGGTTGACTTAAGAGTTGACCAAGTTTGACTTTGATCTTGACTTTTTCCAAAATTTGCACTTAAGTCCCTCAACTTTTGAACATTGTCAAGATAGGTCCTTTATCTTCAAATGGCTTGTCATCTTTGATCCTTCTCTTGTCTTTTCATCATAAATGAGCTTGATTTCACTTGTTTGCTTGAAATTTGTGTCCTTGTTACCTATTTAAGCACAAACACAAAACATACCACATAATACTGCTTTATAGCACTAAAGTTAGGTATTTTCTATGTGTTTTAGGGTGATTTGTTGACTTATTGATATGTGGTTTTGCTCATATCAAATCCCCTACACTTGATCATTTCCATGACCTCATGCAATGCTATATTTTAAACCACAAATTTACATTTTTCTTATAATTAACCCACCTTGGCCATTATGAAATGCTTTTACACTACTCTACACTATATGATGCATGATTTTGATTTTATACAATGCAATGGAAAGAAGAACAATTCTATTTATTTATTTTTGATTTTTCATAAATGGTTTTGATGGAAAAACTCATAAAGAAATCAATGACTTATATTAGGGCTTTAGGTACCATGAACACTGATACATGGATTTTTACTGGGTTCAATTTTCTCTCTCGATATCCTCTCGAATTGATCTAGGTCTTAAGTGGAATGATTGTTCTTGGTTACTAAATAAAGGGGTTGGGTTTTCTAGTCTAATAAAAAGTGGAAATGAAAGTTTAAATCAAAGGCAATTACTTTAATTAAGATTAACAAAAACTTGGTTGAAAATTTAAAGTTCAAATTAAAATTAAAGTTAACAAGTAAATTATGAAATATGAGTGAAGAAACAGTAAATCAACAACAGTAAAATAGTAACTATACTCAAAAATAACTGATCCGGAACTTTAAACCTTGATTCGGAAGTAACTGATTCGGAAGATACTATTCACTCATCCGGAACATACTCATTCGGAACATACTCATTCGGAACTTTCCGAATGAAGGTTCATTCGGAACTTGCTGGATCGGAAGACACTGATTCGGAACCTTCAGCTTGATTCGGAAGATTTACTTGGTTCGGAACTTTAATGCTTGACTCGGAACTTTCCGGATGAAAGCTTGATTCGGAAGTTTTCTCTTGATTCGGAACTTTAATGCTTGGTTCGGAAGTTTCCGAATAAAGGACTCATTCGGAACTTTTTGTTTGATTCGGAAGATCTGGAAACCCAGTTACAGTAACAGTATTGCGAAGAACAAGGAACACGAATTTTAATCAAAATCAAACCAAATACTTAAAAAGTTTTTACCAAATTAAACACAAATCATTTAAATACCATAAGCAACGAATCCCACTAATAAAAACACAAATCCCATCAACTTTTAAAGATCAAATCAAGAAAAATAAAACTTAAGAGCTTGAAGATAAAAATGGAGATGAACAAGATGAAATGAAAGATTAAACAAGAACTTTGAATTGAATGATTAATGTTTTGACAAGATTAAACAAGGATTAAAATTACAAGATTTAAGAACTAAAGATAAAAATCACCAATCACCCTAGTGGTGATGGTGTTCTACGAACCAGGAGAAAGAGTGGGGAGGAAGAAAGAAAAACTAGCTAGCTAAAATGTGTGAGGGGAAGGCTATTTATAGCCTTGTCCTTTGGTTGGTGAGTGGGCTTTCTCCCGTTCTTCGTGTCTTTTCGTCTTTTCAGAAAAGTTTCCGATTTCGATTCTGATTCGGGATTTGTCGTCGATTAAATTCAACTCGTCTTTTAATTTCTTCATTTAATAGACTTGAGTTTCTTCGACTTATATAAATCTTCCATCTTTGGTCCTTTTCTTCGATAAATCTTCGAATAGGCCCAGTGACTTCAAATCTTTTGCATCTCTTGGACAATAGACTTTATCTTGAGTCTTTTTCTTCAGTAAAACCCGTGCAATCCCATGTTTTCTTCAATATTCATCCGGTTGGCTCTGAAAACACAATAAACACAAAAACCACGCATAATTCCAAACAAATGATATTAAATACGTGTTTTGGTCTCGTTTTAGCCCGAATTAAGTGGTAAAAGGATGGATGTTTACACACCTATCAAATCCCCTACACTTAACCATTGCCATGCCCTCATGCAATGCTTAGTGATAAAGCAAGTTTACACTTTTCTCATAATTAATCAACCTTGGCCTTATTTAAAATTCTACTAAACAAAAATTAAAGAAATAAAACTTCAAAGATAACAAAGGGATAGAAAACCATTTTCACGTGAAAATAGCTACATGGAAATAACTTGTAGAGAAATCGATGACTTACATTAGGGCTTTGGTGCTGCGAAGATTTATCACCCTCAAGTTTCACGTTCCCCAAACTAAGCTTAAAAACGAGATCATTGTTATTATAAGTTAGCAATTCAAACACTTACACACATGGCTTAATTAAATGCTTAAACTCCCTTATTCCTAGGTGTATCTCTTATATTTTATTTTTGTCTTAGAATGATCATGAAGATGCATTTTTGGACTTATTTCGATAGTTATTAGGGCTGAAAGCAAAGTAGGACGATTTGATCAATAGTTAGCTAAAGGACAAAATCTCTTAAAACTGCTTCTCGGGATATCAAAAAGTTCATATCTTGGCATAACTTGGTTCACGATTTGAGACCTTTCTCGGGCCGATATTTGGCATGTACTTCATACTTCATATCTTCGAGAGACGTTCTTGAGATAATGGTCTTCTCATCATAATAGATTTTCTTCACTTGGAGACTTTTGAGGGGTTCTCCAACTTTGTTGACCACGACTTCATGATTATTTCTTCAATCTCTAATTGGGATTTTGAGATACAACGATCCGCCTCCTTTTCGGACTTGGATCTATTTATCCTCATACCTTGTTAGGGTCTTTTCGGATAGACTTCTCCATGATCTTTATGGGAGTTGATTGCTTTTCGTCGTGAGTCTTGATCCTTCATATTGACTTTAGGAATAATGCTTTTCACATCACTTTGGATCTTCAGCAATAAAATTGAATCCTCATGCCTTGTTAGGGCCTTTTCGGAATCGCCAATCTTCGCGCCCCGCTTCATAAGTTATGCCTTGGCTATGAACTCTTATCATTACCGAGCAACTTTTAAACGATCTTGGGCTAGAAGCTAAGTAACTTTTCAAATCGTAAGACCTTACTTATTGCAGATAAATTATTAGCAAGTGATGGGAGAATAGGCAAATAATTACACCAAGTGAGCTTGCGCAAGAATACCGACTTATAATTGACTCTATCATTTCTCGTCCTCCACAATTTAAAATCTCAAGTAATGAGACTCGTGGACACTTAGCCTAATAAACCAATTAAGGTCTATATGGTTAAGGATACTAGCTAGAATAAACTTGGATAAGTCTATTCGGGCTGAGTCAAAATAAACGCAACGGGCCTAATATGTCAAAGATTCCTAAACTAGCTACACCACTTTATTAAAATTTTTGACTTTATTGCGGAATATATACATATGAAAGCAACGATAAAAATTTAAAAATTACGACTAAATGGCCAAAGTTAATAAAAAATTTGAAAAATGTTGAAAAATAGGATTTTCCGGTTAATTGAAGGCATTTTCATGGAAAAGTCCACTTAAAACTTCGATAGAAGTCCCCCCTACACTTAAGATAAACATTGTCCTCAATGTTTAAGCATGTGGGAAAAGTTTCCCCTACACTTATGACATTGTGCACGTTGGTTAACTCAAGTTAAGGGAGAGACGACTAAAGTGATCAATTTCAAATGTGAGTATGAAGAAAATTGAATCACGATAGTTTGAAAGATAGAACCGGATTTCGGGTAAACACGGGAGCACGGTTCTTCAAAGATTCCAAGAGTGCACTTATCCCTGTAATCACATCACCACACAAAGGAAAACACATATAGAAGTCCCCCCTACACTTAGGGGATTAAAACATACAAGGATAGATACTCGGGCTGCCTCCCGAGGAGCGCTTGTTTTTGATAACCGAGTCACGAGCCTGACTCGACCCAAAATTAGTTCATGGGGAACGTGGTGAGGGATGGAATCACCTCCTGAGAGGTGTCCTTACCAAAGTACAACTTCACTCGTTGGCCATTCACCTTAAAATTATGTCCATCAGGTTGAGCGAGCTCGAGAGTACCATATGGAAAAATTTGGGTGATGGTGAATGGGCCGGACCAACGAGATTTGAGCTTGCCCGAAAAGATTTTCAACCGAGAGTTAAAAAGTAAGACTTTGTCTCCAACATGGAACTCTCGGTTTTTGATCTTGGAGTCGTGAATGAGCTTAGTTCTTTCCTTATAGATCAAAGAATTTTCATAAGCCTCATTCCGAAGTTCATTCAGCTCATTGAGTTGGATCTTGCGTAGGTCACCGGCTTTGTTTATATCAAAATTAGCCCACTTCAAGGCCCAATAGGCCTTGTGCTCCAACTCAATGGGGAGGTGGCACGCTTTCCCGTACACAAGACGATAAGGCGTACAGCCGATCGGGGTCTTGTAAGCAGTACGGAAAGCCCACAAAGCATCATCAAGTTTATCAGCCCATGCGGCACGATGCTCTCCCACGGTTCTTTCAAGAATTCGCTTCAGCCCTCGGTTTGATATTTCAGCCTGGCCATTAGTTTGTGGGTGGTAGGCTGTGGAAAGACGATGATTTACACCGTACTTAGCCATGACTCGAGCAAATTGATCATTGCAGAAATGAGTCCCACGGTCACTAATAATGGCGCGAGGCACACCGAATCTAGCGAATAGAGCTTTCAAAAAGTTACAAACCACCCTTGCGTCATTAGTAGGCAAAGCTTTGGCTTCAACCCACTTGGAAACGTAGTCAACGGCTACAAGGATGTATTTGTTTCCTTTAGATGAAGGGAATGGCCCCATAAAGTCGATACCCCATACATCAAAAATTTCACATTCTTGAATGAAATTCTGAGGCATCTCGTCTTTATGTGTGATTTTGCCTTGCTTTTGGCAAACATCACATCGTTTGACCATATCGTGAGCGTCACGGTATATGGAGGGCCAATAAAATCCCGAATCAAACACTTTCTTTGCGGTGTAGTTGGGACCAAAGTGACCACCGGTGGGTCCTTTGTGGCAAGCATCAAGGATGTCCGACGCTGCCGGTCCATCAACACATCGGCGAATAATCAGGTCAGCACATTGTTTGAATAGGTAAGGGTCGTCCCAAAAGTAAGTCTTGATGTCGGTGAAGAACTTCTTCTTTTGCTGGGACGTCAACCCTTCCTTGATAATTCCACCCGCCAAGTAGTTTGCAAAGTCCGCAAACCACGGGGTTTCATTCGGCTTCGAGTTTATAGACATTAAGGTCTCCAAGGGAAAAAAATCATTGATTTCTTTGGTTGGATGATCCCCTTGGTATGGATCCTCAAGTCTACTAAGATGGTCCGCGGCTAAGTTTTCTGCTCCTTTTTTATCGCGGATGTCGATTTTAAATTCCTGGAGCAGCAAAACCCAGCGAAGAAGTCTTGGTTTGGAATCTTGCTTTGTCAACAAGTACTTCAACGCGGAATGATCGGTGTACACAATGGTGGTGGAAAGGACAAGATAGGGGCGGAATTTTTCAAAAGCATAGACAACAGCTAAAAGCTCTTTCTCGGTTGTCGTATAATGCAATTGTGCCCCAGTCATTGTCTTGCTAGCGTAATGGATCGGTTGGAAGTGTTTGTTCACTCTTTGTCCAAGAACCGCTCCAATAGCAAAATCACTAGCATCGTACATCAACTCAAAAGGCAGCTCCCAATTAGGGGTAACTAAGACGGGTGCCTTAGTTAGCTTATCCTTAAGCGAGTTGAAGGCTTCAAGGCACTCTTTGGAGAAGATAAAAGGAGTATCTTTTTCCAAGAGGTGGGTCATCGGGCGAGCGATTTGAGAAAAGTCTTTGATAAATCGGCGGTAGAAGCCCGCATGACCCAAGAAACTTCTCACACCCTTCACAGTGGAAGGTGGAGGCAACTTTGCTATAACATCAACTTTAGCACGGTCTACTTCAAGACCGGCTTTCGAAATCTTATGTCCAAGCACGACGCCTTCTTTTACCATAAAATGGCATTTTTCCCAATTTAGAACAAGGCGAGTGTCTTCGCACCGCTTTAGCATACGTTCTAAATTGGCAAGGCAAGATGAGAAGGAATCCCCGAAGACAGAGAAATCATCCATGAAGACTTCCATGGTTTGTTCAACCATGTCATGGAAGATAGATAACATACACCTTTGGAAAGTCCCGGGCGCATTACATAAGCCAAAAGGCATTCTTTTGTAAGCGAAAGTGCCATAGGGACAAGTGAATGTAGTCTTCTCTTGATCTTGGGGATCGGTGGGTATTTGAAAATAACCCGAGAAACCATCGAGAAAGCAGTAATATTCATTACCGGCTAATCGTTCAAGCATTTGGTCCATGAAAGGTAGAGGGAAATGATCCTTTCTTGTGGCATCATTGAGTTTGCGGTAGTCTATACAAACTCTCCACCCAGTAACGAGACGAGTGGGAATCAACTCGTTGTGTTCATTGGGAACAACGGTTATTCCGCCCTTCTTGGGCACACAATGGATTGGACTAACCCATGGTGAATCCGAAATAGGGTAAATCATACCCGCATCAAGAAGTTTGATAACCTCGGTTTTGATGACTTCATGTATTTTTGGATTCACCCTTCGTTGGCTTTGAATAGTGGGCTTATAGTCGTCCTCCATGAGAATTTTGTGCGTGCAGAAGTGAGGATCAATTCCACGAATATCCGAGATTTTCCACGCAATAGCCTTCTTATGAGCTTTCAGCACGGCAACGAGGCGAGTCTTCTCTGCATCTTTCAAATCCTTTGCAATAATGACGGGCGACTTCTTGTTGTCGTCAAGGAACACGTACTCGAGATGTGGCGGCAACTCCTTAAGTTCCAAATCCGGAGGATTTTCGACGGGAGGCGTTTTCAAAGTCGTGGCATCGATAGCAATAACCGTGGGAGATGGAGGCGAAGGATTGTCTTCGGTGAGAAGATTGTCAAAGAAACTCATGTCTTCATCCCCCTCGGTGGGAGAATCATTAGTAGCTAAATTCGCATCTCCCATGGCATCTTCAAGATTGTTCCAGAATAAATCACTATCTCCAAATAGAGACAACGATGAATCAATAGAGGATACGGTCTCAACAGTGGGAAGAGAGGTAGGAATACTTTTGCAAGCATCATTAAAGTGTTCTTCACAAGCCTCATCAAGAACGTCAATACAATTAACGCTCTCATATGAATAAGGCTGTTTAGACAACTTTCCCATGTTGAAGACTACTTTGTCGTCACCCACTCTCATGATAAGCTCTCCGGCTTCAACATCAATAAGAGTGCGACCGGTCCTCAAGAATGGACGACCAACAATAAGTGGCACACGGGGGTCCATCTCGTAGTCGACGACAACAAAATCAGCAGGGAAGGTGAATTTGTCGACTCCTACAATGACGTCTTCGGCTATCCCCACTGGATAAGCAACCGTACGGTTGGCCAATTCCAAAGTCATTTTAGTGGGGACAAGCACTGGGAGAGATAATTGCTTCCAAACACTTAGAGGCATGAGATTAATACTGGCACCTAGATCGGCTAGGGCCATGCAATTCTCTACTCCCGGGAAATTGCAAGGGATAAGAAAACGACCCGGATCACCAAGCTTGGTTGGCAATTTCCTTAAGAGCACTGCAGAGCAGTTCTCATTAAGTTGGGTGTTGGCAATGTCGAGGAGCTTTTCCTTGTCGCTCAGAAGGTATTTAAACATTTTGCCGTATTTGGGCATGTGAGCGAGAGCCTCAGCGAAGGAGATATTGAAATTCAGTTGTTTAAACATTTTAAGAAAGTTAGAAACCTGAATATCATCCTTGCTCTTTTGCTTCTCTTTCCTCAACCTAGAAGGGTAAGGTATATTGGAAGAAGAGGAAGTCTTTGGGAGTATAGGATCACTCACAACCACGGGTGGAGGAGGGGTAGAAAGAAGAGGTGGAGAAATTGGGGAAGGAGGAGGATGAGGAATGGGAGCAGGCGACTCGTTCTCCTTAGTCACAACCACCGGTGGCGGTATAGGAAGCTCGGGTTCCTTAGTACCTTTACCACTTCGAGTGGTGATTGCTTTCATCTCCCCTCTTGGGTTCGCAACGGTGTTACTCGGAAGAGTACCCGAAGAAGAGGGTTGACTACTTTGGAAGAAACTAGCCATCATGTTCCTCAGATCATTAGTCTGGCTATCCAACGTGTTTCTCATGTCAGCTCTCAAATCATTTCCTTGCTTGACCAAATCTGCCTTCAAATTGCGCACTTCTTCTTGGAGATTTCCCACTATCACATCATTGGTTCTCATGTAGGTGGCGACCTCTTGGTGTAAAGCAGTGGTGTTTTGGTTGGAAGGAGCATTGTATGCAGGTGGTTGGTAAGCAGGTTGTTGGTAGACTTGATTGTTACGTTGAGGCGGTTGTTGCTGCTTGTGAGGTGGGATGTATGGTTGTCGAGGTTGTTGTTGTTGTTGAGTAGGGCGGTTAAGGTTTTGTTGTTGGTTTGGGTTGGTAGGAGGAAAGCCAGGTGGTGAAAGATAGTTGTTGCTGCGGTAGCTAAGCAAGTTACGGTCACCTTGAGGTCTAGCTTGATAAGCAGGTTGTTGGTAGGTGCCATATGCCGCATTCACATTCTCAGCAGGGTAATCTTGGGTGGCGGTACAAGTTGTGTAAGAGTGGGGACCACCGCATATCTCACAAGGTTGGCTGACAGCGTTCACTTGTACATTTTTGGCGTTGTTGCTGTTGTTGTTGCTGACGGTGTGGGTGACAAGCGATTCAAGAAGCGTGGTAATTTTGTCAAGTCGCTTGTCGCTGTCATTAGTGCTAGCACTAGCAACATTGGTCCTAACGCTCTTGGTTTGCACACGAGACTTGTTCTCAATGATATCCCAAGCAGCATTGGAAGTCTTAGCCAATAAATTACCCCCTGAGGCACTATTCAGTGAATCTTGGTCACTCATGCTTAAACCATTGTAAAAAGTATTGATTTGATGTACTTTGGTAAAACCATGTTGTGGGCATTTTCTTAAAAGATCTTTAAAACGATCCCAAGATTCACTGAATGACTCATCGTACTTTTGTTCAAAGTTTATAATCTCATTCCGCAAAGCGGTAGTACGAGAGGGTGGAAAAAAGTAGTTGATAAACTTTGTTTCCAAATCCGTCCACGAGAGAATACTCTGTGGCGGTTCCTTAGCAAGCCAATGCCGGGCTTGTCCCTCTAAAGAAAAGGGGAAAAGTTGTAACCTTATCACTTCTTGGGAAACTCCATTGAATTTGACCGTGTTAGTGAGTTGTAGAAATCTCTTGATGTGGTCGTGTGGATCATCAATGGTTCGTCCCAAGAACGGTTGAGCTGAGACCATCTGGATAAAGCCTGACTTTAGCTCGAAATTGTTGGCGGCAATTGGTGGTATAACAATTGGATCCGTGTTGCCATCAACATGAGCTTGCAGCAATTCAATCATTGGGCGATTATCCGGAAGGGGCTCATTGTTGTTGTTATTCATGTTGTTGAAAGGCGGGTTGTTGTTGTTATTACTGTTGTTCGGAGGTGGTATGTTATTGTTGTTTTGTACACCAGCCATGTCTAAGTTATCGAGAGGCTCGGGCTCTTGATAAGACGTGGATCGAGTGCGCATACACCTGCAAAAGAACGAACAAAGAAAAACAAAACAAAAATATTTTTGGTTTTTATTGTTTTTTACTTTTTAGGATTTTTGAAAATTTTATATTTTTTAGTTGTTTTTTTGAAAATTTTTGATGAAAAAGAACGTTCACGGGGAACGGATCCCAAAATCCAATTTCTCACAAAAAACTTTTGATCTTAACGAGAAGAGCCGGCAGCGGCGCCATTTGATACATGGATTTTTACTGGGTTCAATTTTCTCTCTCGATATCCTCTCGAATTGATCTAGGTCTTAAGTGGAATGATTGTTCTTGGTTACTAAATAAAGGGGTTGGGTTTTCTAGTCTAATAAAAAGTGGAAATGAAAGTTTAAATCAAAGGCAATTACTTTAATTAAGATTAACAAAAACTTGGTTGAAAATTTAAAGTTCAAATTAAAATTAAAGTTAACAAGTAAATTATGAAATATGAGTGAAGAAACAGTAAATCAACAACAGTAAAATAGTAACTATACTCAAAAATAACTGATCCGGAACTTTAAACCTTGATTCGGAAGTAACTGATTCGGAAGATACTATTCACTCATCCGGAACATACTCATTCGGAACATACTCATTCGGAACTTTCCGAATGAAGGTTCATTCGGAACTTGCTGGATCGGAAGACACTGATTCGGAACCTTCAGCTTGATTCGGAAGATTTACTTGGTTCGGAACTTTAATGCTTGACTCGGAACTTTCCGGATGAAAGCTTGATTCGGAAGTTTTCTCTTGATTCGGAACTTTAATGCTTGGTTCGGAAGTTTCCGAATAAAGGACTCATTCGGAACTTTTTGTTTGATTCGGAAGATCTGGAAACCCAGTTACAGTAACAGTATTGCGAAGAACAAGGAACACGAATTTTAATCAAAATCAAACCAAATACTTAAAAAGTTTTTACCAAATTAAACACAAATCATTTAAATACCATAAGCAACGAATCCCACTAATAAAAACACAAATCCCATCAACTTTTAAAGATCAAATCAAGAAAAATAAAACTTAAGAGCTTGAAGATAAAAATGGAGATGAACAAGATGAAATGAAAGATTAAACAAGAACTTTAAATTGAATGATTAATGTTTTGACAAGATTAAACAAGGATTAAAATTACAAGATTTAAGAACTAAAGATAAAAATCACCAATCACCCTAGTGGTGATGGTGTTCTACGAACCAGGAGAAAGAGTGGGGAGGAAGAAAGAAAAACTAGCTAGCTAAAATGTGTGAGGGGAAGGCTATTTATAGCCTTGTCCTTTGGTTGGTGAGTGGGCTTTCTCCCGTTCTTCGTGTCTTTTCGTCTTTTCAGAAAAGTTTCCGATTTCGATTCTGATTCGGGATTTGTCGTCGATTAAATTCAACTCGTCTTTTAATTTCTTCATTTAATAGACTTGAGTTTCTTCGACTTATATAAATCTTCCATCTTTGGTCCTTTTCTTCGATAAATCTTCGAATAGGCCCAGTGACTTCAAATCTTTTGCATCTCTTGGACAATAGACTTTATCTTGAGTCTTTTTCTTCAGTAAAACCCGTGCAATCCCATATTTTCTTCAATATTCATCCGGTTGGCTCTGAAAACACAATAAACACAAAAACCACGCATAATTCCAAACAAATGATATTAAATACGTGTTTTGGTCTCGTTTTAGCCCGAATTAAGTGGTAAAAGGATGGGTGTTTACACACCTATCAAACACTTATCACCCTCAAGTTTTACGTTCCCCATACCAAGCTTAAAAATGGGATCATTGCATTCACAAGTAAAAAGTGCATCAACTTATTCATGACAATTAACATGGAACCGGTTATTATTTTAGCAAATTGCTTTTGGGCAAATTTGTCATTATATAAAGTGTGAAGTATAGGAAATGAAAAATCCAAAAATAAGGAAGCACAGTTTTAATCCTATCTAATCCTCTCATCCATTACTCGAAAACCGCTCACAATTAATATAAGTCTGACTCAAGAATAATAAGTCATTCGCCTTATGTGTAAGATCTTTATGTCATGCATTAATAAATAGCTACTCACTCGCTAAGGAAATAAAAATAAAACTCACGCAATAATTTATATCCGCCGCCTTTTTGAGACCTTGGATCTTCAACCCCGCAACCCGTCAAGGTAATATTGGATTGGAGCAACTATTAAATCCCCGCAACCCGTCAAGTTAATATTGGAATTCAATAGTCACTATAATTAACATTTCACTGCCCCTCTTGGGAGTCTTGTATAAATTTTTTTTCTAGCCACTCATTTTTTTATAAGCCGCTCTTATTTTTCTTTATTCCTCGCAAAGAAAGTTAAAAAGAATAAAAGGAAAAACACCCGCTAAGTATTAAGCATGACATAATTCTAGTACACATAAAAAATTCTAACTTAGAATCTTAAGACGTACTTATACCAACCATGAATGATTACTCAAAAATGCATAAGAGACTACAAACCATTAAAATCGTTCTTGACTATTTATTAACATATATACATGTGAAGAAATTAGAGGCAAAGAAAGAGAAGGGTTTAGCCACAAGTAATTACCATGAAGTTTATCTAGCCCTTTTATACTTGCTTCAACTCTATCATCTCCCATTCTCCACAAATTTAAAAT
Organism: Glebionis coronaria; assembly: GCA_025667525.1. NCBI lineage: Eukaryota > Viridiplantae > Streptophyta > Magnoliopsida > Asterales > Asteraceae > Glebionis > Glebionis coronaria. The sequence continues at coordinate 229,766,648 of CM046879.1, forward strand.
CTTAAATAATGAGAGTAGTGGATGCTTAGCCTAATAGACCAATGAAGAATTACATGGTTAAGGATACTAGCTAGAGTAAGCTTGGATAAGCAAACTCTGGTTGAGTCAAAGCATCCATGGCGGGCCTAATATGTCAAAGATATCTAAATTTGCTAAACCATATCCTTTATTATATTTTTTCTCTTTTTCAATTTTTCATAAAGTACAAAAGGAGAAATATATACAATGCAAATGTGTTATGCAAATGAAAAATGATTGATAGAAAAATTATGAATGCATATTTTTGGTGGCCAAAGTAGATCAAAAATTTGAAAAATGTTTGAAAATTTAATTTCCATGTTATCATGAAGGTCAATGACAAAGTCTAGGTGAGGTCACTTCGATAGAAGACCCCCCTACACTGAAGCTAAACATTGTCCTTAATGTTTAAGAGCATGGGAGTATAAATTCCCCTACACTTATGACAATAAATAGACTTTGTTTAACCCAAATTAAGGAAAGATCAACTATAGTGAATTCATTTTTTAAGCACAATGTGTCTATGAAAAATCACAATAGTAACGAAGTGAACCGGATACAAGGGACTCCTCCTTAAGCTCCAATGCACGTGATGAGAGAGAAACCCTACAAACAACATGAAGACAAAAGGAAGGTTTCCCCTACACTTCTCATCAACTCTATACACTTATTGCTATCCTACCATACTCAAAGTCTAAAAACTCTAAACATAGTTATTCAAGCTTAATTTATGGAGTCTCTAGCTCGACTCATCCCACACTTAAGAGTGTCTAAAACCTATGATGGAGAGTAAATTTTTTTCCCTTTTTAAGAAAAATTGCCATGATGAGGTAAAGCAAGTTTTCAATTACCAAAACTCCATAAATATCCCCCCGGATCAAATACATAATTACCATCCTACTTATAACATAATCCAACAACTAACTTCCCAAGCAATGGTGAAAAGAGTGAGGTGTTGTTCTCCAAAATGGTTGCCCATATGTTCTTCCAAAGGTGATAAGGTGATAATCTTAAATCTCTCACAAGTTTTCCTTTTATTGCATCAGGCGGATACTGAGATGGTTTAGAAAGCTCTATACGAGGATTAAAAATCCTTTCCTTGATGGGAAAACAACAAGTTGTGGTTGCCTTAGAATATTCTCCCTTATAGGTCATATGTTGAGAGAAAGGTTGTGGAGTAATGGGTAACAACAAGATCTTTGAAGGAATCATCATGACTTATTTTCCTTTTTCACTTTGAAAAGTTGAGGTGGAAAGGAGAGAAGGTAATGGATCTTCATGCAATGGAGATTCTAGAAAGAGTATGTCCCCCTCCTCATCAATATATCCAAGAGTATACTCAAAAGGTATATCAACCTCTAAAAACTCATCACTCTCATCCATGATAGAATCCTCCTCATCACCATAAACATCATAGATTGATCAAAGATTGGTGACTCCTCAAAACTTAAGGAAGTGTGATCATCAAAGAATGGAGAGTCACAAGTGGAGAGCTCATTATCATCATATCTTGGTGTATCACAAAGAAGAGATTCATCATCACTAAAATCCTCATTGGTGTCTTCATCATGATGGAAAAGTGGGTTATCAAATGATGTTTCAAAGAGAGGATTGGAATGAATCACAAAATCACCAAAGTTAAGCTCTTGAGGTTCATGAAAATCCAAGGATGAGGTAATGGAGGAAATGGTCTCAACATAAGGAAGGTCATAATTTCCACTTGAGCAAGCTTCATATAAATATTCATCACAAACTCCATCAAGGATATCATCTTGAGTTTCCTCCTTATTAACAACATCAATATGCTTCACCGTTTCGGGCTCATTAGATTTCTTTGATAACTTTCCCATGTTAAACAAAACTCTTTCATCTCCTACCCTCATTGTAAGTTCACCTTCCGCCACATCTATAAGAGTCCGACCCGTTCTCAAAAATGGCCTACCAACAATTAGAGGAACTCTCGGATCCATATCATAATCAACCACTACAAAATCCGCGGGAAAGGTAAATCTATCCACCCCAACAAAAACATCCTCCGCAATTCCCACCAGATTAGCTATAGTACGGTTGGCTAACTCAAGAGTCATCCTAGTAGGAGTGAGCTCGGGAAGTGAAAGTCTTTTCCAAACTGATAATGGCATGATTTTTATGCTTGCTCCTAAATTCGCTAGTGCCATGCAATTTTCCACCCCCGGGATAATGCAAGGAATCAAAAACCTCCCCGGATCTCCAAGCTTAGTAGGAAACTTCTTAAGCAAAACCGCGGAGAAATTTTCATTTAAGGAAGCATTAGGCAAATCCACCAATTTCTCCTTGTTAGAAAGAAGGTCCTTGATCATCTTAGCAAATTTAGGCATATTGGCTAAGGCTTCCTCAAAGGAGATGTTTATGTTAAGTTGCTTGAACATCCTCAAAAAGTTTGAGACTTGAATATCATCTTTATTCATAATCTTTTCCTTTCTCAATCTTGATGGGTGTGGGAGACTTGGTTTTGGTTGTGGTTGAGTGGTTAATGAAGTATTTTTTTTGTTGGGTTCTTCATTGAAAGGTGTAGAAGTTAAAGGAGTAGAAGGTATAGGTGTTGAGGTTGTAGAGCTTAAAGGTATTGATGTTAATGGCTTATCACAAGGTGGAACTATAGTAGGCTTAACCAAAGTAGGTTTGGGTGGTGAAGGATCACGAGTTTTCTTTCCACTTTTTGTTGTGATAGCATTGACATTAGCCCTTGGGTTTGTTTGTGTGTTTGAAGGTAGAGCCCCTTGTGGCCTTTGATTGAGAAGCATCATAAACTTTTTGTTTGTTTCCTTATGCATTTCCCTCATTCTTTTCTCATTAGCTTGGAACCTCCTTTCATTATCTTGATTCATTTTGTGAAGAATATCAATGGTGTTAAAATCATGTGGCACATTCCCTTGAAAACCTTGGGATTGGAAAGGTGGAGGTTGATTGTAAACCCCTTGGTTGTTGCCTTGAAAGTTATTTCCTTTATTGTGAAAGGTATTGGGTTCCCTAATGTTGTTTTGTCCTTGGTAACTTGGCCTAGGCCCTTGATTTCTTTGAAGCAATTGAGGAGGATTGTTTTGAGTTTGGGTGGGTGGTTGGGGTAGAAAGTCAGGTGGAGCAAGGTAGTTATTTGATTTGTAAGAGAGATTGTTTTGATTGATGTTCGATTTGAAGTGCTCTCTATGTTCTTCTTGATAAGCTTAACATTCACCTTGGTAACCTTGAACCTTATCACATTGTTGGTAAGAATGAGGACCTCCACAAGTCTCACATGAAATAGCAATAACATTCACATCATTGGTGGAATTTTTGTTCAAAGAGATTTCACAAAATTTCATGAGTGTGTTGGTCATAGTATCAAGCTTTTGAGAGATAGTCTTTTCTAATTGTGGAGGAACACTCTCTTTATAACACCCCCAAATTTACACAATTCAATACAGCGGAAGAGTCGTTGGTGTAACGGGATATCACATTAATCACATCATAGACAACGCATAAAAAGCGCGTCGTTTAATAATAAAGCATTTCCATTCATAAATATCAAGTTTACATAGGTCCCAAGTCATAGTATTTCATACAATTTTTACAAAACATTTGAATGGAAATTGTTATTTATGTGCGGACCATAAATTCTTGTCGTCTTCCCGAGAATTACCTTCAAGTACCTGAGACAAAACATGTTAAAAGGAAAGGTCAGCGATAACGCCGAGTGAACTCATAGAGTTTAATAAAACCATTATTATATCATCGGTATACAATTATTACCGAAAATCATTATGTACAATTCTTTGTAATAGGCCATAAAACAGCCAAAGTCATTTTATACAAATCCTTATCAAAAATCATAATATAGGCTTTGGCCTTCAAAATCATTATACGAACCATTGTCGTAAAAACATCATACAATACGTTTTATAACGTGTATAGAGTTAAATAAAAACCGTTATATGAATATGGTTATGTAAAACCAAAACACGAACATAATATCAATAATAAGACCCTGTATTGCTAGTCAGGCAATATATCGTAATTCAGTGTGTATAGCAGTATTTTGTTATTTGGATTATTATAAGCCGCATGACATTGTTACCTTACTACAACAAACAACGGGTAGCTATCCCGAAACTCAATTTTCCCATCTAAGTTAGCGTGTCGTCACAAAAATCATGCTATGGAAATCTTCTCATACATAAATTCGCTTACTAATCAATGTGGCACGACGGGGATCAACCGTCAAGGAGCGAACTGGGGTGATCGTCCCCAAATAGTACTATTATAGGCACAAGCGTCTACCAAATCCCGATAGTTCACAATTCATGCTAATGGGACTTTTAGTGACATAGCCTAACTTTAATAATCCATTTCATTTCATCAATCGAGTCATATAATCATTCATTGGGTCATACAATCATCCGGGTCCAAATCAATAAGCAAATAATCGGGAAAATGGTGTCCTATTTTATCAAAACTAACATGTTATCTCCCTCGCGGTTTATAAAAAATTTCATAAAAACATTTAAAAGAGTGCGAGGCTATGAACTCACATTGATGTAGGAAGGCGGTTATCAGCGATTTGGATGTATGGTGCGTGCTTCAATCACGGAAACCTAGACAAATAATACTAGTCTTAGACTCTTGTCCAATGACTTTATAAAAACAATATTTATGTATATATATGATGATATCATGAGTATGATGATGATCATGTGGGAGTTTATATCTTTATACACATTATAATGTCATGTGTTGGTACATTTCTAGACTAGTTATACTAGTTCAATTTATTTACATTTTGAGGCCCAATAGGCCCATTTCAAGCCCAATACTTTTCATTAGCCCAATTATACTTTTAATATCAGGTCCATACTCATATGTTGGGCCCAAGTGGGTTAAGCCCAATAAGTAAGTCCATTAGTGTTTTACCAAACTAGTTGGATTTATAGTCCAATAAGGCTACTTTGGCCCGTTAATGTCTATATGTTGTAAAGCTTGGGTTTTATCGGTTTTTACTTGTTATATAAGTTTATACATCATTATGTGAGTTTATAAAAGTTTACATTAGACGGGTCCGACCATCTAAGTTTTATTTGAAAAAAACGTTAATCTTTCGCTTTTAGCCGAAAAGACATAAAACTTAGGTATATAGTTTTATAACTTGGAAAAACATTTATACTTGTAATCTATATAAAATGTCTCATTTTAATATCAATATATAACTCTTTATTTATAATTATTATTAGCAACTAGTGGGTTTTATATATGTATATTTTATAAATACAAAATTTTGAGTGCTTATATTATATACTATTTATTTTATAAAATCTGTCCTAAATATTCAGTCCACTAAAATGTCCATATCTAGAGTTCTATAAGGAGATAGGACCTCATATTTTTATGACAAAAACTACATGATATGTGCTTCATTTAACTCCTTATAGCTACTGATGAATCAGCCTCTAAGTATTTTAATAAATTCGTCCAAAACAGTGTAGGTAGATTTGTACTCCAATCTTGTTTTGATCATATCCCACTCATTTTTAGGATTCCATTGTATGGCCAACTCTCACATGTGTATAAGAATTATTACTTATTGTATATCAAGTAATCTATGCCATTTTTACTAGTTATCATATGGTCATCTTCTGTTTTATACAACCTACTTGTTTAAGCTAGATTTTATCATTCTTTCATATAACTTTTAATCATTTTAATCAAATCTATCAACACCAAATACCCACATAATATTTTTGATCATCATTCATCATCATATACATATACATAAATAAAGAAAATACAAGATTACATAATCAAAATAACAAGAGGATAGGAAGAACAATCTCTATACCACCATTAGTGATGAAATGATGAGCTTTTTGATGAACAAGACTTGGTTCTTGTTGGAAAAACTTGTGATAAACCAATATCATCTTCAAGTCCACCAATATTTATAAACTTCTTATAGAAATCAGCCCTAAGACACAATAAAATCACCTCCTTGGATGTTATAATGATCACCAATCAATAAAGCTTCAAAGGGGCATCATCATGTGTATGAATAACACATGATTTTATGGCTAAAATAGATCAAATGAGGGTTGTTGTTGATGATTTTGGGACGGAAATGAGAGAGAGGGAGGAGAGTATGATTGGTTTGCATGTAAGTTTTTAGAGAAAATGGTTTTGTAAAATGGTTTTGTAAAGTTTTATACATGTGTTAAGCTTCTTTGTGAAGCTTTTGACACCTAAGGGTGTTAGTGGCTAGGTGTTGCCGTCCCATATTAGTGGGGTGGGAAAGTGTAAACTTGTCCCATCCCACTAATTTACGGGTACTCCTCGATTCTAGTTTCCTAGATTTGCGTTCCCTCGGGTCGTTTTACGAAAAACGTTTTTATAAATTATGAATCAACGGCACAAAACGAATCTAATAAAAATTGTCTCATCAAAAACGTAAATACGTAAACCTAGGATTTCCGATTTAGTAGTAAAGGACGTTAAATTATTCACGTAATTCCTAATCTCTTCTCGTAAATTAGTGAGTTTATGAACCAACATAAATTTAAAATCCCAAAATAATATTCATGGATAAATTTATTTCCTGAAATGTCGGACTGTCACCAAAACGGTGTATGTAAACGTAAGAACGTAACGTAGAATCCTCCGGTTTAGACGTAGTTGATGCTACTTCAAGACGTAAACCCAAATTTCTTCCCAAAATAAGTGAGTTCATATTATAACATTAAAATAGTGTTTTTAATAATACTTGAGAATAAAATATCAACCATAAATTGACGGATTGTCACAACATTTACCCCTAAACAGGATCTTTTTCCTCAAAGATCGATTTATCATACTACTCGCTTCTTATAGAGTTAGAGCCATGTGGGTATTTCATCCACATTCGGTCTTTTCTCTCAAGTGTAATTCATTACAATACGCGAGTTTCATCAAACATAACTACGGGAATACGATCAGGCTTAATGTTGACTTACTTTCTCTATCCATGATGTTCACGGGTTTTTGATGAATCCAACTTTTCGCCGATCTAAACTTTATCAAGAAATAATCAGATTTTCACTTGATAGATATCTTATCAAGTTAGATATACAAATCATAAATTACGCAACCCTTGAAGTCCTAGGGTAGATCCAACTAATATGCCTTTCAACGAACTTTTTACATCATCTCAACGGTCCCATACAACGGGGACTTATTTCCCGTGATCCTTCAGAACATCAATTCATTTTTCCAAGGTGAAATTTTTTGGCATAACTTCGCTACCCATCCTGTACTTCAAGATCTACATTTCTTATTCACAAAACCTCCTGCCCACTACTGGCAGTCAATAATCAAATCCTAATTTCAACAATCATTTCAGGTCTCGCAGGTCGGGTATTTTGTAAGGTTAGGTTTGTCATCATAGGCAACCGTAAACCTAAAAGACATGTCCAACTCACAATGGGTGTATGTCGGATGTCTTCATCCCAACTCCTTCTTACAGATGCTCTTATATTTAGATCCTAACAAGATTCGATCTCGATCCTAACACGATAAGTATCAATGATAATCTCTCCAAAGAAAACGATTATACGGTTCATTACCAAAGGTCAATCATTCAAACATAAAACAAGACTTCTAGTGTTTTGTATCGTTACTTTTCCTCGTCCCTTCGATTGGGGTGGTAAACAGTACTCTCATCAAGGTTTGTTCCTGATGACTTCTGAGAAAATCTCTAGAAATTCGATGCGAAGCGAGGATCTTGATAGAGATGATCGATACAGGCACACTATGTTTACACAACTCCTTTAAATACAAAAGAGTCAATTTCTTCATCAAGAATTTATCATTAACAGGAATGATATTAGCAGATTTGGTCAGTCTGTCGACGATGACCCAAATCGAATCAAATTCAGATGATGACCTTTGCAATAGTTAGACGTTTACTAATGTATAAGGCGATGTCTGCCTTCATAAGTTGCCATCAGTACAACTTCTTCAGATAAAAATACACTAAATCAGAAATGGCATGAATAGAATACTTAATCTTATGAGATTTCAACATGACTAAATCTCTAAATCTCCATATTTAGGCAATCACAAGCGGCCTTTAAAACATTTAACGCCATTGGCTTCTCAATTCTAATGGTTCACATTAGCCGTGAAACTCTTTATTATTTATATTATCCTTCTTACAAACATCAGCTATTTTTAAATTGTTTGGTAATTTATTTTGCACAGTCATTATTAAGAAACACATCCTAATTGATTCTTTATCCCTTCTATATAATGTGTCAGTATCTATATTCACCTTTCCAGATGAAATAATTATCAAGACCACAAATCACTCAGAAATTCTTTCTTCATATTTTCTAAGTTTTAGTTTCGTCTCAACTATCATTTTTATCAGTTTTGCTCAATCCGACGTTTAAAGCGTCGATAAGTATTACAATTAATTAAATAATAAATATTTAATTTTTATGAAACGTAAACGTAAAAATTTTAAATTTCTTAGTTCAACCAATTATATAAAAAATGTTCAAAATAAATTTGAATTTAATTAACAAGATTTTTGTTGATTTATCAAAAATAATTATTAAGATTCATAAATGTTCGAAAAATCTTTGGTTATACTTTGGTCAAAATTTTCTTAATTGAAAAACAAAAATTGCCATTTCAAATTTCAAGTCATGGTTTAAATGGTTTCCTCAATCTCTCTTAGGTTGTCTTGAGGTATACACAAACATTTACCCCTAAAAAGGAGTTTAGTTAAATGTTATGGGTTTAAGGGAATGATTCCTTAAAATTTCTTTTGATAAACCATTTGTCAAAACATATTTGCACTTTCTTTTTGGTAAAACCAAAGTCTTAAATGACTCTAATTTTTGAAGAGTCAATATAGATTCCATTATCTCTTAATCACATGGTCAAATAATGTAAAGGATTAAGCCTTAAATCACATGTTAATTATTCAAGGTACAGGTTTTCATTGTTCGGACAGTTAGGGGCATTCTACAAATAATTATTAACTCATTCTTATTCTTAGAAACAAACAAATGGTCCTTAATGATCACGATCATGAATGTACCAAATTACAGCCTACACACGTGATTCACCAAATTTATGAATGTTACATGTGCATTGGTCAATCCAAACGACATCACGTGAAACTCATAATGCTCATTACAAGTTCTGGATGTAGTGATTGGAATAGATAATTTTTTTCGCGGACGCGAAGTTGATGATAACCATGTCTTGGATCAAATTTTTAGAACATACGCTCGAACCTTATAAATGATCGAATAAATCTATCATCTTGGGTAGTGGATATAGATTTTGATCATCAATTTATTCAGTTCACGGTAATCAATAAATATAAGGAATGATAACACCATAGCTCTTCATGATGACGAGCTCGGTAGAATAAAATCCTTCTCCGACAACTCTCTCAGTTGTACGGTAATTATATTAATTCAGATGGTGCTGACGTACAGCGCACACGCCACATGTGCAGCACCGGGAATATAATCAACACCATATTCAACTTGCCTTAATGGCGAAAGTCTAGGAAATTCACTAGCAATTACCTCCTAAAGTTTCAGATAATAGAAACATCTTTTAATACATTTACTTTAAGTTATTTCTAGATTACAAGGTCCATGACTAGTTCACAACCATTCACGGTATAATTTCAAGTCTAAATGCAGGATATGGTCATCCATCAGGAATTATTTAGATCACTTTTGATAATCAACATCTTATCTTTTAGGGGATTTCTACTCGAGTTCCCATCATTTAATACAATGTCGTCATGTCATAATCAATCAATCCATTCTACTGGCATTACCAACTTTTCAGTTTTTTTGCCGTCGATAAGATGTGAACTTCTCAAAAGACTAATAATAACTCATAATCCTTCATAAGTTCAAGGATATCTGGAGACATAACTAACCTTAAAAAGAGTAAGGTTAACGCATGATTTACGCGAGAGAACTTCAAATCAGATACAGACGAAAACATTAACGAATATGAGTCTATCCCATGTTTTCATGAATTGAGTACGCATTCGAAAGCTCCTCAGATCGTTACCCAAGTCATTCAAATGAATTTTAATCAAAAGAAATGATAGGAACGCCGATACATCCAGTTGGGTATCAACATTCGGTAATCAAATACTTTTCCAAAGAATCTCACTACGAGAGAATTTGGACAAGAAAGAGTTGTCAATTGTCAAATAAGACAATATCCACAGATGAGTAAATTCGACTCAGAAAAATAAATGGTACGGGCACATATGTAGGTGTCTCTAACAATATGTCCCTATTTTCACTTCTTGCAGATCTCATAAAATTTAATCTTTCATAACTTCATAGAAAATGTAGTGTTTATTAATAAATTTTATGGTGACTATTAATCAGCCTTTCATGGTCCCTTCCAAATTATATGTAGGCGCGCAACTATATACAATTTCAAGATTAACGATGCAATACTCAGTTCATCAAAACTTTGTCATCATGTTTAAAATATATATTCATGCTTTATCATGAAATAAAAATCAAATGAATTTACAGAGATATTCTTTGTTATGAAAATAATTAAGTTTTCCAAAGTTTTTCATAAACAACTTTATTTCAATAACGATTACTTATAAGTCTCACTTTAAATAATCCGTATAATGATGAAAATTCAATTTTCTCAAGGGATACTATTTTAACTTATGAAAACAATGAGTGATCTACAAAAGAGTGATGAAAAGTTGTTCACCAAGAACTAAGTACAATATGATAGGAAATGAGCTTAGCCAAATAATCATGAGGTTCATGACCTCGATGGCACTCAAAAGAATAATCCACAACGTAACTCAATTCGAGATGAGTACTTGTTCAATGGTTACATCACTAATGCGAACATTAGGATGAAGCAATAAAAGATAATAACATCGATACATGTAAATTTTAGCAACCAAAGGTAGTCTTTTCATTAATCACAAACAAGTCAAAATTGTACCGTAACACATTACGTGTCACTATGTCATACAATTCCAAGAACTCATCCTACCAACTGATGTCTCAGTTAAGTTAGGGATTTTTAAAAGACACCACAATGAATACTAATCTACAAGAGTTATTAGGTGTTCCACCTGTCCCAGAAGATCCATCGGTCCCTATTCAGAAGAAGATTTCTTCAATTTATTCCTTGGACACTGGGCATCCTCGTCATTGGATAATGGTCTAGGAAAAACCCTTAACACGAACCAACAATCATTTAAAAGCTTATAATTCAAACACAGGACTTAACGACTTCCTCTTAACAATCTCACATTCCATACGGGTTAAATTTTACTTTATTCAAGTTTCAACCAACTTATACTCAATTCGATATCCTACCTCATTCTCCAATACTTTCAACCTTATTCTTAGACCTTGAAAGGGCAATAAAAGCTCAATATGAACAACACTTAATTTCCAATCCTATAGCTCCTTCATCAATAGTTATCAAATGAGTCACTAGTATGACATGACTCGCACATTCAATTAGACTTCTCGGAAAGGTACAAGTGGCATGAGGCTTTTGGGTAATGGTTCCAATGACAGCCTCAAGTGCAACATTCACCTTTTCGATTTCAAATTTAAGAATTGGGTGACACTAAATCAGATGACACCTTTCTAGGTGGTAAGGTTTTGTCAAACTCCACTCTATAAGGAAAGATCATCATGACATCGATATCAGATTTTATCTCCCCAATTCTTCTTTAATATCACAATCAACTAATATCTACATTTCCCGAATATCAACCATTTTGTTGGGATCATAGAAATCCACAACTTGGTTTAGATCTGGAATAGCTAGATTTTCCTACAGGAATAACTTCGATTTATTTGCTAGGGGAGTTAGGGTTTCTTGTGACAATCTACGTCGTATAAATACCTCGTATAAATATTTAAATAATCATCAAACAATCTTGTAATCAAATTACATCATATATATATATATATATATATATATATATATATATATATATATATATATATATATATATATATATATATATATATATATATATATATATATATATATATATATATATATATATATATATATATATATATATATATATATATATATTTATATATGTATATGTATATATATATATATACATATATATATATATATGTATATATATATATATATATATATATATATATATATATATATATATATATATATATATATATTTATATATGTATATGTATATATATATATATACATATATATATATATATGTATATATATATATATATATATATATATATATATATATATATATATATATATATATATATATATATATATATATATATATATATATATATATATATATATATATATATATATATATATATATATATATATATATATATATATATATAATAAAATCTAAGTTATATATATATATATATTAAAATAACATTTCTCAGTCTGGCCTTGTCGGTAACTCGGGAATTCTTTGGCACCGTTATAGTCAAAAGATTTTTAGACATTTTGAGAAAAATGTTTATAGTTAAAATATTTTGAAATGTTCTATTCAAAACCTTGGTTTTAAGAATCTTTCGTTCTCTATAACGAGAGCTCTGGTACCAAACTGTAACACCCCCAAATTTACACAATTCAATACAGCGGAAGAGTCGTTGGTGTTACAGGATAGCACATTACTCACATCATAGACAACGCATAAAAAGCGCGTCGTTTAATAATAAAGCATTTCCATTCATAAATATCAAGTTTACATAGGTCCCAAGTCATAGTATTTCATATAATTTTTAAAAAACATTTGAATGGAAATTGTTATTTAAGTGCGGGCCATAAATTCTTGTCGTCTTCCCGAGAATTACCTTCAAGTACCTGAGACAAAACATGTTAAAAGAAAAGGTCAGCGATAATGCCGAGTGAATTCATAGAGTTTAATAAAACCATTATTATATCATCGGTATACAATTATTACCGAAAATCATTTTGTATAATTCTTTGTAATAGGCCATAAAATAGCCAAAGTCATTTTAAACAAATCCTTATCAAAAATCATAATATAGGCTTTTGCCTTCAAAATCATTATACGAACCATTGTCGTAAAAACATCATACAATACGTTTTATAACGTGTATAGAGTTAAATAAAAACCGTTATATGAATATGGTTATGTAAAACCAAAACACGAACATAATATCAATAATAAGACCCTGTATTGCTAGTCAGGCAATATATCGTAATTCAGTGCGTATAGCAGTATTTCGTTATTTGGATTATTATAAGCCGCATGACATTGTTACCTTACTACAACAAACAACAGGTAGCTAGCCCGAAACTCAATTTTCCCATCTAAGTTAGCGCGTCGTCACCAAAATCACGCTATGGAAATCTTCTCATACATAAATTCGCTTACCAATCAATGTGGCACGACGGGGATCAACCGTCAAGGCGCGAAATGGGGTGATCGTCCCCAAATAGTACTATTATATGCACAAGCGTCTACTAAATCCCGGTAGTTCACAATTCATGATAATGGGACTTTTAGTGACATAACTTAACTTTAATAATCCATTTCATTTCATCTATCGGGTCATATAATCATTCATCGGGTCATACAATCATCGGGGTCCAAATTAATAAGCAAATAATCGGGACAAATGGTGTCCTATTTTATCAAAACTAACATGTTATCTCCCTCGCGGGTTTATAAAACATTTGATAAAACATTTAAAAGAGTGCGAATCTATGAACTCACGTTGATGTGGGAAGGCGGTTATCGGTGATTTGGATGTATGGTACGTGCTTCAATCACGGAAACCTAGACAAATAATACTCGTCTTGGACTCTTGTCCAATGACTTTATAAAAACAATGTCTATGTATACTTGTAATGGGCCTATTGGGCCTCAAAATGTAAATAAATTGAACTAGTATAACTAGTCTAGAAATGTACCAACACATGACATTATAATGTGTATAAAGATATAAACTCCTACATGATCATCATAATACTCATTATATCATCATATATCCTTTTCATTAGCCCAATTATACTTTTAATATCAGGTCCATACTCATATGTTGGGCCCAAGTGGGTTAAGCCCAATAAGTAAGTCCATTAGTGTTTTACCAAACTAGTTGGATTTATAGTCCAATAAGGCCACTTTGGCCCGTTAATGTCTATATGTTGTAAAGCTCGGGTTTTTTAACACCCCCAAATTTACACGCAGCGGAATACATCTTTGGGTGCTAAACAATGATACAATAACACATAATTTATAAAGAACGACTCGAAAAGAGACGTTTCAAATTTATCGTTCCTAAAACATTTATCAGAGTAGCGTAGTCCCAAGTAATCGTTACCAAAAGATAAGTTAAAACAACATATTAGTTTGTTTTAAAATGGAACGGTAAAATAAATCAAAGAGTTTGAACAACATAGCAGTGCACAACTTCATTCCCTTGACCTCCAAGCTTCCACTTCTTGATTACGTGAAATACATGTGAGTAAAACAATCATCAAAAATTCCGAGTGAATCTATAGGTTTATGTAATCAATTTGAACACAAGCAAAGATTATAAGTTTGTGGCCTGCTTATAAGCATCAAATAATAATTTGCATCAACAATAATAATTGTATATAGCATAAAATGCAATAAGCTCATGAAACCGAGCCCTTAGACACTCCCTTTAGAGGTCTGATAAGACAGGAGATTTATTAATTGTCGGTTACCTCCAGATTATTGGTACATTGCCGTATACCTGACTTCTCAATACAATATGTCCAAACAGTGTGGAGGTCGGGCCTAAGCTTCTGTGACAAGTCAACACAAACTGAACCGGGGCGGCTTACCCCATAGATCTATTAATTGTACTAGCGGCTAGCCCATCATAAGCTAGTTAACGGTCCATAATTGAGGCTTTAACAAAGGCAATCACTTAGTGCAATTTAAAGTCAACCACGGGTCTATTCATAGAAGGACAAGCATACCATAAAAATCTTGTGTTCTAAGTTTATAAAACATGTATTCCCCCTGCGGGTTTTTAAAATCATATAATTGTGCAAACGAGGCTATAGACTCACCTTAGCCAATAGTGGTAATGAGAGGATCGCCGATGATAGATGATGCCTTTCAAACACGAGAACCGCAACCTATCAAATAAGGTGCGTTCATTAATAATAGACTCGAGAAATAAACCATACATAAGAATATAAAACTCGACTCATATAATCACGACAAACTCAAGAGAAAACGATACAAGTGATTCTATTATACTCTCCTATATATTCATTTTATTATTCTATGCCTTTAATAAAAATCTGTCGGAACATACCGAATGTCCAAGCCGTTTTCCCATACTTAGACATATCAAATTTTTATGATACTACTCAGAGAACTTACTTACTATATGTAGAAAGTCCTCCCAAAAGCCCATTAAAAGATTTTACTTCTAAAGTTCCCTGCCCGACTCATCTTTGATTTACAAAATCCGGACAGTTTAGCGACCTTGACTTACGAAACCATTTTGACCATTAAAAACCATTTTGATTCTAAAAATAGACTCAAAACACTAAACTTTGAGCATGAGAACAGCCCTTGAATCATTTTGAAACTCATTTTATAGTCCCCGAGATTCGATCCAAATATCGACAACAATTTTCGGATTGTGTCAACACTCGTCTCCCGGTACACGAAAATCAAACTAGTGTATCTTCCACCTCGTTTGGAGTTGAAAGGCCTACTTTATATCAAATCGAAGCTAACGAAATTCTCTACGACATAATCCCATAATATCAATCTATTTTCAGACTTAAGACCCTCGAAAATGGCCTCAAACCTACTGCCCAAAATTGACTATAAAAATCTCTTACAAAATCAAGTTTTTGATTAAAACCAACAACTTTTATCATTTTTCTACCATCCTAATATCATCATAAACGCATCCTAACAATTGTATCATCATCAAAATCAAAAACTCAAAAATTAAAGTTCATGTTTTTAACAAAAAACATGGCATAAACACCATTTGATCATCACTACTAACACATGCATGATCAAAATTTCCACCTAACAAGCCTAGTTTTTATCAAAATTAAAAACTTAATGCATGTAAGAAAAATTACTATCATTAGAATCACCTTGAAAAACTAGGAATGAGACTTGTTTTACTTTGGATTGAATCAAATTGGATCATCAAAAATTTTGATGATTTGGTGTTGTGTGATGTACGGCCAAAAGAAAAAGAAAGGGAGGAAGGAGATGATTTTTGGTTTATGAATTTTTAAATGAAAAGATGCTAGTGGAAAGCATTTATATAGAATAAGGATGGGGTAGTTTTTGCCAATTTGTGATAGTTTTGGTCCAAAATGTAATAAAATAGTTTAAGAGGGTAGAAAATGTAAATTGTAAAATTTTAAATATTTACGAGACTCGGGTTTCGTAAAAATACTTTTTAAAAGTTTAAACGCACACGAAAAATAATAATATAACGACTCGATACGTAATTAAAACGATATCGTCGAAAGTATTAAATATCGAAACGATCGATATTAAAATATAAAATTTTAGGCATCCGTCGTTATCGCGGTCACTAGTAGTCCTCGTTACTCGTCAAAATATTAAAATATAATATTTAATATTGGTTTCAACTTAAACCGTTAAACATAATAATATTTAACGTTATACAATACTTCAAAATAATTGAAAAAAGAATTAAATTATGACCTTATTTTTATGGGTTTTACATCCTCACCACCTTAAGGGAGCGACGTCCCAGCGCTCAACTCACCTCATACTCGAGTTGTTCACCACCCAGAAGGATGAGGGCATTCCTTATAAACAAGTCCTCACGTTCCCACGTGAATCTCGATCCACGATCTCCACTGGTTCTTTTACAAAACGCAACTTGTCGTCAAGTTGTATCTCACCAAAAAGGAATAAATAAATACTTATCCACCAGTCACTCGTCAAGCTCGACACATGAAAATTTTGTGGATCACACGAAGCTCATTCGACAACAAGAATAGATGACAGGATTTTCAGGTAAGTCCAGTTAAAAGGAAGGTTGCAAATTACATGATATCCATTGGCCGGATAGCCATGGACACACATCAAAAAGAACTAACAATAAAAACATTTTCGTCATCGGAGGGTGCTCACACATGGGTCCCTACTTAAAAGATAATACAAAGACACCATCTCACTTTCGCCAACGCGCATTAAAGTCTCAATAAATATCGTCGTTGAAAGTCAAAAAGATATTTCATAATATGTGTTCTACATGACCGGACGTCATCGCATGATGCCGTCTCAAGTTCTCACAACTTACGATCATTTGACTAGATCACACACTGATGAGACTGCTTTTATACATAGTCTCATCTTCCAAATAGGGCTTAAAATGCATTAAATATCATCAAAATACCCATATATATGCTTGTGTTTGTTGCTTGTGTATTTTAGGTACGGATATTGAGAAAATGACAAAAGATCACAAGAATCATACAGAAAACGAACACGGGAAACGAAGCCGCACAATGAACCAAGCCCTAATGAAGACTTTCCGAAGACCAACCCTTGAAGATTTGAAGAATTATGAAGAAGGGTCCTCCAATATTGAAGAATTGACACTTTATAAGTTAGCTTATTTCACATTTTCAGCTTTTGGTCCTTTGAAAAAAGTTGTTTAAAATCAAATTTTGAGTCAACCTTGCTTTTTGGGCTTATTTTGAACACTTTTTGTTATTGGGCCCAATTTTGGCCCATTAAGCTACTGTTTCGGGTTTAGCCCATTTTCTAGGCCCAATAGGGGTATTTAGGTAATTTCACTTTCATTTCTGAGTTATTTAGGTTAAATTAAGCTAGTTTGCAAGTTTTTAGATTTTTTTATGATTTTTGGATTTTTAATATTATTTTATTTTTATTTTATTATTAAAAATTAAAAGTCTAATTTTCTAAGTTTTTGTATTTTTCCTAGGTTCTAAACACTTAATTAGGAATTTTGCAACTTTCTAAATATTTTTAGGTCTTTTAATTATTTTCTAGAATTAATTTAAGTTTTAATTGAATTTAATAGTTTTTAATTGTTTAAAAATAGTTTTAGTAGTTTTAAAATTTTGAAAAATACTTTTTAGCTTAATTAGAGTATTTTTGAGGTTTACAAACTTTCAAATCTTGTTTAGGGCTTTTTAATAACTAATTTTGATTTTTAGGGCTTTAATTAGCATTAAAAAGTCATTATCTAATTAATTAAAAGGTTTTAGCAAGTTTGCATTTTTTGTAAACTCTTAGAATATTATTAGGGATTTTTTGTAATTTTTAGGAATTTTTAGGGTAAAATTTTAATTTTAGCACTTTTTACGGTTTTACGTTTATACCTTTTTCGACTTAGTTTAATCCGTCTTCGTAACCATCATTCTTTTCTAATCCCCTTTCTATTTCTCTTTCTCAAAAATATAATCACAAATATAATCCAAATCATTACACACATAACACACTAGCCTCCTTGATAACGAACTCACTTTAGGGTCATTTTACACACGGTGTTCCTAAATCGTCGTGCTTACCCTATTTGTGGCTCTTTTCCTAAAGGGTATACAAAAACTCAACTATCATTTTGGCGCCGCTGCCGGGGAGGCGTGTTGTTTTTGATTGGAATTGTTGTTTTTATATACTAACCATAATTAGTATTTGTATTAGTAGCACTCTACTAGTACGTATTATCGGTTTTTGGTTTTTGTGTGAATACTATTACTATATTGTATACGTAGAACAATAAATTCACAAGTAATCCAAATACGTGAGAAATCACAACCTTGATTTGGGAGGTCATTACCCAATCATTGTATTCGAATCTCAAACCAAAGAAAAAGGCAAAAATAGATAAATACTTTCGTGAAGCTTAATCTTGAAAAATACAAACTATAAGGTGGGTATAAGGCGGATATTATAAAATATATCCTAAGGAAAAAGGCTCTTAAGTGCTTCGTGTCGCCTCGTTTCCCCGCTTGCTTGTGAGTATTTGATTTTGAGAGCTAATCGAGGTTTTTGCCGCCCAAAGTATTACTAAGTATCATATATATTTTCTTGGTTTCCATTGATTAAACCCTCTTGAATGTTTTGGTGTTCCACCAACGTTCTAAAGTCATCGAAGGCATTCACTTCACGTGATCGTTTTCATTCCTTGAGGCATCTTTAATCAAGAGATTTGATTAAGGAGGAGATTTGTAGATTTGTGTCTACTTAATACATTCACCAAATTCCAAAAAGGTTAATACAATCAAAAACCACAAAAAAAATTGAAAAATACAAAACACCAAAAAGAATCTTCTTTGCTCGTCCCCTCATTGTACGTGACGTTTATGCTAACTCGTAATCAAGCAAGACGTGCACGTAAACGAAAGAACAAAACTCCCACTCCAAATCTTTCTAGTGAGGAGTCTCCTATTGACGAACCCATTGTACGAGAAGCACCAACCATGGCAAATCGAACTATGATGGAGTTACTTCAAGCACCCACCGAGGGTTATGGAGAGGCTATTGTGATTCCCGCTATCCTTGCGGAGAATTTTGAGGTGAAAACAGGTTTGTTGTCAATGATCCAAAACAACAAATTCCGTGGTGATGAGAAGGACAATCCACACAACCATATCCGCCAATTCAATCGTCTTACCGCTACTTGCAAGTTTAAGGATGTCTCGAATGACTCGATTAAGATGATGCTTTTTCCGTATTCCTTAGCGGGGCCCGCTAAAATTTGGTTAGAGAAAGAGCCACCCAATTCTATATTGACGTGGAAGGATCTCGTGTCTAAGTTTGTGAACCAATTTTTTCCGCCCTCTAAGACTACGCACTTGAAAAACGAGATTTCAAAGTTTTCACAAGAATTTAATGAAAGTTTTTCAACGGCTTGGAATAGGTTTAAGGAAATGTTACATGAATGTCCTCATCACGGTTTTTCCGACTTGCATCAAATTGACACGTTTTACAATGGACTTAATGATCATGAAAGAGATTATTTGAACGCCGCCGCGGGTGGTAATTTTTTGTGTAAAACGGTTGAGGAAGCTTTGGTGATAATTGAAAATAGATCTAAGGTGTATAGTCCTCGTAGCACGTCTAGTGTTCGTAAGGCTTCGTCTTCGGCTTCACCTTCTTTGTCTACTACCATCGATGCTTGCCAAATTGAGGCGAACTTGGAAAATAAGATTTTTGATAAGCTAAAAGGACTTTTGATTGAGTTTAAAGTTGGTGAACAAAGTGCTTCCGCTACGGCTAAAGCGGTTGAGGTTTCTTGCATGTATTGTGGTGGAGGTCATGATTTCTCCGAGTGCATTACCAACGGTGGTAACACTTCGAGTGCCTTCGCGGCCACGGGAAATTACAACCAACACGGTCAAGTATCCCGCTCTAATCAAATGACTCCACCGGGTTTTGGTTCAAATCAAAATGCTAACAACAACTATAGCAACAATCAAGTTGGTTTCAAAAACAATTACAACAAGGGAAACTATGGGAATCAAGGGGCTAATAATCAAGTTTCAAACAAGAATCAAAATTATTTTCAAAACAACAACAAAAGTTTGCAAACATTGAAAGATCTTCCAAGTGAGTTTGTTTAATATGCTAGTGGGAATGATGCTAGGTTTGAAAATATTCAAAGAGAAATCATTAGCCTAAGATCCGAGTTTAAGAACGACTTGAAGAAAGAGTTGAAAAATGAGTTAGCTAATGAACTTAAAATCCACACCAACAAAATGGAAGGAAATGTCACTAGGTTGCAGCAAAACCAACGAAAAAATGGAACAAGGGCAACACGAGATTAAACAAGAAATGATAAAAGCCGAGAAGAGGCAATCCGTGTTTGAAGATAAAATCTCGTCTATGTTTGAGGCAATAATGTGTAAACCGTCTTCGAGTAGTCTTCCTAGCAACACCGTATCCAACCTTAAGGGTGAGATGAAAGTGATTACCACACGTAGTGGAAAGACACTTAAGGAACCGAATCCTCAACCAATTGCTCCTACGGAGGAAGCAATTGAGGAAGAACGCGAGATGGTGGTCCAAAAGGAGCATGTCCCAATCCCACGAAGTACCGCTCATGCCGCACCTACGGTTAACCCATTACCATCATTGGAACCCGAGATTCCAAAGGCTATGCCTACTATGCCTCAACCCACACCACCTTTGCCCTATCCATCGAGACTTAGGAAGGAGAAACGTCAAGAGCCCGACAATTGTCAATTTGAGCTTTTTATGAAAATGTTTCGTGATTTGCACCTTAATGTGAGTTTCGCCGATGCTTTGGTCATGATGCCTCGATTTGCCGCTAACTTTAAGAGTATGTTGAACAACAAGGAGAAATTGCACCAATTGTCTAGTTGTTCGTCGGTTTATCTTAATCGCATACCTCAAAAAGTCGGTGATCCCGGTAAATTCTTGATTCCTTGTGCAATCCAAGATATGGAGGAATGCATCGCCTTGGCCGATCTTGGTGCTAGCATTAACTTGATGCCACTTGAAATCTTCAAGTCGCTCAATCTTCCTAATCTTACTCCTTCACTAATGTCTATCGAGTTGGCCGACCATTCCACAATTCCCGCATGTGGTTTGGCGGAAGACGTTTTTGTAAAAGTGGGGAAGTTCTACTATCCCGTATACTTTATCGTTGTTGATATCCCCACGGATCCTCAAGTTACTCTCATTTTAGGTCGTTCGTTTTTAGATACGTCTATGGCTTTGATCGATGTTCATGCTAGAAAGATCACCTTACGTTTCAACGACGAGGAACTTGTTATAAACGCAACTCAAAACTCTAAAATTTCTCATGTTTATTCCGTTGCAACCATAAACCTCGTTGATATGATTGACGTGGTTTGCGAGGAATTTTCACAAGAAGTTCTAGGTTTTGGTGATGAAGAAACTAGTGGCAATCCCACTATGTTAGATCCAATTCTTGATAATTCGACACCAACCTTCACTCCATTTGAAGGTGGTGGTTTTACGTTGGAAGAATTCGATGTTCCACGTACTTGTAACGAAGACCTCGACAACGATGAGGACTTCTCGATTATCAAGGATTTTCTTAACAATTTCCCATTTCCTCCACCCGAGGAGGTTATGAGTATCGAGCCCAAATCTTCACTTGAGGAACCACCTATCCTTGAGTTGAAAGATTTACCTCCTCATCTCGAATATGTCTATTTGGAGGAGGACGACAAGTTGCCGGTTATTATTGCGAAGGAACTTTCGAATGATGACAAAAACCGCACTTGTCGATGTTCTAAAGGATCACAAAGGGGCAATTGCGTGGAAGTTATCCGACATTAAGGGAATCGATCCCAAGTTTTGTACTCACAAAATCTTAATGGAGGAGGATTACAAGCCCGCAATCCAAAGTCAAAGGAGGGTGAACCCCAAAATTCACGACGTCATAAAAAAGGAGGTCCTTAAACTCCTTGACGCGGGAATGATTTACCCTATTTCCGATAGCCCTTGGGTGAGTCCTATTCATTGTGTCCCTAAAAAGGGAGGGATGACCGTTGTGCCAAACGATGCCAACGAGTTGATTCCAACTAGACTCGTGACTGGATGGAGAGTGTGCATTGACTATCGAAAGTTGAATGAAGCCACTCGAAAAGACCATTTTCCCTTGCCCTTCATGGACCAAATGTTGGAGCGTCTTGCGGGAAACGATTTCTATTGCTTTTTAGATGGTTTTTCCGGTTACTTCCGAATTCCCATCGATCCTCGTGATCAAGAAAAAACTACGTTTACGTGTCCATATGGAACGTTTGCCTATCGTAGAATGCCATTCGGACTTTGCAATGCACCGGGAACCTTTCAAAGGTGCATGATGGCTATTTTTCATGACATGATCGAGAAGACGATGGAAGTCTTCATGGATGACTTTTCCGTGTTTGGTGATTCTTTCACTTCGTGTTTGTAGAATCTAGAGAGAATGTTAAAACGTTGTGAGGAAACCAACCTTGTGCTCAATTGGGAAAAATGTCATTTTATGGTTAAAAGTGGAATCTTCTTAGGGCACAAGGTCTCGAAAGCGGGGATTGAGGTAGATCAAGCTAAGGTAGACGTCATCGCCAAATTACCTCATCCCAAAACCGTTAAGGGAGTTAGGAGTTTCCTAGGCCACGCGGGCTTTTATCGTCGATTCATCAAGGATTTTTCGAAGATTTCTCGACCCATTACACATCTTCTTGAAAAAGAAGCACGTTTTGTCTTTGACGAAGATTGTGTACGAGCCTTTGAAATCCTTATAAGGAAACTTACCGAAGCTCCCATTCTTGTTGTTCCCAATTGGAACCTCCCCTTTGAGCTCATGTGTGATGCTAGTGATTACGCTATTGGGGTTGTTTTAGGGCAACATCATGATAAGCACTTCTTTCCTATTCACTATGCTAGCAAGACGATGACCGAGGCTCAACTAAAATACACTACAACGGAGAAGGAATTCCTTGCCGTGGTGTATGCATTTGAGAAGTTCCGACCTTATCTCGTCTTAGCTAAATGCATAATGTATACGGACCATTCAGCTATTAAGTATCTCATGGCAAAGCAAGATGCTAAGCCTAGATTACTTCGTTGGATTCTCCTCCTTCAAGAATTTGATCACACCATCGTTGATAAAAAAGGAGTCGGGAATCTAGCGGCAGATCATCTTTCGCGTTTGGAAGATCCTCACCAAAGTGTTTATGAGCCCAAGGAAATCACCGAAACATTTCCGCTCCAGACACTCGGTGTAGTGAATTCTAAGCTTGATCCTTCCACCCCATGGTTTGCGGACTTTGCAAATTACCATGCGGGTAACTTCATCTTTAAGGGTATGACGACTCAAGAAAAACGAAAATTCTTTCGTGAGGTCAAGTTCTACTTTTGGAACGACCCTTACTTGTTTCGAACTTGTGCGTATCAAATCATCCGACGTTGTGTATTTGGCACCGAAGCTTCTAACATCCTTAGAGCTTGCCATGAGGGACCCGCGGGTGGTCACCACTGTGCTAATCTCACGGCTAAAAAGGTGTTTGATGCCGGCTTCTTTTGGCCTACTATTTACCGAGATGCACAAGATCTTGTGAAGTCATGTGATTCATGCCAACGACAAGGAAAAGCCTCACAAAAAGATGAAATGCCACAAAATATCATCCAAGTATGTGAGATCTTTGACGTTTGGGGTATAGACTTTATGGGGCCGTTCCCATCATCTCGTGGTAATAAGTATATTCTCGTTGCGGTTGACTACCTATCTAAGTGGGTGGAGGCCAAAGCCTTTCCCACCAATGATGCTCGTGTGGTAGTCAAGTTTTTGAAAAGATTGTTTTCTCGGTTTGGAACCCCTCGTGCGATCATAAGCGATCGTGGAACCCATTTTTGTAACGACCAATTCGAAAGGGTCCTAGGAAATATAGGGTTACACATCGGCTTTCTACGGCTTATCACCCACAAGCGAGTGGGCAAGTCGAGGTTTCAAACCGAGCTTTGAAGAGGATCTTGGAGAGATCCGTTGGGGAAAACCGACAATTATGGTCGGATAAGTTGGACGATGCTTTATGGGCCTTTAGGACCGCTTATAAGACACCTATTGGGTGCACTCCCTATAAGCTTGTGTATGGAAAGAATTGTCATTTGCCTATCGAGTTAGAACACAAGGCTTATTGGGCCCTAAAGCATTGTAATGATGATATGGAGACCGCGGGAAAACACCAGAAAATGCAATTGAATGAATTAGATGAATTGAGGGACATTGCTTATGAAAATTCATTGATTTATAAGGAAAAAACTAAAAAGTTGCATGATTCTAAAATTAAAAACCGGGTTTTTAACATTGGGGATCAAGTTTTGCTTTTTAATTCTCGCTTGAAAATCTTTTCCGGTAAGTTGAAATCCCGTTGGTCCGGTCCATTCACCGTGACTCAAGTGTTTCTGTATGGGACCATCGAGCTAGCTCAAGATGATGGTCCTAACTTCAAGGTGAATGGACATAGGTTGAAGCACTACTTTGGCGGGGAAGTTCCATCCTTGAACTACCTCGACCAAGTCACCTTCCCCAATGATAATTAGTATTGAGGGGATCGAGTCGAGCTCATGACTCGGTAATCAAAAACGAGGAGCCTCGTGGGGGAGTCCCATGCTTATCCTATGTACATATTATCGCTTTCTAATGTAGTTAACGTGTGGGGATTTGTACCCTTCCAACCTTTGTTCCATGGTTGTTTGTGAATTGTGGACTTTAGATGATCATGATCTTCACGATTGGAGCCTCTCGTGTTCATTTTATGGGAGCACTCGATCGTTTGCTTTGAAGACTTTCTCAATATCCAAATGATATATCCTTTTGATGTTCTAACCTTAGGTTTTTAGCACACTTCATAAACTGCTATTAATTTATTGGTTACTCCCTTTCCATGCTAGATTAGGCATTCGACTGCGACTCTAGTATGGGGGTGTTTGCACCCCTAGACTCGAAACATTGAGGACAATGTTTAACTTTAGTATGAGGGGGTGAATAGATACTTGCCTTGCTAAACCTTCACTCTTTCCAAAGTTTATCTTTTTATTTATCGCTTTTGTTGCAAAATAAGGCTAAAAATGGCCAAATTTTAAAATTTTTCTTGTTTTTCATAAGTGTTTAAGACACGAATGTAGGTTTTCCGATGGCGAGAATAAGAGTAATTTTTGACTCGACCGCGCGTATTGAGCACTTAGGTTTGGTTCCTTAACTTCACATTAGGCTAAGTCTCTTAAATGAGGACGAGAAATGATAGGGTTAATTATAAGTCACTATGCTAAACGTAGAGTACTCGTATTCTTTCAAAAACTCATGTGTTCTCGTTGTTTGCTTATTCTCCCTTCGCTTGTAAATATTTTTTGCTTAATTAATATTGACTTAGCGGTTTAGTTAGGATTGTTGGGTTTCTAGTCTTTTCTAGTAGCTTCCGTGTAATTAAATTGGGAAGACATTAAGGTATCGCCAGCGTCACGGTTTTGAAGTATTGGCAACCCGAATAATCGAAAGCTTCACCCAATAATAAGATTTCAAGTGCTCACCTAAATCAAGCAAACAATTTGAAGCCCCACAAGGCCGAAAAATCTATGCAAAATTGAAAGTGAATCAAGCCTTAATCTTCGAAGCTTTAAAGATCCAAAATTCGCCTTAGCGTGAGGACATACGTCTTTGGCTAATAAAACTACCGATGAGGTGGATAATAAAAGGCAAGGCAAGACCGAAGTCATAATAAAAGCTTCATGGCGAAGTTGAATAAAAGATGGAGGTAAACCAAAGATAATAAGGCCCTTCCGTTAGGGGGCGTATAAAAGTCTTGGTAATAAGTCTCATGTTCAAAACCGTTATAAAACCGTGTTTATCGATTCTTCTTGTCAACTTAATTTTTTAACATCGTTGTCTATTAGGAGGGGTTATTAATTTAATGGTCTTAGTTACACCGTTAGGACTCTATTTTTAGACCTAAATCTCTATTATCGCATAAGTCAAACGATGTATCCTCGTGAAACATTCAAGACAATATAAAATATAACAGATACAACTTAGGAATAATGGGAGGATAAGTACGTGATTAGGGCATATGAGTAGTGTTAGCATTACTAACTTATAATGAAAATGATCTCGTTGCACGCTTGGCATGGAATTAGGGTGAAAATCAAGGACGATGAAATTATTTCAAACGAAGCATTCACATGTTCTTATTCTATGAAACTAAACGTTCCATTTTGCGATGAAAATCATACATTATGTCTAAAACGCAAGTAAAAGTAGCAGTAGTAGTAGTGTAGCTAGTTTATCGTTCAATAAAGTGAATAAAATGAATTTTGGAGATGCTACGATACTTTATTCTAGCATTGCGTGAGGGCACGGCATTGGTTTAGTATGGGGGAGTGATGAGACTGCTTTTATACATAGTCTCATCTTCCAAATAGGGCTTAAAATGTATTAAATATCATCAAAATACCCATATATATGCTTGTGTTTGTTGCTTGTGTATTTTAGGTACGGATATTGAGAAAATGACAAAAGATCACAAGAATCATACAAAAACGAACACGGGAAACGAAGCCGCACAATGAACCAAGCCCTAATGAAGACTTTCCCAAGATCAACCCTTGAAGATTTGAAGAATTATGAAGAATGGTCCTCCAATATTGAAGAATTGACACTTTATACCCTTGTATCCTCATAATTACAAGTTTGGTCCCTAAAGTTTGTCAAAATTACAAAAAGGGCCCTCCACTTTGAAGATTTGGCAAGTTTAGCCCCTCAACAAAGCTAAATTGTCAACCATTATCCTCCACAAAGTCAAATACATCATGAAGTCCTTCAAAGTACAAGAAATTACAAGTTTGGTCCTTTGAAAATTCCAAAATTACAAAAAGGACCATTGACTTTCAACATTTGGCAAAAATGGTCCCTCATCAAACAAGACTTGGCAATTTCAGTCCTCCAAAATGCTCAACATACAAGTCAAGACCATTATCCATCATCAAAATGCCAAAAAAGTCCTTCAAGAATCAAGAATTGGCAAGAAATACCCCTGAATTCATTTTACAAAACCTTTTGTGGCCAAAGTGTGAATTTAGAAACTTTAAATACAAAGGAATTCGGGTTTGATAAAGAAAAGCTGGAAATGACAAGTTAATGAACCTTTGGGGTTTATTTGTGGCCGACAACCTTTGTTACCTAGACCAACCAGCTTGTGCCACCTCACCCCACTCACCAAAACAGCCAATCACAGCCCACCCCTTAGCCACCTCACACTCCACTTAATCTGGTTTAAGATTTATTTAATCTTGGGGCCTTAACACACTTTTAAATTTAATCCACCCCTAAACAAGATCTAAACCTGTGTTCATCAGCTCAAGAACACAATTAGGTATTTCCTAATTACTTGAAATTAAACCACCATTTTGTCCAGAATTAAGATTAAGGTCACCCTAATCACAACCCAACTCTTAAACACCCTGCCACATCACCCTAAGACTCACATGCTCGCCCTGCTTTAGCCCTTTGAACAAGAAGACAAAATGATGGCAGGAAATCAACAGCCCACAATCCAACTTTCATCCTAAGCATTCTTTGGACCCCTTGATCAACTTTTCAAGCATGCCACCTCCACAAAACGCCAATTCTCATTCACATGTTCAAGATTATTCAAGCAAGACAAAGGGCAAAATTGGGACTTCAGTAGTTAGGGTTTACACATTTTCCAACTTTGTAGAACTTGTAAGGCTCTATATAAAGCCATTTAGGTCATTACATTCCAGTTTGCTTTTGATTTTTCCTTGTTCAAGTTTCTGTAAATCCCATTTCAAGTTTAATGAAATTGTGTTTGAAACATTGAAGAAAAGTCATTGGCCAATCTTTGTTACTGCTTATTATTGTTATATGATTGTTAGTCTAGAAGTTAAAAACCTGTTTTCAATTGGAGGTTGCAAAAGTTTGCAATTTTCCTCATTCTTGATATTTTGCTAAGTACTTGTTCCAACCTTGGAATTTTTGGGTTATAGGGCTGATCATAGCATCCTAACTGAGTTAGTTAAGGTGTTGTGAGGCTTATAACTTGGGGATAATCAAGTGTGGGGTAACAAGGTTGCATCAATCAAGATTTTTGAAGTTTCTGTTTTTATACTCTTGTGCTTTAACCTTGTTCAATCTTAGCAGGCTTTGTTGTGGAAGCTTGTGCTTGTTCTTGCTAGCACATAAGCTCAAAATTCGTGGGTGTGGATGTACATCCATGAGGTTTGCATACTCAATCCTAAAATCTGCTTAAATTCATGATTTTTGGTGATATTTTTATATGACTTGTGATCTTGTAAATTTTGTGGCTTGTTCTTGCTTGAATCTGTTAATCTTACCTGTTTTAGTGTTAATTGATGCTTTGGTAGCCTTAAATCTCACTTTTACTTTGAAAAATTTGATTTGGAAAAGATAAAGGGGTGTTTGGGTCTATCTGTTTGGGCTTGCAACTTGATATTGTGTTGTTGGATTGTGTTGTTTATGCTTGGTATCTGATATATGCTTGGTTGAGAGTGTTTTACTGCAAGTTTTTGGGTTTGAAGCCTTGAATCAAACAATCTGCTATATAGACTTTGATATTGCCTGTTTTGACCTAGGATTTTGGGAACACTTAGTGTGTATGCATGCTTAGGGATAAAAGTGGTTTAAACATAGTCATTATAACCTGTTTGAAAGATTTGAGGTGTTGAATCTGGCTTAAGTGTCAAATACATCAGCAAAGTAGAAAACTGCATGTGTTAGTGTTCATCAGTAACTTTCATTGGCTTGAATCTTGCTTAATTCTTTGAACCGTTGCATGAAACCTATTTAGACTTGCTTATTGGAGTTTATAATAGCTTGTGTATGCATTTGGTTGAATTTGGCTGGCTGATTATTGCTAAAACTGCTTATTTGTGCTCAATTGCTTATTGTTCATGTCTGTATCATGTCTGGTGATTGATTGATTAAACTGTATCAATTGGGTGTTAGTGATTGTGTTATTTTGATTGTTATTGACTCCTTTTGATCCAAAGATCATTTGGGTGCCTTTGTGTAATCTGAATCTCTAAAAAAGTCACTAAAGACAAAAAGTCAAACAAGTCAAGCAGTGGAAAAAGTTTCCACTGCTCAACACCCAAAACTAGCCCCTGCTAGTGTAATTTTGTCATCAGCTTATCAATAAGCTATTCTATCTTATCCAGACTTGCAACAACTTATTTTTTGTAATAGGTCTTCATTATTTGACCCATTTAAGTAGACTGGAGCTTATTGGACTTTGACCTTGACTTTTTACTAGAAAACCAACTTATTTGACTTTTACATAAGTGCTTATTTGCTTTTTCTAGCTTATCGAGTCAGCTTATTTGAAAACTCTTTGTTTATTTTGCTTAATTAAGTCATTTCAAAGCTTTTGGAACTTGAATCAGCACTTGGGGTGGCCTAGAACTCAAAAACGACTATTTTGTCGTTTTCTGTAGATTGCTTATTGCATTTTCAGGCTTATTCCTTGGGCTTATTTTAAATTTCTTTTTGCAGAAGTCTTTATTAGGTCAAAAGAAGCTCGTGTGTCAAATTTTAGCTTATGGCATTGGCTTATAGCTTAATGGGCCAAAAAGCCCATTAAGAATAAGCTGCTTGTTATAAGTTAGCTTATTTCACATTTTCAGCTTTTGGGCCTTTGAAAAAAGTTGTTTAAAATCAAATTTTGAGTCAACCTGTGCTTTTTGGGCTTATTTTGAACACTTTTTGTTATTGGGCCCAATTTTGGCCCATTAAGCTATTGTTTTGGGTTTAGCCCATTTTCTAGGCCCAATAGGGGTATTTAGGTAATTTCACTTTCATTTCTGAGATATTTAGGTTAAATTAAGCTAATTTGCAAGTTTTTAGAATTTTTTATGATTTTTGGATTTTTAATATTATTTTTTTATTATTTTATTATTAAAAATTAAATGTCTGATTTTCTAAGTTTTTGTATTTTTCCCAGGTTCTAAACACTTAATTAGGAATTTTGCAACTTTCTAAATATTTTTTAGGTCTTTTAATTATTTTCTAGAATTAATTTAAGTTTTAATTGATTTTAATAGTTTTTAATTGTTTAGAAATAGTTTTTATTAGTTTTAAAATTTTCGAAAAATACTTTTTAGCTTAATTGGAGTATTTTTGAGGTTTACAAACTTTCAAATCTTGTTTAGGGCTTTTTAATAATTAATTTTGATTTTTAGGGCTTTAATTAGCGTTAAAAAGTCATTATCTAATTAATTAAAAGGTTTTAGCAAGTTTGGATTTTTTCTAAACTCTTAGAATATTATTAGTGATTTTTGGTAATTTTTAAGAATTTTTAGGGTAAAATTTTAATTTTAGCACTTTTTACGGTTTTACGTTTATACCTTTTTCGACTTAGTTTAATCCGTCTTCGTAACCATTATTCTTTTCTAATCCCCTTTCTATTTTTCTTTCTCAAAAGTATAATCACAAATATAATCCAAATCATTACACACATAACACACTAGCCTCCTTGAGAACGAACTCACTTTAGGGTCATTTTACACACGGTTTTCCTAAATCGTCGTGCTTACCCTATTTGTTGCTCTTTTCCTAAAGGGTATACAAAAACTCAAATATCACACACCATATAAGTACATAAAAGAAAAGGTCGAACATAAACATCGAGTATAGATCTCCACTGTTAATCATCGAGTAAACCTTGAACGAACCCTTGATAATAACTACTTGATCTCCAGAGTCTTTCCACTTGCGGTGTCGGCTTCAACACACTCCTCGGGGTTACAATGAATTTATTAACTCCATTCATTAAGAGATTCGGTCGTCAATCATTCCACAAGTACACGCATAAATCTTGGTGACACTTATTGCTTCTTCTTATACACTGCTTCCCGTGATTCATTTTAAACTCAGAATAAAATAGTAATCTTCAATACAAGGAACAGAACGAGATAAAAATGAATTCAATAAACTCATAAACGGACAAGATGTGGTAAAATGAGTTAAGGTTGACGATCGACGAGGGATCTCGAATCACGTAACCGTAAAACATAATAATTCACAATACTAGAAAAAAAAATGAGAGCGAAGAATGAATTAAATATTAACATTAAAGTAACGTTTGTCACAATTATCCGTCCCGGATTTGGTATTACCTTAAAACTTAATTGAGGTACTTTCTTGATAAGGATGATATATCAAAAATAGGAGTTAAATAGCTTCATAATTTATTTTGGTTGTCTTAAGAAACTTTGAAAGAATGACATGAATTTATTAATTAAACTCATATTGATGGTTACAATTAGAAAATATAATTTCCAAATTAAATCACTATTATTATGAATATAAATTAAACTGGTAATTTCATTACATTAAAAGTAAAGTATGATAAATCAATTACTTCAATAGATAGAACATGATTTCATTTTAAACATTAGTTTTAGTTATACAAAATATGATGTATAAATTTGACCGTTTACTTGTGATGGTTATTTCAATAATTGAAAATCATTGGAAAATGTAGACAAGTTCCATAAAAAATTTTATAATACGTTGTAGAAATACATAAAGGTGTTTATTATTTCAAAATAAATATGGGATATATTCGGGTTTCGAAATATGACAAGATAACAAACGAACACGAATGGAAATAATAGTCAACAATTAGTATGAAATCAACGGTACAAAAGGGGACGAAGAAAATGTCGTATGGATTCTTAAAGAGAATAATGAGATGAAGGCATTGATAGTAAGACGATAAGAAATAATAGATTAAACAAGTTGTCAATTTTGTTAGTGCGGTCGATGGTTCACCAATCATCAGCTCGTTAACTTAGCGGTGGTCGATACACGATCGGAAATAAAATCCATACAAAATTTTTAATAAAATAAAATTCCTAATAATCACTTGTATTTAAAGCAAATCAAATGAACGATGTTAGTGTTTAAAGAGAGAAGTCAAAGCACGGTTCACAAGAGTGGATTTCGAGACAAACGAGAGTGACGGACGTCATCCTGGATTTACGGAAATCACTCTAATGATAATTCATTATTCACGTGCGGAGACATTCCAAAGATCTACCCAGTCGCATAAAGAAGATTGGACAAGAAGGAAGGATAAAACATCGAGACTTTCAAGTCTTTTATCAACAGTCAGTAATTAGACGAACGGTCAAAAGAAATCAGTTATAAGACAAAATGAAGTAACAAGTGGAAAAACGATGGTCGAGTAAAAACGTATTTGTAAGCGAGTAATTCGTTTAAGAAAAGGTAAGAAAACATATGCGGATGCATATAAATTGTGCTACTTGCATAAAATATAATGGTTTTCAAAACTTCTTTTCACTTTATTTCATTTTATTTATCTTTATCATAAATACAAGTAAAAAGTTGATTATTATCAAGATTTTTAAGGTGACTACTATTCAGCCTAGCATGGCTCCTTCTAAACTAGACATAGGTGATCAGGCCATGTATAATTTAGGGCTAGCAATGCAGTGCTCCGTTTCGTCAAAAAGTATTACGTTTCTTATGTTTATATAAACCATGCCATTTGTAAAATGGAATTTAAAAATAGTTTATAAATTTATAGGATACAAGTAATTTGTGAGATACTCAATAAGCAACTTCTAATGTTACAAAAAGTACTTTATAAGAATAAAGTAAAAACAGTTGGTGAAAATAATCGTAAAACAATATCAGATTTATTTATAAGGTGACATCAAGGTGACATTTTGATGAAGTATATAATAACCAAAGGTTTGCAGAAAGTTGCAAATAGTAGCTTATAAAACAACCAATGAAATGGTTACAAGTTAATAACGTTTCAAAAGGTTATAAGGTTTAGACAGAAACGCCATGAGACACGTGATGAGAATATCGACGAAGAATGTGAAGGCAAAACTTCAAAACTCAACACAAATCAGTGGAAGGTTAGGAGAAAATAAAAATAAAATAACATCGAATGACAAATGAGTCATATATATAATAAAAGAATAAATCAATCCATATGTGTATTCTATGTAAGATACTCGACACAACATGCTTTTAAGAAAGTATATTATTCATTTTCAAATTACACCATTAATCCGGTAATTGCTAAACCTGTAATGTTTCTATTTTAAACATTTTCACATGCAACTAGTGTTCATTAGTTGTAAAATAATATTCGTTAAAATTTTACGATCTCAAATGAACTCAAAACTGCTTAGAAACGTTTAAAACTCATGTTCTGACTTTTCTATCAGATTTAACTTTTAATATTAGCCGATTAATTGACCCGATAAACGACATCTCCAAAACTCGGAGTCTAAAGCATTTTGATGCAAAACAATGTTTCAGACGACTTTCTAGTTTTACCTGAGACCTGAAACCCAATATAAGATGACCAAAATACCCCTGCAAGTTCTGTGCAGGTTTGACTATTTTATTTTAAAAACGCAGGTTTTACTTTTAAGTTGTGACCTGTTTATACTGCCCCTACAGTTTCTCCATTAAATATATTTTTCGTCACTTCCTAACGGCTCAAAATATATATATATATATATATATATATATATATATATATATATATATATATACACACATGTCTTGTGGATTTTTCAACAACGAAAAATAAATCTCATAATGAGCATCAAGTAAAAATATAGCATAATGAATGACAGAAGATGCTTCAAGGTATCCAACACGAAATTTAGGAAGCAAAACGGTGAATGACGTTCATCATTTAAGTTTCAAGGTGCAAAGTAGGCAAATCTCCTTGGTGTCACGATTGTCAAAAACACAAAACATAACAAGAAAAGAATGGAACATTCATAGGTTGCGTTCCGAGAGCAAGAAGGTTAATGAAAGAGGATAATACAAGTTTATAGATGTAAAATCGTATTCCAATCTAGCGCCATAATCTAGAAGATGATTTATAAATGACGATGACGTTACCGAGATATAAGTGAACAATACACTTTGGAGTCGATACATATAAATGTCGATGATTTAAATCTTCGCATGCCGTGCAAAATGGTGATAAAAATCAACAAAATATTATGAAAGACCATGATATTATTCAACACGATTATAGGAAGTGTTTCAAAATGTGTGACTCACACGATAGCGGTTAGTCTATTCCAAGGACACATTGAGCTACACAATGGTCTAGAGATTACGTTTCTAGACGTCCAAGCACAAACAGCCGGAAAGCAATTTGGATATCTTTAGATATCACAAAGGGTTAAACAATGAAAATAACGCGCGCAGATGAAGGTAAATAAGGTCATAATATAAAATTTTGCAATAAAATCAATTTAAATACTTCCAAAATAAATACATAAAGATCTTGAAAATTCATTGTATTTATTTAAGTTAATCATTAATAAATGATAAACTTTTATCGAAAAGTTTAACGACATAAATATATATCGATAAAGGGATCCTAGATATAAATATATATCCATAAATGGATCATAGCATTTATTTATAAATACTTGCCAATAAGGTACACGTAATAACGCATACTAAAGTGGTAATCCCAGAAGTAGCTTGAACTTGAAGTCACGCGAAGTCCGGTGCACATGACTCTTTGAAAAATGAAAACTGACAGTTATAGTTTAGGTTTTTAAAATAAAGACCTAGTTCTCTATAACTCATGGCTCTGGTACCAATCTTTAACACCCCCAAATTTACACGCAACGAAATACATCTTTGGGTGCTAAACAATGATACAATAACACATAATTTATAAAGAACGACTCGAAAAGAGACGTTTCAAATTTATCGTTCCTAAAACATTTATCAAAGTAGCGTAGTCCCAAGTAATCGTTACCAAAAGATAAGTTAAAACAACATATTAGTTTGTTTTAAAAATGGAACGATAAAATAAATCAAAGAGTTTGAACAACATAGCAGTGCACAACTTCATTCTGGTGACCTCCAAGCTTCCACTTCTTGATTACCTGAAATACATGTGAGTAAAACAATCAGCAAAAATGCCGAGTGAATCTATAGGTTTATGTAATCAATTTAAACACAAGCAAAGATTATAAGTTTGTGACATGCTTATAAGCATCAAATAATAATTTGCATCAACAATAATAATTGTATATAGCATAAATTGCAATAAGCTCATGGAACTGAGCCCTTAGACACTCCCTTTAGAGGTCTGATAAGACAGGAGATTTAGGAATTGTCGGTTACCTCCAGATTATTGGTACATTGCCGTATACCTGACATCTCAATACAATATGTCCAAACAATGTGGAGGTCGGCCCTAAGCTTCTGTGATAAGTCAACACAAACTGAACCGGGGCGGCTTCCCCCATAGATCTATTAATTGTACTAGCGGCTAGCCATCATAAGCTAGTTAACGGTCCATAATTGAGGCTTTAACAAAGGCAATCACTTAATGCAATTTAAAGGCAACCACGGGTCCATTCATAGAAGGACAAGCATACCATAAAAATCTTGTGTTCTAAGTTTATAAAACATGTATTCCACCTTGCGGGTTTTTAAAATCATATAATTGCGCAAACGAGGCTATAGACTCACCTTAGCCAATAGTGGTAATGAGACGATCGCCGATGATAGATGATGCCTTTCAAACACGAGAACCGCAACCTATCAAATAAGGTGCGTTCATTAATAATAGACTTGAGAAATAAACCATACATAAGAATATAAAACTCGACTCATATAATCACGACAAACTCGAGAGAAAACGATACAAGTGATTCTATTATACTCTCCTATATATTCATTTTATTATTCTATGCCTTTAATAAAAATCTGCCGGAACATACCGAATGTCCAAGCCGTTTTCCCATACTTAGACATATCAAATTTTTATGATACTACTCAGAGAACTTACTTACTATATGTAGAAAGTCCTCCCAAGAGCCCATTAAAAGATTTTACTTCTAAAGTTCCCTGCCCGACTCATCTTTGATTTACAAAATCCGGATAGTTTAGCGACCTTGACTTACGAAACCATTTTGACCATTCAAAACAACTCCATTTATAACACCGACACTTGATTCTAAAAAATAGACTCAAAACAATAAACTTTGAGCCTGAGAACAGCCCTTGAATCATTTTGAAACTCATTTTATAGTCCCCGATATTCGATCCAAATATCGACAACAATTTTCGGATTGTGTCAACACTCGTCTCCCGGTACACGAAAATCAAACTAGTGTATCTTCCACCTCGTTTGGAGTTGGAAGGCCTACTTTATATGAAATTGAAGCTAACGAAAGCCTCTACGACATAATCCCATAATATCAATCTATTTTCAAACTTAAGAACCTCGAAAATGGCCTCAAACCTACTGCCCAAAATTGACTATAAAAATCTCTTACAAAATCAAGTTTTTGATTAAAACCAACAACTTTTATCATTATTCTACCATCCTAATATCATCATAAACCCATCCTAACACTTGTATCATCATCAAAATCAAAAACTCAAAAATTAAAGTTCATCTTTTAACAAAAACATGTCATAAACACCATTTGATCATCACTACTAACACATGCATGATAAAAATTTCCACCTAACAAGCCTAGTTTTTATCAAAATAAAAAACTTAATGCA
Organism: Glebionis coronaria; assembly: GCA_025667525.1. NCBI lineage: Eukaryota > Viridiplantae > Streptophyta > Magnoliopsida > Asterales > Asteraceae > Glebionis > Glebionis coronaria. The sequence goes on from CM046879.1 coordinate 229,803,802, forward strand.
TGTAAGAAAAATTAGTATCATTAGAATCACCTTGAAAAACTAGGAATGGTACTTGTTTTAGTTTGGATTGAATCAAATTGGGTCATCCAAAATTTTGATGATTTAGTGTTGTGTGATGTACGGCCAAAAGAAAGGGAGGAAGGAGATGATTTTTGGTTTATGAACTTTTAAATGAAAAGATGCTAGTGGAAAACATTTATATAGTATAAGGTTGGGGTAGTTTTTGCCAATTTGTGATAGTTTTGGTCCAAAATGTAATAAAATAGTTTGAGAGGGTAGAAAATGTAAATTGTAAATTTTTAAATATTTACGACACTCGGGTTTCGTAAAAATACTTTTTAAAAGTTTAAACGCACACGGAAAATAATAATATAACGACTCGATACGTAATTAAAACAATATCGTCAAAAGTATTAAATATCAAAACTATCGATATTAAAATATAAAATTTTAGGCATCCGTCGGTATCGCGGTCACTAGTAGTCCTCGTTACTCGTCAAAATATTAAAATATAATATTTAATATTGGTTTCAACTTAAACCGTTAAACATAATAATATTTAACGTTATAAAATACTTCAAAATAATTGAAAATAGAATTAAATTATGACCTTATTTTTATGGGTTTTACAGGTTTTATCGGTTTTTACTTGTTATATAAGTTTATACATCAGTATGTGAGTTTATAAAAGTTTACATTAGACGGGTCCAACCGTCTAAGTTTTATTTGAAAAAAACGTTAATCTTTCGGTTTTAGCCGAAAAGACGTAAAACATAGGTATATAGTTTTATAAGTTGGAAAAACATTTATACTTGTAATCTATATAAAATGTCTCATTTTATTATCAATATATATAACTCTTTATTTATAATTATTATTAGCAACTAGTGGGTTTTATATATGTATATTTTATCAATACAAAATTTTGAGTGCTTATATTATATACTATTTATTTTATAAAATTTGTCCTAAATATTCAGTCCACTAAAATGTCCATATCTAGAGTTCTATAAGGAGATAGGACCTCAAATTTTTATGACAGAAACGACATGATATGTGCTTCATTTAACACCTTTATAGCTACTGATGAATCAACCTCTAAGTATTTTAATAAATTCGTCCAAAACAGTGTAGGCAGATTTGCACTCCAATCTTGTTTGATCATATCTCACTCATTTTTAGGATTCCATTGTATGGCCAACTCTCACATGTGTATAAGACTTATTACTTACTGTATATCAAGTAATCTATACCATTTTTACAAGTTATTATATGGTCATCTTCTGTTTTATACAGCCTACTTGTTTAAGCTAGATTTTATCATTCATTCATATAACTTTTAATCATTTTAATCAAATCTATCAACACCAAATCCCCACATAATATTTTTGATAATCATTCATCATCATATACATATACATAAATAAAGAAAATACAAGATTACATAATCAAAATAACAAGAGGATAGGAAGAACAATCTCTATACCACCATTAGTGATGAAATGATGAGCTTTTTGATGAACAAGACTTTGTTCTTGTTGGCAAAACCTGTGATAAACTAATATCATCTTCAAGTCCACCAATATTTATAAACTTCTTATGGAAATCAGACTTAGGACACAATCAAATCACTTCCTTGGATGTTATAATGATCACCAATCAATAAAGCTTCAAAGGGGCATCATCATGTGTATGAATAACACATGATTTAATGGCTAAAATAGATCAAATGAGGGTTGTTGTTGATGATTTTGGGACGGAAATGAGAGAGGGAGGGAGGAGAGTATGAGTGGGTTGCATGTAAGTTTTTAGAGAAAATGGTTTTGTAAAATGGTTTTGTAAAGTTTTAAACATGTGTTAAGCTTCTTTGTGAAGCTTTTGACACCTAAGGGTGTTAGTGGCTAGGTGTTGCCGTCCCATATTAGTGGGGTGGGCAAGTGTAAACTTGTCCCATCCCACTAATTTACAGGTACTCCTCGATTATAGTTTCCTCGATTTGCGTTCCCTCGGGTCGTTTTACAAAAAATGTTTTTATAAATTATGAATCAAGGCACAAAACGAATCTAATAAAAATTGTCTCATCAAAAACAGAGTTCAAAAACGTAAATACGTAAACCTAGGATTTTCGGTTTAGTCGTAAAGGACGTTAAACTATTCACGTAAGTCCTAATCTCTTCTCGTAAATTAGTGAGTTTATGAAACAACACAAATTTAAAATCCCAAAATAATATTCACGGATAAATTTATGTCCTGAAGTGTCGGACTGTCACCAAAACGGTGTATGTAAACGTAAGCACGTAACGTAGAATCCTCCGGTTTAGACGTAGTTGATGCTACTTCAAGACGTAAACCCAAATTTCTTCCCAAAATAAGTGAGTTCATATTATAACATTAAAATAATATTTTTAAATAATACTTGAGAATAAAATATCAACTATAAATTGACGGATTGTCACACTCTTGCACCACATGAACTCTCTCATCAAATTATGTGTTAGTTTGCAACATGGATTTCGTCTCAATAATGTCCCATGCTTCTTGAATGGATTTGGAAATAATATTCCCACCCGCGGAGGAGTTGAGGGTATCTTAATGATGTGGTCTTAATCTATTGTAAAAGGTATTGATTTGGTGAACCTCATTGAATCCATGATTGGAGCATTTTCTCAATAACTCCTTGAACTCTTCCCAAGCATCACTAAAGGTTTGGCTAGGTTTTTGTTGAAATCCAATAATTAGGTTCCTCAAAGTCGTGGTCTTAGATGGGGGAAAGAACTTGTTCAAAAACTTCTTAGTAAAGTCATCCCAAGTAGTAATGCTCTTAGGTGGTTGTGTATCTGGCCAATACTTGGCATTGCCCTCTAAGGAAAGTTGGATCAAGATCAACTTAATGACATCATGGGGAACTCCATTGTACTTAATGGTGTTGCAAAGAGATAGAAACTTCTTAATATGATCGTGTGGATTATCACTAGGCATCCTAAAAAATGGTGTGTTTGAAACCAAGCTAATCATAGATGTCTTAAGCTCAAAGGAATTTGCGATTATCTCGGGTATAACAATAGCATCGGCATATCCTTGAACATTTGATTGTAGGTGCTCCATCACAGGTCGATTGTCAACGGCGGCCACGGCTTCTTGTGTGATGATCAAAGCACGATTCTCGGGATCGGCTTGATGGACGGTGTTGTTTTTACTCTTTCTCTTTTTCTTCCTTTTCGGAGGAAGGGGTTGTACACCAATTGGTATTTGTGCACGCCCGCGGGTGAGCATTGATTGTGGTAAAATACGTCCTTTAGGAAAAGGAGCGCAAAAGCGGAAAGTATTAAACAAATGATTTTAGGAAAAACCAAGTGTTAATCACCCTTATGAAGTTCGTTTCCCAATGAGGTATATGTGTGTGAAAAACATGTTAAATGTTTGTGATTAATGATTGGTTTTAGAAGGGGATGAGAAAAGAAGATGACGAAGACGTGAAAATTACTACTACAACGACAAAACGTAAAACCGTAAAAATTATAAAAATAAAAATTAACTCTAAAAATTACTAAAAATTCACCAAAAATCAAAATTAATAAACTAAGAGTTTACCAATAATCAAAACTTTTTCAAACCTTTTAAATAATTAAATATTCAATTTTTAAATGCTAATTAAAGCCCTAAAAATCAAATAATTATCAAAAAGCCCAAATAAAGATTTTTCAATTGGTAAACCTCTAAAATGACCTAAAAAGATTAAAAACTATTTTTAGAAACTTTTAAACTAATAAAAACTATTTAAAATGATTTAAAAACTATTAAAACTTAAAATAATTATAAAAATTAATCTAAAAGTGATAAAATTATTCTAAAAGTTGCTAAATTCCTATTTTAATGTATTAAAGCTAAGAAAAATATAAAAAGTTGGAAAATGTGAAATTTAAAAAAAAAAATAATAAAATAATATTAAAATAATATTAAAAATCCAAAAATTATAAAAAATTCTAAAAACTTGCAAACTAGTTTATTTTAACCTAAATAATCAGAAAATCAAAGTGAAATGACCAGAATACCCCTATTGGGCCCTCAAATGGGCCAAAACCAAAAACAGTCAAACCAAATGGGCTTTTGGGCCCAAAAAGTCAAACTTGGCCCAATTAACTTGGAAAAGCCCTATCTGACTCAAAATTTAATTCTAAGAACAAAACTCTAAATGCCCAAAAGCTGAATGTGAGCTTATCATAGCTTAATAAGCAAACAACTTATTCTTATTGGGCCTTTTAGCCCATTAAGCAATAAGCTAATGCCATAAGCTCTAATTTGACACACAACCTTCTTTTGGGATGCTTATGAGATTTGTAAAAAGAAATTTTGAAAAAGCACACTCAATAAGCCAGAAATAAGCAAAGTATAAATCCACAAAACGACAAAATAGTCGGGTTTGAGATTTAGGGCACCTCATAAGCTCTAGTTTGTTGCAAAAGCTCACAAATAGCTTAACTAAGAATAATCAATCAAGAAAATCACAAAAATCCAAGTAGAATAAGCTGTAAGAACCAATAAACTGGCTAAAAAAGCCAAATAAGCTAGTTTTCTAGCAAAAGCTTAACCAAAAGACTTGTAACCTTCCATATTTGTTATTAAGCTAAGAAAAATGATTTCTATTACAAAAGCCAAGTTGTTGCATGTGCCAATAAGCAGTTCTCAAAAATAAGCCAATTTGTGCTTATTTGACCAAAATTCAAAGTATTCCAAAGTTTACCAAATGATCAGGAATGGTCAATGGGCTTGTTATAAGCAATTTTTGTGAAGGACTCAAGGAGGAGGCCTTGTGAATCAAGAGGTCAGTTGACCTTTTGATGGCAGATTTAGGTAATAAGGGCTTAATAAGCCAGTTAGCTTATAAGCTAGATTCAAAGCACACCAAATAGCAAAATCCACTCACAAGCAGCACTTAAACAAATTCCAAGCAGCAAAATCACAAGGCATACACTAGGATAACAAATGCAAGCACAAAATGAGGTGGTCACTTTGCTGATGCAAATGACCACTTCAGCCAACTTTGATAAGCTATAGCAATCACAATAAGCCACCAAATTCAACAACCAGATAACCAATAGATAGCTTATCACCTAAACTATTCCCAAACCTGATTTCAGACCTTAGATCCAAGAAACAAAGAAGTTATTGGATCTGATGTGTTTGACCAATTTCAAAACCACTTTTATCAGATTTTTGCAAAACTTTAAATCCTTTTTCCAATCTTTCAGAAACTTAACCAATGACTAAAACTTGTATATTAAGACTTGTTTAGACTTCCCAAACCCTAAGAACCAAGGGCTCAAGGCCACAAGGCTTTGATAACCAGTAAACCCAAACAATCCTTAATCAACCACTTTTCAAACAAACTTCTGATTTTTAAACACAACCTATTGATTTTAATTATCAAATAGCTACACTAGGTGACAACTAACAGATTACAACCATAAAACACAAAGCACAAACAAAAGAGCATAAAATCAAATCTCAAAATCCAAAACAGGCAGTAACATGAATTTTTTAGAGGAATCTTAACAAGAGGTTATACCTGCCCTCCACAACATCCTAGGAGGGCCAGCTATGCTCCCTAGACCTTGTTCAACAACTAGAACAAGACCAAGGTACTTCAACAAAGGACAAGACTACCTTGGTTGATGGTTCAAAGTAGAACCTCAAGGACTTGATTTCTTCAACACAAGCAGCAAACAACTCAACCAAGGGCTCTAATCCCTTCACAAGCTTGGTGTCAACAAGCTTGCAAGAGCTTATAGCTTATGGCTAAGGGTTAGTACACAAATATAGCAAAATCAGAAAGCTTCTTTCAAGTTTTTTCAAACTTGAAAAACTTACCAAAAATAAACGTCCTTGAACCAAATGATTCAAGCACACTTATAACAATCAATGGAACTCAGAATCACCTTTAAACAACACCAACTTTCAAAAACATAAAAAAGGAATTACAATTTTCTCAAAATACCAACTTTTATAAATTTCAAAAAGGAATTACAAGTTTAAAAGGCAAAGACTAGAACAAAGGGACTCTCACATGTTGAGGTCTCCTTTTATAGGCAAATGCCAGGCTACACTATTCACAAACCCTAGAAGTGAATTCTCTAAAATGCCCTTGAGCTCTTGAGGCTGTTTGTTGTTGATGAGCTATCCAAAATGCATCCAAACCGTTTAAAATAGCTTTGTGATGAAGCAATGGGTGTCAGATGTTGATCTTGACACTGGCTAAGCTTGGAGCACAAGTTGTGTTTTGATTGGTGGACGGGTTTGAATGGTGGGGCCTCTTGGTGAGTGGGAGTGAGGGTTTTAAGGTTGGGATGGGATTTAGAGTGTGTGAATCAAACGTGTGTCAAGGTAATTTAGGTTTACCCTTTGTTTTAAGTAAAGGTAAAACTGGGTTCATAAGGGTGAATAGTAAAGATTTTGATCCGAAAATTGGGGAAAGGTAAGTTGTTTGGCGCAATTTACTTTTGAATGTTTCAATTGCACACATTTGGCCCTTGTTTTTTGGGATTTTTGGTAAAACGTGTTTTCAGCCATCAAAACTTGGTTTCCTTTGTTATTAACTTTCATCCTTTGACACTTTTGGCACAAAACTTTTCCAAAAGTGTTTCAAGGGTTGTTTTTGCCACTTTGAGATATTTTAAGGGCTGATCTTGGACATTCTTGATCTTCAAAGGTCTTCAATGTATCTTTGGCTTCATGAGGGACCATTGTTGGCAATTTGAAATTGTTGAGGGACTAAACTTGCAATTTCTTCAAAGTAGAAGGACCTTTTGTGTAATTTTGACAAACTTAAGGGACCAAACTTGTAATTATCAATATACAAGGGTTTTAAGTGTCATTTCTTCAATAAATGAGGATCAATCTTGTATGTCTTCAAGTCTTCAAGGGTATTTGTTGAATATTCCATGGATTAGGGCCCAGTTCTTTGTACGGCTTCGTTTCTCGTGTCCGTTTTTCCTTGTATCTTGTGATCTTTTGTCTTTTTCACGATATCCATACCTAAAATACACAAGTAAACAAACACAAGCATATATATGGTATATAATGACATTTTTATGCTTTTAAAGCCCGAAAAGAACGATGAGATCATGTATAAATGCCATCTCATCACTCCCCTATACTAAGCCATTGCCGTGCCCTCACGCAATGCTAGAATAAAGTATCTAAGCATCACCAAAGTTCAATTTTATTAACCTTTATTGAAGAGTAAAAGACTTGCGACATACTACGAAGATGTGTAAAGACATAATGTATGATTTTCATCACGAATGTAACTTTTAGGGTCAAAGAATAGAAACAAGCAAATGTCCCTTAGAGTAAACTTCGTCATCCTTGATTGTCATACATTCCATGCTAAGTGCAAAAACGAGATCATTGTTGGTACAAGTCACAATGCTAACACTACTCATACGTCCAAATTGTGTAATACTTTTTCTCCCCGCAATCCTAGTAAAAGGAAATGGGTTACTAGCATTTTTTAACTATTTGTCATAGATCACAAGTGATTCATATTGACTTATTTGAGTAGTTATTAGTCCGAAAGCAAAGTAGCACGATTTAATCGATAGTTAGCCGAAGGACAAAATCTTTTAAAACGGCTTCTCGTGTATCTCCTTAAGTTCATATCTTGACATAACTCGTTTCACGATTTGAGACCTTTCTCGGACCGATATTTGGCATGTACTTCATACTTCAAATCTTGAGAAGACGTTCTTGAAATTATGGTCTTCTCTTCACATATTTGGAATTTCTTCACTTGACGTTTTTGAGAGATTCTTCATATTTGGACCACGACTTCATCATTTTTCTTCAATCTTTACTTTGGATTTTGATATACAACGATCCGCCTCCTTTTCGGACTTGGATATATTTATCCTCATACCTTGTAAGGGTCTTTTTTGATAGACTTTCTCCATGATCTTTAGGGGAGTAATTGCTTTTCGTCATGTGTCTCGATCCTTCATATTGATTTAGGAATAATGATACTTCACATCATCTTGGATCTTTAGCAAAAATAGAGCTCCTCATGCCTTGTTAGGGCCTTTTTGGATAATCGCCAATCTTCGCGTCCCGCTTCAATAAGTTATGCCTTGGCTATGAACTCTATTCAACCCCGAGAAACTTTTAAACGATCTTGCGCTAGAGGCTAAGTAACCTTTCAAATCGTACAACCTTACTTATTGCAATTATGATTTATTCCTAATGCATTGATCTTATGGGAAGAAAAAGCCACAATTAAAAAATATGAGTTTTTGAAAGAACATTTTCATGTTCTACGTTTAGCATGATCACTTGTCTAACTCTATCATTTCTCGTTCTTCACTATATAAAGACCTCTAATTAAAGAGACTCATGAATACTTAGCCATGCAAGTCAAAATTAAGCCAAATTTGGATTAGCTTTCATTAAGACTATATCAAATCAAAGTTTTGGGTTTTCAAGCCACCTATAGGATCTTGCACTTTCTTGGACTTTTTCAAGTTTAGAGAATGCGTTTTATAGTTCCCTTGATAAGTGACTTTCTAGGATCAATTATAGGAACTTGCGAAAAGTTCTTGTTCTTAACCCGAATGAATTAAGACTTTCGCGTTTTAAAGCTCCCTATATAAAAGTCTAGCAAAACTTGAATTGAGCGGGTTAAGGAATGTAAATGGCTCCAAATGCCCATCAAGTCAAAAATTAACTCTTATTCTACCCATCGGAAAATATACATTCGTGTCTTAAAAACACTTATGAAATCTAAGAAAAATTTTAAAAATTGGCCATTTTTAGCCTTATTAGCAACAAAAACAAAACACTGAAAATTGGAATGCGTGAGGGCGTAGCAAAGCAAGTACCTATTCACCCCCATACTAAAATTAAACATTGTCCTCAATGTTTCGAGTTTAAAGGTGGAGCACCCCCATACTAGAGACGAAGAATCGAATGCTTAGGATCTAAGGGTGAAAAGGGTGATCAACAATATATCTAAAGCCGTTTATAAAGTATGCTAAAAGATAATTGTTAGAACAATAAAGGATATGTCATGGATTCGTGAAAAACTTCTTCAAGCAAACGATGGAGGCTCACGTAAACGAACACGAGAGTATTCAATCGTAGATGATGATGATGATCTAGATAACATAATCACAAACAACCACGAGACAACGAGTTGAAAGGGTACAAGTCCCCTTATTAGTGAATAGTAAGCATAAAGGATAAGCATGGGATCTCCCCCACGAGGCACCTCGTTTTTATTACCGAGTCATGAGCTCGACTCGATCCCCTCAATGCTAATTATCATTGGGGAAGGTGACTTGGTCGAGGGCAACCATTGAAGGAATTTCCCCACCAAAGTAGTGCTTAAGCCTATGTCCATTCACCTTGAAATTAGGACCATCATCTTGAGCTAGCTCGATAGTCCCATAAGGAAATACTTGTGTAATGGTGAACGGACCCGACCAACGAGATTTCAATTTCCCGGAAAATATCTTAAGTCGAGAGTTAAAAAGCAACACTTGATTACCAACGTTAAAAACCCGGTTTTTAATCTTTGAATCATGAAACTTTTTAGTCTTTTCTTTAAAAATTAATGAATTTTCATAAGCATTATCTCTTAATTCATCCAATTCATTCAATTGTATTTTCCGGTGATCTCCCGCGGTCTTCAAGTCAAAGTTTGCATGCTTAAGGGCCCAATATTCCTTGTGCTCCAACTCAATGGGCAAATGACAATTCTTCCCATAGACTAACTTATAAGGAGTGCAACTGATAGGTGTCTTATAAGCGGTCCTAAAGGCCCATAAAGCGTCATCGAGTTTGTCGGACCATGAAGCACGGTTTTCTCCAATTGACCTCTCTAAAATCCTCTTCAAAGCTCGGTTCGAAACCTCGACTTGCCCACTCGTTTGCGGGTGATAAGCCGTAGAAAGACGATGAGTAACTCCATATTTCTTTAGAACCTTTTCAAATTGGTCATTACAAAAATGGGTTCCACGATGGCTTATAATAGCACGAGGGGTTCCGAACCGAGAGAATAGTTGCTTCAAAAACTTCACTACCACATGAGCATCATTAGTAGGCAAAGCCTTAGCTTCCACCCACTTAGAAAGGTAGTCCACCGCAACGAGGATATATTTGTTGCCATGAGACGATGGGAACGACCCCATAAAGTCTATTCCCTATATGTCGAAAATCACACAAACTTGAATTATGTTTTGCGGCATTTCATCACGTTGAGACGATTTTCCTTGACGTTGGCACGAATCACACGACTTCACAAGTGCGTGTGCATCACGATAGACAGAAGGCCAAAAGAAGCCGGCATCGAACACTTTCTTAGCCGTGAGATTAGCACCGTGGTGACCACCCGTGGGTCCCTCGTGACAAGCTCTAAGGATATTAGAAGCTTTGGCGCCAAACACACAACGTCGAACGAGTTGATCCGCATAAACCCGAAAGAGATAAGGGTCGTCCCAAAAGTAGAACTTGACGTCACGAAAGAATTTTTGTTTTTGTTGTGTCGTCATACCCTTGATTATGAAATTGCCCGCATGGTAATTTGCAATGTCGGCAAACCATGGGGTGGTGTCTTTAGAATTCACTACACCGAGAGTCTCGAGAGGAAATGTTTCGGTGATTTCCTTGTTTTCCAAAACATCTTTGTGAGGATCTTCTAGACGAGAGAGATGATCGGCCGCTAGATTATCGGCTCCTTTTTTGTCAAGCACGGTGACATCAAATTCTTGGAGGAGGAGCATCCAACGAAGCAATCTCGGCTTAGCATCTTGCTTAGCTAAGAGATACTTGATAGCCGAATGGTCAGTATACACGATGCTTTTAGTCAAGACGAGATAAGGTCGGAATTTCTCAAAAGCATAGACCACGACAAGGAATTCCTTTTCTGTTGTGGTGTACTTTAATTGAGCCTCGGTCATCGTCTTACTATCATAGTGGATAGGACGTTAATGCTTGTCATAACGTTGCCCTAAGACGGCCCCTATAGCATAATCACTTGCATCGCATATGATCTCAAAGGGTAATTCCCAATTAGGAGCAACAAGAATGGGAGCTTCGGTAAGTTTCCTTTTGAGAGTTTCGAAAGCTCTAACACAATCCTCATTGAAGTTAAAAGGAGCATCCTTCTCGATAAGGTGTGTCATAGGTCGAGAGATTTTCGAAAAGTCCTTGATGAAACGACGATAAAAGCCCGCGTGGCCTAGGAAACTCCTAACTCCCTTAACGGTTTTGGGATGAGGTAACTTGGCGATGACGTCTACCTTAGCTTTATCGACCTCAATCCCCGCTTTCGACACCTTATGTCCTAAGACAATTCCTTGTTTACACATAAAATGACATTTTTCCCAATTAAGCACAAGATTGGTTTCTTCACAACGTTTTAACATTTGCTCGAGATTAGATAAACACGACGTGAACGAATTGCCAAACACCGAGAAGTCATCCATAAACACTTCCATCGACTTCTCGATCATATCGTGAAAAATCGCCATCATACACCGTTGAAAAGTACCCGGTGCATTACAAAGTCCGAAAGGCATCCTACGATAAGCGAACGTTCCATAAGGACACGTAAACGTAGTCTTCTCTTGATCACGAGGGTCGATAGGGATTTGAAAGTAACCAGAAAAACCATCTAAAAAGCAATAGAATTCATTTCCCGCGAGTCGCTCCAACATTTGATCCATGAAGGGCAAAGGAAAGTGGTCTTTACGAGTGGCGTCATTTAACTTTCGGTAGTCAATACACTCCCTCCAACCGGTCAGAACACGAGTGGGAATTAACTCGTTGTTTTCATTAGGCACAACGGTCATTCTCCCTTTTTAGGGACACAATGGATTGGGCTCACCCATGGGCTATCAGATATAGGATAAATCATTCCCGCGTCAAGGAGTTTAAGGACCTCCTTTTTAATGACATCGTGAATTTTGGGATTCACCCTTCTTAGACTTTGAATTGCGGGTTTGTAGTCCTCCTCCATTAAAATCTTGTGAGTACAAAATTTTGGGTCAATACCCTTAATGTCGGATATTTTCCACGCAATTGCCCCTTTATGAGCCTTAAGAACTTTCAAGAGCTCGGTTTTTTCATCATTAGCAAGACCTTTTGCAATAATAACCGGCAACTTGTCATCACCTTCCAAGAATGTGTATTCAAGGTGAGAAGGAAGATCTTTCAAATCAAGGATAGGTGGTTCCTCGATTGAATATTTTGGTTCAACACTCATAACCTCCACCGGCGGAAGAAATGGTGGAATAGAAGTATCATCACTAATCAACACCTCATCTTCATTGTCGATTTCATTCGAAGTGAGATCGCCTCCTTGGAATGGAGTGAGATTTGGTGTAGAATTAGCAAGAATTAGATCCAAAATAGTGGGATTGCCACTTGACGAGCTATCGGAAAAACCTAACACTTTTTGTGAAAACTCATCGCAAACCACATCAACGATGTCAATGTGATTGATGGTAGCGATTGCATAAACATGAGAAGGTTTCGAGTTTTGAGTAGCATTTATAACAAGTTCCTCTTCGTTGAATCTCAAAGTGATAGTTCTCGCATGAACATCGATAAGCGATCTCGAAGTGTCTAAAAATGAACGACCTAAAATTAGAGGAACTTGAGGATCCGCGGGGATGTTAACTACTATAAAATCAACGGATAGTAGAACTTCCCGACTTTCACGAAAACATCTTCGGCTACTCGACATGCTAAAATCGTAGAATGATCGGCCATCTAGATAGACATGTTCGAAGGAATAAGAGCCGGAAGCGAAAGCGATTTCCAAATGGAAAATGGCATCAAATTAATGCTCGCACCAAGATCGGCCAAGGCGAGGCATTCTTTCATATCTTGTATGTCACAAGGAATGAGAAACTGTCCGGGGTCACCAACTTTTTCCGGTATGCGGTTAAGATAAACCGAAGAACAATTAGCAAGCTTTGAAAGCTTTTCCTTATCGCTCATCATACTTTTAAAAGTGGAAGCGAAACGAGGCATATATAACAACGCGTCAGCTAAACTCACATAAAAATGCACTTGTTGAAACATTTTTATAAAAAGCTCGATTTGTTGTTTGTTACGTTCTTGCAATTTCTCTTTGTTTCGTCTCGAATGGTAGGGTAAAGGTGGTGTGGGTTGGTCATTAGGCAACGGTCTTGGAAACTCGGGTTCCACAATTGGTATTGGTTCAACCGTAGGTGTGGTATGAGCGGTACTTCGTGGGATTGTAATGTGCTCCTTTTCGACCATCACCTCGGGTTCTTTCTCGATTTCCTTCTCCGTAGAAGTACTTGGACGAGAGATTGGTTCTTTGAAAGTTTTACCACTTCGTGTAGTAATAACCTTCATTTCTCCCTTTGGGTTTTCAATGGTATCACTAGGAAGACTACCTGAGGAAGAGGGTTTACACATGATTGCTTCAAACATCTTAGCCATTCGGTCATCAAATTTTGATTGCCTAGCATCCGCTTTTAATAACTCTTGCTTAATCTCATGTTGTCCTAATTCCATCTTTTGTTGATTTTGTTGAAGACGTTGGACATTTCCTTCCATTTTGTTTGCATGAGTTTTAAGTTCATTAGCAAGTTCATTTTCAAGCTCGTTTTTCAACTCGGATCTTAAGCTAATCATCTCCCGTTGCATGTTATCAAATTTAGCATCATTTGCTTTAGCATAGTCCAAAAATTCTCCTTGCAAATTTTTAGTGTGAGCATTCTGAAAACCTTGTGTAGTGTTTTGAAAATCACGGTTTTGATTTTGATTAGTGACTTGTCCATTCCCATTTTGATAATTCCCTTTGTTGTAGTTGCGTGAATTGCCTTGGTAATTACCACTTTGGTTGTTGTTTCGATAGTTATTAACATTTTGGTTTGGTGGAGCTTGATTTGGGCGGGAACCTTGGCCGTTTTGGTTGTAAGTTCCCGTTGCTACATAAGCACTCGAAGTGTTACCATCCGCGGTAATGCACTCGGAAAGATCATGAGCTCCACCACACGACAAACAACTCTTAGCAACCGCTTTACCCGAAGCGGAATTTGAAGCTTCTTGAGCTTTCCAATGGGACATAAGATTAGAAAATCTATCAAAAAACCGATTTTCCTCATTAGCTTCATCATGTAAGGCATTAATGCTACGAGACGATGACGATGAAGACGAACCCAAATTGGCAACACTCGGTGTGTTACGAGGGCTATAAACCTTAGATCTATTCTCGATGATTTGTAAAGCCTCATTTGTCGTCTTGCACAAAAAATTACCACCCGCGGCAGCATTCAAATAATCTCGTTCATGATCATTAAGCCCATTATAAAAAGTATCAACTTGATGCAATTCCGTAAAATCATGGTGTGGACATTCATGTAACATTTCTTTAAAGCGTTCCCATGCCATTGAAAAACTTTCATTATTTCTTTGCACGAAGCGTGAAATCTCATTTTTCAAATGTGTTGTTTTAGATGGTGGAAAAAACTTGTTCACAAACATAGAAACGAGATCACCCCATGTCAAAATCGAATTTGGCGGTTCTTTCTCAAGCCAAATTGTTGCGGGTCCATCTAATGAGTATGGAAACAACATCATCTTAATGGCGTCATGTGGAACATCCTTAAACTTGCTAGTAGCGGTGAGACGATTAAAATTCCTAATGTGATAGTGCGGGTTGTCTTTCTCATGACCTCTAAACTTATTTGCTTGCAACATCGACATTAAACCCGTCTTAATCTCGAAATTCTCGGCAAGGATGGCGGGAATCACAATAGCCTCTCCAAAACCCTCGGTGGGTGCTTGTAGCAACTCCATCATAGTACGATTAGCCATGACGACTTCTTGTTCTACAATAGGTTCAACATTTGGAGGTTGTTCTTCGATCAGCGTCTCTTGATTGGCTTGCTTTTGAAGACGTTTACGAGCTCGTTTTCCTTGATTACGAGTGATCATAAACTTCACGAAGAGTGGGAGGTGAGCAAAGAAGATTCTTTTTGGGTGTTTTGTGAATTTTCAAATTTTTGTTTTGTTTTTGATAGTATTTAATTTTTTTTTGGATTTTGGTGTATCTTCGTAGACAACAATCTACAAAATCTCTCCTCGAATCAAACTCTTGATTAAAGAAGCCTCAAAGGAATGAAAACGATCACGTGGAGTGAACGCCTTCGAATGACTTTAGAACTTTTGGTGAAACCCAAATTGTTCAAGAGGGTTTAATCACAAAGAAACCAAGCAAATATATTATACGTAATAATACTTTGGGCGGCAAAACCCTCGATGAGCCTTCAATCTCAAAATACTCACAAGCAAGCGGGGAAACGAGGCGGCGCGAAGCACTTAAGAGCCTTTTTCCTTAGGGTATATTTTATAATACCCGCCTTATACCCACCTTATAGTTTGTATTTTTCAAAAACGATCTTCACGAAAGTATTTATCTATTTTTGCCTTTTTCTTTTTGTTTGAGATTCGAATACAATGATCGAGTGATGAAATCCCGAATCAAGGTTGTGTTTTCACACTTTTGGAGATATTATTTATTTGTTGTGATACTTAATACAATATAGTAATAATATTTTCACAAGAAAAACCAAGAAAACCGATAATACGTATTAGAAGATTTCTACTAATACAAATACTAGTTTGGTTAATATTAAAAACAACAATGCAAATTAATCATGACACACCTCCCCGGCAGCGGCGCCAAAATGATTGTGGTAAAATACGTCCTTTAGGAAAAGGAGCGCAAAAGCGGAAAGTATTAAACAAATGATTTTAGGAAAAACCAAGTGTTAATGACCCTTATGAAGTTCGTTTCCCAAGGAGGTATATGTGTGTGAAAAAACTTGTTAAATGTTTGTGATTAATGATTGGTTTTAGAAGGGGATGAGAAAAGAAGATGACGAAGACGTGAAAATTACTACTACAACGACAAAACGTAAAACCGTAAAAATTATAAAAATAAAAATTAATTCTAAAAATTACCAAAAATTCACCAAAAATCAAAATTAATAAACTAAGAGTTTACCAATGATCAAAACTTTTTCAAACCTTTTAAATAATTAAATATTCAATTTTTAAATGCTAATTAAAGCCCTAAAAATCAAATAAATTATCAAAAAGCCCAAATAAATATTTTTCAATTGGTAAACCTCTAAAATGACCTAAAAAGATTAAAAACTATTTTTAGAAAATTTTAAACTAAGAAAAACTATTTAAAATGATTTAAAAACTATTAAAACTTAAAATAGTTATAAAAATTAATCTAAAAGTGATAAAATTATTCTAAAAGTTGCTAAATTCCTATTTTAATGTATTAAAGCTAAGAAAAATATAAAAAGTTTGAAAATGTGAAATTAAAAAAATAATAATAAAATAATATTAAAATAATATTAAAAATCCAAAAATTATAAAAAATTCTAAAAACTTGCAAATTAGTTTATTTTAACCTAAATAATCAGAAAATCAAAGTGAAATGACCAGAATACCCTTATTGGGCCCTCAAATGGGCCAAAACCTAAAACAGTCAAACCAAATGGGCTTTTGGGCCCAAAAAGTCAAACTTGGCCCAATTGACTTGGAAAAGCCCTATCTGACTCAAAATTTAATTCTAAGAACAAAACTCTAAAGGCCTAGAAGCTGAATGTGAGCTTATCACAGCTTAAAATCATTTAAATCTTAAATTAATTATAGAAAATAATTAAAAGACCTAAAAAATATTTGGAAAGTTGCAAAAATCCTAATTAAGTGTTTAGAACCTAGGAAAAATATAAAAACCTAGAAAATCAGACTTTTAATTTTTAATAATAAAATAATATTAAAATAATATTAAAAATCCAAAAATTAT
Organism: Glebionis coronaria; assembly: GCA_025667525.1. Taxonomy (NCBI): domain Eukaryota; kingdom Viridiplantae; phylum Streptophyta; class Magnoliopsida; order Asterales; family Asteraceae; genus Glebionis; species Glebionis coronaria. The sequence goes on from CM046879.1 coordinate 229,820,660, forward strand.
AAAAAATTCTAAAAACTTGCAAACTAACTTAATTTAACCTAAATAACTCAGAAATGAAAGTGAAATTACCTAAATACCCCTATTGGGCTAGAAAATGGGCCAAACCCAAAACAGACCCTTATTGGGCTTAATCAAGGCCCAATAAGAAAAAGTGTTCAAAATAAGCCCAAAAAGCACAGGTTGACTCAAAATTTGATTTTAAACAACTTTTTCCAAAGGCCCAAAAGCTGAAAATGTGAAATAAGCTAACTTATAATAAGCAGCTTATTCTTAATGGGCCTTTAAGCCCATTAAGCTATAAGCTGATGCCATAAGCTAAAATTTTACACACAAGCTTCTTTTGACCTAACAAAGAATTCTACAAAAAGAAATTTCAAATAAGCTCACTTAATAAGCCAAAAATAGTTCACAAACTTATTCACAAAATGACAAAATAGTCGTTTTTATGATCTAGACCACCTCAGAAGCTGATTCAAGTTGCAAAATGTTTCTTATGACAAAACTAAGCTTAATAATCAAAAACCTACTCAATAAGCACACTCAATAAGCTGGAAAGTCAAATAAGCACTTATGTTAAAAGTCAAATGAGTTGGTTTTCTAGTAAAAAGTCAAAGTCAAAGTTCAATAAGCTCCAGTTCACTTAAATGGGTCAAATAATGAAGATCTATCACAAAAAATAAGTTGTTGCAAGTCAGAATAAGCTAGAATGGCTTATTCATAAGCTGATGACAAAATTGCACTAGCAGGGGCTAGTTTAGGATGTTGAGCAGTGGAAACTTTTTCCACTGCTTGACTATTTTGACTTTTTGTCTTTAGTGACTTTTTTGGAGATTCAGATTTCACAAAGGCACCCAAATGATCTTTGGATCAAAAGGAGTCAATCACAATCAAAATAACACAATCACTAACACCCAATTGATACAGTTTAATCAATCAATCATCAGACATGATACAGACATGAACAATAAGCAGTTAAGCACTTATGAGTAGTTTTAGCACAAATCAGCCAGCCAAATTCAACCAAATGCACACACAAGCTATTATAAACTCCAATAAGCAAGTCTAAACAGGTTTCATGCACTGGTTCAAAGAATTAAGCAAGATTCAAGCAATGAAAGTTACTGATGAACACTAACACATGCATTTTTTCTACTTTGCTGGTGTATTTGACACTTAAGCCAGATTCAACACCTCAAATCGTTCAAACATGTTATATTAACTTTGTTTAAACCGCTTTTATCCCTAAGCATGCATACACACTAAGTGTTCCCAAAATCCTAGGTCAAAACAAGCAGAAACAAGGTCTTTATAGCAGATTGTTGAATTCAAGTGTTCAAACCCAAAAACTTGCAGCAAAACACTCTCACAAGGTATTTATAAGATACAAAGCATAAACAACAACTTCCCTTAACACAATAACTAGTTACAAGCATAAAACAGTAGACCCAAACACCCCTTTAACTTTTTCAAATCAAAATTTTCAAAGGCAAAGTGAGATTTCAGGCCAACCAAGCATCAATTAACACTAAAACAAGTATAATAAACATATTCAAGCAAGAAAAAGCCACAAAATTCACAAGAACACAAGTTTCATACAAATATCACCAAAAATCACAATTTAAGCAGATTTTGAGATTAAGTATGCAAACCTCATGGATGTACATCCACATCCACGGATTTTGAGCTTATGTGCTAGCAAGAACAAGCACAAGCTTCCACAATAAGCCTGCTAAGATTGAACAAGGGTTAAGCACAATATCATAAAAATCAGAAACTTTGAAAAACTTGATTAATGCAAACTTGTTACCCCACACTTGATTATCCCCAAGTTATAAGCCTCACCACACCTTAACCAACTCAGTTAGGATGCTATGATCAGCCCTATAGCCCAAGAATTCCAAGATTGGAACAAGACTTAGAAAAATATCAAGAAAATGAGGAAATATGCAAACTTTTGCACACTCCTCTTTTGAAAACAGGTTTAAACTTCAAGAACTAACAAGCATATAACAAATGAAAGCAGTAAACAAGATTGGCCAATGACTTTTCTTCAAGATTTCAAACTCAATTTCATTAAACTTGAAAATGGGATTTACAGAAACTTGAACAAGGAAAAATCAAAAGCCAAGCTGAAATGTGAAGGCCTAAGTGGCTTTATATAGAGCCTTACAAGTTCTACTCAGCTGAAAAAATGTGTAAACCCTAGCTACTTAAGTCCCAAAAATGCCCTTGAAGTTTTTGTCTTCTTTGGAGAATCATGTGACTGAATTTGTCATGTAGTTGAGGTGTGAGCTGTTGAAATAGCATCAAGGGCTTATAATGAGCTTAGGATGCAAGCAAGATTGTAAGGCGTTGGATTGCTGGCATAATCTTGTCTTCTTCCTCAAAAGTATAGCAGGGCAAGTCCCACGTGACATGTGTGGTGAGGTGGCAAGGAGTTTTTGAGTTCGGTTATGATCAAGACAAGCTTAATCACTAATCTGGATGCTTTGGTGGTTTAATTTTGGCTTAAACACAAATACCCAATTTGTGTTCATGTGTGAATAGTGGGTGTATTTGATCCAGATTAGTGTTTAAAAATGTGTTAGGCGCCCATTTTTAACTTAATAAATTAAGTTGTTAATCCGGTTATGAGTAGATGATGACATGGAGGAATGGTGGAATGGGATTGGTGGGTTTTGGTGAGTGGGGCACGTGTCACCATGAGACTGGCCTATGTATCTTCTTTGTCTTGGCAGATTACTCCCCTTAACTTCCATACTTCTTTCACTTTGTAATTAAAACCCAAAAATCTGATTTCCTTTGTTATTAAAGTTTCCTTTTTCACACTTTTGCCCCAAATACTTTTCCAAAGTATTTTCAGGGGTATTTCTTGCCATTTTTGCATTCTTGAAGGACTGGTTTGGTATTTTCTTCAATGATAATGGTCTAGACTTGTATAATTGATATTTTGGAGGACTGAAATTGCTAAGTCTTGATGATTGAGGGACCATTTTTGCCAAATGTTGAAAGTTGAGGGTCCTTTTTGTAATTTTGAGATTTTCAAAGGACCAAACTTGTCATTTCTTGTACTTTGAAGGACTTCATGATGTATTTGACTTTGTGGATGATATTGGTTGACAATTTAGCTTTGTTGAGGGGCTAAACTTGCCAATTCTTCAAAGTTAAGGGTCCTTTGTGTAATTTTGACAAACTTTAGGGACCAAACTTGTAATTATGAAGATACAAGGGTATAAAGTGTCAATTCTTCTATATTGGAGGACCCTTCTTCATAATTCTTCAAGTCTTCAAGGGTTGATCTTGGGAAAGTCTTCACTAGGGCTTGGTTCATTATGCGGCTTCGTTTCCCGTGTTCGTTTTTGCATGATTCTCTGTGATCTTTTGTCATTTTCTCAATATCCATACCTAAAATACACAAGCAACAAACACAAGCATATATATGGGTATTTTGATGATATTTAATGCATTTTAAGCCCTATTTGGAAGATGAGACTATGTATAAAAGCAGTCTCATCACTCCCCCATACTAAACCATTGCTGTGCCCTCACGCAATGCTAGAATAAAGTATCAAAGCATCTCCAAAATTTATTTTGTTCACTTTATTGAATGATAAACTAGCTACACTACTACTACTGCTACCACTACTTGCGTTTTAGACATAATGTATGATTTTCATCGCAAAAGGGACGTTTAGGTTCATAGAATAAGAACACGTGAATGCTTCGTTAGAAATAATTTCATCGTCCTTGGTTTTCACCCCAATTCCATGCTAAGCGTGCAACGAGATCATTGTCATTATAAGTTAATAATGCTAACACTACTCATATGCCCTCATCACGTACTTATCCTCCCATTATTCCTAAGTTGTATCTCTTATATTTTATGATGTCTTGAATGTTTCACGAGGATACATTGTTGACTTATGCGATAATAGAGATTTAGGTCTAAAAATAGAGTCCTAACGGTGTAACTAAGACCATCAAATCAATAACCCCTCCTAATAGACAACGATGTCAAAAAATTAAGTTGACAAGAAGAATCGATAAACACGGTTTTATAACGGTTTTGAACATGAGACTTATTACCAAGACTTTTATACGCCCCCTAACGGAAGGGCCTTATTATCTTTGGTTTACCTCCATGTTTTATTCAACTTCGCCATGAAGCTTTTATTATGACTTTGGTCTTGCCTTGCCTTTTATTATCCGCCTCATCGGTGGTTTTATTAGCCAAAGACGTATATCCTCACGCAAAGGCGAATTTTGGATCTTTAAAGCTTCGAAGATTAAGGCTTGATTCACTTTCAATTTTGCATAGATTTTAGGCCTTGTGGGGCTTCAAATTGTTTGCTAGATTTTGGTGAGCACTTGAAATCTTATTATTGGGTGAAGCTTTTGATTATTCGGGTGCCAATACTACAAAACCGTGACGCTGGCGATACCTTAATGTCTTCCCAATTTAATTACACGGAAGCTACTAGAAAAGACTAGAAACCCAACAATCCTAACTAAACCGCTAAGTCAATATTTATTAAGCAAAAAATATTTACATGCGAAGGGAGAATAAGCAAATAACGAGAACACATGTGTTTTTGAAAGAATACGAGTACTCTACGTTTAGCATAGTAACTTATAATTAACTCTATCATTTCTCGTCCTCATTTAAGAGACTTAGCCTAATGTGTAGTTAAGGAATCAAAGCTAAGTGCTCAACACGCACGGTCGAGTCAAAAATTACTCTTATTCTCGCCATCGGAAAACCTACATTTGTGTCTTCAAACACTTATAAAATATGAGAAAAATTTAAAATTTGGCCATTTTTTGCCTTATTTTGCAACAAAACGATAACAAAAAGATAAACTTTGGAAAGCGTGAAGGTATGGCAAGGCAAGTATCTATTCACCCCCCCATACTAAAGTTAAACATTGTCCTCAATGTTTTGAGTCTAGGGGTGCAAACACCCCCATACTAGAGATGTAGTCGAATGCCTAATCTAGCATGGAAAGGGTGTAACCATTGAATTAATAGCCGTTTATGAAGTGTGCTAAAAACCTAAGGTTAGAAAATCAAAAGGATATATCATGGATATTGAGAAATGTCTCCAAAGCAAACGATCGAGTGCTCCCATAAAACGAACACGAGAGGCTCCAATCGTGAAGATCATGATCTAAAAACCACAATTCACAAACAACCACGGAACAAAGGTTGGAAGGGCACAAATCCCCACACGTAAGCTACATTAGAAAGAGATAATATGTACTTAGGATAAGCATGGGTCTCCCCCACGAGGCTCCTCGTTTTTTATTACCGAGTCATGAGCTCGACTCGATCCCCTCAATACTAATTATCATTGGGGAAGGTGACTTGGTCGAGGTAGTTCAAGGATGGAACTTCCCCGCCAAAGTAGTGCTTCAACCTATGTCCATTCACCTTGAAGTTAGGACCATCATCTTGAGCTAGCTCGATGGTCCCATACGGAAACACTTGAGTCACGGTGAATGGACCGGATCAACGGGATTTCAACTTACCGGAAAAGATTTTTAATCTTGAATTAAAAAGCAAAACTTGATCCCCAATGTTAAAAACCCGGTTTTTAATTTTAGAATCATGCAACTTTTTAGTTTTCTCTTTATAAATCAATGAATTTTCATAAGCAATATCCCTCAATTCATCTAATTCATTCAATTGCATTTTCCGGTGTTTTCCCGTGGTCTCCATATCATCATTACAATGCTTTAGGGGCCAATAAGCCTTGTGTTCTAACTCGATAGGCAAATGACAATTCTTTCCATACACAAGCTTATAGGGAGTGAACCCAATGGGCGTCTTATGAGCGGTCCTAAAGGCCCATAAAGCATCGTCTAACTTATCCGACAATGATTGTCGGTTTTCCCCAACGGATCTTTCCAAGATCCTCTTCAAAGCTCGGTTTGAAACCTCGACTTGCCCACTCGTTTGTGGGTGATAAGCCGTAGAAAGCCGATGTGTAACCCCATATTTCCTTAGAACCCTTTCAAATTGGTCATTACAAAAATGGGTTCCACGATCGCTTATGATAGCACGAGGGGTTCCAAACCGAGAAAACAATTGCTTCAAAAACTTGACTACCACACGAGCATCATTGGTGGGCAAGGCCTTGGCCTCCACCCACTTAGAAAGGTAGTCAACCGCAACGAGAATGTACTTATTACCACGAGATGATGGGAACGGCCCCATAAAGTCTATGCCCCAAATGTCAAAGATCTCACATACTTGAATGATATTTTGTGGCATCTCATCTTTTTATGAGGCTTTTCCTTGTCGTTGGCATGCATCACACAACTTCACAAGATCTTGTGCATCTCGATAAATAGTAGGCCAAAAGAAGCCGACATCAAACACCTTCTTAGCCGTGAGATTAGCACCATGGTGACCACCCGTGGGTCCCTCATGGCAAGCTCTAAGGATGTTAGAAGCTTCGGTGCCAAATACACAACGTCGGATGATTTGATCTGCACAAGTTCAAAACAAGTAAGGGTCGTTCCAAAAGTAGAACTTGATGTCACGAAAGAATTTTCGTTTTTGTTGAGTCGTCATAACTTTAATGATGAAGTTACCCGCATGGTAATTTGCAAAATCCGCAAACCATGGGTTGAAGAGTCAAGCTTAGAATTCACTACACCAAGTGTCTCGAGCGGAAATGTTTCGGTGATTTCCTTGGGCTCGTAAACACTTTGGTGAGGATCTTCCAAACGAGAGAGATGATCGGCCGCTAGATTCTCGGCTCCTTTTTTGTCAACGATGGTGTGATCAAATTCTTGAAGGAGGAGAATCCAACGAAGTAATCTCGGCTTATCATCTTCCTTTGCCATAAGATACATAATAGCCGAATGGTCCGTATACACTATGCATTTCGTCAAGACGAGATAAGGTCGGAATTTCTCAAATGCATACACCACGGCAAGGAACTCCTTTTCCGTTGTAGTGTATTTAAGTTGAGCCTCGGTCATCGTCTTGCTAGCATAGTGAATAGGCAAGAAGTGCTTATCATGACGTTGCCCCCAAAACGGCCCCTATAGCGTAATCACTAGCATCACACATGAGCTCAAAGGGGAGGTTCCAATTGGGAGCAACAAGAATGGGAGCTTCGAGAAGTTTCCTCTTAAGGATTTCAAAGGCTCGTACACAATCTTCGTCAAAGACAAAACTTGCCTCTTTTTCAAGAAGATGTGTAATGGGTCGAGAAATCTTTGAAAAGTCCTTGATGAATCGACGATAAAAGCCCGCGTGGCCTAGGAAACTCCTAACTCCCTTGACGGTTTTGGGATGAGATAATTTGGCGATGACGTCTACCTTAGCTTGATCTACCTCAATCCCCGCTTTTGAGACCTTGTGACCTAAGACGATTCCACTCTTAACCAAAAAATGACACTTTTCCCAATTGAGCACAAGGTTGGTTTCCTCACAACGTTTTAACATTCTCTCAAGGTTCGACAAACACGAAGTGAAAGAATCACCAAACACGGAAAAGTCATCCATGAAGACTTCCATCGTCTTCTCGATCATATCATGAAAAATAGCCATCATGCACCTTTGAAAGGTTCCCGGTGCATTACAAAGTCCGAATGGCATTCTACGATAGGCAAACGTTCCATATGGACACGTAAACGTAGTTTTTTCTTGATCACGAGGATCGATGGGAATTTAGAAGTAACCGGAAAAACCATCTAAAAAGCAATAGAAATCGTTTCCCGCAAGACGCTCCAAAATTTGGTCCATGAAGGGCAAGGGAAAATGGTCTTTTCGAGTGGCTTCATTCAACTTTCGATAGTCAATGCACACTCTCCATCCGGTCACGAGTCTAGTGGGAATCAACTCGTTGGCATCGTTTGGCACAACGGTCATCCCTCCCTTTTTAGGGACACAATGAATAGGACTCACCCAAGGGCTATCGGAAATAGGGTAAATCATTCCCGCGTCAAGGAGTTTAAGGACCTCCTTTTTGATGACGTCGTGAATTTTGGGGTTCACCCTCCTTTGACTTTGGATTGTGGGCTTGAAATCCTCCTCCATTAATATTTTGTGGGTACAAAACTTGTGATCGATTCCCTTAATGTCGGATAACTTCCACGCAATCGCCCCTTTGTGATCCTTAAGAACATCGACAAGTGCGGTTTTTTCATCATTCGAAAGATTCTTCACAATAATAACCGGCAACTTGTCGTCCTCCTCCAAATAGACATATTCGAGGTGAGGAGGTAAATCTTTCAACTCAAGGATAGGTGGTTCCTCAAGTGAAGATTTGGGCTCGATACTCATAACCTCCTCGGGTGGAGGAAATGGGAAATCGTTAAGAAAATCCTTGATAATCGAGAAGTCCTCATCGTTGTCGAGGTCTTCGTCACAAGTACGTGGAACATTGCATTCTTCCAACGTAAAACCACCACCTTCAAAAGGAGTGAAGGTTGGTGTCGAATTATCAAGAATTGGATCCAACATAGTGGGATTGCCACTAGTTTCTTCATCACCAAAACCTAGAACTTCTTGTGAAAACTCCTCGCAAACCACGTCGATCATATCAACGAGGTTTATGGTTGCAACGGAATAAACATGAGAAATTTGAGAGTTTTGAGTTGCGTTTATAACAAGTTCCTCGTCATTGAAACGTAAGGTGATCTTTCTAGCATGAACATCAATCAAAGCCATAGACGTATCTAAAAACGAACGACCTAAAATGAGAGGAACTTGAGGATCCGTTGGGATATCAACAACAATGAAGTCTACGGGATAGTAGAACTTCCCCACTTTCACAAAAACGTCTTCCGCCAAACCACATGCGGGAATTGTGGAATGGTCGGCCAACTCGATAGACATTAGTGAAGGAGTAAGATTAGGAAGATTGAGCGACTTGAAGATTGCAAGTGGCATCAAGTTAATGCTAGCACCGAGATCGGCCAAGGCGAAGCATTCTTCCATATCTTGGATTGCACAAGGGATCAAAAATTTACCGGGATCACCGACTTTTTGAGGTATGTGATTAAGATAAACCGACGAACAACTAGACAATTGGTGCAATTTCTCCTAGTTGTTCAACATACTCTTAAAGTTAGCGGCAAATCGAGGCATCATGACCAAAGCGTCGGCGAAACTCACATTAAGGTGCAAATCACGAAACATTTTCATAAAAAGCTCAAATTGGTAATTGTCGCGCTCTTGACGTTTCTCCTTCCTAAGTCTCGATGAATAGGGCAAAGGTGGTGTGGGTTGAGGCATAGTAGGCATAGCCTTTGGAATCTCGGGTTCCAATGATGTTAATGGGTCAACCGTAGGTGTGGTATGAGCGGTACTTCGTGGGATTGGGACATGCTCCTTTTGGACCACCACCTCGGGTTCTTCCTCAATTGCTTCCTCCGTAGGAGAAATTGGTTGAGGAGTCGGCTCCTTAATTGTCTTACCACTACGTGTGGTAATCACTTTCATCTCACCCTTAGGGTTGGATATGGTGTTGCTAGGAAGACCACTTGACGACGGTTTACATATTATTGCCTCAAACATAGACGAGATTTTATCTTCAAAATTAGATTGCCTCAATACGGCTTCGGTTTGCCTTTTCTCGGCCTTAATCATCTCTTGTTTAATCTCATGTTGCCCTTGTTCCATCTTTTGTTGGTTTTGTTGCAACCTAATGACATTTCCTTCCATCTTGTTGGTGTGGATTTTAAGTTCATTAGCTAACTCATTTTTCAACTCTTTCTTCAAGTCGTTTTTAAACTCGGATCTTAGGCTAATGATTTCTCTTTGAATGTTGTCAAACCTAGCATCATTCCCACTAGCATATTCAACAAACTCACTTGGAAGATCTTTCAATGTTTGCAAACTTTTGTTGTTATTTTGAAAATCATTTTTGTTTGAAACTTGATTATTAGCCCCTTGATTCCCATAGTTTCCCTTGTTGTAATTGTTCTTAAAACCAACTTGATTGTCGCGATAGTTGTTGTTAGCATTTTGATTTGAACCAAAACCCGGTGGAGTCATTTGATTAGAGCGGGAAACTTGACCGTTTTGGTTGTAATTTCCCGTGGCCGCGAAGGCACTCGAAGTGTTACCACCGTTGGTAATGCACTCGGAGAAATCATGACCTCCACCACAATACATGCAAGAAACCTCAACCGCTTTAGCCGTAGCGGGAGCACTTGGTTCACCAACTTTAAACTCAATCAAAAGTCCTTTCAACTTATCAAAAATCTTGTTTTCCAAGTTCGCCTCAATTTGGCAAGCATCGATGGTAGTAGACAAAGAAGGTGAAGCCGAAGACGAAGCCTTACGAAAACTAGATGTGCTACGAGGACTATACACCTTAGATCTATTTTCAATTATTACCAAAGCTTCCTCAACCGTTTTACACAAAAAATTACCACCCGCGGCGGCATTCAGATAATCCCTTTCATGATCATTAAGTCCATTGTAAAACGTGTCAATTTGATGCAAATCGGAAAAACCGTGATGAGGACATTCATGTAACATTTCCTTAAACCTATTCCAAGCCGTTGAAAAACTTTCATTAAATTCTTGTGAAAACTTTGAAATCTCGTTTTTCAAGTTTGTAGTCTTAGAGGGCGGAAAAAATTGGTTCACAAACTTAGACACGAGATCCTTCCACGTCAATATAGAATTGGGTGGCTCTTTCTCTAACCAAATTTTAGCGGGCCCCGCTAAGGAATACGGAAAAAGCATGATCTTAATCGAGTCGTTAGAGACATCCTTAAACTTGCAAGTAGCGGTAAGACGATTGAATTGGCAGATATGGTTGTGGGGATTGTCCTTCTCATCACCACGGAATTTGTTGTTTTGAATCATGGAAAACAAACCCGTCTTAACCTCAAAATTCTCCGCAAGGATTGCGGGAATCACAATAGCCTCTCCATAACCCTCGGTGGGTGCTTGAAGTAACTCCATCATAGTTCGATTCGCCATGGTTGGTGCTTCTCTTACAATGGGTTCGTCGATAGGAGACTCCTCACTAGAATTGTTGGGAGTGGGAGTTTTGTTCTTTCGCTTACGTGCACGTCTTGCTTGATTTCGAGTTAGCATAAACGTCACGTACAACGAGGGGACGAGCAAAGAAGATTCTTTTTGGTGTTTTGTATTTTTTCAATTTTTTGTGGTTTTTGATTGTATTAACCTTTTTGGGATTTGGTGAAATGTATTAAGTAGACACAAATCTACAAATCTCCTCCTTAATCAAATCTCTCGATTAAAGAAGTCTCAAGGAATGAAAACGATCACGTAGAGTGAATGCCTTCGATGACTTTAGAACGATGGTGGAACACCAAATCGTTCAAGAGGGTTTAATCAATAGAAACCAAGAAAATATATATGATATGTAATAATACTTTGGGCGGCAAAACCCTCGATTCACTCTCAAAATCAAATACGCACAAGCAAGCGGAGGAAACGAGGCGGCGCGAAGCACTTAAGAGCCTTTTTCCTTTAGGTCGTGAAATACAACCGCCTTATACCCACCTTATAGTTTGTATTATCAAGATTAAGCTTCACGAAAGTATTTATCTATTTTTGCCTTTTTTCTTTGGTTTGAGATTCGAATACAATGATTGGGTAATGACCTCCCAAGTCAAGGTTGTGATTTCTCACGTATTTGGAGTACTTGTAAATTTATTGTTCTACGTATACAATATAGTAATAATATTCACACAAAAACCAAAAAACGATAATACGTATTAGTAGAGTGCTACTAATACAAATACTAATTATGGTTAGTATAAAAACAACAATGCCAAATCAAAACACAACACGCCTCCCCGGCAGCGGTGCCAAAATGATGTAGTTTTTTTGCTACCCTTTAGGAAAAGGATGACAAAAGTGGCAAGTATTAAGTGTCGGTTTAGGAAAACCAAGCACTAATGACCAATTAAGTTCGTTCTCAAGGAGGCTAGTGTGCTATGTGTGTAATGATATGGATTAATTTGTGATTATAATTGAGAAAGAAAAAATAGAAAAGGGATTAGAAGAGAATGACGGTTATCAAGACGGATTAAACTATTTCAAAAAAGGCGTACACATAAAGTCGTAAAAACCACCAAAATTAAAATCTTAACCTAAAAATTTCTAAATTACCAAAATTCCCTAATAATATTCTAAGAGTTTACAAAAAATCAAAACTTGCAAAAACCTTTTAATTAATTAGATAATAACTTTTTAATGCTAATTAAAGCCCTAAAAATCAAAATTAATTATTAAAAAAGCCCTAAACAAGATTTTAAAGTTTGTAAACCTCAAAAATACTCTAATTAAGCTAAAAACTATTTTTCAAAATTTTAAAACCAATTAAAACTATTTTTAAACAATTAAAAACTCCTAAAATCAATTAAATCTTAAATTAATTATAGAAAATAATTAAAAGACCTAAAAAATATTTGGAAAGTTGCAAAAATCCTAATTAAGTGTTTAGAACCTAGGAAAAATATAAAAACCTAGAAAATCAGACTTTTAATTTTTAATAATAAAATAATATTAAAATAATATTAAAATAATATTAAAAATCCAAAAATTATAAAAAATTCTAAAAACTTGCAAACTAGCTTAATTTAACCTAAATAACTCAGAAATGAAAGTGAAATTACCTAAATACCCCTATTGGGCCTAGAAAATGGGCCAAACCCAAAACAGACCCTTATTGGGCTTAATCAAGGCCCAATAAGAAAAAGTGTTCAAAATAAGCCCAAAAAGCACAGGTTGACTCAAAATTTGATTTTAAACAACTTTTTCCAAAGGCCCAAAAGCTGAAAATGTGAAATAAGCTAACTTATGATAAGCAGCTTATTCTTAATGGGCCTTTAAGCCCATTAAGCTATAAGCTGATGCCATAAGCTAAAATTTTACACACAAGCTTCTTTTGACCTAACAAAGACTTCTACAAAAAGAAATTTCAAATAAGCTCACTTAATAAGATAGAAATAGTTCACAAACTTATTCACAAAACGACAAAATAGTCGTTTTTATGATCTAGACCACCTCAAAAGCTGATTCAAGTTGCAAAATGTTTCTTATGACAAAACTAAGCTTAATAATCAAAAACCTACTCAATAAGCACACTCAATAAGCTGGAAAGTCAAATAAGCACTTATGTTAAAAGTCAAATGAGTTGGTTTTCTAGTAAAAAGTCAAAGTCAAAGTTCAATAAGCTCCAGTTTACTTAAATGGGTCAAATAATGAAGATCTATCACAAAAAATAATTTGTTGCAAGTCAGAATAAGCTAGAATGGCTTATTCATAAGTTGATGACAAAATTGCACTAGCAGGGGCTAGTTTTGGATATTGAGCAGTGGAAACTTTTTCCACTGCTTGACTATTTTGACTTTTTGTCTTTAGTGACTTTTTTGGAGATTCAGATTTCACAAAGGCACCCAAATGATCTTTGGATCAAAAGGAGTCAATCACAATCAAAATAACACAATCACTAACACCCAATTGATACAGTTTAATCAATCAATCATCAGACATGATACAGACATGAACAATAAGCAGTTAAGCACTTATGAGCAGTTTTAGCACAAATCAGCCAGCCAAATTCAACCAAATGCACACACAAGATATTATAAACTCCAATAAGCAAGTCTAAACAGGTTTCATGCACTGGTTCAAAGAATTAAGCAAGATTCAAGCAATGAAAGTTACTGATGAACACTAACACATGCAGTTTTTCAACTTTGCTGATGTATTTGACACTTAAGCCAGATTCAACACCTCAAATCTTTCAAACAGGTTATATTAACTTTGTTTAAACCACTTTTATCCCTAAGCATGCATACACACTAAGTGTTCCCAAAATCCTAGGTCAAAAAAAGTAGAAACAAGGTCTTTATAGCAGATTGTTTAATTCAAGTGTTCAAACCCAAAAACTTGCAGCAAAACACTCTCACAAGGCATTTATAAGATACAAAGCATAAACAAAAACTTCCCTTAACACAATAACAAGTTACAAGCATAAAACAGTAGACCCAAACACCCCTTTAACTTTTTCAAATCAAAATTTTCAAAGGCAAAGTGAGATTTCAGGCCAACCAAGCATCAATTAACACTAAAACAAGTATAATAAACAGATTCAAGCAAGAACAAGCCACAAAATTCACAAGAACACAAGTTTCATACAAATATCACCAAAAATCACAATTTAAGCAGATTTTGAGATTAAGTATGCAAACCTCATGGATGTACATCCACACCCACGAATTTTGAGCTTATGTGCTAGCAAGAACAAGCACAAGCTTCCACAATAAGCCTTCTAAGATTGAACAAGGGTTAAGCACAATATCATAAAAATCAGAAACTTTGAAAAACTTGATTAATGCAAACTTGTTACCCCACACTTGATTATCCCCAAGTTATAAGCCTCACCACACCTTAACCAACTCAGTTAGGATGCTATGATCAACCCTATAGCCCAAGAATTCCAAGATTGGAACAAGACTTAGCAAAATATCAAGAAAATGAGGAAATATGCAAACTTTTGCGCACTCCTCTTTTGAAAACAGGTTTTAAACTTCAAGAACTAACAAGCATATAACAAATGAAAGCAGTAAACAAGATTGGCCAATGACTTTTCTTCAAGATTTCAAACTCAATTTCATTAAAATTGAAAATGGGATTTACAGAAACTTGAACAAGGAAAAATCAAAAGCCAAGCTGAAATGTGAAGGCCTAAGTGGCTTTATATAGAGCCTTACAAGTTCTACTCAGCTGAAAAAATGTGTAAACCCTAGCTACTTAAGTCCCCAAAATGCCCTTGAAGTTTTTGTCTTCTTTGGAGAATCATGTGACTGAATTTGTCATGTAGTTGAGGTGTGAGCTGTTGAAATAGCATCAAGGGCTTATAATGAGCTTAGGATGCAAGCAAGATTGTGAGGCGTTGGATTGCTGGCATAATCTTGTCTTCTTCCTCAAACGTATAGAAGGGCAAGTCCCACGTGACATGTGTGGTGAGGTGGCAAGGAGTTTTTGAGTTGGGTTATGATCAAGACAAGCTTAATCACTAATCTGGATGCTTTGGTGGTTTAATTTTGGCTTAAACACAAATACCCAATTTGTGTTCATGTGTGAATAGTGGGTGTATTTGATCCAGATTAGTGTTTAAAAATGTGTTAGGCGCCCATTGTTAACTTAATAAGTTAAGTTGTTAATCCGGTTATGAGTGGATGATGACATGGAGGTATGGTGGAATGGGATTGGTGGGTTTTGGTGAGTGGGGCACGTGTCACCATGACACTGGCCTATGTATCTTCTTTGTCTTGGCAGATTACTCCCCTTAACTTCCATACTTCTTTCACTTTGTAATTAAAACCCAAAAATCTGATTTCCTTTGTTATTAAAGTTTCCTTTTTCACACTTTTGCCCCAAATACTTTTCCAAAGTATTTTCAGGGGTATTTCTTGCCATTTTTGCATTCTTGAAGAACTGGTTTGGTATTTTCTTCAATGATAATGGTCTAGACTTGTATAATTGATATTTTGGAGGACTGAAATTGCCAAGTCTTGATGATTGAGGGACCATTTTTGCCAAATGTTGAAAGTTGAGGGTCCTTTTTGTAATTTTGAGATTTTCAAAGGACCAAACTTGTCATTTCTTGTACTTTGAAGGACTTCATGATGTATTTGACTTTGTGGATGATATTGGTTGACAATTTAGCTTTGTTGAGGGGCTAAACTTGCCAATTCTTCAAAGTTAAGGGTCCTTTGTGTAATTTTGACAAACTTTAGGGACCAAACTTGTAATTATGAAGATACAAGGGTATAAATTGTCAATTATTCTATATTGGAGGACCCTTCTTCATAATTCTTCAAGTCTTCAAGGGTTGATCTTGGGAAAGTCTTCACTAGGGCTTGGTTCATTGTGCGGCTTCGTTTCCCGTGTTCGTTTTTGCATGATTCTTTGTGATCTTTTGTCATTTTCTCAATATCCGTACCTAAAATACACAAGCAACAAACACAAGCATATATATGGGTATTTTGATGATATTTAATGCATTTTAAGCCCTATTTGGAAGATGAGACTATGTATAAAAGCAGTCTCATCAATGCCATAAGCTCTAATTTGACACACAACCTTCTTTTGGGATGCTTATGAGATCTGTAAAAAGAAATTTTGAAAAAGCACACTCAATAAGCCAGAAATAAGCAAAGTATAAATCCACAAAACGACAAAATAGTCGGGTTTGAGATTTAGGGCACCTCATAAGCTCTAGTTTGTTGCAAAAGCTCACAAATAGCTTAACTAAGAATAATCAATCAAGAAAATCACAAAAAGCCAAGTAGAATAAGCTGTAAGAACCAATAAGCTGGCTGAAAAAGCCAAATAAGCTAGTTTTCTAGCAAAAGATTAACCAAAAGACTTGTAACCTTCCAGATTTGTTATTAAGCTAAGAAAAATGATTTCTATAACAAAAGCCAAGTTGTTGCATGTGCCAATAAGCAGTTCTAAAAAATAAGCCAATTTGTGCTTATTTGACCAAAAGTCAAAGTACTCCAAAGTTTACCAAATGATCAGGAATGGTCAATGGGCTTGTTATAAGCAATTTTTGTGAAGGACTCAAGGAGGAGGCCTTGTGAATCAAGAGGTCAGTTGACCTTTTGATGGCAGATTTAGGCAATAAGGGCTTAATAAGCCAGTTAGCTTATAAGCCAGATTCAAAGCACACCAAATAGCAAAATCCACTCACAAGCAGCACTTAAACAAATTCCAAGCAGCAAAATCACAAGGCATACACTAGGATAACAAATGCAAGCACAAAATGAGGTGGTCACTTTGCTGATGCAAATGACCACTTCAGCCAACTTTGATAAGCTATAGCAATCACAATAAGCCACCAAATTCAACAACCAGATAACCAATAGATAGCTTATCACCTAAACTATTCCCAAACCTGATTTCAGACCTTAGATCCAAGTAACAAAGAAGTTGTTGGATCTGATGTGTTTGACCAATTTCAAAACCACTTTTATCAGATTTTTGCAAAACTTCAAATCCCTTTTTCCAATCTTTCAGAAACTTAACCAATGACTAAAACTTGTATATTAAGACTTGTTTAGACTTCCCAAACCCTAAGAACCAAGGGCTCAAGGCCACAAGGCCTTGATAACCAGTAATCACAAACAATCCTTAATCAACAACTTTTCAAACAAACTTCTGATTTTTAAACACAACCTATTGATTTTAATGATCAAATAGCTACACTAGGTGACAACTAACAGATTACAACCATAAAACACAAAGCACAAACACAAGAACACAAAATCAGAGCTCAAAATCCAAAACAGGCAGTAACATGAATTTTTGAGAGGAATCTTAACAAGAGGTTATACCTGCCCTCCACAACATCCTAGGAGGGTCAGCTATGCTCCTTGGACCTTGTTCAACAACTAGAACAAGACGAAGGTACTTCAACAAAGGAGATGCAAGACTGCCTTGGTTGATGGTTCAAAGTAGAACCTCAAGGACTTGATTTCTTCAACACAAGCAGCAAACAACTCAACCAAGGGCTCTAATCCCTTCACAAGCTTGCAAGAGCTTATAGCTTATGGCTAAGGGTTAGTACACAAATATAGCAAAATCAGAAACCTTCTTTCAAGTTTTTTCAAACATGAAAAACTTACCAAACATAAACGTCCTTGAACCAAATGATTCAAGCACACTTATAACAATCAATGGAACTCAGAATCACCTTTAAACAACACCAACTTTCAAAAACATAAAAAGGAATTACAATTTTCTCAAAATACCAACTTTTATAAATTTCAAAAAGGAATTACAAGTTTAAAAGGCAAAGACTGGAACAAAGGGACTCTCACATGTTGAGGTCTCCTTTTATAGGCAAATGCCAGGCTACACTATTCACAAACCCTAGAAGTGAATTCTCTAAAATGCCCTTGAGCTATTGAGGCTGTTTGTTGTTGATGAGCTGTCTAAAATGCATCCAAACCGTTTAAAATAGCTTTGTGATGAAGCAATGAGTGTCAGCTATTGATCTTGACACGTGGCTAAGCTTGGAGCACAAGTTGTGTTTTGATTGGTGGACGGGTTTGAATGTTGGGGCCTCTTGGTGAGTGGGAGTGAGGGTTTTTGGTGTTGAGTATTTGTACACTTTTGTTTTAGGAAAAACAAAGCGACAAAAGCGGGTAAGTATTAAGTATTACGTTTTGTGAAAAACGCGAATACTCGTCGTCGAGTTCGTTCTCGAGGAGGTATGGTGTTCGAGCCAATATAAATTACGTTATTTAATCGAGTTGTTACGTTTTTGGAAAGAAATAAAGAAAAGAAAAAGGAAACGATTTACGCTCAAAGCGGACGAAAACGCGCGAACGTACGAACGTAAAAACGCGACCCAACGAAAAATTTAACCTAAAAATTAATTAAAATTCACTAAAATGTTCTAAAAATCCTTACTAAGAAAAATACACAAACCAAAAAATTTGAAAACTATTTAATTAATTTATATTAATTTTTTAAGTTAAATAAAAAATCTAAAAATAAAACTAAATAAGAAAAAGACAAAATTTAAACTTTTTTTATTTCTAAACCTAAAATATATTATATAAAAGCTAAAAACTATTTTTCCTAAATTTTTAAAACTACTTTTCTATTTTTTATTGACGAAATAAAATTAAAACTTAAAATAAAGTTTAAAAATAACTGACAAAAGAGAAAAATACAAAACCACTTTTGAAAAATCCTAAATTTATACTAGAACAAAAGAAAAATAAGAAGAAACTAAAAACTAAACGAAATCAGCTGAAAAATAAGCAAGTATTCTACGACTTTTTATTGAAAATACACGAAATGAAAAAGATAATAAAAGAAAAATGATAGAAAGTAGTAAACAAAAGAAACAATAGACCAGTTGGTTGAGGCTTGGGGTTGTTGAGCAAGGGGTCAGGGGTTCAATTCCCACCACCTGCACTTTTTGGCAGTGTCTTTTCTTTTCTTTTTGAATATTAAGTGTATAAAAGAAAGAGAAGTGGGTTAGAAAACAAAACGTGCCAAGAGATTAGATGGTTGTGAGGTCTGGTACTGCGTATCTTTCTGAGCTTAATGTCTGGTGTTCTAATCTTGCTGTTGCCAATCTTTTCTATTTGTTTTTTACAGCAACTTATAACAGCAGCCTTCTTATCACTTTCTGTTCAACTTTGCTGATTTCAACGGTGTCACAGTACACAAACATCACACAATTAACAATCAATAACAAGCAGTGCACTTTGTTTCTATATTGGAATCTCCTTTTCTTGTGTTTTGCTATTGGTATACAGGCACAAATAACACACAATATTGAAACACAATTCACAAACTCACTAAACGATTAACAAATAATGCCTCAAGTGGATATTAGTGTGCATAGTTACTCAACCAAAACAATACAAGCAGACACTTAACCTTTTTTACTCTTTGATTTTATTGGTTTCTTTTCTCAGCGAACTAATACAAATCAAATCACCAAATGCAATCTTACACACAAAGTCAAGCACTTATTTACGAAAACAAACACCAAACCAAACAGTAGGCACGCTTCTTAACTGTTTTTTATTTCTTTGGTTTTGCTGGTTAGGTTTAGAGGCACTCACAGACAACACACAAAAGACACTCCAATATCAATAGACGCCAAACTTACAAACAATTGAGCACTCAGTTAATCAAATACAAAGAAAACAAGCAGGCCTCTTTTCTATTTCTCTGTTTGGCTTTCTTTGGGTGCACAGACCACGAGTACACACACAATCACTAAACACGAATTCAAATTAAACGATTATGAATAAAATCGTGAACTCAGAAACACCAACATGCACTTCTTTATATATTTTTTTTTTGGGATTTGGTTGGATTCTTGCTAGTTTGAATGTACAGTTAAGAGAAACAAATCACAACTTTCACGAACAAAAGCACACTCACATAATCCACAATATTGCACAAAGCATGCCTCTTTTTCTTTTTATTTGCTTTTTGATGAATTTTTAAATGGCAAAAGAACCTGAAATACGCTACTAACTATATAACTATCTACTTCAAACCTAGATGAACTATATTCCAACCAAATGGCCAAGTTCACACCAAGTTATGCAGCAACTTGAACCACAAAACAAGAAGGCTATCATTTAACCGTACAAATTTCAATTCTACAACTAGCAATACTAAACTCAAACCTAAAATCAACTCCCCTAAATCTATAAGATGAGTGCAGAGCTTAGCAGGGACTTAGTGGGTGAACACTACCAAAAATCCAACTCTCCCAAACACCACTTCACAACAAGGAAAACCGACGTTTTTACAAAGAAAATAAGTTCTAAACTTCACAAACCACTAACATTCAAAATGATAAAGATTCAAACTTTCTCAAATAAAATATTCCAGTAATCGAATCACAAGGTTAAACACCAAACACAACAAACACATAAGAATTAAATTACGGCAGAAAAAGGAAAAAGAAAACTTGCCTCGAGGGCATACACTCCATACCCTCGGATTAAGAGCTCATGTGATCGCACGATCACAAGCTTTCCCAAACCCTGTTGAGAATAACAAACATTAAACGGAAACAATAATCATAAACCAATTTATTTTTCTTTTTCTTTCTCAAAAACTCTTTCCCACAACCTTTAAAACCTGTTTTTTTGCAAGAAAATTAAATTGACAGAAAAAGTAAAATGATAAGCAAATAAATGTTGGAAGGTAAAATATGGAACTCAATACTTCTATTTCATAAAATTTGCATCAAATTACAAATCCTGAAAAGGGAAAATTGGAACAAAAGCTTATCTACCAATCTACTAGGTATTTATACAAATAAACTGAGACTACAAGAAACCCTAATTCGTGCATAAAATTCCTAAAGAGCCCTTGTGAAGATGCTTGAGAATATCCCTTGATGCTTGATTTGAATTGTTGAAGTCTTGTGATTCTGCCAATACCATGTGATGTTGCATAGTACTAAAGGCTTTATCTTCGTTGGATTTGAGTAGTGAACAAGCGACTCCATCCTAGCCCTTGATTTGGTCGTGATTCTCTGGCAAAATTTGTAACTTTGTGAAGACCCGTGAAGAGGTGAGCTGGTTGTGGGGTCTGGGGATGAGCTGGAAGAAACTTAGCCATGTGGGTTTGTTCTCTTGATAGCAACCAACAATAACCCTAATATTAATTGGGATATCTTGGATTGATTCTGGCAATAATCTAGGGTTCAAGATATGAAGATGGTGATTAAGTTGGTGTAGACTGTGTTTAAGTTATAAACACTTCCTATCCCCCGTTCTTTTTTTTTTCTTTTTGTTAAAAGTTGACCAGAGTGTTTTGACTTGGGCTGGGTATGATGGAAGGTGGGCTAAAAACGGGTAGAAATAGGGTATGGGTTTGGTTTATGGCAACATTGCCCCCTGATCTTCCAAAATTTGTGCATACAATGTTCTCACCAGCATATCTCTATTCTCTTTTGCAATAACTTTGGTGATGTTGTCAAAAATGGCACAAGGTATTTTGCAAACTTGATATAAGGACCATTTATGCAATTTTGACCATTTCCAAGGGCTATTCATGCATATTCTTGAAACTTTAAGGATCCACTTGTAATATTTGAGATTTACAAGAGTTAAAAGTGACAAGTCTTCAATAGTTGAGGGACCAATCTTGCTAATTCTTCAAACTGTAAGGACTTCAAAGGAAATTCATGATTCGGGTCCGGTTCTTTGTGCGGCTTCGTTTCCCGTGTTCGTTTTTGCTTGATTTTTGTAATCTTTTGGTGAATTCACGATATCCGTACCTGAAATACACAAAGAACAAATACAAGCACATTTTTGGGTATTTTGATGATATTTTAATCGTTTTAAGCCCGATTTGGACGATGAGACTATGTATAATTGCAGTCTCATCACTCCCCCATACTAAACCATTGTCGTGTCCCCACGCAATGCTAGAATTAAGTATCATAGCACTTCCAAAATTCATTTTATTTACTTTATTGGAATGATAAACTAGCTACACTACTACTATTGCTACTACTTGTGTTTTAGACATAATGTATGATTTTCATCGCAAAATGGGACGTTTAGGTTCATAGAATAAGAACACGTGGATGCTTCGTTAGAAATAATTTCATCGTCCTCGATTTTCACTTTAATTCCATGCCAAGCGTGCAACGAGATCATTGTCATTATAAGTTAGTAATGCTAACACTACTCATATGCCCTAATCACGTACTTATCCTCCCATTATTCCTAAGTTTTATCTCTTATATTTTATTTTGTCTTGAATGTTTCACGAGGATACATCGTTGACTTATGCGATAATAGAGATTTAGGTCTGAAAATAGAGTCCTAACGGTGTAACTAAGACCATCAAATCAATAACCCCTCCTAATAGACAACGATGTTAAAAAATTAAGTTGACAAGAAGAATCGATAAACACGGTTTTATAACGGTTTTGAACATGAGACTTATTACCAAGACTTTTATACGCCACCTAACGGAAGGGCCTTATTATCTTTGGTTTACCTCCATCTTTTATTCAACTTCGCCATGAAGCGTTTATTATGACTTCGGTCTTGCCTTGCCGTTTATTATCCGCCTCATCGGTGGTTTTATTAGCCAAAGACGTATATCCTCACGCTAAAGCGAATTTTGGATCTTTAAAGCTTCGAAGATTAAGGCTTGATTCACTTTCAATTTTGCATAGATTTTAGGCCTTGTGGGGCTTCAAATTGTTTGCTAGATTTAGGTGAGCACTTGAAATCTTATTATTGGGTGAAGCTTTCGATTATTCGGGTGCCAATACTTCAAAACCGTGACGCTGGCGATACCTTAATGTCTTCCCAATTTAATTACACGGAAGCTACTTGAAAAGACTAGAAACCCAACAATCCTAACTAAACCGCTAAGTCAATATTTATTAAGTAAAAAATATTTACAAGCGGTGGGAGAATAAGCAAACAACGAGAACACATGAGTTTTTGAAAGAATACGAGTACTCTACGTTTAGCATAGTAACTTATAATTAACTCTATCATTTCTCTTCCTCATTTAAGAGACTTAGCCTAATGTGAAGTTAAGAAATCAAAGCTAAGTGCTCAACACGCACGGTCGAGTCAAAAATTACTCTTATTCTCGCCATCGGAAAATCTACATTCGTGTCTTCAAACACTTATAAAACATGAGAAATTTTTAAAATTTGGCCATTTTTAGCCTTATTTTGCAACAAAACGATAAACAAAAAAGATAAACTTTGGAAAGCGTGAAGGTTTGGCAAGGCAAGTATCTATTCACCCCCCATACTAAAGTTAAACATTGTCCTCAATGTTTCGAGTCTAGGGGTGCAAACACCCCCATACTAGAGACGTAGTCGAATGCCTAATCTAGCATGGAAAGGGTGTAACCAATAAATCAATAGCCGTTTATGAAGTGTGCTATAAATCTAAGGTTAGAACATCAAAAGGATATATCATGCATATCGGAATCTCCAAAGGCAATGATCAAAGCTCGAGTGCTACGTAAAACGAACACGAGAGGCTTCATCGTGATGATAAGGACCTAGATTAAGCAATCACAAACAACCACGAGACAAAGGTTGGAAGGGCACAAATCCCCTCATTAGGTTAATCTAAAAAGCAACAATATTTACAAGGATAAGCATGAGAATTTCCCCACGAGGCACCTTGTTTTTGATAACCGAGTCAAAAGCTCGACTCGAATCCCCATAAATGTGATCATTTAGGGATAATCTTGGTTCGGTCACTTTTTGGTGGGACTTACATGTAATCAAGGCACAAAAGCAACCGTGAATAAAGGCAAAGCCTTTATACCGGGATCGAAGATCCTATCCTCACATTTTGTTGAAAATAAAACACGCAAAGCCGGAGGATACGTCTTGTAAGGAAGAAAATTCCTTACGACGTAGGTAGACTCATCAAATCCAAGGGGATGGATAGGGATACTTTGAAACGAAGGTAAAATTAAAAGAGAATTACTCAAAATAGGAGTTTCAAAATTTACCCCCAGATCGAAGGCAAAAGCCTCATTAAAATCCTCATTCTCATCGAGAGGCGGTCCATCGGCGAACCCCTCGAGAATGGAAACATCACAAGTAGAAAGAGGAGTCTCAACCGTATGAGACTTCGGGTGGGTGACTAGCAAATCCGGCTCATCGAGTTTAGGATCCTTAGAATCCTCACTCTCGAAGTCCTCGAACGTCTCATCAAAGAGAGGATTTACGTCACCAAAAATGAACACGTCATCAAATTCGAATAAAGGGTTCGAAAAGATTTTAAAATCGGTATTTTGAACGTCCTCGTCGATTAGTGACTCGTCATCACTAGCGGATAAATCATCGTCATTGAAAAGTGGGTTCGAAAAAGTCGTTGATTCTCTCCCCGAAGTGTCAATGGGAGAGAAACCATCACGTGATATAGAATCACACTCACTATTGTGATTTGCCTTGTTAGAATCTTCGTGGAAAAATTCATCGAGAGCAAAATCACTTACCTCATCTTCGGAAAAAACCGTAGGCTCACTTTGGATTAGAATAGGGATCTCGACACTAGGATTACTGTTAAGATTCGTCTCCCCCATACTTAGAAAGGCATCGGTTTCCGTAGTGGATATAGGAGTAGTTTTTCCATGATAAGGGTCGAGATTGAAAACATCGCTATCATCATCGTCGTATTGGTAACCATATGGAATCTCAAGAGACGTAGAGGCATAAGTATCTATATTTGACGCTTGCACTCGTTGCTTTTCCATTTCAATCTCTCCCCTTATACTTCTAAAAATGCCCATCACACCTTGCAAGAATTTTTCTTCATGGTCTTGTAAGAAAGCGGCAAAGGAATTTTGTCTCTCGTTACTTAACTCATGAGAATTTTGGTGTTCGAGATCGTATGGTGGGGCCTCAAAATTATCAAAACCGAAATTATAGTATGAATTGGGTTCATCATAATCCATTGGTTGGCAAGAATAAGTATCATGAGGCCCCCCATAATTGTTGCAACACGAATTTTGAGAAAAATCCAGTTCGTTGTATTGGTAACCATCCCCATTGTTATAATCATAATTCATGCCGTGTGATTCATTAAACCCGGAAAATTGGTTGTCGAAAGACGTATTTTGGTTCATCGGTTGACAATCGTACCCATAGTGATGTTCGTTTCCATAATTCTCGCACGACGTTGGGTATTACGAAGATTGGTCAATGAAATTCGGATTCATCTCGTGACGATTTGGGTATTGAATTGGACACTCATAGTGCCAATGGGAAAGGCTTCCACAATATAGGCAATGGAGGTGACGTTTGATGAGACTGCTTTTATACATGGTCTCATCGTCCAAATTGGGCTTAAAATGCATTAAATATCATCAAAATACCCAAATATATGCTTGTGTTTGTTGCTTGTGTATTCTAGGTACGGATATTGAGAAAATGACAAAAGATCACAAGAATCAGTTAAAAACGAACACGGGAAACGAAGCTGCACGATGAACCAAGCCCTAATGAAGAATTTTCCAAAGAAAACCCTTGAAGATTTGAAGAAATATGAAGAAGGGTCCTCCAATATGGAAGAATTGACACTTTATACCCTTGTATCTTCATAATTACAAGTTTGGTCCCTAAAGTTTGTCAAAATTACAAAAAGGACCCTTAACTTTGAAGAATTGGCAAATTTAGTCCCTCAACAAAACTAAATTGTCAATATTGGTCCTCCAAGAAGTCAACAAACAAGTCAACACCTTGAAGAATGAAGATATGTCATTAAAAGCCCTTGAAGATTGCCAAAATTGCACTTTTAGTCCTTATTCAAAGTTTATAAAACCATTGTGCCAAAAATGACAACTGCCCAAAAGTTGTTATGTGTAATTTGGGCGTTGATAGCCATTTAATACAATATGAAGAAAGTGTGAAAATAGGGGGGTCAAACCTGCTAGACAACCAAACCCTCACCCTCCACTCACAAGCTGCCACATCACCCACTTCCACCCCACACCCAATCAAAATGTCCCTCCTCTCCACGTCACCTCTCCACTCAATCATTAACTGATTTAATTAATCAGTTTAAACTTCCCTCCAAACAATTTTTTAAACTTAATCACCCCTAAAAACGGATCTAATCCACCCCATCACCCACATAAACCCTAGCTAATTCCAGGATGAATTAATCTCATTTCAAAGGGGTTTTTGTTTATTTGCTCCAAATCCCTGATTAACCATCACTTAAACCTAAACCCACCCTTAAACCCCCATCACCATCACCCCACATGCTTGTGCCACCCTCCCCTGCCCCACTATTCACTCCCAAACAAAAAGATGACAGCAGGATCAACAGCTCACAACATTTTTGTGCTCCCAAAGGAAAAATGGACATCCAAGATCATCTTTACACTCCTGGAATCTCACATACATCCAAGAATCATCACATGGGTTCTTGACAAAAATTCAAAAAATGGCATATTCTAAAGAATCTCCAAGGGCAAAGTTGGGAGTTCAAGTTATTAGGGTTTTTAGCTTCTTATCAGTTCTAGAATCATTTATGACCCTATATAAAGGGCATTCAGGACTTAGGTTAAACTGTTCTTGCTTTCCTTGTTTACACTCTTGTAAAACCCCTTTTTATGAATGAAAAGTTGGTAAAGTGTTATGTGAAGAAAGCCAGTTCCATTTTTACTTTCAGTTTGATTTAAGTTATCATTGTTCAAGTTTGGTTTAATTTTCAGCAAGTTTATTAAGTTTTCAAAGTTTCTGTTTCATTTCAAAGTTTTCTTAAACTTTAAATTTTCATACAAATCTGATAATATGGTCATGAAATGTGTTGGTTTAATGGTGTTTGAGTTTGTGTATGTCCAAGACACCATGGCTTGTTCTGGTGTAGTGGGTACCCAGGCTTAGATAGCCATTTGTTTGGTCATATTTTTTTTAGCTTATCAGAGTCTCACCCATAAGCTATAGCTCACTTCTAGCTTTGTCCATAAGCTAGGGGTCTGCCTTGAGCTCTTTACACAAGTCTTCTTTGTTTTCTCTCTTAGCAGGTTCCCAACAAGAATCATTTTTTAACCATTCTTCAAGCAAATCCTCATAGGCACCTCAACAAAGTTCTGCTCAGGCCCCAGCCTGATTGGAGGTGACTTTTCAGTCACTGTTGGGCCTGGATGTAGGCCCAACAAGGTAGCTTCCTAGTTTCCTTTTTCAGTTTCCAAAAATTCTAAGTTGTGTGATTTGTATGAGATTTGGTGAGTTTTTATGATAATTGCTTAAGTGTTAGGTTAAGTGTTTGATTTTGCTCAAATTAGGGTTGTATACATGCTAGAAGTAATTTGATTCAGTTTGGATTGGATTTGAATAGGGTTGGTTTGTTAATTTTTGCTTTTCAGTTTTAAAGGGGTGTTTGGATCAGGGTTTAAGTAGGGGTTAACAACATTAATCTTGCTTTAATACTTGTTCAGCTCACTTCTTTGGTAACTATTAGGTGATATTGTTGCTTTGTTTTTAGTTTGGTAGAAGGAAAAACAAGTTGCATGCTATTAAAATTGAGAAAATAGCCTAAATCAATAAAGCTATGTTTTTGACTGATTTTGTGTGAATTTGTGCCATCAAGTTTGATAGTCTGCTAGGATATAGGTTGTTTAAGGGTTTGTGATCTCTTGTATGCCAATTAGAATCATTGTGTGCTTTGTTTGAAGGTTGGAATCTTAATTGTGTGTCATTTGAACCAGCAACTTGTTCATCAGAACCATAAGCCTTATCAGAAACTTTTTTGGTCTTTTGTGCTTGAATTTGTGCTAAGATTTGTGTTTTTCTTGTGTTAGTATTGACTCCCTATACTTAACTGAGTATAGGGGTGCCCTATTTGTCCATCAAAACAGCATCAAAATCAAAATCAAGTCCTCTTGATTTCAATCTTCACATGTGAATATATCAACTTGTGTTCATCAGAAACAAGTTCATATCTGGGCACATTTTTTTTATTTCTAGCTGCTTGATTCTTGTTTGTTTTTGGTTTTAAGCTTGTTTAGAGTAAGTTAAAGTTACTGAGATTGAGTTTTTAAAGTTTAAAAAGAAAAAAAAATAAAAAGTAAAAAGGACTGGCCAGGACTCGAACCTGCGCCATCCTCCTCACAACACACAATCACTACCATTGCGCCCTAGGGTCTTTGACTGCTAGGTTGTCTTTTCAATATCTATTTAAGTGGTGTTTGTTTTATAGCTTATTTACATAGCAGCTTATTAATAAGCTTTTTCCATCTTATTCCTTTAAGTTTTTTAATGTTTATCATTTTTCTTAGGTTCTTATTAGGTTTTAAGACTTTTCAGTGCAAAAAGTTTATTTTTCCCTTAATTAATTAATTTTCTAGGATTATTTTTAGTTTAAATTTTAGAAAGTAATTTAAAAATAGAAAAAGGTAATTTAAAAATCTGAAAAAATAGTCTTTAGGTTTTGAATTATATTTTTGAGGTTTTCAGCTATTTAAGTTTTCAATTTAGCTTATTTTTTATTTTATAGGGTTTTAGGGTTTTTAGCTAACTTTAAAATTTAATATAAAATTATTAAATAGGTTTCAGAAAATTTGAATTGCATTTTTGTCTTAGTTACATTATTTAAGATTTTTGGTAATTTTTTAGAATTTTTTAGTAAACTTTGAATTTTTTGATTATTTTAATATTATTTTATTATTAAAAATTAAAGTTTGATTTTTTTTAGTTTTTACATTTTTCCTAGGTTAAGGACACTTAATTAGGAGTTTTGTCACTTTCCAAATATTTTTAGGACTTTTCAATTATTTTCTAGAATTAATTTAAGTTTTAATTGATTTTAATAGTTTTTAAGCGTTTAAAAATAGTTTAATTTGGTTTTAAAATTTTTAAAAATAGTTTTTAGCTTAATTAGGATATTTTTGTTACAAACTATAAGATCTTGTTTAGGGCTTTTTAATAATTAATTGTGATTTTTAGGGCTTTAATTAGCATTAAAAAGTCATTATCTAAATAATTAAAAGGTTTAAGCAAGTTTGGATTTTTTGTAAACTCTTAGAATATTATTGTGGATTTTTAGTAATTTTTAGGAATTTTTAGGTTAAAATTTTAATTTTGGCACTATTTACGGTTTTACGTGTTCGCCTTTTTCGTCTTAGTTTAATTCGTTTTCGTAACCGTCTTTCTCTTCTAATCCCATTTCTTTCTTTCTTTCTCAATCATATAATCACAAATCAATATCAATTCAATACACAACACACTTGCCTCCTCGAGAACGAACTCACTTCATTGGGTCATAACTTGTGGTTTTCCTAAACTACTCGTTAATACTTACCCTAATTACCTTCCTTTTCCTAAAGGGTAGAAAAAACACTACAATCATTTTTGGCGCCGCTGCCAGGGAGGCGTGTTGTGTTTTGATTGAACAATTGTTGTTTTTATATAGCCATAAATAGCTAATTGTATTAGTAGCACTCTACTAATACGTATTATCGTTTTTCGTTTTTTGTGAATACTGTTACTATATTGTATACGTAGAACAATAAATTTACAAGTACTCCAAATACGTGAGAAATCGCAACCTTGACTTGGGAGGTCATTACCCAATCATTGTATTCGAATCTCAAACCAAAGAAAAAGGAAAAAAATAGATAAATACTTTCGTGAAGCTCGATTTTGAAAAATACAAACTATAAGGAGGGTATAAGGCGGTTGTATTTCACGACCTAAAGGAAAAAGGCTCTTAAGTGCTTCGCGCCGCCTCGTTTCCTCCGCTTGCTTGTGCGTATTTTGAGATTGAAAGCTAATCGAGGGTTTTGCCGCCCAAAGTATTACTTAAGTATCATATATATTTTCTTTGTTTCTATTGATTAAACCCTCTTGAATGATTTGGTGTTCCACCATCGTTCTAAAGTCATCGAGGGCGTTCACTTCACGTGATCGTTTTCATTCCTTGAGGCTTCTTTAATCGAGAGATTTGATTAAGGAGGAGATTTGTAGATTTGTGTCTACCTAATACATTCCACAAAATCCAAAAAAAGTAAAAACAATCAAAAACCACAAAAAAATTGAAAAAGTAAAAACACCAAAAAGAATCTTCTTTGCTCGCCTTCTCGTTGTACGTGACGTTTATGCAAACTCACTCCAAAGCAAGACGTGCTCGTAAACGAAGAAAAAAATCCATCACTCCTTCCAGTGAGGAGTCTCCTATTGACGAACCCATTGTAGTGAAAGAAGCACCCATGGCTAATCGAACTATGATGGAGTTGCTTCATGCACCCACCGAGGGTTATGGAGAAGCGATTGTGATTCCCGCTATCCTTGCGGAGAATTTTGAGGTTAAAATGGGTTTGTTGTCCATGATTCAAAACAACAAGTTTCGAGGTGACGAAAAGGACAACCCTCATAACCACATTCGCCAATTTAATCGTCTCACCGCCACTTGCAAGTTTAAGGACGTCTCAAACGACTCGATTAAGATGATGCTTTTTCCGTATTCCTTAGCGGGGCCCGCAAAAATTTGGTTAGAGAAAGAGCCACCCAATTCTATATTGACGTGGAAGGATCTCGTTTCAAAATTCGTGAACCAATTTTTTCCGCCCTCTAAGACTACGCATTTGAAAAACGAGATTTCAAAGTTTTCACAAGAGTATAATGAGAGTTTTTCAACGGCTTGGAATAGGTTTAAGGAAATTTTGCACGAATGTCCTCATCATGGTTTTTCCGACTTGCATCAAATTGACACGTTTTACAATGGCTTGAACGATCATGAGCGTGATTATCTTAATGCCGCCGCGGGTGGTAATTTTTTGTGTAAGACGGTTGAGGAAGCATTGTTAATCATTGAGAATAGGTCTAAGGTCTATAGTCCTCGTAGCACGTCGAGTGTTCGTAAGGCTTCGTCTTCGCCTTCGCCTTCATTGTCACACACTGTTGATGCTTGCCAAATCGAGACTAATTTGGAGAACAAGATTTTTGATAAGTTGAAAGGATTGTTAATTGAGTTTAAAGTTGGTGAACAACCCACTCCCGCTACGGCTAAAGCGGTTGAGGTTTCTTGTATGTATTGTGGTAGAGCTCACGATTATTCCGAGTGCATTACCAACGGTGGTAACACTTCGAGTGCCTTCGCGGCCGCGGGAACTTATAACCAAAACGGTCAAGTTCCTCGCACTAATCAATTGACTCCACCGGGTTTTCCACCAAATCAAAATGCTAACAATTATCGAAACAATCAAGTTTGTTACCAAAGCAATCAAAGGAACAATTTCAAGGGTAATAACAACTATGGGAATCAAGGAAGTAGTAGCCAATTGCAAAATCAAAACCAAAACCGTAATTTTCAAAACACGAGTCAAGGTCTTCAAAATGTTTACACTAAAGAACTTCCAATGGACTTTTTGAATTACGCCACGGCAAATGATAAGATTTTGGAAAACATTCAAGAGCAATTGGCTAGTCAAGCTAGGGACACGGCTAAAAACACCAAGGAGTTAGCTAATTTTGTGAAGGAAAATCTTAACATGAGAAATGAGTTGAAAAATGATTTTGCTAATCAAATTAGAGGTCAAAACAATAAGATTGAACAAAGTCATGCAAGGCTTGAACAAAGAATTGACCAAAAAGCCGCTAGTCAAGATTTGAAGTTTAATAGTCAAGATGCTAAGCTTAATGCCATTTTAGAAGCAGTCATGGGGAACAAAGCCTCTACTTCGGGTGGTTTGCCTAGTAACACCGTTTCAAACTCGAAGGGAGAGATGAAAGTGATTACCACACGAAGTGGTAAGACACTTAAAGAACCGACTCCTCAACCAATTACTCCAACGGTGGAGGAAATTGAGGAAGAACCCGAGGTGGTGGTCGAAAAGGAGCATATTTCAAGCCCACAAAGTACCGCTCATGCCACACCTACGGTCGACCCTTTACCAACATTGGAACCCGAGATTCCAAAGGCTATGCCTATGCCCCAACCCACACCACCCTTGCCTTACCCATCGAGACTTAGGAAGGAGAAACGACAAGAGTGCGACAACTACCAATTTGAGCTTTTTATGAAAATGTTTCGTGAGTTGCACCTTAATGTGAGTTTCACCGATGCTTTGGTCATGATGCCTCGATTTGCCGCTAACTTTAAGAGTATGTTGAACAACAAGGAGAAATTGCATCAATTGTCTAGTTTTTCGTCAGTTTATCTTAATCGCATACCTCAAAAAGTCGGTGATCCCGGTAAATTTTTGATCCCTTGTGCAATTCAAGATATGGAAGAATGCTATGCCTTGGCCGATCTTGGTGCTAGCATTAATTTGATGCCACTTGCAATCTTCAAGTCGCTCAATCTTCCTAATCTTACTCCTTCACTAATGTCTATTGAGTTGGCCGACCATTCCACTATTCGTGCTTGTGGTTTGGCGGAAGACGTTTTTGTGAAAGTGAGGAAGTTCTACTATCCCGTAGACTTTATCATTGTCGATATCCCCACGGATCCTCAAGTTCCTCTTATTTTAGGTCGTTCGTTTTTAGATACGTCTATGGCTTTAATTGATGTGCATGCTAGAAAGATCACCTTACGTTTCAACGACGAGGAACTTGTTATAAACGCAACTCAAAATTCTCAACTTTCTCATGTTTATTCCGTTGCTACCATAAACCTCGTTGATATGATCGACGTGGTTTGCGAGGAATTTTCACAAGAAGTTTTAGGGTTTGGTGATGAAGAAACTAGTGGCAATCCCACTATGTTAGATCCAATTCTTGATATTTCGACACCAACCTTCACTCCATTTGAAGGTGGTGGTTTTACGTTGGAAGAATGCAATGTTCCACGTACTTGTGACGAAGACCTCGACAACGATGAGGACTTCTCGATTATCAAGGATTTTCTCAACGATTTCCCATTTCCTCCACCCGAGGAGGTTATAAGTATCGAGCCCAAATCTTCACTTGAGGACCACCTATTCTCGAGTTGAAAGATTTACCTCCTCACCTCGAATATGTCTATTTGGAGGAGGACGACAAGTTGCCGGTTATTATTGCGAAGGAACTTTCGAATGATGAAAAAACCGCACTTGTCGATGTTCTAAAGGATCACAAAGGGGCGATTGCGTGGAAGTTATCCGACATTAAGGGAATCGATCCCAAGTTTTGTACCCACAAAATCTTAATGGAGGAGGATTTCAAGCCCACAATCCAAAGTCAAAGGAGGGTGAACCCCAAAATTCACGACGTCATCAAAAAGGAGGTCCTTAAACTCCTTGACGCGGGAATGATTTACCCTATTTCTGATAGCCCTTGGGTGAGTCCTATTCATTGTGTCCCTAAAAAGGGAGGGATGACCGTTGTGCCAAACGATGCCAACGAGTTAATTCCCACTAGAATCGTGACCGGATGGAGAGTGTGCATTGACTATCGGAAGTTGAATGAAGCCACTCGAAAAGACCATTTTCCCTTGCCCTTCATGGACCAAATGTTGGAGCGTCTTGCGGGAAACGATTTCTATTGCTTTTTAGATGGTTTTTCCGGTTACTTCCAAATTCCCATCGATCCTCGTGATCAAGAAAAAACTACGTTTACGTGTCCATATGGAACGTTTGCCTATCGTAGAATGCCATTCGGACTTTGCAATGCACCGGGAACTTTTCAACGATGCATGATGGCTATTTTTCATGATATGATCGAGAAGACGATGGAAGTCTTCATGGATGACTTTTCCGTGTTTGGTGATTCTTTCACTTCGTGTTTGTCGAACCTTGAGAGAATGTTAAAACGTTGTGAGGAAACCAACCTTGTGCTCAATTGGGAAAAATGTCATTTTATGGTTAAGAGTGGAATCGTCTTAGGGCACAAGGTCTCGAAAGCGGGGATTGAGGTAGATCAAGCTAAGGTAGACGTCATCGCCAAATTACCTCATCCCAAAACCGTCAAGGGAGTTAGGAGTTTCCTAGGCCATGCGGGCTTTTATCGTCGATTCATCAAGGATTTTTCAAAGATTTCTCGACCCATTACACATCTTCTTGAAAAAGAGGCACGTTTTGTCTTTGACGAAGATTGTGTACGAGCCTTTGAAATCCTTAAAAGGAAACTTACCGAAGCTCCCATTCTTGTTGCTCCAAATTGGAACCTCCCCTTTGAACTCATGTGTGATGCTAGTGATTACGCCATAGGGGTCGTTTTGGGGCAACGTCATGATAAGCACTTCTTGCCTATTCACTATGCTAGCAAGACGATGACCGAGGCTCAACTAAAATACCCTACAACGGAAAAGGAGTTCCTTGTCGTGGTGTATGCATTTGAGAAATTTCGACCTTATCTCGTCTTGACAAAATGCATAGTGTATACGGACCATTCGGCTATCAAGTATCTCATGGCAAAGCAAGATGCTAAGCCGAGATTACTTCGTTGGATTCTCCTCCTTCAAGAATTTGATCACACCATCGTTGAAAAAAAAGGAGCCGAGAATCTAGCGGCCAATCATCTCTCTCGTTTGGAAGATCCTCACCAAAGTGTTTACGAGCCCAAGGAAATCACCGAAACATTTCCGCTCGAGACACTTGGTGTAGTAAATTCTAAGCTTGATTCTTCCACCTCATGGTTTGCGGATTTTGCAAATTACCATGCGGGTAACTTCATCATTAAGGGTATGACGACTCAACAAAAACGGAAAATTATTTCGTGACGTCAAGTTCTACTTTTAGAACGACCCTTACTTGTTTCGAACTTGTGCGGATCAAATCATCCGACGTTGTGTATTTGGTACCGAAGCTTCTAACATCCTTAGAGCTTTCCATGAGGGACCCACGGGTGGTCACCACGGTGCTAATCTCACGGCTAAAAAGGTGTTTGATGTCGGCTTCTTTTGGCCTACTATTTACCGAGATGCACAAGATCTTGTGAAGTCGTGTGATGCATGCCAACGACAAGGAAAAGCCTCACAAAAAGATGAAATGCCACAAAATATCATCCAAGTGTGTGAGATCTTTGACGTTTGGGGTATAGACTTTATGAGGCCGTTCCCATCATCTCGTGGTAATAAGTACATTCTCGTTGCGGTTGACTACCTTTCTAAGTGGGTGGAGGCCAAGGCCTTGCCCACCAATGATGCTCGTGTGGTAGTCAAGTTTTTGAAGCAATTGTTTTCTCGGTTTGGAACCCCTCGTGCTATCATAAGCGATCGTGGAACCCATTTTTGTAACGACCAATTTGAAAGGGTTCTAAGGAAATATGGGGTTACACATCGTCTTTCTACGGCTTATCACCCACAAACGAGTGGGCAAGTCGAGGTTTCAAACCGAGCGTTGAAGAGGATCTTGGAGAGATCCGTTGTGGAAAACCGACAATCATGGTCGGATAAGTTAGACGATGCTTTATGGGCCTTTAGGACCGCTCATAAGACGCCCACTGGGTGCACTCCCTATAAGCTTGTGTATGGAAAGAATTGTCATTTGCCTATCGAATTAGAACACAAGGCTTATTGGGCCCTAAAGCATTGTAATGATGATATGGAGACCGCGGGAAAATACCGGAAAATGCAATTAAATGAATTGGATGAATTGAGGGATATTGCTTATGAAAATTCATTGATTTAAAAAGAGAAAACTAAAAAGTTGCATGATTCTAAAATTAAAAACCGGGTTTTTAACATTGGGGATCAAGTTTTGCTTTTTAATTCAAGATTGAAAATCTTTTCTGGTAAAATGAAATCCAGTTGGTCCGGTCCATTCACCGTGACTCAAGTGTTTCCGTATGGGACCATCGAGCTAGCTCAAGATGATGGTCCTAACTTCAAGGTGAATGGACATAGGTTGAAGCACTACTTTGGCGGGGAAGTTCCATCCTTGAACTACCTCGACCAAGTCACCTTCCCCAATGATAATTAGTATTGAGGGGATCGAGTCGAGCTCATGACTCGGTAATAAAAAACGAGGTGCCTCGTGGGGGAGTCCCATGCTTATCCTATGTACATATTATCGCTTTCTAATGTAGCTTACGCGTGGGGATTTGTGCCCTTCCAACCTTTGTTCCGTGGTTGTTTGTGAATTGTGAACTTTAGATGATCATGATCTTCACGATTGGAGCCTCTCGTGTTCGTTTTATGGGAGCACTCGATCGTTTGCTTTGGAGACATTTCTCAATATCCATGATATATCCTTTTGATGTTCTAACCTTAGGTTTTTAGCACACTTCATAAACGGCTATTAATTTATTGGTTACACCCTTTCCATGCTAGATTAGGCATTCGACTACGTCTCTAGTATGGGGGTGTTTGCACCCCTAGACTCGAAACATTGAGGACAATGTTTAACTTTAGTATGGGGGGTGAATAGATACTTGCCTTGCCAAACCTTCACGCTTTCCAAAGTTTATCTTTTTGTTATCGTTTTTGTTGCAAAATAAGGCTAAAAATGGCCAAATTTTAAAAATTTTCTCATATTTTATAAGTGTTTGAAGACACGAATGTAGGTTTTCCGATGGCGAGAATAAGAGTAATTTTTGACTCGACCGTGCGTGTTGAGCACTTAGCTTTGATTCCTTAACTACACATTAGGCTAAGTCTCTTAAATGAGGACGAGAAATGATAGAGTTAATTATAAGTTACTATGCTAAACGTAGAGTACTCGTATTCTTTCAAAAACTTATGTGTTCTCGTTGTTTGCTTATTCTCCCTTCGCATGTAAATATTTTTTGCTTAATAAATATTGACTTAGCGGTCTAGTTAGGATTGTTGGGTTTCTAGTCTTTTCTAGTAGCTTCCGTGTAATTAAATTGGGAAGACATTAAGGTATCGCCGACATCACGGTTTTGAAGTATTGGCACCTGAATAATCGAAAGCTTCACCCAATAATAAGATTTCAAGTGCTCACCTAAATCTAGCAAACAATTTGAAGCCCCACAAGGCGAAAAATCTATGCAAAATTGAAAGTGAATCAAGCCTTAATCTTCGAAGCTTTAAAGATCCGAAATTCGCCTTAGCGTGAGGATATACGTCTTTGGCTAATAAAACCACCGATGAGGCGGATAATAAAAGGCAAGGCAAGACCGAAGTCATAATAAAAGCTTCATGGCGAAGTTGAATAAAAGATGGAGATAAACCAAAGATAATAAGGCCCTTCCGTTAGGGGGCGTATAAAAGTCTTGGTAATAAGTCTCATGTTCAAAACCGTTATAAAACCGTGTTTATCGATTCTTCTTGTCAACTTAATTTTTTGACATCGTTGTCTATTAGGAGGGGTTATTGATTTGATGGTCTTAGTTACATCGTTAGGACTCTATTTTTAGACCTAAATCTCTATTATCGCATAAGTCAATGATGTATCCTCGTGAAACATTCAAGACAAAATAAAATATAAGAGATACAACTTAGGAATAATGGGAGAGTAAGTACGTGATTAGGGCATATGAGTAGTGTTAGGATTACAAACTTATAATGACAATGATCTTGTTGCACGCTTGGCATGGAATTAGAGTGAAAATCGAGGACGATGAAATTATTTCTAATGAAGCATTCACGTGTTCTTATTCTATAAACCTAAACATCCCATTTTGCGATGAAAATCATACATTATGTCTAAAACGCAAGTAGTAGTAATAGTAGTAGTGTAGCTAGTTTATCATTCAATAAAGTGAATAAAAATGAATTTTGGAGATGCTACGATACTTTATTCTAGCATTGCGTGAGGGCACGGCAATGGTTTAGTATGGGGGAGTGATGAGACTGCTTTTATACATGGTCTCATCGTCCAAATTGGGCTTAAAATGCATTAAATATCATCAAAATACCCAAATATATGCTTGTGTTTGTTGCTTGTGTATTCTAGGTACGGATATTGAGAAAATGACAAAAGATCACAAGAATCAGTTAAAAAGGAACACGGGAAACGAAGCCGCACGATGAACCAAGCCCTAATGAAGAATTTTCCAAAGAAAACACTTTAAGATTTGAAGAAATATGAAGAAGGGTCCTCCAATATGGAAGAATTGACACTTTATACCCTTGTATCTTCATAATTACAAGTTTGGTCCCTAAAGTTTGTCAAAATTACAAAAAGGACCCTTAACTTTGAAGAATTGGCAAATTTAGTCCCTCAACAAAACTAAATTGTCAATATTGGTCCTCCAAGAAGTCAACAAACAAGTCAACACCTTGAAGAATGAAGACATGTCATTAAAAGCCCTTGAAGATTGCCAAAATTGCACTTTTAGTCCTTATTCAAAGTTTATAAAACCATTGTGCCAAAAATGACAAATGCCCAAAAGTTGTTATGTGTAATTTGGGCATTGATAGCCATTTAATACAATATGAAGAAAGTGTGAAAATAGGGGGGTCAAACCTGCCAGACAACCAAACCCTCACCCTCTACTCACAAGCTGCCACATCACCCACTTCCACCCCACACCCAATCAAAATGTCCCTCCTCTCCACGTCACCTCTCCACTCACTCATTAACTGATTTAATTAATCAGTTTAAACTTCCCTCCAAACAATTTTTTAAACTTAATCACCCCTAAAAACGGATCTAATCCACCCCATCACCCATATAAACCCTAGCTAATTCCAGGATGAATTAATCACATTTCAAAGGGGTTTTTGTTTATTTTCTCCAGATCCCTGATTAACCATCACTTAAACCTAAACCCACCCTTAAACCCCCATCACCATCACCCCACATGCTTGTGCCACCCTCCCCTGCCCCACTATTCACTCCCAAACAAAAAGATGACAGCAGGATCAACAGCTCACAACATTTTCGTGCTCCCAAAGGAAAAATGGACGTCCAAGATCATCTTTACACTCCTGGCATCTCACATACATCCAAGAATCATCACATGGGTTCTTGACAAAAATTCAAAAAATGGCATATTATGAAGAATCTTCAAGGGCAAAGTTGGGAGTTCAAGTTATTAGGGTTTTTAGCTTCTTATCAGTTCTAGAATCATTTGTGACCCTATATAAAGGGCATTCAGGACTTAGGTTAAACTGTTCTTGCTTTCCTTGTTCACACTCTTGTAAAACCCCTTTTTATGAATGAAAATTTGGTAAAATGTTATGTGAAGAAAGCCAGTTCCATTTTTACTTTCAGTTTGATTTAAGTTATCATTGTTCAAGTTTGGTTTAATTTTCAGCAAGTTTATTAAGTTTCCAAAGTTTCTGTTTCATTTCAAAGTTTTCTTAAACTTTAAATTTTCATACAAATCTGATAATATGGTTATGAAATGTGTTGGTTTGATGGTGTTTGAGTTTGTGTATGTCCAAGACACCATGGCTTGTTCTGGTGTAGTGGGTACCCAGGCTTAGATAGCCATTTGTTTGGTCATATTTTTTTTAGCTTATCAGAGTCTCACCCATAAGCTATAGCTCACTTCTAGCTTTGTCCATAAGCTAGGGGTCTGCCTTGAGCTCTTTACACAAGTCTTCTTTGTTTTCTCTCTTAGCAGGTTCCCAACAAGAATAATTTTTTAACCATTCTTCAAGCAAATCCTCATAGGCACCTCAGCAAAGTTCTACTCAGGCCCCAGCCTGATTGGAGGTGACTTTTCAGTCACTGTTGGGCCTGGATGTAGGCCCAACAAGGTAGCTTCCTAGTTTCCTTTTTCAGTTTCGAAAAATTCTAAGTTGTGTGATTTATATGAGATTTGGTGAGTTTTTATGATAATTGCTTAAGTGTTAGGTTAAGTGTTTGATTTTGCTCAAATTAGGGTTGTATGCATGCTAGAAGTAATTTGATTCAGTTTGGATTGGATTTGAATAGGGTTGGTTTGTTAATTTTTGCTTTTCAGTTTTAAAGGGGTGTTTGGATCAGGGTTTAAGTAGGGGTTAACAACATTAATCTTGCTTTAATACTTGTTCAGCTCACTTTTTTGGTAACTATTAGGTGATATTGTTGCTTTGTTTTTAGTTTGGTAGAAGGAAAAACAAGTTGCATGCTAT
Organism: Glebionis coronaria; assembly: GCA_025667525.1. Lineage (NCBI taxonomy): Eukaryota > Viridiplantae > Streptophyta > Magnoliopsida > Asterales > Asteraceae > Glebionis > Glebionis coronaria. The sequence continues at coordinate 229,860,562 of CM046879.1, forward strand.
TAAAATTGAGAAAATAGCCTAAATCAGTAAAGCTAAGTTTTTGACTGATTTTGTGTGAATTTGTGCCATCAAGTTTGATAGTCTGCTAGGATATAGGTTGTTTAAGGGTTTGTGATCTCTTGTATGCCAATTAGAATCATTGTGTGCTTTGTTTGAAGGTTGGAATCTCAATTGTGTGTCATTTGAACCAGCAACTTGTTCATCAGAAACATAAGCCTTATCAGAAACTTTTTTGGTCTTTTGTGCTTGAATTTGTGCTAAGATGTGTGTTTTTCTTGTGTTAGTATTGACTCCCTATACTCAACTGAGTATAGGGGTGCCCTATTTGTCCATCAAAACAGCATCAAAATCAAAATCAAGTCCTCTTGATTTCAATCTTCACATGTGAATATATCAACTTGTGTTCATCAGAAACAAGTTCATATCTGGGCACGTTTTTTGATTTCTAGCTGCTTAATTCTTGTTTGTTTTTGGTTTTAAGCTTGTTTAGAGTAAGTTAAAGTTACTGAGATTGAGTTTTTAAAGTTTAAAAAGAAAAAAAAATAAAAAGTAAAAAGGACTGGCCAGGACTCGAACCTGCGCCATCCTCCTCACAACACACACTCACTACCATTGCGCCCTAGGGTCTTTGACTGCTAGGTTCTCTTTTCAATATCTATTTAAGTGGTGTTTGTTTAATAGCTTATTTACATAGCAGCTTATTAACAAGCTTTTTCCAGCTTATTCCTTTAAGTTTTTTACTGTTTAGCATTTTTCTTAGGTTCTTATTAGGTTTTAAGACTTTTCAGTGCAAAAAGTTTATTTTTCCCTTAATTAATTAATTTTCTAGGATTAATTTTAGTTTAAATTTTAGAAAGTAATTTAAAAATAGAAAAAGGTAAATTAAAAATCTGAAAAAATAGTTTTTAGGTTTTGAATTATATTTTTGAGGTTTTCAGCTATTTAAGTTTTCAATTTAGCTTATTTTTGATTTTATAGGGTTTTAGGGTTTTTAGCTAACTTTAAAATTTAATATAAAATTATTAAATAGGTTTCAGAAAATTTTAATTGCATTTTTGTCTTAGTTACATTATTTAAGATTTTTGGTAATTTTTTAGAATTTTTTTAGTAAACTTTGAATTTTTTTGATTATTTTAATATTATTTTATTATTAAAAATTGAAGTTTGATTTTTTTTAGTTTTTACATTTTTCCTAGGTTAAGGACACTTAATTAGGAGTTTTGTCACTTTCCAAATATTTTTAGGACTTTTCAATTATTTTCTAGAATTAATTTAAGTTTTAATTGATTTTAATAGTTTTTAAGTGTTTAAAAATAGTTTAATTTGGTTTTAAAATTTTTAAAAATAGTTTTTAGCTTAATTAGGATATTTTTGAGGTTTACAAACTATAAGATCTTGTTTAGGGCTTTTTAATAATTAATTGTGATTTTTAGGGCTTTAATTAGCATTAAAAAGTCATTATCTAATTAATTAAAAGGTTTTAGCAAGTTTGGATTTTTTGTAAACTCTTATAATATTATTATGGATTTTTAGTAATTTTTAGAAATTTTTAGGTTAAAATTTTAATTTTGGCACTATTTACGGTTTTACGTGTTCGCCTTTTTGGTCTTAGTTTAATTCGTTTTCGTAACCGTCTTTCTCTTCTAATCCCATTTCTTTCTTTCTTTCTCAATCATATAATCACAAATCAATATCAATTCAATACACAACACACTTGCCTCCTCGAGAACGAACTCACTTCATTGGGTCATAACTTGTGGTTTTCCTAAACTACTCGTTAATACTTACCCTAATTACCTTCCTTTTCCTAAAGGGTAGCAAAAACACTACAATCAACGTTCTTCATTGGAAGTATACAAACAATTGGTCGGATTACATGAGGGACAAGATCTAAAATCTACATAGTCGATATGATCTCCGCACCTTTTGCATACACACCATGGACAAGTCACGGAACCATACTTTCGTCTCCCACAACCTAGGCAATGAAAATCCATGAAGAATTAAAATTTAGAGGGGTTGAGAAAAAGAATTATGAAAATAGAGGGAAAAATCGAAGAATCTTTTTGTGTTTTTGGTTTTTTTAATTTTTTTGGAATTTTGGTGTATTACGTAGAAATTAATCTACAAAAACTATCCACTAATCAAAGGCCTCGATTAATGAATCCAAGAAGAATGCAGGTAATTACGTGAAGTAAAAACCCTCGTCGACTTTGAAACGTTGGCGGAACGCCAAAACGTTTCGAGGTTCAATAATTAAAACTCACAAAAAAGATTAATAATACTTGATGTGGCAAACCCCTAATTAATCGTCACTTTCAAAATACGCACAAGCGAGCGGAGAAAACGAGGCGGCGCGAAGCACTTAAGAGACTTTTTTCCTTAGGTCGTGAAATACAACCGCCTTATACCCACCTTATAGTTTGTTTTATCGAGATTAAACCAATTAAGAGTATTTATCTATTTTGCCTTTGACTTTCGTTTGAATTCGATACAACAATAGTGACCGGAACGCTCAACTATTGAGGTGCGATTTCTCGCGTATTTGGATAATTATTGTGTGTTAATTGTTCTACGTAAATACAATATACTATGAACAATAAAACGAGAAAACGATTTTGTGCTAATTGAGTTCAATATAACACTATTTATTTGTATGGCTAATAGTATAGAAAAATAAAAAGAAGTATTTACGATAAAAACGTAAACACTCAAACAAACACGATAAATAAATATGGCTAAACACACCTCCCCGGCAGCGGCGCCATTTTTGGTGTTGAGTATTTGTACACTTTTGTTTTAGGAAAGACAAAGCGACAAAAGCGGGTAAGTATTAAGTATTACGTTTTGTGAAAAACGCGAATACTCGTCGTCGAGTTCGTTCTCGAGGAGGTATGGTGTTCGAGCCAATATAAATTACGTTATTTAATCGAGTTGTTACGTTTTTGGAAAGAAATAAAGAAAAGAAAAAGGAAACGATTTACGCTCAAAGCGGACGAAAACGCGCGAACGTACGAATGTAAAAACGCGACCCAACGAAAAATTTAACCTAAAAATTAATTAAAAATCACTAAACTGTTCTAAAAATCCTTACTAAGAAAAATACACAAACCAAAAAATTTGAAAACTATTTAATTAATTTATATTAATTTTTAAAGTTAAATAAAAAAAATCTAAAAATAAAACTAAATAAGAAAAAGACAAAATTTAAACTTTTTTTATTTCTAAACCTAAAATATATTATACAAAAGCTAAAAACTATTTTCCTAAAATTTTAAAACTACTTTTCTATTTTTTTATTGACGAAATAAAATTAAAACTTAAAATAAAGTTTAAAAATAACTGACAAAAGAGAAAAATACAAAACCACTTTTGAAAAATCCTAAATTTATACTAGAACAAAAGAAAAATAAGAAGAAACTAAAAACTAAACGAAATCAGCTGAAAAATAAGCAAGTATTCTACGGCTTTTTATTGAAAATACACAAAATGAAAAAGATAATAAAAGAAAAATGATAGAAAGTAGTAAACAAAAGAAACAATAGACCAGTTGGTTGAGGCTTAGGGTTGTTGAGCAAGGGGTCAGGGGTTCAATTCCCACCACCTGCACTTTTTGGCAGTGTCTTTTCTTTTCTTTTTGAATATTAAGTGTATAAAAGAAAGAGAAGTGGGTTAGAAAACAAAACGTGCCAAGAGATTAGATGGTTATGAGGTCTGGTACTGCGTATCTTTCTGAGCTTAAGGTCTGGTGTTCTAATCTTGCTGTTGCCAATCTTTTCTATTTGTTTTTTACAGCAACTTATAACAGCAGCCTTCTTATCACTTTCTGTTCAACTTTGCTGATTTCAACGGTGTCACAGTACACAAACACCACACAATTAACAATCAATAACAAGCAGTGCACTTTGTTTCTATATTGGTATCTCCTTTTCTTGCGTTTTTCTATTGGTATACAGGCACAAATAACACACAATATTGAAACACGATTCACAAACTCACTAAACGATTAACAAATAATGCCTCAAATGGATATTAGTGTGCATAGTTACTCAACCAAAACAATACAAGCAGGCACTTAACCTTTTTTACTCTTTGATTTTCTTGGTTTCTTTTCTCAGCGAACTAATACAAATCAAATCACCAAATGCAATCTTACACACAAAGTCAAGCACTTATTTACGAAAACAAACAACAAACCAAACAGTAGGCACGCTTCTTAACTGTTTTTTATTTCTTTGGTTTTGCTGGTTAGGTTTAGAGGCACTCACAGACAACACACAAAAGACACTCCAATATCAATAGACGCCAAACTTACAAACAATTGAGCACTCAGTTAATCAAATACAAAGAAAACAAGCAGGCCTCTTTTCTATTTCTTTGTTTGGCTTTCTTTGGGTGCACAGACCACGAGTACACACACAATCACTAAACACGAATTCAAATTAAACGATTATGAATAAAATCGTGAACTCAGAAACACCAACATGCACTTCTTTATATATTTTTTTGGGATTTTGTTGGATTCTTGCTAGTTTGAATGTACAGTTAAGAGAAACAAATCACAACTTTCACGAACAAAAGCACACTCACATAATCCACAGTATTTCACAAAGCATGCCTCTTTTTCTTTTTATTTGCTTTTTGATGAATTTTTAAATGGCAAAAGAACCTGAAATACGCTACTAACTATATAACTATCTACTTCAAACCTAGATGAACTATATTCCAACCAAATGGCCAAGTTCACACCAAGTTATGCAGCAACTTGAACCACAAAACAAGAAGGCTATCATTTAATCGTACAAATTTCAATTCTACAACTAGCAATACTAAACTCAAACCTAAAATCAACTCCCCTAAATCTGTAAGATGAGTGCAGAGCTTAGCAGGGACTTGGTGGGTGAACACTACCAAAAATCCAACTCTCCCAAACACCACTTCACAACAAGGAAAACCGACGGTTTTACAAAGAAAATAAGTTCTAAACTTCACAAACCACTAACATTCAAAATGATAAAGATTCAAACTTTCTCAAATAAAATATTCCAGTAATCGAATCACAAGGTTAAACACCAAACACAACAAACACATAAGAATTAAATTACGGCAGAAAAAGGAAAAAGAAAACTTGCCTCGAGGGCATACACTCCATACCCTCGGATTAAGAGCTCATGTGATCGCACGATCACAAGCTTTCCCAAACCCTGCTGAGAATAACAAACATTAAACGGAAACAATAATCATAAAATAATTTATTTTTCTTTTTCTTTCTAAAAAACTCTTTCCCACAACCTTTAAAACCTGTTTTTTTGCAAGAAAATTAAAGTGACAGAAAAAGTAAAATGACAAGCAAATAAATGCTGGAAGGTAAAATATGGAACTCAATACTTCTATTTCATAAAATTTGCATCAAATTACAAATCATGAAAAGAGAAAATTGGAACAAAAGCTTATCTGCCAATCTACTAGGTATTTATACAAATAAACTGAGACTACAAGAAACCCTAATTCGTGCATAAAATTCCTAAAGAGCCCTTGTGAAGATGCTTGAGAATATCCCTTGATGCTTGATTTGAATTGTTGAAGTCTTGTGATTCTGCCAATACCATGTGATGTTGCAGAGTACTAAAGGCTTTATCTTCATTGGATTTGAGTAGTAAACAAGCGACTCCATCCTAGCCCTTGATTTGGTCGTGATTCTCTGGCAAAATTTGTAACTTTGTGAAGACCCGTGAAGAGGTGAGCTGGTTGTGGGGTCTGGGGATGAGCTGGAAGAAACTTAGCCATGTGGGTTTGTTCTCTTGATAGCAACCAACAATAACCCTAATATTAATTGGGATATCTTGGATTGATTCTGGCAATAATCTAGGGTTCAAGATATGAAGATGGTGATTAAGTTGGTGTAGATTGTGTTTAAGTTATAAACACTTCCTATCCCTTGTTCTTTTTTTTTCTTTTTGTTAAAAGTTGACCAGAGTGTTTTGACTTGGGCTGGGTATGATGGAAGGTGGGCTAAAAACGGGTAGAAATAGGGTATGGGTTTGGTTTATGGAAACATTGCCCCCTGATCTTCCAAAATATGTGCATACAATGTTCTCACCAGCATATCTCTATTCTCTTTTGCAATAACTTTGGTGATGTTGTCAAAAATGGCACAAGGTATTTTGCAAACTTGATATAAGGACCATTTATGCAATTTTGACCATTTCCAAGGGCTATTCATGCATATTCTTGAAACTTTAAGGATCCACTTGTAATATTTGAGATTTACAAGAGCTAAAAGTGACAAGTCTTCAATAGTTGAGGGACCAATCTTGCCAATTCTTCAAACAGTAAGGACTTCAAAGAAATTCATGATTCGTGTCCGGTTCTTTGTGCGGCTTCGTTTCCCGTGTTCGTTTTGCTTGATTTTTGTAATCTTTTGGTGAATTCACGATATCCGTACCTGAAATACACAAAGAACAAATACAAGCACATTTTTGGGTATTTTGATGATATTTTAATCGTTTTAAGCCCGATTTGGACGATGAGACTATGTATAATTGCAGTCTCATCAGTTTTAAGGTTGGGATGGGATTTAGAGTGTGTGAATCAAACGTGTGTCAAGGTAATTTAGGTTTACCCTTTGTTTTAAGTAAAGGTAAAACTGGGTTCATAAGGGTGAATAGTAAAGATTTTGATCCTAAAATGGGGGAAAGGTAAGTTGTTTGGCGCAATTTACTTTTGAATGTTTCAATTGCACACATTTGGCCCTTGTGTTTTGGGATTTTTGGTAAAACGTGTTTTCAGCCATCAAAACTTGGTTTCCTTTGTTATTAACTTTCAGCCTTTGACACTTTGGGCACAAAACTTTTCCAAAAGTGTTTCAAGGGTTGTTTTTGCCACTTTGAGATATTTCAAGGGCTGATCTTGGACATTCTTGACCTTCAAAGGTCTTCAATGTATCTTTGGCTTCATGAGGGACCATTGTTGGCAATTTGAAATTGTTGAGGGACTAAACTTGCCATTTCTTCAAAGTAGAAGGACCTTTTGTGTAATTTTGACAAACTTAAGGGACCAAACTTATAATTATCAATATACAAGGGTTTTAAGTGTCATTTCTTCAATAAATGAGGATCAATCTTGTATGTCTTCAAGTCTTCAAGGGTATTTGTTGAATATTCCATGGATTAGGGCCCGGTTCTTTGTACGGCTTCGTTTCCCGTGTCCGTTTTTCCTTGTATCTTGTGATATTTTGTCTTTTTCACGATATCCATACCTAAAATACACAAGTAAACAAACACAAGCATATATATGGTATATAATGACATTTTTATGCTTTTAAAGCCCGAAAAGAACGATGAGATCATGTATAAATGCCATCTCATCAAGCATGCACTAAAATCAAGGAGTGATAGAGAAGCTCTCGTTCGACTTTGGAAAAGAAGGGATTATCCTTTCCGAGGTTCAATAAGTAATATCCACAAGAAAGTATAGTATACGTAAGTAATACTTGGGTGCAAGACCCCCAATCAAGCTTTCCTTCTTAGAATACACACTAGTGAACAGACGGTTAGGTGGCGCGAAGCACTTAAGTACCTATCAACCCTTAGACGACATTTTATAGCACGTCGCCTTTCTATTCACTTTGTAGTTTTTATTCTTTGAATTCTTGTCTATTGGAAGTATTTATCTATTCTTGCTTAATTAAATTTGATCGATACACGTGTCAAGGACCGGAACGCTCCCGAACATGGTGTATTGCAAAAGCAATACTTGTGGAAGTATGTGTATTGAGTGTTCGTATACGTATACGTATCTACATATAATAATATATCAAAAATATTTTTGTATTTATTGGGTTTTCAAAGAAAATACTATATGTACGTAAAAACCGATGAAATCCAATAATATATATTTTTGGGTGCAATCTCTTAGGAAAAAGATTGCTTTTTGATTTTTTTATTTTTTTGGTCAATTCTTTAAGAAAAGAATTGATTTTGTTATTTTTTTAGTTTTTATATTTTTTGATTTTTTTTATGTTATTGATTTATGATACGTAAATTGAGTATTTATGAGTTCGTTTATTCTCGATTTTTGACAAATTGAAAGGCCTAAAAATATCGAGCTTTTAATTGTTCTTGGTTTTTAAGGATATTTGGAATTCTATGTCTAATTCAATCAACACGTAAAAAGAGGAAAATAATGGCTACGTATCCGTAAAACACAGTGCAAATACCAATTACTATTCACAAAGTAAAAAATTTTAAATGCAATAAAAGTAAATTGCTTGAAATGTAAGCTAAATGAAAGTATAAGGACTGAAATGTAAAAGTTAGGAACTACAAGGACCAATTATGTAAAATTATAACAAGTAGTAACAATTTTAACAACTTTCCAAAACTGCCCAACTAAAAATGTCAAATACTGAAACTTAAAGGACTGATTATTAGCAAACCCTAAAAACTTGAAAGATTAACACTGAATACAAAAATTAGCAAACATTAAGGACCAAAGTGCAATTAAATGGAAATTTAATTGCACTTTGGTCCTTAATGTTTGAGCTTATTTTACGACCTAATTTGCTCTAGTTTGTTTCAAATTGATTAAAATGGAAAATGAGCTAGGCCAGCAACATGAATCAACTTAAAAGCTTGTATATCACAAGATTGCTTATCTCAATAAGCCAATAATAAGCTATAATGAAATCTAGACTTCCACAACTTGATTTTATTGGAAAATCTGATTAATCAACTGACAACATGCTTGGAATGTCTTTTTGTTTGGAAAATAGTCCACTGAATAAGCTAGAATCTAAAATAAGCAAAAATGGGCTTATTTGACCAAAGTTGACCAAAATTCTGAAAAACTGAAAATCACATAATATACTCAAAATATGTTGGCAAAACGTTTTGTTAAAGAAAAATGACAAGTTTATGAAGTGGAAATTGAGATATAGGAAAACAGTAAGGCTTTGATCACAAAAACTTACATAAGCTCATAAGCTAACTAAAAAGCTGTTTTCTCACTCAAATTGGTAAACTGTATAATTTCCTCTAGGACACTAAATCTTTGGATATTAAACTACAAATGTAAACAGGTTTGAGGCAATATGATCAAGAAACAAAGAAATGCTAGTGGATTGAAGTTGGCTAGTTTTCTGATGAACAAGTAAACAGATTTTGACCCAAACTTTTTATATACTAATACTTTTGACCAAAAAACCCTACTGAAATGTTTACACTATATGACCAGATGTAAGTGAACTCAATACAACAAATTTAACAAACTTTAATCACCAAAACTCATCAAATCCAAACACTACCTTAGAAATCTAAATGAGACTTTTTCAAAGGAAAATTTAGCACAAGTGTAAGACAGGTTATGACTCTTATCAAAACTTATTTGAATGACCAAATGAGATATGTTTCAACTGAAATCAAGCAGATAAGAAGACTATATCACAAAATGAGACTAAAGACATTAAACTGATGAAATACCTATTGAAATCAAGTGCAACTAAGTAAAAGACTACAAAACTACAATAACTCTATCAAACTGGTTTAGTTATGCTTCAATCAAGCTAAACACATTATCAGATCAACAAATAATAGCTAAACTAAGAATTTAGCATGCAATACACTTAAGAGGAACCAAAAACAGGATTTTTAACACCTTTTAGCTAAAGGCCTCCTCTGATGGAGTAGAGGAGCGCTGAGCTCTCTAAATCAAACGTCCTTCAACCCAAATCAACTCAATTCTACAACCAAATCACCTCCAAAAGCCATATCTGATCAATTGGACTAACAAACTGCTACTTCTGAACTTCTGAATAGAATTTGAGCTAAAACTTGCTAGAATCAATGGCAAAGCTTCCAAATCACAAACACAAGTTCTATTGATCTATGGAGGTCAACAGCAACACAAGGTATAAAAAAGATAATAGAATTGAGTGAACTAAGATGAATGTAAGTGAACTGAATTTTGTGTTTTATTTATTCGAGGGAAAATCTGTTACAAAAGCTAACTGTCTAACTAACAGACTCTTAAGTGTGTGTCAAACACTTAAGAGCTGTTGTAACTAAAAAGGAAGAACTAGGAATGAAAGGAAAATGAAGTGTGTGTTTTTTCACACTTTTAGCTACACACAACAAATGAGCAAAACTATCCTATTTATAGAGCTGGAATAATGAAGTGGTTGGGGTTGGTGACGTGTCTTGACCAATGGGAGAGTGCCAGGTGTCTTCATCCTCTTGATTGCAAATTCGGCTTCAAGAACACAAAGAGGGATTTTTGATCCATTGTCTTTCAGTCTAATTGACCAATTGGGATAGCTTCGTTTCTTAATTTTGAGTTCTTTTCATGTTTTACACTTTGCCTGAAATCCAGTGTAGCTCAAGTTGAGTTATGGGCGTGTTTAACTTTGAAGGTGACACGTGGCTTGATTTTATTGGGCTTCAGCTGATCACACGGATTGATATCCATTTTTAGATAAAGGGATTATTGCATGGCAGCATTTGATTAGCTATCAAGAGAGAAAGTAGGTTTTACTTTGCTGGATTCGGTCATTTAACGCGAACGAGTTAGTGGCCCAGCTGGCAGCCTATTTTGCGATCCAAACACCACTTTTCAAACCCTCTCATTGGTAGATAGGTTTATACACGGATTAAGACCAAAGTTAGTATAACTTTGTCAATTTCAGTCCCTCTTCTTTAGCATAATCTTCATTTAAGCTCTTTTCTTCATTTCTTTGGCAAATTAAGTCCTTTGACTTGCATTCTTGATCATTTAAGTCCTTTGACTTGGTTGACTTGAGAGTTGACAAGGTTTGACTTTGATCTTGACTTTTTCCAAATTTTGCACTTAAGTCCCTCAACTTTTGAACATTGTCAAGATAGGTCCTTTATCTTCAAATGGCTTGTCATCTTTGATCCTTCTCTTGTCTTTTCATCATAAATGAGCTTGATTTCACTTGTTTTCTTGAAATTTGTATCCTTGTTACCTATTTAAGCACAAACACAAACCATACCACATAATACTGCTTTATAGCACAAAAGTTAGGTATTTTCTATGTGTTTTAGGGTGATTTGTTGACTTATTGATATGAGATTTTGCTCATATCACCGACCTGGACCGGAAAACCGGACCGGACCGGACCGAACCGTACATTTTCGGTCCGGTCCTCGGTCCCAGGTTTTGGAGAAATTCGGTCCTCGGTCCGGTCTTACAAAAATCTTACCAATTTTACCTAATGGAACCGGACCGGACCGGACCGAGGACCGAACCGGACCGGACTGACCCAGGCCGGACAGGACTATTTCGGTCTGGTCTCGGTCAAGGGTTTCGGACAAGGTCGTTCCTCGGTCCGGCCCGGTCTTATCCGGTCCGGTCCGGTCCTGGACCGGTGCTCAGCCCTACAAAACATGGACTGAAACACATCATAATATGAACATGAGACGTAAACGTGAAGGTGGACGTAAACGTACACGTGATCGTGAACATGAATGTGAGCGTGATTCGCGAACGTGAATTTCTATCTGACATGATTGTTAACGGAATACTTTGGAACCGTACGATCTATGCTGAATTTCCTGCAGAACTGCTACTACGTAATCATTTCGGATGAAAGAAAACATGTAGGCTGGGTGAACTGGTCGACAATGATTTAGATAGTATCATACTTATTCCGAGTCTGTGGAAATCTGATAACAACTATATGGGGAACTTGTCTCATTTTTGTTTAGAAATTTCTAATGGTTGTAATAACTCACTAGTATGTCGGTGTTCTATCTTGAACCTGCGGTATGTCAGGCATCTAGATATGAACATAGCTGCATCAATTGTGTTATACTGCTTCTATCAAAATTATGTCTGGGATTGTGGGACATTCTGGTGGAAGTTGGGTGAGTAGTCACTAAAGGATTATGAGTCTCGGTAAATTAGATCTCTCCTAGCGTAGGATCATATGAAATACAAAATTTTAGTGTAGGTCCTCTCTTTTATGCGTAAGCTTAGCCATGGAAAGCTAATTGTGATAACTGTCAGCAATTTCTACGGTAGTAGTCAATTGAGTGCTAGAAAATTTCGTACTTCAGGCACAGACGTCGGTCTTGACCATCTGGTGATGGCCTCCACCTTCGTAGTACTTCTGAAATTTCTTTCTACTAAAAAATGGTGGCTTAGAAATGCTACCTTGTTCAACTGAAACTCACATCTGGGAAGCTGTGTATATAATTTTCTCCTATCGAAGAATCTATAGAATCGTGAAAAGATAATTCTTATGTTCCCTTCTAGAATTCAGCAGATCAAGACGTTATCGATAAATATATACTGGCCAACTCGTTTAAGAATTCGTGGAAAATTTGATTCATCAATTTCGTAATATAGCTGGAGCATTATGGAGCTCAGAAGTATCAATCAAAATTTTATAGAGACTATAACATGTGCAACAACAGTTTGGAAAAACATCATGTTCTTCATCTCACCACTGATGGTAGCGTGATCGGAAATTGTCCTAGAAAAATGTTTAAGATATCGTAGCAGATCAGATAAACCTTCTATACATGGAATGATTATGGGTTATGAATGGTGATCTTTTCAAATTTTCGGTGGTCGATACATGATCTCATGTTACCAGCCTTCTTCTTGACAAACAGAAACGGTGCACCTCCTGGTGATGCACTAGGACGAATAAAGCCTCGTTCCAGCAACTCTTGCAGTTAGTTCTGCAAGTCTTTTAACTCAGCTGAATCCCTGCGATAAGAAGTTTTGAAACATGTTATGTTCTTGAGACAAGCTCGATGTTAAACTCTGTCTCGTGGTTAGGAAGGAATTTCTAGAAACTCTGGAATAATCTGTTGATCATGAATTTAAGGAACTTCATAAGTCGCATCATGAATGGTGACTAGAAAGTCTTCGCAGCTATAGGATAATAATTCACGTGCTTGTAAAGCAGAAACAGTATGTACTATTTCTTTTATAGGGACAAGATGAAAGTATTTAGGATTTAGTAAGACGGTCCTTGTCTTCAACTAGAAGGAAAACCTTTATAAAATATGGGTGATATTATGAAGTCTTTTCTGGCTGGGAGGTAGGTAATACATGATTTAAGATAAAGCTGACATATGAATACGCGAAATAAACGTGGAAGATCTCACTGAATATGTTCGTCTGTAACCTCATAGAACAAACACTACGTGTCTGGACAATACTCTAGTTGTGGTAACTAATTTTTTTAATGGTCTGATTTATGCGTGGCATAATAGAACGGGTATACCCCTTGGAGGGTACCCTGAGTTACTGAGGGCCTGGTTTAGAAAATATACAGAGTTATGAGTCTTGACTCGTGCCTTGAGAAGATATTCATATGACGTGTACCATGACTAGTGTCCTAACATGTGTCTTCCGAAATGATACTTGAGACCTGTGTCTCGACTGTTGTCTGGACATGTATTTTAATGGGTGAGTCTGGATAAGGTTAAGAATTTCTGGTAACTTCTAGGGTTGGCGGACCGGTTAGACTACTGACGACTGCATTTCTGGTCACGTCCGTTTTGGAGTTTCGATGGTTACTGACTGATTAATTATTAGCACGGTGATTGTCACTTATGTCCTATCTGTTAGTTTCATGACGGCCATTATCATGACCGTGATTCATGTAATCTATTCTGCTGAGTGGTCGGCTGGGTACAGGTTCTCACTCTTCTGTCTGAAAGAATAGTTGTGTGACGTGTAACATCTTAACTAAGGAAGAAAATACATGGAATGTGATAGTAGCGTTTGATGGTTGAAGTATGTTCTTGTCTGCATGAAATTGTGTATAATTGAAGTTCGTTTTCTCGATTCTTAACCAATTGAATGTCCTAACAAAATCGGGTTTATGATCGTTTTTGGTTGGTAGGGTTATTTGGATTTTCTATGTCTAATTGAACAATCACGTAAAAATGTGCAAAATATTAACTACGTATCCGTAAAACAATTAGTCAAATACCAATTTTTTATTCAAATAAGGACAAAAATGTAAAACTATGGAATTAAAGAGTTGAAAATGTAAATTCTTGAAACTAATATGCTTGAAATTTAAAATCAACAAACTACAAGGACTTACTATGCAAATTTAACAAACTACTAACTAATTTGTAACTAATTTCACAACTAACTAACTGATTTAGACAAGTTTTGAAAATGTAAGGACTGATTACATGCAAACCTGTTGGAAATACGTTTTACGCATTTAGAAAGTCTCGGTCACTCCAACCATGTAGTTATAGGCTCGTAGTTAAGTTAAGTAGTATTCATTACATAGCCCGACCCATGAGCATGTTCATGGGCCGGAAGCCCAAGTCCTTTAAGGACTTGGGGTATTTAAACCTCTTTCCACCATGGAAAGAGGTGTTGGTTGTTTCATTTCTCACTTTTAATAATACAAGTTTCTTTCACTTCTCTCTCTAACTTTCTCTCTCTAGAAAAACATCAACCCTCTTGATTCATAAAGATTATCATTGTTCTACAATTGGTATCAAGAGCATGGGATGAAATAAAGGTTGGTTTTGTGTTGTTCATGTTTACTTTGGTGTATTCATGTGTTTTTGATTGATCTTTACCCAAGTTTCAATTTTTTTCGTGTTTTTGACTCTCCAAGTGCTCCATATATCTTCTACATACCTTTAGTAGTGTTTTGGGTGTTTTGGTTTGGTTCAAATCACGTTTTTCTTGTCGAAAATCTCATTTTTTAGCCTAAAAAGTTCGTACCAGTACCGTTATTCCGATCAGCACAATCGGAAAAGGGTTTAAGGATTCCAATCAGTATTCCGATTGGCAAGGATTCAGATTGGCTTGTATTCCGACGGGTTTCAGATTGGTACTCTTCACCATTCCGATTGGTTTGCATTCCGACCGGTTTTCAGATTGGCTAGTATTCCGACGGGTTTCAGATTGGTTTGTATTCCGACCGGTTTTCAGATTGGCTAGTATTCCGACGGGTTTCAGATTGGTTTGTATTCCGACCGGTTTTCATATTGGCTAGTATTCCGACGGGTTTCAGATTGGTAAGTATTCCGACCAGGTATTCTTCAACATTCCGATTTGCTAGTATTCCGACGGGTTTCAGATTGGTAAGTATTCCGACCGGTTTCAGATTGGTGAGTATTCCGACCAAGTATTCCTTAACATTCCGATTGGTTACTTTTAGCATTTAGACGGATTAATTTTGAGACTTACGACACTTTGAGATTTTCACATTGAGACTAAGAAGTTTGGGTATTGAGATAGTATTTTCAACTTAGAGGATTTCGTTTCAAGTTTGTAATCTATCACAAAAACACGCAACATCTTTATTTCAACAACATTAAAACACTTAACCTTATTTCATTGTTCGATCATCTTTGATAATCTTTTTTCAAGGGATCACAACATGAATTCACATTCATTTATGCCAACTATGACTTCACTCACCGATATATCGATCATTTCGGGTACTGATACTCGCCCGCCTTTGCTCATCAAAGATTTATTTGAATCATGGCAAAGTCGCATGAGAACGTACATCATGGGCAAACAAAGTGGTCGACTTATGCTAGAATCAATTGACAAAGGTCCATTAGATTGGGGAGAGGTTACAATCAACAATGTGACAAGGCCAAGGCAGTATCATGAGTTAACCGATGCCAACAAACTCATTGCAGATGCCGATGAAAGGGCTGTGCAAACAATTCTTCAAGCCCTTCCACCTGATACCTTCAGAATGGTGAGTGAACATAAAGTGGCCAAGAATCTTTGGGATCGACTTGCGGTTTTCCTACAAGGGACATCTCTCACTAAGCAAGAACGAGAATGTCAATTATATGATTTGTTTGATAGATTCCAATACATTCTAGGGGAGACTCTTCATGATTTTTACTGGCGTTTTACTACTCTGATGAATGACATGAATGTCTATAATCTAAGGATTGAACAATTTCAGTTAAACACCAAGTTTTTGAACACACTACCCCCTGAATGGAGTCAATATGTGACAGATGTCAAAATGATTCGTGATCTACACAAGTCCAATTTAGATCAACTATATGCTTTCTTACAACAACATGAGAAGCATGTGATCCAAAACAGAATCTCTCAAGGACCTTATCATGAACCAATGGCATTATTGGCAAATCATCCTACACTGTCATATCACAACTCTCAGCTTGCTTTAGGACACAAATCTTCATATCAACCTGTGTATCAAACACCAAGCTTTCCACAGTACTCGATTCTGCCACCGCCACCAACATCTTATCACCAACCAGCAACATCATCATCACAAGGAGATTCACACCCATCACCTTATGCTTCACATCAGTATTCACCGTATCAACCTCCCACCAATCTTGTTAGTACCTATCCACAACTCGAGGCTCCTCAACATCATTACTCACATCAAGAAAGTGTTCCAACCAATCAGTTTGTTGCTCAACCAGCATCAGCATTATACTGTGAAGATGACATCCCTGTCCCTGAATTTAAACAAGGAGATAGCCCTACTGAAGTCCTAGCTCTGTTGTCTGCATTCTTAAGTCAAACTTTAAACAAAAGAGGTTACCGAGGTTCAGCACCAACAAACAATCAGTTAAGGAACTCGTCTAACTCTCGACAACAGGCAACAATTCAGGACGGCAGGGTCATGGTGCAACCACTTCAAGGGAGATCAAATTCGTCTACTGCTGGTGCACGTTCATCCAATACTACTGCTACAAGGGCTAACAGCACTGGTAAAATGAAGGTGGTTATTTGCTACAACTGCAAAGGGGAAGGGCACATGGCCCGAGAATGCAAGCAGCCTAAGAGGAGAAGGGACGACACGTGGTTTAAGGAGAAGATTTACCTGGTGAATGCTCAAGCCCAAGGTCGTGAGCTTGATGAAGAAGAATTGGCATTCCTTGCAGATCCAGGAGTAGCGGAAACTGATCGTCCCACAACAGTCATCACCAACAATGCTGCTTATCAATGTGATGATCTGGATGCATATGACTCGGATTGTGATGATTTTAACACCGCCAAAGCAGCTCTTATGGCAAATCTTTCACTCTATGGGACTGACACCATTGCTGAGGTACCAAATACTGCTACAAATACTAGCATTGTACCTTATCAAGTTGAGCAAATGTCTGAGTATTCGGAAGAGCCTCCGGTGGTTAGTAATTCAATCGATGAGACAAACAATGATAGCAATAACATTGCAAGTCCTCAGATTTTGAGTGAACCACAACCGGAAGCTCCTATGACTATTAATTCGTCTGCTCAATCTGATTTGGTTATGGTCCCTGCATCTTTGCTTAGCCAAATGAATAATGCAGTCCTTGAAACCCTTAATGCTAATCAGACTTTATCTGCTGAGCTTGCTTTGCATAAAGACAAGGTTAAAACCTTGGAAATGACTCCTGTGTCCACTACCTTAACCAATCCTGAATTTGATAGGTTTAGGAAAGTTCAAATGGACAATCTGCTTGATATTGAAAGTTTAAGAGCAAACCTTTCGAATGAGCTTAAAGAAAAAGAGTCAGTCGTCACTAATTTTCAACAACTTCAAACAGATTTTGAAATTCTGGAATCCAAACAGCTTGAAATGGAAATTAAGACGTCTAACAGAATAAAAGAAACGGAACTTAAGCTTTTGAAACAATATGCCGCTTCACATCTAGTACACTTGTTTCATGCTTCATTTAAAGAGTTCAACTTATCGCGTCTCATAGACTTACCACCTAACCCGGGTTATGCAAAGCAAGCACTTAACCACAACCCCCGACTGTATGATGCAACAAAGTTAGGTTTGGCATTAGACCCGATAGTGTTCTCAAGTGATTCTATATCACCATACGATGAAAAGCAGTTAAAATTACTTTTGACATATCCTGAATATGATTATGCGTCAATGAATGCAAAAAATGCCACAATAGATCTTAGAACTCGTTTTAATATGAAAAAGAAAACTCTCCAAACATCCACTTTCATGCCAACTAGAGAATGCCTTAGTATAATTCCTACACTTGTCAACTCGGACAAACCAAAGGAAATTCCTAAGAATCTTCCCCCGGTTAGTACGGTAAGGCTCAGTATTGAAGAGATTGGGCAATACCTTACCGATTTTGACAAGGTCATCTTGGAATGTACGACTTCAACGGCTCAAACTGCTGGAGAATGGGCATTCGAACACATGAAATCGGTGTTTTAAGATGCTATCTTTCCGTTTGTGAACCATATTAAACAAGGAGTCTATGATCTAGTGTGTAATTTACAATTTGAAATTGGTGAAGTTCAAAAAGTTTTCAATAACATGGATGATGCTTACGAACAACACTTAATTGAAAAGGAAAAGATTTTATCAGAATATGACTGCTTTTTAGAACATATGGTGTCTCTTGAAGTGATGCAAGTTGTTACTATTCAATATACTCATGAAATTTCATCTACTGTGAATATTTGTGATGATGTGCATAAATCTGTGAATACTAATGAACATGTGAATACTGTAGAAAATCATTCTTGTCATGAATCCAACGCTGAATTTTTAAAGCTTCAGGATTCATATAATACACTTTCAAAAAGTTTTAACGAGCTTCAACAACATTCTATATCTCTTGAAATTGAGAATCAATCTAAAAATGAAACTCTTTTAAAACTAAATGATGGTGGAAACTCCGTTGAGACAAGTGACAAGATGATTCAGATGGTTCAAAATTTTGAAGAAGAAATGATGAGACTTAAGAGAGAATTAGTAGAAACAAAAACGGAACTAGAGGCTGCAGAGGCTAACAATCATGTCCTAGAAACAAGAATTAATTCTATACTAGGAGAGCGTGAACAAGTAAGGCAGGGAGACTCACAAATTTCTGGTTCAATAGAAGAACACCTTGCGTTTAATGCAACAGAGCGAAAGTCTTTAATTGACAAACTGAACAAGAAATGTGAGGAAACCTCTGACCTAAAAATTCAGCTCATAGATAAAAACATGGTTTTGGCTGAGTTAAAGGAGACACTTCTTCTCACCCGACAAGAAGTTGTTGATAACTTAGCTACCGACTCTGCACCGTCCACTAGTGCTCCAACAACCAAGTCAGTAGTGCTTTATAAGAATCCGCTTCATAAGAGAAACCCGGTTACCTACGATGATTATATGAGGAACGCCATTAAGCATGTCGATCTTCTTAAGGATATTTTAGACGATCTTTATGCCTTAGATCCCTCAAGTAGCGACTATTATTCGGCTCATGAATATGTTAAGCGAGTTCAATATTGCTTATCATATTTGCAATACATAGGTACACCAGGCTCTGCACTACTTAATAATAGGCCCATTGCTGTAACTCCATTCAATAAGACTCCAGGAGCAAAACCGTCATTGACACTATCAAGTAAGGCACCTTTAAAATCTGTAACTAATGTTCCCTTGGATTCTACAGGAGTAAATGTGTCCACTAAGGCTAAAGGATCTCGAGGAAAGAAAGATAGGATCAAGCCTTCCACTAATAGGACTGAGAAGAAGAAAGTAGAAGTGCACCCTAGGAACGTTATTTCAGTTTTAAATAAAAAAGAATCATGTAGCTAAGACAAAAGGTCCTCTTTATGAGTGGAAACCTAAGAAAAGTGTGAATTCTAATGCGAAATGTTGGAATTGTAACGAATGTATGTTTTCTAAGCATCATGATTTATTCCTTATTGATCACGTGAATGAAATGCATGCTATTAAGAACAATCTTGAATGGACTCCAACAGGGAAGAAATTTACCCAGGTTGGATGGCAATGGAAACCCACTGGTAGGACCTTTACTGCAAATGGAACTACGTGCCCTTTAACTAGGATCACATCCACGGAAGTTAGGTCTAAGCGTCCTTTAAATAGGAACACTAGCACTAAGAAATGGAAAAAGCGCCCTTTAATTAGGTCTGCCCCCACTAATGTGCCTACCAGTGGTGATGTCCCCAGTCAAAAAGTACCTCAGAATACTAGACAACTAGAATCTAAGCCAACCACTAGTAAGAAAATCTGGAAACCTAAAGTTTTGTCTGATAGCAAATCTAAGATAACTATATCTGTACCTGCTAACTCAGAAGAACAATTAGAATCCGATACATCGTCTGTGCTTGGTAAAATTTTCAGGTCGTCCAAATTATTCTTTGGTATTTGGACTCGGGGTGCTCCAAACATATGACTGGAGACCGCTCGATGCTCAAAAATTTCGTCAGCAAGTTTCTAGGAACGGTAAAATTCGGCAACGACCATATTGCAAAGATTATGGGTTATGGTGAATATCAAATTGGGAATGTCGCGATTTCAAGGGTTTACTATGTAGAGGGACTTGGTCACAATCTATTTTCAGTAGGACAATTCTGCGATTCTAACCTTGAAGTGGCCTTTCGACAACATACTTGCTTCATTCGCGATCTTGCAGGAAATGATTTGTTAAAGGGTTCTCGAGGGGATAATCTATATACTTTGTCTATTCAAAACATGATGGCCGCCTCTCCTGTTTGCTTACTCTCCAAAGCATCTAATACCAAGTCATGGTTGTGGCATCGTCGGTTATCTCATCTTAACTTTGATGCTATTAACCATTTGGCTAGAAACGAACTTGTTCGTGGTCTTCCGAAACTTAAGTTCGACAAGGATCATTTATGTTCCGCATGTTCATTGGGGAAAAGCACCAAGAAATCTTACAAACCTAAAGCAGAAGACACCAACCAAGAACCACTGTATCTTTTGCACATGGATCTTTGTGGGCCAATGCGTACAGCTAGTGTGAGTGGTAGAAAATACATCCTCGTCATAGTAGATGATTTCTCAAGGTTTACATGGGTAAAATTTTTAGCATCTAAGGATCAAGCACCAGAGTATATCATTACCTTCTTAAAGATGATCCAAGTACGTCGTAATGCTACTGTTCGCCGCATTCGGACTGATAACGGCACTGAGTTCGTTAATCAGACTCTTCGCACTTATTATGAAAAGGTTGGTATTTCTCATGAAACATCTGTGGCTCGCACTCCACAACAAAATGGTGTCGTTGAAAGACGTAACCGTACACTTATGGAAGCTGCTCGAACTATGTTGATTTATGCGAATGCACCTTTATTCTTATGGGCAGAAGCAGTGGCAACCGCATGTTATACCCAAAACCGCTCAATCATTCGCAAACGTCATGGTAAAACTCCATATGAGCTACTTCATGGACACAAACCCGATATTTCATATCTTCATGTGTTTGGTGCACTTTGCTATCCAAATACAAATAGTGAACATCTGGGAAAACTTCAACCAAAGGCTGATATTGGAATTTTCATTGGCTATTCACCTGCAAAGAAAGCTTACCGGATTTATAACCGTCGTCTTGGCAAGATTGTAGAAACTTTGGATGTCGATTTTGATGAGCTGACAGCGATGGCTTCTGAGCAACACAGCTCTGAACCCGCATTACACGAGATGGGAACCGGTACAATCAGTTCCGGCTTAATTCCCAACAACCCTACTTCTCCATCATTCATACCACCAACAAGGTCCGAGTGGGATAAGTTATTTCAACCTATGTTTGATGAATTCTTTGATCCACAGAGTAATGATTCTTCAGCACCCGCAGCAGTTGCTCCGATTCCCGTAGTGGTTGCTCAAGATAATGGAACTGAATCCGAAGCAACTACTGTTACTCTTGAACAAGATGTACCATCCCCCACCAATTCTCAAACAACACCTGAATCATCACCCCCACTCGTTCCTAATGATGTTGAAGAGGAATTATATGATCACGATCTGGAATATGCTCACTTACAAGAGCTTCCTTTCTTTGGTGCACACATACCTGATGACCCTACGGGTGCGTCTACCTCAGAGGAAGTTCCTGCAATCGTTCACTCCCGACCACCAAGGATTGAAACTCACAATACTAAATGGACAAAGGATCACCCAATCCGCAATATTATTGGTGACATCGATCGACCAATCTTAACACGCCATCAACTCCAAGAACATGCATTATATTGCTATTTTGATGCATTTCTGTCAGACACTGAACCTAAAAACTGGCAACAAGCCATGACCAAGTCATCATGGATTGAAGCAATGCAAGAGGAACTTAATGAATTCCAACGTCTTGAAGTGTGGGAATTAGTTCCGTTACCCAGCAACGTTGAAATCTTGACACTGTTGTGGGTATACAAGGTCAAGCTTGATGAGTTAGGTAGTGTGCTGAAAAACAAAGCTAGATTGGTCGCTAGAGGTTACAAACAAGCTTTGGGTATCGATTTTGAAGAATCCTTTGCTCCTGTTGCACGATTGGAGGCAATTAGACTATTCCTTGCTTATGCTGCTCACATGAATATGATCGTCTACCAAATGGATGTTAAGACGGCATTTCTTAATGGTGAATTAAGGGAAGATGTCTATGTAAGCCAGCCGAATGGATTCTTCAATTCAGAGTATCCTAATCATGTGTACAAGCTCAAGAAGGCTCTTTACGGGTTGAAACAGGCTCCACGCGCGTGGTATGATCTCTTATCGACGTATCTCATCTCCAAAGGCTTCTCCAAAGGCAAAGTGGACCCCACATTATTCATTCTCAAGGAGGACAACGACATGATACTGGTACAAATTTATGTTGATGATATAATATTTGCTGCTACTAATCAACGTTTGTCTGACCGTTTTGAGAAAATTATGTCCACACGCTTTAAGATGTCAATGATGGGAAAAATTTCATTTTTCTTAGGGTTGCAAATTTCTCAGAATCCCAGAGGCATCTTTATTAATCAATCCAAATTTGCTCTTGAATCTTTAAAGAAATATCACTTTGAAAACTGTGACCCCGTGGATACTCCAATGGTGGAGAGATCCAAGTTAGATGAAGATAAGGAAGGGATAGCTGTCGATCCTAAACTTTATCGTGGAATGATCGGCACCCTTCTCTATCTGACTGCTAGCAGGCCTGATTTGCAATTTGCTATAGGCATGTGTGCCCGGTATCAGGCTCGGCCTACCGGAAAGCACTTACATGTTGTGAAAAGGATCTTTCGGTATCTAAAAGGAACACTTAATCGTGGTCTGTGGTATCCGAAGGATTCCTCTATTGCACTAATTTCATATGCAGATGCAGATTATGCCGGGTGTCAAGATACCAGACGTAGCACTTCTGGCAGTGTGCAACTCCTTGGAGATAGACTTATTAGTTGGGCATCAAAAAGGCAGAAAAGCGCTGCGATATCAAGTACTGAGGCTGAATACATTGCTATGTCCGGTTGTTGTGCTCAAGTTCTTTGGATGAGGTCACAATTGACTGACTACGGTCTTGGATTCAACAAAATCCCGATGTACTGTGATAACAAAAGTGCAATCGCTCTATGCTGCAACTACGTTCAACACTCTCGAGCTAAGCACATTGACATCCGCTACCACTTCATCAAGGAGCAAGTGGAAAATGGAGTGATCGAACTATACTTCGTTAACACCGAGTATCAGCTGGCAGATATATTCACAAAGGCATTAGATCGAGGACGCATCGAGTTTTTGATCGAAAAGCTAGGCATGAAATCTTTTTCACCAGCGACACTTAAGGAGTTGGCAGAAGAATCTGAAGAATAGTACTGGTAAACTATTCTCGAGTATCCTTTGATTGTGATCTTGTATATTATAGTACATACTTAAACCATCAAAAGCAAAATACAAAAATATAAAATCAAGAAAAACCATAAAAAATATAAAACCAACAAAATCCATAAAAATTATAAAAACAAGAAAACCCAAAAATATTTTTCTTTTCAAATCGGGCATGTCTTTTAGTACGGTAATATTTACGGCTTTAGAAATGTCACTTAAAATTGACACGGAGCCATAAATAGAGTCCGTATAAAAGTTGTAAATTTTTTAAAACATGCCCATAATGGCTTGTAGTTATTTCAGACTGCAACCCGCCTTTCGCATTAAAGTCACGTATTTCCTCTGAAAACGTTGGCTCACAACGGGAATTAATTTTCTCGGGCAAGGTTTACTTGAAAACCTTGTAAGGGGCTAAGTTTACTTTATAACTTGGTCTAACACAAATTAGTGTACGTTTCAGTGCACTTATTTTGTTTAAATAAGAGAAATCTTATTGCCCCTAAAATTGTTTTTTAGAACATCATTAATCAGAAAAGGTCTTCATATGATAATTGTCCCATTAAATGCCATGACTACAGCTCTTTAATTAGAAAACGGGTCACCAATTGAGGGGGAGCAAATATCATATCATTTTGAACATGATTTGGTCTTCATATTATCTTGTCTGTCATCTTTCTGTATAAGCATTATGTGCAATGTGTGCCTTGTATGGAGTTTATTTTAAGTTGGCATTAGGTTTTATTGGCGTGTCTCATTTATAGGGATATTGGCTAGAAAGATTCACCTTAGTGAGTTGTTAACTAGTCTTTCATAACTAGTTTTATGCCATCCATCAAAATTGGGGGACCAATCTGCAATTTTTGCAAAAATTGGTTAAACACTTTGACCCAAGTCAAAACTGTTTCTCACCCAGTTTTGTTATCCCTCACGCGACTCACACACAGCTTTTTATCCTTCACTGCTGCCGTTGATATTCAAAGAGGTTGCATTCACTTAGGCTATCTTGATCGTTTCTTGCTGATAATCCATCTAAGGTACACTAACAAAACATGCGCTATCTGTCCTACATATGGTTTCTGTGGTTATAATCTTTCTTCTTCTCGGATTGATTAATGCGATATAGGGTTTCTATATAAATGTGAATAAACATCATGTTTAACTAATGGGATGTAATCTTTATTAGGTTTTAAACAATGGGTTTGCATTAATCTGCTTAACACAGCCTAAAAAGTCATAAAAATCGCGAATTATAGATCCACCTAGGTAACTCCGCCAACATTCCGATGAAGATAAGGTTAAGATTCCGATTGTATATTCCGATCGGTTATTCCGATCGGACGTCCTAAATAGTTATTCAGATTGGACCCTCAATTTGGATATTCCGATTGGAGCTTTCCGATTGGAGCTTCCGATTGGAGCTTTCCGATTGTAGCTTTCCGATTGGAGCTTTCCGATTGGAGCTTTCCGATTGGAGCTTTCCGATTGGAGCTTTCCGATTGGAGCTTTCCGATTGGAGCTTTCCGATTGGAGCTTTCCGATTGGAGCTTTCCGATTGGAGCTTTCCGATTGGAGCTTTCCGATTGGAGGTTCCGATTGGAGGTTCCGATTGGAGGTTCCGATTGGAGGTTCCGATTGGAGGTTCCGATTGGAAGTTCCGATTGGTGGTTCCGATTGGTGGTTCCGATTGGTGGTTCCGATTGGTGGTTCCGATTGGTGGTTCCGATTGGTGGTTCCGATTGGTGGTTCCGATTGGTGTTTCCGATTGGTGTTTCCGATGAGGTGTATAGCATTTTGATTTGGGGCTATGAGATTAGAGATTCTTCTTTGCTTATGATGCTAGATTGTTTCCTATATAAGTGGTTTTATAGTATTTGCGAAAAGATTGTTGTAGCATCATCACTTTAAGCTAGCATGCCTTCACACTACGCAATTGCCTTAGCTTATCTAACGATTTCGTCCTAGATTGCATTATTTACTTATTAGGCTTTAAGTTAATTAGGGCCACTTTCACGAAACCAAGTTTTATTGAAATTAATTAATTTTATCTCTTAAGAATACTTGAACGGTTTCTTATTACAGAAGTTCTTCTTATTTAATAAGTTGACTCCCCTGTAAACAAAAGAGATACAAATTACTTATTCAATGTCTTGCGTTAAGTTTTCAGGCCATGGAAGACAAAGTTTCATCATTGTCTTGCCCTCTGTTCAAGCCTTCTATTGTTTGGGTTGACGGAAATCCTACAATTCCTGATGTAGTGGTTGAAACTAAACCAAAAACCATTGAAGTTTTGGTTGAATCTAAACCAAGACCTACTGAGGTGTTGGTAGAAATGCCACCAAGACCTACTGAGGTGTTAGTAGAAATGCCAACTAGACCTACTGAGGTGTTAGTAGAAATGCCAACTAGACCTACTGAGGTTCTGGTTATGAAAACCAAGATACCCAAATAGTTTAAGAATTAATGCTAGGTCGTTATCCATTTAGAATAAAATGTCTTTGGCATGTCTGTGTGTTGTTGTATGTAAGGACCTAGTCCAACTGAACCATGTTTGTTTGGTGTTTCTCTATTATATGTGGTAATAATTGATATGTGTTATTCCCTATAGCTTCAACTTGATATAGACTTAAGATATATATATTTTGTATATCATTTGTGCTTACTTCATCAAAGCAGGAACCATGTCAATTACAAGAGAACAACAACAACAATCAGATCTCGCATTAGTACCACTCAATGCCCGACTACCACTTGCAGAGAACAACTTTCGTCTGAAAGAGGATTTTGATCCAAACATCGCTGCTTTCAAAGTTGCAATGGACATTCTTGACATGTCACCCATTAAAGATGCCCTTAGAGCTACTGCCTCAGTTCCAGAAATCTACATTCATGAATTTTGGGCCACAGCATCGATTACTGCAGCAAAGGACGCATCTAAGACATCGATCACTTTCACAATCAACAAGCAAAACTTTACTCTTGACTTAAGCTTATTCAGGAAGTTGTTCAAGTTTCCCAAATTAGCAAAAGGAGAAAAGTTTGTGCCTAATCCAAAAACAGAAGAAGTGCTTCAAGTACTTAGAGCTTTAAACTATGAGGGGAACATTCAAAATCTATCTCAGTTCTCTACTGCACGCATTGGTCAACCATGGAAAGCAATTGTCATCATCATAGCCAGGTGCCTCACTTCAAAGACTCGTGGTTATGACCAACTGAGACCACCTCAGGCTCATATACTTTGGGGCCTATACACTGCATCTAAAGTAGATTATGCTCTACTTCTTTGGCAAGAAGTGTGTTACCAATTCACCGGCACCAAGAAGAAATCACTGCATCTTCCGTTTCCAAGATTCACAAAACTTATCATCAACCATTTCATGAAGAGTGATCCTTCTATTGATAAGCGTGGAAACTTCTTCTACCATACATCAGATGATGACCATGTGTTGGATCAAATGGGTGACGAGAAACATCCCAGTAAGTACTCACTGATTCCAGCTTTAGTGCCTGACACCATGATCAATGATGGGATCAAGGAAAGTGAACCTTACAAACAAATGCTTCTGGACATTGAAACACAATATAAAAGGGTAAATGCAGATCCATCCGAAAAACAAAAGGGTAAAAGGAAAAAGACTGTTATTAAACGCCAAAAGACTTCTTCACCCCAAACTAAAGGTAAAGCTAAAGGGAAAGAGCAACTACGTGATGAAGATGCAGAAGAACAAGATCCCTTAGTACAAATGTCTGAAGAAAAACAGATGCGGATT
This sequence comes from Glebionis coronaria, assembly GCA_025667525.1. Taxonomy (NCBI): domain Eukaryota; kingdom Viridiplantae; phylum Streptophyta; class Magnoliopsida; order Asterales; family Asteraceae; genus Glebionis; species Glebionis coronaria. The sequence continues at coordinate 229,887,925 of CM046879.1, forward strand.
GCACAAAAGTTAAGTAGGATGGAGGCACAGAAAATTGGTAGTGGTTCTAGATCAAAAACTCCTGCAGAGTTAGCACTGGAAGCTTTTGGAAATCCAGACGATCCTACTGATGAAGAGGAACAAGATACCAGACTAGAGGAAGAACTCACAGACCCAACAAATCAAGATGATGACAACGTAGATGATTATATCAACTACGATTATGAAGATCAAAATCTGGAAGGTGGAACAGATATGGAAACAATTCTGTACGATGATGTCAATCTTAGCAAACCACTTCCACCTCCTTCATCACTAATAGCAGCAGAAGATGCTCATCTGACGATGTTTCCTATACAACAAAACATACCCCCTCCACCACCAGTCTTCAGCACTGTTGTAACAACCGTCCCGCTGAGTGAACCTACAATCGAGACCATTCAACCTGTATCAACCACCATCCATGTAATCACACCTACGCCGCCACCGGTAACCCATCAACCTGTATTAACCACCACCCAAGTGATTACAACGATGCCTCCACCGATTGTCGATCCTCTTGTGCCAACAACTGCCCCAGTAATTGTACCAACATCGCCACCTATCCTCGAACAACTTGTACCAACCACCATCCAATCCACAACCTCGTTAGCAATTGCAGTAACTCCTCTACCAACAACAACAGCAGTACAACTAGCATCCACTCCCACTCCATTTCTCACAATCAATGATCCACTCATTCAGCAACTCCAACAACAAATGGCATCACAGGCAAAAACTATTGCGGCATTGGAGAAAAGGATAAATCATGTTAAGGCACGTGACGAACGAAAACAAAAACGTGATGACAAAAAACTTCAAGAATCATTCGAAGGTGTCATTAGACTTAAAAAGCAACAAACACAATTTATTGCTGAAAAGGACGCACGTGACAAAGAAAATGCTGCATTTCTCGATTCCATCAATGATTCAATGACTAACATCATCCAGCGTGAAGTTAGGGCATGTGTACATCAGGAGCTTCCAGCATTATTCATAAATGGCCTTACTAACTTACAATTAATGCAAACATTGGAGACTCGGTTAACCAACATTGAGTCACCCATCACAGAAGCTCAACACGAATTACAAAGAGCTCTTCGTAAGGTCATTATAGAAGCTTCCAACACATCACCAGTAGAAGACACTGTAGTTCCCCAATCTTCCAAGAAACGGAAACGACAGGAGTCAGAAAATGAGGAAGAAGAGGAAAAGAATGAGGAGGAAGAACACTCCGATAAAAATGAAGAAGAAAAGAACGAGGAAGAGGAAGAGGAAGAGGAAGAGGAAAAGGACGAGGACGAGGATGAGGACGAGGATGATGATAAGGACGAGGATGAGGACGAGGATGATGACAAGGACGAGGATGAGGACGAGGACGAGGACGAGGATGGGGATGAGGATGAGGACGATGGGGAGGATAAGGATGACGATGAGGATGACGATGATGACGATAGTGATGCAGATGACGATAATGGGAATGGTAAGGATAAGAAGAAAGGGGATGGTGATAAGGATGAAGGTAATGGCACCAATGGAGAAGAATCTGAAGAATCTGATGCACGTTCAAAAGAAAAAGTTGCTGATAAACAAGCTGAGAGTCAACACATCACCACTGACGAGCATGATGAAACCACTGACAAAACCACAGGTAAGTCATCTGAACCAGCTCTTACTAGTGTATCACAAGTAGATCCTATACTACCACTAGTACAAGCCGAACCAATGATTGAAGACGAACCATCACCGTCTGTGGAACATCACTCTCCACCGCCTACTCTTGTTCAGCATCACACAGAAACAGCCACAGGTACTTCTTCTGCACCAGTTCCTACTACTATCTCATCCACACCACCTGTTGAACCCGAACCTATGCAAGAAGACGACCCGATACCATCGGTGATACATAACTCTCCCCCTCAGCATTATATTGATATGGATATTGACGAGTTAAATCAACCAGATCCTGAGTTTGCCGACACGTTTACTGTTGATGAGACGGTTCCCGTACAGCCATGGCTTACACAAGCAGCAACTGCACGTATAGTTTCTGACAGTGAAAAGGCGGACCTCACACAATTCCTCAATAATCCTATCGACTTCTCTGGATTCTTGATGGATAAATATGGAGTGCCTAGCATTGATACAAATTTACTTCAAACAACGATCAAAGACAAGAACTTCTGGGCTTCCATGAAGATTGCCGAAACTGAGGGAGAATATCATTTTAATGAGCTCATGAAAGCAATCAAGACAACAGCATCAGGTGAACAAGCTCCGATCCTTCTTCCACTAACACCCTCAATTATTGCAGCCGCCAAAGATCTGCCAATGCAATACTTCACCAACCGTGATCTTGACTACTTAGAAAACGGCGCGGACAAGTATGCTACATCATTAACAATGGGCAAAGCAGTAAATTTGGAGGATATTCCTTGGATTGAAGACAAAGTTTCAAAACTATGGAGCAAAAAGCTTGTCAAAGAATATGATCAATATGCGGAATTAGGCATCTCACATTGGCGGGGCAACAAGAGGTCGGCTTACTACTTCTATAATCACACCAAGCAAGGTACACCTATAAGTGCAACCCGTCGAATCTCCAGCATACAGGGCGTTAACTTTCACCATATCTTCGGATATTCGTATTTGAAGGACATCATATTCAAGCGAGAAGATGGTAAGATTTATAGTGTCAGTGAAGGGGATCTTCAATTCCTACGACTTGAAGATATTGAAGATTTTCTACTCCTTTTGGTTCAAGGCATGGTTCCTCACTTAGACCCCGATGAAGTCATTGCTCTAAGTTCCAACATTCGCCAATTTACTCGTCGAATTGTAATCAAGCAAAGGGTTGAGGATTTAAAACTCAGGGTAGAGAGTTACCAATCCAGACTAAATCTGGAACGACCTCACACAACACCAATGAGTCGTTTTCACCAAGGTAAGGAACCATACATGGGTACACTTAAACCAGAGATGGGCATATTCTACCTGAATGAAGTAGAAGTCATGCAATACATGCGACTCTCCGAACTACACAAGTTCAGCGATGGCACTCTTAAGCATGTACGTGACAAGCTGTTGATGCTTAACTCAGGACAAGGTCTTCCCGAAGTAAAGTACCAATGGGAAGGCCGATTCAAGAAGAGTGCCATCCACACCATCCAGGTGATTGAGGAAAAGTTAAGGCATCGACGGTTGATCCACAGCATTGAACGATTCGTGGGGGGCAGACCATATGGAGCACATCACAGGCTCGTGGGCTGATCCATCTAATGGGTCGTACTATTTCAGGTTTACTCCATATTGGTTACTTTGTGAATATGTTAATATTGTAAATACTGTGCTTTTTTGGCTTGTTGTAGTGTTAAAGTATGATAATTTTTCAAGAATTTCTCACGAGATTCTAAATCTTTCAAAATATATCATACTAAAGCACTACAACTACCCCTTATTAACTTAAGGGGGAGCATGAACCTGTTCTATGGCCAAAACATCGATTTCATTTTTACCCAAAGACCGGTTAATCCATTCAATATCCCAAATATTAATGGTTAACATTTTGGATAAGGGGAGAAAATGGGATTAAGGAGAATTAAATGATACTTGGCTAAAAGATGAAAAAGACTTAACGATTATCCGTCTTAATATGTGTAAAGCATGTGTTAAGGGGGAGCGCTTTTGATGAACAAAACACCTAAGGTACAAAACTTTTGATTTCAATATCACAAGTACCTTAAGTGATTTTTCAATGATTTTTCATGGTGGCAATTCCTTCCCAAAACACACTTAATTCACGACGAATATGGTGACAAAAGGGTGGTAGGAATAGGTTTAGTCCAATGATTCATCAGAGCCGATGCAATCCTCCCAAGGACAATTCCATAGATAGAATTAGAAGTCCTAGGAAAGATGGAGAAAGAATGTGAACGTAGCTGAATGCCGACCAAGTACTTAAGCTAGCACTGGAACAATCACAACAAGGTGCTAGTGATGACGTATTGGTAAGCATTGAAGGGGTTGAAGAATGAAAAAGAATTGTAAAGATAAAGGGTGTAAAGAAAGAAGCCCTCCTTACAACTTTAGGCAGAAACCGGGTCAATACATATGCTATTGAGGTCATTTTTGCTAATGATTCTCGGTATTGAAGAAAGACATCATGGACCCAGTGATGCAATGCACAACCCTTCCCAGCTAACTCAAATATCTCTCAAAAGGTATTTGTTTTAATCACACGGAGATCAACACGTTATCTATTGGTTTATTCACTCCGAATAGACTGGTATTGAAAAGGTGGCACTCCTCTCCAGCCATCGCTCACTAAATCAAAACGCACAATCGAGTCTAGAGCCAAGAGATCATCAAAAGTCTCATTAGGACACTTTTCATTTATTCCTTGCTTTCTCACACACTGTGAAAAGTAAGAGATTTTCATGAGTCCTACGCAATATTCCTGTAATATTGCCAGAACATCCGAGTAATACGTAAGTATTACAATGAAGATGGAAATCCTGCTTGAGCCAACATCAAACAAGCTCATGGTAGGTTACACGTGCGGTTCTTTTAGAATCAATCTTGTAAAAAACTGGAAGGTAACAGTGGTTTAATTCTTAATTGAACTTAAACTCGTTCCAGGCCTCTTCGCATTATCATATGATCTTGCCAGAACACTCAGAGTGACTCTTTATTGACCACAGTGACGAGTGGAAATCCTTCTAGTGTCAACATCAAACAGCACTTGGTAGGTGACGTGCAAGATTCTTTATGAATTAAGCTCGTGACAACTGGAAAGCAACGATGGTGAAAATCTTAATTGAGATTCACTTGTTCCAGGTTTCATGAATTGACGGCTTCTAATTACAAGGATAAATTATCCAAGTGATTCACTCTTTATGTTCGCAGTCAGCTTTGGACGGTCGAATAAAGAGAACGGGTTTACCCGCGAAATCCTGTCAGGAAGTTACTTAATTGAAACTATCCGTCACGGGTACGATATCTAATATCGTCCAACGGTCTTCACCGACCGGAGGTAAAATGCTACCGAATTAGAATAAAATGTTCAAAGCCATTTTATTCGTGTCGTTGCTGTGTACCTGTTAAAGACGGTGGCGTTGCTGTGTACCTGTTGAAGACGATGGCGTTGCTGTGTACCAGTGAAGACGGTGGTGTTGCGGTGTACCTGTAGAAGTCATCCCGCACGCTTATGTCTTTCTGCATCAAAGTTCAGCAAAAATTCAAGAAAGTACAAGATGAAGTCTTCCGCTGTAACAAACTCTGAAACTTTCGAGAATTCAACAAAAAGACATAAGTGTGTGGAACATGGAGTCACGAGGAGGCAAAATTCACAAGTAGGCAAAGATCGCACGTGAAAGGCCAAAAGAACATGTTCCAAGCAAAAAGGCTGATATCATTCAACACATATTCACAAAAGAAAAGAAAAAGAAAGAAAAGAAGACTACGAGCTCAAGAACAGAATCTAACATGCTAGATTAGGACTTTGTAAACTTGGAGTGACCTCCCTTTGGGGGAGATTGTTGGAAATACGTTTTACGCATTTAGAAAGTCTCGGTCACTCCAACCATGTAGTTATAGGCTCGTAGTTAAGTTAAGTAGTATTCATTACATAGCCCGACCCATGAGCATGTTCATGGGCCGGAAGCCCAAGTCCTTTAAGGACTTGGGGTATTTAAACCTCTTTCCACCATGGAAAGAGGTGTTGGTTGTTTCATTTCTCACTTTTAATAATACAAGTTTCTTTCACTTCTCTCTCTAACTTTCTCTCTCTAGAAAAACATCAACCCTCTTGATTCATAAAGATTATCATTGTTCTACAAAACCCTAGATTAGTAAAAGATTAGCCAGCGATGCAAACAATTATAAACCTTAAGGACCAAAGTGCAATTAAGATGAAAATATTAACAAAAACGGGCTAGTGATATGAATAAGCTCGTTAAGCACTACACTTGACCAAATAAGCGCAAACAACTTGCAAACTGCTTAAAACTCAATTTTACTTAGCCTTGTAAAAGGAATAAGCTGAAAACTCAGTCAAACTCAAATAAGCCAAACATAATAAGCCACAAATAAGCTTTCTAATAATCTAGACCTGCACAAGCTGATTTTATTGCTAAAACTTGATTATCAGTACATTAGGAGCATGGAATGTCTTTTGGAATTGAAAATGATCAAGTAATGAAGTTGGAAAATGAAAATAAGCTGAAACTAGCTTATTGACCAAACTTTGACCAAATTTTGGAAAAGCTAAAAATTTCCAGATCTACTCAAGAACAACTTCTAAACACGAATATGAAAGAAAATGGGGAAGTTTATGAAGTAGAATTGCTGTTTTGAGAAATCAGTAAGCCCTCATATTACAGAAACTTGCTTATGCTCATCAGCTTATCAAAATGCTTATTTATTCCTTGATTCTTAGAACTGTACAATTTTCTTTTGAGAACTTGACATTCAGATGTTAATGGACATTTGAGAGCTGGTTTGAAACAATTTCATCAAGGAATGAGTAATTGCCAAGCACTTGAAATCAGTAACTTTTTAAGAACTTTTTAAGCTGAAATCTGACCCATACTTTTTATTCAACCAATTGCCTTTTTGACTTAGTTTTTGACTTGTAACTACAAAAAACTTGTTGACAAAGACTGAATGACTGTAAATGAACATGATTTAACCAAATAACAACACTTGACTACAACTTGACAGGTTAAACCAAACACCAGTTAACTGAATTTTACAAACTTTTTGTGAAGGAAATCTAGGCAATTGATTAAACTGATTTAAAAGTGATATCTGACCAAACTTGTTAACTAAAATGGAGTACAAATGATCCAATTACAAGCTATGAAACAGGTAAATGCACAAATTCACAAGTAAGCTAAGTATGACTGATAATATGAAATCAGTAACAAGAATGAAGCAAGTAAACAAGTATCAATCTAACAATAGGCTATCTAAAACATCAAAATCAATTCAAAATCAAACTAAACACATTTGATCATGTCAGCAATCAAGATTAATCTAGGAATTGAGCATGCATAACTGTTTAGAGGAACCAAAATTCAGAAACAATAAAACCTTTTAGCAAAGGCCTCCACTGAAGGAGTAGGTAGGCGTTGAGCCTCCTAGATAGTGTTAACCACCACCTTAACACTATTTATCACCAAATCAACCTGCTACAATCATCATCATCACCATTGTTGCACAAACTGCTTCAAAAGCAACCAGAACTTCTAATGATGAACAGAACAAGTATCAAACAGCTACAATCTTCACAAACAGCTTCTCATGATCATTGGTGATCATAAGTAGCTAATATCAGCTCAAGAATAACAAGGATGAAGGAGATGAACAGTAGATTTAGGGAAAGAAAGGAGAATTTTATTGATTGAAGGTAAAGTTTGTTACAAGTGCAGGTAAGTAGTTACAACTGAATTAACCAACTCAAGAGCTTGTCAGACTCTTGAGTTTGTTATGCTATCTACTAGAACTAAGATTGAGGGAGAGAATATTAAGTGTGTGAAAATTTCACACTTTAACTACTACGTCAAATGAAGGTGATAATCCCTATTTATAGACAAAATGTGAGAGTGATCTGGGTTTGATGACGTGTTCCATCCACTTAATTGCTGCCACGTGTCTTCAAACTGCTAAATGCTACTAGCCGATATCAATATGAAATTGGGCTTTTCTTCATTGATGATTTCAAGGTTAATTGAGCATGTGGGATGTATTCGTCTCTCAAAAATACACACTTTCCATGTTTTATGTTTTCCATGAGGTGCAGTATAACTTGAAATCGTTCCTAGGTTCTTTGTTGAAGAAGAAGGCCACGTGGATGAATTTGATTGGGTGAGAAAAGTTGACACAGATTCTTATCCGTTTTGGATATTTTGATTATTGAATGGCGCATCCTGATTGGCTGGAAATAAGATAGTGGGTTTTCACTGTTGCTTTGCGGCGCAGTTAATGCTGTGGTGATGTGTCATCTCTAGCTGGCAATTCGTGTGCCCATATTCTTGCAATTTGATTGGCTTTCAGCTCTTTACATGGATTGAGTTTATTATTACTTTGAAAAATGTCAAGTTAAACCCTTGAACTTAGGCAGATTAACCAAATGAGCTAGGGACTTCATTTCTTTGGCATTTTTTGTCCTTCCACTTGCATTCTTGTTAAATTTGACCCTTTTACTTGGTTGAGTGAAGAGTTGACCATCTTTGACTTTTATCTTGACTTTGGCAAATTTACACTTTGAGTCCTTCAACTTTGGAGTGTTGTCAAGATAGGTCCCTTATCTTCAGACCCTTCTTTGTCTTTTTCATCCAAATAAGCTTGATTTTCTTCTTGTTTGCTTGAAAATGTATCCTTTTTACCTATTTATACACAAACACAAAACATACCACATAATTCCGCTTTATAGCACAAAAGTTAGGTACTTTCCTTGTGTTTTAGGGTGATTTGTTGATTAAATGATATGAGTTTTTGCTCATATCAAATCTCCTACACTTGAACATTGCCATGACCTCATGCAATGCTATATTTTAAAGCACAAATTTACATTCTCCTCATAATTAACCCACCTTGGCCAATATGGAATGCTATTACACTATGCTACTCTACATGATGCATGATTTTGATTTTGAACATTGCAATGCAAAAGAAAGAATTCTATTTATATCTTTTTGGATTTTTTTTCTTGAAATGGATTTGATGGAAATAACTCATAAAGAAATCAATGACTTAGATTAGGGCTTTGGTACCATGGACACTTATCACCCTCAAGTTTCACTTTCCCCATACCAAGCTTAAAAATAGGATCATTGCATTCACAAGTAAAAAAAAGTGCATCAAGTTATTCATGACAATTAAATGTTGAACCGGTTATTATTTGAGCAAATTGCTTTTGGGCAAATTTGTCATTATTTAAAGCGTGAAGTATAAGAAATGCAAAATCCAAAAATAAGGAAGCACGGTTTTAATCCTAAGTATCCTCTCATCCATTACTTGAAAAACCGCTCATAATTAATATAAGTCCGTTTCAAGAGTAATAAGTCATTCGCCTTATGTGTAAAATCCTCATGTCATGCATTAAAAATTAGCTACACACTCGCTAAGGAAAGAAAAATAAAACTCACGCAATAATTTACATCCGCCATCTTTTTGAGACTTTGGATCTTCAACCTCGCAACCCGTCAAGGTAATATTGGATTGGAGCAACTATTAAATCCCCGCAACCCGTCAAGGTAATATTGGAATCTAATAGTTACTATAATTAACACTTCACTGTCCCTCTTGGGAGACTTGTATAATTATTTTTTTTCTTTTCTTTTCTTTTTTTTCTAGCCACTCATTTTTTATAAGCCGCTCTTATTTTTCTTTATTCCTCACAAAGAAATTTGAAAAGAATAAAAGGAAAAACACCCGCTAAGTATTAAGCATGACATAAGTCTAGTACACATAAAACGTTCTAACTTAGAATCTTAAGACGTACTTATATCAACCATGAATAATTAGACAAAAATGCATAAGAGATTACAAACCGATTAAAACCGTTTTTGATTATTTATTAACATATATACATGCAAAGAAAATAGAGGTAAAGAAGAGAAGGTTTTAGCCACAAGTAATTATCATGAAGTTTATCTAGCCCTTTTATACTTGCTTCAACTCTATCATTTCCCATTCTCCACAAATTTAAAATATCAAAGAATGAGATTGGTGGATGCTTAGCCTAATAGACCAATGAAGGACTACATGGTTAAGGATACTAGCTAGAGAATGCTAAGATAAGCAAACTCGGGTTGAGTCAAAATATCCATGGCGGGCCTAATATGTCAAAGAAGTCTAAATTTGTTAAACCATGTTCTTATTATATTTTTTCTCTTTTTATATATTTTCGATGAAAAATAAAAGAAGAAATATATACAATGAAAATGTGTTATGAAAAATGATTTATGCAAAAATTATGAATGCATATTTTTGGTGGACAAAGTAGATCAAAAATTTGAAAAATGTTTGAAAAATTAATTTTCCAAGTTATCATGAAAGTCAATGACAAGTTCTAGGTAAGGTCACTTCGATAGAAGACCCCCCTACACTTAAGCTAAACATTGTCATCAATGTTTAAGAGCATGGAAGTATAAAAACTTACGCTACACTTAAGACAATGAATAGACTTTGCTTAACCCAAGTTAAGGAAAGATCAACTATAGTGAATTCATTTTTAAAGCACGAGTTGTCTATGAAAGATCACAATAGTAACAAAGTGAACCGGATACAAGGGCCTCCTCCATAAGCTCAAAGCATGAAATGAGTGAGCAACCCTACAAACATCATGAAGACAAAAGAAGGTCTCCCCAACACTTCTCATCAATTTGTTATTCTTATTTCTAACCTACAACACATTAGAGCTAACAACTTCTAGACCTAGTTATTCAAGCTTGATTTAAGGAGTCTCTAGCTCGACTCTTCCCATAATGAATTAATTCATGGGGAAAATGGGGATCTCTTGGACCATTTCCACGGAAATGTCCTCCTCAAAATAGTGCTTCACACGGTGACCATTCACTTTAAAATTTGGACCATCGGGTTGTGACAACTCAATAGTTCCATATGGAAATACTTGAGCAATAGTGAATGAACCGGACCATCTCGACTTAAGCTTGCCCGCAAAAAGTTTCAAGCTTGAGTCAAAGAGAAGAACCGGCTCTCCAACTTTAAACTCACGGTTCTTGATCTTAGCGTCATGTAATTTCTTAGTCTTCTCCTTATAAAGCAAAGAGTTCTCATAGGCATTGGCTCTCAATTCATCCATTTCATTAAGTTGATCCTTTCTATGTGAACCGGCTTGGTTTAAATCAAAGTTAGCCCACTTGAGAGCCCAAGAAGCCTTATGTTCTAACTCGAATGGGAGGTGGCATGCTTTTCCATAGACACGCCTATAAGGGGTACAACCAATTGGTGTCTTAAAAGCCGTCCTAAAAGCCCACAAAGCATCATAAAGCTTATCCGACCAAGAATCTCGATGCTCTCCCACCGTTCTCTCTAAAATTATCTTTAAACCACGATTTGTGACCTCGGTTTGACCATTGGTTTGAGGGTGATACGCGGTAGAAAGTCTATGATTAACTCCATATTTCTTCATAACTCTCGTGAATTGATCATTACAAAAGTGCGTACCACGATCACTTATGATGGCCCGAGGTACACCAAATCTAGCAAACAATTACTTCAAAAACTTCACAACAACTCTAGCATCATTAGTAGGTAAGGCTTTGGCCTCAACCCATTTTGACAACATAATCCACCGCTACGAGTATATACTTGTTTCCCTTGGAAGATGGAAAAGGTCCCATAAAATCTACGCCCCATACATAAAAAATCTCACACTCTTAAATGAAATTTTGTGGCATTTCATCACGTTGTATAATTTTTCCATGTCTTTGACATTCATCGCAAAATTTCACCATCTCTTGGGCGTCTTTGTAAATGGAAGGCCAATAGTAACCCGAATCAAAGACTTTCTTGGTGGTATAGTTGGGCCCAAAATGTCCACCCGTAGGTCCCTTATGACAAGCTTCTAAAATCTTAAATGCCTCGGGCCCATCTACACACCGTCTAATGATTTGGTACGCACATTGCCTAAAGAGGTAAGGATCATACCAAAAGTAGTACTTTACTTCCATAAGAAATATCTTCTTTTGTTGGGAAGTAAGACCCTCAATAAGCACATCCCCCACAAGATAGTTTGCTATATCCGCAAACCAAGGGGTGGCATCCTCTTGAGAAGAGATAGACATGAGCTCCTCTAATGGAAAGGATTCATTGATTTCTTTATTAGGAAAATCTCCTTGAAAAGGATGCTCAAGTATACTCGAGTGATCCGCCGCTAAATTCTCGGATCCTTTCTTATCTTGAATCTCTATCTTAAACTCTTGAAGCAATAAAACCCATCTCAAAAGCCTAGGATTAGCATCTTGCTTTGTCATGAGATACTTGAGAGTGGAATGATCCGTATACACTATGGTTTCGATAGCACAAGGTATGGTCTAAATTTTCAAACGCATAAACTATAGCAAGCAACTCTTTTCCCGAGGTAGTATAATGAAGTTGTGCACCGGTCATGGTTTTACTAGCATAGTGTATAGGTTGAAAATGCTTATTCAATCTTTGTCCTAAGACGACCCCCACCGCATAATCACTAGCGTCACACATAAGCTCAAAAGGTAATTCCTAATTTGGAGAAACCAAAACGGGAGCCTTAGTCAATTTCTCCTTAAGAGTCTCAAATGAATCCAAACACTCTTGGTTGAAAATTAAAGGAGCCTCTTTTTCCAAGAGGTGAGTCATTGATCTTGCTATCTTAGAAAAATCTTGTATGAAGCGTCTATAAAACCCCGCATGACCTAAGAAACTACTTACACCTTTAACCGTAGTGGGTGGGGGAAGCTTAGCAATCACATCAAGTTTAGCTCTATCCACTTTTAATCCCTTATTGGATATCTTGTGTCCTAAAACAATTCCCTCTTTCACCATAAAATGACATTTCTCCCAATTAAGAACTAAACGTGTTTCCTCACACCGCTTAAGCATTCGTTCTAAATCGGTGAGATATGAGGTAAATGAATCTCCAAAGACGAAGAAGTCATCCATGAAAACCTCCATAGTTTGCTCAATCATATCATGGAAAATTGCCATCATACACCTTTCAAATGTCCCCGGTGCATAACACAAGCCAAAAGGCATTCTCTTGTAAGAAAATGTACCGTAGGGACAAGTGAATGTGGTCTTTTCTTGATCCTTAGGGTCAATAGGTATTTGAAAATAACTCGAAAAGCCATCAAGAAAGAAATAGTATTCATTTCCCGCTAAGCGTTCAAGCATTTGGTCCATAAAAGGTAATGGGAAGTGATCTTTCCTAGTAGCCTCATTGAGCTTCCTATAATCAATACAAACTCTCCAACCGGTAATAAGTCTCGTAGGAATAAGCTCATTGTTCTCATTGGGTACTACGGTGATTCCACCCTTTTTTGGAACATAATGAACCGGGATAACCCATGGAGAGTCGGAAATGGGGTAAATCATGCCCGCATCAAGGAGTTTGATAACTTCCTTTTTAATGACCTCATGGATTTTTGGGTTAACCCTTCGTTGGCTTTGAATGGCGGGTTTGTAATCATCCTCCATAAGGATTTTGTGTGTACCAAAATGTGGATCAATTCCCCTTATGTCAGATATTTTCCATGCTAAGGCTTTCTTATGTTTATTAAGCACTTCTATGAGTTTCTCTTTCTCATCCGCTTTCAACTCTTTAGTAATGATTACGGGTAATTGGTCTTTTCCCTCTAAGAAAGCATACTCTAGGTGGGATGGAAGGTCCTTAAGTTCAAGTGGAGGTGGACTCTCTATGGAAGGTTTTACTATGGAAAGATCATCATTAGTTACTTCTTGTGGAATGGGTGAAGGAATAGGGTACTCATTGAGCAACTTTTGGATAGTGAGAATATCTTCTTCCCAATTGATGGGAGAATCATCATTACCAAGAAAGTTGGACTCAAATTCCTCAAAAAGGAAATCACTCTCTCCAAAAGGTGTTAAGGAGGGAGCAATTGAGGCCACGGTTCCAACATGGAGCATATCCTTATTATTACTCTTGCAAGCGTCATGAAAATGCTCATCACACACCTCATCTAGCACATCAACTATGTTAATAGTCTCACAAGGTTTAGACTCCTTAACCTCTTTCCTATAACAAACTTTTCCTAGCTTAAACACCACTTTCTCATCCTCAACTCTCATAATTAGTTCTCCATTCGCCACATCTATCAAAGTACGACCTGTTCTTAAAAACGATCTACCAACAATCAAAGGAACTCTAGGGTCCATGTCATAATCAACCACTACAAAGTCGGCCGGAAAGGTAAACTTATCCACACCTACAAACACATCCTCTGCGATACCTACGGGGTAAGCTATGGTACGGTTGGCTAACTCAAGTGTCATCCTAGTGGGAGTGAGATCGGGAAGAGAGAGTTTTTTCCAAACCGATAAAGGCATGAGGTTTATGCTTGCCCCTAGATCCGCCAAAGCCATGCAATTTTCCACCCCGGGAAAATTACAAGGTATCAAGAAGCGCCCCGGATCTCCAAGTTTTGTTGGTAAGGTTTTAAGTAGCACGGCGGAACAATTTTCATTAAGGGATGTGTTGGGCAAATCAACCAATTTTTCCTTCTTGGAGAGTAAATCCTTGAACATCTTAGCAAATTTTAGCATGTAAGCAAGAGCTTCCACAAAGGAGATGTTTATGTTGAGTTGCTTGAACATCCTTAAGAAATTTAAGACTTGTATATCATCCTTGTTCTTTAACTTGCCCTTTTTCTATCTTGAAGGGTAAGGAAGATTTGGTTTAGGTGTAGGTGTTGGTGTTGTATGTGTTGTAGTGGAAGATTTGTCTTTGTTAGCTTCTTTATTGGGAGTTGTGGAAGGTAAAGGAGAAGTGGGAATAGGTTGAGAAGGTGTGGTTGATTGAGTAGGATCATTTAGAGGTGGTGAAGTAGAGGTATAAGGCTTGTCACATGTAGGAACAAAAGTGGGTGTAACAATAGGAGGTGTAGGAGATGAAGGATCCTTTGTTGATTTTCCACTTCTTGTTGTAATAGCATTGACATTTGCCCTTGGGTTTGTTTGTGTGTTAGATGGTAAAGCCCCTTGTTGTCTTTGATTGAATGCCATCATAAGCCTCTTAGTTTGCTCCTCCATTAAAAGTTTAATTTGGTCATTCATTATTTTCTCACTTTCACGAATTCTCCTCTCAACAAACTCATGAGTCTCTCGTAGCCCATATCCTTGATTTTGAAGTTAAGGGTAACCTTGATTTGGGATTTGAGGGTATCCTTGATTTGGAAAGGTTGGGAGTGGTGGATTAAACCCTTGATGTGGTGGATAAAAATTATTTCCTTGATTTTGAAAATTTTTAGGTGCCTTGTAGTTATTACCTTGGTATTGTTGTCTTGGACCTTGGTTTCTTTGCAACTAATGAGGAGGATTTTGTTGAGGTTGGGTGGGTGGTTGGGGTGGGAATCCTGGTGGAGTAAGGTAATTTTGAGACTTGTAAGAAAGGTTGTTTTGATTGATGTTTGGCTTAATATGTTCACGATGTTCCTCTTGGTAAGCATAACATTCCCCTTGATAACCTTGCACCTTATCACATTGTTGATAGGAATGAGGACCTCTACAAGTCTCACATGAAAGAGTAATAGCATGCACATCATTTGTGGAATGATTGCCCATAGAAAGCTTCATAAAGTCATTCATCATTGTTTCTTACATCTTTTGAGTGTTTTGCCTGATTGTTTGATTTTCCTTTTGAGCTTGAGTCAATGCTTGAATGCATGAAATGAGTTGAGTCTCCAATGGTTTAGAACCTTCTTCTTGAATGACATGTACTCTTTCATCAAATTGGGTGTTAGTTTTCACCATTGCTTTGGTCTCAATAATATCCCAAGCCTCTTGAATGGATTTTAGAAGAATATTTCCTCCCGCGGAAGCATTGAGTGAGTCTTGGTGATGAGGTTTAAGGCCATTGTAGAAAGTATTGATTTGGTGAACTTCATCCAATCCATGGTTAGGGCATCTCCTCAATAACTCTCTATACTCCTCCCAAGCATCACTAAATGTTTGACTAGGTTTTTGTTGAAAGCCTATAATTAAGTTCCTCAAAGCCGTGGTCTTAGATGGGGGAAAGAACTTGTTCAAAAACTTCTTAGTGAAACCATCCCATGTGGTAATGCTCTCGGGTGGTTGTGTATCTAACCAATGCTTAGCCGGACCCTCTAGTGAAAATTGCACCAATATCAACTTAATAGCATCATGGGGAACTCCATTGTACTTAATGGTGTTGCAAAGAGCAAGAAATTTCTTAAGGTGATCATGTGGATTATCATTCTTGTGTCCCATAAAATGGTGTGTTTGAAACCAAGTTAATCATGGATGTTTTTAGCTCAAATGTGTTTGCGGGAATATCGGGTATCTTGATAGCATCGGCATACCCTTGCACATTAGATTGCAAGTGCTCCATCAAAGGTCGAGTATCAACTCTGGCCATGGCTTTTTGTTGTGGATGAATCAAAGCACGATTCTCTGGATTGGCTTGATGGACGGTGGTGTTCCTACTCTTTCTCTTTTTCTTCCTTTTCGGAGGAAGGGGTTGTACACCAATCGGTATTTGTGCACGCCTGCGAGTGAGCATGCAACTCAATACGAAGAATGAGAGAGAAGCTCTCGTGTGACTTTGAAGAGAAAAGGATTATCCTCTTCGAGTTTCAATATGAAATATCCATAAGAAAATAATAATATACGTATGTACTACTTGGGTGCAAGACCCCAATGAAGCCTTCCTTCTTAGAATACTCACTAGTGAACGGGGGTTAGGTGGCGCGAAGCACTTAAGTACCTATTGACCCTTAGATGACATTTTATAGCACATCGCCTTTCTATTCACTTTATTGTTTGTATTCTTTGAATTATTGCTTATTGGAAGTATTTATCTATTCTTGCTTTATTGAGTTTGATCGATAAGCGTGTCAAGGACAGGAACGCCCCTCAACACGGTGTATTGCCTTGGCAATACTTATGGAGAATATGTGAATTGATTGTTCATATATGTATACGTATTTACTTATAATAATATATGGAAAATATTTTTGTATTTATGGGTTTTTTAGAGAAAATACTATATGTATATAAAAACCGAGAGAATCTAATAATATATATTTTTGGGTGCAATCTCTTATGAAAAAGATTGCTTTTTGGATTTTTTAATTTGTTTGGTCAATTCTTTAGGAAAAGATTTGTTTTTGTTACTTTTTAGTTTTTATATTTTTATATTTTGGATTTTTTATTGTTTTTGATTTATGATACGTAAAAATAACGTTCACTAGGTGAACGGATCCCAAAAGCCAATGAAAACCGTCAATCGATAGTCTCTCGTAAAGTCAGAGAACCGGCAACGGCGCCATTTGAAATTGTGTATAATTGAAGTTCGTTTTCTCGATTCTTAACCAATTGAAAGTCCTAACAAAATCGGGTTTATGATCGTTTTTGGTTGGTAGGGTTATTTGGATTTTCTATGTCTAATTGAACAATCACGTAAAAATGTGCAAAATATTAACTACGTGTCCGTAAAACAATTAGTCGAATACCAAATTTTTATTCAAATAAGGATAAAAATGTAAAACTATGGAATTAAAGTACTGAAAATGTAAATTCTTGAAACTAATATGCTTGAAATGTAAAATCAGCAAACTACAAGGACTTACTATGTAAATTTAACAAACTACTAACTAATTTGTAACTAATTGCAAAACTAACTAACTGATTTAGACAAGTTTTGAAAATGTAAGGACTGGTTACATGCAAACCCTAGATTAGTGAAAGATTAGCCAGCAATGCAAACAATTATAAACCTTGAGGACCAAAGTGCAATTAAGATGAAAATTTTAACAAAAACGGGCTAGTGATATGAATAAGCTCTTTAAGCACTACACTTGACCAAATAAGCTCAAACAACTTGCAAACTGCTTAAAAATCAATTTTACTTAGCCTTGTAAAAGGAATAAGTTGAAAACTCAGTAAAACTCAAATAAGCCAAACTTAATAAGCCACAAATAAGCTTTTTAATAATCCAGACTTGCACAAGCTGATTTTATTGCTAAAACTTGATTATCAGTCCATTAGGAGCATGGAATGTCTTTGGCAATTGAAAATGATCAAGTAATGAAGTTGGAAAATGGAAATAAGCTGAAACTAGCTTATTTGACCAATGTTTGACCAAATTTTGGAAAAGCTGAAAATTTCCAGATCTACTCAAGAACAACTTATAAACACGAATATGAAAGAAAATGGGGAAATTTATGAAGTAGAATTGCTGTTTTGAGAAATCAGTAAGCCCTCATATTACAGAAACTTGCTTATGCTCATCAGCTTATCAAAATGCTTATTTATTCCTTGATTCTTAGAACTGTACAATTTCCTTTTGAGAACTTGACATTAAGATGTTAATGGACATTTGAGAGCTCGTTTGAAACAATTTCATCAAGGAATGAGTAATTGCCAAGCACTTGAAATCAGTAACTTTTTAAGAACTTTTTAAGCTGAAATCTGACCCATACTTTTTATTCAACCAATTGCCTTTTTGACTTAGTTTTTGACTTGTAACTACCAAAAACTTGTTGATAAAGACTGAATGACTGTATATGAACATGATTTAACCAAATAACAACACTTGACTACAACTTGACAACTAACAACACTTGACTACAACTTGACAACTTAAACCAAACACCAGTTAACTGAATTTTACAAACTTTTTGTGAAGGAAATCTAGGCAATTGGTTAAACTGATTTAAAAGTTATATCTGACCAAACTTGTTAACTAAAATGGAGTACAAATGAGCCAATTACAAGCTATGAAACAGGTAAATGCACAAATTCACAAGTAAGCTAAGTATGAGTGATAATATGAAATCAGTAACAAGAATCAATCAAGTAAACAAGTATCAATCTAACAATAGGCAATCCAAAACATCAAAATCAATTCAAAATCAAACTAAACACATGTGATCATGTCAGCAATCAAGATTAAGCTAGGAATTGAGCATGCATCACTGTTTAGAGGAACCAAAAATGCAGAAACAAAAAAACCTTTTAGCAAAGGCCTCCACTAAAGGAGTAGGTAGGCGTTAAGCCTCCTAGATAGTGTTAACCACCACCTTAACACTATTTATCACCTAATCAACCTGCTACAATCATCATCATCACCATTGTTTCAAAAACTGCTTCAAAAGCAACAAGAACTTCTACTGATGAACAGAAAAAGTATCAAACAGCTACAATCTTTACAAACAGCTTCTCATGATCATTGGTGATCATAAGTAGCTAATATCAGCTCAAGAATAACAAGGATGAAGGAGATGAACAGTAGATTTAGGGAAAGAAAGGAGAATTTTATTGATTGAAGGTAAAGTTTGTTACAAGTGCAGGTAAGTAGTTACAACTGAAATAACCAACTCAAGAGCTTGTCAGACTCTTGAGTTTGTTATGCTATCTACTAGAACTAAGATTAAGGGAGAGAAAATTAAGTATGTGAAAATTTCACACTTTAACTACTACATCAAATGAAGGTGATAATCCCTATTTATAGACAAAATGTGAGAGTGATTTAGGTTTGATGACGTATTCTATCCACTTAATTACTGCCAGTGTCTTCAAACTGCTAAATGCTACTAGCCGTTATGAATATGAAATTGGGCTTTTCTTCATTGATGATTTCCAGGTTAATTGAGCATGTGGGATATATCCGTCTCTAAAAAATACACACTTTTCATGTTTTAAGTTTTCCATGAGGTGCAGTATAACTTGAAATCGTTCTTGGGTTCTTTGTTGAAGAAGAAGGCCACATGGATGAATTTGATTGGGTGAGAGAAGTTGACATGGATTGTTATCCGTTTTGGATATTTTGATTATTGAATGGCGCATCCTGATTGGCTGGAAATAAGATAGTGGGTTTCACTGTTGCTTTGCGGCGCAGTTAATGCTGTGGTGATGTGTCATCTCTAGCTGGCAATCCGTGTGCCATATTCTTGTAATTTGATTAGCTTTCAGCTCTTCACATATATTGAGTTTATTATTACTTTGAAAAATGTCAAGTTAAACCCTTGAACTTAGGCAGATTAACCAAATGAGCTAGGGACTTCATTTCTTTGGCATTTTTGGTCCTTCCACTTGCATTCTTGTTAAATTTGACCCTTTTACTTGGTTGACTAAAGAGTTGACCATGTTTGACTTTTATCTTGACTTTGGAAAATTTAGACTTTGAGTCCTTCAACTTTGGAGTGTTGTCCAGATAGGTCCCTTATCTTCAAAGTCTTGTCATCTTTGATCCTTCTTTGTCTTTTTCATCCAAATAAGCTTGATTTTCTTCTTGTTTGCTTGAAAATGTATCCTTCTTACCTATTTATACACAAACACAAAACATACCACATAATTCCGCTTTATAGCACAAAAGTTAGGTACCTTCCTTGTGTTTTAGGGTGATTTGTTGATTAATTGATAAGAGTTTTTGCTCATATCACTGAAATTTTGAATTTATAACTTTGTCCTTTTTCTGAAGAGTCTTCATAGTATAAACAACATCAGCATCCTAAGAAATCTCCAAAGTATCAGCAACATCAGCATTCGTGAGGTCTTCGAAATGTTGGCAGCATCAGTATCTGGAAAAATCTTCAACTCAAAAGTAGCATTAGCATCTGGTAGAATATCGACAGGTGGAAATGCCTGAGATGATTAAGGATCGATTAACAATACACATGGAGTAAGGTATATGGGGTACACCTGGAATACTGTATATGAAGTACACATCGAATACTGTACACGTAGTACCGATGAAAGTTTGCTGATATGATCGATACTGGTGTCAATCGTATGACATGATCAAAGGAAAATAAATTGATTTAAACGGTTAGTACACTGAACTGAAACGAGTAACATGATTGACTGACAATTCCTACATAGACTGAATGTTTGTTGTATAGAGGCTCAAAAGTATGATTAAACGGAGTTTCATCAATGGTCAGCATGAAGATAAGATTGCTGAAGACCAAACATGATTTATCATAAAAACATGATTTTACTGTAAGTCTTTTGTATTTTAGCATGAAAGCAACATCACCTTGCTGAAATATAATCCTCATAAGAAGATATGAAATTTATCAGCATGAAAATGACATCCATGTGAGAGTATGAGAACTTGATTGTTATAGAGAACATAAAAGTATAGTCAACTGAGGTTTAATATCAACTGGTGTGGATGGGTATGGTTCAATCCACCAAAATTTAAAGGAGAAAACATGTGACTAAGTATTGGTGGTTCTAGTTCGATGAGAACTGTCATGTATAGAAAAATACAATCTGGGACTAAATATGGTTGGTTGTAGTCCAATCCATACTTGTCAAAAGTTTATAAAATGTCATGATATGAAAAAGGTGAACAACTATGGATCGATTCACAAAATAACATTCGACTGAAATGCATGAAATTTAACCTAAGAAATGCTGAACGCATATGGGTTAGTTCACCTAATAATATTCGACTAAAAACATGAATCTGTCACGAGTAAGGTAAACGCCTATGGGTCGGTTCACAGATACAAAAATCTGAACGGGAAAGGGTGAACGCCTATGGGTCTGTTCACCAAAACAAAACACATGCAACTAAATATGGCCAGTCCTGTACTTAGTCAAAAACTTTAAGAAAACTGACTGATAAATAAAGAAAAATGACTGATAATTGCATGAGAAATATGAAAGATAACAACGCCAAAATCTAATAAGTTCCTGGTGACTACCCACTAGTCAGAAGTCAAGTTTTAGAGCCTATAGGTCGAACCTTGCGCTCTGATACCATAATTGTAACACCCCACTTGGATAAGTGGACCGTTACGTGTATTTATGGCGTGTCATCAAAGAATATAAGGTAAATGTCTTAAAACATTAACTGACCATAAAGGAAATACCAGAAAACATCGGTAATCCAAAGATAAGCTCAAAACATGAAAAGTAAATACTGAAAGGAAGGACTAAATAATGTCTAAACAGGCAGAGTAATATATGAAGTGCACTAAGTAATAAGTCTGGATAGCTTCCATCAAAATGCACATACTCTCAGAATCCCAAGAGCGTCCCGGTGTACCTGCCGTTAGAAGATGAAAGGAATTACGGCTGAGCATAACGCCCAGTGAACGGATATAAAGCATGATAAAAATGTACTGAAATGAAACAGGTAACAAATACTGAAGCTATAAGTCTGATATGTAAAGTGCAACGGAAAAATTACGGCTGAGCATAACGCCCAGTGAACGGATATAAAGCATGCTAAGAGCTTATATAGGTCATGTGTTGTAACAACGTTTGCATGAATACATGGAGGGGTGACCTCGTCATGCTGTAGAGGGGTGACCTCTAAATAATGTGATGGGTGGAGGGATCAACTCTAATGTGAAGGATGTAGAGCACACACCACATTCACCTGATAAGCTGTAAACTGAAAACCTAGGATGCATCCATACGCCCCGCTGATAATACTGATAAATGGACAAGCTGAAATAAATGGGACGCTGCGAGAAATAACCCCCGTAGAGGAGTCACGACACCGGTGCCTCAAGTGTAATGGTTACGGTACCTCTGTAACTATTACATAACTGGTCATGCTTGTATATAAATCTCAGGCAATTTAACTTAGTTATTAAATGATTACTGATAAAACTTAGAACATATATTAGGGAAAACATTTGGCTGCAGACGGGAAATACTAATCATGCATAGGAAAGGAAGTCCTTACTGAAGGACGAAAAATCCGTAACTCGTGTCCAGTAATGAATTGAGAATGAAAGCTGAAGGTTCTGCTCCGACTTCACGGATACTACATACACAAGGGACGTAAATGAGTTGTCTGATTACTGTATACTTTACTGGTTCTGAGTGTTCTTAGCTTGTTTAACATGTTCTTATCATGTTTTACTGTCTCATGTATTATCTTGTAAATACTCATAGTTTCCATGTATTCTGATTAGTGTATTTCATGTATCCATGTATTATTACACTTGTTGTATCATAATAAGTAACTTTCAAAAAAATATAGCAAGTTTTCATAATTAGAAATAAGCTCGTTTAGTATACATAAGTAATTTATCTTATTCATCGTATACACAAATTTATATAAGTCGTGAAGTATTAAGCCATGGTTAATTATAAGTATTTTATTAATAAGTCATGATTTAAATAAGTCAAATTAATAAATAATCCGATTATAAAAGAGCTACATGTTGTTATAAGTTTGTTACCAAAAAGAAAAGACCAGCATTGATTCTTGCTAGTTGGCTCTAAACGTGACTTCAAATAATATAAAAGTTATTTTTAGAAAATAAAAGATCGATTCTACGTACATAAGAGGCTACTATAAATCAATTCATAAGAAAAGATTTGATTAAAAAGATCATGTCACTCATAAGCGGGTTATGCGTCTCGCTCTAGCTTAAGCTAAAATATTATGTAAATAATGTCATAAACTAAAACACTAAGCGATAATTTGTACATAATTATTATCTAATTATAATCACCAAATATGTAATATTATAAAAACTTAAAGAACATGAAAGTATTTATCTTCACTCCTATTATGATGATTCATTTTTCATGCATGATAAGACTTCATTTAAATTTTTAAGCAAACCAATATCTTTTATAATGTTAAAACATCAACATGTATATAAGCTTACATCTTACTAACTCATGATTAAACTCACCAAGTCTTTCTTATAGTTTTAAATTATCTTAATATAATTAATGTATGATTGAATACAAGGTATGTGCACATTATGGCACAAATGGTACGTACCTTAAAGAAAAGAGCGATCGGATCAAAGCCGAACATGATCATAAACGTAGACTAAAGATCAAGTATCAGTGGTGCAAGATCTGATTTACTATCGAACCTAAAACGAACTTGAACCTACGGCGAATGAAACCGAACATGGACTGATCATATTTAGGAACACCAAATACGATACAACATCGAGTGGCCTGGTCACAAACGAGTCTTTAACCCGATCGATCTTGATTTTATGTGTGTCGGAAGTAAAACTAAACACAGATAATATATGGCCGCCACCTCCTGGTTTTTCTTTTCTCCAATACGTTTTACCTTTGTTATCTATATTTGTTGTTGATGAGATGGCATTTATACATGATCTCATCGTTCTTTTTGGGCTTTAAATGCATAAAATGTCATAAAAATACCATATATATGCTTGTGTTTGTTTACTTGTGTATTTTAGGTATGGATATCGTGAAAAAGACAAAAGATCAAAAGAAACAAGGAAAAACGAACACGAGAAACGAAACCGCACAATGAACCGTACCCTAGTTATGGATTTCTCAAAGAAAAATCCTTGAAGACTTGAAGATGTACAAGAATACCCTTGTATATTCATAAGTACAAGTTTGGTACCTTAAGTTTGTCAAAATGGCAAAAAGGTCCCTCAACTTTAAAGATTTAGCAAATTTAGTCCCTCAAGAATCCTAAATTGTCAACAATGGTCCTCCTTAGAGTCAAACTTACAAAGAAGACCCTTGAAGATCAAGAATATTACACATCTAGTCCTTTAAAAATGGGTAAAAGATCAAAAGGACTGATGTTGTAAATATGCCAAAGTTGTATAAGCCCTAAATCCCTTTTTATAAAGTATTTGTGGCCAATGTATAAAATCAGAAACTTTATTAACAAAGGATTTGCATTTATTTGGCTGAAATACTTTATATACAACCTTTCCCATAATACAAGGACCTATCCTGCGAATCCCAAAGTTTAAATCCTAATTACACGCGGGTAACAATTACTGTAGCGATTTTACCACGCCAAGAACACCTTTTTACCCAGGATCAAAAACACACAAAACAAAGGGGAAACTGAAATTGGCTAGACTCACGTGTGATTTACCTCACATGAATCACATCCCACACCAAAAACCTAAAATCTCTACTACCAGAGAGACCCCACAAGGACCAACCACATGGCGACACTTGGGAAGGATCACTGACATGGACAAATAAAAGGCATACATTCATTCCTTGGTCACCAAGAAGTAAATAAACACCCAAGATTTTTCCTCACAACCTGTCAACAGCCAAATGCATTTTGGGAGCTTCATAGTGTCATTTTAGGGATTTATATAGCTTTAGGGTTTGTGAACAGTGCTTAATTCGTGGCCTATATAAGGAGACCCAACATGTGGTAATACCTTTGTTCCAGATTTTCTCTTAGCACTTTGTAATTCCTTTTTAAGTTTAATAAAATTTGGTTTCGTTTATTGAATATTCTAGTTCCTTTTTGTTGTTTAAAAGTTGGTATTAGGCTAAGAGTAATCTGAGTTCCATATTTTAAAGGTTCTGATCTTATGTTATTGTGTTTGCAAAGGTTTCATAAAAGTTTTTGAGAAAAGTATAAAAAAACTAGTTTTATATTATTTGTGGTGAACTTTGTTCATCTTAGCAGGGTGGAAGCTAGTGGTTGTTCTGCTACCACTTAAGCTCACACAATCCAAAGCATGGATTTATGTTTTGGAGGTGCACATCTCTAAACCTTTTCTCCTTTATGCATATTTTTCATGATATATGATGAATCTGAGATTTGGTCTGTGATTGTGTGATTTAGTTGTTAAATCTGGTTATTTGGAGTTTGTTTGTTGTTATTCAGTTGATTTAAGCTTGGTTTGTGGTTTGAATCAAACATTTCCTTTGAAAAATTGTGAAATCAGTAATATAAGGGGTGTTTGGGTTTACTGCAATATCTAGGTTTGGGTTAAACTGAGTAGGTGTTATTTGGTATTTTGTGTTTGTTCTTGTTTTTATTGTCCTATTGGTTGTTTATCTGCAAGTTTTGAGGTTTGTATCACCATAATCCAAATATTGGCCATAAAATCTGTTTTTCTTGTTGTTTTGGACTGAGGTTTTGGGGACACCTAGATCTAAGGGTAGGCTAGGGTTAACAAGTGCTAAATCTAAGTTTGTGCAATCTGTGAAGTAGATTTGTGGTGCTGAAATTGGATTTGTGGTCATCTAGTTCAGCAAATAATTCTTGTGGCCACTTTTGTTCATCAGTAACCTGCATAAGCTTTAATCTATCTCAAATCTTTGAATCAGTGTATGAAACAAGTTTATTTATGCTTATTTGAGTTTATTATAGCTTGTGTATGCATATGGTTCAATTTGGTTGGCTTATTCTTGCTTAATCTGTTTATTTCTTCATAACTGCTTATTTTTCATGTATGTGACTGATCTAGTGACTGTTTGATTAAACTGTACTAATTAGCTTATTGGATTTGTCATTTCTTGCTTGTTTGTGACTCCTTACAACCCACTGGTTGTAAGGGTGCCCTTTTTGTCACTTAAATCCAAGTGAAACTCTCAAATCATCAAGTCAAATAGTCAAAGCAGTGGGAACCCTTTCCCACTGCTGCTAGCCACTGCTAGTGTTATTTTTGGTTCAGCTTATCAATAAGCTATTCTAGCCTATTAAAACGTGCAACAACTTCAATTTGGTAATAGGTCTTCATCATTAGACCCATTTGTTCATTCTAGAGCTTTTGGGTGGTTGACATTAAGGTTTGACTAGAAAACCAACTTGTTTGACTTTTACATAAGTGCTTATTGACTTATTCAGCTTATTTGGCTTAGCTTATTGGAGTTTTCTTGCTTGATTTGGCTTATTTAAGTCATTTAGAGTCTTTTGCAAGTTGAATTAAGTTCTGAGGTGGTCTAAAACTCTAAGTCGACTATTTTGTCGTTTAGTGAATTTGTACTTGGCTTATTTTTGGCTTATTGGTTGTGCTTTTTCAAAATTTCTTTTCCCAGATCTCTTAAGCATCGCAAAAGAAGGTTGTGTGTCAAATTAGAGTTATGGCATTGGCTTATAGCTTAATGATCAAAAAGCCCATTAAGAACAAGCTGTTGTACATTTAAGTTGTGATAAGCTCATATTCAGCTTTTGGGCCTTTAGAGTTTTGTGTTTAGAATTAAATTTTAAGCTAGACTGGTGATTTTCAACTTATTTGGTTGAGTTTGAATTTATTAGGCCAAAAAGCACATTTAAGTGCACTGTTTTTATTTTTTTAGCCCATTTGGGGGCCCAATAAGGGTATTTTGGTAATTCACTTTCATTTTCTGTTTATTTAGGTTAAAATAAACTAGTTTGCAAGTTTTTAGAAATTTTTATAATTTTTGGATTTTTAATATTATTTTAATATTATTTTATTATTAAAAATTGTTTTTAGGATTTTTGCAACTTTTATATTTTTCCTAGGTCAAATACATTAAGTTAGGATTTTTAAAACTCTTAGATTAATTTTCTCGCCATTTTGTTAATTTTTTAGATTTATTTTAATATTTAAATAGTTTTTAATCATTTAAAAAAAGTTTTTATTAGTTTTAAATTTCATAAAAATAGTTTTTAGTTTAATTAAGTCATTTTAGAGTTTTACAAAGTGAAAAATCTTTATTTGGGATTTTTATTAATTATTTGGATTTTTAGGGCTTTAATTAGCATTTAAAAATTAATATTTAATTAACTAAAAGGTTTGAAAAAGTTTTGATAATTTGTACACTCTTAGTTTATTTTTGGCTATTTTTGGTAATTTTTCGGAATTTATATAATTAATTTTTGTTTTGTCACTTTTTACGGTTTTTCGTTTTGTCGTCGTAGTATAAGTTTAACGTATCCGTCATTCTCTTTTCTCATATTTTCTTTCTTTCATATTAATCCAAAATCATTACGAATTATTCACACACATATACCTCCTTGGGAAACGTACTTATTTGGGTTATTAACACTTAATTTTCCTAAATCATTAGTTTAATACTTACCGCTTTTACGCCTTTTTCCTAAAGGGTGTAATTTACCACAATCATTTTGGCGCCGCTGCCGAGGAGGTGTGTCGTGATTAGTTTGTTCATTTTGTTTTTAATATCTTACCATAATTAGTATTTTTGTATTAGTAGAACTCTACTAATACGTATTATCGGTTTTTTTCGTTTTTCTTGTGAAATTATTATTACTATATTGTATAAGTACCACAACAAATTCAAAATATCTCCAAAAGTGTGAAAACACAACCTTAATTGGGATTTGGTCTCCTAATTATTGTTTTCGAATCTCAAAGAAAAAGAAAAAGGCAAAAATAGATAAATAATTTCGTGAAGCTCGATTTTGAAAAATACGAACTATAAGGTGAATAGACAGGCAACGTGCTATAAAAGGCCGTTAAAGGGAAGCTAGGTACTTAAGTGCTTCGCGCCACCTCATTCCCCCCGTTCACTTGTGAGTATTTGATATTGAAGGCTAATCGAGGGTTTTGCCGCCCAAAGTATTATTAAGTGTCATAGATATTTGCTTGGTTTCTTTGTGATTAAACCCTCTTGAACAATTTGGTTTTCACCAAAGTTCTAAAGTCAATCGAAGGCGTTCACTCCACGTGATCGTTTTCGTTCCTTTGAGGCTTCTTTAATCAAGAGTTTGATTCGAGGAGAGATTTGGTAGATCGTTTTCTACGAATACACACAAAATCTAAAAAAAATTAAAAACAATCAAAAACACAAAAAAATTGAAAATTCACAAAACACCCAAAAGAATCTTCTTTGCTCACCTCTACATTCTACGTCACGTTTATTCAAACTCGTAATCAAGCAAAACGAGCTCGCAAACAACGTCAAAACCAAGGAAATTTGATTGAAGAAAAAACTCCAATTGTCGAACCCGTTGTAGAACCAATAGTCACCATGGCTAATCGTACTATGATGGAGTTGCTTCAAGCACCCACCGAGGGTTTTGGAGAAGCTATTGTGATTCCTGCCATCCTTGCGGAGAATTTCGAGATTAAGACGGGTTTAATGTCGATGCTACAAGCAAACAAGTTTCAAGGTCATGAAAAAGACAACCCGCATTATCACATAAGGAATTTCAATCGTCTCACCGCAACAAGCAAGTTTATGGATGTTCCACATGACGCTATTAAGATGATGTTGTTTCCATACTCGTTGGATGGACCCGCAAAAATTTGGCTCGAGAAAGTACCGCCAAATTCGTTTTTGACATGGGGTGATCTCGTTTCTAAGTTTGTAAACCAATTTTTTCCGCCATCTAAAACAACACATTTGAAAAATGAGATTTCAAGGTTTACACATCGTAATAATGAAAGTTTTTTAATGGCATGAGAACGATTTAAAGAAATGTTACATGAATGTCCACACCATGATTTTTCGGAATTGCATCAAATTGATACTTTTTATAATGGGCTAAATGATCATGAACGCGATTATTTGAATGCCGCCGCGGGTGGTAATTTTTTGTTCAAAACGACCGATGAGGCTTTAAAGATTATCGAGAATAGATCTAAGGTTTATAACCCTCGTAACACACCGAGTGTTGCCAATATGGGTTCATCGTCATCGTCTCGTAACATGAATGCCGTACATGATGAAGCAAATGAGGAAAATCGGTTTTTCGATAGATTTTCGACGCTTATGACACATTGGAAAGCACAAGATGCTTTGAATTCCGCATCGGTTAAAGCGGTTGAAAAGAGTTGTTTATCTTGTGGTGGAGCTCATGATCTTTCTGAGTGCAAATCAAGCTCCCCAAAATAAAAATGCTAACAACTATCGAAACAACAATCAAAGTGGTGGTTATCAAGGCAATCAACGTAACTACAATAAGGGTAATTACCAAAGTGGGAATGGGCAAGTTCAAAATCAAAACCAAAACCGTGATTTTCAAAGCACTACATAAGGTTTTCAAAATGCTCACATTAAAAAACTTAATGGAGAATTTTTGTATTATGCAAAAGCAAACGATACTAAGTTTGATAACGTGCAACGTGAGATGATTAGCTTAAGAACCGAGTTAAAAAACGAGCTTAAAAACGAACTTTCTAATGAATTTAAAACTCATACTAATAAAATGGAAGGAAACGTTCAACATCTTCAACAAAATCAACAAAATATGGAACAGGGTCAACATGAGATTAAGCAAGAGTTGTTAAAAGCGGATATAAGGCAATCAAAATTTGAAGATCGAATGGCTAAAATGTTTGAATCAATCATGTGTAAACCCTCTTCCTCGGGTGGTGTTCCTTGTGATACCATTGCAAACCCGAAGGAAGAAATGAAGGTTATTACTACTCGTAATGGTAAAACTTTCAAGGAACCAATCTCTCGTCCTAGTACTTCTACGGAGAAGGAAATCGAGAAAGAGCCCGAGGTGATGGTCGAAGAGGAGCATATTACAAGCCCACTAAGTACCGCTCATACCACACCTACGGTTGAACCAATACCCATTATGGAACCCGAGATTCCAAGGCCGATACCTTTGCCCCAACCCACACCACCCTTACCTTACCCATCATGTGACAATCCGTCAATTTATGGTTGATATTTTATTCTCAATGTTTATTTGAAAACATTATTTTAATGTTACATTATGAACTCACTTATTTTTGGGAAGTAATTTGGATTTACGTCTTGAAGTAGCATCGACTACGTCTAAACCGGAGGATTCAACGTTGCGTGCTTACGTTTACATACACCGTCTTTGGTGACAGTCCGACATTTCAGAAAATAAATTTGTCCATGAATATTATTTTGGAGTTTTAAATTTGAGTTGGTTCATAAACTCACAAATTTACGAGAAGAGATTAGGACTTACGATTTTAATTTAACGTCCTTTACGACTAAACCGGAAACCTTAGGATTACGTATTTACGTTTTTGAACTCCGTTTTTGATGAGACAATTTTTATTGGATTCGTTTTGTGGCGTTGATTCATAATTTATAAAAACGTTTTTCATGAAACGACCCGAGGGCACGCAAATCGAGGAAACTAGAATCGAGGAATACCCGTAAATTAGTGAGGTGGGACAAAATACATTATCCCACCCCACTAATACACATGGGATGGCACAACATGGAACCACATCAAAGATGTGGCATCATGTTAACTTGTAGCTTACAAGTGTAAGCACTAGCTTAACACTTAAGCTAGTTTCTTCCACTCATCCCACAAAAACAACTAGATACTCATAACCACCATTTTCACTCATGCAAACCACTCTCATCCTCCCATTTCTCTCTCAAAAATTCGTCCTACTCTCACCCTAAATAACCCATTTGATCTTGATTTAACCATGAAATCATATGTTATTCACACATATGATGAAAACCCATTGAAGTTATGAAGATTGGAGGTGATCTTAACATGTAAAAAGGAGTTTTCAAGGGAGTTTGGGGCTGATTTCTCAAGGAGTTTTCATGAAGAACAAGGGCTGATTTTTGGAGGAATCTACAAATACTTGGTGATCCTAGAAGTGGTGTTGATATCTCATAAGATTGGTTACCCAAAACCATGTCTTGTTCATCCAAAAGCTCATCATTTCATCATCATGGTGGTATAAAGATTGTTCTCCTCATCCTCTTGTTATTTTGATTATGTAATCATGTATTTTCTTTCCTATTATATATGTATATGATGATTATATGATGATAAAAGTGTTGTGTGGGGATTTGTTGTTGATAAACATGCTTAAAAAGATGAAAGACTATAAGAAACAAGGCTAAAATCTTGTTTAAATTTATTGGCTGTATAAAACAGTAAAGAATCAAATGATGAACTGATAAAAATGGCATAGATTAATGGATTTACAGTAAGCTATGGGTCTTGTACACATGTGATAGTTGGCCATGCAATGGAATCATTGTAATGAGTGAGATATGATCAAAACAAGTTTAGAGTACCAATCTAAGTTTACTGTTTTGGACAATTTTTAGAAAATACTTAGAAGATGATTCAACAGTAGCTATAGGAGAGTTAAATGGAGCACATATCATGTAGTTTATGTGATAAAAATTTGAGCTTCTATCTCCATATAGAACTCTAGATACGGCAGTTTTGGTGAAGATGAAAATAAAAATCAGATTTTGAGAATTAATGTTTATTATTATTATATAAGCACTCAAAATTATATTGTATAAAATGTAAAATAAAAACCCACTAACTTATGGATTTTATTTATATAAGTATGTAAAAGGTTAAATAAGTGGACATTTTATAAAAATGGTAACTTGTTAAGTTTTATAAGTTAGAAAACTATAAACATGATTTTTACGACTTTTTCGGCTATTACAGTAAAATTAACGTATTTGTTAAATAAAACTTAGACGGTTGGACCCGTCTAATGTAAACTTTATAAAATTCATATACTGATATATAAACATATATAACAAGTAAAAACCGATAAGACCCGAACTATAAGAAATACGGACATTTACGAGCTAATTAAGCATATTGGACTAAATGAGATAAACACTCATAAAAAGAACTTATTGGGCTTAAACCATTTGGGCCCAACTTGTAAAGTTTAACTACTGATAATATAAGTATAACATGGATTAATACAAGTTAATAAACTTATAATAGGCTTATTGGACCTAAAACACGTAAATAGGTAAAACTAGAAAACTAGTATAAACGTTATCGACATATAACACTAAAATGAGTAAATGAGAACATGTAAACCCACTTGATCATCATGTATATAAAATCATCATATGTATACATAATTGTTATTTTTATAAAGTCATTGGACATGAGTCTAAGACAAGTATTATTTGTCTAGGTTTCCGTGATTGAAGCACGTACCGTACGTCCGAATTGCCGATAACCCGCCTTCCCATATCAACGTGAGTTCATAGCCTCGCACTCTTTTAAATGTTTTTATAAATGTTTTATAAACCCGCGAGGGAGATTACATGTTAGTTTTTATAAAATAGGACACCATTTGTCCTGATTGTTTGTTTATTGATTTTGGACCCGAATGATTGAATGACCCAATTGTATGACCCGATAAATGATTAATGGACCCGATAGATGAAATAAAATGGATTATTAAAGTTAGGTTATGTCACTAAAAGTCCCATTAGCATGAATTTTGAACTACCGGGAGTTGGTAGACGCTTATGCATTTAATAGTACTATTTGGGGACGATCACCCCAGTTCGCGCCTTGACGGTTGATCCCCGTCGTGCCACATTGATTGGTAAGCGAATTTATGTATGAGAAGATTTCCATAGCGTGACCTTTGTGACGACACGCTACTTTAGATGGGCAAAATTGGTATCGGGTTAGCTACCCGTTGATGGTTTAGTAAGGTAACAATGTCACGCGGCTTATAATAATCCAAAATTAACGAAATACTAATAGACGCTCCGAATTACGATGTATTGCCTGACTAGCAATACAGGGTCATACTATTGATATTATGTTTGTGTTTTGGTTTTCATAACCATACTCATATAACGGTTTTTATTGTATGATGTTTTTACGACATTGGCTCGTATAATGATTTTTAAGGCAAACGCCTATATTATGATTTTCATAAAGATTTGTATAAAATGATTTTGGCTATTTCATGGCCTATCAAAACAATTTGTACAAAAAAAATGATTTTCAGTAATACTTTTATACTGATATTATATTGATGGAATTTATTAAACTCTATGAATTCACTCGGCGTTATCGCTGACCTTTTCTTTTAACATGTTTTATCTCAGGTACTTGAAGGTAATTCTCGGGAAGACGACAAGAATTCATGGCCCGCACTTAAACCATATTTTCCATTCAAATATTTTGTAAAACTTTGTATAAAGTGTAATGACTTGGGACCTATGTAACTTTGATATTTATGAATGGAAATGCTTTATTAATAAAACGACGCGACTTTTAAGCGTTGTCTATGATGTGAGTAATGTGCTATCCCGTAACACCAACTAGTCTTCCGCTGTACTGAGTTGTATAAATTTGGGGGTGTTACAGTTTGGTACCAGAGCTCTCGTTATAGAGAACGAAAGATTTTTAAAACCAAGGTTTTGAATAAAACATTCCAAAATCTTTTAACTAAAAACATTTTTCTAAAAATGTCTAAAAATCTTTTGACTATAACGGTGCCGAAGAATTCCCGAGTTACCGACAAGGCCAAGACTGAGAAGTGTTATTTTAATATATATATAACTTGGATTATATATATATGATGTAATTTTATTACATGATTGTTTGATGATTATTTTGATTTTTATACAAGGTATTTATACGACGTAGATTGTCACAAGTAACCCTAAATCCCCTAGTAAATTAATCGAAGCTATTCTCGTAGGAATTCTAGCTATCCTAGATCTAAACCAAGTTGTGGATATTTATGATCCCAACAAATGGTTGATACTCGTAGAAATGTATATATTAGTTGATTCTGATATTGAAGAAGAATTGGTGAGATTAAATATGATATCGATGTCATGACGATCTTTCCGTATAGAGTGGAGTTTGACAAAATGTTATCACCTGGAAAGATGTCATCTGATTCGTTGTCACCCAATTCTTAAATTTGAAATCGAAAGGGTGAATGTTGCACTTGAGGATGTCATTGGAACCATTACCCAAAAGCCTCATGGCACTAGTACCTTTCCGAGAAGTCTAGTTGAATGATCAAGTCATTTCATACTAGTGACTCATTTGATAATTGTTGTTGTAAGAGATATAGGATTGGAAATTAAGTGTTTCATATCGAGCTTTTATTGCCCTTGCAAAGTCTAAAACTAAGGTTGAAAGTATTGGAAAATGAGGTAGGATATCGAATTGAGTATGAAATTGGTTGAAACTTGAATAAAGTAAAATTTAACCCGTATGGAATATGATATTGTTAATAGAAGTTGTTAAGTCCTGTGATTGAATTATAAGGTTTTGATTGATTGATAGTTCGTGTTAAGGGTTGTTCCTAGACCATTGTCCACTAACGAGGATGCCCAGTGTCCAAGAAATAAATTGAAGAAATCTTCTTCTGAATTGAGACCGATGGATCTTCTGGGACATGTGGAACACCTAATGACTCTTGTAGATTAGTATTCATTATGGTATCTTTTAAAAATCCCTAACTTAACTCAGACATCAGTTGGTAGGATGAGTTCTGAGAATTGTATGACATAGTGACATGTAATGTGTTACGGTACAATTTGACTTGACTGTGATTAATGAAAATACTACCTTTGATTGCTAAATTCTACATGTATCGATGTTATCTATCTTTTATTGCTTCATCCTAATGCTCGCATTAGAGATGCAACCATTGAACAAGTACTCATCTTGAATTGAGTTACGTTGTGGATTATTCCCTTTGTATTCCTGAGTGCCATCGAGGTCATGAACCTCCTGATTATTTGGCTAAGCTCATTTCCCATCATATCATAGTTAGTTCTTGGTGAACCACTCTTCATCACTCCTTTGCAGATCACACATTGTTTTTATAAAGTTAAAACGGTATTCTTTGAGAAAATTTAATTTTCATCACTATAGGGATTATTCAAAGTGAGATTTATAAGTGATTGTTATCGAAATGAAGTTGTTTATAAAACACCTTGAAAAACTTAATTGTTTTCATAACAAGGAAAATCTTTGTAAATATATTTTTGATTCTTATTTAAGAATTAAGCATGAAAATGTTTTTATTATAAACGTGATCATAAAGTTTTGACGAACTGAGTATTGCATCGTTAATCTTGAAATTGTATATAGTTGCGCGCCTACATACAATTTGGAATGGACTATGCAAGACTGATTAGTAGTCACCATAAAACTAATGAATAAACACTACATTTTCTTTGAAGATTGTGAAAGATTAAATTTTAAGAGATCTGCAAGAAGTGAAATATAGGGACATAGTGTTAGGGACACCTACATATGTTCCTGTAGCATCTATTATTCTGAGTTGAATTTACTCATCTGTGAAATTTGTCTTATTTGACAATTGATATTCCCTTCTTGTCCAATTCTCCCGTAGTAAGATTCTTAGGAGAAGTATCTGATTACCGAGTGTTGATACCTGACTGGATGTATCGACGTTCCTATCATTTCTTATGATTTGATTTCATTTGAATGACCTGGGTAACGATCCGAGGAGCTTTCGAATGCATACTCAAATTATGAAAACATGGGATATATTCATATTCGTTAAATGTTTTCGTCTGTATCTAATTTGAAATTCTTTCGCATAGATTATGCGTTGACCTTACTCTTTAATAGTAGTTGTGTATCCTAATATCCCTGAATTTGTGAAGGATTATGAGTTATTGTTAGTCTTTTGAGAATTTCACATCTTATTGACGGTAATGAAACTGAAAAGTTGATAATGCCGGTAGAATGGATTGATTGATTTTGACATGACGACATTGTCTTAATTGATGGGAACTCGAGTAGAATTCCCTAAATAATAAGATGTTGATTATCAAAAGTGATCTTAATAATTCTTGGTGGATGACGATATCCTGTATTTAGACTTGAAATTATACCGTGAATGGTTGTGAATTAGTCATAGATATTGTAATCTAGAAGAACCTAATATGTATTTATTAAAAGATGTTTCTATTATCTGAAACTTTAGGAGGTATTTATTGGTGAATTACTTAGACTTTCGCCATTAAGGCAAGTTGAATTTGGTATTGATTATATTCCCGGTGTTGCACTTGTGGCTTGTACACTATACGTCAGCACCATCTAAATTAAAGGAATTACCGTACAACTGAGAGAGTTGTTGGAGAAAGATTTTATTATACCAAGTCTGTCATCCTGAAGAGCTATGGTGTTATCATTCCTTATATTTATAGATTACTGTGACTGAGTAAATTGACAATCGAAAACGATATCCATAACTCGAAATGGAAGATTTATTCGATCATTTACAAGGTTCTAGCGTATGTTTTAAAGATTTGATCCACGACATGGTTATTATCAACTTCGCATCTGCGAAGAAGATTATTTATTCCAATCATCACATCCCGAACTTGTGATGAACGTTATGAGTTTCACGTGATGTCGTTTGGATTGACAATGCACATGTAGTATTCATAATTATGATGAATCACGTGTGTAGGCTGTAATTTGATAAATTCATGCTCGTGATCATTAAGGACTATATGTTTGTTTATCAGAATAAGAAGGAGTTAATAATTATTTATAGATTGCCCTGAATTGGCCGAATAATGAAAACCTGTACCTTAAATATTTAACATGTTATTAAAGACTTAATCCTTTACATAAAATGAGTGTTGGATTAATAATGGTAAGATGTATGCATATAGACTCTTCAAAAATTAAGAGCCCTTTTAAGACTTTGGATTTTACCAAAAAGAAATGGAAATATATTTTGACAAATGTTTTAACGAAGGATTTTAAGGGATTATTACCTTATACACAAACCATTTAACTAAACTTCTGTTTAGGGGTAAATGTTTGTGTATACCTCAAAATAACCTAAGAGGGATTGAGGAAACTATAACTTATGACTTGAAATTTGAAACGATAATTTTTACTTTTCAAACTAAGAAAACTTTGACCAAAGTATAAACAAAGGTTTTTCGAACATTTACGAATCCTATTAATTATTTTTCGATAAATCAACAAAAATCGTGTTAATTAAATTCAAATTTATTTTTGAACATTTTATATAATTGGTCGAACTAAGAAATTTAAAACTTTTACGTTTACGCTTCATAAAAAAAAAATTAACTAATAATTATTCAATTAATTATAATAATTATCGACGCTTTAGACGACAGATTGAGTAAAACGGATAAAATAGTAAAGACGAATCTAAAACATAGAAGATATGAAGAAAGAAGTTTGAATAAATACGGTTATGATATTTATTTCATCAGAAAGGTGAACGTAATTACTGACGCATAATATAGAAAGAATATCTGAGTGAATTGTGGACATGATAATTATATCATCATGAGAAGTGAATATAGATACCGACGCATTATGTATAAAAGATAAAGAACCAGTTAGGACGTGTTCCTTAATAATGAGGGTGCAGAATAAATTGCCGAACGATATAAAAATAAACAATGTTTGTAAAAAAGGATAATATAAATAGTGAAGGGTTTCACGGCTAATGTGAACCATTAGAATTGAGAAGCCGATAACGTTAAATATTTTAAAGACCACTTATGGTTGCCTAAATATGGAAGATTGTGAGATATAGTTATGTTGGAATTTGTATGTATAAGTATTCTATTTATGTCATTTATGACTAAAAGTATCTTTGTCTAAAGAAGTTGTACCGATGGCAATTATGAAGGCAGATATCGCCTCATACATTAGTAAACGTTTAGCTGTTGCAAAGGTCATCATCTGAATTTGATTCGATTTGGGTCATCGTCGACAGACTGACCAAATCTGCTAATATCATTCCAGTTAATGATAAATGCAAAAGAGTTATGTAAACATAGTGTGCCTGTATCGAACATCTTTATCAAGATCCTCGCTTTGCATCGAATTTCTAGAGATTTGCTTAGAAATCATTGAGAACGAACCTTGATGAGAGTACTATGTACCACCCCAAATCGAAGGGACGAGGTAAAGTAACGATACAAAGTAATATAAGTGATGTTTTATGTTTGAATGATTGACCTTTGGTAATAGACAGTATAATCGTTTTCCTTTGGAGAGATTATCCTTGATAACTATCGTATTAGGATCGAGACCTAATCTTGTTAGGATCTAAATCTTAGAGCATCTGTAAGCAAGAGTTGAGACGGAGACATCCGACATACACCCATAGTGAGTTGGACATGTCTTTTAGGTTTAAGGTTTCCTATGATGGCGAACCTAACCTTACAAAATACCCGACCCGCGAGATCTGAAATGATTGTTGAAATTAGGATCTGATTATTGACAGCCGGTAGTGGGCAAGAGGTTATGTGAACATGAAATGTAGATCTTGAAGTGCCAAATGGGTAGCGAAGTTATGCCACAATTTTTAACCTTGGAAAAATGAATTCATGATCTGACAAATCATGGGATTTAGTCCCCGTTGTATGGGACCATTGAGATGATGTAAAAGTTGGGATTGAAAGGCATATAAGCTGGATCTACCCTAGGACTTCAAGAACTGCGTGAATTATGTTTCGTAAATCGAACTTGATGGAATATCTATCAAGTGAAAATCTGATTGTTCTTAGTAAAGCTTAGATCGGCGAAAAGTTGCATTCATCAGAAACCCGTGAACATCATGGATAGAGAAAGTAAGTCAACATTTAGCCTGATCTTATTCCCGTAGTTATGTTTGATGAAACTCGCGTATTATAATGGATTACACTTGTGAGAAAAGACCAAATGTGGAGGAAATACCCACATGGCTTTAACTCTATAAGAAGCGAGTAGTAAGATGATCTTTGAGGACAAAGATCCTGTTTAGGGGTAAATGCTGTGACAATCCGTCAATTTATGGTTGATATTTTATTCTCAATGTTTATTTGAAAACATTATTTTAATGTTACATTATGAACTCACTTATTTTTGGGAAGTAATTTGGATTTACGTCTTGAAGTAGCATCGACTACGTCTAAACCGGTGGATTCAACGTTACGTGCTTACGTTTACATACACCGTCTTTGGTGACAGTCCGACATTTCAGAAAATAAATTTGTCCATGAATATTATTTTGGAGTTTTAAATTTGAGTTGGTTCATAAACTCACAAATTCACTAGAAGAGATTAGGACTTACGATTTCAATTTAACGTCCTTTACGACTAAACCGAAAACCTTAGGATTACGTATTTACATTTTTGAACTCCGTTTTTGATGAGACAATTTTTATTGGATTCCTTTTGTGTCGTTGATTCATAATTTATAAAAACGTTTTTCATGAAACGACCCGAGGGCACGCAAATCGAGGAAACTAGAATCGAGGAATACCCGTAAATTAGTGAGGTGGGACAAAATACATTATCCCACCCCACTAATACACATGGGATGGCACAACATGGCACCACATCAAAGATGTGGCATCATGTTAACTTGTAGCTTACAAGTGTAAGCACTAGCTTAACACTTAAGCTAGTTTCTTCCACTCATCCCACAAAAACAACTAGCTACTCATAACCACCATTTTCACTCATGCAAACCACTCTCATCCTCCTATTTCTCTCTCAAAAATTCGTCCTACTCTCACCCTAAATAACCCATTTGATCTTGATTTAACCATGAAATCATATGTTATTCACACATATGATGAAAACCCATTGAAGTTATGAAGATTGGAGGTGATCTTAACATGTAAAAAGGAGTTTTCAAGGGAGTTTGGGGGTGAGTTCTCAAGGAGTTTTCATGAAGAACAAGGGCTGATTTTTGGAGGAATCTACAAATACTTGGTGATCCTAGAAGTGGTGTTGATATCTCATAAGATTGGTTACACAAAACCATGTCTTGTTCATCCAAAAGCTCATCATTTCATCATCATGGTGGTATAAAGATTGTTCTCCTCATCCTCTTGTTATTTTGATTATGTAATCATGTATTTTCTTTCCTATTGTATATGTATATGATGATTATATGATGATAAAAGTGTTGTGTGGGGATTTGTTGTTGATAAACATGTTTAAAAAGATGAAAGACTATAAGAAACAAGGCTAAAATCTTGTTTAAATTTATTGGCTGTATAAAACAGTAAAGAATCAAATGATGAACTGATAAAAATGGCATAGATTAATGGATTTACAGTAATCTATGGGTCTTGTACACATGTGAGAGTTGGCCATGCAATGGAATCATTGTAATGAGTGAGATATGATCAAAACAAGTTTAGAGTACCAATCTGAGTTTACTGTTTTGGACGATTTTTAGAAAATACTTAGAAGATGATTCAACAGTAGCTATAGTAGAGTTAAATGGAGCATATATCATGTAGTTTATGTGATAAAAATTTGAGCTTCTATCTCCATATAGAACTCTAGATATGGCAGTTTTGGTGAAGATGAAAATAAAAATCAGATTTTGAGAATTAATGTTTATTATTATTATATAAGCACTCAAAATTATATTGTATAAAATGTAAAATAAAAACCCACTAACTTATGGATTTTATTTATATAAGTATGTAAAAGGTTAAATAAGTGGACATTTTATAAAAATGGTAACTTGTTAAGTTTTATAAGTTAGAAAACTATAAACATGATTTTTACGACTTTTTCGGCTATTACAGTAAAATTAACGTTTTTGTTAAATAAAACTTAGACAGTTGGACCCGTCTAATGTAAACTTTATAAAATTCATATACTGATATATAAACATATATAACAAGTCGAGCTTTTTATAAAAATGTTTCAACAAGTGCATTTTAATGTTAGTTTAGACGACGCGTTGTTATACATGCCTCGTTTCTCTTCCACTTTTAAAGGTACGATGAACGATAATGAGAAGCTTTCAAAGCTATCTAATTGTTCTTCGGTTTATGTTAATCTAATACCGGAAAAAGTTGGTGACCCCGGGAAATTTCTCATTCCTTGTGACATACAAGATATGAAAGAATGCCTCGCCTTGGCCGATCTTGGTGCGACCATTAATTTGATGCCATTTTCCATTTGGAAATCGCGTTCGATTCCGGCTCTTACTCCTTCGAACATGTTTATCGAGATGGCCGATCATTCTATGATTTTAGCATGTGGAGTAGCGAGGATCTTTTCGTGAAAGTGGGGAAGTTCTACTATCCCGTTGATTTTATATTAGTTGACATCCCCGCGGATCCTCAAGTTCCTCTAATTTTAGGTCGTCCATTTTTAGACACCTCGAGATCGCTTATCGACGTTCATGCAAGAACTATTACTTTGAGATTCAACGACGAGGAACTTGTTATAAACGCTACTCAAAACTCTACACCTTCTCATGTTTATGCAATCGCTACCATCAATCATATTGACTTAGTCGATGTAGTTTGCGATGAGTTTTCACAAGAAGTGTTAGGTTTTTCCGATAGTTCGTTAAGTGGCAATCCCACTACTTTGGATCCGATTCTTGCTAATTCTACACCAAATCCCACCCCATTCCAAGGAGGCGATTTTACTTCAAATGAAATCGACAATGAAGATGAGGTGATTATTGGTAATGATACTCTCATTCCACCATTTCTTCCGCCGATGGAAGTTATGAGTGTTGAACAAAAATCTTCGATCGAGGAACCGTCAATCCTTGAATTGAAAGATATTCCATCTCACCTTGATTACACATTCTTGGAAGGTGATGACAAGTTGCCGGTTATTATTGCAAAAGATCTTGCTAATGATGAAAAAACCGCACTTTTGAAAGTTCTTAAAGCTCATAAAGGGGCAATTGCGTGGAAAATTTCCGACATTAAGGGTATTGACCCAAAATTTTGTACTCACAAGATTTTAATGGAGGAGTCTACAAACATGCAATTAAAAGTCAAAGAAGGGTAAACCCCAAAATTCACGATGTCATCAAAAAGGAAGTCTTAAAACTTCTTGACACGGGAATGATTTATCCTATCTCCGATAGCCCATGGGTGAGCCCAATCCATTGTGTCCCTAAGAAGGGAGGAATGACCGTTGTGCCTAATGAAAACAATGAGTTAATTCCCACTCCTGTGGTGACCGGTTGGAGGTGTGTATTGACTACCGAAAGTTAAATGACGCCACTCGTAAAGACCACATTCCCTTGCCCTTCATGGATCAAATGTTGGAGCGACTCGCGGGAAATGAATTCTATTGCTTTTTAGATGGTTTTTTCGGTTACTTTCAAATCCCTATCGACCCTCATGATCAAGAGAAAACTACGTTTACGTGTCCTTATGGAATGTTTGCTTATCGTATAATGCCTTTCGGACTTCGTAATGCACCGGGTACATTCCAACGGTGTATGATGTCTATTTTTCATGATATGATCGAGAAGTCGATGGAAGTATTCATGGATAACTTTTCGGTGCATGGTGATTCGTTCACGTCGTGTTTATCTAATCTCGAGAAAATGTTAAAACGTTGTGAAGAAACCAACCTCGTGCTTAGTTAGGAAAAATGTCATTTTATGTGTAAACAAGGAATCGTCTTAGGTCACAAGGTCTCGAAAGCAGGGATTGAGGTCGATAAAGCTAAGATAGACGTCATCGCCAAGTTACCTCATCCCAAAACCGTCAAGGGAGTTAGGTGTTTCCTAGGCCACGCGGGCTTTTATCGTCGTTTCATCAAAGACATTCCGAAAATCTCTCGACCTATGACACATCTTCTCGAGAAGGATGCTCCTTTTAACTTCAATGAGGATTGTGTTAGAGCTTTCGACACTCTTAAAAGGAAACTTACCGAAGCTCCCATTCTTGTTGCTCCTAATTGGGAATTACCCTTTGAAATCATGTGTGATGCAAGTGATTATGCAATAGGGGCCGTCTTAGGGAAACGTTACGAAAATAACTTCCTACCTATCATTATGCTAGCAAGATGATGACTGAGGCTCAACTTAAGTACACCACAACGGAAAAGGAATTCCTTGCCGTAGTTTATGCTTTTGAGAAATTCCGACCTTATCTCGTCTTGACTAAAAGCATCGTGTATACGGACCATTAGGCTATCAAGTACCTCTTAACTAAGCAAGATGCTAAGCCGAGATTCCTTTGTTGGATGCTCCTTCTCCAAGAATTTGATGTCACCGTGCTTGACAAAAAAGGAGCCGAGAATCTAGCGGTCGATCATCTCTCTCTCGTCTAGAAGATCCTCACAAAGATGTTTTTTAGAACAAGGAAATTACCTAAAAATTTCCTCTCCAGACTCTCGGTGTAGTGAATTCTAAAGACAATACCCCATGGTTTGCCGACATTGCATATTACCATGCGGGGAACATCATAATCAAGGGTATGACGACACAACAAAAGATAAAATTCTTTCGTGACGTTAAGTTCTATTTTTGGGACGACCCTTATCTCTTTTAGGTTTGTGCGGATCAACTCGTTCGACGTTGTGTCTTTGGTACCGAAGCTTCTAACATCCTTAAAGCTTGTCACGAGGGACCCACGGGTGGCCACCACAGTGCTAATCTCACGGCTAAGAAAGTGTTCGATGTCGGCTTCTTTTGGCCTACGATCTATCGTGATGCACACGCACTTGTGAAGTCGTGTGATTCTTGTCAACGCCAAGGAAAATCGTCGCAAAAGGATGAAATACCGCAAAAAATAATTCAAGTGTGTGAGATTTTCGACATTCGGGGCATTGACTTTATGGGGCCGTTCCCATCGTCTCATGGAAACAAGTATATCCTCGTCGTCGTCGACTACCTATCAAAGTGGGTGGAAGCTAAGGCTTTGCCTACGGATGATGCTCGTGTGGTAGTGAAGTTTTTTAAACAACTATTCTCTCTGTTTGGAACCCCTCGTGCTATTATAAGTGATCGTGGAACCCATTTTTGTACTGACCAATTCGAAAAGGTTTTAAGGAAATATGGAGTTACAGTCGTCTTTCTACGGCTTATCACCCACAAACGAGTGGGCAAGTCGAGGTTTCAAACCAAGCTTTGAAGAGGATTTTAGAGAGGTCGATTGGAGAAAACCGTGCTTCATGGTCCGACAAACTCGATGACGCTTTATGGGCCTTTCGGACCGCTTATAAGACACCTATCGGTTGTACTCCTTATAAGTTGGTATGTGGAAAGAATTGTCATTTGCCTATTGAATTAGAGCATAAGGCATATTGGGCCCTAAAAGCATGCCAATTATGACTTGAAGACCACGGAAGATCACCGGAAAATACAACTTAATGAGTTGGATGAATTAAGAGATAATGCTTATGAAAATTCATTGATTTTTAAAGAAAAGACTAAAAAGTTTCATGATTCAAAGATTAAAAACCGGGTTTTTAACGTTGGTGATCAAGTGTTACTTTTTAACTCTCGTTTAAATATATTTTCTGGGAAATTGAAATCTTGCTGGGGTG
Source organism: Glebionis coronaria (assembly GCA_025667525.1). NCBI lineage: Eukaryota > Viridiplantae > Streptophyta > Magnoliopsida > Asterales > Asteraceae > Glebionis > Glebionis coronaria. The sequence continues at coordinate 229,932,371 of CM046879.1, forward strand.
GTCCGTTCACCATAACACAAGTGTTTCCTTATTGGACCATCGAGCTAGCTCAAAATGATGGTCCTAATTTCAAGGTGAATGGACATTTGCTTAACCACTACTTCGGTGGGGAATTCCCTTCGTTGGACGACCTAGACCAAGTCACCTTCCCCAATGATAATTAGCATTGAGAGGATCGAGTCGAGCTCATGACTCGGTAATAAAAAACGAGGTGCCTCGTGGGGGAGATCCCATGCTTATCCATTCTATATATTAATGCTTTTTAATGTAGTTAATGAGAGGGGATTTGTGCCCTTCCAACTCGTTGTCTCGTGGTTGTTTGTGAATGTGTTATCTAGATCATCATCATCGCCACGATTGAAGACTCTCGTGTTCGTTTACAAGAGCCTCGATCGTTTTCTTGAAGAGTTTTTCACAAATCCATGACATATCCTTTATCGTTCTAACAATTATCTTTTAGCATAATTCATAAATGGCTTTAGATATATTGTTGATCACCCTTCCAATGCTAGATCCTAAGCATTCGACTCCTCGTCTCTAGTATGGGGGTGCTCCACCTTTAGACTCGAAACACTGAGGAAAATGTTTAATTTTAGTATGGGGGGTGAATAGATACTTGCCTTGCTACGCCCTCACGTTTTTTTTCCAACTTTCAAACGTTTTGTATTGTTTTGTTGCTAATAAGGCTAAAAATGGCCAAATTTTATATTTTTTTTAGTTTTCATAAGTGTTTTTAAGACACGAATGTATATTTTTCGATGGGTAGAATAAGAGTTAATGTTGTCCCATATTTTAGATGATATATGATAGAAATAAAGAAGAAAATAAGATGGATTCTAGAGAGAGAAAGTAGAGAGGAGGTGCTTAACTTGGGAAATTATATTAAGAATTATGAGAACTTCTACCCTCCTAACATGCTAGGAGGGTACTTATATAGTCCACCCACATGCGGGCTCTCTAATGGACTATATTGTTTTGGGTCGGGCTTGAATAAATGCTTAGTACCTTGAAAGAGGCCTTTTAAGCTAACCATCAAGCCCGTAATGTCACGAATATTTTAACTAACTATTACAATGTTCTAATAAGTATTACAATATAAATCGATGACTGAACATTCTTGTTTGACTCAATATTTTTAGGCTAACAATCTCTCCCAATGTGAGGTCATTCCTCTTAGATATTTGGAGTTCAATGGAGATTATGAATTTCGTCATAAATGAGTCTTGAACGTGTAATAGTAGTGTTGTTCCTTCATGTTGTGATCTTTGAGCCTTTGTCGTTGTCTTTCGACTTTGTCTTTTATCTTGAGATCTTCAAATTTTCTTGAATTGTCTTTGCCATTTTGCCATCTTGTGTCTTTATCTACATGCTCATATATTGTACAACCTTTAAAGCTTGCTAACAATCTCCTTTGAAGAGAGGTCATTCCTCTACATTAATTGATAAGGAAGATTTTGATCATCAGAGTTGCGGAAGTCTTTAGCTTTATTGATTGTTGAATGTCTTTGGGTATGAGAATGTGGTTTTGAATCTTCGACTTTGCTGAGTACACCGTATTATCACCTTCTCGAGACAAAACTTAGACACGGACTGAATGGCTTTGACATTCGTCCTAAATCGGTAGTGTTTTACCTCCGGTCGGTGAAGACCGTTAAACGATATTAAATATTGTACCTATGATTAGGTAGTTTCAATTAAGAACCTCCTTGACAGGGTTTCGCAGCTGTACTAGCCGTTCTCTTTACTCGACCGTCTCAAAGCAAAACTGCGAACATAAAGAGTGAATCAATTGGATAAATATCCGCTTGATTAAAGTGGTCAATTCAAATTCCTGGAACAAGTTTGATTCATTAAGAATCTTACCATTGTTGCTTTCCAGCTGACACAAGCTTGATTCATAAGAATCTCACAAGTTACCTACCGTAGCGTTGTTTAATGTTGACGCTAGAAGGATTTCCATTCATCACTGTGAATATTAATGAATATCCCTCTGAATGTTCTGGCAAGACCATAAAGATATTGCGTAGAAACCTGAAACGAGTTTGAATCAATTCAGAATCAAACCACTGTTGCTTTTCAGTTTACACATGTTCAATTCTAAAAGAATCTTACACATGACCTACCGCAGTGCTGTTTGATGTTAGCACTAGAAGGATTTCCACTCATCATTGTGAATATTGTGAAGTATCACTCTGAGTGTTCTAGCAATATCACAAGGATATAGTGTAGGACTCTCTTGATCGTCATCCGTGTGTCCTAACGAGATTTGATTGATCTCTTGACTCTAGACTAGATTTGTGCACTTTTAGAGGTCGGAGGCTGGAGTAGATGCCACCTATTCAGTATCAACTATCTCGGAGTGAGAAAGTCAATAGAAGTCATGATGATCTCCGTGACAATAAAACAAACTTCTTTTGAGAGAAGCCTGAGTCAGCTGGGGAGGGGTTGTGCATTACATCACTGGGTCTGTGATGTGTTGTCTTCATGATGTGTTGACCCGGTTTCTGCCTAAGTTGTATTGAGGGCTTCTTTCTTTAAACCCTTTATCCTTACATTTCTTTTTCATTCTTCAACCCCTTCAATGCTTACCAAGACATCATTACTAGCACCTTGTTGTGATTGTTCCAGTGCTAGCATCAGTACTTAGTCGGCATTCAGATACGTTCACATTCTACTCAATCTTTCCTAAGGACTTCTAATAATCTATTGGATTGTCCCTAGGAAGATCCCTCCGGTTCTGGTTGGATCATAGGACTTAAACCTAACCACCCTTTTGACACCAATAACGTCATGAATTAAAGATGTTGTGGGTATTTGATCATAACCATAAGTGCTTGAGTCTTTAGATCACATTTTCTCCCCTAACTCTAATATATAAAATCGTGTGATATTAGAGATACCAAATTTGATTAAATATATTGTGAAAAATAGTCTTGAAAACTTTTGGGAGAAAGATGTGTCAAACTTAGCATGAAATTGGAACTCTCCCCCTCAAAAATTGAACCAATGGAATTGTCATTACGAGGATATGATCCACATTAAAATTTTGAGGATACGAGTTGTTGAACACACAATTTTTGTTCAACGCTTTTTGAAAAACTCTTTCTTTTTGGCGAAAACGTTTTTCTAAAGAATAAACTTAAGTTCATAGATGTTTGAATGTCTTGACAAATCCACTCAAGTGTAAGAAGATTTCTCTTCTTTTGTTGAGGGTAAGGGCACTAAATCGTACACTCCCCCGTGAATATAGATCTAGGTTGCAGTCTGAAAGTGATTACAAGCCATTGTGTTGAGCTCAAAACGTTGAATGTTTTGTGACAAGCTCAACCCAAGATAGATTGCTCTACCCGTTGTTGGAAAAATTGTCCAAAATAGACATTTTCCTTTATTAAAAGTAGAAATGACATGTTTTGAAAAATATTTACAACTTTCATTCGAGCTTTATGTACACACCCGTGTCATTATTGAGTGACATTTCTAGGTACGTCCATATTATCGATACTGAAAGACATGTCGAGAAGAATATTTTTTGGTTTTTCAAAGATTTTTTAATTTTGTATTTTGCTTTTTCATTAATATTTACATGTAGATGTTTGATAGATGAATTAAGCAGGCTTCTTTGCCAGAATCTCCAGTTCTGCTGGAGTCAAACATCTCATACCAATTTTCCTAACTAGATACGCAAACCTCTCTTTCGAAAGAGCTTTTGTAAACAAGTCAGCTAATTGGTAATCAGTTCTAACAAAGTATAGTTCAACGATACCCCTTTCAACTTGTTCCTTAATGAAGTGATATCTGATATCAATGTGCTTCGTGTGGGAATGTTGTACCGGATTGCAGGAGATGGCTATGGCGGACTTTGAGTCACAGTACATAGGTACTTTATCAAAGTGGAAGACATAATCCGTGAGTTGTGTTCTCATCCATAGAACTTGAGCACAACATGCAGATAGAGACACATACTCTGCTTTGGTTGATGACAGTGACGTACAATCCTGCTTCTTGGAAGACCATCCCACAAGCTTATCTTGACCTATAAATTGTGCACCACCAGAAGTACTTTTTCGTATATCAAGACACCCTGCATGATCAAAATCTGAATAGGCTGTTAGAAAGAAACCGATTTCCCTCGGATACCAGAGTCCCTTGTGAATGGTATTCTTAAGGTACCGAAAGATCCGTTTAACCTCCTTGAGGTGCTTTTTAGTGGGTTGTGCTTGATATCTTGCACAATAACACGTAGCATGTGATATATCTGGTTGGCTTGCTGTTAAGTACATGAGGGAGCCGATCATTGAACGATGTCTCTTTTGATCTATGGCATCTCCCTCCAAATCAACATCTAGGGATGTGGTTGATAATGGTGTCCCAACAGGGTCACATGAGGTCATACCATGCTTTTTGATTATCTCTTGACAATACTTAGCTTGGTTGATAAAGATACCACTTGGGGATTGGTGAACTTGAATTCCTAGAAAGAATTTTAGTTCGCCCATCGTAGACGTTTCAAATTTGTTGTGCATTACTTTTTCAAACCATATTGAAAGTTTTGGGTTTGTAGACCCGAAAATAATCTCATCAACATAAATCTGCACAAGCAAAATGTCATCCCCATATTTATAAGTGAACAAAGTTAGATCAATGGAACCTTTTGAGAAACCTTTGGAGACCAGAAATTTCGAGAGCTCGTCGTACCACGCCCTTGGAGCTTGCTTGAGTCCATAAAGTGCTTTGTAGAGACGATACACCTTGTCAGGATAATGAGGATTGACGAAACCTTCCGGCTGTGTGACATAGACTTCTTCCTTCAAAAGACCGTTAAGAAACGCCATCTTTACGTCCATTTGATAGACAATTAATCCCTTATGTGCAGCATAAGCAAGGAAAATCCTGACCGCTTCCATACGAGCTACTGGTGCAAATGATTATTCAAAATCAATACCCTCTTTGTGTCCATACCCTTTAGCCACTAGCCTAGATTTATTCTTGATGATCATGTTCTCTTCATCCATTTTGTTTTTCCAGATCCATCAAAGATTTAATGGTATTACATCGTATGGTCTGTCAACAAGTTCCCAGACTTTAAGTCTTTAAAATTGTTGAAGTTCATCCCTCATAGATTCAATCCAAGCATGATCAGCCATGGCTTCTTTGTTGTTTTCGGTTTAGCTGAACTCACGGCGAGTGCGAACATACAAACATCACCATCAGTGTTAAGCTATCGTCTTGTACGAACGGGCTGTGAAGGGTTTCCAATTACTTGAATCAAAGGATGATCTCGGGTCAAATGATGTGTTGAAGGATGTCGTTGATAAAATGTATGCATATTTGACGGATCAACATGGCGAGTAGAAGACTCTCCAGATTCGTGTACCGGTGTACCGAATGGGTTGATAAATTAGTCTTTGTCACTTAATGCATTGTCTGCTTGATTTGTGTTCTCTTGAGCAATGACAGTAGTTGTGGATGTTGTAGGAGCGGTTGTTGATGTGATATTCTGAGGAGGTAAATCTGCAGCAACCGGTGTTGAAGTAGATAAAGTTGTATCCTTTTGTTGACGATGATCAGTATCATCATTCGTATCACGAGTGACAGCGGAAGACTTCGATGCAACTTGTTTCTCCCCCGTGAAATATTCATCATACATTGGTCCATATAACATTTCCAACTCTTCAAGTGTCGTGTTTACTGTCATATCTGCTCTAGGAACATTTCTTTGAACCAGCTTTGAACTTGACGGTTCATTGTTGTGGTCTTGAGTTCTGAGTTCCGTGCGATTGTGAACAGAAGTCGTTTGTCGTTTTGGATCGGGTCTTAAACTGTTTTGTTCAAGTGCCATCTCTTGTAATTCATCAAATCGGATGTGAATAGTCTCGACTATCAATTTTGTTCTCTTGTTGTAAACTCTATTTCCCTTAGACTGAGTTGCATATCCCATAAGAACACATGCATCACCTTTCTCTTTCATCTTGTCCATATTTTCACCATCTCAAATAATGTAACACGTACATCCAAAAAAATGAAGGTGTTTGAGTGAAGGTTTTCGATCATGAATTATGTGATATGGTGTCTTTTCGTGTCTTGGGATAATTAAGGATCGGTTTTGTGTTTAGCATGCGGTTGACACGGCTTCGGCCCAAAAGTATAGTGGAAGTTTTGAAGCGGATAATAATGTTCGAGCAGCCTCAACTAAAGTACGGTTCGTCTTTCAACAACGCCGTTTTGTTCGGGTGTTCGAGCAATAGATGTTTCATGTTCAATTCCTTCAGCTTCAAAATAATTTCTCAGAGTTGAATTTAAAAATTATGTGCCTCTGTCAATATGAACCACTTTTACTTGAGCTTGAATACCACGTTGTATCAGTTTAAGGAAGCTGATGAGAACTTCGGGTGTTTCATCCTTGGACCTCAAGAAGTGAGTCCATGTGTACCTTGAGTAATCATCGACAATTACCATAACATATTTCTTCCTATTGATACTATGAACACGCATGGGACCACACAAATCTATATGAAGAAGATCTAACCATCCTTTAGAGCTTGGTGAAGTCTTTGTCTTAAAGCTACTTCGTTTAGCTTTGCAAATTTCACAAGAAGAACAAAGATGATCTTTGATGATTTTCAAGCTTGGAAGGCCTCTCACAATATCTTTCTTGGAAAGCAAGTTGATGGTATCAAAGTTGAGATGAGATAAACGTTGATGCCATAACCATGCCTGAGTCGTTGAAGCTTTAGCCATGAAGCAAATTGGAGTTGATGAAGTTGTGTCTTGAAGTGAATTTATGTAAAGATAAGTACCCCGTGTACCGGTAAGTAAGTCATTCCCATCATAATCACGAACAAAAGATGTCTTCTTTCTTAAAGCAACCTCCAAATCTGCATCACAGAATTGACCAACCGAGAAAAGATTGTGATTAAGCCCTTCGACGTAGTATACCCTTTTGATCATAATATTCCTATGAACCAAATCTTCATATCCTAGGATCGGTGCAAATTGATCATTTCCGAATCAGACCGTACCCAGGAACTTCTCCACGAAGTTAATTAGAAGCTTGAGATTCCCCATCATGTGCTTCGTGCATCCGGAGTCTAGTATGAAGAGAGTATTACCTGGAGAAAAGTTAGAACACGATAGAGCATTTGCTAAATTGGATACCACAGTAGTTGTGATTGTAGAATCATTAGTGTCCTTAGCAACATTTAAAGGCATACTAACACTCGTTGTCACATTTCTGTCCGAACTTTAGGCATCCATTTATATCTTGGAGGACATTGATTATCAAACCACCATTTCCAAGACTTGCTAGCAGACTCATATAATTCCGTAATTCTGCTTCTAGGGTTCTTAGTGGTGGAGTCTGATTCATTACTTTTCTTAGTGGGGGTTACACCAAAATGGTTCACTTTGCGTTTGGGTTTACTAGCACTAATAGGCATCGCAACTTGCTTCTTAGTTCTAGTATCTACGCCTTTGACATTATTCATAGCACACATAGAATGATTAGCATTAGCACACTTTCCACATTTGACACAAACAAATTTCACATTCATAGCATTCAAATCATTCAAATCGTCATTACATGCGATTACAGACTTTTTATTCTTAAAAACATTCAAATTCCTAGGGTGTTCTTCTACTTCCTTCATCTTCCTTTGACTCTTGTGTTTCCAGACCTTATCATTCACTTGAGTGCTCTTAAGCTGAGGTCGGCTAACACTAGCAGTGGACACTACTCCTGTAGTAGAAGACACACGAATATTAGTGTTTCTAGAATTCTAAGGTGAGTGACTGACTTTGTTTGTGGGTTTAGTGGTCATTCTATACATCCCTTGTTTAATCACATTATTGTGCTTAACGCTTAGTGCTATATCATTCCTTATGGGTTGAGTATGTGGCACCTTTCCTTTCCATCCATCTTGGGGGCAAACACAGGTTTTGAAAACAAAGAATTTGAGAAAGCATATGGTTTTCCCAAGATAGAGGATCTATTCACTCTAGAGGCATTGTGTTATCTAACAACAGGTTGCTTAACGCTAGGTTCCACAACTTTCCCATCCATCTTAGCAGCGAGTTTCTTCAACTCTGCTATTGCTATGTCTTTTTCTTGTAATTGAGCTTTCAAAACCGAAATATCAAGACTTGTTTCGTTTAATAATCGACATGACTCAGATAATTTTACTTCTAAAGGTATATCATTTGAAAAGCTGCCAACTTTCTTTTGCAAAGCAAATTCAAGTAAGTGACAATGTTTTTGAAGATAATCATATCTATGTTGAAGTAACGAAAACTCTTTTTGGTCAATTTTATTCGAAAGCTCAGTTTCAAGACGTTCACATTCTTTAACTTGATCAAGATATTTGCATGCAACATCAGAATATTCATCAATATCAGCACAAGATGTAACATAAGCACACATAATATCTTTTGAGAGACATTCATGTAAGAGTAGATCATATGTTGTAGAAAACTCGTCTCTTTCAGGTTGATGATCGTTCACTTCTTGTTCAAGAGATTCCACATATTTCAAATCATCAAACATTTCTTTCTTTATTTGTGTTTCAAATTCCAAAATATGATTTTGCATTCTTTCCGCAAGAGGAATCAAAATACTTTTCACAAGCGTAGTTATATCGTGAGGAATTTCTTTGTCTCCTTTCGAAAGTTCACGTTTTTCCAGTCATCATCAACAACCTTTTTGTAATTTTCAATGTTACTCTTGAGAATACTAAGTGCTTGCTTACTCTTGCTTACAGAAGCTTTAAATGGAAAGTATTCAATAAATTTTGAAACATTAGTTTCTTAGTGGAAAAAGCTTGTCTCCATTTAATTCTTATTTGTTCACATTCGAAAAATATTTGCTCACGAGTTTTCTGTGTTTGCGGTTTGAAGAGACCATAAAGACTGTTTTCATAAGCATAATTATATGGTTTAACGAATTCTTTATTAACTTTTGGTCTACTCTCTTCTTCCAAATCATTTGTCTCTTCACTATCGGGCCTAACAACAAGACAGTCAAGATCGGTCCATTAGGACTCATCAAGATATAAGTGCTGATTCTCAGATTGAGCTTGCTCAAGGTACTTAGGATTTGCAAAACTAGGTCTATCCTTGAAAACGAACGAGGTGCTAATATTATCACGGTTTTAACTGATTAATTAGTTTTGTAAACAATTTTCTTGTAAAAATCAAGTTGAGTTTCAAGTTCAACCATTTTGTCGATGTCATTTCCTTGTTTAGTTTTGAAATCTTTTTCCATACTTTTCAACCACAGCTTTCTTTTCATTAACAAGTTTAGTTTTATCCTCTTGAAGAAAACCATTTACTTGAGTTAGCTCATTGACTTTAGTGGTAGCAAGATACGTTTTGTGACGTTCAGTACTCAAAGAGGTGTTATAATTACGTTTCTCTTGTTCAAGAAGCTTAAGAGTTTCGTTATATTTCTGTTGAAAATCGTCCTTTTTAACATTAATTAAACACTCTTTGTACCCCTCAATCTCATTGGTCTTTTGAAGAAGCTGAGCTCTATAGCTATCAGTGGTCTCACTAGATTTAATTAGAGCAGCTTTGCATTCTTCAAAATTTTGAGTGAGCGTAGCGTTTGCCTTCTTTAATTGCTTTTGACTCTTTCTAGTTTCTTTGACATATTTTTTATAAAGAAGCAATTAAGTTAGCAAGCGCAATACGCTCCTCTTTATCATCATACTCATTTGCATGTTGATCATCCTCAGACTCATTATTGCACATGTCTGATGAATCGGGTGTGGTATTGCTATCAACCGTTTCCAGCATACATGTGTCATTAATGGCTTTGGGTAGCTCACAATGCTCATGAGTATTACCAAACACATTATATTCCTCTTCAGTATGTACCTTTTCGATTGGCTCAGTATCAAAGATAGGACCATTGTCATCGTCAATGACGTTGAGAACTTCTTCAACGTTGGCCATGTACGACTAATGTGCTTCAAGTTCTTGATCAGAAGCTTCATCATTAGTGTCATCAAGCATGGCTCCTTCCTCAGCCGACAATTTAACCCCAGCTTCCATCTTCTTGCAAAGCAACATCTTTTCCTTATGATAGCCAGAGTCCCTAACCCGTTTTGGCTTCCTACATTCCTTTGCCATATGCCCATACCCTTGACAATTAAAGCATTGAATCCCACTTTGTTGAACCACTTGAGTACCAACAGTTTCCCTATTCCCAACAGCAGTAGCAATCCTCTAAGCATCATACTTAGCAGTTTGTCGATCATACCGAGCAGAACCCTCAACATGTGTTGTATTACGTCGATCATACCTTGGAGGACTTTCATCACGTTGACGTGTATCATACCTTTGAGGAGTCTCAACATATTGGTTCCTTGTATTTGATGATGTTCGAAGATTGTTGTTGGTGGGTTTGAAGATTTTCTTGTAGGTCTTCATAATGAAATCAAATTGTTGCTTCATCTCCCTATCCTTCTGAGCTAGTTCTTCATCACTGTCCTCTTCAGATGATGGCTCTGGTGATGGTGATGGTGCTCTTGGTTCTTTGTCTCGTGATCGTGTGGGAGCTGAATACTTAAAGGAAGTGGAGTATCTTGGTGAGGAGGATGTAGTGGAGTACCTTGGTGAGGAGGATGTAGTGGAGTATGACTTTAGAGCACGAGAGCGATGATCTTGAGTGTGTTGAGTGGTAGACACCAAAGCAAGTGGATTAGCAGTCTTTGCTATCCTTTCAGCTCGAAGTTCATTTGCCTCATTCTGAAATTGTTTCAAAATGTCAAAGAGCGTGTGATAGTTGACCTCGTCTAACTTACTTTGTTGTTTCACCAAAGTTACAAATCGTGTCCACTCAGGTTGAAGTTGTTGTAGAAATTGCACATTGACTTGCATGGTGGAGACTTGCAAATTGTTTCTTGTCATGTCATTCATCATCTTGTAGAACTTTGAGTAATATGAATCAATTGATTCCCCATCCAATGAAGTAAACTTACCAAAGTTCCAGAACAAGTTAGTTTTGACATCTTGCTTGTTAAGTGATTCACCTTGTTGCAAACGTTCAATGGCAAACCACGTCTCTTTAGCAGTAGAGCATGCATCAACCGTTGAGTAAATATCATCCCCAATCCCACTTTGAATCAAATAGATTGCTTCTTTCTCTGCATCAATCCAAACACGTTTCTCTTTCGAAGTATTCTCATATATTTCCTCAATTGTTTGCTCATCGGAACCAGTCGTCGAGTCAGTTGCTGGAATTGCTGGAATGGTTATTATAGTAGGAGTATAGGGTCCTTCTTTGATGCAACGTCGAAAAACATCACCATTGGGCTTAGTATCAAGATATCGAAGGAATCGTGATTGCCATTTTTCATAGTGACCCGTCACAAGCATTGGTGGTCTTTCTTTGTTACCCGCCACCATGATGTTGTTGTTTGTGACACGATACTCTTGAGTAGAATCCATTAAGAGATCCTTGAAATTGTTGAAGTGAAAAGGATCTTAAGTAGATGTGTTGTGATTGTTGATGTCGAAGAAAAATGTTAAAATCCCCTAAAGAATTGTCTTCACAAGAAACCAAAAATTCTTAGGCCAAAATCCTTTCGTAGAAACAGGCTTTCGTAGAAAGCTTTCGTAAGAATAAGGTTTCGTAGAAGAAAACCCTTTCGTAACAAAATCCTTTCGTAACCAATTCCTTTCGTAACAACTTCCTTTCGTAACAAATTCTTTTCGTAACAAATTCCTTTCGTAACAATTTCCTTTCGTAACAGCTTCCTTTCTTAACAAATTCTTTTCGTAACAAATTCCTTTCGTAGGACTTTCTTAACTGAAAGCTTTCGTAAGAATAAGCTTTTGTAACAAGAAGGTTTCGAAACTTTACAAAACCCTCTTACGAATGGAATCAACCTTTAAACCCTTTTACGAAATGAATACCGGCCAATCCTCAAAACTAAAACCGAACCAACTGTTTACAAAGCGTAACCCAAAATCAATCCAAAACGCCCCAAAAACTTGTGATTTTAACCACAATAACTAATCTAAATCCCTACCACAACTTTGTAGGTGATTTAAATCAAGGTTTAGAGCTCGAAAAACACTAAAAAAATAATTCGTGAAGATTTATGATTAAATCACACAAATCAAATCAATAACAACAACCAATCACTAATCTACCCCGTGGCGATTGATACCAATTGTTGTCCCACATTTTAGATGATATATGATAGAAATAAGGAAGAAAATAAGATGGATTCTAGAGAGAGAAAGTAGTGAGAGAAAGTAGAGAGAATGAGGTGATTAACTTGGGAAATTAGATTAAGAATTATGAGAACTTCTACCCTCCTAACATGCTAGGAGGGTACTTATATAGTCCACCCACATGCGGGCTATCTAATGGACTATATTGTTTTGGGCCGGGCTTGAATAAATGCTTAGTACCTTGAAAGAGGCCTTTTAAGATAACCATCAAGCCCGTAATGTCACGACTATTTTAACTAACTATTACAACGTTCTAATAAGTATTACAATATAAACCTATGACCTAACATTCTTGTTTGACTCAATATTTTGAGGCTAACAGTTAATTTTTGACTTGATTGGCATTTGGAGCCCTTTGCATTCCTTAAACCGCTTGAATCAAGTTTTCCTAGACTTTTATATAGGGAACTTTAAAACGCGAAAGTCTTAGCTGATACGGGTTAAGAACAAGAATTTTTCGCAAGTTCCTATAATTGATCCTAGAAAGTCACTTATCAAGGAAACTTTAAAATGCATTCTCTAAACTTGAAAAAGTCTAAGAAAGTGCAAGATCCTATAGGTGACTTGAAAACCCAAAACTTCGATTTGATATAGGCTTAATGCAGCTAATCCAAATTTGGCTTAATTTTGACTTGCATGGCTAAGTATTCACGAGTCTCTTTAATTAGAGGTCTTTAAATAGTGAAGAACGAGAAGTGATAGAGTTAGACAAGTGATCATGCTAAACGTAGAACATGAAAATGTTCTTACAAAAACTCATATGGTTTTAATTGTGGCTTTTTCTCCCATAAGATCAATGCATTAGGAATAAATTAATTTCAATAAGTAAGGTCGTACGATTTGAAAGGTTACTTAGCTTCTAGCCCAAGATCGTTTAAAAGTTGTTCGGGGTTGAATAGAGTTCATAGCCAAGGCATAACTTATTGAAGCGGGACGCGAAGATTGGTGAAGATCCAAAAATGCCTTAATAAGGCATGAGGAGCTCTATTTTGTTGCTAAAGATCCAAGATGATGTGAAGAATCAGTATTTCAAAATCAATATGAAGGATCGAGACACACGACGAAAAACAATTACTCCCCTAAAGATCATGGAGAAAGTCTATCCAAATAGACCCTTACAAGGTATGAGGATAAATATATCCAAGTCCTAAAAGAAGGCGGATCATTGTATATCAAAATCCAAAATAAAGATTGAAGAAAAATGATGAAGTCGTGGTCCAAGTATGAAGAATCTCTCAAAAACGTCAAGTGAAGAAATTTGAAAATATGAAGAGAAGACCATAATTTCAAGAACGTCTTCCGAAGATTTGAAGTATGAAGTACATGCCAAATATCGGTCCGAGAAAGGTCTCAAATCGTGAAACGAGTTATGCCAAGATATGACCTTAAGGAGATACACGAGAAGCCGTTTTAAAAGATTTTGTCCTTTAGCTAACTATCGATTAAATCGTGCTAGTTTATTTTCTGACTAATAAATACTCAAATAAGTCAATATGTATCACTTGTGATCCATGACAAATAGTTAAAAAAATTCTATAACCTTTTCTTTTCATAATAATTAGGATTACGGGGAGAAGAAGTATTACACAATTTGGACGTATGAGTAGTGTTAGCATCGTCAGTTGTACCAACAATGATCTCGTTTTTGCACTTAGCATGGAATGTATGACAATCAAGGATGACGAAATTTACTCTATGAGACATTCACTTGTTTCTATTCATTGACCCTAAAAGTCACTTTTGTGATGAAAATCATGCATTATGTCTTTAACATATCTTCATAGTATTGTTTTACTTTTCAATAAAGGTTAATAAAATTGAATTTTGGAGATGCTTGGATACTTTATTCTAGCATTGCGTGAGGTCACAACAACGGTTTAGTATCGGGGAGTGATGAGATGACATTTATACATGATCTCATCGTTCTTTTCGGGCTTTAAATGCATAAAATGTCATAAAAATACCATATATATGCTTGTGTATGTTTACTTGTGTACTTTTGGTATGGATATCGTGAAATAGACAAAAGATCACAAGAAACAAGGAAAAACGAACACGAGAAACAAAGCCGCACAATGAACCGGGCCCTAGTTATGGATTTCTCAAAGAAAAACCCTTGAAGACTTGAAGATGTACAAGAATGATCCCTTATTTATGAAGAAATGACACTTAATACCCTTGTATATTCATAATTACAAGTTTCGTCCCTTAAGTTTGTCAAAATGAAAAAAAGGTCCCTCAACTTTGAAGATTTGGAAAATTCAATCCCTCAAGAATCCTAAATTGCCAACAATGGTCCTCCTCAGAGTCAAACTTACAAAAAAGGACCCTTGAAGATCAAGAATATTACACATCTAGTCCTTTAAAAATGGATAAAAGATCAAAAGGACTGATGTTGTAAATATGCAAAAGTTGTATAAGCCCTAAATCCCTTTTTATAAAGTATTTGTGGCCAATGTATAAAGTCAGAAACTTTATTAACAAAGGATTCATATTTATTTTGATGAAATACTTTATATACAACCTTTTCCAAAATACAAGGACCTATCCTGCCAATCCCAAAGTTTAAATCCTAATTACACACGGGTAACAATTACTGTAGCGATTTTACCACGCCAAGAACACCTTTTTACCCAGGATCAAAATGACACAAAACAAAGGGGAAACTAAAATTGGCTAGACTCATGTGTGATTCACGTCATATGAATCACATCCCACACCAAAAACCCCAAATCACCACTACCAAAGAGACCCCACAAGGACCAACCACATGGCGACACTTGGCAAGGATCACTGACATGGACAAATCAAAGGCATACATTCATTCCTTGGTCACCAAGAAGTAAATAAACGCCCAAGATTTCTCCTCACAGCCTGTCAACAACAAAATGCATTCTGGAAGCTTCATAGGGTCATTTTAGGGATTTTAATAGCTTTAGGGTTTGTGAATAGTTCCCAATTCGTGGCCTATATAAGGAGACCCAACATGTGGTAATCCCTTTGTTCCAAATTTTCTCTTAACACTTTGTAATTCCTTTTTAAGTTAAATAAAATTTGGTTTACTTTTCTGAAAACTCTAGATCCTTTTTGTTGTTTAAAAGTTGGTAAAGAGTAATCTGAGTTCCATATTTTGAAGGTTTTGATCTTATGTTATTGTGTTTGCAAAGGTTTCATAAAAGTTTTTGAGAAAAGTATAAAAAATCAGTTTTATCTTATTTGCGGTTAACTTTGTTCATCTTAGCAGGTGGAAGATAGTGGTTGTTCTGCTACCACTTAAGCTCACACAATCCAAAGCTTGGATGTATGTTTTGGAGGTGCACATCTCTAAACCTTTTCTCTTTTATGCATATTTTTTGGAAATACGTTTTTACATATTTAGAAAGGATCAGTCACTCCATGAATAGATTAAGTAGTCGCTCGTAGTTCTTGTTATTAAGTTAAACAAAGTTAACAAAGCCTAGTCCACAAAGACTAAGGCCACAGCCCAATTGTAAGCCCAAGCCCATCTTATGGGCTTGGTATATAAACCCTCTCCTTAGATGGAGAGGGTGATGGTTTTCTCATGCATTACACATAGTAAAAGTGTGTTTTGTTATTTTCTCTCTCAAGTGTGTGTGTGAATTCTACCAAGTTTCTATCTCTTTCTCTCTCTAAAACATAAGCTAGATTTACAATATCGTACAAATGGTATCAAGAGCCATGGGATGATTGTTTGGTTTATGTATTTGTGTTCTTGATTCATACGCCTTTATTTGATCCAAAATCATTCGTACCAAATTTTTTTTATTTGTATATGGTTTAATCTTGATTTACATCATCTACTTACTTGTGGTAGTGATTTGTGTAGGATCGTGTTTTCTAAGGATTAGGCATGTATGGATTAATCTATTGAATGGATGTAAGGGAAGAACTTAGAGAGAGAAAGAAGAGAGAGAAAGGAGAGGAATAAGAAACAAAGATGGAATTAATGAAATGAAAAGTGTTCAACCCCTCCTAACATGCTAGGAGGGGTGTTTATATAGCCCACCCTACATGTGGGCTATATGGGCTATATTGGATCACGAGCCCAATATCATTGGAGTGACCGATCCTTTCAAAATACGTAAAAACGTATTTCCAACAATCTCCCCCAAAGGGAGGTCACTCTAAGTTACAATGTCCTAAATAGTCTATAGCTCGTGATCTATGCTAATAATGATGTGACCGAGACTTTCCTTGGAAAAACGTATTTCCAACAATCTCCCCCAAAGGGAGATCACACCATCTTACAATATCTTAAACCTAGCATACTATACTTGAGTCTTTGATCTTGTTCTTGTGAATATGCTGATGAGATCTTTGACTTTGGTCTTGAGCATGTGTCCTTGCTTTGACCTTGTGCATTCATGACTTGTGATATTTGCCTCCTCGTGACTTCATGTTTCACATACTTGTACCTTTATAAATTCTTGAAAGCTTCAGAGTTTGATACAACGGAAGACTTGACTTTCAGACTTTCTTGAATTTGTTGAAGTATTAAGTGCATACATTATAAGCATGTGGTGACAACTTCTTATGGATTGTACACCGCAATGCCACCTTCTTGTTACGTTGCATAAGACAGTTAGCAACAAAACATATACACGGATGAAATGGCCTTGAACATTTCATTCTAATTCGGTTGCATTTTACCTCCGGTCGGTGAAGACCGTTGGACGATATTAGATATCGTACCCGTGACGGATAGTTTCAATTAAGTAACATCCTGACGGGATTTTACGGGTAAACCCGTTCTCTTTATTCGACCTCCAAAGTTGACTGCGAGCATAAAGAGTGAATCATTTGGATAGTCATATCCGCATGATTTGAAGCCGTCAATTCATGTTCCTGTAACAAGTGAAATTCAATTAAGAACCGCACCATCGTTGCTTTCCAGTTGTCACGAGCTTGATTTGTATAGAATCTTGCAAGTTACCTACCAAGTGCTGTTTGAGGTTAACACTAGAAGGATTTCCACTCATCACTGTGAACACTAAGGTATCACTCTGAGTGTTCTGGCAAGATCACTAAGATATTGCGTAGAGGCCTGGAACGTGTTTAAATTCATTTAAGAATTAAACCACTGTTGCTTTCCAGTTATCACAAGTTATATTCATAAAGAATCGCACAAGTCACCTACCATGAGCTTTTTGATGTTCGCTCAAGAAGGATTTCCATCTTCATTGTAAATACTTTCGTATTACTCGGATGTTCAGGCAAGATCATGAAGATTTAGCGTAGGACTCTTAAGATCTTTCTTACTTTTCACAGTGTGTGAAGAAGCAAGGAAATATGAAAGTGTGTCCTAATGAGATATTTGATGATCTCAAATCGCTCTAGACTCGATCGTGCATTTTGGATTTTTAGTGATCGAAGGCTGGAGAGGAGTGCCACCATTTTAATACCAATTTATTCGGAGTGAATAAATCAATAGATAACGTGTTGTCTCCGTGTGATTAAAACATATATCTTTTAAGAGATATCTGAGTTAGCTGGGATGGGTTGTGCATTGCATCACTTGGTCCATGATGTCTATCTTCAATATCAAGCATCATTAAAAATGATCTCAATAGCTAATGAGTTGACCCGGTTTCTGCCTAAGTTGTAAGGAGGGCTTCTTTCTTTACACCCTTTATCTTTACAATTCTTTTTCATTCTTCAACCCCTTCAATGCTTACCAATACGTCATAACTAGCACCTTGTTGTGATTGTTCCAGTGCTAACTTAAGTACTTTGTCGGCATTCAGCTACGTTCACAATCTTTCTCCATCTTTCCTAAGGACTACTATTTCTAGCTATGGAATGTCCTTGGGAAGATTCCTCCGGTTCTACAGGAATCATTGGACTTTAACTTATCCTACCATCCTTATGTCACCACAATCTTCACCGTCGTGAATAGAGATGTTTTGGGTAAGTGTATGTCACCATGAAATCCATTTTGAAGTGCAAATCCATTTTGCTCCCCCTTAACATATGCCACTATATCCGAAAACATTTCCACATGTCGGGATGAGCTAGCACGTTAAGTCAAACCATTTGTAATTAATCATTTCCCATTTTAAATCACATTTTCTCCCCCATATTAAAAATATTAACCCAATCGATGTTTTTAATATCAATTGATTTAATAGCATTTTAATAAAATTTGGGAAGAAAAATGCAAATCCACTTATCTTCATGAATTACACAAGCTCCCCCTCAAATTAATGAGGGTGTACTTGAAACGTAAATTAAATACCTTTTAAACACAAGTGTAAGGTACTTATCACGTGCAAAGATCATATGTGATAATGTATTCACAAGATTAGCGATTTATGAGTTTGGAACTGAATGATGGAGAACATCATATGAAAGATTCACATGGTTCTTGTTCACGAATGTTGGTTACCTCGTCATGTCTGAAGTTATCTCTTGACTCCATGTGTATGATTGATATCGTTGTCTTGACACCAATATGTGAACTTGGCACTCTCGGCATCAAGGATTCTGAATGCTGGACAATTGCTCCCCCTCAATTGTTGACCCGTGTTCTATTGAAAGAGCTGTAGTCACCGTTTGAGTAGTCGCCTCGTCGAGTAAGTAGATATCAATTGTAAATTGCTACGGTTGGTGGAGATGATAACTTCATAAAAACAAGATTTCTCTTGTATTAACAAATAAATGCACTGACACGTACATAAATTTGTGTTAGATTGTGTTATTACGTAAACACAATCCCTTACATGGTTATAAAGTAAACCATGCCCGAGAAAATTAATTCCCGTTGTTGAGTCAAAGCTTTCCGATGAAATGCTTGACTTGATTATGAAAAGCGGGTTACTATCTGAAATAATAGCAAACCATTTTGAGCGTGTTTTAAAACATTTGAACTTCTGCTCGAACTTTATTTACAACCCCGTGTCATTATTGAATGACATTTCTAGTATCGTAAATATTATCGATTCCAGAAGACATGCTCTTTTTATCAAAACATTTTTTGAACACACAATTTTGAAAGATTTAGAAAACCTTTTTGAGAAATTCTCGAAAAATTGTGTTCAACGTTTTGAAAACCAATTACTTGAACTTAAGATGTTGAATATCTTGCAAAACGAGCTCAAGTTCGAGAAGTTGTAAACTTCCCGTTGTTAAGGATAAGTTTATCATCGGCGATAAACTTTCCTTTTAACTGAGAACGAGTCCTAATGTAAAACCCGTAAAAATAAGGTCATAATTTAATTCTATTTTCAATTATTTTGAAGTATTTTATAACGTTAAATATTATTATGTTTAACGGTTTAAGTTGAAACCGATATTGAATATTATATTTTAATATTTTGACGAGCAACGAAGACTACTAGTGATCGCGATACCGACGGATGCCAAAATTTTTATATTTTATTATCGATCGTTTCGATATTAATACTTTTGACGATATCGTTTTTATTATGTATCGAGTCGTTATATTATTATTTTTCGTGTGCGTTTAAACTAAAAAAAATATATATATTTTTACGAAACCCGAGCCTCGTAAATATTTCAAAATTTACAATTTATATTTTCTACCCTTTTAAACTATTCTATTACATTTTGGACCAAAACTATCACAAATTGGCAAAAACTACCCTAACCTTAAACTATATATAAACTCTCCACTACCACCTATACAATTTTTTTTATCAAAAAAATTCATTTTCTCCTTCCCTTCTTCCTTGTTCTTACCATACACTATAAACCCCCACACCAAAAATCATCAAAAATTTTATTATCTAATTTGATTCAATAAAAACCAAGCAAAGTCCCTATCCTAAAATCATCTTGTGAGTATTTTGGTACCATTTTTATCAACATGCAACCATATTAATTTTTTCAAGAAAAGTTGGTGATGTTTGATCCAAATTTGTTGTATGCATGTGTTAGTAGTGATGATCAAAAGATTTTCATGCTATGTTTTTGTTAAAAAGTTGATTTTTAATTTTTGGGTTTTTGATTTTTAGGATGATACAAGTGTTAGGATTGGTTTATGATGATATTAGGGGCTTAGGTTGATGACAAAAGTTGTTGGAATGGATCAAAAACATGATTTTGTAAGAGATTTTAATAGTCAATTTTGGGCAGTAGGTTTGAGGTCATTTTCGGAAATCTTAAGTCTGAATATAGGTTGTTATTATTGAATTATGTCGTAGAGAATTTCGTTAGCTTCGATTTGATATAAAGTAGGCCTTCCAACTCCAAACGAGGTGGAATATACACTAGTTTGATTTTCTTGTACCGGGAGACGAGTGTCGACACAATCCGAAAATTGTTGTCGATATTTGGATCGAATCTCGGGGACTATAAAATGAGTTTCAAAATGATTCAAGGGCTGTTCTCAGGCTCCAAGTTTAGCATTTTGAGTCTATTTTTAGAATTAAGTGGCTGTTTTACAAATGGAGTTGTTTAGAATGGTCAAAATGATTTCGTAAGTCAAGGTCGCTAAACTGTCCGGATTTTGTGATTCAAAGATGAGTCGGGCAGGGAACTTTAGAAGTAAAATCTTTTGATGGGCTCTTGAGAGGACTTTATAAATATAGTAAGTAAGTTCTCTGAGTAGTATCATAAAAATTTGATGTGTCTAAGTATGGGAAAACGGCTTGGACATTGGGTATGTTCCGGCAGATTTTTGTTAAAGGCATAGAACAATAAAATGAATATATAGGAGAGTGTAATAGTATCACTTGTATCGTTTTCTCTCGAGTTTGTCGTGATTTTATCAGTCGAGTTTTATATTCTTATGTATGGTTTATTTCTCGATTCTATTATTAATGAATGCACCTCATTTGATAGGTTGCGGTTCTCGTGTTTGAAAAGGCATCATCTATCGTCGGCGATCGTCTCATTACCACTATCGGCTAAGGTGAGTCCATAGCCTCGCTTTATACTAGTTATTAAATGTTTTTAAACCCGCGAGGGGGAATACATGTTTTATAAACTTAGAACACAAGATTTTTATGGTATGCTTTGTCCCTCTATGAATGGACCCGTGGTTGCCTTTAAATTGCACTAGGTGATTGCCTTTGTTAAAGCCTCAATTATGGACCGTTAACTAGCTTATGATGGGCTAGCCGCTAGTACAATTAATAGATCTATGGGGGAAGCCGCCCCGGTTCAGTTTTTGTGGACTTGTCATAGAAGCTTAGGCCCGACCTCCACATTGTTTGAACATATTGTATTGAGAAGTCAGGTATACGGCAATGTACCAATAATCTGGAGGTAACCGACAATTAATAAATCTCCTGTCTTATCAGACCTCTAAAGGGAGTGTGTAAGGGCTCGGTTCCATGAGCTTATTGCAATTTATGCTATATACAATTATTATTGTTGATGCAAATTATTATTTTATGCTTGTTGCCTTTAAGCATGCCACAAACTTATAATATTTGCTTGTGTTCAAAATGATTATATAAACCTATAGATTCACTTGACATTTTGCTGATGATTTTCTCACATGTATTTCAGGTAATCAGGAAGGGTGAAGCTTGGAAGCCACGTGAATAAATGTTGTGCACTACTTTGCAATATAAACTCTTTGAATATTTGTCGTTCCTTTTTGTTCAAAACAATTTAAATCTTTTGTTTTGGTTGTACTTTGGTTACGATGTCTTGGGACTACGCTACTCTGACAAATGTTTTAGGAACGATAAATCTAAAACGTCTCTTTCTGAGTCATTCTTTATAAATTATGTGTTTTAGTATCATTGTTTAGCACCCAAAGATGTATTCCGCTGCGTGTAAATTTGGGGGTGTTAAAGATTGGTACAAGAGCCATGAGTTATAGAGAACTAGTTCTTTATTTTAAAAACCTAAACTATAACTGTCAGTTTTTATTTTTCAAAGAGTCATGTGCACCGGACTTCGCGTGACTTCAGGTTCAAGCTACTCCTGGGATTACCACTTTAGTATACGTTATTACGTATACCTTATTGCCAAGTATTTATAAATAAATACTATGATCCATTTACGGATATATATTTATATCTAGGATCCCTTTAATCGATATATATATATTTATGTCGTTAAACTTTTCGATAAAAGTTTATCATTTATTAATGATTAACTTAAATAAATACATTGAATTTTCAAGATCTTTCTATATTTATTTTTGAAGTATTTAAATTGCTTTTATTACAAATTTTATATTATTACCTTACATACCTTCATCTGCGCACGTTACTTTCATTGTTTAACCCTTTGAGATATCTATAGATATCCAAATCGCTTTCCGGCTGTTTGTGCTTGGACGTCTTGAAACGTAATCTCTAGACCATTGTGTAGCTCAATGTGTCCTTGGAATAGACTAACCGCTATTTATTGACATATATATGTATCGACTCCGAAGTGTATTGTTCACTTATATCTCGGTAACGTCATCGTCATTTTATAAATCATCGTCTAGATTATGGCGCTAGATTGGAATACGATTTTATCGTCTAGATTATGGCGCTAAAGTGTATCATTTGTTTTTCATTAACCTTCTTGCTCTCGGAACGCAACATATGAATGTTCCATTCTTTTCTCGTTATGTTTTGGAGTTTTTGGAGAATCGTGGCACCAAGGAGGTTTGCCTACATTACACCTTGAAACTTAAATTATGAACGTCATTCACCGTTTTGCTTCCTAAATTTTGTGTTGGATACCTTGAAGCATCTTTTGTCATTTATTATACTATATTTAATGCTCATATTGTGATTTATTTTTAATTGTTGTAAAATCCACAAGACATGTGAGTATATATAAATATTTTGAGCCGTTAGGAAGTGTCGAAAAATATATTTAATAGAGAAACTGTTGGGGCAGTATAAACAGGTCAAAACTTAAAAGTAAACCTGTGTTTTTATAAATAAAATAGTCAAACCTGCACATAACTTGCAGGGGTATTTTGGTCATTTTACCTTATTTTTCAGGTCTCGGGTAAAACTAGAAAGTCGTCTGAAACGTCGTTTTGCATCAAAATGCTTTAGACTCCGAGTCTTGGAGATGTCGTTTATCGGGTCAATAATCGGCTTATATTAAAAAGTTAAATCTGATAGAAAATTCAGAACATGAGTTTTAAACGTTTCTAAGAAGATTTGAGTTCACTTGAGATCGTAAAATTTTAACGAATATTATTTTACAACTAACTAATACTAGTTGCATATGAAAATGTTTAAAAATAGAAACATTACAGGATTAGCAATTACCGGATTAATGGTGTAATTTGAAAATGAATAATATATTTTCTTAAAAGCATGTTGTGTCGAGTATCTTACATAGAATACACATATGGATTGATTTATTCTTTTTATATATATGACTCATTTGTAATTCGATGTTATTTTATTTTTATTTTCTTCTAACCTTCCACTGATTTGGGTTGAGTTTGAAGTTTTGTCTTCACATTCTTCGTCGATATTTTATCGCGTGTCTCATGGCGTTTTCGTCTAAACCTTATAACCTTTTGAAACCTTAACAACTTGTAACCATTTCATTGGTTGTTTTATGAGCTACTATTTGCCACTTTTTGCAAACCTTTGGCTACTTTATACGTTGTCATACTGTCACCATATTAATAAATCTGATATTGTTTTACGATTATTTTCACCAATTGTTTTTACTTTGGTCTTATAAAATACTTTTCGTAACATTAAAAGTTGTTTATTGAGTATCTCACAAATTACTTGTATCCTATAAATTTATAAACTATTTTTAAATTTCATTTTACAAATGGCATGGTTTATATAAACATAAGAAACGTAATACTTTTCGACGAAACGGAGCACTGCATTGCTAGCCCTAAATTATACATGGCCTGATCACCTATGTCTAATTTAGAAGGAGCCATGCTAGGCTGAATAGTAGTCACCTTAAAAATCTTGACAATAAATAACTTTTTACTTGTATTTATGATAAAGATAAATCAAATGGAATAAAGTGAAAAGAAGTTTTGAAAACCTTTATATTTTATGCAAGTAGCGCAATTTCTATGCATCCGCATACGTTTTCTTACCTTTTCTTAAACGAATTACGCGCTTACGAATACGTTTTTACTCGACGAATCGTTTTTCCACTTGTTACTTCATTTTGTCTTATAATTGATTTATTTTGACCGTTCGTCTAATTACTGACTGTTGATAAAAGACTTGAAAGTCTCGATATTTTATCCTTCCTTCTTGTCCAATCTTCTTTATGCGACTGGGTAGATCTTTGGAATGTCTCCGCACGTGAATAATGAAATATCACTAGATTGATTTCCGTATATCCGGGATGAGGTCCGTCACTCTCGTTTGTCTCGAAATCCACTCTTGTGAGCCGTGCTTTGACTTCTCTCTTTAAACACTAACATCGTTCATTTGATTTGTTTAATTACAAGTGATTATTAGGATTTTTCTTTGATTAAAATTTTTTGTATGGATCTTATTTCCGATCGTGTATCGACCATCGCTAAGTTAACGAGCTGATGTTGGTGAACCACCGACCGCACTAACAAAATCGACAACTTGTTTAATCTATTGTTTCTTATCGTCTTACCATCAACGCCTTTATTTTATTATTCTTTTTAAGAATTCATATGACATTTGCTTCGTTTTCTTTCGTATCGCTGATTTCGTACTAATTGTTGACCATTATTTCCATTCGTATTCATTTGTTATCTTGTCACATTTTGAAACCCAAATATATCCCATGTTTATTTTGAAATAATATACACCTTTATGTATTTCTACAACGTATTATAAAATTTTTATGTTTATACATTTTCCAATGATTTTCAGTTATCGAAATAACTATCATAAGAAAAAGGTCAAATTTATACATCATATTTTGTATAACTAAAACTAATGTCTAACATGAAA
Organism: Glebionis coronaria; assembly: GCA_025667525.1. Lineage (NCBI taxonomy): Eukaryota > Viridiplantae > Streptophyta > Magnoliopsida > Asterales > Asteraceae > Glebionis > Glebionis coronaria. The sequence continues at coordinate 229,957,474 of CM046879.1, forward strand.
TTATACTATATCTTTTGAAGTAAGTGACTTATCATACTTTACTTTTAATGTAATGAAATTACCGGTTTAATTTATATTCCTAATAATGATTTAATTTGGAAATAATATTTCTAAATCGTAACCATCAGTATGAGTTTAATTAATAAATTTATGTCATTCTTTCAAAGTTTCTTAAGACAACCAAAATAAATTATGAAGCTATTTAACTCTTATTTTGATATATCATCTTTATCAAGAAAGTACCTCAATTGAGTTTTAAGGTAATACCAAATTCGGGACGGATAATTGTGACAAACGTTATTTTAATGTTAATATTTAATTCATTCTTCGCTCTCATTTTTTCTAGTATTATGAATTATTATGTTTTACGGTTACGTGATTCGAGATCCCTCGTCGATCGTCAACCTTAAATCATTTTACCACATCTTGTCCGTTTACGCGTTTATTGAATTCATTTTTATCTCGTTCTGTTCCTTGTATTGAAGATCACTATTTTATTCTGAGTTTAAAATGAATCTCGGGAAGCAGTGTATAAGAAGAAACGATAAGTGTCACCAGGATTTATGTGTGTACTTGTGGAATGATTGAGGACCGAGTTATCAATGGCAACTTATCATGGATATGAAGTTTTTGTAATCTTACTTGCTACTATCGAAGGATCATAGAAGACTCTGGAGATCAAGTGGTTATTATCAAGGGTTCGTTCAAGGTTTTCTCGATGATTAACGGTGAAGATCTATACTCGATGTTTATGTTCGACCTTTTATTTTTATGTACTTATGTGGTATGTGATCTAGTCAAATGATCGTAAGTTGTGAGAACTTGAGACGGCATCATCCGATGACGTCCGATTATGTAGAACACGTATTATGTAATATCTTTTTGGCTTACAACGATGATGTTTATTGAGACTTTAATGCGCGTTGGCGAAAGTGAGATGGTGTCTTTGTATTATCTTTTGAGTAGGGACCCGCGTGTGAGCACCCTTCGATGACGAAAATGTTTTTCTTGTTAGTTCATTTTGATGTGTGTCCATGGCTATCCGGCCAGTGGCTATCCTTTAAATTTCAACATTCTTTTTTTTAACTGGACTTACCCGAAAAATCCTGTCATCTATTCTTGTCGTCGAATGAGCTTCCTGTGATTCATAAAATTTTCATGTGTCGAGCTTGACGAGTGACTTGTGGATAAGGATTTATTTATTCCTTTTTGGTGAGATACAACTTGACGACAAGTTGCATTTTGTAAAAGAACCAGTGGAGATCATGGATCGAGATTCACGTGGGAACGTGAAGACTTCTTTATAAGGAATTTCCTCCTCCTTCCGGGTAGTGAACAACTCCTGTATGAGGCGAGTTGAGCGTCGGGACGTCGCTCCCTTAAGGTGGTGAGGATGTAAAACCCGTAAAAATGAGGTCATAATTTAATTCTATTTTCAATTATTTTGAAGTATTTTATAACGTTAAATATTATTATGTTTAACGGTTTAAGTTGAAACCGATATTGAATATTATATTTTAATATTTTGACGAGCAACGAAGACTACTAGTGATCGCGATACCGACGGATGCCAAAATTTTTATATTTTATTATCGATCGTTTCGATATTAATACTTTTGACGATATCGTTTTTATTATGTATCGAGTCGTTATATTATTATTTTTCGTGTGCGTTTAAACTAAAAAAAATATATATATTTTTACGAAACCCGAGCCTCGTAAATATTTCAAAATTTACAATTTATATTTTCTACCCTTTTAAACTATTTTATTACATTTTGGACCAAAACTATCACAAATTGGCAAAAACTACCCTAACCTTAAACTATATATAAACTCTCTACTACCACCTATACAATTTCTTTTATCAAAAAAAATTCATTTTCTCCTTCCCTTCTTCCTTGTTCTTACCATACACTATAAACCCCCACACCAAAAATCATCAAAAATTTTATTATCTAATTTGATTCAATAAAACCAAGCAAAGCCCCTATCCTAAAATCATCTTGTGAGTATTTTGGTACCATTTTTATCAACATGCAACCTTATTAATATTTTCAAGAAAAGTTGGTGATGTTTGATCCAAATTTGTTGTATGCATGTGTTAGTAGTGATGATCAAAAGATTTTCATGCTATGTTTTTGTTAAAAAGTTGATTTTTAATTTTTGGGTTTTTGATTTTTAGTATGATACAAGTGTTAGGAATGGTTTATGATGATATTAGGGGCTTAGGTTGATGACAAAAGTTGTTGGAATGGATCAAAAACATGATTTTGTAAGAGATTTTAATAGTCAATTTTGGGCAGTAGGTTTGAGGTTATTTTCGGAAATCTTAAGTCTGAATATAGGTTGTTATTATAGAATTATGTCGTAGAGAATTTCGTTAGCTTCGATTTGATATAAAGTAGGCCTTCCAACTCCAAACGAGGTGGAAGATACACTAGTTTGATTTTCGTGTACCGGGAGACGAGTGTCGACACAATCCGAAAATTGTTGTCGATATTTGGATCGAATCTCGGGGACTATAAAATGAGTTTCAAAATGATTCAAGGGCTGTTCTCAGGCTCCAAGTTTAGCATTTTGAGTCTATTTTTAGAATCAAGTGGCGGTTTTACAAATGGAGTTGTTTAGAATGGTCAAAATGGTTTCGTAAGTCAAGGTCGCTAAACTGTCCGGATTTTGTGATTCAAAGATGAGTCGGGCAGGGAACTTTAGAAGTAAAATCTTTTGATGGGCTCTTGAGAGGACTTTATAAATATAGTAAGTAAGTTCTCTGAGTAGTATCATAAAAATTTGATGTGTCTAAGTATGGGAAAACGGCTTGGACATTTGGTATGTTCTGGCAGATTTTTGTTAAAGGCATAGAACAATAAAATGAATATATAGGAGAGTGTAATAGTATCACTTGTATCGTTTTCTCTCGAGTTTGTCGTGATTTTATGAGTCGAGTTTTATATTCTTATGTATGGTTTATTTCTCGATTCCATTATTAATTAACGCACCTCATTTGATAGGTTGCGGTTCTCGTGTTTGAAAAGGCATCATCTATCGTCGGCGATCGTCTCATTACCACTATCGGCTAAGGTGAGTCTATAGCCTCGCTTTATACTAGTTATTAAATGTTTTTAAACCCGCGAGGGGGAATACATGTTTTATAAACTTAGAACACAAGATTTTTATGGCATGCTTTGTCCCTCTATGAATGGACTCGTGGTTGCCTTTAAATTGTACTAAGTGATTGCCTTTGTTAAAGCCTCAATTATGGACCGTTAACTAGCTTATGATGGGCTAGCCGCTAGTACAATTATTAGATCTATGGGGGAAGCTGCCCCGGTTCAGTTTTGTGGACTTGTCATAGAAGCTTAGGCCCGACCTCCACACTGTTTGAACATATTGTATTGAGAAGTCAGGTATACGGCAATGTACCAATAATCTGGAGGTAACCGACAATTAATAAATCTCATGTCTTATCAGACCTCTAAAGGGAGTGTCTAAGGGCTCGATTCCATGAGCTTATTGCAATTTATGCTATATACAATTATTATTGTTGATGCAAATTATTATTTGATGCTTGTTTCCTTTAAGCATGCCACAAACTTATAATCTTTGCTTGTGTTCAAAATGATTATATAAACCTATAGATTCACTCGGCATTTTGCTGATGATTTTCTCACATGTATTTCAGGTAATCAGGAAGGGTGAAGCTTGGAAGCCACGTGAATAAATGTTGTGCACTACTTTGCAATATAAACTCTTTGAATATTTGTCGTTCCTTTTTGTTCAAAACAATTTAAATCTTTTGTTTTGGTTGTACTTTGGTTACGATGTCTTGGGACTACGCTACTCTGACAAATGTTTTAGGAACGATAAATCTAAAACGTCTCTTTTTGAGTCGTTCTTTATAAATTATGTGTTGTAGTATCATTGTTTAGCACCCAAAGATGTTTCCGCTGCGTGTAAATTTGGGGGTGTTAAACCTAAGTTGACATTTACTTAGAATTCGTGTTCATGAGCTTGAAAACTTTGAATGTTTTAACGGAAAGCTCATGACCGAGAAATATGAATTTCTCGTTATGAGGAAAAGTTCTCTTATTTAAAAGATACACTTTCCTTTCTGAGCTTAAAACTTGGATTGTTTTAATATAAGCTCATGACCAAGAAAAATGAATTTCCCGTTACGAGGATAACTTATCTTTAAAGATAAGCTTTCCTAAATATGAAATCCGAGTTACAGTCTGATATTTAACAATAAGTCATTGTGCATGAGCTTAAAAACTTCGAATGTTTTTAATTTTAGCTCATGCCCGAGAAAAATTAATTTCTCGTTGTAAGGACAAGTTTATCATCGGCGATAAACTTTCCTTTCTTTGAGGTCCGGGGCATAATCTGAAATGTGATTATACGCCATTTACACGAGCTTAAAACTTTTGAATAGTTTTAATGTAAGCTCACGTCCGAGAAAATTTAATTTCTCGTTAATGAGGATAAGTTTATCATCGGCGATAAACTTTCCTTTATTCAGAGATCGGGTCATCATCTGATATTTAATGATGAGCCTTATACACGAGCTTAAAACCTTTGAATGGTTTTAGGATAAGCTCGTGTCAAAGAAAAACTTAATTTCTCGTTAAGAGGGTAAGTTATCGTTGCGTAGATAAACTTCCTTGTCTCTGAAGTCCGGGTCATCGTCTGTGATATGACTGTGAGCCATTTACACGAGCTTAAAACCGTTGAATAGTTTTAATATAAGCTCGTGTCCGAGAAAACTTAATTTCTCGTTTTGAGGGTAAGTTATCGTTGCGTAGATGAACTTCCCTTTCTCTGAAGAACGGGTCACAGACTGTGATTTGAATGTGAGCCATGGTGCATGAGCTTAAAAACTTGGAATGTTTTTTATATAAGCTCATGCCCGAGAAAAATTAATTTCTCGTTGTTAGGATAAGTTTATCATCGGCGATAAACTTTCCTTTCTTTGATGAACGAGTTACAGTCTGTGATGTGACTATAAGTCCTATACACGAGCTTAAAACCTTGGAATAGTTTTAATGTAAGCTCGTGTCCGAGAAGATTTAATTTCTCGTTTTGAGGATAAGTCATCATCGGGATGAACTTTCCTATCTTTTGAGAGCGAGTTACAGTCTGTAATGTGACTGTAAGTCCTTTTATACTGTAAGCTTAACTGCAAATCCCCTGAGACACTTGTTTCTTAGATATCAGCTTCTTCAGCAACTAAACTCTGAGAGTGTCCTTTATTGAATGGTATACAATGATTGGACCAATTCGTTCTTTTGGAACATCCTCTTTGGTACCTGCATTCTCATTTGGAATTTGCATGCTTTGATATGGGTTAGCGATATCTATCTTAGAAGCAAGTGGGGGTTCGCAGTTTTCTTTTCTTGTGCTAGAGGTGTTTTGAGGAGATGATTCACTTGTCTTAGCTGGTAAATGTTTCCTTTTATAGAAAACCTTAAGTTCACGCTTAGGTGATGCATCCTCCTTTTCAATTTCCTCCCTAGTAGTCTTAATAGAATCGGAGTCTATCCTAGTTAAAGGGCACTCGTTTTCTACAAGGGTGAAATTCTACCAGTGGAGAGCCACATTTTACCAATGGGTTTGATTTTGGCAACCCACTAGGATTTAAGTCTAGCACGGGAGTTCACTTCATTAAGTAGTTTTTTGATACAAGAATCATGATTTGCCGTAAAGACACATTTTCTACATGTTTTACAAGTAGCATATTTAATGTCCGAGTAAGATCTAGAATTCCTAGATGATTGATTGATGCTCCTAGGATGTGACATGCTACGGTTAGCAGTGTTGGGTAAACTAGAAGGCATCTGACTAGGTTTGAAATTCCTATCTCTTGCTTGTGTCTTTTGCTTAGCTTCCCTTAGATCAAATATATGGCGAACGTCATTTGAACTAGTTCGAGACGTGTTCTTTGGACTATGTCTAGGGAAACTAGAGGCAATCATGTGATTAGGTCTTGCAAAAGCTGTTTTAGTCACATAGGGCCTAGATAGTGGAGTGACTGTTCTAGAAAGATGAACCATATCAACTTGGGAGGCAAACCGTGGTCTCGAGGATTGTGATCGCTCGGATCTAAATGCAGTCGGTTGTCGAATGAACTGATTTGTAGGCGGTTTCCCCAAGATTGATGGTTTTTCAGGCTTAGTGTCCACACTAGTTCCTTTGGTTTTCCTCAACTCATTTTTTAGAGCCGCTATTGCAAAAACCTTTTCTTGAACTTGAGCCTTTAAAGTCTCATTCTCTCAGAGCAATTCATCTTAGGATGCCAACTTAGATTCAAGCAACTTAATTTGTTTCAAAAGATTATCCTTTTCAGCTTTAGAATCTAGAACTGTTTGATCTAATTTTCGTTCAAGAACAACGTTTGACTTTTCAAGTTTTTCAAAATATGTTTCAAATTTCTCCGTTTTCTTTGAAAATTCAATTTTGGCATCCTCAAGATCTTTTGATTGCTGAGCTATGATCGTTTCGAGCTCTTTAATCCTAGAATCAGAATTCGGTAAAGAAGTAGTCGTAAAACTATTAGCAGGATTGTTAATTAGCGCATTCATTTCAGACAACATATGAAGAATATTATCTGTACCTGACATGCTACTTGGTTCCTGTTTTCCTCCTGATTCTATTCTCTTGTGGCTGCTTCTTGTATCGTCTTGCAATATATGTAATTTTCCCTCTTGAAAAGTCGAATTCAAAGAATCCATTGAAAGTTCGATGACAAATGATTGTGGATATGACAACACCAACAAAAGATCCGTAGTAAAAATAAAAAAATAATCCTCGATTGATGATGTAACTCTTTTCTCGGCTCAAAATTTTTTTGTCGACTCAAACGTTTGATAAAAAAAGCCCGATACTAATAGATCCAGTTACCTCGGCTTTACAAAGTAAGTAAACTCGATTCAAGTCGAAATTCCCCTAGTCAACTAATACAAATAATACGAATTTCACGTACACGAAATAAAATAAAACGTACACCTCACTTACACTATATGTAGCACAATATTTTTTAAGACACAATATTTTTATTTTATTTATTTTTTATTTTTTATTTTTTTTTAAAACGTACACCTCACTTTACACAATATAAAACGTGGCCACTCACACTATACGTAATACATAAAAAAAATCACACGTCTTATTATTTTATTTTATTTTTTGTTAAAACACGTGGCCAAAGCTGAAATGTCCCTTGGTTACTCCGTCTTCCTTGTCTTTATATAAATCTTAAAAAAAGAAAAAACAAACCTAATCTCACTTCTTCAAACTGCCGTTTTCTTCCACATTAATCTCTCAACCCATCTCGTTTAAACTGCCTCATTCTATCACCCTCTCAGAATAACCAAAAACCAACACATCAATACATCACGAATCACAGATCATTTCATCATAAGATAAACCCTTTGATCATTTGTTGCCGTTCGAATCATGCAAAGCTCGAAGGGAAAATAAGTATACATGGCTTCAAGGTCTTGATACAGAGTTCACAGGTAGGTAGCGTTGACTCGATGTGCGTAACTAACGAAAGAAACAAATAGATTATAACTAATTCGTTATATATCTTGTTTCATTTCGAAAATTAATTTGGGTAAACCCAACATAGATCAAGGCATGTCGTTTTTAATCGAATCGAAACCAGGAAAAGATGGTAACATACTTGTTAAAATCTCTTCTTTTACTTCGAAAATAAAACAATAAAAAAACAGATCTATGATGATGTTAAATTTCGTGTATAGATCTTAAAATATCTCGGGTTGCACGTGCAAAACACGAAAGAAAAAAAATGAATATGAGATCTGTCGAGGTGGTTATCTTGGTTGTGTTGGAGTCGAGTTGGGTGTGGGTTTGTTCGAGGGTGTGATTAAATATTGTGGGTCGAGTCGAGTCTTGTTGAGTCAGTCGAGGGTCTTGGAGTCGAGGGTGGGTGGGTGGTTGTTTGAGGTTAGTTTTGTGTTCGAGGGTGAGTTTTGGTGTGAGTCGAGAAACAACGCAGTCGTGTGTTTGTTGGGGTGTAGATGTTAGTTTTGAGACGTGTATGTCGAGTTTATGTTTAGAGTCGAGGGTGTGGGTGAGAAGACGAGGGTGAGGGTGTTGTGTCAGTCTTGTTGGTTTAGTCGAGTCGTGTGAGGTTGAGTCTTTGGTTTGTTGAGAGTTTGTTGAGAGTTTGTTTAGAGTCGAGTCTTTGGGTCGATGAGTTCAGTTTCGTGTGGTTTGAAATAAATGATACGATGGGTTTGTGTTCGTTCGAGTGTCTGAGTCGATGTTGGTCCGAGTCCGAGTCTAGTGAGTCGAGTCTAACTTACGATTCAATCGGAATGTTAAAAATGAAAGGCATCGGAATGTCAACAATTAAAAACACCATCGGAATGTCAAAACAAAAAACACCATCGGAATGAGTGTCGGAAAGCACGATCGGAATGTGATCGGAAACCCTTGTCGGAATGTGATCGGAAAGACCCTTGTCGGAATGTGATCGGAAAGACCCTTGTCGGAATCCTTAAAGACAAATCTGTCGGAATGTTTAAAACCCTTTTCCGACGGGTGAAGTTTCAAAACAGAGACAGATCGAGTTAAAAAAAATGCTAAAAAACAAAAATATTAGGATAAAAAACTGATACTTTTGATAAAAAAACTGATATTTTTGATAAAAAAAAACTGATACTTTAAAAGAAGATAAAGACAGTAAAATAAAATAAGGTGATAAAATAAGATTAAAAAAACTGTGATTTTTTTCAGTACGAAACAAAAAAATTGACGAAATAAGATGAAATAAAAAAAATGATATTTTTTAAAAAAGTTGTTAAAATAAGATGAAATAAAAAAGTTGATAAAATAAGATGAATTTTTTTTTAAAGAAAGACAGAAAAAGAAAAAAATAAAAATAAAATTTTACCAAAACAATAGATCAAACACGCCAATCCAAAGAATCAACCAAGCTCTGATACCAATTGTAGGATCGTGTTTTTCTAAGGATTAGGCATTGTATAGTTAATCTTTTAATATGGATGGAGAATGGAGAACTTAGAGAGAGAAAGAAGAGAGAGAAAGGAGAGGAATAAGAAAGAAAGATGGAATTAATGAAATGAAAAGTGTTCAACCCCTCCTAACATGCTAGGAGGGGGGTTTATATAGCCCACCCTACATGTGGGCTATATGGGCTATATTAGATCACGAGCCTAATATCATTGGAGTGACCGATCCTTTCTAAATACGTAAAAACGTATTTCCAACAATCTCCCCCAAAAGGAGGTCACTCCAAGTTACAATGTCGTAAATAGTCTATAGCTCGTGATTTATGCTAATAATGATGTGACCGAGACTTTCCTTGGAAAAACGTATTTCCAACAATTTGGTATTGTTACTTTGTTTAAAAACACAAAAATTTTGGGTGTTTGATTCATTTTTAGGCTTAGAATCTCGAATTTGTTGTGTTTTGTGCTGTTCGAGAAAAGTGGTAAGCATAGTACGATCTGTGTATTGTGATCGCATAAACCTGGGGTTTCTACTTGTGATCCAATATCACGATCACAGGCTACGATCACTCGTTGCGATCTCTTGATACGGTCACTCCTCACGATCACTCGTCACGATCAAGGAGTGCGATCACTCGTCACGATCAAGGACTGCGATCCCCACTGTGATCCAAGGTTGCGATCCCCACTAAGATCAAGTGTTGCGATCCAACATTTTTCAAAAACGTGGTTTATCGAGGACATAACTTTGGGGATTTAAACATTATTTCTCGGCTATAACACACAACAACAAATACATTTACTTTCTCTCATTGTTCGATCAACATTTGTAAATCTTAACTTATCAAAATGGAGTACACATCTCTTACGGATAAGTCCATCCTCTCGGGTACGGATAATCGTCCACCAATGTTGGTGAATACTATGTATAAGGATTGGGCTTCCCGAATGGAACTTTATATGTTGAACAAAGAAAATGGACATCTAATTTGTGCATCGGTGCTTAATGGACCATTAGTATATGGTACTGTGACGGAAGGTGCTGTTACTCGTCCTCGCACAACGGGTGAACTAACTGGAGATGCTAATATTCAAGACAAGTGTGATAAACAAGCTACAAACATCATTCTCCAAGCCCTTCCCCCAGATGTCTACAAACTCGTCAGTAAACATAAGGTTGCCAAAGAGTTATGGGATAGAATTCGTGTTCTAATGCAAGGCACCTCGTTAACTAAACAAGAACGAGAGTGTAAGCTTTATGATACTTTTGATAAGTTTGTCTGTGTTCCCGAGGAGACTCTCAATGATTACTACTTGAGATTCACCCTATTGTTGAATGAGCTTAATATATATGGCATGGCAATTCCTACGTTTCAATTGAACACCAAGTATTTGAACACTCTTCCTTAAGAATGGAAAAAATACATGACAGTTGTTAAATTGGCTAAGGAATTGCATCTAACCAATGTGGATCAACTTCAAGCTTTCCTTCAACAACACGAATGCCATGTGATCGAGGCTCGGTTGTCTACACCTCAAGTTCATGATCCACTTGCCATGTATGCTTGTCAACAAAACATGGCTTATACTTATCAACAACCATCATACTTGTAGTAGCCACCACCACACACCTATCAGCAACCACAACAACCACCTTATCAACCACTAATGATGCCACAACAAGCATTTCAACAAAGTGTTCATCAACAATCTTTTCCACAACAACCATCACATCAGGTATCACCCTCACAAGCTATAACTTCTCAAATAGGCTATACTCCTCATCAAGGATATTTTCCAATTGAAGCACAACCAGCACAAGCCTTATACTCCAATGAACTTCCACCAATTCAGGCACCGGTCTTTACTCCAAATGATACACCTACTGATGTCTTAAACCATCTCACTGCCTACTTGTCAAAACTTGTTGCTACTAGAGGATTTCCACCAACGAACAATCAGCTTCGCACTTCTTCAAATCCTCGACAACAAGCCACCATTCAAGATGGTCAAGTGACGGTGCAAACCATTCAGGGAAGGCAAAATTCATATGGACCTCCTTCAAGGACCGTGAACGCTCAAGCTATGAATTCTCAAGCTAGTGGTAATGGAAGCACTATTGGTCCTCAAAAGGTTGTGACTTGCTACAATTGCCGAGGACAAGGTCATATGGCAAGGGAATGCACTCAGCAAAAAGGAGACGGGATGCAACATGGTTTCGTGAAAAGATGTATTTGGTTGATGCTCAGTCTAAGGGAAAGATTTTGGATTCAGAAGAGTTAGCATTTCTTGCAGACCTAGGGGCAGCAGATAATGAAGGTGTTAATCCCATTCAATCTGTAACACAAGATTTAGTTGATATTTAGAGAGAGAAAGAGAAGAAAGTAGAGAGAGAAAAGAGAGAGAATTGGAAGGTTTAAACTTTTACTAGAGAGAGAAACTAAAAGTGAACCAACACCCTCTTCTACACATGGAAGAGGGTATATATACCCTTGGCTTTTGGGCCTTGGGTTTAAGTGACTTGGGCCGGGCTTGGCTTTGTCTTGGGCTTACGCCCCTAACTTATACAATATTAGCTTAAAGTCTAAGCCCGGTTTTCCCGACTAACCTATTACAATACAAGACCATTTACGACTAAGATGACCTATTACATTCTTGTTCAAATATATAAAATTTAGGGCTAACAATCTCCCCCAATGTATCGGTCATCTTAAAAAGCTTAAAAAAGTATAAGATGATTGAGTGAATACATTCTTGTAGAGGAGATCTTCCTGCTTTGGTCTTGTATCTTGGTCTTGATCTTGTTTGTAACGGCTTTGTTCCTTCATGCCTTGTGATCTTTATCTTGAGCCTTTGTCATTTGACTTTGAGTGCTTGAGATCTTCATTTTGTGCTCCTTGTGACTAAGATGACCTATTACATTCTTACATTCTAAGGTATCTTGATTGTCGCCATCTTGTGCTCTTGTGACTTCTGAATCGACATCGGTTACACAGCTACGCCACCTTCTTGATATGCAGCAACATATATAGACACGGATAAAATGGCTTTGAACATTTTATCTTAACTCGGTAGCGTTTTACCTTCGGTCGGTGAAGACCATTTAGACGGTATTAGATAGCGTACCTGTGATCGGGGTAGATTCGATTAAGAATCTCCTTGACAGGGTTTCCCGGTGGTAGTAGCCAGTTCTCTTTACTCGACCGTCTCAAAGCAGACTGTGAACGTAAAGAGTGAATCATAAGGATAAATTATCCGTCTGATTAGAGTCGTCAATTCGGAATTCCTGGAACAAGTTTGATTCAAAAAGAATCGCACCATTGTTGCTTTCCAGTTTGTCACAAGCTTGATTCATAGAGAATCTTGCGAGTTACCTACCGTAGTGCTGCTTGATGTTGAAACTGGAAGGATTTCCATTCGTCACTATGAACACTAATGTGTGTCACTCTTAATGTTCTGGCAAGATCACATGGATTTTGCGAAGAATCCTGGAATCAAGGTTGAATCAATTAAGAATCCAAAATTAGTTGCTTTCCAGTTCTCACAAGTTTGATTCGTGTAGAATCACACAAGTTACCTACCATGAGCTTGTTTGATGCTGGCTCAAGCAGGATTTCCATCTTCATTGTGAATCGTATCACTCAGATGTTCTGGCAATATAACAAGGATAATGCGTAGGACTCGATTTTGTCCTAATGAGATGATAGACGTTTGGCTCTAGACTCAATAAGTGCATTTTGGTAATCGGAGGCTGGAGCAGACTGCCACCTTTTCAATATTAACTGACTCGGAGTGAGAAAGTCAATAGATACGTATTGATCTCCGTGACAATGAGACAAGTTTCTTTTGAGAGAAACTCGAATGGCTGGGGAAGGGTTTTGCATCGCATCACTGGGTCCATGACACTTGTCTTCAAAAGATGTGTTAACCCGGTTTCTACCTAAGTTGCATAGAATATTCAACTCCTTCAATGCTTACCAATACGTCAGCATTAGCACCTTTTTGTGATTGTTCTAGTGCTAACTTAAGTAATTGGTCTGCATTCAGCTTCATTCCACTCCATCTTTATTAAGGAAAACTGTTTCTAGCTATGGAATGTCCTTGGGTAGATCCCTCCGGTTCTGTTTGGATCATAGGACTTAGTTTCCTATCCTAAACCACCTTTTGACTCCATCGTTCCGTCGTGGATAGTAGGTTGTTTTGGGTAAAGATTGTAACCATAAACCATTGAAAACCATTCAAAGTGCTTGATAAAAATCAAAACTTTTAACACTTTGAAAGTTTTATATTTTCGAAAAGCTCCCCCTACACACATGCATCGATATATGAAATAGTTTAGCATGTGAAGGAAAGAGTTGCACTTGAGTCTTTAAGATCACATGTTGCGATATATTACATTTTAATCACATTTTCTCCCCCTTTCTCTAATATAAAAACAAAATATTAGAGATACCAATTGATTAAAATATGACATTTTCTAAAAACCGATTGGTAGAGAAACATGTGTGCACGCATGAATTATGGAACATATTCAGTCGGGTCGCTCCCCCTCAACAATATATGTGTGTCTTGAGACAAAATTTGACAAAATTTTAGAAAAACGACACCACAAAATATGTTGAGGTACGGATTTTAGATGCCTTGTCCGATATAATATATTACATTTGACAATTTCATATCATTTTTGGAATGTGTTGGATACATAAAAATATGAAAATTTTAGAGATGTACCCCAACAACATTAAAGGCTTGATTTTAAAACGCTCTCCCTCAAAAATTGATCAAAATAACATATGACAATTTTGAGATATAAAAGCCACATATGAGGAAGGGAGTGTTGAGAAATTCTTGAAAAATTGTGTTCAACGGTTTTAAAATAATCAGGATAGAAGACTTCTCTTCTATTGCTCAGGGAAAGCGCACTGAAACGTACACTTCCCTTTCGGGTCTGTTTTTCATGAGCTCAAAACTTTGATTGTTTTATGACTAGCTCATGACCGAGAAAAATAAATTTCCCGTTGTGAAGGATAAGTTATCATCCGTGATAAACTTTCCTTAAGTTGAAGTTCGAGGTCTAAGCTGACATTTACTTAGAAATCATTTTTCATGAACTTAAAAACTTTGAATGTTTTTATGAGAAGCTCATGACCGAGAAATATTATTTTCTTGTTGAGAAGGATAAGTTATCGTCCGAGATAAACTTTCCTTATTTGAGGTCCGAGTCCTAAGCTGTGATGCGCTTAGAAGTCATTTACACGAGCTTAAAACTTTCGAATAGTTTTAATGTAAGCTCATGTCCGAGAAAAATCAAATTTCTCGTTTTGAGGATAAGTCATACTCAGGATGAACTTTCCTGTCTTGTGAGCCCGGGTTACAGTCTGTAATTTGACTATAAGCCTTGTACACAAGCTAAAAACTTTTGAATAGTTTTAAGAGAAGCTCGTGTCCAAGAAATATTAATTTCTCTTTTTGAGGGTAACTTATCGTTGAAGAGATAAAGTTCCCTTTCTATAACATTCGAGTTACAGTCTGATATGTGACTGTAAGTCATTATGAATCTCACTTGTGAAACCCCTGAGACACGTATTTGTCTGATATCTGCTTCTTCAGCAACCAAACTCTGAGAGTGTCTTTTGTTGACCGGTATGAATATGGAAAACCTTGGTGTTCTTGTTGAACCTTTACTTTAATACCTGCACTTTTATCAGTAGTTTGTATGCTTGCTTTAGGGTTAGTGATATCTTTGTGAGAACCGTGTTGGAGTTTACCTTGAACCTTTTTCGTGGTAGAGGGAATTATATTTCCAGTAGGAACCCACCTAAGACCAATTGTTTTAAAGGTTCTACCCGTTGGTATCCACCTAAGACAAGGTCGAGGAGACATAATTTTCTCATGCACAGCGGAAGACTTAGTTGGAAAAAACCTATTTCCTTTAGGGTTCCGTCTTTGAGGTGCTCTAGATTTTTTGTTCACCTTGTTCAAGACTTAAGTGATACAATCATCATGAATGGCATTAAACACGCATTTGTTACATTTCATGCAAACAAAGTGCTTAGCATCTGAGAAGGCTCTAGAGTTCCTAAGGTTGGCAGAATTGTGCACATCATTGAAGGGTCTAGAATTCCTAGATGTGTGAAAAACGCTCCTAGGTTGTTGTTTGTTCGTATCTCTTGCTTGCGTATTTTTCTGAGCATTCTCTAGATAGCTTTTATGACCCGTGTTATTTGATCTACGCCTATGCATGTTTTTGTAGCTAGATCTAGAGTTGCTTGAAGCATTCATGTGATCGGGTTTTGCAGATGCAGTCTGGCTTAAGGAGGGTCTAGTTTGTGGAGTGACTGGTTTAGGCAAATTGCTACGCACGTCAACTTGGGATGCAAACCTCGGATTTGACGTTTTGGGTCGTTCAGATTTAAACGCATTCGGTTGTCTAGCAACTGAGCGGTTTCTGAATGGTTGAGAAGGAGGTTTCCCCAAGACTAACTGTTTTGGTAACTTAGTATCCACACTATTTCCTTTTATCTTCCTTAATTCGTTTTTCACCGATGTCAGTGCAAAAACCTTTTCCTGAATCTGAGCCTTTAATTGCTCATTTTGTAGAAGTAATTGAGCGACACGTTGTTCTAACTTAATGTTCATATTATTAAATATGGCGTTATCAGCATTTGCATCATTACTATCTACAATGTCGATAGGTTGCACAGATAATTCAGTTAATGAAGCAGGCGGAGGACTTGAATTTTGAGAAGCCAACTTTGATTCTACCAAATTTATTTGTTTCACAAAATGTTCTTTTTCCGCGTTAAAATCTTGAATCTTATGATCCAATTTTTGTTCAAGAACAACATTTGCTTTTTCAAGTTTTTCAAAGTAAGCCTCAAATTTGTTATTTTTCTTTGAAAAATCGAGTTTGGCATCCTCAAAATCTTTAGTCATCTGAGCTAACATAATTTCAAGCTCGTGAATCTTAGAATCAACATCCTGAGGAGTCTCTCCTCCATTAGTACTCGTATCTGATGAATCAGGTGTGGTATTGCTATCAACCTTTTCCACTAGATACGTGTCAAGAATGGGTTCAGATTGCTCAGTATGTTGAGGAACATCGTATTCAGCATTTAAATGCACCATAGCCATTGGTTGATCATCATAAATAGGTCTGATATCTGCATCATTGGTTGCTTGATCATTCCCTGAGCTAGTACTGGTATGTTGCGTTTCTGATTATGTCCCGCTGCTCTCTGTATCAACCGAAGAAGCATCCAATGCTTGATCTATATCGACAGTGCTCTCTTTCGTCTGCATCAGTCTTTGATTCACCCTTCTTTGAAAGTGCCTTTGATGGCGAGTTCTTTCAGCAATTGACTTCTTTATATTGCTCATATGTTAAAGAAGTGTCTCTTTGAACGCTTGAAGATCTACGAGAGTATATTGGTAAAGTATGTGCTTGTGAACTCTCGATCGTTTTTTGATAAGCCACTTGAGTCAATGTATGGCTGGAACTGATTGTTGAGAGCTAAAAGGACCTCCATGGATATATTCTCGTAAAAATCGTCTCTGTCAAGTTCTTGCTGAAGATGGTCCACATTAAGTAGCATCGTTCTGATGAATGTCTCAACATCTTGACCAAATAGTAGAAAGAATACCCGTTTAAATCCAATTTCAAGATGAGTGCCTTTTAGATCTTCTCTTGAAAGAACCTTAAGGTGTGACCGAAGCAACTTAAAGTGTTTCATGCATCTTTCTTTTGCTTTCGACATCTTGTATTTGATTGCATGGACGGTTTTGGTTGTAGAATCCTTGTTCGTTGGTTTAATGATTGGAGTCTCAATATTTATCTGAACCTTTGGATTCTGCATCTTCTCTTTATTCATCTCTGCCATGGACGTTGTTGTTGTTGAATCCATGAAGATGTCCATTAAACGGATGTCTCGAAGAAGATATGATGTGAATGGATTATGGATCTTAGTTGATGTTTTGTGATTCGATTATGGTTGAAATTTCGAAAATGCCAATTTTTTTTCTCAGTTCGACAAAACGGTAAGCCGAAAAAATTTCGAATCACCAAATTTCGAAATCGAGTTAGAAATAGCGAAAAACTAGTAGGGAAAAAATTTGAAAAATGAAATATTTTGACAAAAAATAAAATCTAAAATGGCCTAAAATTTTGAATTTTGGTCCGAAAATTCGAATTTTTGGTCGAAAAAATTTTCGCTTCGCCAAAATTTGAAATTGAAGCTTAAATGGCCTAAAAATGGTCTAGGAAAAAATACATTTTTCTAGAGTTTTCCCTCCAAAAAACTCTTTTTTTTTTCTTTTTTTTTTAATCTTCGTGTAAACTATGTTCCGGGACTAGTCTAGATAGTGGCTAAGTCTGAAAAATACTCGAACAAAATTTCCATCAGAATGTCCATTGGAATACCTATCGGAATAACTGTCGGAATGTTATGTCGGAATGTTCTGTCGAAATGTTCGGTCGGAATGTTCTATCGGAATGTTCTGTCGGAATGTACTGTCGGAATGTTCTGTCGGAATGTTCTGTCGGAATGTTCCGTCGGAATGTTCTGTCGGAATGTGGTTGTCGGAATGTTCTGTCGGAATGTTCCGTCGGAATGTTCTGTCGGAATGTGGCTGTCGGAATGTGGCTGTCGGAATGTTCTGTCGGAATGTGGCTGTCGGAATGTTCTATCGGAATACCTGTCGGAATGTACTATCGGAATACCTGTCGGAATGTCTGTCGGAATGTTCTCAAACTTTTGATAGAGTAACGTCGCAATATGCCTTAAATTCCGTCGGAATCCACGATCGCAATGTACGATCGGAATAACTCGTCGGAATAAGGTATCGGAATCCTTGTGATCGCAAAGTAAAACCCTTGGGTTTTTGCGATCGAGCCTCACTCACTTGTACTTTCCGATGGTGTCACTTGCTAGAAATTCGGAAAGATGAAAAACAAGAAAGTTCTTAACTTTTGATCCAAAAGATTTATGTTTTAACCAAAACCAAGATACCCAAATCACTACTACTAGTATGTAGATGATTTGTATCAAGAATAGACCATAAAAAACACAAAAACAATTTGGGACGTGAAGATCAAAATAGCCACGAAAAATCAAGAACACAACACACGAATCTTCAATCAGCTATCCACTATAGGCTCTTGATACCAAATGTTAATCCCATTCAATCCATAACACAAGATTTAGTTGATATTTAGAGAGAGAAAGAGAAGAAAATAGAGAGAGAAAAGAGAGAGAATTGGAAGGTTTAAACTTTTACTAGAGAGAGAAACTAAATGTGAACCAACACCCTCTTCCACACATGGAAGAGGGTATATATACCCTTGGCTTTTGGGCCTTGGGATTAAGTGACTTGGGTCGGGCTTGGCTTTGTCTTGGGCTTACGCCCCTAACTTATACAATATTAGCTTAAAGTCCAAGCCCGGTTTTCCCGACTAACCTATTACAATACAAGACCATTTACGACTAAGATGACCTTTTACATTCTTGTTCGACTATATAAAATACAGGGCTAACAGAAGGCATTGCATTCGTCTCTACATCTAATGCAACATATCAAGCTGATGATATTGATGCATATGATTCGGATTGTGATGACATTCACTCAGCCCAAGCTGCACTCGTTGCTAATCTCTCTCACTATGGTTTTGATGTCGTCAGTGAGGTACCAACCACATCTAATAATGTTCATGATAATCCACATCATGTTGAGCATGAAAATGACAACCTCGAACAGCATTCGGGAACTAGTAACTGAAATGATGCGGTATCCAATCCAACACATTTGAATGAACCTCAACCAAATGCTACGACGGGTATGGAATCTTATGATCAACGTGATTTGGTAATGGTGCCTAAACATATTATTGATAACATGAATGTGGCTGTCCGACAAACCGTACATATGAATGCCAACCTAACCGCTGAGCTTGCGCTGTATAAGGAAAAGGTCAAAACGTTTGAAATGGTCCATCAAGCAAAAACCCTAAATCTCCACTACCAAAGAGACCCCACAAGGACCAACCACATGGCGACACTTGGCAAGGATCACTGACATGGACAAATCAAAGGCATACATTCATTCCTTGGTCACCAAGAAGTAAATAAACGCCCAAGATTTCTCCTCACAGCCTGTCAACAACAAAATGCATTCTGGAAGCTTCATAGGGTCATTTTAGGGATTTTAATAGCTTTATGGTTTGTGAATAGTGCCCAATTCGTGGCCTATATAAGGACACCCAACATGTGGTAATCCCTTTGTTCCAGATTTTCTCTTAGCACTTTGTAATTCCGTTTTCAGTTTAATAAAATTTGGTTTACTTTTCTGAAAACTCTAGATCCTTTTTGTTGTTTAAAAGTTGGTATTAGAATAAGAGTAATCTGAGTTCCATATTTTAAAGGTTTTGATCTTATGTTATTGTGTTTGCAAAGGTTTCATAAAAGTTTTTGAGAAAAGTATAAAAAATCAGTTTTATATTATTTGCGGTTAACTGTGTTCATCTTAGCAGGGTGGAAGCTAGTGGTTGTTCTGCTACCACATAAGCTCACACAATCCAAAGCATGGATGTATGTTTTGGAGGTGCACATCTCTAAAACTTTTCTCTTTTATGCATATTTTTTGGAAATACGTTTTTACGTATTTAGAAAGGATCGGTCACTCCAACAATAGATTAAGTAGTAGCTCGTAGTTCTTGTTATTAAGTTAAACAAAGTTAGCAAAGCCTAGTCCACAAAGACTAAGGCCACGGCCCAATTGTAAGCCCAATGCCATCTTATGGGCTTGGTATATAAACCCTCTCCTTAGATGGACAGGGTGGTGGTTTTCTCATACATTACACATAGTAAAAGTATGTTTTCTTATTTTCTCTCTCAAGTGTTTGTGTGAATTCTACCAAGTTTCTATATCTTTCTCTCTCTAAAACATAAGCTAGATTTACAATATCGTACAAATGGTATCAAGAGCCATGGGATGATTGTTTGGTTTATGTATTTGTGTTCTTGATTCATACGCCTTTATTTGATCCAAAATCATTCGTACCAATTTTTTTTTGTGTTTTTTTGGTTTAATCTTGATTTACATCATCTACTTACTTGTGGTAGTGATTTGGTATTGTTACTTTATTTAAAAACAAAAAAAATTTGGATGTTTGATTCATTTTTAGGCTTAGAATCTCGAATTTGTTGTGTTTTGTACTGTCCGAGAAAAGTGGTAACCATAGTACGATCTGTGTATTGTGATCGCATAAACCTGGGGTTTCTACTTACGATCTAATATCACGATCACAGGCTACGATCACTCGTTGCGATCACTTGATACGATCACTCATCACGATCAAGGAGTGCGATCACTCGTCACGATCAAGGACTGCGATCCCCACTGCGATTCAAGGTTGCGATCCCCACTAAGATCAAGTGTTGCGATCCAACATTTTTCAAAAACGTGGTTTATCGAGGACATAACTTAGGGGATTTAAAAATTTTTTCTCGGCTATAACACACAACAACAAATACATTTACTTTCTCTCATTGTTCGATCAACATTTGTAAATCTTAACTTATCAAAATGGAGTACACATCTCTTACGGATAAGTCCATCCTCTCGGGTACGGATAATCGTCCACCAATGTTGGTGAATACTATGTATGAGGATTGGGCTTCCCGAATGGAACTTTATATGTTGAACAAAGAAAATGGACATCTAATTTGTGCATCGGTGCTCAATAGACCATTGGTATATGGTACTGTGACGGAAGGTGCTGTTACTCGTCCTCGCACAACGGGTGAACTAACTTGAGATGCTAAGATTCAAGACAAGTGTGATAAACAAGCTATAAACATCATTCTCCAAGCCCTTCCCCCAGATGTCTACAAACTCGTCAGTAAACATAAGATTGCCAAAGAGTTATGGGATAGAATTCGTGTTCTAATGCAAGGCACCTCGTTAAGTAAACAAGAACGAGAGTGTAAGCTTTATGATACTTTTGATAAGTTTGTCTATGTTCCCGAGGAGACTCTCAATGATTACTACTTGAGATTCACCATATTGTTGAATGAGCTCAATATCTATGGCATGGAAATTCCTACGTTTCAATTGAACACCAAGTATTTTAACACTCTTCCTTCAGAATGGAAAAATACATGACAACTATTAAATTGGCTAAGGATTTGCATATAACCAATGTGGATCAAATTCAAGCTTTCCTTCAACAACACGAATGCCATGTGATCGAGGCTCGGTTGTCTACACCTCAAGTTCATGATCTACTTGCCATGTATGCTTGTCAACAAAACATGGCTTATACTTATCAAAAACCATCATACTTGCAGTAGCCACCACCACACACCTATCAGCAACCACAACAACCACCTTATCAACCACTAATGATGCCACAACAAGCATTTCAACAAAGTGTTCATCAACAATCTTTTCCACAACAACCATCACATAAGGTATCACCCTCACAAGATATAACTTCTCCAATAGGCTATACTCCTCATCAAGGATATTTTCCAATTGAAGCACAACCAGCACAAGCCTTTTACTCCAATGAACTTCCACCAATTCAGGCACCGGTCTTTACTCCAAATGATACACCTACTGATGTCTTAAACCATCTCACTGCCTACTTGTCAAAACTTGTTGCTACTAGAGGATTTCCACCAACGAATAATCAGCTTCGCACTTCTTCAAATCCTCGACAAAAAGCCACCATTTAAGATGGTCAAGTGATGGTGCAAACCATTCAGGGAAGGCAAAATTCATATGGACCTCCTTCAAGGACCGTGAACACTCAAGCTATGAATTCTTAAGCTAGTGGTAATGGAAGCACTATTGGTCCTCAAAAGGTTGTGACTTGCTACAATTGCCGAGGACAAGGTCAAATGGCAAGGGAATGCACTCAGCCAAAAAGGAGACGGGATGCAACATGGTTTCGTGAGAAGATGTATTTGGTTAATGCTCAGTCTAAGGGAAAGATTTTGGATTCAGAAGAGTTAGCATTTCTTGCAGACCCAGGGGCAGCAGATAATGAAGGTGTTAATCCCATTCAATCCGTAACACAAGATTTAGTTGATATTTAGAGAGAGAAAGAGAAGAAAGTAGAGAGAGAAAAGAGAGAGAATTTGAAGGTTTAAACTTTTACTAGAGAGAGAAACTAAAAGTGAACCAACACCCTCTTCCACACATGGAAGAGGGTATATATACCCTTGGCTTTTGGGCCTTGGGTTTAAGTGACTTGGGCCGGGCTTGGCTTTGTCTTGGGCTTACGCCCCTAACTTATACAATATTAGCTTAAAGTCCAAGCCCGGTTTTCCCGACTAACCTATTACAATACAAAACCATTTACGACTAAGATGACCTATTACATTCTTGTTCGAATATATAAAATATAGGGCTAACAATCTCCCCCAATGTATCGGTCATCTTAAAAATCTTAAAAAAGCATAAGATGATTGAGTGAATACATTCTTGTAGAGGAGATCTTCCTGCTTTGGTCTTGTATCTTAGTCTTGATCTTGTTTGTAACGGCTTTGTTCCTTCATGCCTTGTGATCTTTATCTTGAGCCTTTGTCATTTGACTTTGGGTGCTTGAGATCTTCATTTTGTGCTCCTTGTTACTAAGATGACCTATTACATTCTTACATTCTTAGGTATCTTGATTGTCGCCATCTTGTGCTCTTGTGACTTCTGAATTGACATCGGTTACACAGCTACGCCACCTTCTTGATATGCAGCAACATATATAGACATGGATAAAATGGCTTTGAACATTTCATCCTAACTTGGTAGCGTTTTACCTCTCGTCGGTGAAGACCGTTTAGACGTTATTAGATACCGTACCTGTGATCGGGTAGATTCGATTAAGAATCTCCTTGACAGGGTTTCCCGGCGGTAGTAGCCAGTTCTCTTTACTCGACCGTCTCAAAGCAGACTGCGAACATAAAGAGTGAATCGTAAGGATAAATTATCCGTCTGATTAGAGTCGTCATCTCAGAATTCCTGGAACAAGTTTGATTCAAAAAGAATCGCACCATTGTTGCTTTCCAGTTTGTCACAAGCTTGATTCATAGAGAATCTTGCGAGTTACCTACCGCAGTGCTGCTTGATGTTGACACTGGAAGGATTTCCATTCGTCCCTGTGAACACTAATGAGTGTCACTCTGAATGTTCTGGGAAGATCACATGGATTTTGCGAAGAAACCTAGAATCAGGTTTGAATCAATTAAGAATCCAAACTTAGTTGCTTTCCAGTTCTCACAAGTTTGATTCGTGTAGAATCGCACAAGTTAGCTACCATGCGCTTGTTTGATGTTGGCTCAAGCAGGATTTCCATCTTCATTGTGAATCGTATCACTCAGATATTTTGGCAATATCACAAGGATAATGCGTAGGACTCGATTGTGTCCTAATGAGATGATAGATATATCTCGTTTGGCTCTAGACTCAATAAGTGCATTTTGGTAGTCGGAGGCTGGAGCAGACTGCCACCTTTTCAATATTAACTGACTCGGAGTGAGAAAGTCAATAGATACGTGTTGATCTTCGTGACAATGAGACAAGTTTCTTTTGAGAGAAATTCGAATGGCTGGGGAAGGGTTGTGCATCGCATCACTGGGTTTATGACACTTGTCTTCAAAAGATGTGTTAACCTGATTTCTACCTAAGTTGCATAGAATATTCAACTCCTTTAATGCTTACCAATACGTCATCATTAGCACCTTTTTGTGATTGTTCTATTGCTAACTTAAGTAATTGGTCCGCATTCAGCTTCATTCCACTCCATCTTTACTAAGGACAACTTTTTCTAGCTATGGAATGTCCTTGGGTAGATCCCTCCGGTTCTGGTTGGATCATAGGACTTAGTTTCCTATCCTAAACCACCTTTTGACTCAATCGTTCCGTCGTGGATAGTAGGTTGTTTTGGGTAAAGATCGTAACCATAAAACCATTGAAAACCATTCAAAGTGCTTGATAAAAATCAAAACTTTTAACACTTTGAAAGTTTTATATTTTCGAAAAGCTCCCCCTACACACATGCATCGATATATGAAATCGTTTAGCATGTGATGGAAAGAGTTGCACTTGAGTCTTTAAGATCACATGTTGCGATATATTTCATTTTAATCACATTTTCTCCCCCTATCTCTAATATAAAAACAAAATATTAGAGATACCAATTGATTAAAATATGACATTTTCTAAAAACCGATTGGGAGAGAAACATTTGTGCACGCATGAATTATGGAACATATTTAGTCGGGTCGCTCCCCCTCAACAATATATGTGTGTCTTGAGACAAAATTTGACAAAATTTTAGAAAAACGACACCACAAAATATGTTGAGGTACGGAGTTGAGATGCCTTGTTTGATATAATATATTACATTTGACAATTTCATATCATTTTCGGAATGTGTTGGATACATAAAAATATGAAAATTTTAGAGATGTACCCCAACAACATTAAAGGCTTGATTTTAAAACGCTCCCCCTCAAAAATTGATCAAAATAACATATGAAAATTTTGAGATATAAAAACCACATATGAGGAAGGGAGTGTTGAACACACAATTTTGAAAGATTAATAACTAATTTTTAGTTAGTTAATAAAAAGGTTTGTTGCAAGATCTTTCTTTGTGTTGCTCGTACCCAATTGTATTTGTCGTTGTTTCGTTCTCGGTATCTTCTCGAATCGATCACGGTTCAAAGTGGAATTGTTGTACTTGGTAACTAAAAGGGGGAGCTTTTGATCTATATCTACTTAAAAGATAAGTGCGAGAAGTAATAAAATTAAACTAAAAGCAATACTGAAAATAAAACTTGAATTTAAAATTAAACAGTAAAGTACCTTAACTCAGAAAAATCACTGATTCGGAATGTAACCTTTATTCGGAATATATTAGACAAAAACCTTCATCCGGAATATCTTTCAAGTGCTTCATTCGGAATGTTCAACAAAACTTCCTTCATTCGGAATGTGCTTGATTCAGAATAAATTTGTTGATCCGTAATATATTGTTTATTAGGAATATTTCACTTGACTCGGAACATTTGCTTCATTCGGAACAATTAATAAAAAGGCTTCATTCGGAATATTTACTGATTCGAAACATTAGCTTCATTCAGAACATTTGGTTCATTCAGAAGAAAACACTGATCCGGAATAAATTGCAAAGGTGCTCATTCGGAATAATTGGCAAAACTTTGATTCGGAACATTCCTACTCATCCGGAATATTGATTATTCCGGATGAACTGCTGGTTCGGAATACCTGGATTAGATCTGCTGATCCGGAATCTTTTGCTTGACCCGGAATAAATGCTGATTCGGAATGAATGCTTCACCCGGAATATTAATTATTCCGAATGAAGACACTGATCCGGAATAACTAAATGGAAATGCTGGTTCGGAATACTTTCTTGACCCGGAATAATCTAGACAAAACGTTGATCCGGAATGTTTAACCCAAATCCTTCATTCGGAATCTGGGACAGTAAGGAGAACGAAGAACAGGTGAAACAAATTGATCACGAATTTAACCAAAATCCACCAAGTTTTAAACCAAAACTTAAACCAATTTAACCACTAATCATTTACTAATGATAATCATCAATCCAAAACAACAAAAACTCAAAACCCACTTACTTTTGAAGATCAAAACCAATAAAATAAAACCATAGAACTTTGAATCAACAAGAGAAGAAAGAAAGATTAAATGGAAACTTGTATTAATGATTAAGATTCAACAAACAAAATGGAAAGATTAAACTTACAAGATTGGAAGAATCAAAGAAAATGAAAATCACCAAACATCCTAATGGTGATGGTGTTTCCTACGAAACAGGAAAGAAAAATAACAAAAAGAAAAGCTAGTTGAAAAAAAGTGAAGGGAAGGTCTATTTATAGGCCTTCTCTTTGGTTGGTGAGTGGGTTTTCTCCCTTTCTTTTTGTCTTCTCGTCTTTTCAGAAAAGTCGACGTTTTTTATTTCGATTCGGGATTTGTCGACGAATAAATTCAACTCGTCTTTTAATTTCTTCATTTAATAGACTTGAGTTTCTTTGAAATATGTAAAGCTTCCATCTTTGGTCCTTTTCATCGATAAATCTTCGAATAGGCCCATTGACTTCAAATCTTTTGCATCTCTTAGACTATAGACTTCATCTTTTCGTCTTTTTCTTCGATAAAACCCGTGCAATCCCATGTTTTCTTCAATATTTATCCGGTTGGCTCAAACACAACAAACACACAAACCACGCATAATTCGAAACAAATGACATTAAATACGCGTTTTGGTATAGTTTTAGCAAGAAATAAGTGGTAAAAGGATGGGTGTTTTCACACCTATCAAATCCCCTACACTTAACCATTGCCATGCCCTCATGCAATGCTACAATTTTAAAGTACGGTTTACATTTCTCATCATAAATAACCCACCTTGGCCTTTATTAAATTTTAAACACTAAGGAAACCAAAAGAACAAAATAAGTAAAGTATTTAAAGACTTACATTGGGGTTTTAGATTGTCATGAATGTTCATCATTCTCAAGTTTCATGTTCCCCATACCAAGCTTAAAAACGAGATCATTTTTATTATAAGTTAGCAAACTAACACGAACTCATATGGCTCAATTATTCACTTAGACTCCCTTATTCCTAGGTGTATCTCTTGTATTTTATTTTTGTCTTGAATGATCACGAGGATGCATTGTTTGACTTATTTCGATAGTTATTTAGGCAGAAAACAAAGTGGGACGATTTAATCAATAGTTAGCTAAAGGACAAAATCTTTTATAACTGCTTCTCGGGACCTCATAAAGTTCATATCTTGGCATAACTCTCTTCACGATTTGAGACCTTTCTCGGACCGATATTTGGCAGCGACTTCATACTTCGAATCTTTAAGAGACGTTCTTGAAATTATGGTCTTCTCTTCATAATAGGAATTTCTTCACTTGAAGTTTTGAGAG
The DNA here is from genome assembly GCA_025667525.1 of Glebionis coronaria. Classification (NCBI taxonomy): domain Eukaryota; kingdom Viridiplantae; phylum Streptophyta; class Magnoliopsida; order Asterales; family Asteraceae; genus Glebionis; species Glebionis coronaria. The sequence continues at coordinate 229,984,457 of CM046879.1, forward strand.
ATTCTTCATCTTTGGACCACGACTTCTTTAATTTTTCTCCAATCTTTATTTTGGACTTTGATATACAACGATCCGCCTCCTTTTAGGACTTGGATCTATTTATCCTCATACCTTGCTAGGGTCTTTTCGGATAGACTTCTCCATGATCTTTTGGGGAGTTCTTGCCTTTCGTCGTGTGTCTCGATCCTTCATATTGATTTTTGATAAATGATTCTTCACATCACTTTTGGTTCTTTAGCAACAAAATGTAGCCCTCATGCCTTGTTAGGGCCTTTTCGGACTCGCCAATCTTCGCATCCCGCTTCAATAAGTTATGCCTTGGGCTAGAAGCTAAGTAACTTTTCAAATCGTACAACATTATTTATTGCAGATAAATTTATTAGCAAGCGATGGGAGAATAGGCTTATAATCAACTCACATAAATTTTCGAAAGAATACCAAACTTATAATTGACTCTATCATCTCTCGTTCTCCACAATTTAAAATCTCAAGGAATGAGACTCGTGGATGCTTAGCCAATTAAATCACAGCTTTGGGTTTTCGAGTCATCTATAGGATCTTGCAAACTCTTCGACTTTTTCAAGTTTTGAATTTGCGTTTTAAAGTTCCCTTGATAAACGACTCTCTAGGATCAATTATAGGAACTTGCGAAAAGTTCTTGTTCTTAACCCGTGAGAGTTAAGACTTTCGTGTTTTAAAGCTCCTTATATAAAAGCCTAGCAAAACTTGACTTAAACACGTTAAGGATACTAGCTAGAGTAAACTTAGATAAGTAAACTCGGGTTGAGTCAAAATATTCACGACTTTGAAAAATTTAAAACCACTTTATTGAAATTTTATTCTAGCAAGGAGAGAAAATAAACATAACAAAGGAAAATGCAACTATACAACTAGGCTAAAATAGATTAAAAATTTTGAAAAATGTCAAAAAATCGAATTTTCCGGTTAAATGAAGGCACTTTAATGGAAAAGTCCACTTAAAACTTCGATAGAAGTCTCCCCTACACTTAATATAAACATTGTCCTCAATGTTTAAGCATGTGGGAAAAGTCTCCCCTACACTTAGGAAATTGTGCACGTTGGTTAAATCAAGTTAAGGAGGAGACAACTAAAGTGATCAATTTCAAATGTGAGTATGAAGAAGATTGAATCACGATAGTTGAGAGATAGAACCGGATTTGCGGATAACATGGGAGCACGGTTCGTCAAAGATTCCAAGAGTGCATGTATCCCTGTAATCACATCACCATACAAACACAAGCGACCTAGATAGCTCCCCCTACACTTATGATGAATACTCGGGTTGCCTCCCGAGGAGCGCTTGTTTTTGTTAACCGAGTCATGAGCCTGACTCGGTCCCGAACTAATTCATGGGAAACGTGGTGAGGGATGGAATCATCTCATGAGAGATGTCCTCACCAAAGTACAATTTCAAACACTGGCCATTCACCTTAAAATTAGGCCCATTTGGCTGAGAAAGCTCAATGGTGCCATAGGGAAAGACATTGGCGATGGTGAATGGACCAGACCAGCGGCTCTTCAACTTGCCCGAGAAGATCTTCAACCGAGAGTTAAAAAGTAAGACTTGATCACCAACGTGGAACTCTCGGTTCTTAATTCTAGCATCGTGGATAATCTTGGTCTTCTCTTTGTAAATCAATGAGTTCTCGTAAGCTTCATTCCTCAGTTCATGTAGCTCGTTGAGTTGAATCTTGCGAAGATCATCGGCTTTGTGGATGTCGAAGTTAGCCAACTTCAAGGCCCAGTATGCCTTATGTTCCAGCTCGATGGGGAGGTGGCATGCTTTCCCGTACACAAGACGATAAGGTGTACAACCAATCGGTGTCTTATAGGCGGTACGGAAAGCCCACAGAGCATCATCAAGTTTATCTGCCCACGAGGCATGATGCTCTCCCACAATACGTTCCAAAATTCGCTTCAATCCACGGTTGGATATCTCGGCTTGACCGTTGGTTTGAGGATGATAAGCGGTGGAAAGACGATGATTGACACCATACTTAGCCATGACTCTTGCAAATTGATCATTGCAAAAATGAGTCCCGCGGTCACTGATTATAGCACGAGGAACACCGAATCGAGCAAACAGTTGTTTCAAGAAATTACAAACCACCCTCGCGTCGTTAGTGGGTAAAGCTTTAGCTTCAACCCATTTAGAAACGTAGTCAACGGCGACAAAAATGTATTTGTTTCCTTTAGAAGAAGGGAATGGCCCCATAAAGTCGATGCCCCATAAATCAAAGATTTCACATTCTTGTATGAAATTTTGAGGCATCTCATCTTTATGTTTGATCTTGCCTTGTTTTTGGCAAGAATCACAATGTTTAACCATTTCGTGAGCATCACGATAAATGGTGGGCCAATAAAATCCCGAGTCAAACACTTTTTTGGCGGTGTAGTTGGGACCAAAGCGACCACCGGTAGGTCCTTTGTGGCAAGCCTCGAGAATGTCTAAAGCTTCCGGTCCGTCAACACATCGGCGAATAATCAAATCAGCGCATTGTTTGAAGAGAAAAGGGTCATCCCAAAAGTAAGTCTTAACATCATTCAAGAACTTTTTCTTCTGTTGGGATGTTAACCCTTTGATGAGAACACCACCCGCTAAGTAGTTTGCAATGTCGGCAAACCACGGGGTGTCATCCAGATTGAGATTTATAGACATTAAGGTCTCAAGGGAAAAAGTCATTGATCTCTTTGTTCGGATGATCCCCTTGGTATGGATCCTCAAGTCTACTTAGATGATCCGCGGCTAGGTTTTCGGCTCCCTTCTTGTCACGAATTTCAATGTTGAATTCTTGAAGGAGTAAAACCCAGCGAATAAGTCTTGGGTTAGAGTCGTGCTTATTCATCAAGTACTTCAACACGGAATGGTCCGCGTATACGATTATGGTGGATAAAACAAGATAGGGGCGAAATTTTTCAAAAGCATAGACAACAGCTAAAAGCTCTTTTTCGGTTGTCGTATAATGCAATTGAGCCCCCGTCATTGTTTTGCTAGCATAATGGATTGGTTGGAAGTGTTTATTCACTCTTTGGCCCAAAACCGCTCCAATAGCAAAGTCGCTAGCATCGCACATCAACTCAAAAGGTAGCTCCCAATTAGGGGTAACCAAGACCGGTGCCTTAGTTAGCTTATCCTTAAGAAGATTGAAGGCTTCGATACACTCTTTAGAAAAGATAAAAGGAGTATCTTTTTCCAAGAGGTGGGTCATCGGGCGAGCGTTTTTAGAGAATTCCTGAATGAATCGACGATAGAAGCCCGCATGACCCAGAAAACTTCTCACACCCTTCACGGTTGAAGGTGGAGGTAATTTGGCTATGACATCCACTTTAGCACGGTCGACTTCAAGACCGGATTTTGAGATTTTGTGTCCTAGCACAATGCCTTCTTTTACCATAAAATGGCATTTTTCCCAATTTAGAACAAGGCGAGTGTCTTCGCACCGCTTAAGCATACGTTCTAAATTGGCAAGGCAAGAAGAGAAGGAATCCCCAAAGACCGAGAAATCATCCTTGAAGACTTCCATGGTTTGCTCAACCATGTCATGGAAGATAGCCAACATGCACCTTTGGAAAGTCCCGGGGGCATTGCATAAGCCAAAAGGCATTCTTTTGTAGGAAAATGTGCCATAGGGATAAGTGAATGTTGTCTTCTCTTGATCTTGGGGATCTATGGGTATTTGGAAACAACCCGAGAAACCATCTAGAAAGCAGTAATATTCATTACCCGCTAAACGTTCAAGCATTTGGCCCATAAAAGGAAGAGGGAAATGATCCTTTCTCGTGGCATCACTGAGTTTGCGGTAGTCTATACAAACTCTCCACCCAGTAACGAGACGTGTAGGAATCAACTCGTTGTCTTGATTGGGCACAATGGTGATTCCGCCTTTCTTAGGCACACAATAGACTAGACTAACCCATGGTGAATCCGAGATAGGATAAATCATGCCCGCATCAAGAAGTTTGATAACCTATTTTTTTATAACGTCATGGATTTTAGGATTCACCCTTCGTTGGCTCTGAATTGTGGGCTTAAAGTCGTCCTCCATGAGAATTTTATGTGTGCAAAAGTGAGGATCAATTCCGCGAATATCGGAGATTTTCCAAGCGATAGCTCTTTTATGTTTCTTGAGAACTTCAATGAGACGAGTTTTCTCATCGGCTTTTAAGTCCTTAGCAATGATAACGGGAAGTTGATCAATGCCTTCTAAGAAAACATACTCGAGATGAGGAGGTAGGTCCTTAAGCTCAAGAGTAGGAGGATCCTCAATAGATGGTGTAACTAACGATGGACCATCATTAGTCACCTCTTTAGGATAAGGATGAGAAAACGGGTCTTCATTGAGAAGTTTCTCAATTGTACGAATGTCTTCATCCCAATCGGTGGGAGAATCATCATACTTAAGATCGAGAGGACCCAAGCTAGCTTCAAAATCATCCAAGTCACTTTCTCCAAAAGGAGTCAATGACGGAGCAATTGAGGCAACGGTCTCAACATTGGGTAGAGAAGAGAGAGTACTTTTGCAAGCATCATGAAAGTGTTCTTCACAAGCCTCATCGAGAACATTAATAGCATTAACACTCTCATATGAATAAGGTTGCTTAGAAATCTTACCCATGTTGAAGACAATTTTATCGTAACCAACTCTCATGATTATTTCGCCTGCGGCTACATCAATGAGAGTGGGACCGGTCCTCAAGAAGGGACGTCCAACGATTAGTGGAACACGAGGATCCATCTCCTAGTCAACGACAACAAAATCCGCCGGGAAGGTGAATTTGTCAACGCCGACAAAGACGTCTTCGGCTATCCCTACTGGATAAGCAACCGTACGGTTAGCTAATTCCAAAGTTATTTTAGTAGGGACTAGCTCGGGGAGAGATAATTGCTTCCAAACACTTAAAGGCATTAAGTTTATACTGGCACCTAGATCGGCTAGGGCCATGCAATTCTCTACTCCCGGGAAGTTGCAAGGAATCAAGAAGCGACCCGGATCACCAAGTTTGGTGGGCAATTTCCTTAAGAGAACCGCGGAGCAATTCTCATTAAGTTGGGTCTGAGCAATGTCAAGAAGCTTCTCCTTGTAACTAAGAAGATCTTTAAACATCTTCGCATATTTAGGCATGTGAGCGAGAGCCTCGGCAAAGGAGATGTTAAAATTCAATTGTTTAAACATTTTCAGAAAGTTTGAAACTTGAATATCATCCTTGCTCTTTTGCTTCTCTTTCCTCAACCTTGAAGGATAAGGTATATCGGATGAAGAGGAAGGCTTTAGGGGAGTAGGATCACTCACAACCACGGGTGGTGGGGGAATGGGGGTAGAAGGCAAAGGAGGTGAGGAAAGTTGCTCTTTTTCCTTGTTCACAATCACGGGTGGAGGTGTAGGAAGCTCGGGTTCCGTATAACCTTTTCCACTACGAGTGGTGATTGCATTCATCTCCCATCTTGGATTCGCAACGGTGTTACTCGGAAGAGTACCCGAAGAAGAGGGTTGATTACCTTGGAAGAGAGAACCGATCATATCACGAATGTTATCCGCTTGAGTGCTGAAAGAGTCTCTCATGTCTGCACGAATATCATTGCTTTGTTTCGCCATGTCATTCCTTAGCTCAGCTTGAATATCGCTCCCTTGTTTTGCCATTTCTCCCTTCAAGTTGATGAATTGACTCTGAAGATTCGTCACCATCTCTCTATTAGTCCTCATGAACGTCTCGACGTCTTGATTCAATGCCATCGGTGGATTGAGAGGTGGAGCTTGGTAAGCTTGAGAATTTCCTTGAGGTGGGTATGGGTTTCTTTGGGATTGATATTGATTGTTAACACGAGGTTGGGATTGGTTATTTCGGTTGTAGCTTTGTTGTTGGTTTTGGTTTGGAGGAGTAAAACCGGGTGGTGCAAGATAGTTATTTGAACGATAACTTAGCAAGCTACGGTCTCCTTGAGGACGAGCTTGATAGCCTCCCATGGGATAAGTACCGTATGCCGCGTTAATGTTTTCATAAAAATTTCCTTGAGTGGAAGGACAATCATTGTAACAGTGAGGACCACCACATGTGTCACAAGAAATAGCAACGGCTTTAGCTTGTTGAGTTTGGTTAGAAGCCAAAATTTGTATACTTTTGTTAATTTCAAGAATAGCACGTTGCATGACGGACATGTCGGTGGTGGAAGAAGTAGATGAAACATTGACTCTCGGTTTAGATCTTGAGGATGCGGATGAATCCCAATTCTTGTGGTGAGTAGTCATGTTTTCAATCAACTCTCTACACTCCTCCGGTCTCCTTTTCATAAAGGTACCACCGGCGGCAGCGTTGATCGTGTCACGATCACGAAAAGTGAGACCATTGTAGAAAGTATCAATGAGAGTGAAGGGGAGCATGTTGTGATTTGGACAACGGTCGATCAAATCATTGTATCGTTCCCAAGCATCAAAGAGCGATTCATTATTGTCTTGCATGAATCCACTAATTTGGTTACAAAGGCTCGTGACCATGGATGGTGGGAAGTAGCGCGACAAAAACGTTGAGTCATGTCGTCCCAAGTATGAATAGAATTCTTTGGGAGACGGTCAAACCATTTTTCGGCATGGTGAGAAAGCGAGTTGGGAAATAGTTAAAGGCGAAGGTCATCCATAGAAACACCGGGGGACTTCATGCTTTGGGTGATGGTAATGAATTTGTCGAGGTGTTTGTTGGCATCATCATCCGGAATTCCGCGAAATGGATTAGTTTGCACTTGTTGGATCATGTGACGCTTCAACGAAAACTCCTGAACCGTGGTTTGCATCGGTGCAATCGGGCCTCCACGTCCATTCATCGTAGGTTGGCATAGCTCCTCCATGGTTCGTAGGTCGGGTAGGGGTGGATTATTCATGTTGGGGTGAGGTGGATTATTATTGTTGTTGTTGTGTACACCGGCCATGTCTAAATCTTCGAGAGTCTCGGGCTCTGAATATGACGTTGATCGAGTACGCATACACTAAAAAGAAAATGCAAGAGAAAATATTTTGGTTTTTATAGGTTTTTTAATGTTTTTGTATTTTTGGAAATTTTATATTTTTATGAGTTTTTTTTTTTGAAAATTTTTGTGCTTGAAAATAACGTTCCCGAAAGAACGGATCCCAAAATCCAATTTTCCTCACAAGAAACCGTTGATCCTTACGAAAAGAGCCGGCAGCGGCGCCATTTTAATAACTAATTTTTGGTTAGTTAATAAAAAGGTTTGTTGCAAGATCTTTCTTTGTGTTGCTCGTACCCAATTGTATTTGTCGTTGTTTCGTTCTCGGTATCTTCTCGAATCGATCACGGTTCAAAGTGGAATTGTTGTACTTGGTAACTAAAACGGGGAGCTTTTGATCTATATCTACTTAAAAGATAAGTGCGAGAAGTAATAAAATTAAACTAAAAGCAATACTGAAAATAAAACTTGAATTTAAAATTAAACAGTAAAATACCTTAACTCAGAAAAATCACTGATTCGGAATGTAACCTTTATTCGGAATATATTAGACAAAAACCTTCATCCGGAATATCTTGAAATTGATTCATTCGGAATGTTCAACAAAACTTCCTTCATTCGGAATGTGCTTGATTCGGAATAAATTTGTTGATCCGGAATATATTGTTTATTCGGAATATTTCACTTGACTCGGAACATTTGCTTCTTTCGGAACAATTAATAAAAAGGCTTAATTCGGAATATTTACTAATTCGGAACATTAGCTTCATTCGGAACATTTGGTTCATTCGGAAGAAAACACTGATCCGGAATAAATTGCAAAGGTGCTCATTCGGAATAATTGGAAAAACTTTGATTCGGAACTTTCCTACTCATCCGGAATATTGATTATTCCGGATGAACTGCTGGTTCGGAATACCTGGATGAGATCTGCTGATCTGGAATCTTTTGCTTGACCCGGAATAAATGCTGATTCGGAATGAATGCTTCACCCGGAATATTAATTATTCCGAATGAAGACACTGATCCAGAATAACTAAATGGAAATGCTGGTTCGGAATACTTGCTTGACCCGGAATAATCTAGACAAAACGTTGATCCGGAATGTTTAACCCAAATCCTTCATTCGGAATCTGGGTTGGAACAGTAAGGAGAACGAAGAACAGGTGAAACAACTTGATCACAAATTTAACCAAAATCCACCAAGTTTTAAACCAAAACTTAAACCAATTTAACCACTAATCATTTACTAATGATAATCATCAATCCAAAACAACAAAAACTCAAAACCCACTTACTTTTGAAGATCAAAACCAATAAAATAAAACCTTAGAACTTTGAATCAACAAGAGAAGAAAGAAAGATTAAATGGAAACTTGTATTAATGATTAAGATTCAACAAACAAAATGGAAAGATTAAACTTACAAGATTGGAACAATCAAAGAAAATGAAAATCACCAAACACCCTAATGGTGATGGTGTTTCCTACGAAACAGGAAAGAAAAATAACAGAAAGAAAAGCTAGTTGAAAAAATGTGAAGGGAAGGTCTATTTATAGGCCTTCTCTTTGGTTGGTGAGTGGGCTTTCTCCCTTTCTTTTTGTCTTCTCGTCTTTTCAGAAAAGTCGACGTTTTTTATTTCGATTCGGGATTTATCGACGAATAAATTCAACTCGTCTTTTAATTTCTTCATTTAATAGACTTGAGTTTCTTCGACATATGTAAATCTTCCATCTTTGGTCCTTTTCATCGATAAATCTTCGAATAGGCCCATTGACTTCAAATCTTTTGCATCTCTTGGACTCTAGACTTCGTCTTTTCGTCTTTTTCTTCGTTAAAACCCGTGCAATCCCATGTTTTCTTCAATATTTATCTGGTTGGCTCTGAAAACACAACAAACACACAAACCACGCATAATTCCAAACAAATGACATTAAATACGCGTTTTGGTCTCGTTTTAGGAAGAAATAAGTAGTAAAAGGATGGGTGTTTTCACACCTATCAAAGATTTAGAAAAACCTTTTGAGAAATTCTTGAAAAATCGTGTTCAACGGTTTTAAAATAATTAGGATATAAGACTTCTCTTCTATTGCTTAGGGAAAGCGCACTGAAACGTACACTTCCCTTTCGGGTCCGTTTTGCATGAGCTCAAAACTTTGATTGTTTTCTGACTAGCTCATGACCGAGAAGAACAAATTTCCCGTTGTGAAGGATAAGTTATCATCCGTGATAAACTTTCCTTAAGTTGAAGTTCGAGGTCTAAGCTGACATTTACTTAGAAATCATTTTTCATGAACTTAAAAACTTTGAATGTTTTTATGAGAAGCTCATGACCGAGAAATATTATTTTCTCGTTGAGAAGGATAAGTTACCGTCCGAGATAAAATTTCCTTAGTTGAGGTCCGAGTCCTAAGTTGTGATGCGCTTAGAAGTCATTTACACGAGCTTAAAACTTTCGAATAGTTTTAATGTAAGCTCGTGTCCGAGAAAAATCAAATTTCTCGTTTTGAGGATAAGTCATACTCGGGATGAACTTTCCTGTCTTGTGAGCCCGGGTTACAGTCTGTAATTTGACTATAAGCCTTGCACACGAGCTAAAAACTTTTGAATAGTTTTAAGAGAAGCTCGTGTCAAAGAAATATTAATTTCTCTTTCTGAGGGTAACTTATCGTTGAAGAGATAAAGTTCCCTTTCTTTAACATTCGAGTTACAGTCTGATATGTGACTGTAAGTCATTATGAATCTCACTTGTGAAACCCTTGAGACACGTATTTGTCTGATATCTGCTTCTTCAGCAACCAAACTCTGAGAGTGTCTTTTATTGACCGGTATGAATATGGAAAACCTTTGTGTTCTTGTTGAACCTTTACTTTAATACCTGCACTTTTATCAGTAGTTTGTATGCTTGCTTGTGGGTTAGTGATATCTTTGTGAGAACCGTGTTGGGGTTCACCTTGAACCTTTTTCGTGGTAGAGGGAAATATATTTCCAGTAGGAACCCACCTAAGACCAATTGTTTTAAAGGTTATACCCGTTGGTATCCAACTAAGACAAGGTCGAGGAGACATAGTTTTCTCATGCACAGCGGAAGACTTAGTTGGAGAAAACCTATTTCCTTTAGGGTTCCGTCTTTGAGGTGCTCTAGCTTTTTGGTTCACCTTGTTCAAGACTTTAGTGATACAATCATCATGAATGGCATTAAACACGCATTTGTTACATTTCATGCAAACAAAGTGCTTAGCATCTGAGAAGGCTCTAGAGTTCCTAAGGTTGGCAGAATTGTGCACATCATAGAAGGGTCTAGAATTCCTAGATGTGTGAACAACGCTCCTAGGTTGTGGTTTGTTCGTATCTCTTGCTTGTGTATTTTTCTGAGCATTCTCTAGATAGCTTTTATGACCCGTGTTATTTGATCTACGCCTATGCATGTTTTTATAGCTAGATCTAGAGTTGCTTGAAGCATTCATGTGATCGGGTTTTGCAGATGCAGTCTGGCTTAAGGAGGGTCTAGTTTGTGGAGTGACTGGTTGAGGCAAATTTCTACGCACGTCAACTTGGGATGCAAACCTCGGATTCGACGTTTTGGGTCGTTCAGATTTAAACACATTCGGTTGTCTAGCAACTGAGCGGTTTCTGAATGGTTGAGAAGGAGGTTTCTCCAAGACTGACTGTTTTGATAACTTAGTATCCACACTATTTCCTTTTATCTTCCTTAATTCGTTTTTCACCGATGTCAGTGCAGAAACCTTTTCCTGAATCTGAGCCTTTAATTGCTCATTTTGTAGAAGTAATTGAGTGACACGTTGTTCTAACTTAATGTTCATATTATCAAATATGGCGTTATCAGCATTCGCATCATTACTATCTACAATGTCGATAGGTTGCACAGATAATTCCGTTAATGAAGCAGGCGGAGCACTTGGATTTTGAGAAGCCAACTTTGATTCTAACAAATTTATTTGTTTCACAAAATGTCTTTTTCCACGTTAAAATCTTGAATCTTACGATCCAATTTTTGTTCAAGAACAACATTTTCTTTTTCAAGTTTTTCAAAGTAAGCCTCAAATTTGTTATTTTTCTTTGAAAAATCAAGTTTGGCATCCTCAAAATCTTTATTCATCTGAGCTAACAGAATTTCAAGCTCGTGAATCTTAGAATCAACATCCTAAGGAGTCTCTCCTCCATTAGTACTCGTATCTGATAAATCAGGTGTGGTATTGCTATCAACCTTTTCCACTAGATACGTGTCAAGAATGGGTTCAGATTGCTCAGTATGTTGAGGAACATCGTATTCAGCATTTAAATGCACCATAGCCATTGGCTGATCATCATAAATAGGTCTGATATCCGCATCATTAGTTGTTTGATCATTCCCTGAGCTAGTATTGGTATGTTGCGTTTCTGATTCTGTCCCGCTGCTCTCTGTATCAACCGAAGAAGCATCCAATGCTTGATCTATATCGACAGTGCTCTCTTTCGTCTGCATCAGTCTTTGATTCACCCTTCTTTGAAAGTGCCTTTGATGGCGAGTTCTTTCAGCAATTGACTTCTTTATATTGCTCATATGTTGAAGAAATGTCTCTTTGAACGCTTGAAGATCTACGAGAGTATATTTGGTAAAGTATGTGCTTGTGAACTCTCGATCGTTTTTTGATAAGCCACTTGAGTCAATGTATGGCTGGAACTGATTGTTGAGAGCTAAAAGGACCTGCATGGATATATTCTCGTGAAAATCGTCTCTGTCAAGTTCTTGTTGAAGATGGTCCACATTAAGTAGCATCGTTCTGATGAATGTCTCAACATCTTGACCAAATAGTAGAAAGAATACCCGTTTAAATCCAATTTCAAAACGAGTGCCTTTTAGGTCTTCTCTTGAAAGAACCTTAAGGTGTGACCGAAGCAACTTAAAGTGTTCCATGCATCTTTCTTTTGCTTTCGACATCTTGTATTTGATTACATGAACGGTTTTGGTTGTAGAACCTTGTTAGTGGGTTTAATGATTGGAGTCTCAATATTTGTTTGAACCTTTGGATTCTGCATCTTCTCTTTATTCATCTCAGCCATGGACGTTGTTGTTGTTGAATCCACGAAGATGTCCATTGAACGGATGTCTCGAAGAAGATATGATGTGAATGGATTTCAGATCTTAGTGGATGTGTTGTGATTTGATTATGGTTGAAATTTCGAAAATGCCAATTTTTTTTCTCAGTCCGACAATAAATTCCTCAGTCCAAAAAACGGTAAGCCGAAAAAATTTTGAATCACCAAATTTTGAAATCGAGTTAGAAATAGCCAAAAACTAGTAGGGAAAAAATTTGAAAAATGAAAAATTTTGACAAAAAATAAAACCTAAAATGGCCTAAAATTTTGAATTTTGGTCCGAAAATTCGAATTTTTGGTCGAAAAAATTTTCGCTTCGCCAAAATTTGAAATTGAAGCTTAAATGGCCTAAAAATGGTATAGGAAAAAATACATTTTTCTAGAGTTTTCCCTCCAAAAAACTCTTTTTTTTTCTTTTTTTTTTAATCTTCGTGTAAACTATGTTCCGGGACTAGTCTAAATAGTGGCTAAGTCTGAAAAATACTCGAACAAAATTTCCATCGGAATGTCCATCGGAATACCTATCGGAATAACTGTCGGAATGTTATGTCGGAATGTTATGTCGGGATGTTCTGTCGGAATGTTCTATCGGAATGTTCTATCGGAATGTTCTGTCGGAATGTACTGTCGGAATGTTCTGTCGGAATGTTCTGGCGGAATGTTCCGTCGGAATGTTCTGTCAGAATGTGGCTGAATGTTCTGTCGGAATGTTCCGTCGGAATGTGGCTGTCGGAATGTTCTGTCGGAATGTGGCTGTCGGAATGTTCTATCGGAAAACCTGTCGGAATGTACTATCGGAATACCTGTCGCAATGTCTGTCGGATTGTTATCAAAATTTTGACAGAGTAACGTCGCAATATGCCTTAAATTCCGTCGGAATCCACGATCGGAATGTAGGATCGGAATAACTCGTCGGAATAAGGTATCAGAACCCTTGTGATCGCAAAGTAAAACCCTTGGGTTTTTGCGATCGAGCCTCACTCACTTGTACTTTCCGATGGTGTCACTTGCTAGAAATTCGGAAAGATGAAAAACAAGAAAGTTCTTAACTTTTGATCCAAAAGATTTATGTTTTAACCAAAACCAAGATACCCAAATCACTACTACTAGTATGTAGATGATTTGTATCAAGAATAGACCATAAAAAACACAAACAAAAATTTGGGACGTGTACAGATCAAAATAGCCACGAAAAATCAAGAACACAACACACGAATCTTCAATCACCTATCCACTATAGGCTCTTAATACCAAATGTTAATCCCATTCAATCCATAACACAAGATTTAGTTGATATTTAGAGAGAGAAAGAGAAGAAAGTAGAAAGAGAAAAGAGAGAGAATTGGAAGGTTTAAACTTTTACTAGAGAGAGAAACTAAATGTGAACCAACACCCTCTTCCACACATGGAAGAGGGTATATATACCCTTGGATTTTGGGCCTTAGGTTTAAATGACTTGGGCCGGGCTTGGCTTTGTCTTGGGCTTACGCCCCTAACTTATACAATATTAGCTTAAAGTCCAAGCCCGGTTTTCCCGACTAACCTATTACAATACAAGACCATTTACGACTAAGATGACCTATTACATTCTTGTTCGACTATATAAAATATAGGGCTAACAGAAGGCGTTGTAGTCGTCTCTACATCTAATGCAGCATATCAAGCTGATGATCTTGATGCATATGATTCAGATTGTGATGACATTCACTCAGCCTAAGCTGTACTCGTTGCTAATCTCTCTCACTATGGTTCTGATGTCGTCAGTGAGGTACCAACCACATCTAATAATGTTCATGATAATCCACATCATGTGGAGCATGAAAATGACAACCTCGAACAGCATTCGTGAACTAGTAACTCAAATGATGCGGTATCCAATCCAACACATTTGAATGAACCTCAACCAAATGTTACGACGGGTATGGAATCTTATGATCAACGTGATTTGGTAATGGTGCCTAAACATATTATTGATAAAATGAATGTGGCTGTCCGACAAACCGTACATATGAATGCCAACCTAACGCTGAGCTTGCGCTGTATAAGGAAAAGGTCAAAACGTTTGAAATGGTCCCTCAAGCAGAAAAAATAACTTATTCTGAATTTGACCAATTTCGTTTTGAAAAGATTGAACACTTAAATGAAATAGAATCATTAAAAGCTAATCTTTCCAATGAAATAAAAGCAAAAGAGTCGGTTGTAAATGATATTCAGAAACTTAAAAAATATTTTGAAACTCTCGAGTCTAAAAAGTTTGAATCGGAAATTAATGCTACAAAACTTCTTAAATTCTAGGAACAACAACTTTTAAAACAATACGCTTCCACAGAAAAGGTTCATCTTTTAACTAAATTGTTTAAAGAACTTGAAATTAAGCGTCTTCAAGATTTACCACCTAATCCCGGTTATGCAAAACAAGCTCAGGAATATATTCCTTGTCTTTATGATGTGACCCTAATTGGCAAATCGAAAGAATCTCCTTATGTTGGTAGTACTGAGGAGACACAATCACTTGCGGAAGAAACTCATTCTAAAATGCTTTCAAAATTCCATAAGATTGATTATCATCAGTATAATAAAGATGAATTTTCTAAAAATACCCGTAATCGTTTACAAAAGGAATTAGCTCAATTAACAGTTTTTGTGCCTCAAAGTTTGTCAACGGAAAACCCTTCTAGTACGTCTCCTACACTTGTCAAAAAGGATTTAACTAAGTTAATTCCACCGTTAAGTAAGGCATCCGTTAGCTTAAATGCGGTGCACCAACACTTAGCCGATTTTGACAAGGTCATTGTGGAACGTACGACGGCTTCGGCCATAACGGAAGGTGAATGGAATTTTGAGCACACTAGAGCTGCATTTCGAGACGAAATTGTTCCATTTGTAAACAATATTACAGCTTGTCTTCGTAATGTTGATCAAGAATTGCTTTTGGAAAAAGAAGACGTTAGACGTGTTTTCAATGAAAGGAATGATGCATATGAAAATAGTTTGCTTGAAATTGAACGAATTTCACGTCAAAATGATCAGCTTCTGAAGCAAGTGATGTCTCATGATATTGTTTCTGTCTGTGTGAATAAAAGTGTTGATAATGATTCTATTATGCATAATGTTGAAACTATGGATAATGTGGTAGATAGTACTTGTCACAAATCTGACGTTGAATTTTTAAAGCTTCAAGATTCTTATACTTTGCTTTCAAAAAAATTTGATGAGATCCAAAAACATTGTATTTCGCTTGAATGCAAGCAACAATTTATTCAAGAGATCTTTTAAACTTCATTTGAAGGTGTAAATATAGATGATTCAAATTTTCAAAAGAACTTTCTATTGAATTTACAATCAAAACAGCGTCAGCCAAGTGACAAGGTTGCTAAATCTTTGCCGATAGACATGGAGAAATCTAAGAAGCTTAACTGTGTGAAGGTACTTAAGGCCGCTGAGAATATTAAACTTGATCTAGATAATCGAGTTTCCAAGATTTTGTCCAAAGTTGATAACTTAAAACAGAAAAATACACAACTCTTTGATTCAGTAAAGCCCGCATGTGCTAATACCACTGCACAGAATCAATCATTGATTGAAAAATTGAATCAAAAGTCCGTGGAAATATCTTATTTGAGGGAACAAATTTGTGATAAAAATCTGGCTTTGACTGAGTTAAAGGAAACACTTCGTACTCTAAAAGGTAAGAATGTTGTGGATAACGCAGCCACTGCCTCAGCATCGTCCTCTAGTGTAATCAAAAGGAACCTTATCGCCATCACACCACTTAACAAGGGACCTAGGACTAAACCATCTCAAACTTTGGTCACTAAAGATAAGGCGGAATCAAAACCAGCTTCTATTATTCTCGTGTTGCCTTCTACAGGAGTAAGCACCACTACTAAGGCTCAAAGATCTAAGCTTAAAAGAAACAAGAAGAATGATAGGATCTTGCCTCCATCTAGTAGTCCAGTGAAGAAGAAAGTAGAAGCCCATCCTAGGAATGTTAATTCTGTTTTGAATAAAAAGAATCATGTAGCTAAACCTAAAGGCTCTGAGGTTGTGCAGCGTTCTAAGCCTACTGTGAATTCTAATTTAAAATGTTGGAATTGCAATGAATGTATGTTTTCTAGTCGTCATGATTCTTGCCTTATTGACCATGTAAATGAGATGAATGCCCGGAAAAATAGATTAGAATGGAAACCGACTGGGAAAGTTTTAACCCAAGTTGGTTGGATGTGGCGCCACTGGTAGAACTTTCACTATAGTAGGAAATGTGTGCCCTTTAACTAGGATCACTCCCACTAAATCGAAGAAAATGTGCCCATTAACTAGGAGTACCAAGGCTACCAAAACACAAGCGTGTCCATTAACTAGGAACACCAACACTACCGTAGGAACCAAGTGCCCTTTAAATAGGTCTACTCCCACTGTAGTGCCCGCTAATACTCCAAAACCTTAGAAAATCAGAACAATAAAACCTGTTAGTGATAAAACTCACATTAGAAAACGCAGGAAATCTAAGGGTCACACAAATGTTAGCAATTCTGATAGTTTTATATCTGTATCTGCTAACAATCCGGAACCAATAGTTTCCAATGCATTGTCTACTGTTGTTGTTGAAAACAGGTGGTCCAAATTGTTCTCTGATATTTGGACTCTGGTTGCTCTAAACATATGACCGGAGATCGCTCTCAGCTCATAAATTTTGTCAGCAAGTTTCTTGGTACGGTTCGATTTGGAAATGATCATATTGCAAAGATAATGGGTTACGGTGAATATCACATTGGGAATGTTATAATTTCGAGAGTGTATTATGTGGAAGGTCTCGGTCACAACTTATTTTCTGTGAGACAATTTTGTGATGCAAACCTAGAAGTTGCTTTTCGAGAGCATACCTGCTTCATACGCAATTAGGAAGGGGTTGCTTCATACGCAAGATATGTTGGCCGCTTCTCCCGTATGTCTTCTCTCCAAAGCATCGAAGACTAAGTCATGGTTATGGCATCGACAGTTATCTCATCTTAACTTTGACGCTATTAATCATTTGGCGAAAAACGAACTTGTTCGTGGTCTTCCTAAACTTATATTTCACAAGGATCATTTGTGTTCCGCGTGTACAATGGGGAAAAGCACTAAGAAATCATACAAAGCCAAGACTGAAGACACCAACCAAGAGAAACTTTATCTGTTGCATATGGATCTTTGTGGGCCAATGCGTGTTGAAAGTCTTAGTGATAAAAACTACATCCTCGTCATTATCGATGATTACTCTCGGTTTACATGGGTGAAATTTCTTACAACCAAAAATGAGGCACCTAAATTCATCATCGGATTTCTCAAGATGATTTAAGTGCGTCTCAACACTACTGTTCGACGCATTCGTACAGATAATGGAACTGAATCTGTGAATCAAATTTTGCGTGATTACTATGAAAAAGTTAGAATATTCCTCATGAAACATCCATTGATCGCAATCCAAAACAAAACGGTGTCGTTGAAAGGCGAAATGGCACACATATGGAAGCTGCTCGAACGATGTTAATTTACACAAAGGCTACATTGTTTTTATGGGCAGAAGCCGTATCTACTGCAGTGTACACCCAAAACCGATCACTAATTCGTAAACACCATGTTAAAACACCTTATGAGCTTCTACATGGAAAAGTACCAGATTTATCATATCTTCATGTATTTGGTTCTCTTTGCTATCCAAATAATGATGGTGAAAATTTGGGAAAACTTCAACCCAAGGCTGATATTGGTATCTTCATTGGTTATGCACCCACAAAGAAGGCATCCAGAATCTACAACCGTAATTCTCGTAAGATCCTCGAAACTATGAATGTTGATTTTGATAAGCTGACAGCTATGGCTTCTGAGCAAAGCAGCTCTGAACCCGCACTTCATGTTATGGGACCCAGTAACATTAGTTCTGGTCTTGTCCCAAACAACCCTACTTCATCATCATTTACACCACCTTCTAGGAATGAATGGGATACGTTGTTTAACCGTTCTTGGATGAATTATTTACTCCTCCAAGTGTTGTTGCTCCAGAACCTGAAGTAATAGCTCCGGTAACCGAAGTTGCCGCTCCAGCAACCAAAGCACTATCAGACACATCTGCACCTACAATTGTTCAAGATATACCTTCAACGAGTAATCCTCAACCAACTACCGAATCAACTACTCATGTCATGCCTATTGATGATGAAGAGGATGATGATGATCACGATTTAGAATTCGCTCAAATGCGTGAACTTCCATTCTTTGGTGTACCAATTCCCGACCATAATCAAGCTGGGTCGTCCACCTCAGAGGAAGCTCCTCCTACGGTTTACTCTAATCCACGGATTCGTGAACATGACAGCAAGTAGACAAAGGATCATCCTATAGATTCTATTATTGGTGACCCTAATCGTCCGGTATCCACATGAAATCAGCTAGAAGAAAATGCAATGTTTTGTCATTTTGATGCTTTTCTCACTGAAGTTGAACCTAAGACATGGCAAGAAGCTTTTACTCAATCCTGTTAGATAGAAGCTATGCAAGAAGAACTTAATGAATTTATACGTCTTGAAGTATGGGAACTTGTCCCATGCCCGGAACAAGTGTAGTTACTCACTTTGAAATGGGTTTACAAGGTGAAACCCGACGAGTTAGGCGGAATATTAAAGAACAAAGCTCGACTAGTAGCTCGTGGATACAAGCAATTATTGGGCATCGACTTTATGGAATCCTTTGCACCTGTTGCCTTTTTGGAAGCTATTAGACTATTCCTCGCTTATGCAGCCCACATGAATATGATCGTCTATCAGATGGATGTGAAGACGGTATTTCTGAATGGTGAAATCAAGGAAGAGGTCTATGTTTAACAGCCGGATGGTTTTGTGAATCCTAAATATCCTAATCATGTGTACAAGCTTAAGAAGGCTCTATGTGGGTTGAAGCAAGCTCCACGCGCATTGTATGATCTATTGTCACAATTCCTCATCACGCAAGGATTCGCTAAAGGCAAGGTGGATCCCACGTTGTTCATTCAAAAACGAGGTAAATTATGGTACAAATATATTTTAATGATATTATATTTGCTTCCTCGACCCAAACCTTATCGGATGAGTTTGGGACACTCATGTCTTAAAAGTTTAAGATGTCAATGATGGGCAAGGTATCATTCTTCTTAGGACTTCAGATATCTCAGAGTCCCAGAGGGATCTTTATCAATCAATCCAAGTATGCCCTTGAATCTCTTAAGAAATATAAGATGGAATCTTGTGACCCCATGGATACTCCAATGGTGGAACGAACTAAGCTTGATGCAGATCTACATGGAGTTGCCGTTGATCCGACACTTTATCAAGGAATGATCGGTACCCTTCTGTATATCACAGCTAGTCGACCTGATCTTCAGTTTGCTATATGTATGTGTGCTCGGTATCAAACTCGGCCTACTGAGTTACACTTGGCTACTGTGAAACGGATCTTTCGATATCTTAAAGGAACCATCAATCGGGGACTTTTGTATTCGAAGGACTCTTGTGGCATATGTAGATACGGATCACGCGGGTTGTCAAGATACAAGGCGTAACACGAGTGGAACTTTGCAACTACTAGGTGATCGATTAATAAGTTGGGCATCGAAAAGGCAAAAAAGCGTTGCAATTTCAAGTATGGAAGCAGAATACATAGCTATGTCCGGTTGTTGTGCTCAAATTATTTGGATGAGATCACAATTAACCGACTATGGTCTAGGTTTCAACAAAATTCCGATGTACTGTGACAACAAAAGTGCAATTGCCTTATGCTGCAACAATGTTCAATTCTCCCGGTCGAAGCATATTGACATTCGCTACCACTTTATCAAGGAGCAAGTGGAAAATGGAGTGATCGAGCTTTACTTTATCCGATCTGAGTATCAATTGGCGGATATTTTCACGAAGGCTTTAGATCGCGCTCGAATGGAATTTTTGGCCGACAAGCTAGGATTGAGAACTTTCTCGCCCGAGACTCTAAAGGAATTGGCAGATGAAGCGAAAGAATAGTGGTGGTAAACTATTCTCCGTATCCTTGGTGATCATCTGTATATATTGTTTATATTTTTTATCCATAAAAGCAAAATACAAAAATATAAAACCATATAAAAACCATAAAAATTGAAAATTTTAGAAAAATCCAAAAATATGTTTTACTTTATTTTTCAAAGGCATGTATTTTGGTACGATAATATTTACGGCCTTAGAAATATCGATTAATATTGACACGGCGCCATAAATAGAGTTCGTACAAAAGTTGTAAATATTTCATAAAACATGCCCATATGGCTTGTAGTTATTTCAGACTGCAACCCGTTTTTCAAATTAAAGTCAAGTATTTCTTCTGAAAGCTTTGGCTCACAACGGGAATTCATTTTCTCGGGCAAGGTTTACTTTAAAACCTTGTAAGGGATCAAGTTTACTTTATAACTTGGTCTAACACGAATCTATGTACGCATCAGTGCATTTATTTGTTAAAACAAGAGAAGTCTTGTTTTTATGAAGTTATCATCTCTACAACCATAGCTATCTACATTTGGTATCTACATACTCGACGATGCGACTACTCAAACGACGACTATAGCTCTTTCAATAGAACACGGGTCAACATTTGAGGGGGAGCAATTGTCAAGCATTCAGAATCTTTGATGTCGAACGTGCCAAGTTCACAAATTGGTGTCAAGACAAAAATACCAATCGTACATGTGGTGTCAAGAGATGACTTCAGATGTGACGAGGTGACCAAAATCTGTCGACAAGAACCATGTGATTTTATCATATGATGTTCTCATCAATCCGGTCCAACCTTGTCAATTCATTCTTATATGGTGAATATGTGATCATGTTACAAATCGGTATCATTTCTCACAAATTGGTCTCATGAATATTAAAAGGACTTGCATTTTTCTTCCCAAAACCTTTGTTAAAACTTCATCAAATCAACTGATATTAAAAATATCGATTGGGTTAATATTTTTAATATGGGGGAGAAAATGTGATTTAATATGGGAAATTATCGCAAACGGTTTGACTTAACGTGATGGCTCATCCCGACATGTGCGAAATGTTTTCGAATATCGTGGCATATGTTAAGGGGGAGCAAAGTGGATTTGCTATATCAAAATAGATTTCATGGTGACATATACTTACCCACAACCCATTTATTTCACGACGATGAAGATTGTGGTGACATGAGGATGGTAGGATAGGTTAAGTCCAATGATTCTTCTAAAACCGGAGGAATCTTCCCAATGATATTCCATAGCTAGAAATAGTAGTCCTTAGGAAAGATGGAGAAAGATTGTGAATGTAGTTGAATGCCGACCAAGTACATAAGTTAGCACTGGAACAATCACAACAAGCTGCTAATTATGACGTGTTGGTAAGCATTGAAGGGGTTGAAGAATGAAAAAGAATTATAAAGATAAAGGGTCTAAAGAAAGAATCCCTCCTTACAACATTAGGCAAAAACCGGGTCAACACATATGCTATTGAGATCATTTTAATGATGCTCGATATTGAAGATAGACATCATGGACCCAGTGATGCAATGCACAACCATCCAAGCTAACTGAGATATCTCTTAAAAGATATATGTTTTAATCACACGGAGACAACGCATTATCTATCGGTTTATTCACTCCGAATATGTTGATATTCAAAAGGTGGCCCTCCTCTCTAGCCTCCGATCACTAAAATCCAAAATGCACGATCGAGTCTAGAGCCATTTGAGATCATCAAATATCTCATTAGGACACATTTCCATATTTCCTTGCTTCTTCACAGACTGTGAAAAGTAAGAAAGATCTTAAGAGTCCTATGCAAAATCTTCATGATCTTGCCTGAACATCCGAGTAATACGAAAGTAGTTACAATGAAGATGGAATCCTTCTTGAGCGAATATCAAAAAGCTCATGGTAGGTGACTTGTGCGATTCTTTATGAATCAAACTTGTGATAACTGGATAACAACAGTTTTTTAATTCTTAATTGAATTTAAACACGTTCCAGGCCTCTATGCAATATCTTAGTGATCTTGCCAGAACACTCAGAGTGACACTCTATAGTGTCCATGGTGATGAGTGGAAATCCTTCTAGTGTTAACCTTAAACAGCACTTGGTAGGTAACTTGCAAGATTCAATATGAATCAAGCTCGTGACAACTGGGAAGCAACGATGGTGTGATTCTTTAATGAATCAAACTTGTTTCAGGAATCAGAATTGACGGCTTCAATCATGCAGATAATTTTATCCAAATGATTCACTCTTTACGTTCGCAGTCAGCTTTGGACGGTCGAGTAAAGAGAATGGGTTTACCTGCGAAATCTTGTCAAGGAGATTTTTAATTAAATCTACCTGCCATAAGTACGATATTTAATATCGTCCAACAGTCTTCACCGACCGGAGGTAAAATGCTACCGAAATAGAATGAAATATTCAAAGCCATTTCGTTCGTGTCTACTTATGTTGCGGCATTTGAAGATGGTGGCGATGCGGAATCCGAGAAGAAGTCGTCCCGGCATGTTTATATGTTATGCACTTAATACTTCATCCAATTCTAGAAAGCCTAAGAGTCAAGTCTTCCGCTGTATCGAACTCTGAAGCTTTCAAGAATTACGAAGGTATAAGTATGTGGGACATGAAGTCACGAAGAGGCGAAGATCACAAGTGAAGGATGCACAAGATCAAGGCAAGAGATTAATGCTAAAGATTGATATCAAAGATCACATCAGCATGTTCACCAGAAAAGAAAAAGAAAAGAAAGACGAAGACTACGAGATCAAGACAAGCATAGTATGCTAGGTTTATTTTATTATTGTAACTTGGGTAACACCCTTGTTTGGAGTGACCTCCCTTAGGGGGAGATTGTTGGAAATATGTTTTTACGTATTTAGAAAGGATTAGTCACTCCAACATTAGATTAAGTAGTAGCTCGTAGTTCTTGTTATTAAGTTAAACAAAGTTAGCAAAGCCTAGTCCACAATGACTAAGGCCACGGCCCAATTGTAAGTAAAAGCCCATCTTATGGGCTTGGTATATAAACCATCTCCTTAGATGGAGAGGGTGGTAGTTTTCTCATACATTACACATAGTAAAAGTGTGATTTCTTATTTTCTCTCTCAAGTGTGTGTGTGAATTCTACCAAGTTTCTATCTCTTTCTCTCTCTAAAACATAAGCTAGATTTACAATATCGTACAAATGGTATCAAGAGCCATGGGATGATTGTTTGGTTTATGTGTTTGTGTTCTTGATTTCATGATATATGATGAATCTGAGATTTGGTCTGTGATTGTGTGACTTAGTTGTTGAATCTAGTTATTTGGAGTTTGTTTGTTGTTATTCAGTTGATTTAAGCTTGGTTTGTGGTTTGAATCAAACATTTCCTTTGAAAAATTGTGAAATCAGTAATATAAGGGGTGTTTGGGTTTACTGCAATATCTAGGTTTGGGTTAAACTGAGTAGGTTTTATTTGGCATTTTGTGTTTGTTCTTGTTTTT
The DNA here is from genome assembly GCA_025667525.1 of Glebionis coronaria. Lineage (NCBI taxonomy): Eukaryota > Viridiplantae > Streptophyta > Magnoliopsida > Asterales > Asteraceae > Glebionis > Glebionis coronaria. The sequence goes on from CM046879.1 coordinate 230,008,048, forward strand.
ATTGTGCTATTGGTTGTTTATCTGTAAGTTTTGAGGTTTGTATCACCATAATCCAAATATTGGCCATAAAATATGTTTTTCTTGTTGTTTTGGACTGAGGTTTTAGGGACACCTAGATCTAAGGGTAGAATAGAGTTAACAAGTGCTAAATCTAGGTATGTGAAACCTGTGAAGTAGATTTGTGGTGTTAAAATTGGATTTGTGGTCATCTAGTTCAGCAAATAGTTCTTGTGGCCACTTTTGCTCATCAGTAACCTGCATAAGCTTTAATCTGTCTCAAATCTTTGAATCAGTGTATGAAACAAGTTTATTTATGCTTATTTGAATTTATTATAGCTTATGTATGCATATGGTTCAATTTTGTTGGCTTATTCTTGCTTAATCTGCTTATTTCTTCATAATTGCTTATTTTTCATGTCTGTGACTGATCTGGTGATTGTTTGATTAAACTATACTAATTGGCTTATTGGATTTGTGATTTCTTGCTTGTTTGTGACTCCTTACTACCCACTGGTTATAAGGGTGCCCTTTTGTCCATTAAATCCAAGTAAAACTCTCTAAATCATCAAGTCAAATAGTCAAAGCAGTGGGAACCCTTTCCTACTGTTGCTAGCCATTGCTAGTGTTATTTTTGGTTCAGCTTATCAATAAGCTATTCTAGCTTATTAAAATGTGCAACAACTTCAATTTGGTAATAGGTCTTCATCATTTGACCCATTTGTTCATTCTGGAGCTTTTAGGTGGTTGACTTTAAGGTTTGACTAGAAAACCAACTTGTTTGACTTTTACATAAGTGCTTATTGACTTATTCAGCTTATTTGGCTTAGCTTATTGGATTTTTCTTTCTTGATTTGGCTTATTTAAGTCATTTAGAGTCTTTTGCAAGTTGAATCAAGTTCTGAGGTGGTCTAAAACTCTAAGTCGACTATTTTGTTGTTTAGTGAATTTGTACTTGGCTTATTTCTGGCTTATTGGTTGTTCTTTTTCAAAATTTCTTTTCACAGATCTCTTAAGCATCACAAAAGAAGGCTGTGTGTCAAATTAGAGCTTATGGCATTGGCTTATAGCTTAATGGGCCAAAAATCCCAATAAGGAAAAGTTGTTGTACATTTAAGTTGTGATAAGCTCATATTAAGCTTTTGGGCCTTCAGAGTTTTGTTTTTAGGATTAAATTTTTAGCTAGACTGGTGATTTTCAGCTTATCTGGTTGAGTTTGAATTTATTGGCCAAAAAGCCCATTTAAGTGCACTGTTTTTGTTTTTAGCCCATTTGGGGGCCTAATAGGGGTATTTTGGTAATTTCACTTTCATTTTCTGTTTAATTAGGTTAAAATAAACTAGTTTGCATGTTTTTAGATATTTTTATAATTTTTGGATTTTTAATATTATTTTAATATTATTTTATTATTAAAAAAAATTAGGATTTTTGCAACTTTTACATGTTTCCCAGGTCAAATACATCAAGTTAGGATTTTTAAAATTCTTAGATTAATTTTCTCACCATTTTGTTAAATTTTTAGAATTATTTTAATATTTTAATAGTTTTTAATCATTTAAAAATAGTTTTTATTAATTTTAAATTTCATAAAAATAGTTTTTAGTTTAATTAAGTCATTTTAGAGTTTTACAAAGTGAAAAATCTTTATTTGGGCTTTTTATTAATTATTTGGATTTTTAGGGCTTTAATTAGCATTTAAAAATTAATTTTTAATTAATTAAAAGGTTTAAAAAAGTTTTGATAATTTGTAAACTCTTAGTTTATTTTTGGCTATTTTTGGTAATTTTTTGGGAATTTTTAGAATTAATTTTTGTTTTGTCACTTTTTACGGTTTTTCGTTTTATCGTCGTAGTATAATCTTAACGTATCCGTCATTCTCTTTTCTCGTCTTTTTTTTCTTTCATATTAATCCAAAATCATTACGAATTATTCACACACATATATCTCTTTCGGAAACGAACTTATTTGGGTCATTAACACTTGATTTTCCTAAATCATTTGTTTAATACTTACTGCTTTTACGCCTTTTTTCCTAAAGTGTGTAATTACCACAATCAGTTGTGAATGAGTAATTAATGGTAACAAAATCATTTATCAACTGAGATTTCGGGATATTGAATGTGTCACGCTGTTTGACCCGCTGAAAGCTCCAACTATCTTCTTTCTTATTTACAAGATAATTGGTGAAATATGATGAATATTTTCTTACTTTATGACTCATTCAAATTCAAAGGATCATTCCAGTTTGTAACGTCAATAAGTTTAATACCTAGTTATTAATGTCATATATTTAAATTATTATCTTAACAAATATACGTTTTTTACTTTTTAATATCGTGTCATATCTTGTCATGTCGTATTTAATATAAGTAGTTACTTGTCGTGAATAAATTAAATAATAAAAGTTTTAATTTAATGGTATTTTTAAGCGGGTTTTATAGTTTTGCTTCTTTGCACTCCATCCAACCAACTTTCCTCCTAGGATTTGACAGCTCCCTAAGGTACTTTTCCTGTCAATGCAGCATCCAGCGTAGGGATGGAAAAAGCGCCCGAAAACGATGGGGAAAACCGAAACCCGAACCGGTTGGGTCGGGATCAGAGTCGGGTTGGCGGGTTTGGATACGGGTTCGGGTTTTAATGATCTTTTTTTCGCGGGTACAGGTTCGGGTACGGGTTCTACTAATACCCGCCACGTTTACCCGTATCCGAATCCGTACCCGTTTATCCGAATCCGTACCCGCTTTTGTTGCTTTTTTATATAAGTTCTAAATTTGTGTGAAATAATAGATGAAGATTGTTGAACGAATTGAATGATCATATTAGTTACATTTTGTGTGTATTAACATGCTTGTGATCAAGTAATTTGTATTTTGTAATTTTAAAATAAAAACCATAATTAATTCGATATATTAAATCGCGTGAATAATACTAAAAAATGTTTTTTTAATCCTCTAAACACTTAAAAAATATATTAGGATATTTTGATCGTTTTCGAGTGGTTTTTCTATACATTGTACGCACAATAATGGCCAATGAAAATTTAATTGTGGATACCCGATACCCGCGAGTAAAATCGAAAAACCCGACGGGTAATACTAATCGGGTACCCGTCAGGTGATGGAGCGGATACGGGTACGAAATTATAAACGGGTACGGGTTTACTAAAACCCGACCGAAACCTGACCCGTTACCATCCCTAATCCAGCGTAGTCTGAATCTGAGTAGGCCTTGAGATCAAAGCCTGTTTCTTTGGGATACCACAGACCTAGAGAGGTTGTTCCTTTGAGGTACCTGAAAATTTTCTTAACAGCCACTAGATGGGATTCCTTTGGGTTAGCTTGGTACCTTGCACAGAGACATGTGAAGAACTAGATATCAGGGCGACTGGCTGTGAGATACATGAGTGACCCAATCATGCCTCTATACATAGACTCATTAACAGAGACTCCTGACTCATCAGGACCCAAGTTATTGGGTGGAAGCATGGGGCATTTCACTAAAGCACAATCAGCCAAGTCATATTTTTTAAGTAAATCTTTAACATACTTTTCTTGACAAATTGAAATTCCTTTAGGACATTATTTAATTTGAAACCCCAAAAAGTAAGTTAATTCACCTATCATACTCATCTCATATTTCTTGGTCATTAATTTAGCAAAACGTTTACTAAGATTAACATATGTTGACCCAAAGATGATATCATCCACATAAATCTGTACAATGATGAAATCACTTTTATCCTTGAAGGTAAAAAGTGTTTTATCAATGGAACCACTGACAAATTTATTATCAGTTAAAGAGGTAGACATCGTTTCATACCATGCCCTTGGAGCTTGTTTCAGCCCATACATGGATTTGTGTAGCTTGTACACATGATTAGGAAACTCGATGTTCTTGAATCCTTCAGGTTGTTGAACATACACTTCTTCAGCCAAATCTCCATTAAGGAAGGCACTTTTAACATCCATTTCATACACAGTGAAGTTCGTATATGCAGCGTATGCAAGGAAGATTCTGATAGCTTCAAGTCTTGCTACTGGTGAAAACGTTTCATCATAGTTAATTCCTTCAGTCTGTGTATACCCCTGTGCAACTAACCTTACCTTGTTCCTTATGATGTTACCAATCTTATCCATCTTGTTCCTATATATCCATCTAGTGCCTGTGATGTTCTTACCAGGTGGAGTTGGCACTAGAGTCCATACCTTGTTTCTTTTAAACTGATTGATTTCTTCCTGCATTGTAGCGACCCAGCCTTCTTCAACAAGGGCTTCAACTACTCGCTTGGGTTCAGTTTGTGATAGAAATCCAGCAAACAAACATTCATTGGCTGAGGCTGATTCTGAGTCATGAATTCTCTGTCTAGTAGTAACCCTAGCATTTGGTTCACCAATAATGTTGACAAGAAGAATGTGTTTATCTCTTGACCATTTACTTTGAGGAGCTGGGGAGTCATAGACAGGAACAGGTATGTAGGATGAGAGTACAACTTGAGTTTCATCTTGCTATGTAGGAGGACTCTCTTCAAAAATAATCTTTGTGTTTGTGTCTGTATCATCTATTTCAAGAAGTGATGATTCAAATACAACAGGAGAATCTTCTTGATTATGAGTTCTAGGTGAGTCATCTTCAAATGAGGTGGAACAAGGGCTTGTGAAAGGCTGATGTTCTTCTTCAATTAGCACTTGAGTAGAAGGAACATCAATGTTGTGAGTTGACAGCGGATCGTATGCAGGAACATATGGAATAAGAGTATCTGTGTGTGGATGATGATGAAAGACAGGCCTTGGTTCAGAGAACTCATCGGTAGGGAAAGACCTATTTCATTGGAATCAATTTCATCACCTTCTGTTCCTGTTCTTTGTAGCATGTCATCATCTTCATTGAATGTGACATGAAATGTTTCTTCTAGTTCCTATCTTTATGTGTTGAATACTCTAAAGGCTTTAGCTGTTGGAGAGTATCCTAAGAAGAAACCATCATCAGCTTTTTCGTCAAACTTTCCAAGTTGATCCCTGTAGTTATAAATGAACACATGACAACCAAAGACATGGAAGTAGCTGACATCTGGTTCTCTTTTTCTAAAAAAATTCATAAGAGGCTTTTCCATGTATTTTAACAATGATTGATCTATTTTGGGTATAGTAGGCAGTATGGACAGCTTCTCCCCAGAATTGCTTAGGTAAAGCTGCACCATTTAGCATGATTCTAGCTGCTTCAATCAGTGTTATGTTTCTTCTTTCAGCTACTCCATTTTGTTCAGGAGTGCCAGCTGAAGAGAAGTTTTGTAATATTCCCTTTTCATCACAAAAAGCTTCAAGCTGTTGTGTAACACTCTCATTTTTCGTATCGGTACAGCGGAAGGGTCTTTCAGAGTGTTACGGGATAGCACAATAACTCCAATCATAGACAACACATAAAAATGGTTGTACAAGGTTTAACAAATATTCATTCGATAAAAAGGTTTAAAAGTGTACAACAGGTCCCAAATTATACAGGTCATTAAGTTTACAAAACACAGATCGAATGAACATTTTTAATATTAAGTGTGGGCCATCAGAGTCGATCTCCATCCGGATTACCTTCAAGCACCTGAGATAGAAAACATGCAAAAATCATATCAGCGAATGCCGAGTGAATTCATAGAGTTTAATGAAAACCGTTATATAAAAACAATCATTTACAATCATTTAAAATCAGAACACAAGTATAATATCGGAAGTAAGTCCACATATTGCTAGTCAGGCAATATATAAATCAAGCATACATCTGAAACCGTCCATGAGACCGTAGTCTCTATATTACCATGATAGGTAATATATTCATCGTAATAGCGTCGTCATCGTTTATTATTTATGTCTTATATTGTATTAGGATACATGGTATCTGAATTAGGATTATTATTAGCCGCATGACATTGTTACCTTACTGTGAAAACAGCGGGCCGCGAACCCGACAAACAATTTGCCCATCTAAGTTAGCGTGTCGTCACAAAAATCACGCTATGGAATCTTCTCATACATAAATTCGCTTACCAATCAATGTGGTACGACGGGGATCAACCGTCAAGGCGCGAACTGGGGTGATCGTCCCCAAATAGTACTATCAAATGCATAAGCGTCTACCAAATCCCGGTAGTTCACAATTCATGCTAATGAGACTTTAAGTGACATAACCTAACTACTAATAATCCTTTTAGTCTCGAATATAGGGTCATAGCATCATTCGGGTCCATCTCATTTAGCATACAATCGGGACTACTTGTGTTCTATTTTTATAAAAATCTAGCATGTTATCTCCCTCTCGGGTTTACAAATCATTTTATAAAACATTTAAAAGAGTGCGAGGCTATGAACTCACGTTGTTAATGAAAGGCGGATTATCAGCTACGGGCGTGCTTCGGTCACGGAAACCTATATAAATAATAATCGGTCTTAGACTCGGTCCAATGACTTTTATCAAAATTACAATATATATATATATATGATTTTGTACATATGTTGATGATCAAGTGGGTTTATACATCCTTGTTTACTCATTTTAGCGTTTACGTTTTGGTAACGTCTTACTCGTTCGCTAGTTTTACCTATTTACCTATTTTAAGTCCATTAAGTCTTTTATAAGTTCTTTAACTTGTTTTTACCTATTTTATACCTATATGATCAGTACATATACCTTCATGTTGGGCCCAAATGGGTTAAGCCCAAATAATTCTTTTTACAAGTTTTTATCTTATTAAGTCCAATTATTAGTCCAATACGTTTATTTAGCTCGTAAATGTCCGTAATTCTTATAGTTCGGGTTTTATCGGTTTTTACTTGTCTTAGTTACTTATACATCAGTATATAACTTTTATAAATTTTACATTAGACGGGTTTGGTCGTCTAAGTTTTATTTGATGAAAAACGTTAATTTCACGGCGATAGCCGAAAAAGTCGTAAAAATCAAGTTTATAGTTTTTATTACTTATAAATATTACTTCTACCACCATTTATCTAATTTACCCATTCAATTAACCTTTTATACATTTATATAATTAAGTTCTATAAGTTAGTGGGTTTATACTTTACATTTTATAAATTATAAAGTGAGTGCTTATATAATAATAATAAACATTATTTCCAAAATCTGATTTTTAACTTCATGTTTACCATTTTTATCATATCTAGAGTTCTACAATGACTTAGAAGCTCATTTTTGGATGACAACTTCTTCATAGTATGTGCTAAATATAACTTAGTTATAGCTACTGCCCATTTTGAGTCTAAGTTGCCTTAATAGTCCCTACAAAACTGCTTATTCAGATTGTACCACCTAACTTGTTTTGATCATATCTCACTCATTATTTTGATTCCATTGCATGGCCAACTCTCACATGTGTATAACATCATCTACTTTACTGTAAATAGATCAAACCATGCATTTTTATCATTTCATTATTTAGTTATCTACTGTTTTTATACAGCCAACTAATTAGTCATGATTTTAGCTTCATTTCTTATGGTTATCATCATTTTTAAGCATGTTTATCAACACTTGATCCCCACACAACATTTTTATCATCATATATACATCATATACATATACAAAATAAAAGAAAATACATTTGTTCTTTACAAAATAATAAGAGAAAAATGTATAGGATGATCTTCTTTACCAATCCAAGTGGATTTCTTGTTTTAGGAAGGCAAGAACTTGATGAACACAACAAGTATCTCCAAGACCATCAAATATCAAGAACATATGTTGGAAAATCAGCCCTAGGACACAAGCAAATCACCTCCAAAGTTGGTTATATGGCCACCAAATGATCTAGGCTTCAAGGAAACGCCTTAATAGGACTAGTAAACATGTGGTTTGTAGCTAGAAAAGATCAATGAGGGTGTTTGTTGCTTGATGTGGGACGGCACAAGGGTGGAAGTAGAGAGAGTTTGAGAGTGAATTGCATGTAGGAAATGGTTAGAATGAAAACCATTTGTTAGTTTTGTGTTTAAGTGGGAAATGTGTTGGCTTAAAGTGTAAGCTAAAGCTTACACTTGTGTAACTTAGCCAAATTGATGCCACCTATGTGTGGTGGTGTCCTCCTTGCCGTCCCATATAAGCTAGTGGGATGGGGCAAAGTGTTTTGTCCCATCTCACTAGTTTACGGGTATTTCTCGATTCTAGTTTTCTCGATTTGCGTGCCCTCGGGTCGTTTTACGAAAAATGTTTTTATAAATTATGAATCACCGTCACAAAACGAATCCAATAAAAATTGTCTCATCAAAAACGGAGTTCAAAAACGTAAATACGTAATCCTAAGGTTTCCGGTTTAGTCGTAAAAGACGCCAAATTATGCACGTAAGCCCAAATTTAAATCCGTAAATTGTGAGTTCGTCAACCAACACAAAAATAAGTTTCAAAATATTATACGAGAAAATATTTAACTACCTGAAAATGTTAGATTTGTCACAGCTTTTCCTCCTAAAAGGGATCAACGTCCTCGTGATCCATTTCATTTGGATGTCCGTTTCTTATTGAAATAGAAGAGGTGCGGATATTTCTTCCACATTTCATCCTCTCGTTCCCAAGTATACTCCGGTCCATGCTTTGAATTCCATCGGATCTTGACAATAGGTATCCGACTTTGTTTCAGTTGCTTTACCTCACGGTCCATAACTTCTACGGGCTCTTCGATAAAATGCAACTTCCTATCTATTCGAACCTTACCTAACGGAATTTTCTCATCACTCACTGCTAGACATTTCTTCAGATTAGATACATGGAATGTGTTGTGAACACCATGAAGTTCTGGGGGTAACTCTAGTTTGTAAGCCACCGGACCTACTCTAGATAAAATCTTAAAGGGTCCAATATAACGGGGATTCAATTTTCCTCGTTTTCCAAATCTTATAACGCCTTTCCATGGCGATACCTTCAACATTACTCGGTCACCCACTTCAAACTCCATTGGCTTCCGCCGCACATCCGCATAACTTTTCTGTCTACTTCGGGCAGTCAACAACCTCTTCTTAATCTGAACTATCATCTCCGTAGTCTCCCAGATCAATTCCGGTCCCGTGAGCTGGGCATCCCCATCTTCACTCCAACATACAGGAGATCTACACTTCCTACCATACAAAGCTTCAAACGGTGCAGCCTTAATACTAGAATGGTAACTATTGTTATATGAAAACCCTGCTAACGACAAATGTTTATCCCAATTCTTACCAAAGTCTAACACACAAGCTCTCAACATATCTTCCAGTGTTTGTATCGTCCTTTCACTCTGCCCATCAGTCTAGGGGTGATAAGCAGTGCTCATATCGAGATTCGTTCCCAAAGATCTTTGGAGAGATTTCCAAAAATTCGATGCGAATCTAGGATCTCGATCTGAAATGATCGATACAGGCACTCCATGCTTGCATACAACATTATCAAGGTATATTCGAGTCAGCTTCTCCAGTGAGAACTGCTCCTTAACCGGAATGAAGTGTGCTGATTTGGTCAGTCTATCGACAATAACCCAAATCGAATTGTTTCCAGATGATGTTCTAGGAAGCTTGGTGATAAAGTCCATTGTAATTCGCTCCCACTTCCATTCAGGAATCTTTGGTTGTTGAAGTAGTCCTGATGGCTTTTGATGTTCGGCTTTGACTCTAGCACAAGTCAAGCATTGAAGAACATACATAGCTATGTCAGCTTTCATATTCGGCCACCAATACAACTTCTTCAAATCATGGTACATCTTATCAGATCCCGGATGAATGGAATACTTAGATTTATGGCATTCTTACATAACCAAATCTCTTAAGCCTCCAAACTTAGGTATCCACATACGACCTCTTAAGCATTTCACTCCATCAGCTCTAACCTCTAAAGGATCTCCTTCTCCTCGGAACCCTTCATTAACAAAATTCTCCTTCTTACAAGCTTCTATTTGCGCATTTCTAATTTGCTCAGGCAAATTATTGTGCACGGTCAAGACTAGAGAACGCACCCTGATAGGCTCTCTATCTTTCCTACTCAACGCATCAGCAACAACATTGGCTTTTCCTTGGTGATATTTTATATCACAATCATAATCACTTAACAACTCTATCCATCTTCGTTGCCTCATGTTCATTTCCTTCTGGTCGAGAATATACTGTAGGCTTTTGTGATCGGTGAATACCGTACACTTGGTGCCATACAGATAATGTCTCCACAACCTAAGAGCAAAGACTACAGCTCCTAACTCAAGATCATGAGTAGTATAATTCTCCTCATTCTTCCTTAATTGCCTAGAAGCATAAGCTATCACTTTCTCTCTCTGCATCAAAACAGCTCCATAACCTCTAAGAGATGCATCACAATACACTACAAAATCTTCACTCCCTTCGGGTAATGATAAGATTGGCGCACTACATAATTTTTTCTTCAATGTCTGAAATGCTCCATCTTCATCACTTCCCCAAACGAAAGGTTTATTCTTCTGAGTAAGCTTAGTCAAGGGTTTAGCTATCAAAGAGAATTCTTTAATGAATCGCCTATAATAGCCAGCTAACCCTAAGAACTGTCGCACTTCCGTTGGCGTTGTCGGTGCAGACCAATTCTTAATAGCTTCAACCTTTGCAGGATCAACATGAATTCCATCTCTGTTAATCACATGACCAAGAAATTGCACAGAATCTAACCAGAAATCACACTTCGAAAACTTAGCATACAACTTTTCATCCTTCAACAACTTCAAAACAATCCTCAAATGTTCTCTATGCTCATCTTCATTCTTAGAATAGATTAGAATATCGTCAATAAACACAATCACAAATTTATCCAAGTAGGGCTTGCACACTCGATTCATTAAATCCATGAAAACCGCAGGTGCGTTAGTTAACCCAAATGGCATTACTTGAAATTCATAGTGTCCATAACGAGTTCTAAATGCAGTTATAGGAATATCTTCTTCACGGACGCGAAGTTGGTGATATCCTGACCGCAAATCTATCTTAGAATACACGCTAGATCCTTGCAGTTGATCAAACAAATCATCAATCCTAGGTAAAGGATATCGATTCTTAATTGTCAACTTATTCAGTTCCCTGTAATCAATGCACATACGAAAAGATCCATCCTTCTTCTTAACGAACAAGACTGGAGCTCCCCAAGGCGACGAGCTCGGTCGAATAAAAACTTTATCAGACAACTCCTTAAGTTGCTCAGATAACTCCTTTAATTCAGAAGGGGCTAATCGGTAAGGCGCACGTGCCACCGGTGCAGCACCAGGAATTAAATCGATTCGAAACTCTACTTGCCTTATTGGTGGAAGTCCTGGTAAATCTTTAGGAAATGCCTCAGGAAATTCACAAATAATAGGTACATCTTCCAATCGTTTCTCCCTAGACTCATTCCCGGTCACTTGAGCTAAGAATAACTCACAACCGTTCCTGATGTACTTTTGGACTTTAATACATGAAACGATTTTCAAACGGGATTCACCTCGACTACCATCAATTACTAACGTCCTATTCCTAAGAGGAATCTTAACCTTCTTCTCTCCACATAAAATAGTAGCATTATTCAACGACAACCAATCCATACCAATAATAATATCAAAACTACCTAATTCTATCAACATCAAATCAATCGGAAAGGAATGGTTCAAGAGATTTAGAGAGCATCCTTCTAATAGCTTATTAGTTTTCACTAATTTACCATCAGCCAATTCCACCTCGTAACTGGTACTTATCTCAACAGGTTCAATATCAATAAGGGCACTAAATTTAGTGGATACAAAGCTCCTATCGGCACCCGAATCGAATAAAGCAACAGCATAATGATTGTTGAGTAAAAACGTACCGGTAACGACATTCGGATCCTCTTTCTTCACCTCAATTGTTCCAAGTTGGTAGATACCACCCTGGGGGTTTCTTCCAGGTACAATCGCTTTCAACTTGGGGCATTCCGATTTCCTATGACCTTCTTCATTACAGTTGAAGCAAATCGTTCCCTTCTTACACCTTTCAACCTTGTGTCCAAGCTTTCCGCAATTTCGGCACTTCCAGCAGTCGCCAGGATGCCTCTTGTTGCCACACTTAGGACATCTATCATCGTTGCGCGGTGCATTGTTGGTAATAGCATTTGCATTCCCCTTTCTCTGGTTCTGACGGCGATTGAAATTCTTCCTATAATCACCTCTATCTATACGCTCACCGTCTCCCTTTCTTTTATCACCAACACGGGCTTCATCTTCCTTATCCTGAATTATCTGTCCAATGAGTTGGTAAGCCATTCGAACAGCATCATCAATGGTCAGTGGTTTCGATGATGTTACGTCCCCCCGGATATTCCTGGTTAACCCTTTCACATATTGCTCAATTCAGATCTCTTCGGGTTCAACCAATCGAGGACATAGCAAGGCCAACTCATGGAATCGATTCGTGTAACTATCAATGTCCACACCTTTCATTCTCAAATGAATCAACTCTTGTTCTAACCTAATGATCACACTACGAGGACAAAACTCCAAAGTCATCCACTTCTTGATTTCAGCCCAAGGAGTAGCATTAGCAGCATCAAGACCCATGAAAGCAATTCTCCCGTTCCACCAAGTCAACGCACGACCTTTAAGAGTAGCCATAGCAAAAGTCACCTTATCTTCCTCCTTACACTTACTAATCCTAAACACCGATTCAATCTTCTCGATCCACTGGCTTAGTCCTACAGCACCTTCAGTTCCATTAAAAGGTAGAGGTTCACACTTCATGAACGTCACATAAGTACAGCCACCAACTTCAGGTGCATTCGTTCCAAGTCCTCCTACATTTCCTCCAGCATTAGCATTCACATTATTAGCATTCACATTCACATTAGTACCGCCAATTCCACTACCGCCAGCTCCACTACCGCCAGCTCCACTACCGCCAGCTCCACTACCGCCAGCTCCACTACCGCCAGCTTCATTTCTAGCATTTGCCATAAATTCGTTCATAGATGCGGTAACTTGCTCCGTAATAATCCTACGTACATCATCCTCAGTCACAGCCTTCTTGGGCGGCATAGTTCTATAATTCCACAATTTCAAAGTATTAAGCATTCATCCAACAAAGGATTCATATAATATGGATCGAATTCATAATCAAGATACAAATAAGGCACAATATGGAATTCAAGACAAGATACATATTTCATTCGATCTGAAACAAAAGTATTGTCTTAGTACATCCATATCAAAGTTCTAACACTATATACACTCAAAATTCGTGCCAAGTCTACTACTAACAAGTCAGTTCAGTCAAAGCTACAAGCACAAAAGATATAAAGGTCACTACTAAACACAGACTGGTCTACTGAGAACCGCCAGATGGTCCATCATCCATCGTCTTCTGGATCTTCGCCGGACGATCACTTGACACATCTTCAGCTGGGCGCTTACGGATTACTCCTCTTTCAACCATGTCAGCATAAAATCTACTATTCCAACCCACGGATATATTCAACTCCTTTTCAGCTTTCTCACGCATCGCACGAGCCACACTCAAGTGAATCTCCATAGAATTTACCTTTCTCTTCATGGCAGCATACTCACCACTTTCCAACACTGAAAACCTCCTAAATGCCTCATTCAGTCCACGCTCTACATCACTCAAATCCAAACTAAGCAATTCTCGCTCTTTCTCGCCAACCTTTGTCACACAACTCTTAACACGGGAAGCATCTAGATCACGTCTCAAGGCCCATGGTGCAAGACCATCAATATGAGTAGCCTCTCGAGCACTAGACGACTCTCCTATCTCACGTCTACGAGTATCAATACCATCAGTACCGTCAGGTGCATCGTCATCCTCATCCTCCTCTGATTCAGAATCAGATTCAGACGATTCAGACATCTCATCCCTAGGTAACTCATCCTCAGAATCAGACAAACAAACTGGTGGGGGCAAAGGCTCGCCCTCTGGAACATCATACGGATAAATAAGCTCAGCTTCCTCATCGTCATCAACCTCAACATCTATACCTACATCTTCCTCGACTTCATCGTCGTCAATCTCGTCATCTAACTCATCTAATCCAGTCTCATCCTCATTCTCAATATCAGCATTCTCAATATCCACATTCTCATTACCTACATTTTCAATATCCACATTCTCATTACCCACATTCTCAATCTCATTCTCTACTAAGTCAACCTAAGGGGCAATCTGATCTCCTAGTCCTAACTCGGGCTCGGGATCCTCAAATGGTTCCTCCTCATCATCAATATCAAAATCTACTAAGTCTAAATAAGGATCATCTTCTATATTAGGTTCGGGAATAGCATGGTTTTCTACAGGAATATTAGGGTCAGCCATGACAATCTGCATTTATATATATTTATCTCATATTAGGATAACATACTAGTTAAACAATTACATAATGAAATCACGATATATACATATATATAAATTAAATTATATATATCAAAATATATATCTTCTCAATAGGGCTTGTTGGTAACGTCAGAGATCTCTGGCACCGTTATAGTCAAAAGATTTTTTCAAATATTTTCTCAAATGTTCATTGTCAAGAGATTTTGAAAAGTTTTGTTCAAAACCTTGGTTTTTAAAATCTTTTGTTCTCTACAACGAGAGCTCTGGTACCAAACTGTAACACTCTCATTTTTCGTATCGGTACAGCGGAAGGGTCTTTCAGAGTGTTACGGGATAGCACAATAACTCCAATCATAGACAACACATAAAAATGGTTGTACAAGGTTTAACAAATATTCATTCGATAAAAAGGTTTAAAAGTGTACAACAGGTCCCAAATTATACAGGTCATTAAGTTTACAAAACACAGATCGAATGAACATTTTTAATATTAAGTGTGGGCCATCAGAGTCGATCTCCATCCGGATTACCTTCAAGCACCTGAGATAGAAAACATGCAAAAATCATATCAGCGAATGCCGAGTGAATTCATAGAGTTTAATGAAAACCGTTATATAAAAACAATCATTTACAATCATTTAAAATCAGAACACAAGTATAATATCGGAAGTAAGTCCACATATTGCTAGTCAGGCAATATATAAATCAAGCATACATCTGAAACCGTCCATGAGACCGTAGTCTCTATATTACCATGATAGGTAATATATTCATCGTAATAGCGTCGTCATCGTTTATTATTTATGTCTTATATTGTATTAGGATACATGGTATCTGAATTAGGATTATTATTAGCCGCATGACATTGTTACCTTACTGTGAAAACAGCGGGCCGCGAACCCGACAAACAATTTGCCCATCTAAGTTAGCGCGTCGTCACAAAAATCACGCTATGGAATCTTCTCATACATAAATTCGCTTACCAATCAATGTGGTACGACAGGGATCAACCGTCAAGGCGCGAACTGGGGTGATCGTCCCCAAATAGTACTATCAAAAGCATAAGCGTCTACCAAATCCCGGTAGTTCACAATTCATGCTAATGGGACTTTAAGTGACATAACCTAACTACTAATAATCCTTTTAGTCTCGAATATAGGGTCATAGCATCATTCGGGTCCATCTCATTTAGCATACAATCGGGACTACTTGTGTTCTATTTTTATAAAAATCTAGCATGTTATCTCCCTCGCGGGTTTACAAATCATTTTATAAAACATTTAAAAGAGTGCGAGGCTATGAACTCACGTTGTTAATGAAAGGCGGATTATCGGCTACGGGCGTGCTTCGGTCACGGAAACCTATATAAATAATAATCGGTCTTAGACTCGGTCCAATGACTTTTATCAAAATAACAATATATATATATATATATATATGATTTTGTACATATGATGATGATCAAGTGGGTTTATACATCCTTGTTTACTCATTTTAGCGTTTACGTTTTGGTAACGTCTTACTAGTTCGCTAGTTTTACCTATTTACCTATTTTAAGTCCATTAAGTCTTTTATAAGTTCTTTAACTTGTTTTTACCTATTTTATACCTATATGATCAGTACATATACCTTCATGTTGGGCCCAAATGGGTTAAGCCCAAATAATTCTTTTTACAAGTTTTTATCTTATTAAGTCCAATTATTAGTCCAATACGTTTATGTAGCTCGTAAATGTCCGTAATTCTTATAGTTCGGGTTTTATCGGTTTTTACTTGTCTTAGTTACTTATACATCAGTATATAACTTTTATAAATTTTACATTAGACGGGTTTGGTCGTCTAAGTTTTATTTGATGAAAAACGTTAATTTCACGACGATAGCCGAAAAAGTCGTAAAAATCAAGTTTATAGTTTTTATTACTTATAAATATTATTTTTACCACCATTTATCTAATTTACCCATTAAATTAACCTTTTATACATTTATATAA
Source organism: Glebionis coronaria (assembly GCA_025667525.1). NCBI lineage: Eukaryota > Viridiplantae > Streptophyta > Magnoliopsida > Asterales > Asteraceae > Glebionis > Glebionis coronaria. The sequence continues at coordinate 230,024,362 of CM046879.1, forward strand.
TTAAGTTCTATAAGTTAGTGGGTTTATACTTTACATTTTATAAATTATAAAGTGAGTGCTTATATAATAATAATAAACATTATTTCCAAAATCTGATTTTTAACTTCATGTTTACCATTTTTATCATATCTAGAGTTCTACAATGACTTAGAAGCTCATTTTTGGATGACAACTTCTTCATAATATGTTCTAAATATAACTTAGTTATAGCTACTGCCCATTTTGAGTCTAAGTTGCCTTAACAGTCCCTACAAAACTGCTTATTCAGATTGTACCATCTAACTTGTTTTGATCATATCTCACTCATTATTTTGATTCCATTGCATGGCCAACTCTCACATGTGTATAACATCATCTACTTTACTGTAAATAGATCAAACCATGCATTTTTATCAGTTCATCATTTAGTTATCTACTGTTTTTATACAGCCAACTAATTAGTCATGATTTTAGCTTCATTTCTTATGGTTATCATCATTTTTAAGCATGTTTATCAACACTTGATCCCCACACAACATTTTTATCATCATATATACATCATATACATATACAAAATGAAAGAAAATACATTTGTTCTTTACAAAATAATAAGAGAAAAATGTAGAGGATGATCTTCTTTACCAATCCAAGTGGATTTCTTGTTTTAGGAAGGCAAGAACTTGATGAACACAACAAGTATCTCCAAGACCATCAAATATCAAGAACATATGTTGGAAAATCAACCCTAGGACACAAGCAAATCACCTCTAAAGTTGGTTATATGGCCACCAAATGATCTAGGCTTCAAGGAAACACCTTAATAGGACTAGTAAACATGTGGTTTGTAGCTAGAAAAGATCAATGAGGGTGTTTGTTGCTTGATGTGAGACGGAACAAGGGTGGAAGTAGAGAGAGTTTGAGAGTGAATTGCATGTAGGAAATGGTTAGAATGAAAACCATTTGTTAGTTTTGTGTTTAAGTGGGAAATGTGTTGGCTTAAAGTGTAAGCTAAAGCTTACACTTGTGTAACTTAGCCAAATTGATGCCACCTATGTGTGGTGGTGTCCTCCTTGCCGTCCCATATAAGCTAGTGGGATGGGGCAAAGTGTTTTGTCCCATCTCACTAGTTTACGGGTATTTCTCGATTCTAGTTTTCTCGATTTGCGTACCCTCGGGTCGTTTTACGAAAAACGTTTTTATAAATTATGAATCACCGTCACAAAACGAATCCAATAAAAATTGTCTCATCAAAAACGGAGTTCAAAAACGTAAATACGTAATCCTAAGGTTTCCGGTTTAGTCGTAAAAGACGCCAAATTATGCACGTAAGCCCAAATTTAAATCCGTAATTTGTGAGTTCGTCAACCAACACAAAAATAAGTTTCAAAATATTATACGAGAAAATATTTAACTACCTGAAAATGTTAGATTTGTCACATGTTGATTCTTGAATTCAATCCCATTATCACTTCTTAGAGCCTTTACTCTAACTTCATTCATGTTTTCAACCTGCCTGAAGAAGGACATGATGGCATCAGCTGCATCATCTTTCCTTTTGAGGAAGAAAACCCATGTATACCTTGAGTATTCATCAACAATGACCAAGGTATATTTGTTGTGATTGATGGTCTATGGTTTAACAGGTCCAAAAAAATCCATATGAAGGAGATGTAAGCACTTGTTAATAGAGAAGGATTGCCTGGTCTTAAAGGATGACCTGTGGTGCGTTCCCGTAACATAAGCTGAACATGTCTTGTCTTTTGTGAAAGTCACAGGTGGTAGACCAGCAACCAAGTTTTGTGTGGCTAGCTTGTTGATGTTTTTTAAGTTGAGATGAGAGAGTCTTTTGTGCCACATCCAATTGACACTTTCAGAGGCCTTAGCAAGAAAACAATTTGAGCTGTCTTCTAAGCAAGAGGCCATATTGATGACATACGCATTTCTTCTTCTTGGTGCAATTAAAACCACATCATTATTTGGTTGAATGTGGTTCCTTGAGTCTTGGTAAACAGATCCTTGTAGTGAGCATCACAAAATTGGCTAATGCTGATGAGATTGTGCTTAAGACCATTCACATATCCAACCTTTGTGAAGGTTATTCCATTGTAGTTAACTGAGCCATATCCCTCTATGTCGCCTGAAGAGTTATCCCCAAACACCACTTTAGGACCAGGCTCTTTTGAATATCTATGTAGGTATTGTTGAACTCCTGTCATGTGTCTAGAACAGCCACTATATAGATACCATACCGATTCCTTGAGATGTTTCTACACAGATATATAGAAACAGATTAGTTCCTATGGTGAACCTACTTTCCAGTGGGTTCCCTGAATTGCTGATTAGCAACTCTTGAGTTCCTATAGAACTTGTGACGATTTGAAGGACAGTTGGCTGTGTCATGGGTGTACCTTCCACAGATGTCACATCCTGGAAAGTCACTGCACTCATCTGAGTGATGGTCTGTAAATCTACAATATTTACTGGGAGGGTAAGGTCTGTAATTACCTGATGGTCTCCTAGTAGCCTGTTGTCTGCCCCTAAAAGGTTTCTAAGATATCTTAATAGCCATTTGTTTATCATGATCTATGGTCATGTGATGAGAATTTTTACACACATTACAGTAGGGTTTGACTAACTTTTCACCTGTGGGTTATCCTGGAATTGACTTAGGTTCAAAGGAAGTAGAGCATTTAGCGGAAGGCTTAATATGTTCTTTTAAGAGTTCTACTTTTTTAATCAAAGACAACATGCGTTCTTCAGTTGAGGATTCAACTTTGTTCATAGTGCTTGTTGAGACAGACTTATAGACATTTTTCTTAATGGGTTGTTTTGCAGGCACAACAAAAATCTTAGCTAGTGATGTCTCAACATCTGGTTTGGGTTCAGCCTTAGCTCATCTAGAAGAGCTGCTGGGTTCAACTCCAGAGAGTTTAGGTAAAGATGGTAAAGGTGCAGTGCTATCAATTACATCTTTGGAGACGGATACATTAGCTAAGAGTGGGTCAGACGTATATATAGTCTCTATAGATTTGAAAACAATCTCTTTGGGTTTTTTAAGGGCTTTCATTTTCTTTCTTTTAGCAGTAACAACCCTAGTTATGTCAGCTGGAAGTTCATCATCAAGTAATTCATTTATAGTGAACCTACTACACAGCCATTTTTCTATAACCTTGTGTAGTTCAGCTACTTGATCATTTAAGTCACTGTTTCTTAAAAATAGTTTATTAACCTCATTTTGAAGAGGTGTCTTTTCAGAGTTAACATGTTTTAAAGTTTCACATTTAGCCTTAGCAGTTAACAATTCATGTATGACAGAGTGAAATTTATCAAGCAGGTTCTTTCTTTGTTCCTCAACTAAGTGTAAATCAACTATGGTATAATCAAGGACATGCTTACGTTCATCACTTTCAGACATAGAGATAAGCCTGTGTACCTTCTTCATTGGTCAACCCATTTTCCTAATCTAGCATCTCCTTTTCTAACAGCTGGTTCATCCTCAGTAATCGCCATAAATGCCCTAACCCTGGTAGTGTCCTCTTCATCAGATGTCAACGGCTCATCATTCCAATCATAAGCTTCAGCTACCAACCCTTTCTATGTCTTTTTATCACCCCCTTTCTTCTTATACAGAGCTTCTAGCTTCAAATTCATTTGTTCCAACTCAGCCTTTAGTGCCTTGTATTTGTTTTTGTAATCCTTTTTCTCATTATCAGAGGAATTGGATTGGTGAGATGAGTTGTTTTGTTTTGATTTGAACTTGTAAAGTTTGAATGATGAAGGATAAGATGGTGAGGATGTTTTTGTGGATGGACAGTCTTTTTGAAAATGTCCAAGTTTTCCACAGGAAAAGCAAGTCTCTTTTGATTTGTCAGATTGTTTACTAGCTGATCCTACTCTCCCTGACCTTTTGTAGAATATTCTTTGATTAGCTAGTAAAGCTCTTTCATGAAACTCAGCATTAAGGTCTGTCATGAATTCTTGGCTGCTCCGAGTGTGTTCTTCAACATCAGTGTCGTTGTCATGAGACCGTGAGGTAGAAATCAAGGCTTTGGTGTTGATCCCAAACTTAGATCGATTTAGCTTTATGTATACGAGATTAGATCAAGTAATACACTTAAAGAAACCTTTGTATATGTATATGACAATCTAAGTGTTATGCGGAATTAACACTTAAACAAGAACACACAAGATGTAAACAAACTTTCACTTTGATTAATGATAACAAACTTGCTTACAATGAAAGTGTTTAACGTATGAAAACTTTTTATTGAACATTAACCTAAAGGTCTTCTTTTATAGACATAAGAAGCCTTGTACAATAATCTACGTATCAACTATTCTAGGTAAAGATAAATATAGAAAATACATTGTTGTTCCTATCTTTACTAGAAGTAATCTAGAATATAATAAACGTGTAGATCATATCCTTCCATCCGTGCTTGTCTTTAATGTATCAACGCTTGACTTCTTCTTGTCAATGTTTGATCTGCCAGCGTTTGTTTTACTCCTGTCAACGCTTGTTTTACTCTTGTCAGCGCTTAAGTAGACTGGCTATAATTTATTCCCAACAATCCTCCCCTAAACTTGATATATACTCTAGTAATCAAGTTTCTGAATAAACATTAAGAACTAGGAGGAATCTTACAAACCTTCTCATATTGGTAATAAATAAATCTGATCAAATCTTTGGCCACGTCACTTGAATAATCAATTTCCAGCTGTGTGTTCTTCATCTTCTCTAAGACTTCCTTGGACATGAAATACTGACCATCTATAAGTAGATACTCAGCAAACTTTGTAGAACTCAAATAATATACTCTAGCAGCTGAATACAATCTCCATTGAAGACCACTAAGGTCATCTTCAAGATCCTTCCAAATAGCAGGATCTTCATCTTTTGGTCCACACATTCTCTTGAATGTTGACCACAGTTTTATTCCATTGACTAAAGTGGGAGCTTCAGTCTCATACTTGACCTCTAACAACCTCCATAGGTCTACCAAGTCTTCTCTATCAAAACTTGCAAACAAAGATATAAGGGTGGTAAAAGTGTGAACCTCTTTTCCATACCTGCCAATCTTCTAAAACCCACATTCATCTTCTTCATAGCTTATAATAGGGTTCCTGGAATCAAGTGGTAACACTTGTACCATATCTGAAGCTTCCAATGGTGAGACCTTGAGGCTCTTTCTTATAACAGCTTCACTTAGATTTAATGGATCCATATTTTTGGGAAACTCAAGAGGGACTCCCTTTTTCACATGTCTGTGAACAAACATTGCCTTCTTAAGCTCCATTTCCTCTACAAGTTCTTCTTTTCTTTCATCAGAAAGAAGTCTTAGAGTGTTTTCTTCCTGCACTCTAACCCAAATGGGATAAGCTCTGCACTTCAACTCTTCAAATGTCAATCCAATCAATTTCTTATAAGTCGACCCTGTTCCATGACATCTAAGCAGCATGCAGTACAACTCCCTTCTATCCCTTTTCAAATTTGAGAGAACATTGCTTGCTTTGTGTTTCAGAATGACCTTGCAATCCTTTTGTACTCTGAGAAGAATCTCCAAACCCCATATCTGATCTGAAATGGTCAAATGTGGATTCTCCATACACCTATCTTCCCAAGCATGGTACATCTGAACAACTTCTGGCATATCAAAATCAACTTGCAATTTCAACTCATTCAACTTCTCTTTTGCCAACTCATCACCATACTCAAGTCTTTCTGGTTGTTCTATAATCATTACACTTGAGTCTGAATTGGCTTCCTCACTTCCTTCTTGCTCTTCTGAAATGACAACAAAAGGTGATTCACCCACCTTCTTTCTTTCTTGTTCCACAATTTGTGCAGCCAACCTTCTATCAAACTCAATTTGTGTTGTATTCTTTGGAACAACTTCTTCTACCATAATACCCTTACCCTTATCTAATAGATCAACTGTTGGTAAGGTAGATGGTAATACCTGTGAAGAAACCTCTTTGATGATGGATGATGACTGGAATAAATCAACCTCATTTGCAGGTCTGTCAACGCCCAATTTTTCTTTGTCAGCGCCCAAGATACTCATGTCAGCGTTCAAATTCTTCTTGTCAACGCTCAAATTACCCGTCTCAGTGCCTCTTGCAATTTCCTCCAACATGGTTGTAAATGACAAATTTAAGTTTGTAGGAGAGACTAGAGACGTATCAAAACCTGTCTGTTTCTTCAAACTTGTTAGGGCCTCAGCAACACCCAAAGATTCACCATCAGGGGAGCCCTTATCACTCACATTTATTTGTTCATCCTCCCCTTTGGAAGATTCCTCCATCCCCCTCCTGGTGCTAGTATTCTCCAAGATAACAATCCTCTCCCTCAATTGCTTGAGTTCAAGGCCTTGTGTACTGACAATATGTACCAAGTCTACATTTTGCTTTTGCAAGCTTATGCAGACAGCCGTCAATTCCATTAGGGTCATTGGTTCTAATCTGCCCTCTTCTAAAATGGGTATTTGACCTCCCAAGTTAGATTCATTAGGCATGGATGAGGTCTTAATAATGGTAGGACTGTCTTGGCCAGCTTCTAAGCCAGAACCAATAGTCCCATCCTCATCCATAGCACCAACCACACTTGTGGTGGTGGTTCTCTTTGCTACATGGCAAGGACCACTAGAGGAGAACACTGCAGTAGTCCTTTGGCGTTTTTGCAACCTATATTGTGTTGGGGGTGAAGAGGATGTGGATTGGGTGGATGTGGGTTGGTTAAGGGGTGTTTGGGTCTGTGAAGGATTTGTGTCAAAGTTTGAAATAGGCATGTCAACGCCAACATTTAAAGTGTCAACGTCGAAGGGTTCTTGGTCAATTTGCATGTGTTGTGGTGAAGGTAATGGTTCAGGTATTGGGTCAATTTGTGGTTGAGGGTCTGGTTGGGGTTGGGCTCCTTCAATGACAGCAAGCATAGCAGGGGTGAGGGTTAAGTCACGATGTGGGGGTGAGTTCATCTTCATAAAAATTTCTTTCTTTTGTACAGGGATCTCATAAAAATCATCATGATCCGTTGTGCAGTAACTTTGGACATCAAAAACCATTTGTAAAAATCTGGGATAAGCTAAAGTCATTTTGTTCCCTTTATTTTTACACATGCCCTCAAAAATCGTTTTGGAATAATTAAACTTTTGCCCAGTAGCAATGCACACAATAGCACTAGCAATAGATCTATTGATCTCATTGTGTGCAGTACACTTGGGACTCAAACATTGCAAGAGGACATGTATGAGGTACTTCCAGGCTGAGGGAAACTCCTGTTTATGATATTTATTTAAAGTTCATTCAGCAGGAAAAGGATAACCCAAAGCCCTTAGTCCTTGTTCTATTTCATTAATGAGGAGGGTGGTTATACCATCAGCATCATCAAGATGCAAAGCTTGGCGTACCAAAGCTTCAGTAACCACCCATGTGCGCCCATGAACAATAGATGATAATGTAGTCACTCTATTAACTGTTGAGGAACTAACATTGTTCCAAAACTGTTTAATATGTGTGACAGGAATGAGTGGAGCATGAGAAAGAGCAAACCTAAAAGGGGATGCGTTCAAATACGCCACCATTTGTGTGTATTGGGGAAACAGAGTATCATCAGCTTCAAGATATGCAATCATGTTGTGTTGACTTCTGAATCCCAATTCTAAATCACTTGGTTTGAATTTTGGTGCCATTGTTGAAATCTGTTTGAATAAGTGAGAAAGATGAAGTTATAGGAGAAAATTGTGTTAGACAAGAATAATAGGTACCCTGTTTAAAATAGGAGCCAAATATATAGGAGAGAAAAATTCATGTGATTGGCCCAAAAATAGGCAACTATTTTCAAAATACAATCATGAAAATATTGAAAAAGAATAAGTTTATCTCATGCATTAAGTGAAAGTTATCTGCTCCCAAAATTACGGCATAAAAATATGTCAAAAAGTAACAACTGGGTAGGTCCCATTGAGTGTCAACGGTCAAAAATAACCTATCAACGCCCAACGGCTATATTCTTGTCAACGTTTGCCAAAGCCATGTCAGCGTCTAAATTGGTCACAACAACGCTTGGAAAAATACCTGTCAGCGTCCAAAAATAAAAATGTTTAAAAATGAAAAAATGACCTTAACAAAGTAATTTATCCTAGAGAAGATAACCTAAAAGTTGATAATTATTATAGGGCGGCAAGCACTGTCCAGTTATGCACACTTGCTTATGCAAGATAGACATAACAGTCCTCTAGTGTCCCTTGCTAACCAAAATTCTTAACAACTAAGTTACCTTATAAATTTCCTTGTTACTCCCTTGTAAAGCCCATGATAAAATCATTCCCAAGTCTCCTAACAGACCACAACCAATTCTAGGCCAAAAATGTCTTGGCAACATGCATAGTATATCAACTTTGTATGCTACAGTGCCTCATGATTTAGTAAAACTAACTCACACTCACCTGTGGACACAATCTAGAATTGTAATAAGAGTATCATAAGGATACCCAAAAGTCCTAAGGGTTCCTAAAACCTCCCCTTAAACTGTGATACAAATGTTGCCAAAAATATGCATGAACATAAAAAAAATTTATGTCAAGATAGGAATTGAAAATTCCAACCATCATCCATAAACAAAAACATGCTCAAATGCTTCACCAATGATCCATAAGCAACTCTGTATCCAGTGGTATAATGCTAACACCACCTGCACATTTAGATTGAAAACCACAAAACTAACATTGTTGCTGACAACGCCCCGATAACACTTAACAGCGTTAAGAAAAGCTTTGTCAGCGTTAGACAAATATATTGTTGACAACGTCACAATAGCACTTATCAGCGTTAAAGCAACCTTTGTCAGTGTTAGAAAAATATAGTGGAAAATCTAAATCCTCAAAAAGACCAATAACAATGCATTATCTTGTACATACTTTGACAAAAAGACTCTAAAACACATATTATGTAAGATTGATCATTCCAATACTTGTTACCAAGTATTGAAATCTCCCAGCATCAAAAGGTTTAGTTAGTAAATCTGACACATTTTCTTCGGTGTCAACCCTATCTGGTTGTATTAAACCTTTTTCAAAACAATCTCTTGTAAAATGGTGTCGTATTTCTATGTGTTTAGTTTTAGAATGATGTATAAGATTCTTAATAATGCATAAAGTGCTGTTATTGTCAACAAATATCTTGGTATGCATGAAATTATACCCATAGTCCAACAGCTGGTTCTGAATCCACAAAACTTGTCCACAACAAGCAGCTGCAGCCACATACTCTGCTTCAGTTGTAGAATTAGCCACCACTGTTTGTTTCTTGCATTGCCAAGATATCAACCTGCTCCCAAGAAACTGACATCCACTAGTTGTGGATTTTCTATCAAACTTATGACCTCCATAGTCATTGTCTGAATATGCAATCAGCTCCAATGGTGAATCCTTTGGGTACCACAAGCCAAGACTAGGATAACATCTTAGGTACATAAAGATTCTCTTGATAGCATAAAGGTGACATTCTTTGGGAGTCACTTGATGGCGCGCACAAGTACACACAGCAAACATGATGTCAGGTCTAGAGGCTGTGAGATAAATCAATGAACCAATCATTGATCTATAGTGCCTGACATCAACATCCTTTCCATCTCCAATCTTCCCACAAGGGTGTTTTCTATCCATAGGAGTAGTAGCCCTCTTTTCATGTGGAGAAAAGCCAAACTTCTTCAAGATCTCTGCCACATATTTATCCTGGGAGATGAAGATACCATCTTCTTTCTGCTGAACTTGTAACCCTAGAAAGAAGTTCATCTCCCCCATTGCAATCATCTTGAATTTGTCTGTCATCAGTTTGGAGAAATCCTCACTCATCTTTGGATCAGTAGACCCAAATATGATATCATCAACATAGACCTGAACAAGTAGAACATCCTTACCCATCTTCTTTGTAAACAATGTCTGATCTATGGTGCCCCTCTTGAATCCATTGTCTACCAAATAAGTAGATGAAGTACCATACCATGCTCTTGGGGCTTGATGAAGTCCATACATAGACTTCTTGACTCTATACACCTTGTCTGGATTCTCTGGATCTTCAAAACCAGGAGGCTGCATGACATACACCTCCTCAACAATTGTTCCATAGAGGGAGGCACTCTTGACATCCATTTGATAGACAGTGAAGCCCATGTAGGATGCATAGGCTAGAAAGATCCTTATAGCTTCAATCCTTGCAACTGGTGCAAAGACCTCCTCATAGTCTATCCCCTCCTCTTGTGTATATCCCTGAGCCACTAATCTTGCCTTGTTTCTGACCACAATACCTCTTTCATCTCTCTTGTTTCTTAGAACCCATCTTGTCCCAATAGATCTGACATACCTGGGACAATCAACCAGCTCTCAAACAACCTGAATTGCAAATTGGTGAAGCTCATCCTGCATTGCTTCCACCCAACTTGGTTCTTTGAGAGCATCAAAGATCTTCTTGGGTTCCTGTTGTGACAGAAAACAGGCAAACAAACATGCTTGCACAAGAGGGTTATCAACCTTCTTGTGAATATTGGCAATAAATCCACCAAGACCTTGATGAGATCTTCTAGTCTGAACAGGAGTCATAATATCACCAATGATTTGAGAAGTAGGGTGATTCTTCATAGTAGAAGTGAGAACTCCTCCTTCAAAAAGTCTGGTGTCTTCAATATCATTATCCATGTTGCCAATATCTTCTTCTTCAGACTCTCTTTCATCAATATGAGAATGAACCTCTTCATAAAAATTAGAAGGTTCACCCTGTTCAAAAGTAGAAGAGAAAATATGCGCAAAAGTGTTGTCAACGCCTGAACCTTGGTTGTCAGCGTTTGGGCTAACAATGCTTGAAATGTTGTTGTCAACGTTTGAGCCATCAACGTCTGAATTTGTCCTGTCAGCGTTAGATTTGCCTTTGTTAGCGCCTGAAGGACCATGCATGTTGTTATCTGGTTGTACTTGGGGACCACCATTATCTTTTCCAGCAGCAGCAGCAGCAAAAGCATCTGTCCATATGGGAATTGTGACATACTCTAGTATAGGAGATGACTTTTCTTCTTGTGATCCAACCTTTTCATGAACCTGTGTACCTGAAACATCAACAACTTGTTCTTCCACAACGTTTGAAGTTACCTTCACAATGTCTGGATTAGTGACAGGCATATAATTTAAAGTCCTAGATAAAGGTTCCAAGTCAAACAACCAATTTGGACCACTTTTAGGATCACTAGGTTTACTCTCTAAAAACCTAACATGTACTCTTTCAAGTATACGTTTTTCCTTTTTAAGATAAACCCTATATCCCTTGCTCTGCACTGAATACCCTATGAAATAGCCTTCATCACCTTTTGCACTAAATTTACCTAAGGCATCACTAGTATCTAGAACAACTACATGACAACCAAAAGGTCTGAGAAAACCAATATTCGGTTTTCTTCACCAAAGTAACTCATAAGGTGTTTTTTTTATCTTGTTGACCAATGCTCTATTTTGAACATAGCAAGCTGTATTAACAGCCTCAGCCCAAAAAGCTATAGGGAAATGAGCATCAGCCAACATAGTCCTGGCTGCTTCAATTAGGGTTCTATTTTTCCTCTCAGCAACCCCATTTTGCTGTGGGGTTCTGGCAACACTAAACTGCCTAGTAATCCCTTTCCTGGCACAAAAATGATCTAAAACTTTATTCCTAAATTCACCACCATTATCACTCCTAAGCATTTTAACTTCATTACCAGTCTTCTTCTTAATCTGAGTGATAAAGTCAATTAAAGTGTCAGTTGTATCACTCTTCATAGCTAAAAAGAAAGTCCAAGTAAACCTAGACAAGTCATCTGTGATGACAAAGCAGTATGATTTACCATTCAAACTCTCTATATTTGTTGGACCAAATAAGTCCATATGAAGCAAGTGAAGTGGTCTAGTACTAGATTGCACCTGTTTAGAATTGAATGAGACCTTGTGCTGCTTGCCTTTAAGACATGCAACACAAGAGCGGTTGATGTAGTGGTTTTACTACTCTTTAGGAAAAGAGAGCAATAGTGGCAAGTATCAAGTACGACGATTTAGGAAAACCATGTACAAATGACCCAAAGTGGGGAATCGTTCTCAAGGAGGCTTAGTGTGTTATGTGTGTAATAATTTGGATTACTTTGTGATTATATTTGTGAGAAAGAAAAATAGAAATGAGATTAGAAGAGAATTACGGTTATGAAGACGGATTAAACTAAGACGAAAAAGGTGTACACGTAAAACCGTAAAAAACTCTAAAATTAAAATTTTACCCTAAAAATCACCAAAAATCACTAAAAATCACTAAAAATCCACAAAAATATTCTAAGAGTTTACAAAAAGTCCAAACTTGCCAAAACCTTTTAATTAATTAAATAATGACTTTTTAATGCTAATTAAAGCCCTAAAAATCAATATTAACTATTAAAAATCCCAAACAAGATCTTAAAGTTTGTAAACCTCAAATATATCCTAATTAAGCTAAAAAGTATTTTTCAAAATTTTAAAACCACTAAAAACTATTTTTAAACAATTAAAAACTATAAAAATCAATTAAAACTTAAATTAATTCTAGAAAATAATTAAAAGATCCTAAAAATATTTGGAAAGTTGCAAAATTCCTAATTAAGTGTCTATAATCTAGGAAAAATATGAAAACTTAGAAAATCAAACTTTTAATTTTTAACAATAAAATAATATTAAAATATTATAAAAAATCAAAAATCATAAAAAAATTCTAAAAACTTGCAAACTAGCTTAATTTATCCTAAATAACTCATAAATGAAAGTGAAATTACCTAAATACCCATAATGAGCCTAAAAAGTGGGCTAAACCCAAAACAGATCCTTATTGGGCCAAATTTGGGCCCAAACTAAAAAGTGTCCAAAATAAGTCCAAAAAGCACTACTTGACTCAAAATTTGATTTTAAACAACTTTTTCCAAAGGCCCAAAAGCTGAAAGTGTGAAATAAGCTAGCTTATACCAAACAGCTTATTCTTAATGGGCTTTTTGGCTCATTAAGCTATAAGCCAATGCCATAAGCTGAAATTAAACACACAAGCTTCTTTTGTCCTAAATAAGACTTCTGTAAAAAGAAATTTGAAATAAGCCTAAGGAATAAGCCTTAAAATGCAATAAGCAATCTACAGAAAACGACAAAATAGTCGTTTTTGAGTTCTAGGCACCCCAAGTGCTGATTCAAGTTTCTATAGCTTTCAAATGACTTAATTAAGCAAAATCAACAAAGAGTTTTCAAATAAGCTGACTCAATAAGCTGGAAAAAGCAAATAAGCACTTATGTAAAAGTCAAATAAGTTGGTTTTCTAGTAAAAAGTCAAAGTCAAAGTCCAATAAGCTCCAGTCTAATTAAATGGGTCAAATAATGAAGATCTATCACAGAAAATAAGTTGTTGCAGGTCTGGATAAGCTAAAATAGCTTATTGATAAGCTGAGTTCAATTTTACACTAGCAGGGGCTAGTTTTGGGTGTTGAGCAGTGAAAACTTTTTCCACTGCTTGACTTGTTTGACTTTTTCACTTTAGTGACTTTTTTGGAGATTTAGATTACACAAAGGCACCCAAATGATCTTTGGATCAAAAGGAGTCAAGAACAATCAAAATATCACAACCACAAACACCCAATTGATACAGTTTAATCAATAAAGTACCAGATCTAGCACAGACATGAAACAATAAGCAGTTGAGCACTTATAAGCAGTTTTAGCAAAAATCAGCCAACCAAATTCAACCAAATACATACACAAGCTATTATAAACTCTAATGAACAAGTTTAAACAGTTTTCATGCAATGGCTTAAAGCCTAAATCAAGATTCAAGGTTATGAATGTTACTGATGAACACTAACACATGCAGTTTTGCACTTTGCTGATGTATTTCACCAATAAGCCAGATTCAACACTCAATATCTATCTAATAAGTTATAATAATGATGTTCTAACAACTTTCAACCCTAAGCATGCACAAATACTAGATTTCACCAAAATCTTAGGTCAATAACAGTTAAATTCACCAAGTTATAGCAGATTGTTTGATTTGAAGTTTCAAACCCAAAAACTTGCAGCAAAACACTCTCAACAAGGCATATATCAGATACCAAGCACAAACAACACCTTCTAACAACACAATACCAAGATTTCAACTTGAACAGGTAGACCCAAACACCCCTTTATCTTTTCAAATCCAAATTTAAGCAAGAAAAAGTGTGATTCAGTTATCCCAATGATTAATCTAGCATACAAACAACATTATCATGCAAGACTAAGCAGATTTAAGCCAAGAAATCAACAAGAACACCAATAGAGCACAAATCCACAAAAATTCCAATATTTATCAAATTTTCAAGGATTTTAGACAAACCTCATGGATGTACATCCACACCCACGAATTTATGAGCTTATGTGCTAGCTAGAACAAGCACAAGCTTCCAATAACACCCCTGCTAAGATTCAACAAGGTTAGAAGCAAGATTATCAAAACAGAAACTTAAAAAGCCTTGATTAATGCAACCTTGTTACCCCACACTTGATTATCCCCAAGTTATAAGCCTCACCACACCTTAATTATCACAATTAGGATGCTATGATCAGCCCTATAACCCAAGAATTCCAAGGTTGAAACAAGAACTTAGCAAAATATCAAGCTTGAAGGAAAAATGCAAACTTTTGCACTCTCCTTAAAAACAGGTTTTTGGATTCAAAATCAGTGAACAAATAACATAAACAAGCTAAAATAAAGGTGGCACTTGGTCTTTCTTCAACAAAACTCAACACACTTTCATTAAATGAAAAGAGAACTTACAAGAAGTTGAACTAGGAAAAACCAAAAGCAAAGCAAAAATGTGAGGTCCTAAGCCTTTATATAGGCATACATGTTGTCTAGGAAAGCTGAAAAAACGTAACCGTAGCTACTAAAGTCCCATTTTTGCCCTTGTGTAGTTTGAATATCTTGGATTCTTGTGAGGAATTCTTGGCCTTTTGTTGAAGCTGGCAAAGGGGAAATGCATCCAAGGGTGGAGATGAAGCTTGAAAAGTAAGCCAAGTTCTTGAGCGTTGGATTTGCTGGCTTGTTTTGTTTGGACGTGAAGAGTGGGTCAGGGGAGGGTTGACAATGTCACATGCATGAGAGTGATGGGAGTTTAGGGGTTGGGTTAGGATCATAAGACCTTTAATCATTAATCTGGAAGCAATAAGGTCTTAATTCTTGGTAATTAGAAAAAGCCTAATTCCGGTATGAACACCAAGAACATAGGTTTTAATCTGTTTTGGGTTAAATAGTTCGTGTTAAGCGCCAAATTCAAACTTAATTAATTAAGTTTGTTAATCCGGTGTGAGTGGAAAGGTGATGTGGAGGAATGGTGGGAGTTGATTGGTGGAAATGGTGAGTGGGGTGAGGTGGCAGCTTCTGGTTGGTCTAGGTAAGTATGATGTCTGGCCATATTAAACCCCTTGTCTTTGTAACTCTTTCCACTTTGTGTAAAACAGGCTAAAACTCAAATCCCTTTGTTATTAAACTTTCAATTTTCACACTTTTGCCCCAAAAACTTTTGTGAAGTAAATTCAGGGGTATTTCTTGCCATTTTGTGATACTTCAAGGGCTAATTTGGCATATTGTTGATGGATAAGGGTCTTGACTTGCATATTTGATATTTTGGAGGACTGAATTTGCCAAGTCATAATGATTGAGGGACCATTTTTGCCAAATGTTGAAAGTTAAGGGTCCTTTTTGTAATTTTGGGATTTTTAAAGGACCAAACTTGTAATTTCTGGTACTTTGAAGGACTTCATGATATATTTGACTTTGTGGAGGATAATGGTTGACAATTTAGCTTTGTTGAGGGGCTAAACTTGTCAATTCTTCAAAGTGGAGGGCCCTTTTTGTAATTTTGACAAACTTTAAGGACCAAACTTGTAATTATGAGGATACAAGGGTATAAAGTATCAGTTCTTCCATATTGAAGGACCCTTCTTCATAAGTCTTCAAATCTTCAAGGGTTTTCTTGGGAAAATCTTCATTAGGGCTTGGTTCATTGTGCGGCTTCGTTTCCCGTGTTCGTTTTTGCATGATTCTTGTGATCTTTTGTCATTTTCTCAATATCCGTACCTAAAATACACAAGCAACAAACACAAGCATATATATGGGTATTTTGATGATATTTAATACATTTTAAGCCCTATTTGGATGATGAGACTATGTATAAAAGCAGTCTCATCACTCCCCCATACTAAACCATTACCGTGCCCTCATGCAATGCTAGAATAAAGTATCGTAGCATCTCCAAAATTCATTTTTATTCACTTTATTGAACGATAAACTAGCTACACTACTACTATTGCTACTACTACTTGCGTTTTAGACATAATGTATGATTTTCATCGCAAAATGGGACGTTTAGGTTACACGTAAATGCTTCGTTAGAAATAATTTCATCGTCCTCGATTTTCACCCCAATTCCATGCCAAGCGTGCAACGAGATCAATGTCATTATAAGTTAGTAATGCTAACACTACTCATATGCCCTAATCACGTACTTATCCTCCCATTATTCCTAAGTTGTATCTCTTATATTTTATATTGTCTTGAATGTTTCACGAGGATACATTGTTTGACTTATGCGATAATAGAGATTTAGGTCTAAAAATAGAGTCCTAATGGTGTAACCAAGACCATCAAATTAATAACCCCTCCCAATAGACAACGATGTCAAAAAATAAGTTGACAAGAAGAATCGATAAACACGGTTTTATAACGGTTTTGAACATGAGACTTATTACCAAGACTTTTATACGCCCCCTAACGGAAGGTCCTTATTATCTTTGGTTTACCTCCATCTTTTATTCAACTTCGCCATGAAGCTTTTATTATGACTTCGGTCTTGCCTTGCCTTTTATTATCCACCTCATCAGTAATTTTATTATCCAAAGACGTATATCCTCACACTAAGGCGAATTTTGGATCATTAAAGCTTCGAAGATTAAGGCTTGATTCACTTTCAATTTGCATAGATTTTTCGGCCTTGTGGGGCTTCAAATTGTTTGCTTGATTTAGGTGAGCACTTGAAATCTTATTATTGGGTGAAGCTTTTGATTATTCGGGTGCCAATACTTCAAAACCGTGACGCTGGCGATACCTTAATGTCTTCCCAATTTAATTACACGGAAGCTACTAGAAAGGACTAGAAACCCAACAATCCCAACTAAACCGCTAAGTCAATATTTATTAAGTAAAAAATATTTACATGTGAAGGGAGAATAATCAAACAACGAGAACACATGAGTTTTTGAAAGAATACGAGTACTCTACGTTTAGCATAGTAACTTATAATTAACCCTATCATTTCTCGTCCTCATTTAAGAGACTTAGCCTAATGTGTAGTTAAGGAATCAAAGCTAAGTGCTCAACACGCACGGTCGAGTAAAAAATTACTCTTATTCTCGCCATCGAAAAACCTACATTCGTGTCTTCAAACACTTATAAAACATGAGAAAAATTTTAAAATTTGGCCATTTTTAGCCTTATTTTGCAACAAAACGATAAACAAAAAGATAAACTTTGGAAAGCGTGAAGGTTTGGCAAGGCAAGTATCTATTCACCCCCCATACTAAAGTTAAACATTGTCCTCAATGTTTCGAGTCTAGGGGTGCAAACACCCCCATACTAGAGACGTAGTCGAATGCCTAATCTAGCATAGAAAGGGTGTAGCCAATAAAATAATAGCCGTTTATGAATTGTGCTAATAACCTAAGGTTAGAACATCAAAAGGATATATCATGGATATTGAGAAAGTCTTCAAAGTAAACGATCGAGTGCTCCCATAGAACGAACACGAGAGGCTCCAATCGTGAAGATCATGATCATCTAAAGTCCACAATTCACAAACAACCACGGAACAAAGGTTGGAAGGGCACAAATCCCCACACGTTACTACATTAGAAAGCGATAATATGTACATAGGATAAGCATGGGACTCCCCCACGAGGCACCTCGTTTTTGATTACCGAGTCATGAGCTCGACTCGATCCCCTCAATACTAATTATCATTGGGGAAAGTGACTTGGTCGAGGTAGTTCAAGGATGGAACTTCCCCGCCAAAGTAGTGCTTCAACCTATGTCCATTCACCTTGAAATTGGGGCCATCATTTTGAGCTAGCTCGATGGTCCCATATGGAAAAACTTGAGTCACGGTGAATGGACCGGACCAACGGGATTTCAACTTACCGGAAAAGATTTTCAAGCGAGAATTAAAAAGCAAAACTTGATCCCCAATGTTATAAACACGGTTTTTAATTTTAGAATCATGCAACTTTTTAGTTTTTTCCTTATAAATCAATGAATTTTCATAAGCAATGTCCCTCAATTCATCCAGTTCATTTAATTGCATTTTCCGGTTTTTTTCCCGCGGTCTCCATATCATCATTACAATGCTTTAGGGCCCAATAATCCTTGTGTTCTAATTCGTTAGGCAAATGACAATTCTTTCCATACACAAGCTTATAGGGAGTGCACCCAATGGGCGTCTTATGAGCGGTCCTAAAGGCCCATAAAGCATCGTCCAACTTATCCAACCATAATTGTCGGTTTTCCCCAACGGACCTCTCCAAGATCCTCTTCAACGCTCGGTTTGAAACCTCGACTTGCCCACTCGTTTGTGGGTGATAATCCGTAGAAAGCCGATGTGTAACCTCATATATCCTTAGGACCCTTTCGAATTGGTCGTTACAAAAATGGGTTCCACGATCGCTTATGATCGCACGAGGGGTTCCAAACCGAGAAAACAAGCTTTTCAAAAACTTGACTACCACACGAGCATCATTGGTGGGCAAAGCCTTAGCTTCCACCCACTTAGATAGGTAGTCAACCGCAACGAGAATGTACTTATTACCACGAGATGATGGGAACGGCCCCATAAAGTCTATACCCCAAACGTCAAAGATCTCACACACTTGGATGATGTTTTGTGGCATTTCATCTTTTTGTGAGGCTTTTCCTTGTCGTTGGCATTAGTCACACGACTTCACAAGATCTTGTGCATCTCGGTAAATAGTAGGCCAAAAGAAGTCGGCATCAAACACCTTCTTAGCCGTGAGATTAGCACCGTGGTGACCACCCGTGGGTCCCTCATGGCAAGCTCTAAGGATGTTAGAAGCTTCGGTGCCAAATACACAACGTCGGATGATTTGATCCGCACAAGTTCGAAACAAGTAAGGGTCGTTCTAGAATTAGAACTTGACGTCACGAAATAATTTTTGTTTTTCTTGAGTTGTCATACCCTTGATGATGAAGTTACCCGCATGGTAATTTGCAAAGTCTGCAAACCATGGGGTGGAAGAATCAAGCTTAGAATTCACTACACCAAGTGTCTCGAGCGGAAATGTTTAGGTGATTTCCTTGGGCTCGTAAACACTTTGGTGAGGATCTTCTAAACGAGAAAGATGATCGGTCGCTAGATTCTCGGCTCCTTTTTTGTCAACAATTTTGTGGTCAAATTCTTGAAGGAGGAGAATCCATTGAAGTAATCTAGGCTTAGCATCTTGCTTTTCCATGAGATACTTGATAGCCGAATGATCCGTATACACTATGCATTTAGCTAAGACGAGATAAGGTCGGAACTTCTCAAATGCATACACCACGGCAAGGAACTCCTTCTCCGTTGTAGTGTATTTTAGTTGAGCCTCGGTCATCGTCTTGCTAGCATAGTGAATAGGCAAGAAGTGCTTATCGTGGCGTTGCCCCAAAACGGCCCCAATAGCGTAATCACTAGCATCACACATGAGCTCAAAGGGGAGGTTCCAATTGGGAACCACAAGAATGGGAGCTTCGGTAAGTTTCCTCTTAAGGATTTCAAAGGCTCGTACACAATCTTCGTCAAAGACAAAACGTGCCTCTTTTTCAAGAAGATGTGTAATGGGTCGAGAGATCTTTGAAAAATCCTTGATGAATCGACGATAAAAGCCCGCGTGGCCTAGGAAACTCCTAACTCCCTTAACGGTTTTGGGATGAGGTAATTTGGTGATGACGTCTACCTTAGCTTGATCCACCTCAATCCCCACTTTCGAGACCTTGTGCCCTAAGACGATTCCACTCTTAACCATAAAATGACACTTTTCCCAATTGAGCACAAGGTTGGTTTCCTCACAACATTTCAACATTCTCTCTAGATTCGACAAACACGAAGTGAACGAATTACCAAACACGGAAAAGTCATCCATGAAAACTTCCATCATCTTCTCGATCATATCATGAAAAATAGCCATCATGTACCTTTGAAAGGTTCCCGGTGCATTGCAAAGTCCAAATGGCATTCTACGATAGGCAAACGTTCCATATGGACACATAAACGTAGTTTTTTTTATCAGAGGATCGATGGGAATTTGGAAGTAACCGGAAAAACCATCTAAAAAGCAATAGAAATCGTTTCCCGCAAGACGCTCCAACATTTGGTCCATTAAGGGCAAGGGAAAAGGGTCTTTTCAAGTGGCTTCATTCAACATACGATAGTCAATGCACACTCTCCATCCGATCACGAGTCTAGTGGGAATCAACTCGTTGGCATCGTTTGGCACAACCGTCATTCCTCCCTTTTTAGGGACACAATGAATAGGACTCACCCAAGGGCTACCGGAAATAGAGTAAATCATTCCCGCGTCAAGGAGTTTAAGGACCTCCTTTTTGATGACGTCGTGAATTTTAGGGTTCACCCTCCTTTGACATTGGATTGCGGGCTTGTAATCCTCCTCCGTTAAGATTTTGTGGGTACAAAATTTGGGATCGATTCCCTTAATGTCGGATAACTTCCACGCAATTGCCCCCTTTGTGATCCTTTAGAACATCGACAAGTGCAGTTTTTTCATCATTCGAAAGTTCCTTCGCAATAATAACTGGCAACTTGTCGTCCTCCTCCAAATAGACATATTCGAGATGGGGGGGTAAATCTTTCGACTCAAGGATAGGTGGTTCCTCACGTGAAGATTTGGGCTCGATACTCATAACCTCCTCGGGTGGAGGAAATGGGAAATCGTTAAGGAAATCCTTGATAATTGAGAAGTCCTCATCGTTGTCGAGGTCTTCGTTACAAGTACGTGGAACATCGAATTCTTCCAACGTAAAACCACCACCTTCAAATGGAGTGAAGGTTGGTGTCGAACTATCAAGAATTGGATCTAACATAGTGGGATTGCCACTAGTTTCTTCATCACCAAAACCTAGAACTTCTTGTGAAAATTCCTCGCAAACCACGCCAATCATATCAACGAGGTTTATGGTTGCAACGGAATAAACATGAGAAATTTGAGAGTTTTGAGTTGCGTTTATAACAAGTTCCTCGTCGTTGAAACGTAAGGTGATCTTTCTAGCATGAACATCGATCAAAGCCATAGACGTATCTAAAAACGAACGACCTAAAATGAGAGGAACTTGAGGATCCGTGGGGATATCAACAACGATAAAGTCTACGGGATAGTAGAACTTCCCCACTTTCACAAAAACGTCTTCCGCCAAACCACATGCGGGAATTATGGAATGGTCGGCCAACTCGATAGACATTAGTGAAGGAGTAAGATTAGGAAGATTGAGCGACTTGAAGATTGCAAGTGGCATCAATTTAATGCTAGCACCAAGATCGGCCAAGGCGAAGCATTCCTCCATATCTTGGATTGCACAAGGGATCAAAAATTTACTGGGATCACCGACTTTTTGAGGTATGCGATTAAGATAAACCGACGAACAACTAGACAATTGGTGAAATTTCTCCTTGTTGTTCAACATACTCTTAAAGTTAGCGGCAAATCGAGGCATCATGACCAAAGCATCGGTGAAACTCACATTAAAGTGAAAATCACGAAACATTTTCATAAAAAGCTCAAATTGGTAATTGTCGCACTCTTGACGTTTCTCCTTCCTAAGTCTCGATGGATAGGGCAAAGGTGGTGTGGGTTGAGGCATAGTAGGCATAGCCTTTGGAATCTCGGGTTCCAATGTTGGTAAAGGGTCAACCGTAGGTGTGGTATGAGCGGTACTTCGTGGGATTGGGACATGCTCCTTTTGGACCACCACCTCGGGTTCTTCCTCAATTGCTTCCTCCGTAGGAGCAATTGGTTGAGGAGTCGGTTCCTTGAGTGTCTTACCACTACGTGTGGTAATCACTTTCATCTCACCCTTAGGGTTTGACACGGTGTTGCTAGGAAGACTACTCGAAGACGGTTTACACATTATTGCCTCAAACATAGACGAGATTTTATCTTCAAACACGGATTGCCTCTTCTCGGCTTTAATCATTCTTGTTTAATCTCATGTTGCCCTTGTTCCATTTTTTGTTGGTTCTGTTGTAACCTTGTGACATTTCCTTCCATCTTGTTGGTGTGGATTTTAAGTTCATTTGCTAACTCATTTTTCAACTCTTTATTCAAGTCGTTCTTAAACTCGGCTCTTAGGCTAATGATTTCTCTTTGAATATTGTCAAACCTAGCATCATTCCCATTAGCGTATTCAACAAATTCATTTGGAAATATTTCAACGTTTGCAAACCTTTGTTGTTGTTTTGAAAATTATTTTGATTTTTGTTCGAAACTTGATTATTAGCCCCTTGATTACCATAATTTCCTTTGTTGAAATTGTTTTTGAAACCAACTTGATTGTTGCAATAGTTGTTGTTAGCATTTTGATTTGAACCAAAACCCGGTGGAGTCAATTGATTAGAGCGGGAAACTTGACCATTTTGGTTGTAATTTCCCGTGGCCGCGTAGGCACTCGAAGTGTTACCACCGTTGGTAATGCACTCGGAGAAATCATGACCTCCACCACAATACATGCACGAAACCTCAACCGCTTTAGCCGTAGCGGGAGCACTTGGGTCACCAACTTTAAACTCAATCAAAAGTCCTTTTAGCTTATCAAAAATCTTGTTTTCCAAGTTCGCCTCAATTTGGCAAGCATCGATGGTAGTAGACAAAGAAGGTGAAGCCGAAGACGAAACCTTACGAACACTAGACGTGCTACGAGGACTGTACACCTTAGATCTATTCTCAATTATCACCAAAGCTTCCTCAACCGTTTTACACAAAAATTTACCACCCGCGGCGTCATTTAAATAATCTCTTTCATGATCATTAAGTCCATTGTAAAACGTGTCAATTCGATGCAAGTCGGAAAAACAGTGATGAGGACATTCATGTAACATCTCCTTAAACCTATTCCAAGCCGTTGAAAAACTTTCATTAAACTCTTGTGAAAATTTTGAAATCTCGTTTTTCAAGTGCGTAGTCTTAGAGGGCGGAAAAAATTGGTTCACAAACTTAGACACGAGATCCTTCCACGTCAATATAGAATTGGGTGGCTCTTTTTCTAACCAAATTTTAGTGGGCCCCGCTAAGGAATACGGAAAAAGCATCATCTTAATCGAGTCTTTCGAGACATCCTTAAACTTGCAAGTGGCGGTAAGACGATTGAATTGGCGGATATGGTTGTGTGGATTGTCCTTCTCATCACCACGGAATTTGTTGTTTTGGATCATCGACAACAAACCCGTTTTCACCTCAAAATTCTCCGCAAGGATAGCGGGAATCACAATAGCCTCTCCATAACCCTCGGTGGGTACTTGAAGTAACTCCATCATAGTTCGATTCGCCATGGTTGGTGCTTCTCTTAGAATGGGTTCGGCAATAGGATACTCCTCACTAGAAAGATTGGGAGTGGGAGTTTTGTTCTTTCGTTTACGTGCACGTCTTGCTTGATTACGTGTTAGCATAAACGTCACGTACAACGAGGGGACGAGAAAAGAAGATTCTTTTTGGTGTTTTGTATTTTTCAATTTTTTTTGTGGTTTTTGATTGTATTAACCTTTTTTGGATTTTGGTGAATGTATTAAGTAGACACAAATCTACAAATCTCCTCCTTAATCAAATCTCTCGATTAAAGAATCCTCAAGGAATGAAAACGATCACGTGAAGTGAATGCCTTCGATGACTTTAGAACGTTGGTGGAACACCAAAACGTTCAAGAGGGTTTAATCAATGAAACCAAGAAAAAATATATATGATACTTAGTAATACTTTGGGCGGCAAAACCCTCGATTAGCTCTCAAAATCAAATACTCACAAGCAAGCGGGGAAACGAGGCGGCGCGAAGCACTTAAGAGCCTTTTTCCTTAGGATATATTTTATAATATCCGCCTTATACCCACCTTATAGTTTGTATTTTTCAAGATTGAGCTTCACGAAAGTATTTATCTATTTTTGCCTTTTTCTTTGGTTTGAGATTCGAATACAATGATTGGGTAATGACCTCCCAAGTCAAGGTTGTGATTTCTCACGTATTTGGAGTACTTGTGAATTTATTGTTCTACGTATACACTATAGTAATAGTATTCACAAAAAACCAAAAACCGATAATACGTATTAGTAGAGTGCTACTAATACAAATACTATTTTGGTTAGTATATAAAAACAACAATTCCAAATCAAAACACAACACGCCTCCCCGGCAGCGGAGCCAAAATGATGTAGTGGTTTTACTACTTTTTAGGAAAAGAGAGCAAAAGTGGCAAGTATCAAGTACGACGATTTAGGAAAACCGTGTACAAATGACCCAAAGTGGGGAATCGTTCTCAAGGAGGCTTAGTGTGTTATGTGTGTAATGATTTGGATTACTTTGTGATTATATTTGTGAGAAAGAAAAATAGAAATGAGATTAGAAGAGAATGACGGTTATGAAGACGGATTAAACTAAGACGAAAAAGGTGTACACGTAAAACCGTAAAAAACCCTAAAATTAAAATTTTACCCTAAAAATCAACAAAAATCACTAAAAATCCAAAAAAATATTCTAAGAGTTTACAAAAAGTCCAAACTTGCCAAAACCTTTTAATTAATTAAATAATGACTTTTTAATGCTAATTAAAGCCCTAAAAGTCAATATTAACTATTAAAAAAATCCCAAACAAGATCTTAAAGTTTGTAAACCTCAAATATATCCTAATTAAGTTAAAAAGTATTTTTCAAAATTTTAAAACCACCAAAAACTATTTATAAACAATTAAAAACTGTAAAAATCAATTAAAATTTAAATTAATTCTAGAAAATAATTAAAAAATCTTAAAAATATTTGGAAAGTTGCAAAATTCCTAATTAAGTGTCTATAATCTAGGAAAAATATAAAAACTTAGAAAATCAGACTTTTAATTTTTAACAATAAAATAATATTAAAATATTATAAAAAATCCAAAAATCATAAATAAATTCTAAAAACTTGCAAACTAGCTTAATTTAACCTAAATAACTCAGAAATGAAAGTGAAATTACCTAAATACCCTTAATGGGCCTAAAAAGTGGGCTAAACCCAAAACAGATCCTTATTGGGCAAAATTTGGGCCCAATATAAAAAAGTGTCCAAAATAAGCCCAAAAAGCACTACTTGACTCAAAATTTGGTTTTAAACAACTTTTTCCAAAGGCCCAAAAGCTGAAAGTGTGAAATAAGCTAGCTTATACCAAACAGCTTATTCTTAATGGGCTTTTTGGCCCATTAAGCTATAAGCCAATGTCATAAGCTAAAATTAAACACACAAGCTTCTTTTGTCCTAAATAAGACTTCTGTAAAAAGAAATTTGAAATAAGCCCAAGGAATAAGCCTGAAAATGCAATAAGCAATCTATAGAAAACGACAAAATAGTCGTTTTTGAGTTCTAGGCCACCCCAAGTGCTGATTCAAGTTTCTATAGCTTTCAAATGACCTAATTAAGCAAAATCAACAAAGAGTTTTCAAATAAGCTGACTCAATAAGCTGGAAAAAGCAAATAAGCACTTATGTAAAAGTCAAATAAGTTGGTTTTCTAGTAAAAAGTCAAAGTCAAAGTCTAATAAGCTCCAGTCTAATCAAATGGGTCAAATAATGAAGATCTATCACAAAAAATAAGTTGTCGCAGGTCTGGATAAGCTAAAATAGCTTATTGATAAGCTGAGTTCAAGTTTACACTAGCATGGGCTAGTTTTGGGTGTTGAGCAGTGGAAACTTTTTCCACTGCTTGACTTGTTTGACTTTTTGTCTTTAGTGACTTTTTTGGAGATTCAGATTACACAAAGGCACCCAAATGATCTTTGGATCAAAAGGAGTCAAGAAAAATCAAAATATCACAACTACAAACACCCAATTGATACAGTTTAATCAATAAAGTACCAGATCTAGCACAGACATGAAACAATAAGCAGTTGAGCACTTATAAGCAGTTTTAGCAATAATCAGCCAACCAAATTCAACCAAATGCAAACACAAGCTATTATAGACTCTAATGAACAAGTTTAAACAGTTTTCATGCAACGGCTTAAAGCCTAAATCAAGATTCAATCTTATGAATGTTACTGATGAACACTAACACATGCAGTTTTGCACTTTGCTGATGTATTTGACCAATAAGCCAGATTCAACACTCAATATCTATCAAATAAGTTATAATAATGATGTTTTAACAACTTTCAACCCTAAGCATGCACAAATACTAGATTTTACCAAAATCTTAGGTCAAAAACAGTTAAATTCACCAAGTTATAGCAGATTGTTTGATTTGAAGTTTCAAACCCAAAAACTTGCAGCAAAACACTCTCAACAAGGCATATATCAGATAGCAAGCACAAACAACACCTTCTAACAACACAATACCAAGATTTCAACTTAAACAGGTAGACACAAACACCCCTTTATCTTTTCAAATCCAAATTTAAGCAAGAAATTCAGTTATCCCAATGATTAATCTAGCATACAAACAACATTATCATGCAAGACTAAGCAGATTTAAGCCAAGAAATCAACAAGAACACCAATAGAGCACAAATCCACAAAAATTCCAATATTTATCAGATTTTCAAGGATTTTAGACAAACCTCATGGATGTACATCCACACCCACGAATTTATGAGCTTATGTGCTAGCTAGAACAAGCACAAGATTCCAATAACACCCCTGCTAAGATTCAACAGGGTTAGAAGCAAGATTATCAAAACAGAAACTTAAAAAGCCTTGATTAATGCAACCTTGTTACCCCACACTTGATTATCCCTAAGTTATAAGCCTCACCACACCTTAATTATCACAATTAGGATGCTATGATCAGCCCTATAACCCAAGAATTCCAAGGTTGAAACAAGAACTTAGCAAAATATCAAGCTTGAAGGAAAAATGCAAACTTTTACACTCTCCTTAAAAACAGGTTTTTAGATTCAAAATCAGTGAAAAAATAACATAAACAAGCTAAAATAAAGGTGGCACTTGGTCTTTCTTCAACAAAACTCAACACACTTTCATTAAATTAAAAGAGGATTTACAAGAAGTTGAACTAGGAAAAACCAAAAGCAAAGAAAAAATGTGAGGTCCTAAGCCTTTATATAGGCATACATGTTGTCTAGGAAAGTTGAAAAAAAAGTAACCCTAGCTACTGAAGTCCCATTTTTGCCCTTGTGTAGTTTGAATATCTTGGAGTCTTGTGAGGAATTCTTGGCCTTTTGTTGAAGCTGGCAAAGGGGAAATGCATCCAAGGGTGGAGATGAATCTTGAAAAGTAAGCCAAGTTCTTGAGCGTTGGATTTGCTGGCCTGTTTTGTTTGGACGTGAAGAGTGGGTCAGGGGAGGGTTGGCAATGTCACATGCATGAGAGTGATGGGAGTTTAGGGGTTGGGTTAGGATCATAAGACCTTTAATCATTAATCT
This sequence comes from Glebionis coronaria, assembly GCA_025667525.1. NCBI lineage: Eukaryota > Viridiplantae > Streptophyta > Magnoliopsida > Asterales > Asteraceae > Glebionis > Glebionis coronaria. The sequence continues at coordinate 230,052,062 of CM046879.1, forward strand.
GGAAGCAATTAGGTCTTAATTCTTGGTAATTAGAAAAAGCCTAATTCTGGTATGAACACCAAGAACGTAGGTTTTAATCTGTTTTGGGTTAAATAGTTGGTGTTAAGCGCCAAATTCAAACTTAATTAATTAAGTTTGTTAATCCGGTGTGAGTGGAAAGGTGATGTAGAGGAATGGTGGGAGTTGATTGGTGGAAATGGTGAGTGGGGTGAGGTGGCAGCTTCTGGTTGGTCTAGGTAAGTATGATGTCTTGCCAAATTAAACCCCTTGTCTTTGTAACTCTTTCCACTTTGTGTAAAACAGGCTAAAACTCAAATCCCTTTGTTATTAAACTTTCAATTTTCACACTTTTGCCCCAAAAACTTTTGTGAAGAAAATTCAGGGGTATTTCTTGCCATTTTGTGATACTTCAAGGGCTGATTTGGCATATTGTTTATGGATAATGGTCTTGACTTGCATATTTGATATTTTGGAGGACTGAATTTGCCAAGTCATAATGATTGAGGGACCATTTTTGCCAAATGTTGAAAGTTAAGGGTCCTTTTTGTAATTTTGGGATTTTCAAAGGACCAAACTTGTAACTTCTTGTGCTTTGAAGGACTTCATGATATATTTGACTTTGTGGAGGATAATGGTTGACAATTTAGCTTTGTTGAGGGGCTAAACTTGTCAATTCTTCAAAGTGGAGGGCCCTTTTTGTAATTTTGACAAACTTTAGGGACCAAACTTGTAATTATGAGGATACAAGGGTATAAAGTGTCAATTCTTCCATATTGTAGGACCCTTCTTCATAAGTCTTCAAATCTTCAAGGGTTTTCTTGGGAAAATCTTCATTAGGGCTTGGTTCATTGTGCGGCTTCGTTTCCCGTGTTCGTTTTTGCATGATTCTTGTGATCTTTTGTCATTTTCTCAATATCCGTACCTAAAATACACAAGCAAAAAACACAAGCATATATATGGGTATTTTGATGATATTTAATACATTTTAAGCCCTATTTGGACGATGAGACTATGTATAAAAGCAGTCTCATCAGTGGTCATTGTGGAAAGCCTTTTCAGGCAAACCATCAACCAAGCTAAGTCTCACAAGCCTGTTTATATTCTTAAAGTTTATGTGCCCTAGTCTCCTGTGCCATAGATTACTCTCATCTACTGAAGCTTTAGTATAAAAACATGACATATTGTTATTCATCCTAATCCCATTCAGATTCACATTATATATGTCTTTATGTCTAGGTGTTCTATAGTCAATATATTTCTCATCAGGGATCTTATAATCCTTGCTTAACACCAAGCATTCAGTATTAGTAAACAGAACTTTATTTTTGTTATCACAGACTTGTGATAGACTAAAACGATTGTAATCAAGTTCCTTTACCAAAAATACGTTTTCAAAACGCAAGTTCTTGGTGAGAAGTGTTCCTTTTCCTGTGATAGTACCATATCTGCCTCCAAATTAAAACTTATCACCATCCTTAATGGGAGTGAAGTTAGTCAGATAATCTTCCTTCCCTGTCATGTGCCTTGAGCATCCACTGTCCCAATATCTATAATCATTGACCTGTTTTTGAATGCCCTACACATAAAGAAAACATGTTAGTTTTCTTTGGGAACCCAAGCCTTAGCAGACTTGGATTCATCTGGTTGTTCAACAAGAACAGACTTAGTTCTCATAACAACCCCTTGTTCATCCCTATTTGGATGAAATACCCAGTTAACCCCAATAGGTTTTGTAATGACCTTTGAAATGTAATTAAATCTGTTGCAGGTCATTGAAATCCCATTATCATTAGGGTTTTGATCTTTCTTAGGTCTCCATGTCAAGCTTGAAGAAGCTTTAGAACCCTTACCCTGTGGTTGCAAATATGTAGGTCTGGTCACGTTTATGTCAGCGTTGGATTTGGTCTTGTCAATGCTGAGCCCTTGTCAGCGTTGAACCTAGGGTTTGCTACAGAAACCCATTGCCTATTAAACCAAGTATTTGTCTTTTGAAATGGTCTTTGTCCATGAGTGTTAGATCCTCTAGTGAAGAATGGGGCAGGTTTAACAGCTTGTGGACTTTGCTGCACACAAGGTTTGGGTTTGACAACGTTTGACTTTCCAACAGCGTTGACCTTGGAAGCGTTGACACACTTATATGCTAAATGTGAAAAGCTACCACAAGTGTAACAGGCTTTTCTAGACACAACCCTAGGTCTAGAAGAGAAGAAGCATGTTCCATCATTACTAACTTGGCTTTTAGGTGACCTAGTATTCCTATACATTTCTGCATACTTGACACTAAGTTTTCTAACAGTGTTTGAGCCAAGGTCAACAGCCTTACCAGTGATTGGGTTTGTTACCTTAATAGGTGTTGACTCATTAGGACTTTCACATAATAAGCCACCCTTAACAAATAAGGTAGGATTGGCTTTCATCCATTCATTCAAGTCAGTCAACTTCTGTTGATACTCTTCAACTGGGGTAACAACTCTTGGTGGAGGAATGAATTCCTCCTCTTGGAGTTCTGGTAAACCAGTCTAAGATAGGTCCTTTTGTTGGACACCATAGAAGTCACCAGCTGGTGGTGGAACCACAGAGTAGTCTTTCATCCCAATCCCAGTCATGTCCTTAGGATCCCTTTGTTTATTAACACATTCTCCTAGGGTTTGTGTGTCTAAATTTTAAGGCCAACATTATCTTTATTCTTAATGGCCTCATCTAACTTAGCCTGTAATTCACTATTAACCCTTTCCATGATGTTCCTAACATCATTACTAGCATCTAACTCATGTTTTAAGATATTTATTTTATCCTTTAAATCAAATTCCATTTTCTTGTATTCAAAAACTGTTTTCTCAGTTTGAGTGAAAGCTAATTGATAGTTAGACAGTTTGCATCTCTCAGTACTCACATCATCTAACAACCTTACCACCTCTTTGTTAAGTTTCTCAGTATTTAACCTACAACCCTTACTACAAAAAGCATCATCGTATACCTCATTATCTGATGAAGAGGAGGAGTGTGCCATGAGAGCATATTGAACATGCTCTTCTTCTTCAATTTCAGCAACTAAATCTTTATCCTCTTCCACATCCTTAGCCAAATAGCTCCAGTCCCATCCCATACCATCAATTTCTTGCACTGCAACCATGGCCTTAGGATCCTGAGCCTTAACAATTTGGCTTGAGGGTTTGCCAGCATCAGATCTTCTTGGAGATCTGCATTCCCTCATGAAGTGCCCCATACGATGACAGTTGTAGCACTCAACTTTGGATTTATCAAATCCAGCAGTGTCCTTTGCATTAAAGGTCATCTTCTTCTTAAACCTTCTATTCCACCTGTTTGCTCTTATACTAGCAAGAGCCATGTTCCACTTAATGTCCATCTCTTCTAAGTGCTCATCACTTATCTGCTCAAGGTCCTCATATGTAATCACTAAACCATTGGGCAAAGAAGCAATATAAGCACATACAGTATCTAGATCCAAACCAGCAGGTTTAACTCTTGGTGAGTCACTTTTGTATGTGTCAGCGTCTGAATATGAGGCGTTGACAAGACATGTTCCAGCGTTGACACATGTTGATCCAGTGACTGGATGCATGTAAGAGTCCTTCTGATCAAATTGGCCTTCACTATGTGAGAAGAAGGCCATGTTACTATTAGTAGACTTACTTCCATGCTCCAAAAGGGTTTCATTCTCCAACAGCCTTAGTTTGTTGTAGATATCATCAAAAGTAGAACTTTTGTGAGTGTTGTTGGCAAGTATAGATCTTGCCTCAATCTTCCACGCATCACCAAGACTTTTAAGAAAAGTGGCATTAATGTCAACATCACCAAGTTGTGTCCCCATGAATGACAACTTGCTTGTAATGTCAAGTAGTCTGCTTCTCACATTGCCAAGCTTCTCATTAGGTTGAGCCTTGAAAACAGCATAATCATGCATGAGTTACTTCTTCTTTTCTTCCCTAGTATCTTCATTGCCACCATATGCAACTTCAAGAGCTGCCCAAAGGTCTTTAGCAGAGTCATAACCTCTGTATTTATGCTGGTTCTCTTGTCCCAAAGAGAGTTTCAGAATATTTAGGGTTTTCATATCAACCCTTGTCTTTGTTATGTCTTCAGCAAACACAGCTCTACCATCACCAGGTTTTTCTTTCTTATCTGCTTCTAGACATCCAGCAACAGTAGTTCTTGTAGCAATGGCAGCAACAACCTTTTCAGCTCTATTGTATGTGTTTCCATACTCAATGATCTCCCAAAGAGTGTAGTCATAGATCCCCAGATATTGCTCAAAGTTGAATTTCCACAATTCAAAGTTGGTTGCATCAAGCATGGGAATCTTGATGTTTGGCAAAGGTGAGGAGGAAGAGGTTATTTCTGGATTTGACAAGATGTTGTTTAGGGTTTTGAGAAAATTAGGGTTTTGGTGATTTTAGGGTTCTTGTGTTCTTTAAGATCAAAAGTTCCTCAACAAGCTCTGATACCACTTGTTGATCCCAAACTTAGATCGATTTAGCTTTATGTATACGAGATTAGATCAAGTAATACACTTAGAGAAACCTTTGTATATGTATATGACAATCTAAGTGTTATGCGGACTTAACACTTAAACAAGAACACACAAGATGTAAACAAACTTTCACTTTGATTAATGATAACAAACTTGCTTACAATGAAAGTGTTTAACATATGAAAACTTATTATTGAACATTAACCTAAAGGTCTTCTTTTATAGACATAAGAAGCCTTGTACAATAATCTACGTATCAACTATTCTAGGTAAAGATAAATATAGAAAATACATTGTTGTTCCTATCTTTACTAGAAGTAATCTAGAATATAATAAACGTGTAGATCATATCCTTCCATCAGTGCTTGTCTTCAATGTATCAACGCTTGACTTCTTCTTGTCAACGCTTGATCTGTCAGCGTTTGTTTTACTCCTGTCAACGCTTGTTTTACTCTTGTCAGCGCTTAAGTAGACTGGCTATAATTTATTCCCAACATTTGGATGTTGCTCCCTGAACTATAAATCTTTCAGACTCAGATTTGTATATGGTATCAATCAGTCCTTCTTCATAATTATATTTTCAATACAGCTGAGCCAACGTGTCATTCTTGATAGAGTTATTAGGTCTCTGGGTCTGATTCATGCTCAACCATTTTCTGGGAAGGCTATTGACAAAGTTTGCGTTAACTTCAGCTTGTGCAATGGTGACTTCATTCATAGCAAGGTCGTTGAGAAGAATCTTCAGCCTTGTATACGTTTGTTGTACCTTTTCGTCTTCAAGTGCCTTGAAAACATTAAACTGAAGCCTATGTGCCTGAATCTTGATTTCTCTGGTTTAAGAGGGTCCTTCGTGACCGAGGATGAGGTCTGTCCAAATTTGTTTGGCTGTAGGACATTAAATCACATATTTCATGATGTGTTTTGGGAGACAGAATATAATGATGATTTTGAGACGTTTATCTTGGTTTGCCAATTTCCTATCAATCAGTGTCCACTGCTTGAGGGGTTTAGGAAGAGAATTCTTATCAGTGGATGTGAGAGCCATGGGAACATATTGTGACAATCGCGGTTTTGAGGTTCGTCACTTAGTTTTATTTTGTGCTAGTTACGTGTCTTTACGTGTTTATGTGCTAGTTGGTGTGTATAGATTGTGGTTTGGATATCGTTTCTGGTACGGGGTACCTTGTGAGTGAAACGATGTGTGATGATTTCATGTTCATGAGCTCACATGGTAGTGACTATGAAATGAGATGGTGTTATTTAGTGGTTTTACGTATACGTATATGTATTATAGAAAATCGTATTTTTACAAGTTACGGTTTAGCATTTAGAGGTCTTGAAAGAGGTATTTAGTCACGGGAGTATTTTTTGGGATGGTTTTAAGTCATTTAGGACTTGGTTATAAAGTTTATTTCAAAATTTAAGATTTTTTATAAAACTGTATATTTTACGTCTTTTACGGTAAACGCGTAAATTTGACTAGTTGTACGGTTTTGAGGTTTTGGAAGTTTTAGGAGTTGTAATAAATTAAGATAAATTAAGGTAATATTAGTAGTGTAATATTAAATTAAAAAAAGAGAAAAAAAAATAAAATATATATATAAGGGTCGGTTTAGGGCCGATAAAACAAAAAAAAAAGGAAAAAGGAAAGTGGGCTTTGGGTTGGACTAGGATTCACCCATACCCTATATAATGTTTTATTCACAATCAAAAGTCATTATTTTTTTTTCTCCTGGAATTCTTGGCCGACGGTTTACATAGTATTTTTTTAGAGTTTCATTGTTTTTTTCATCTTCCATTAATCTTAAGGTAAAACCTTCAAATCCCTTTTCAACTAAATTGTTTTAATGTTTTCTTTAATCATCTTATGATGGATTTAGGTTAGGCTTTAAATTAAAAACAGTATATTAATGATATATTAATGATATTATAATGATTAAATAAGTTAGGGCTTGTAATTAGTGGGATTATGGGTAATTAATTAGGTTAATTTAATTAAACCCGTTTTTAAAAGATGGGCAAAATTTAGGGTCAATTGTTTTGATCATATAGGGAGTTCTAAAAACTATTATTTTGCGATCCAAGTATCCCTGGAAAGGTAATTGAAGTGGCTTCCAAATGCAAGAAACGATAACTAAATTGGATATCGGGAAGTGGGTCAAAAACAGGGTACAACAGTCGGAGGTCAAAACAGTTTTGAAATCAGCCTGTTTTCTTTTTAAGTTTTGGGTTGTTTGGGGTACTTAGGGTTGCATTGGGACTTTCAAAAGAACATGGGAGTTGGTTTGTATATTATACAAGGTATCTGCATTGGGTCTAAGATTGTTGGTTAGGGTAAGACCCCCTAATCATAACAAACTTTTTGTATGTTCAAAATCAGTAAAATCCGGATAGACGAAAGTATATATATATATATATATATATATATATATATATATATATATATATATATATATATATATATATATATATATATATATATATATATATATATATATATATATATATATATATATATATATATATATATATATATATATATATATATATATATATATATATATATATATATATATATATATATCGGGGCCTTAACAGTAGCTTTAAGGTTAGGGCAAATGGGATCTGTTAGCTAACATATGTAAGGGCATAGGGTTTCATTTACAGAGGTCATGGGTATGGTTAGGTGGGCGTTTGGCTTATAGTTTGGAGACCTAAAAGTTAGGACTGTTTTGTGTAAAATATGAACGGGATAGATATCAAACTTAACCAAGTTAAGGACTTGTTAGGGAAGGGTAATGGGGTGTTTGGAGCATATTAATGAGGGTCATATATGGGAGAATTTTAGATGTCCATCCTAGGTTGATAAGCCATTTTAGTATTTGGTTCATGTTTTGATTATGTGTTTTTGGTTTGTTAGCTTTTTGCTAGTGCGTGGACTTTTGGAGAAGCTCAATCAGGTGAGTTTCACAGTCCCATGTTTACGAATGATTTTGACTTCCAGATGGGATGGAAGAGACACTGTTTTGTTTTTTATAAGTTATGTTGTTTGGTGATGGACTTGTGTGTGTGTACTTATGTGATTAACTGCTAGATGATTCTTGATTGTTTTATGTTTTGACTTGGTACCAAGGGGATGATGACAAGGTGGGGCCTTGGGATTGGTACATAGGAGTATGGGCGCCTATGGTACCATGGTGTTTGGTAAGGCTGGGAGCCTTGGATTTGGTTTGGTTTGTTAAATCTTGAATATTAGTTGTTAATGCATGTTTGTATCACATTGTCCATATGTTCTTTTGTTAGTGGTTGTTGTTCACAGCTTATGGTTTGGTTTTGGCGTTGGAGTCTAAACCTATGACTCTCACCAACTTTATGTTGACGTGTTTTAGTGTCTCTTTCAGGTGAGAATGTGGTTAAGCTAGAGAATAGAAGTGGCTAGTTTTGGAGGCATTAGGAATGCATTTTAGAAGGAGATCCCTGTTCCTTCTTAGTTTATTCTATTTGTTTAATAAGTGATACTGTTGACACCTATATGTTTGCTTTGTTTATGTTATTGTTTGTCTCGGGTAAGTGGTAGGATTGTTACCTACTTAACTAAACTCCTGCATTGTTGAGATATTGTCATGACTTTTGTGTCACCATTTTATGACATTTCTTATTTCATTTAGTTATCTCTATAGACACGCCATGTTGTGATGATATCCATACGTCGTGCCCCATATTCCGCCATGGTGGGGTGTGACAGAATGGTATCAGAGCCAATGGTTATAGAGAATTAGGTTTCCTAGTCTAGTAGCCTAGTCTATAGCTTAAGGGTCCCTGCATATAGGCGTCATAGGAGTATGTGTGCATTATATAATAATTGATGTGTTTGGATGTTATTTTTGTGATGTTTGTTAAGTTATGAACTACTATGGTTCATACTTAGCCATATGTTATTTTCTTTTCGGGGTGTGACTAGTGTTGGTTGAACCATAATCATCCACGCTAGTCATTGTCGTATTTTGCTTAAATTGTACATTATAGTACATAATTTGGTACATGATAGTTTCTATCTTGTGTTGGGTTACTTTATGTACCTGAGGTATAGTGTTTTTCTTTTGATGTTTAAGTCATGTTCCCTAAGAATCATGTGGTGGTTCGAGTTATTAGGAGTAGGTGGATATGAAGGATTTTAAGTTGTTTCCACTCTTATGGGCGACATGACTTATAACTGATTATGTTTTCGTTTTGGATTTAGTCTATGCTGTTTTAGCTAGACTATGGATTTATGTATTTCAATAAGTTTGACTATGTTATTTAAATAGTTGGAGTTTTTGACCTTATTGTTTCTGTGGCTATGTGCTTAGGTGAGTTGATGGACTTATGTGTTATGTGTTGTATTGATTCTTATAAGTGTCATCATAGGAGGGAGTGCATTGGGGAAAGGGTAACTGTATAAGAATGGTGGCCAACATAGTTATACAAGTACCACAACTTCAATGGATTTCTAAGTATGATTGCATGAAAGAGGGTTAGTACATGCTTGTATATGATGAGATGTGGATTATTAGTATATGTATAGTATATGGGTTTATGTAACGGTTGCCTACGATATGGATATTTTTGAGTGTGTTATTGTTTTGGGTTATAGTCATGTTGTGTGATTATGGGGTCACACGATATGGACTGGTTTTAGTGATGGGTTTTATGCCTTGTGGTAAGATGGTGATTTCTCGTATGGAAAAACGAGTGTATGACACGATTGGTTGATCTGACATGTATGGTAACGAGTATGTTTTGGGTGATTTAATAGGTATATATATCTGGATGTATATATACTACTATGTGTTAAGTCATGGTGTATGGTCGTTCACTAGTTATTATAACTTAAACGTACCTTGTGTTTGTTCGTGTTTTATGGTGCTGGAGTTTGATGGAGTTCCAACGACGTTTTGAGTCTTTTGGATGTGTGTCTACATTCGGGTATGTATTTTTATTAATGCGAACCACTAAATTTCCTTGCAAATAAGTCTGGCTAATTATAGGAAACGGTTTTGAAAATAATTTGTAAGTGTATGGTATGATATAGTAACTTACATTTTTTTTAGTTGTAGTAGTAAGTTATAAAAAGAGTTGTCTTGAAAATAATTGGATTAGTCTTCTATGTAACATGTGATAATATATTTTAAAGGGGTAAAGAAATTTTACAATAATTTTCTTAAGTGGAGTTAAAATTTTAGAATAATTGAACTAAGACGGAAAGAGATTTTATTATAATAATGATAATAATAACACCACACCTTGTAAACGTATAGTAGTTTAGTTATAACCAACCTAAATGGAAAAAGAAACAGTGTATTTTATAAGCATGTATTGGTTTCATAATAACAAGTGAAATAAGTTTAATATGGGTAAACAAGATAATAGTTAGAATAAGATTGTAGTATATTAACTAGTTGATATCTTTATAGAATGATGAAGATAAAGGATGAGTTATTGGTTAAAATGAGTATGATTGATTTTAGTAGTATTGGAGTTTGGTTCATATGAGAAGTAACTAATTTGGACGAAAGTTTAAAATTTTTCTAAGGTATCGAGATTTGGTAATACAAATCGTGACGAGTCTAATTTTTCGTTGTTGGAACACTCCATTGATCTTTCGGATTACATTTTTTGTTTTCAGTTGTTTTGGCTAGGGTTCGTTTTACCCTATGTTTTATTTTGGGACACGATTGTTTGGAATTCTTTGGTTACACGTCATGGTTGATTTATTTATACGGTTGTGGGAACGTTAGGATGAGAGGATAGAGTTGGGTAGTATTACTTATGGTTAGATACTATAATGGAGAGATGTGTTGTGGTTTAAAGGTTGTGTTGAAGGAATGATTAAGATTTATGGAGTTTTGAAACTTAGATTAGTTACGGGAATAAGGGAGTAAGTAAAGTTAGTTGAGTGGTCATGGGAACGAGAGGTCATATTATGAGAAGTTGGTTGAAGTACCATTAGGAGATTGATGAAAGTACTAGCGGATGTGAGGGTAGAGTAGAAAGTTTCTACCAATGGAAAGATTGGGCAAATAACACGCAAGGAAATTGGTATAGTTATGGAGGCAAGGTAGTAGTAGACACGTGAAGGAAAACAGGAATGTGAAAGAATGATTGGTAGGAGGCTGATTAACGGTGAAGTACAACAAGTAAGGAAGAGTGAGCCATTGAAGGGTTGAAGTACTTTTAGAAATATTATGGTAGATGAGTTGAAGTTAGAAGCTACTAGTAGTGTGAAGTTCCTAGGTAACATCATGGAGACGAGAAGGAGTGCGTAAAGAGCTACATCGCGAAGCAAGGAGCTGAAAGGACTACGTATCGGCTACAAGAAGGATGCAAGAGATTTCGAAGGAGTCACAAAAGTTGTGAGGACTGGAAAGGTGACAAGCACTATGATGGGAAATTTACGTATGGTTCGTGACGAAGAAGGGCAGATCGAGTATCGGAGTGGAGCTACAAAGAGCTGAACCGGTGGAATATTTTGCAATGAATACATGACATGGGAGATTAAGAACTCGTGGAAGTAACAAGGGGAGTCGAGTGACTACGCGGATAGAATTTTGTGCAATCAATATCGAGGGATGAGAAGTGAAGCTGAGCTGAATAAGTTTCGTGGAGAAGTGATTAGAGAGTCGGTTTTGTGAAAGTGTTATGAAAGATCTTTGGAAGAGACAGCTATGCATTATCCAATGCACTAGTGATTTCCATAGATTTGATGAATGAAGTATGGAATTTTTGTTGGACGGGATAGTGTAGGAATAAGGGAGAACCATGGAAGGAGAGAACCAAGTATTCCTAAAAGATGATGATTGAAAATACCTCACGTTTGGGTGCAAGATCAAAGTAGAAGTATGAGATTTGAATAAGAATTCAAAATATGGCTTAGTAGACAAATGGAAACTAATGTGGGTATAAAATGACAGTGTGATCCGCATGGAATCACGTGAAACTCTAGTCTGTCCCTATTAGGAAGGAGTAGGAGAACTGGTTGTGAAAAAAAACAAGTGAAGCTACTTGGAAAATTTTGGCGTATAGATGACTAGATAGACTTAGTTAGTGGAGCTGGATTGTTCTATCTGCCAGGAATGCTAGAGGCATTTGAGGTACGAGACGTAGAGAATGATCTATACAGATCATGAACGTCTCCAACACATATTTAATCATCTTGATTGAACATTTGGAACAGGTGATGGGTGGAGTTAAGTGATGAAAGAAAATTGCAAGGCCAAGTACCATCTGGGAAAGGCAAGCATGGTTGATGAGAAATGGAATAAGAAGAATGAAGTGAAGTTGAGACGAACTTGAACTATATGGATGACGTATTAGGTTGGTTTGGATGAAGGATGTAGGTTGCACGAGTTGAGTTGTCTAAAGTAGAGAACGCGTCAACATGTATGTTGCGTGGCTTGGACAATCATATGGAGAAAAGGGATGTAGACTATACTTCCTACATAGATAGGAGTATGTTAGAAATACGTTTTAACGTATATTAGAAGTATCGGTCACTCCACAATATTATTAATGTTGTAATAACTCGTAGTTAATGAGTACTTATTTAGTTAAGTAAGAAACCGACCCATGGGCTTGTCATGGGTCGGCCCAAGCCCAATAGTGGCCTTGGATATAAATACCCCTTTCCACCATAGAAAGGGGTTGGTTGTTGATTTTCCATTTTATCAAGTTAATGAAAAACACATAGTTCTCTCTCACTTTCTCTCTCTAGTTTCTCTCTCTAGAAATCTTGAACCCACTTCATAGATTCATAGTTTATCAATATTCTACAGAGTAGCTTAGAAAGGGCGATGTAAGGACAAAATTGGAGAAAGGGATACTTAATGGGGTGGAGGAATAAGTACGACGGGAGTTGGGTGATAGTCGGTAGACTAACTAATTCATCTCATATTTCAAGAGGAATGAGAAGCCACGTAGTTGAGAAGTTGGAAGGATTGCGTACGGATGTGATGGAATAGAGGGGTTTTGCGTAAAAGTTAGCCTAATATGTATGGAATGCCTTATGAAGGATTATGGCAAGGGAAGAAACGATGGGAAGCATCACATCGTGATGTATGGTAGGAGTTGAGGAAGAATAAGGAAGTGTGTATAGAAGCGAAGCATGAATGAAATAGGTCGAGATAAGAACCGAAGGTAAAACTTTGGTAGAGCTTAATGAGTAGAATAAAGCACAACGCAGGCTAATACTGTCGTAGTGTGGAAAAGGAAATGGCACTGGCCTATACTGATTGTTTGGGAGGCTTAGTATCGATAATCGAATGGATGAGGAGTTATAGGTGTGATGTGCCATAAGGACGAAGGGCTTGGTCTAACTGAGACAAGATGAGGAGCAATATGACCATGAAGGTAGGACATTGTGTAGGTATAAAAGAAGTGTTGGGTATAAAAAAATCATGAAGAAAAGTGAGAAAGAAGTGTATAGGTGCTACTAGTGAGCTATCTAAATTTAATGGAAGTAGTTGTAGCATGGGTTTGGATGGCAGTTGATAGACTAACTGAGATAACCGTCCTTTTGATGATGTGTATAGATCATAAGTTGATTTGGATTGGAAGAACTAATGGATATGTGAAAGACCGTCATAGGTCACTTTGTAAGGAAATTGGAAGTTTTAAGTAGTTTGGGGTACGTACTAAAGGGAGTTGATGAACATGATTGGATATGAGTATATCCAGCTAACTGGAAAAGGATGGGCAAGTGAGATATTTATACAACCTTAGGAGTTACACTGAGGGCATGATTGATTGATTTAGAGGGAGTTAGGAAACTCATTAGCGATGGCTGAGTTTTCATATAATGATAGTTATCATACTAGAAGTTGGTAAATGCCATTTGAGGCACTATATGAAAGGATAGGGTGAGTTGTCCCCATTGTGGACTAGAATTGGTAAAAGAGGCTACTAATGTGGTAATGGTGTTTGTGGAAGGGATGAGAGCAACAAGGGATGCTATGTAGAAAAGGAGAAAACCACTAGAGTTAGTAACAAATTTATGTAGGAAGTTTGACCCATAGTAACGGGTGGTATGTTTTGGTAAAATGGAAGAGTTGATGTAGAGTTTTTGTAGGTCCATTTATGATCTTTGGAAAGGTCGGACCAGTAGCTTATGAGCATAGAATTACCTGGGGGAAAATGAGTGGTATACATGTTATATTTCGTGTATTAAGATTGGTAAATGTTGTTTGAGAATGCATATTTGCATGTATGGTTATTCGGGATTTGTGTTAATAGGAGTTTGTTTTATCATAGAGTCATTTGTGAGATTTATTGACTGTGAGGTAAAGGGTTGGGCAATGAATTTAAATATTGTTGGTTAGTATATGTGGTAATTTGAGACTTGAACTAAAGTTCACATGGAAATGAGAGGAGTTCTTTTAGAACAAGTATCCTTAGTTGTTTGCTAATGGTATGTTTGATCCTAAGGAGTAAATCTCGGGACGAGATTTCTAATAGGAGGGAGTGATGTGACAACTGCGGTTTTGAGGTTCGTCACTTAGTTTTATTTTGTGCTAGTTACGTGTCTTTACGTGTTTATGTGCTAGTTGGTGTGTATAGAATGTGGTTTGGATATCGTTTCCGGTACGGGGTACCTTGTGAGTGAAACGATGTGTGATGATTTCATGTTCATGAGCTCACATGGTAGTGACTATGAAATGAGATGGTGTTATTTAGTGGTTTTACGTATACGTATATGTATTATAGAAAATCGTATTTTTACGATTTACGATGTAGCATTTAGAGGTCTCGGAAGAAGTATTTAGTCACGGGAGTATTTTTCGGGATGGTTTTAAGTCATTTAGGACTTGGTTATAAAGTTTATTTCAAAATTTAAGAGTTTTTATAAAACTGTATATTTTACTTCTTTTACGGTAAACACGTAAATTTGACTAGTTTTACGATTTTGAGGTTTTGGAAGTTTCAGGAGTTTTAATAAATTAAGGTAAATTAAGGTAATATTAGTAGTGTAAAATTAAATAAAAAAAAGAGAAAAAAAATAAAATATATATATATAAGGGTCGGTTTAGGGCCGATTAAACAAAAAAAAGGAAAAAGGAAAGTGGGTTTTGGGTTGGACTAGGATTCACCCATACCCTATATAATGTTTTATTCACAATAAAAAGTCATTATTTTTTTTTCTCCTGGAGTTCTTGGCCGACGGTTTACATAGTATTTTTTTAGGGTTTCATTGTTTTTTTCATCTTCCATTAATCTTAAGGTAAAACCTTCAAATCACTTTTCAATTAAATTGTTTTAATGTTTTCTTTAATCATCTTATGATGGATTTAGGTTAGGCTTTAAATTAAAAACAGTATATTAATGATATATTAATGATATTATAATTATTAAATAAGTTAGGGCTTGTAATTAGTGGGATTATGGGTAATTAATTAGGTTAATTTAATTAAACCCGTTTTTAAAAGATGGGCAAAATTTAGGGTCAATTGTTTTGATCATATAGGGAGTTCTAAAAACTCTTATTTTGCGATCCAAGTATCCCTGGAAAGGTAATTGAAGTGGCTTCCAAATGCAAGAAACGATAACAAAATTGGATATCGGGAAGTGGGTCAAAAACAGGGTACAACAGTCGGAGGTCAAAACAGTTTTGAAATCAGCCTGTTTTCTTTTTAAGTTTTGGGTTGTTTGGGGTACTTAGGGTTGCATTGGGACTTTCAAAAGAACATGGGAGTTGGTTTGTATATTATACAAGGTATCTGCATTGGGTCTAAGATTGTTGGTTAGGGTAAGACCCCCTAATCATAACAAACTTTTTGTATGTTCAAAATCAGTAAAATCCGGATAGACGAAAGTATATATATATATATATATATATATATATATATATATATATATATATATATATATATATATATATATATATATATATATATATATATATATATATATATATATATATATATATATATATATATATATATATATATATATATATATATATATATATATATATATATATATATATATATATCAGGGCCTTAACAGTAGCTTTAAGGTTGGGTCAAATGGGAGCTGTTAGCTAACATATGTAAGGGCATAGGGTTTCATTTACAGAGGTCATGGGTATGGTTAGGTGGGCATTTGCCTTATAGTTTGGAGACCTAAAAGTTGGGAATGTTTGTGTAAAATATGAACGGGATAGATATCAAACTTAACCAAGTTAAGGACTTGTTAGGGAAGGGTAATGGGGTGTTTGGAGCATATTAATGAGGTTCATATATGGGAGAGGGTTAGATGTCCATCCTAGGTTGATGAGCCATTTTAGTGTTTGGTTCATGTTTTGATTATGTGTTTTTGGTTTGTTAGCTTTTTGCTAGTGCGCGGACTTTTGGAGAAGCTCAATCAGGTGAGTTTCATAGTCACATGTTTACGAATGATTTTGACTTCCAGATGGGATGGAAGAGACACTGTTTTGTTTTTTATAAATTATGCTGTGAATGTTTTGTGTTTGGTGATGGACTTGTGTGTGCATACTTATGTGATTAACTGCTAGATGATTCTTGATTGTTTTATGTTTTGACTTGGTACCAAGGGGATGATGACAAGGAGGGGCCTTGGGATTGGTACATAGGAGTATGTGCGCCTATGCTACCATGGTGTTTGGTAAGACTGGGAGCCTTGGATTTGGTTTGGTTTGTTAAATCTTGAATATTAGTTGTTAATGCATGTTTGTATCACATGGTCCATATTTTATTTTGTTAGTGGTTGTTGTTCACAGCTTATGGTTTGGTTTTGGCGTTGGAGTCTAAACCTATGACTCTCACCAACTTTATGTTGACGTGTTTTAGTGTCTTTTTTAGGTGAGAATGTGGTTAAGCTAGAGAATAGAAGTGGCTAGTTTTGGAGGCATTAGGAATGCATTTTAGAAGGAAATCCCCGTTCCTTCTTAGTTTCTTTTGTTTGTTTAATAAGTGATACTGTTTACACCTATATGTTTGCTTTGTTTATGTTATTGTTTGTCTCGGGTAAGTGGTAGGACTGTTACCTACTTACCTAGACTCCTGCATTGTTGAGATATTGTCATGACTTTTGTTCTTTTTGGGTAAAATATTGTCATGAATTTTGTGTCACCATTTTATGACATTTTTTATTTCATTTAGTTATCTCTATAGACACGCCATGTTGTGATGATATCCATACGTCGCGCCCCATATTCCGCCATGGTGGGGCGTGACACATATGGTTCATTTTTTAGAATTTCTAGAAGAAATGGCTCGAGTCCATCAAGATAGACAAGGAATTGACTTTTCCAACTTGCAAAGTCATCTTCATCAAATATTGGCACGTTAGTGACATGAGATCCACCTCTTGAATCGAGAAGTTGAGGAAGATCGTCTTCATTTTGAGTGGGGGCTACTCTTGGTGAAGTTGGAGGTGGCGGTGTGTTGTTCCCAGAAAGCGATGGTGGTGGTGGTGGTATGTTGCTCGTTTCAGGCATGGTGGATCTTGATTATAAAACTTAGAACGATGTTTATGAAGGTTTTAATATCAAACACCGCTCTGATACCAATTGAAAGACCCTAATCCTATCTTGAAACGATTAAGAAAGATAAATAACACAAGTAAATACTTTTCAAACGTAAGACTTTATTATTGTTATAACAAGTATTATATTTATTATGGACAACACAGTTTGGTGACAATGTGTTTTGTACACTTTGGACAAAATAAAGCTAACTTAAGAACACAGGCACAACTGTTGGTTCAATAAGTTTTAAAGATTTAATGTGTGAAATCTAACAAAGTGAAAAACATTAACTCTAGCCTACATATCCTATTTATAGTGGTACGAGGTTGACTTTGATAGCTGGTTGACGGTGACTACACAAAACAGACAATGTCAGACATCTGTCACAATATGCTCTTCTATTCTTGGTAGTTGATATGAGTGAAATTACTCATATCAATTGTATCATAAAATGAACATAAAATGCTTAAATTATATGAATTTGGTATTGTATATATGCTTGTTTCTTGTTTCATGTGTGTAGGTACCAAAGATCACGAAAACCGACAAAACCGACATGGGATTCGAAGAAATATCAAGAAGCCAAGAGACAAGTCGTGTTTTGAGGATTTAAGATTATGAAAGTTAAATGGGCCTAGAAGCCCAATTATGGAATTAATATTTACTTTTTGGGTCAAAGCCCAAAAGTTCAACAAGCCCAATACCAAAGTTTAATAAAGGACGGATAGAAAGTGTGTGGTTCAAATTTGGAACATAAGCCCATATCATGAATGAATAAATAACAACAATGGAGTTTAATTATTACGATTGTTGTTCAAGTTTATGGGTCCATCAAGCCCATGTGGTAAGTGAGTCGGTGAAAAACAAATATATGTATATACTTTTCACTTCTTGGTCAAACGATACAAACAAAGAAACAAATTATACACAAAATAAAAACGAGAGAGAAAGTCAAGAAAAGGGGAATAAACACCCAGCAGCCACAAACCCTAGCATTTGGGAGTTTTAAAATCACAAATAATAGATTCCCACGCGCCTGAATAAATTACCAAGAATTTCGGGATGAAGATGATGCTGCCAAAAGTTCCACGTGGCACCTATGTTGCGTCACTCCCCATCTCTGATTGGTTTAATTACTGTCAACCAATCATTGAACCAATGATAGCTTGCCACTTCAGCATCCAAAGAAGCACAACTAGCACACGTTGTGCCACGGTGGCAATCCGTGTGCACAAGGGTTGTTTTCAGCCGAAGGATTAAAACCGAAAAGAGAGAGATGATGAAGAGAAGATCCAAGGGCCAAGAATCAATCTCCATCAACCACCCACACCCCTGGTTTCCCTATAAATACCCTTTTATTTTCTTTGTAATGTATCCCTTTCTTTTCTTTAGTGTTATAATGTCAAATTTAATTTAGATGTAATTTTCTTTTTAATAGTATTTTAAAGAGTTTAATGATTTAATAAAAGTATTGTTTTCAATCTATTATTTCTTTTTACTGCATTTGTTAATTGTTGGTGAGTTATTTACTGTCTAAATCTTTATTAAAGCTGATGATATAATATAAAGAATATTATTCGATTGAGCTTTCATTATAGCTTATTTTGAATAATAAAGTTAGAGATAGGGATATTAGTTTTTATTCCCACTGAATAAATACAAAAGAAAAAGCTGCTGGGATCGATTGATGTTATTGGTACGATTCATATGTTTGTGGTTCGAGAATGGTGTAAAACTGGTTCGAAGTTATGATATAGTTCATGATTTTTCTGTTTGATTAATGGTGGTTCGAGAATGGTGGGTTGATAGATGGTGTCGATCTATTTCTAAGATAGCTCAGTGCTATTTTCTTCATCAAAGGTTCATCTATTAAAAGGGTAAGCTCATTTTTATTTTTCTATGATTTATTTTTAGTATAAATTGATATTAGGGTTTTGGAACTTGTGAATCTGCTTATTTTTCGATTAGTTTAAACTGATTCGTGTTAAGTTTTGCTATATGTTTATGTAATCTGCTCAAGTTTTAGTCTAATCTGTTGTGTTTGGATACCCATGATATTGGATCTGTTAACTTGATTAATATGGTTGGTATTATGATTTGGATTTTTGCTTGTGCGGATTAAGAGAGATTCGGCATTTATATAGTTGTCTAGGGTTTCCTTCGTGTTATCTAGTTGTTGCATTTTCTACATGATCTTTTGGAATATTGTTAATCATGAAGAACATTTGGTTGTAAGGATTATTGGTAGAGTCTGCTGATAGGATAATTTAATTGCTGGTTTTTGTCATTTGTCGTTTCTGATTCTGAGAATTACTTGTGGCTTTTATCTGCTTTAAATCTGGTTTTTAGTCATTGCCTGCTGAATTTTATTTCTATTTTTACTGTTATTATTGTTTTGCTATATACTGATTGTTACTTGTCTGCTTTATTTAATGTTGTGAGTCTGTTGATATAGAATGTTTAGATAGTATCTGTTTTGTACTAATGTTGTTGTAGTCTGTGCTTTTGTTTTAAAAATATAAATAACTAAAATATTGTCCATAATGAGGCTCGACCTGGATTCCTCTAGGTTAACTATCCAAAGACTTACCAACTGAGCTATGAGCTCAGTTTGTTCTATTATTACTTTTAGTTATATTTAAACGTTAATTGAACTGTCTATCTTTATATATACACGTTTTTCTTTACATTGATAATTTTTAAATAAAAACTTAAATAAAATTTCTTTATTACTTTTAAAATTTAAATTGTTTTAATATTGTTTTTTAATAATATTGTTATAAAAATTTGTTTAAATAGTTTGTTAAAATAAATAGTAAAAGTAAAATTATATAGAATTAAATTTTAACTTTAAAATTTAATACGGGGTACGATTCATGCACTTTAGGTTAAAAAGTAGGATTTTAGATAAAAACCGAAACCAAATTCAAATCAATTGTCCAAATCAAATCGAAAGTCTCAAATTCACAATTTCCATGTGTACAACGAACCGGGATCACTCTCATGTTTAATTAATCCATCTTTAGCTTACTTTTGGATTATTACTTTTTCCTAAAGGTAATTTCCTAAATTTGCTCTATAACATATTTAATTAAAATACACCGACACTTTCTCGACACATCAAAAATTTTGGCGCCGCTTCTGGGGATTTTGTGTACGATTCTTTCGTGGAGATTTGTTGATCGTTGATTTGAAGACCCTTTCCGTCCTCGGAAAGTTTTTGTTATTTTTCTATTAATATAGTATATATATCGTTTTTCGTGTTTTTTGTTATTAATATATTGTATTATGTAGAACAATAAATTTACCTACTTACAAAAAAGACCTTAGTTGGGATTTCATCACCTAGCTATTGTATTCGAATCCAAAACAAAGAATAAAGGCAAAATAGATAAATACAAATAAAAAGTTTGAACTCGATTTATACAAATGATAAGGTAGGTATAAGGCGACGAGCTATAAAAGGCCGTCTAAGGAAAAAGGTTTTTAAGTGCTTTGTGCCACCTCGTTTCCCCGCTTGCTTGTACGTATATTGAGAGGGACGACCGATTATTGGTTTGCCAACTCAAGTAGTAATATATCTTATTTTTGTTGTTTACTTATTGAACCTCGAGACGTTTAGGTTTTCACCTACGTTTCAAAGTTGACCGAGGGTAGTTTACTTCTATAGTAATGATCCTTATTCCTTGTTTTTATCAATCTTTGATTGAGCAATACCAAATAAAATACCAAAAATAATCTTCTTCTAATCTATTTTCTTTTCTTCAACCCTCTAAATTCTCGACACTTTGGTTTATGCACTTACGTTCTACTCGACTTTTGATTAATCTCGATAGGCTTGAAAACATTCCTCGTAGAAATAGAAATCGTCAACAACGAATAGTGGAACCGGAGCTTCCACCTATTGTTGTTAATATGGCCGATAACCGAACAATGGAGGAATTGCTCCGTGCACCCACCGAAGGGTACGGGGAAGCAATCGTTGTGCCGGCTATTTTGGTGGATCATTATGAGATTAAGACGGGTCTTTTATCACTCATTAGTTCCGACCAATTTCGAGGCAATGAGACGGATAACCTGCATTCTCACATTCAGAATTTTCTTTGTATCACCTCGACTCTCAAACTTAGAGATGTGCCGAATGACGCGATTAGTCTCATGATTTTTCTGTACTCGCTCGAGGGGAACGCTAAGCGTTGGTATGAAAAGGAACCACCAGGTTCGATTTTGACATGGGACGATTTAGTGTCTAAGTTTATGAATTATTTCTTTCCACCATCTAAAACAACTCACTTTAAGAATGAAATCACTAGGTTTGAACCAAAAAGTGCATGAATCGTTTGGAGTTGCTTGGGAAAGGTTTAAGGATTTATTGAGACAATGGCCACACCACGGTTTCACGGAGTTACACCAAATCAATACTTTTTATAATGGACTTAACATGGTTGAACAAGATTCTTTAAATGCCGCCGCGGGTGGTAATCTTTTAAGAAAAACTCCGAGAGACGCGTGGGGTATCATTGAGAATAAGTCTAGAGTACAATATTCACGAAACACACTGGTTGTTTCCAATTTGAATTCATCTAATACCAATATTGCTAGATTGGATTCTAAGATTGATACGATTTTGAATGAGATTAGGAAGAATCATCATGGATCGATTAATGCGGTTGAGAATTTTTGTGTATCATGTGGTGGATCACATCCGAATTATGCTTGTTCAACCACGGGGTTTAATCAAGCTAGTACTTTTGCCGCGACGGGAACTTATGGCCCTAACGGTCAAGCTCCTCGTCAAAACCATGTTGCTCCACTGGTTCAAAATAGATACAACAATGGAAACAATGGGAATAATTTTAACCGTGGTAACCAAGGGAATTTTAATCAAGGAAATGGATTTCATGGTAATCAAAACAATCAAGGTTTTCAAAGCAATAATCAAAATGATTTGTCAAGATATATCAAAACAAATGAGGTAAATTTGAAAGCTTTTCAAAACAATCTTCAAGGACAAATGGCAACATTGAAAAATAATTTTTAGAATTCGATCAAGGGGAAAAATAACAAGATTGGGAAAAACCAAAACCGTATTGAGGGAAATCAAGCTAAGTTTAAGAACAAATTACTTTCGACGTTTGAAGCGATAATGAACAAACCTTCCTCTTCTTCGGGTGGTTTACCTAACAACACCATACCAAACCCGAAGGGAGAGATTAAGTCCATCACCGTTCACAATGAAGATATTTTGGATAGGAATTTACAAGATGTGATTGAGTTTAATCCTTCGCCTAAAGATACATTTCTAGATGTTACCAAGGCTACTTTAGATGTGACTTGTTCCGCGATTTTCCTTGATTTCTATCCCGATAAATATGGAGATCCGGGGCAATTTTTGATACCTTGTGTTTTCAAAGGACTCAAGGAATGCAAAGCTCTAGCCGATCTAGGAGCTAGCATCAACTTAATGCCTTTATCCATATGGAAGACTCTAATCTCTTTCCCACTTACTCCCACTTGAATGATCATTGAGCTTGCTAATGGAACCACCGCCCACCCGGTTGGTATAGTGTAAGATGTCATTGTTAAAGTGGGGAAGTTTATGTACCTTGCCGGTTTTGCAATCGTTGATTATGAGACAAATCCTCGTGTGCCTTTAATTTTGGGACGTCTATTTTTGTCCACGGCTCAAGTTCTAGTTGATATGAGGAAAGATGAGATAAAGTTATTTTATGGGGATAAAAATGTTGTTTTCAAAGCAGAAAAACTTCCAAAATATGTTTCTAAAAATGTGGAAAGTGTAAAACTTGTTGAAACTTTTGAAAGTAACACAAAAAAAGATTTTCTCATTTACAAGGGTGTAAGGGCAATCATAGATCCCTCATTTAGGGAAGGTGAAAAGTTAATTCTCGAGGATGATGTTAGTTCTAAGACTGATAAGGAAATTGACGCTTACCTTAGTACACCATTCGATGCTAGTGAGTTTGATTGTGAGAATTTCAATTCGGAGGGAGATATTGCTTTAATTGAAAAATCATTGAATATGAACTCATTTTCACTCTCTCCGAAGGACCAAATAGATGATACCAAGGTACAATCTTCCATTGAAGAGCCTTTGATTCCTAACTTCACACCAAGTGAGGATAGTGACTATTCGTTAGATAAGTTCGCAGATGAACTTGTTGCTCTTATTGATCCACTTCCACCGGGAAGTGTTGATCGTGATCTTCATGATTTACCTACCATTCTCGAGGAGTTCTCCGATGAACTACCCTCTAATGAGAATGATGATCTTGTATCTGAGTGTGACACACTCGATACATTGTCGGATATTTCTTGTGATGACAAGATTGATGACACTTATGTGACTTACTCGAATCCTCTTTTTGAAGTTTCAATGAACAATAATCCGTTGTTTAAAGAGGATTTTGAGAGCATCAAACCTCCTTTATCTCACACCCTTTGTGATGATGAACTCTTCTTTAAGGAGGTTGATGAGTTTTTTTCCAGACATTCCTTCAGATTTTGAGGAAAAGTCTTATAAACCAAAGGAAAACACTCTCTATCTTGAGAATGTTTCTAATGATGGTTTTGAAAACCTTGGTTTGATCACCCGATTTATGATGATGATAATGTTGACCCGGAGGGAGAAATTTTCTTTAATCCAAATCTCCTTCCCACTCGCTTTGATCTTAATGTGCGGGTTTTTCATGCGAGTCATATTGAGTATCATGACCCCTTTGTTCACACTCCAAAGAGTGACAAGGTCAAAAAGGTTATGAATGTTGGTACCACTATAGACGAGACCTTTATCCCACCATTACCATGTGCTTTATATGATTATGGATTAGCATGGGGGAGACACCGTGTTGTCTATTCCTTTCTATCCTGAGGACGAGGTATTCGATCCCGGAATTATTGATTTAGGGAAATCTCGGCCTTCCACCGATGTAATAATTGAAAGATTTTTCGATCATCTTGGTGCGGGTTTATCTCGGGGAGCATACTATGTCCATTTCATGATTTATGACATTGACTACCATCTCTTTTTGGAGATTTATGTTGGAGTTTCATCCTCTCGTTTGTCATCCAACAACGAGGATGTGATCTTTGACCCTGACAACGTGCTTTATGATGGATTTTATTCCATTATGCCGGTTTTCACCACTTTCCCTAAGGACCAATGAATGCGGGGATCGAGTCGAGCTCATGACTCGGTTAACAAAAATGAGGTGCCTTGTGGGGGAGTCCCATACATTCTGTCTTCTTTCTATTTTCTAACACTAATAAGCCCTGATCTTTTCCAGCTCGTGCTCGTGTTTTGTTGTGTTGTGAATCTTAGGTATGACCCTAATCATTGAAGACTTTCGTGTTCGGTTTTTGCCCGGTCCATTCGAGCTTTCGTACTTTAATTGTCAAAAGGGACACTCACTATCCTTTGATTTTTATCAACTAACATTTTATCTTGAAGCATAATTAATAAACAGCTTATAGATTTGTGTACTCTTACCATGTTAGGACTTTTGCATTCGACTCTTCGTGTTCTAGAAAGGGGGTGTTACTCTTGAGCTAGGAAACATTGAGGACAATGTTTGGTTTTAGCATAGGGGAGTCAATCGATATAATCGCTTGCAATTGCTTTTGTCGTGTTCAAACGTAATCGTTTTACTCGTTTTTCATAAAAAATTTAAATTTTTTTAATTGTTAGTGTCAATTTGTGTTTAATAATAAACAAAATAAGTGTTTTTGACACAAATGTAGGCTTTCCGTTGGTGAAAATAAGAATAGTTTTTGACTCGATTCGGTTTTTACCTTAGCTCATTCCTTAACGTGTTTAAATCAAGTTTTACTAGACTTTTATATAAGGAACTTTAAAACGCAAAAGTCTTAAGTCATACGGGTTTAAGAGCAAGAACTTTTCGGAAGTTCCTATAATTGATCCTAGAAAGTCATTTATCAAGGGAACTTTAAAACGCAAATTCTAAAACTTGAAAAATTCTAAAATGATGCAAGATCCTATAGATGACTTGAAACCCAAAACTTTGATTTAATAGGCTAAGTGTCCATTAGTCTCACATCTTTGGGATTTTACAATATGGAGAACAAGAGATGATAAAGTTGAATCATAAGTTTAGAGGTTAAGTCTTCCTTGTATAAGTATTTTTGTGTTTAATTCTATCTCCTCGTATTTATTTTTCACGCTTAAATAATTAATTGCTTAATAAATGAAGTTTTTAGCGGTTTAGGCTTAACATCTTAACTCGTAACTCCTTCTTTTTATTCCCTTATAATTAAAGTAAGAACACATTGAGGGTGTCAGCGTCATGGACTTTTTGATCATGGGATTGCTGAAATTTGGCTTACTATATATATCATAATAATAAGAAGAATAAATAAAAACATGTTCTCTATGAGCCTTCGGGTGGGAGTCATGTAGCACTAGCCTTGTCATTATAGCCTTAGGGTGTATGGCATGGTGACGTGTTTAATAAAAATTGCTTCATCATTATGAGCCTTAAGGTGGGATGGTGAATGTCAATTCCCTTGTTTATGTCCAAGGAGCCTTAGGGTGTGGATCATAAATAAGGAGCACTTTTACATCTTAAAGAGCCTCAAGGTGTATCATGTAAATGTTGCTAACTCCATTAATAAGGTCAATTCGACTTTGGAGGAATAATTGTTGCTTTAAGTAGTCCTATTAGCCAAATTTCAGATCCGAGGATTTATCCCTAAAATCATGTTAAGTTATCCTTGATGTGGGCTTTCTTTGGTGACAACGGTTTTTGAAGTCGAGGTTAGGTTTTGAGTGTTGGGTTTACATCGTTTTTGCCTTCATTTTTGGATTAATAAATATTAAATAAGTCAAATGAGCCTTGGGTGAATGATAATATTAAAATCTAGAGATACAATTAGGATTAAAGGAGATTGAGTTTAACACAAATTACTTGTATGAGTGGTCTTAACATTGGAACTTATGATTGACAATAATCTTGTTTTAAACTTGGCATGGAAAGAGTGAAAAGTTGAGGACGATGAATCTATTCAAGTTTTATGATCCTAAAATTTATTTTTCAAATAATGAAATCAATACATTATGTCTTTGCAAAATAAAGTGTCAAAAGTTGAATAAAAGTGTAGTTAGTAGCTTTATTTTATCATTGCGTGAGTACATGGCAATCGCTTAGCAAGGGGGAGTTTGATATGAGTGAAATTACACATATCAATTGTATCATAAAACGAACATAAAATTCTTAATTTGTATGAATTTGGTATTGTATATGCTTGTTTCTTGTTTCTTGTTTCATGTGTGTAGGTACCAAAGATCACGAAAACCGGCAAAACCGACACGGGATTTGAAGAAATATCAAGAAGCCAAAAGACAAGTCGTTTTTCGAGGATTTAAGTTTATGAAAGTTAAATGGGCCTAGAAGCCCAATTATGGAATTAATATTTACTTTTTGGGTCAAAGCCCAATAGTCCAACAAGCCCAATACCAAAGTTTAATAAAGGACGCATGGAAAGTGTGTGGTTCAAACTTTGGGCCATAATCCCATATCATGAATGAATAAATAACAACAATGGAGTTTAATTATTATGCTTGCTATTCAAGTTTATGGGTCCATCAAGCCCATGTGGTAAGTGAGTCGGTGAAAAAAAAAGTATATCTATATACTTTTCACTTCTTGGTCAAACGATATAAACAAAGAAACAAAGTATACACAAAATAAAAACGAGAGAGAAAGTCAAGAAAAGGGGAATAAACACCCATCAACCATAAACCCTAGCATTTGGGGGTTTTAAAATCACAATTAATTGATTCCCACACGCCTACATAAATTACCAAGAATTTCGGGATGAAGATGATGCTACCAAAAGTTCCATGTGGCACCTGTGCTGCGTCACTCTTCATCTCTGATTGGTTGAATCACTGTCAACCAATCATTGAACCAATGATAGCTTGCCACTTCAGCATCCAAAGAAGCACAACTAGCACACCTTGTGCCACGGTGGCAATCCGTGTGCACAAGGGTTGTTTTCAGCCGAAGGATTAAAACATAAAAGAGAGAGATGATGAAGAGAAGATCCAGGGGCCAAGAATCGATCTCCATCAACCACCCACATCCCTGGTTTTCTTATAAATACCCTTTTATTTTCTTTGTAATGTATCCCTTTCTTTTCTTTAGTGTTATAATGTCAAATTTAATTTAGATGTAATTTTCTTTTTAATAGTATTGTAAAGATTTTCATGATTTAATAAAAGTATTGTTTTCAATCTATTATTTCTTTTTACTGTATTTGTTAATTTTTGGTGACTTATTTAGTGTCTAAATCTTTATTAAAGTTGATGATATAATATAAAAAATATTATTCGATTGAGCTTTCATTATAGCTTATTTTGAATAATAAAGTTGGAGATAGGGATATTAGTGTTTATTCCCACTGAATAAATACAAAAGAAAAAGCTGCTGGGATTGTCTGATGTTACTAGTTCGATTCATATGTCTGTGGTTCGAGAATGGTGTAAAACTGGTTCAAAGTTATGACATAGTTCATGATTTTTCTGTTTGATTAATGGTGGTTCGAGAATGGTGGGTTGATAGATGGTGTCGATCTATTTCTAAGATAGCTCAACGCTATTTTTTTCATCAAAGGTTCATCTAATAAAAGTGTAAGCTCATTTTTATTTTTCTATGATTTATTTTTAGTATAAATTGATATTAGGGTTTTGGAATTTGTGAATCTGCTTATTTTTCGGTTAGTTTAAACTGATTCAAATTAAGTTTTGCTGTATGTTTATGTAATCTGCTCAAGTTTTAGTCTAATATGTTGTGTTTGGATGCCCATGATATTGGATCTGTTAACTTGATTAATATGGTTGGTATTATGATCTGGATTTTTGCTTGTGTGGATTAAGAGAGATTCGGCATTTGTATAGTTGTCTAGGGTTTCATTCGTGTTATCTAGTTGTTGCATTTTCTACATGATCTGTTGGAATATTGTTAATCATGAAGAACATTTGTTGTAAGGATGATTGGTAGAGTCTGCTGATAGGATAATTTGATTGCCGGTTTTTGTCATTTGTCATTTCTGATTTTGGGAATTACTTGTGGCTTTTATCTGCTTTAAATCTGGTTTTTAGTCATTGCCTGCCGAATTTTTATTTGTATTTTTACTGTTATTTTTGTTTTGCTATATACTGATTATTACTTGTCTGCTTTTTGATGTTATGAGTCTGTTGATATAGAAAGTTTAGATAGTATCTGTTTTGTACTAATGTTGTTGTAGTCTGTGATTTTCTTTCAATCTGATATTAGATCTGATCTTGTTGTATCATTTTTATTAGTCTGCTGTGCAATTTTTCCCTTTATGTTATATTTTCTTGTCTGCTCATATTGCCCTATTTGTTAGATGTTATTGATACATATCAGTTAATTGAGTTGTTAACTCTTTTACTGTATATTCTAAATTTGGTTATCTGTTTAAAAATATAAATAACCAAAATATTGTCCATTATGAGGCTCGACCTCGAGTCCTCTAGGTTAACTATCCAAAGACTTACCAACTAAGCTATGAGCTCAGTTTGTTTTATTATTGCTTTTAGTTATATTTAAACGTTAATTGAACTGTCTATCTTTATATATATACGTTTTTCTTTACATTGATAATTTTTAAATAAAAACTAAAATAAAATTTCTTTATTAAATTTTGTTTTAAATATATATATATATATATATATATATATATATATATATATATATATATATATATACTAGTGGCAAAACCCGTCCGATGAACGGGTATGACTTCTGATTACCGTTTATCTTTTTTATATGAAAAAAATTATTGCAAATCAAATTGAGCTCATATTATTGTTTGAAAAAATTATAATTTGGGTAAGTAAATAATAAATAACGATAATTATCTTAAACATAAAATAGAAATATTAAAAAAGAAATGAAAGTTTTCGTGTAACTTATGAAAAAATAAAGAGAGCCATTAGTGTGATTGTGATAACACTTGCAAACAATTGAGCATGCGAATTTATAAAAATCTTTCACTCATCTTGTTTTATCGTGTCTTATCACGTTTTAATTTTTAAATGGTACAACTACAGGTTAATGTTTTCAGAATACGTTTTTTGTTACTCATAAGAATTTATGAGCTCCGCCATTGGTTTGTACTTCTATTACTGCTTTATAGAAGTTGACCACATGGGTTCTTTCTGGAGCTTGGGAGGGGGTTTGGTCTAGGGTTCAAGTCTTGAAAGAGACAAAAATCCATGATTCCCCTACTTAGTGCGAAGCTATGAGTTCTAGAGGTATCTCTTTGCGAGTCTCTCCTAGTGGTTCGGGTCACGGAGCCTGCCCGTTATTGTTGTTTCTTTAATTGTATAATTTTAATGAAAGTTTTACACCAAAGTTTTCAAGATCTTGATCTTACCGAGGATCGTTTCCGTCTTTGCAATATCAAAATCCTAATGTTGAATCGGAATAGTAAGATCTTACTATAATGCCACTTTTTTAATAATCTTTTTAAATATTATACAAATATACAAATTATTTATATCATAAAAAAATTATACATGGATATTTCATAGAAATATTGTCATAAATTATGATCATGAAATATTTAAAAAGATTAACATACTGTTTTAAATTATACGAAACACAATTCATAAAGTTGTAGTTTTTTACTTTGCGTTCGATAAAACTAAGATCGGATCGTAGTAGATCTTAAGTTCCAATGGCCAAGATTGGAATACTATAAGATCTTAAGCATGCAAAGTTCTTATGTAGCATCTAAATCGTTTTTTGTTTGCATTATCGTAAAATTGTAAGATCTCAAGATCATATTCAAATTTTAACAACCATGTTTTACACGGTAGAATATCAAAGACGTGTATATTATGTAATAGATCTTATAGACTTTTATATTTATTTCACTTAGTGTTAGGATATAGGAAAATAATTACTACGTATTTGTTACCAAATTTTGTATTAGTTATTAAAGTTGGTGTATTTTTTATGTTTTATTGTTACTTGGCAAAGTATTAGTTTTGGTTTTTAATATTGTCTTAACAACGTCTCATATTGGTTGTCATTGGCTCACCCTACATATAATGGTTGCTATGTTATGATTTATATGATAAAGTGTGTAGACATAGGTTGCCCACGGAGGTCCACTTACAACGACACTAAGCTATCTAAAGAGGTAATCGTTTTAAGAATAGTCGACTCGTAATATTGAGTTGCAAAAACTCAAGTATGCTAGAAAAATTTGTATTGTCTGGTATAGGTAATTATGAACAAATTAGGTTCCATTTGTATATTTTGGTTTTCTTATTCTTTTTTGTTAATAATAATATAATGTGGAGCAAATCTTCGTCATCAATATCTTGTAGATCTGGCTTATGTCTTACATTAAAAAAGAAATTAGGAACGAATCATATTTTTTTCATGAGCTGCTTGAAAATTTTACAATTATCAACAACTTTATAACTTACACTCATTTCACCATTCAGGTTATCTTTTTCCTTTATTTATTTACGTACTTACGTTTTATGCAGTAAAACTTAGCTTTTATCAGGTACATGCGGGTATGACTTGTGATTGTCTTTTTTATTTGGCTAATTATTGTCGTTATAAACTTTTGTAATTTAAAATATTGTTGACTATATGATTTTCTTCTTTTTAGTGGACAACACTATAAGAGTGATACTTGTTTCACTTTTATAATTTAAGTTTTTTTACTATCAAAAAGTATAACCTTCAACTCCAATTATAAATAGGCCTAAAATAAATTATTCTTTACATTTTATTATTTGGCCACCGCTCTTAAGCATGAATATATACGTAAGAATTTCTTAAATCTTCAAGTTTATTAAACATATTTGAAAAGTGAGAATGATCCAATCTATATAAGTTATAAAATGTAAAGTTATGATTAATGTTGTAATGTTATAACTTTACAAACAGTACTTCAAATGATTTTGGCCTGCTTGGTTCATTGATCAATTTCAATTGCTAAGCAAAGAAAGTTGATGTATAAAACAAACTAAGTAAGATTAGAGTGATTTTGATAGAATAAGTAAGTTAGTCAATATCGTTTACATATATTGTGTTTTATCAAAAGGGGTGTTTCTTCTTGTTTTCCAACATGCTGATAGAAGTATAGGATTATCCATCCAGGTGGTAAATCGTGAAGTGTACAACCCGTGTTTTATAGAAAAATAAAGTGTACGTATAGATGCATTTATGTTTAAAAAGAAAATAATTCTTCTCACAATATTGTTCACAACAATTGAAAAAGTTTTTCTAAAAGTCAATAATTTCAAGTCATCAAGTTATAAAATAGTTGCAGATCGACCTTTGTGTCAAACTCCATTCTAAACTCTTCATCTAACTTATCCCGCTTTAAATAAGATCGTTAGAAAAATTACCTATCAAAAAATTGAAAAGTTATCCAATATTATATATTGTACCACGTTTTATTATAGTCGATTTATCATGTATTGTTATACTTTTATTTGTTCTTAACTGATTGTCCACAACTCCATATGAGTACAAAATGCAAGATACTTTGACGTATAAAGTTATAGAGTAGGATAATTTGGGTCGAAAAAAAAGTTGATGTACAAACAAACTGATTATGTTGTGTTCAATGCACTAAAAAGTAGACCAATGTAATATATATTAGAAGTGGCAAATCTTTCTTATTTTCCTATATTAACATTTTTTGGTACTTTTTAAAAAAAGAATAAGAAACTTTTTTGTCCATTCATTATTATAAATGAGAAAAACATGCGCACATGTAAGACATAAAATAGGCTTAATAAGGGCATATATAAAATACTAATAATTAGGCTACTCTGTGGATCTTTTATATTTAATTTTTTATCCCCGGCTTTCAAACAAGTATTATTATTTTTTAATCCATTATGTGATAATCGATCTTGTTTCTCGGATTGGCGTCATAGCCGTCATTTTAGCTTATTTTCCAAGCTGAAGTTTCACAAATAACAATTTAGATTATGGAAATAAAAACGTGATTTGTAAGCTAATTGTAATCTTTATCAAAAATTTCAAATTGATGGGTTGTTTGGAACAACTTTTCCTGCCATTGATTCTTAATGTAAGACAAACTGAGCATATGTAATCATGAAAGATCTCGTCATATTAACTTGATTTTACTTAGCAACAAATCAAATAATATTTTTTAATACATACTATTATTCTTTTCTAGCAGTGCAAATAATATTAAATATCAAGCAAGAAAAAAGAATCACAATACATCTTACTTGACCACCGTCATCTTGAGAATTGTCTTCGGATGAAATGGCTGCTTTTTCTTAGCAGAGCAACTATTGCTGGCTTCTTTGGAGCAGGTTTGGATTCTTATCATAAGCTATAAACACAACTGAGCTATACATTATCTTTAATTTGGACAGTTTGGAATTACATAATCTTTTTATTTTTGGTTATATAATTGCAGTAATTTTACCTCAAAAACATGCTTAAAGGTGTAACATAACTCACCAGCATTATTTTATCCTGTTTGGTTAAAAGAATCGAGATACCATTTTGATCCTAAGAGAGACAAAATAACAGAAAGATCAGTGCTCATTCAACTAAAGAAGATACAACAAACTAAATAACATAGATAGACAGTAGTCGCATTATCTCAGTTTGATAATATAATTAACCCTTGTGACGAAGCTGAGCCAAATTAAATTTGAATGAATTCTGAAAGCATGTCACGAAGCTGAGCCATATTGGGAACAATATGTATTTAAGCCTTGTGAAAAGTTATCTTTACGATCATGAGAAACTTTGGCTTCTTTATATGTAAGTAAGGCGTTTAGCCTAGAAAGTTAACATATTCAACAAAAAAATATACTCCACGATGTTATTAAGAAATAGCCACACACTTGGATATCGCGGATTAATAACAATGTAGTAAGAGATCTGGAATCAGCTTGTATTGTTGAATCTTCTACTGAACCATGATAACATTATAAAGTTCAATCAAATGAATATATGCCGAAGTCAAAATAAAAAATCTTACTAAATCAAAAGATTCCAAGGGAAGGCTTTTCAGGTGGCGACGTATAATAGCATTCATGGGGAGCAGCCTTCAAGATATATCTCTGCCTTGGCGTTAACCACCCCTCAAATCTTTTGTTGTTGTTATGTGCTCAAAGCATTGATTATCTTGATGCTGCTTAAGTGCATATCCGATTGTAAAAATCACTCCTTTTCCTTCTTCTCAGGAACCTAATTGCAAATAATTCAAATTGGAAAGAGGGGTGATTCTATGCAAATTCTGCTAGAGGTGAGATCTAACCATAATAGGTTATGAATAAAAAACTTCGCAAAACTACATAAGTTATCCAAATAGAGGGGGTTTTCAGATAGCTTATTTAGCGGATGTTCGGGAATGCTTATATAAACTTATTATGCTATTTTTCCTAATTCTAGATGCTTAATTATTCTAAACCAAGTGGAAATGGTTTAGTACGTTGGGTAAGCTGGACTTTTGTGTCATGTTAAAATAAACAAATAAGCATAAGTAGATAAAAGATTGGTTTACTTACTTTACTCTTAGTCTCTTCAAGCCATTTTGTAAATCTGTTTTAAACTCATCCACTAACTTGTGTGACCGTCATACAAATTCTTGCATCAATCATTCGATTGTTTGCTCCTTGCCCCTAGTTAATTGCCTAAATTTTACATCTAGGAAAGTTCTTTGAGCTCAGGAAAAGATATGTTGGTATGTTGGAATCACCATCTTAATCAATATTTGTAAACAAACAGCAAACCGAAATCAGTTTTACTTAACAAAAAGTACATATTCTATAAAAAGAAAAGAAACCGCCCTTTCATAGGCAGCCAAGTTCGCTAAATCGTCATTGATGAGTATTATCTGTGCATTGTGCTCCTGCATGGCATATAACAATCGTCTCTTTTGGATTGAAGGATCACACATATACCTAAGAGCTAATTCACATTTATGAAGATAGAATACCAAAAATAGAAGTTATTCAAAAACAACTCACCTGATAATATCAACCTGCGTTATAGAAGCATTTGGTGTACATATATCATCCACTCCTCATTCGCCTCAATAAAAACATTGACACTATATAGAATAACCCCAACTAAAAAACACGATCTAAGAAAGAGGGGAACACGGGAAAGTTGATATAACCTACCACTTAACCTCCTGACAAGGTGAACATCAACAGTATGAAAGAGATCAATTTCCCCCATATGATTTCCTATCTGGCCAATCATCTCTGTAGTTGTCTCTGTGTCTATCACCACCACCATAGCCGCTGCTACCTCTACCACCACTACCATCGTTGTAGCACAAAAATCCAATGTTAGTGAAGTTTCACTATATCAGCAAACAACTGAAACCCAATTATCATGTTCTGCTTAGCGTACACAAGCAAAAATCAAGAAAGTTCAGGAACACACGAAGACACGACTTTCCTTCGATTTCTTTCCATGTCGCTCTCTTCTCTCAACTCAACAAAAAAATGATAAAATAACACAACATAATATTTGTATAAAATTATCTCTGAATCAAAATCTTGTTTGTCAAAGTGGAGACTCTAGAATTCACATGCACAGCAGTATGCTATATAATTTTATACAGGATTCATTAAAGACATATTAATCAAAGTAAAGAGCATAATAGAGCAGAGTATTGGTTCCATATACATGCAGCTGACTATAATTGCAAATTAGAAAACAAATGAACCTATGTGAAAGCGTTTTGATTAAACACAGTTCATGAAATCGCATATCAATGCACATAAGTTAATCCACATATTTAAAGCATGGTGCGAGTAGTTGTTTGATATCCAAAAGAGTAAATCCTAGTAAAAAACAACTTCGAAGTGTCTGGGTCAAAATCTTTTACCTTTTAGTGTCTGTTAAATATCACTCATTTTTTAAAGCATAAATTCCACTTAAATCAACTTTATTGTTTAGAAAATAGATGTAAGGTCTGTTTGCTTACTTTTTTCGTTAAGTCGTGTTTAATTAACAGACGACTTATTGCAGACAGGTTCAGTTTTATTACTGAATATTTTAAGTTATCTTAAATAATTAAGTCATTAACAAACAAATTTTATATGACTTAATAAATTCAGTTTTTTCTATATTAAGTCAATTAATTTCATTTTAAACATTCCCGTAATGATATACACTAACACATTCCCCTAAATCTGTTCTGTCAGCCGGTACGACTTTTGCAAAGACGCCTTAAAAAATTCAACTAAGTGAACTATAGCGTGGTCAGACGGTACGAATTTTGCAAAGACATTCGCAACCACCTCCTCCTTTGGCTTCTGATGGTATTCATGGCTGCACATGTATAATATCTAATCTCAAATATACAACTGACATAGACTTAAAGAAATTACCAATAGTAAAACAAAAAGACTCAGAGTTGACCATCAGTGAATTTTGTAAATGTAAATGTTAACTCTAGAAGTAACTAACTATCTAAAGCATGTTCTTTGTATCTTCTACAAAATCACTAATAAAGCTATCGCATACGACTTATAAGTCCACAATAGTAGCATTAATTTTCCTTTGAGGTAGCAGTTAAGATTAAAGATGTTCTAGTTTTAACAATGACATATCAATCGATATAAGTCCATTACTGACAAAACCACGTATCCGTAAACCAAATCACAATAATTAGTTCATAATGCACGTATAAACGTGCCCTGGTATCGACAGCCAAATGTTAACTGATATAGCATGTAAATCTAAATGCAAACAATAATGTGCAAGTTTCCTATTCAACAAATATAGTAACAGAAGTTTATTGCTCTACCCATATGCCATCTACTCACACCTGTATCATAATATTCAGAAAGCGTTACCTGTTATGGCAGTTCGAACAAACTCGGACGAATAGGTTCTACTTCTCCAACAAACTGGGCTACAATTACTATATTCCTGTGATATCTGGCTCATGGTACTCATTACGACCTTCTGCAATCGGGATAAGAAAACATCAAAAGACACAATAGGAAATAAAGCCATCCACTTATTAACTTTCTTTTAATGTATATCGAAAGCCACCAAACATCCCTTTTACAGTAGAAAGGATGTTTGGCTGTTGGTTTAATAACAACCAAATACCCTTTTTGCAGTAGAATGGGTAATTGGTGCAACATAAAAAATGAAAATACCTATGGTGCATGCGACGTATGCCACAACAAAATTGCTTACCATATATCCCAATAAGCAACTTCACGTTCGAGAAAGTAGGCTCTAATTCATTTACTTTGTGGCCGCCACATCCTGCAGTAACGGAAAGAAAGGGAAATCTAGTTTGAATTCCCAAACATATTAAGCAGGCAGTTAATATAACCTAAATAATAAGCATTTTGCTTATATCCAAATAGTCAAAACTACCTAATAAAGGATCCAAATACCTCATTATATTATAGCAAGCTTGGGAACATCACTCATACGCTTCAATCAAACATATCATTTAAATGATCAAAAACATTAGTTTACACTAATTAAGAGTATGACTAACCTGATAACGATGTTAATAAGCAACTGATAATTAATATTGTGAAAAGTAGTTAGAGTCAAAGCCAAAAGGGTGCAGCCATGAGGGATTCACAAACGCAGAGATCTTAAATTAGATTCAATTCGACTATTACATAAAAATAAAGTGTTAACTTGTTAATTAGACAATTACATAAAATTCGACTTTTACACATGAACCCTTGATCATTAGATAGAAAAATTATATAGTCATATATAAAACATAATCAATTGAATACATAACCATTTAAAAAGCAAAAAAGAGATAGTAAAATTATCAAACACAAACCTAATTAGGCGTTTAAAAATAAAACACAACCCTGAATATGATTTTTATTTCAGAAGGATGTTGGGAATCCAAAAATCCATTCTATGCACACCTACTTCAATGAACGGACGGTACTAATTCTATGTGGTGTTTGCATCGCATAACATATTGATTAACAATTTGTATCTAAGAGGACCTAAGTTTGAATGACCCGTGTATATTGCTTAGCCGTGGACCTAAAAGATTATCCTGCAAAACCAAACAAAGAAAACACAATTTAATTAGGGTTTGAGAAAAAGAGACCTGCATATATTTTACGTTAAAAAGTTAACCTGGAAAACAAAGTAATTAAGTTTGGTAGCTCTAAACAATGAATGTGTGAACATCAATGATAATCCGATCAATCAATTTTGAAGGGTTCAACAACATCAATAATTCAAAACTTTATGAATCTGATATTATGGTTCAGTGGAAGATTAATCAAACTGATATCGATTTTTCTAGGAATTGAATTTAAAGTTTTATGTCTGGTTGGTATTTATACGGTGCGATTAAGTTTTTTGGGTTCAGAAATTTGTAAGCCCAAAACATAAGCCCATATAAGCCCATGTGTTGACTGGGATTAGTACCCTGATAGATGACGTGGCAAATCCCTCCTCTTATATATATATATAATATATATATATATATATATATATATATATATATATATATATATATATATATATATATATATATATATATATATATATATATATATATATATATATATATATATATATATATATATATATATATATATATATAGGGGAACTTTATTTACAGAACCCATCTTAGTGACAGAACTTGCAGAACTCTTGTTTTTGAAGGCAAACATGTATGTCTGAAGGAGTACATGTATGTTTTTGAAAGCGGACATGTATGTTTTTGGATCGGCGCACATACATGCATGCACGCTTTTAAAAAGTGTATGTTTTTGAATGCGTGCACATACATGCATGCACGCCCTCAAACATGTATGTTTTTTGATATGTTTTTTTAATTTAATTTAATTTTGACAAAAAGAACTTCAAATATACTTCGTGAATACAAATATTTTTTAAAAACATACATGTACTCCTTCAAACATACATATTTTCCTTCAAAAACAAGAGTTCTGCAAAATCTGTCATTAAGATGGGTTCTGTAAATAAAGTTCCACTATATATATATATATATATATATATATATATATATATATATATATATATATATATATATATATATATATAGAGTAGGGATCCAGTAAGAAGAAAAATTAAAATGAGAAGAATAAGAAGAAATCTTGACCACAAATTCCACAAAGGAAGGAGAATTTTAAGGGGAAATGCATCTGACTTTGTAGGTGCATCTGAAATGTGTGGCTGTGGTTTCTTCTCATTCTTCTCATTTTACTTAATCTTCTTATTTGATCCTAACTCTATATATATATATATATATATATATATAAAATAAAAATAAATATTTTATTACTTTTAAAATTTAAATTGTTTTAACATTGTTTTTAAATAATATTGTTATATAAATATGTTTAAATAGTTTGTTACAATAAATAGTAAAAGTAAAAATATATAGAATTAAATTTTGACTTTTAAATTTAATTCGGGGTACGATTCATGCACTTTAGGTTAAAAAGTAAGATTTTAGATAAAAACCGAAAACAAATTCAAATCAATTGTCCAAATCAAATCGAAAGTCTCAAAATTACAATTTCCTTGTGTACAACGAACCGGGATCACTCTCGTGTTTAATTAATCCGTCTTTAGCTTATTTTTGGGTTATTACTTTTTCCTAAAGGTAATTTCCTAAATTTGCTCTATAACATATTTAATTAAAATACACCGACACTTTCTCGACACATAAGTAGTCTGCCATAACGCTTTAGGGAAACAGAGCTGACACAGTTTCCCTTTTCTTCATACCTTGTACATTAGGCTGCAAAACTTCCCGCCTAAACATTTAGGTATGTCCAAAGTGTACTGAGTGTTAACAGGGTATTGCCACCATTGTTAACACTCAACCACTCAGAGTCCCTGATACATCTTGGTTGTTATCCATCACAGCCAATGAGTATGTCTTCAAGTAATCTTCGACTTCCTTGACAATTGTCTCTGACATGGACTCCTCTGTGGTTGCTCACCGAGACTTAGAACTATGTGAGTCTTGTGTTACTTTCTTGTTACCTTGACACAGGCAAGTTAATATCAAACAACTTAATATACGTTTAAATCTATGACTAAGGAAAATCTAACAAACTTAGATTCCCAACAGTTATAAAAAAATAATTTTAGTTTATAATTTGTTATGGTGGAGTCACCATAACACCAGAAGTTTTGGTGTTAATCAGGGAGCCTGAAATTTTTGGCGTTTTTGTATTTCTGATGTTATGATGAAAAAAAAAGCTGACGTGACACGTAGTTTTCTCATAACATCACACGACGGCTTAGGACCGTATACTCTTAAAATAATTGCAATGTAATTAGTAATTGTTAGGTTTATGATATGACGATTTTCGAGAAGAAGGATGACGCTAGAAATATACCCAGTTGATCGAAATCAAAGACCATCTATCAATCAAACACTTTTAGGTGTCCTATCAAGCGCGCCTTGAAGACTCTTGCTTACATCTCACTTCTCCCCTCCATGTCTTAAGGCTAGAGGTGGCAAAACGGGCGGGCGGGCACGGGCACCGGACAAAATGGGAACGGGCTAAAACGGGTACGGGCTAAACGGGCACGGGCTAAACGGGCGCGGGCCAAACGGGCGTGGGACAAACGGGCAAAATAAAGGATATTGCAATTTGATACCAATTATTAAAACTTAGTTTTCGTTAGTATTTTTTACATTTCATCAGTAAACTTACGTTTGCGTCAGTGAACTTACGTTTTCATCAGTAAATTTACGTTTTCGTCAACAAATTTACATTTTCGTCATTAAATTTACGTTTTCTTCAGTAAACTTATGTTTTCCTCAGTAAAATTACGTTTTGGTTAGTAAACTTACGTTTTCATCAGTGAACGCACGTTTTCTTCATTATTTTTACGTTTTCATCAATATTTTTATAGTTTCGTCAGTAAATTTACATTTTAATCAGTAAACTTACGTTTTCGTCAGTAAACTTACTCAGTAAATTTACGTTTTCGTCAGTAAATTTACGTTTTCGTCAGTAAATTTATGTTTTCCTCAGTAAATTTACGTTTTCGTCAGTAAATTACGTTTTCGTCCGTAAATTTACGTTTTCGTCAGTAAATTTACGTTTTAATCAGTAAACTTACGTTTTCATCAGTAAACTTACGTTTTCGTCTGTAAACTTACGTTTTCGTCTGTAAACTTACGTTTTCATCAGTAAACTTACGTTTTCGTCAATAAATTTACGTTTTCCTCCGTAAATTTACGTTTTCGTCTGTCAGTAAACTTACGTTTTTGTCGGTAAACTTACGTTTTCGGTAGTAAATTTATGTTTTAATCAATAAACTTACGTTTTCTTCAGTAAACTTACGTTTCTGTCAGTAAACTTACGTTTTCGTCTGTAAACTTACGTTTTCGTCAGTAAATTTACGTTTTCGTTAGTAAACTTACGTTTTCGCCAGTAAACTTACGTTTTCGTCAGTAAACTTACGTTTTCGTCAGTTAACTTAAGTTTTCGTCAATAAACTTATGTTTTCGTTAGTAAACTTACGTTTTCGTCAGTAAACTTAAGTTTTCGTCAGTAAACTTACGTTTTCGTCAGTAAATTTACGTTTTCGTCGTTATTTTTACGTTTTTGTCAGTAAATTTACGTTTTTGTCAGTTAATTTACGTTTTAATCAGTAAACATACGTTTTCGTCAGTAAACTAACGTTTTTTTCCAGTAAACTTACGTTTCCGTCAGTAAATATACGGTTTTTTTGGTAACGGGATACCTCGGTGTTTTCATCAGTAAATTTACGTATCCGTCAGTAAACTTACGTTTTTGTACATAAACTTACGTTTTCGTCAGTAAATTTACGTTTTCTTCTATAAACTTACGGTTTCGTCAGTAAATTTATGTTTTTTTCATTATTTTTACATTTTCGTAAGTATTTTTTCCAATGTTGCAAAACAAGGTCTACAAGGCCGATTAATCGTCGCTTAATCGCTACAAGGCCATCAACCTTGTCGATTAATGACGGTCAACTAGGGTCAATGGAGGTCAAGGGAGGTCAAACTTGCCAAAAAAACCTGCAAATCTTGACGAAAATACCGAAAAACGCACTATGTGTTTATCACTTATAATAAATATTTATAGGTATGATAAGTTAGATATTAGAAACAATAATGCCGAAAATACTTAAAACTCGTTTGAAATACCCAAAATTTGTCGGAAATACCCAAAATTTTGCTAAAAATTCAGATCCGATTAATCTCCGAGTAATCCTACCTAGACGATTACAAGCTAAAAGGTAGTCGACCGGCTGGCTAGCGATTCACGATTTTTGCAACATTGATTTTTACGTTATTGCCTATAAATTTACGTTTTCGTCAGTAAACTTACGTTTTCGTCAGTAAAATTACGTTTTCGTCAGTATTTTTACGTTATTGGTAGTAAATTTACATTTTCGTCAGTAAACTTACGTTTCGCTATTAGTAAATTTACTGTCGAAAACGTAAATTTACTGACGAAAACATAAAAATACTGACGAAAACGTAAATTTACTAACGAAAACGTAAGTTTACAAACGAAAACGTAAGTTTACTGAGGAAAACGTAAATTTACTGATGAAAACGTAAGTTTACTAACGAAAATGTAAGTTTACTAACGAAACCGTAAGTTTACTAACAAAAACGTCAGTTTACTGACGTAAACATAAATTTACTGATTAAAACGTAAATTTACGGACGAAAACGTAAATTTACTAACGAAAACGTAAAAATAATGATGAAAACGTAACTCTACTGACGAAAACGTATGCTTACTGACGAAAACTTAAGTTAACTGACGAAAATGTTAGTTTACTGACGAAAACGTAAGTTTACTAGGGAAAACGTAAATTTACTGACGAAAAACATAAGTTTACAGACAAAAACGTAAATTTACTGACAAAAACGTAAGTTTACTGACAAAAATGTAAGTTTACTGACAAAAACGTAAGTTTATTGACGAAAACGTAAGTTTACAGAGAAAAACGTAAATTTACTGACGAAAACGTAAATTTACTGACGAAAACGTAAAAATAATGACGAAAACATAAAATTAATTATGGATGGGTAAAAAACCTAACTTTACAACTTAGTGCCAAAAAGTGTTCATTAGTTTACGACTAGTGTCAAAAAGTGTCCATTAGTTTACAACTAGTGCCAAAAAGTGCCCATTTGTTTATAACTAGTGCCAAAAGGTGCTCATTATATTACAACTAAGATTACAACTAGTGTCAAAAAGTGCCCATTAGTTGATATTGATGGGCCAAACGGTGCCCCTTAATTTTACAACTAGTGCCAAAAAGTGTCCATTTAAATATCGGGCAAGATTTGCCACCGCTACTTAAGGCTATCTTTATTATCACAGTGCTACAACGTGTAAAATTAACTTGTACCGTCACAAAGCACTGATATTACATCCAAATGACATGAGACCATACCAGGTCGTACCTTTGACAATCATTAATATATCGTTACTGAATGCAGTTTTTGAGTAAATATGAGGCGACAAGTCAGCAAGCCAGCACGTAGATGGCACAGTACTCAGCACAGACCAGGCATCGCAATTACAAACCATTTATCATTTTATTTTGTATTTAAATTCAACACTTGCTACGCCCGCCTAGTTGCACCATGTTAAAAACATAATATCAAAGTAGTAATAATAGATCTTACACCCAACCAACCACCCCTTGGTGTATTTTATTAGAAATCAGAGTACGGAAACAAAAAGATAAAGACTAGTCCCCAAATGGATGCTAGTCGAACGATTACAAGATAAATGTGAGATTGTCCCAACTAGGTTGATCCAATCTCCCTCACATACAAGATTCACTCAA
This sequence comes from Glebionis coronaria, assembly GCA_025667525.1. Taxonomy (NCBI): domain Eukaryota; kingdom Viridiplantae; phylum Streptophyta; class Magnoliopsida; order Asterales; family Asteraceae; genus Glebionis; species Glebionis coronaria. The sequence goes on from CM046879.1 coordinate 230,094,954, forward strand.
TAACACACAAGAAACTAAGATGAAACTAGATGAAGACCTCCCATGAAACACCAACGATTTATGGAGAGAGAGCAGTTATCACACACATGTGTGTGTAACAAAATGCGAGTTGCTAACCTGTCACACCCCACCATGGCGGAATATGGGGCGCGACGTATGGATATCATCACAACAATAGCGTGTCTATAGAGATAACTAAATGAAATGGAAATATCATAAATGGTGACACAATGTCATGAAGATATCTCAAATAATGCAGGCATCTAGGTAAGTAGGTAACAGGTCTACCTCTTACCAAAGACATACAATTAACAAATAACAAACATATAGGTGTCTACAAAGAATCACTTATTCAAACATAAATAAAGACTAAGAGGAAAGGGGGTTCCTGGGGGTTGATATTCTCTTCGTGAGATGATTTGAACTCGGGTTGAGAGACTTGGTGCCTCGGTGGCACGCAAGATACTCCGTTGTACCAAACTGCCGTTCAAAAAAAAAGGGGGTTCCTCCAAATGAAATCCTAAGCCTTCCAGCTAGCCACTCCTATTCTCACGCTTAACCACATTCTCACCTGAAAGAGACACTAAAACATGTCAACATAAAGTTGGTGAGAGTCATAGGTTTAGACTCCAACGCCAAATCAGTTATAAGCTGTGAATAACAACCATTAACAAAATAACATATGGACAATGTGCTACAATTATGTATTAACAACTAGCATTCAAGATTGATATGAGTGTTTTTACTCATATCATTAGTAGCTTAAAACAATGAAATATTGCACAAAATGTATCATATATGCCTTGGATATGCTTGTTTCTTGTTTGAATGTGTGTAGGTACCAAGTTCATGAAAACCGATAAAAACCGACACGAGATTGATGAAAAAGATCGAGGAACCTAAAACCGAGCTCAACTTTAGAGGATTATACCATTTATCAAGTTAACGGGCCAAGTGGGTCCCACAATAGTGAAAATGGGCTCAAAAAGCCCATTTAATAATCAAGTTATAAATAAAAGGTGGTGAATAGCCCATAAGGCCCAAAAGTGTAGAGATATACGGTTGGAATTTGTTTGGCCAGGCCCAAATTGAAAAGAAATGGAAAGAAACGGATCATGTTGGGCCTAGGGTTTACCTTTTTTACAAAACGTGTAAACACGTTATATATCCTTTTTCAGTCAAACATTCACTCACGTTTACTCCTCACCCACTCAAATAAATGAAATCTTTCATTCACTTGTTTATTCACACGTCAGTCACACATCCATTTAATAAATAAACGTCCCACTCTCTCTCACACATCTTATATAATTTCGATACAAACAAAGTATTACCTTCTTCCCCATTCCATTTTCACCCTAAATAACCAGAAATAACTATTGTTCCTGACCCTAGATTTGTAAAAAGTCCATTTTAAATGGGGCTTTTTATTATTTCGTTTAATTCACACCAAGGGGAATAAAACCCCCTTGGTTTAAGGAAGAGAAAGTGTGAGGAAGAGAGGCTACGTGGCTAATTTTGATAGGAGGCTACACCTCATTCCTTTCAACCAGCCAATCACATGCCAAGAAAGAAGCACAACTAGCACACGGATGCCACGTTGGCGATCCGTGTGCTAGATTGAATCATCACAGCCATCCGATCAGAGAAAGAGAGAGAAATTGAAGATCTATGGTCAAGAATAGAGAAGAATATTCTCAAGAAGATGCGCATATCCTCCTCAACAAAGCCCTGGGAAGGCTATAAAAACCCCCATTATTTACTTGTAATTTATCCTTTCTTTTTACTTTAAAGTTATTATGTAGAATTAGTTTTAGAACTTAATCTTGTATTTATTTTTATCAAGCTTGTAATGTTACTGGAAAATTAATAAAAGTTCTGTTAATTGCATTTATATTCGTGTCTCATTTTCTATTTACTTTTACTGTTTAAATTGCTTTAAAATTTAGTTTTATAAATTTTTGATGTAAGTGGATGTGTATAGTGATAATTTAAAACGTTATAGGGTAAATTAGAAAATTACCTTTAGGAAAAAGTAATAGACTAATAATACCAATGACGAATTCAATTAAACATGTGAGTGAGTCGAGTTCGTTGTACACGAAGATCTTATGAATTTGAGACGTTTCGTTTTGATTTGGACAATCGATTTGAATTGGTTTGTGGTTTTTAAACTAAAATTAAAATCTACAAATTTTAATCTATTTAAAATTAACCTAAAGTGCATGAATCGTAAACCCCGCCTATTTAAAATTCTACAATTAATTACTTAAAATAAACATACTAATTTAAAATTTAAACTAATTAAAAATCTTAAAAATTTAATCTATTTAATAATCTATTAAAAATAAATCTATTTAATTAAAACAACTTTTAAACTAATTTACTTTTAAAACTAATAAGCAATATTAAAAGTTCACTTAAAATAAATTTATTTAAAAACTATTTTTATATCAATCTAAAATTATAAAAATCTATTTAATTAAAAATAAACTAATTAAACTTTTTAAATAAAAACATTTTTTTTAAAAAAAAAATTATTTATTTTATTTTATTTATATTTATTTATTTAAACTACTTATTATTTAGATTTACCTTTATTAAAATTAAAAGTCTTATAAAAAAAATGAAACGTGACTTAATATTAACTTCTAATAAAAGAAACTGACAGATCCAAACAGACAATATTAGTTAACTTTCAGAGAGTTAAATCAAAAAGGCCTTCAGCCCAGTTGGTTATCACGTTCGACTGGTAAAGGGGAGGTCTCGAGTTCGAGACCTCCAAGTGACATTATTTTTGGAATTATACCTTTTTGACAGAATAAGAAAAGCAGTCACAGGAGTGACTATTGTGATAGCTTATTTTAGAAGCTTATTATAATAAGTTGTGAGGACACAACTTTTGAGAACTTATCAGAAAAGTTAGATCTAATAAGCTAATTTTAAACAAAACAAATCAACCAAACAAGATTTAAGAGAAGATGGCGAAACAATAGCAACAAAATCAGATAATAATAACATACAGCAAAGTAAAACTCACATTGAATCAACAGCTTTCAAAATTCAGCAATACCAATCCTCAGAGCAGAACTAACAGGTCAAGCTAGTAAGTAAAATCATTAAGCCATTTCACTCATCACAATGCAATAACAAGCTAAAAAAACAGGAGAAAAATACTTTCGAAAATTCCAAACAACCAAATCAATGTAAATTCAGCTCACACTTAAATCCTGATAAGTCTCACAGCAAAGTTTAACAGACTTAAACCAATCCATTCCAACTCAAGTTTAAACCTATATCAAACTAATTAAAACTATACTTCGATTACAAGAACCAAATACATCAGATTCTCAGTCAAGTTAAATCACAAACAAGCAGTTATATCAATCCTATTATCCCATAACAATCATTTCACAGTATATACAAATAAGAATTTAAAACTTTAACAGTAGCAATCTAATAACATTCAACTACAAATTAAATAAACATCAAGCAGTTTACATTCGTTTTACCCAATCAATCATCTAAAACAAATAATCATTAAAACAAAATTTCTTCTATAAAACATATAAACCAAAAGAAGATAAGCACCTTTTTGAAGACAACCTCTGAGAAGTAGGACAGCGCTGAGCTGCCTATGAACCAAGACCAAAACCGCCATCAAAAACCATCATCTTATGACCACCAATAATCAAACGAACAATCAAACTTCACCATCAGTTATTATCCGACCCATAGAATCAGTCAAACCAAATTCCTTTATCACTTATCTAGTAGGGATAAGAGTATATCCAATTTTTTACCTCTTATATTAAATCTGAGTTATTAATTAGCTCAGATTTAACATATTAAACATTATTAATGTAAATCAGTTATAAAACTAAATTTGTAAAGCAATTTAAACAGTAAAAGTAAATAGAAAATGAGACACGAATATAAATGCAATTAACAAAACTTTTATTAATTTTCCAGTAACATTACAAGCTTGATAAAAAGAAATACAAGATTAAGTTCTAAAACTAATTCTACATAATAACTTTAAAGTAAAAAGAAAGGATAAATTACAAGTAAATAATGGGGGTTTTTATAGCCTTCTCAGGGCTTTGTTGAGGAGGATATGCGCATCTTCTTGAGAATATTCTTCTCTATTCTTGACCATAGATCTTCAATTTCTCTCTTTTTCTTTGATCGGATGGCTGTGATGATTCAATCTAGCACACGGATCGCCAACGTGGCATCCGTGTGCTAGTTGTGCTTCTTTCTTGGCCTGTGATTGACTGGTTGAAAGGAATGAGGTGTAGCCTCCTATCAAAATTAGCCACGTAGCCTCTCTTCCTCACACTTTCTCTACCTTAAACCAAGGGGGTTTTATTCCCCTTGGTGTGAATTAAACGAAATAATAAAAAACCCCATTTAAAATGGACTTTTTACTAATCTAGGGTTAGGAACAGTAGTTATTTCTGGTTATTTAGGGTGAAAATGGAATGGGGAAGAAGGTAATACTTTGTTTGTATCGAAATTATATAAGATGTGTGAGAGAGAGTGGGACGTTTATTTATTAAATGGATGTGTGACTGACGTGTGAATAAACAAGTGAATGAAAGATTTCATTTATTTGAGTGGGTGAGGAGTAAACGTGAGTGAATTTTTGACTGAAAAAGGATATATAACGTGTTTACACGTTTTGTAAAAAAGGTAAACCCTAGGCCCAACATGATCCGTTTCTTTCCATTTCTTTTCAATTTGGGCCTGGCCAAACAAATTCCAACCGTATATCTCTACACTTTTGGGCCTTATGGGCTATTCACCACCTTTTATTTATAACTTGATTATTAAATGGGCTTTTTGAGCCCATTTTCCCCATTGTGGGACCCACTTGGCCCGTTAACTTGATAAATGATATAATCCTCGAAAGTTGAGCTTGGTTTTGGCTTCCTCGATCTTTTTCATCAATCTTGTGTCAGTTTTCATCGGTTTTCGTGAACTTGGTACCTACACACATTCAAACAAGAAACAAGCATATCCAAGGCATATATGATACATTTTGTGCAATATTTCATTGTTTTAAGCTACTAATGATATGAGTAAAAACACTCATATCAAATTCCCCCATGCTAAGCAATTGCCGTGTCCTCACTCAATGATAAAAAAAAACTATATCTACACCATTATTCAACTTTTTTTTTGTAAAGAAATAAAATAACTTTAAGGATCATAAAAGCTCAAATAGATTCATCGTCCTCGACTTTTCACTTTTCCATGCTAAGTGCGAAAACAAGATCATTGTTATTATAAGTTGGTAGACTAACACGAACTCATGTGGGCCAATTATTCACTTAGACTCCCTTATTCCTATGTGTATCTCTGTTGTCTTGAATGATCACGAGGATGCATTGTTGACTTATTTCGATAATTTATTAGGCCGAAAATAAAGTGAACGATTTAATCAATAGTTAGCTAAAGGATAAAATCTTTTAAAACTGCTTCTCGGGACTTCATAAAGTTCATATCTTGGCATAACTTGCTTCGCGATTTGAGACCTTTCTCGGACCGATATTTGGCAGCGACTTAATACTTTCAACCTTGAGAGACGTTCATGAAATAATGGTCTTCTCTTCATAATATTTCTTCACTTGAAGTTTTGAGAGATTCATACTTGGACCACGACTTCTTCATTTTTCTCCAATCTTTATTTGGGATTTTGATTTACAACGATCCGCCTCCTTTCTGGACTTGGCTTCATTTATCCTCATACCTTATTATGGTCTTTTTGGGATAGACTTTTCCATGACTTTTGGGGAGTATTTGCTTTTCGTCGTGTGTCTCGATCCTTCATATTGATTTTTGATAAATGAATCTTCACATCACTTGAGATCTTTAGCAATAAAACATAGCCCTCGTGTCTTGTTAGGACCTTTTTGGACTTGCCAATCTTCGCATCCCGCTTCAATAAGTTATGCCTTGGCTATGAACTCTAATCCATACCGAGCAACTTTTAAACGATCTTGGGCTAGAAGCTAAGTAACTTTTCAAATCGTTCAACCTTATTTATTGCAAATAATTTTATTAACAAGCGATGGGAGAATAGGCTCATAAATAACTCACATAAATTCCCGAACGAATACCGAACTTATAATTAGCTCTATCATCTCTTGTTCTCCATATTGTAAAATTCCAAGAATGAAATCAATGGATACTTAGCCTATTAAATCAAAGTTTTGGGTTTTCAAGTCATCTATAGGATCTTGCATCTTCTTATACTTTTGCAAGTTTTAGAATTTGCGTTTTAAAGTTCCCTTGATAGACGACTTTCTAGGATCAATTATATGAGCTTGCGAAAAGTTCTTGTTCTTAACTCGTATGAATTAAGACTTTCGCGTTTTAAAGCTCCCTATATAATATCCTAGCAAAACTTAATTCAAATACTTTAAGGAAAAGCTAAGGTTAAAAACCAAGTCGAGTCAAAAACTATTCTTATTGAAAGCTTACATTCGTGTCAAAAACACTTATTTTCTTTATTAAAACTTAAAAATAACACTAAAAATTTAAATTTTTCTTGAAAAATGAGAAAAACAATACGTTTGGACACGACAAAAGCAATAACAAGCGATTATATCGATTGACTCCCCCATGCTAAAACCAAACATTGTCCTCAATGTTTCTTAGCTCAAAAGTAACACCCCCTTGCTAAGACACGAAGAGTCTAATGCAAATTCCTAGCATGGGAAGAGCACGCAAATCTATAAGCCGTTTATAAATTATGCCTCAAGATAAAACGTTAGCCGATAAAAATCAAGGGTAAGAAAGTGTGCCCCTTTTGCATTCAAAGAATGGAAGATCAAGTGGACCGGCAAAAACCGAACACGAGAGTCTTCAAATATTAGGGTCATACCTAAGATCACAACACAACAAAACACGAGCAAGAGCTTGAAAGATCAAGCCTTATTAGGTGTTAGAAAATAGAAAGAAGATAGAATGAACTCGTTTTTGTTCACCGAGTCATGAGCTCGACTCGATCCCCGCATTCATTGGTCCTTAGGGAAAATGGTGAAAACCGGCATATTGGAGTAGAAACCAACATAAAGCGCGATGCCGGGGTCAAAGATCTCATCCTCGTTGTCTGATGACAAACGAAAGGATAAAACCCTAACACAAATCTCTAACAAGAGATGGTAGTCACAAACAATAGTATGGATGTAGCATGCTCCACGAGATAAACCCGCACCAAGATGATTAAAAAGTCATCAAATTATTGCATCGGTGAAAGGCCGAGATTTCCCTAAATCAACGATTCCGGGATCAAATACCTCGTCCTCGGTGGAGAAAGGAATAGACAACAAGGTGTTGTCCCCCCATGTTAATCCTAAAGCACATGGTAATGGTGGTACAAAAGTCTCAACCATAGTGGTTTCAACTTGCATGACTTTGTTGACCTTTTCACTCTTAGGAATGTGAACAAATGGGTCATGGTACTCAATATGAGTCGCATGAAAAACCCGCACATTAAGATCAAAGCGAGTGGGAAGGATAATAGGAGAAAAAGTAATTTATCCCTCCGGGTCAACATTGTCCTCATCATAAATCGGGTGATCAAACCAAGAGTCTTCATCACCGTCATTAGACTCTTCCTCAAATTCTGAAGGAATGTCTATATAAAGAAACTCATCAACCTCCTTCATGAGAATATCATCATCACAAAGATTGTGAGATGTAGGAGGTATGATGCTCTCAAAATCCTCTTGAAACAACGGATTATTGTTCAATGAAACTTCAAAGAGAGGATTTGAGTAAGTCACGAAAGTGTCGTCATCCTTGTCATCACAAGACATATCCGACAAAGTATCGAGTGTATCACACTCGGATACAAGATCATCATTCTCATCTAAAGGCAATTCATCGGCGAATTCCTCGAGAATGGTAGGTAAAACACAAGAATCACGCTCGATCTCGAGATCGGAAACGTCTTCACTTCCCCGTGGAAGTGGATCAATGATAGCAAAAAGTTCATCGATGAACTTATCACATGAATAGTCACTAACCTCACTCGGTGTGAAGTTAGGAATCAAAGGCTCTTCAATTGAAGATTGAGCCTTAGGAACATCAACATGATCCATAGAAGAGAGTGAAAATGAGTCCATTTTCAAAGATTGTTCAATTAAAGCAATATCACTCTCGGGATCGAAATTCTCACTAACAAACTCACTAGCATCGAATGGCTTACTCAAGTAATCATCAATTTGTTTTTCAATCTTAGCACTATCATCCTCGTGTGGAGTGAGTGTAGATGAGGAAAGGTTACAACATGTTTCAACAAAGCAAGCTTCTTCATTTGATTTTAACTTTCCTTTATCACAATTAGAAGTTTCCAAAATTGGAAAAACACCTTTATCGAAAAGAGCTTTTTTATCACTTTAAATTGTTTCAACAAGTTTAACACTTTCAACTTTTTTAGGAGCAAATCTTGGAATCTTTTCTGGCTTAAAAACAATGCTTTTATCTCCATAAAACAATTTAGTTTCCTCTTTCCTCATATCAACTTGAATTTGAGCCGTGCACAAAAATGGTCTTCCTAAAATAATTGGCACACGAGGATTGGTCTCATAATCCACAATAGCAAAGTCGGCTAAGTACAAGAAATTCACCACTTTCATAATGACATTTTCCGCTATACCAACCGGTCGAGTGGTGGTTCCATTAGCAAGCTCAATGATCATACGAGTGGAACTAAGAGGTGCATAATCAATGGTTTTCCAAAGGGCTAGGGGCATTATGTTAATGCTAGCTCCTAGATCGGCTAGGCCTTTGCAAACCCCAAGCTCATTGAAAACACAAGGTATCAAGAATTGACCCGGTTCTTTATATTTCTCGGGAAAGAAATCAAAGAAAACCGAGGTACTAATCACATTCAAAGTAGCCTTAGTGACTTCTAGGAAAGTTTCCTTAGGTGGAGGCTTAAACTCAATCACTTCAACTTCATCTAAATTCTCACAATCATCATAAACGGTTATGGCCTTAAGCTCTCCCTTCGGGTTTGGAATGGTGTTACTAGGTAAACAACCCGAAGAAGATGATGGTTTAGACATGAATCCTTCAAACATCGAAAGCAATTTATTTTGACCTTGTTCCAAATTTTGTTGCATACGATTTTGGGTTTGCTCTAGCCTTTGTTGATTAAGCTCAATCTTATTGTTTTGCCCTTTAATCGTATTTTTAAAATCGAGTCTCAAAGTATTAATTTGCCCTTGAATGTTATTTTGAAAAGCTTTCATATTTGCCTCATTTGATTTGATATAGCTTGACAAATCATTTTGATTATTCCCTTGAAAACCTTGATTGTTTTGATTAGCATTAAACCCATTTCCTTGATTGAAATTCCCTTGGTTACCACGGTTAAAATTATTCCCATTATTTCCATTGTTGTACCTATTTTGAACCGGTGGAAAACCCGGGGGAGCAACATGATTTTGACGAGGAACTTGACCGTTGGAGCCATAAGTTCCCGTCGCGGCACAAGCACTAGCTTGATCAAACCCCGCGTTTAAACAAGCATAATTAGGATGTGCTCCACCACATGATACACAAACATTCTCAATCATATTAATCGATCCATGAGGATTCTTCCTAATCTCACTCAACAAAGTCGCAAATCCACTATCAATCTTAGAGTCCAATCTAGCAATCTCGACATTAGATGAATTCAGATTGGAAACAACCGGTGTGTTTCGTGAATATTATGCTCTAGACTTATCCTCAATTATTCTCCACGCGTCTCTCGGTGTTTTTCTTAAAAGATTACCACCCGCGGCGGCATTTAAAGAATCTTGTTCAATCATATTTAGCCCATTATAAAAAGTATTTATTTGATGCAATTCCGAGAAACGTGGTGTGGACATTGTCTCAACAAATCTTTAAATCTCTCCCAAGCAACCCCAAACGATTCATGCACTTTTTGTTCAAATCTAGTGATCTCATTCTTAAAGTGTGTTGTCTTAGATGGTGGAAAGAAATAATTCATAAACTTTGACACTAAATCATCCCATGTTAAGATCGAACCCAGTGGTTCTTTCTCATACCAAAGCTTAGCATTACCCTCGAGCGAGTACGGAAAAAGCATGAGCTTAATCACGTCATTCGGCACATCTCTAAACTTGAGAGTCGAGGTAATTCGATTAAAATTCCGAATGTGAGAATGCAGGCTATCAGCCTCATTGCCACGAAATTGGTCGGCACGAATGAGCGATAGAAGACCCGTCTTAATCTCAAAATGATCCGCCAAAATAGCCGGCACAACGATTGCTTCCCCATACCCTTCGGTGGGTGCACGGAGCAATTCCTCCATTGTTCGGTTATCGGCCATCTCTACAACAATAGGTGGAAGCTCGGGTTCCACTATTCGTTGTTGACGATTTCTATTTCTACGAGGAATATTTTCAAGCCTATTAAAATCAATCACAAGACGAGAAGAACGTAATTGCATACACTACAAAGACGAGAATTTAGAGGATTGAAGAAAAGAAATTAGACAAGAAGAAGATTATTTTTGGTATTTTATTTGGTATTGCTCAATCAATAATGATCGATAAAAAACAAGGAATAAGGATAACTACTATGGAAGTAAATTACCCTCGGTCGACTTTGAAACGATAGGTGAAAACCTAAACGTCTCGAGGTTCAATAAGTAAACAACAAAAAATAAGATTTATTACTACTTGAGTCGGCAAACCAATAATAGGTTGTCCCTCTCAATATACGCACAAGCAAGCGGGGAAACGAGGTGGCACAAAGCACTTAAAAACCTTTTTCCTTAGACGGCCTTTTATAGCACGTCACCTTATACCCACCTTATAGTTTGTATAAATCGAGTTCAAACTTCTTATTAGTATTTATCTATTTTGCCTTTTATTTTTGTTTTGGATTCGAATACAATAGCTAGGTGATGAAATCCCAACTAAGGCTTATTTGAAAGATATGTAAAATTATTGTGCTACGTAATACAATATATTATTCACAAAAAACGAGAAAAACGATACATACTATATAATAGAAAAATAACAAAACTTTCCGAGGACGGAAAGGTCTTCAAATCCACGATCAACAAATCTCCACAAAAGCGAATCGTACACAAGATCCCCGGCAGCGGCGCCAAAATTTTTGATGTAAGTGGATGTGTATAGTGATAATTTGATACGTTATAGGGTAAATTAGAAAATTACCTTTAGGAAAAAGTAATAGACTAATAATACCAATGACGAATTCAATTAAACACGTGAGTGAGTCGAGTTCATTGTACACGAAGATCTTATGAATTTGAGACGTTTCGTTTTGATTTGGACAATCGATTTGAATTGGTTTGTGGTTTTTAAACTAAAATTAAAATCTACAAATTTTAATCTATTTAAAATTAACCTAAAGTGCATGAATCGTAAACCCCGCCTATTTAAAATTCTACAATTAATTACTTAAAATAAACACACTAATTTAAAATTTAAACTAATTAAAAATCTTAAAAATTTAATCTATTTAATAATCTATTAAAAATAAATCTATTTAATTAAAACAACTTTTAAACTAATTTACTTTTAAAACTAATAAGCTATATTAAAAGTTCACTTAAAATAAATTTATTTAAAAACTATTTTTATATCAATCTAAAATTATAAAAATCTCTTTATTTAAAAATAAATTAATTAAACTTTTTAAATAAAAACATTTTTTTTAATTATTTATTTTATTTTATTTATATTTATTTATTTAAACTACTTATTATTTAGATTTACCTTTATTAAAATTAAAAGTCTTATAAAAAAATGAAACGTGACTTAATATTAACTTCTAATAAAAATAAACTGACAGATCCAAACAGACAATATTAGTTAACTTTCAGAGAGTTAAATCAAAAAGGCCTTCAGCCCAGTTGGTTATCACGTTCGACTAGTAAAGGGGAGGTCTCGAGTTCGAGACCTCCAAGTGACATTATTTTTGGAATTATACCTTTTTGACAGAATAAGAAAAGCAGTCACAGGAGTGACTAACCAATCACCACAAATCCAAGGCTCCAAGCCTTACCAATAACCACAATTCCAAGGCTCCAAGCCTTACAAATAACCATAATTCCAAGGCTCCAAACCTTACCAATAACCATAATTCCAAGGCTCCAAGCCTTACCAATAACCATGGTCCCATAGGCGCCCATACACCTATGAACCAATCCCAAGGCCCCGCCTTGTCAACATCCCCTTGGTACCAAGTCAAACCCCAATAACTGAGACGGTACGTGTCTCCTGATCCAAATCATAAACACAATCAAGAATCACATAGCAGTTAATCACATAAGTGTACACACAAGTCCATCACAAACCATAAAAACAATCACAACATTATTTACAAAACCATATAGTGTCTCTTCCATCCCATCTGGAAATCAAATCATAAAAGGACATGAGACTATGAAATTCACCTGAATAAGCTTCTCCAAGTATCCGCGCTCTAGCAAAAAGCTAAACACACAAACGTATACAATCAAGACATTAACCACATACCAAAATGGATCATCAATCTATGATGGATATATAACCTTATCCTACCACTTAACCCCATTTATATGACATATGAATCTCATTACATCCCTCTATAAAGCCCTTAACTTAGTTTAGTTTATAACTTGCCCCGTTAACATTTAACCCAAAACAGTCCCGTTTTTCATACTTAAACTATTGGTCGAACACCCCCTTAACCAAAATAACATGCCCTGTAAAAGGAACCTTATTCCCTTACATGTGTTAGATAACTCTCCCCTTTGGCCACAACCTTAAAGCTACTGTTAAGGCCTCCATATATATATATATATATATATATATATATATATATATATATATATATATATATATATATATATATATATATATATATATATATATATATATATATATATATATATATATATATATATATATATATATATATATATATATATATATATATATATATACTTTTACTTATCCAGAATTTATTGATTTTGAACATATAAAAAGTTTCTTATGATCAGAGGGTCTTACCCTAACCCATTTGTTTAGCCCTCCTCCAGATCTTTTATTTAATATATAATCTAAGTCTCATGTTCGTTTTAAGGTCCAGTTATAGTCCTAAGTACCCTAACCATCTTAAAACATTAATTTAAACCCGACTGATTTCAAAACTGCTTTGACCTCCGGCTGTTGTAACCTGTTTTTAACCTACTTTCCGACCTCCAATTTAGTTCTCGTTTCTTGCATTTGAAAGCCAACTCAATTAACTTTCCAGGTACATAAGATTCGAAAATTAAAAGTTTTTATAACTCTATATATGATCAAAACTATGGACCAAAAATTATGCCTAGTTTTTAAAAACAAATTTAAACATGATTAAACCCTTTAATCATCATTAACCTCATAATAACCTAATTAATTGAATATTAAGAACCCTAATATTATTAATTACAGAAATCATCATTCCTAGTATGAAACCCTAATCAAAAATCAAAAATCCTAAACCCTAATCTACCATACTAGGTTAGATAGGTAAATTTAACGTTAATTGAGCTAGTTTAATTACATATCTTTAACCCTTATGCAATATTTCGGTTTTGATCTTCCCCATGGATGTTTCAACTGATATTAGGTATAATGTAGGGTTATGGGTCGTTTTTAGGGGTATAGGGGTGTTTATATAGGATTTGGTAACCTCCTTAACAAGTTTGAGCCCAAAACGAACTCTACTTGGGCCTTTCCTACCCGTTTTCTTCCTTTAGTCGGCCATAACAGCCCATCCACGACCCACCCCCTTAAATTTGGGTTATTTACACTCTCCCCCTTCTATTTTATGTTTACCTATACTTCCATACACTTCCGGGTCGAAACCGGACACCCTTTCGCTAATTTTTTGACTTTCTGCGGAATTTTCGATCTTGACTTTATTTTCAAAACTTTCCTAAAATAGAAAACTCCTATAATACATAGAATATAGATAATATATATCTAATGTACATATATCACGTATGATACATACACAAAATCCTACGAAAATGATAATTCAACTTTCACGAAATTTTCGCGTGATCTCATTTTATTTCACTTCATTTCATTTCATTTCACTTCATTTCATTTCATTTCACTTCATAGTCACTATAATGTGAGCTTATGATTCATGAAATAACCATTCATCGATTTACTTAAGAGCACTTCGTACTCATAAACGATGTCCAAACCATCCTCATTCACACCAAATAAACACGTAAACACATAAAACACATAGTCACACATAACACCCTAAAAATACGAATAAGTGACGAACCTCAAAACCACGGTTGTCACATAACCCTAGCAAATTAGTTGCTAGGGTTAATATAACCAAAGAGCAGCAACGGTAGAGAGGCCCAAGAAAGAAGCCCAACACACCAAAGCCCACAAACTCGCAGCACAAAGTATGAAACAAAGATAGGAATAGTCCTCCAACTTTCAACTTGTGTACAAAAGAAAAATAAAACAAGAAAAGTAATAAAACCTTGGTAGATAGCAAGTAAAAACAACACCCTTCCTCAATCTGACAAGGTTAGAAGAGTATAGCAGTTTGCTTCCCAAACATGTTCCCAAGTTTCAACTGGTTGCGGTGTTTCATATGTTGAGAAATCCCATGAGCTTTTGTGAAAATGTCAGCAGTTTGATCAGCTGAGGCAACCTTAAAAGTCTTAATGACACCATCTTGAACCTTTTCTCTTATTAAGTAGACATCAACCTTAAAGTGTTTGGTTCTTTTATGAAAGACATGATTGGCAGCAATCTGGATAGCAGAGCTGCTATCACTGTATAAGTGCACAGGAAACAAACACTTGACCATAAGATCATTCAAAAGATTAGTGATCTAAATAACTTCACAAGTGGCACTAGCCATGCACGTATATTCTGCCTCAGCAGAAGATCTAGAGATGGTAGGTTGCTTCTTGCTTTTCCATGACACAAGAGTCCTTCCCAAGAAAACACAATACCCAGAAACAGATTTTCTGGTTCTAAGGCACATGGCCTAATCAGCATCAGTATAACAAGATACCTTTAATGAAGTATCTTTGTAAATCTAAATGCCAGTTAATAAGTGTGAAAACACTTATCCTTTCACCACTTAAAACAAGTAAAAATGAGACCAAAACGTGTATTTAATGTCGTAAAAGTCGGAATTATGCGTGGTTTGTGTTTTTATTCTGTTTTAGGACATAAATATGAAAAAGGAAGAAAACACGGGCTTTCACGGGCTTTTATCGAAGAAAAAGACAAAAGATGAAGTCAAAAGATCAAAAGTGCAAGAAGAACGGAAGTCAAAGGCCTATTCTTAAGATTTATTGAAGAAAAAGTCTAAAGACGGAAGTTTAACGAAGTCGAAGAACCAAGTCTAATAAAATAAGAAAATTAGAAGACGAAGTTCATTTTATCATTAGACAAATCCCGAGACGAATTCGAAAAAGACGAGTTATTTAAAAAGACGAGAAGACAAGAGAAAGAAGGAAGCAACAACACCCTCCCCTTCTCCTATATATAGTCTCCTAATAGTTCATTAGGAGGAGTTAGTTCATTTTTAGTTTTCTCTTAAGGTAATTAGGAGCAGGTGTAACTTTCTCTCTCTAGTTTTACTTTCTCTCTTTAAATTTTCTTTCAAGTTTGCTTAATCTTTCATCTTTAAATCTTGTAATCTTGAATCTTTAATCTTCATCTTAATTCAAAGCTTTTCATAACCAATCTCATTCTTCCTTTCTTATTTTAATCTTGCGTTTTGTTTGATTAAAGTATGTAGTTAGTTTCATCTTTATGCTTATTTGATTAAAGTGCTTATCTTTTTGTTCTTATCATTTTTATGTGATTTATGGTTTTAGCTTATTGTGCTTTTTGATTGATTTGTTATTTTGTTATTTTTAATAAAGTGTTTCTAAAAGTTTAATCTTTTAAAAGTGGATTTTATAAATTTTGCTTATTTGGTGTTTTGAAAGTTTTTAATTTGTGGCTTATTTAGTTCTTCTTAATATTGATTTGGTTAAGTTTGTGGTAAGTGCTTATTAGAAAAGTGCTTATTTGGTTTTTGCTTATTTTCCTTTTACATTCCATCGTAAAGTTCTTAAGGGTTTTAAGTATTCCAATCGAGTATCGTGATCGCATAAGCCTAAGGGTTTCTACTTGCGATCAGATACTGCGATCACGAGTTGCGATCCCTTATTCCGATCAGTGATTGTGATCGCTCATTGCGATCGTGTATTGTAATATGGGTTTAAGGTTACATTGCAATTGCACTCTGCCCAAGTTGCGATCACTATGTTGCGATCACTAGTTGCGATCACTAATTGCGATCCAACTTGCGATCCAATATAGCGATCCAACTTGCGATCGTACATTGCGATCCGATCGCAATCCTTGGTTTATTTTACTTAGTTATTTTTCAAAGTTTATTTCTTTCCCGCCATTTTTTTCAAGTTTAATTTTAAATTGTCTTGTCTTATTTTATTTTTAAAATTTTACTTTTTATTAAGTCCTAAATTTGTTTAATCTCTTTATAATTGTCATTTGTCTTAATTCATTTTAGTTTAAAATAGATAATCAAAAGCTCCCCCTTTTAGTTACCAAAAACGATAAATCCACCCTAAACCGTGATCAATTCGAATTGAATCGAGTATGAACACACAACAAATAAAATAAACCATATTAAAATGGCACCGTTGCCGGCTCTTTTCGTAAAGATTAACGGTTTTTTGTGAGAAAAACTAGATTTTGGGATCCATTCTCTTGGGAACATTATTTTCATAGCATAAAAAATTTCAAAAAAATCCAAAAAAATATAAAATTTTCAAAAATCCAAAAAATAAAAAAAAAGATAAAAAAATAATATTGTATTGCATTTTTAGTGTATGCGTACTCGATCTTCGTCTAATCTTGAGCCGGAGACTCGTAAAGACCTAGATATGGCCGGTGTGCATAATAATTACAATCCACCACACCCCGTTGTGAATAATAACAACCATCACCCTCAACCCGACCTTCGTACGATGGAGGAGTTATGCCAACCGACAATGAATGGACGTGGAGGACCGATTGCGCCGATGTAAATCACGGCTCCCGAATTTTCGTTGAAGCATTACATGATCCAACAAGTTCAAAATTCTTACACATTTCGCGGATTACCGGATGATGATGCCAACAAACACCTCGATAAATTCATAACCGTCACTCAAAGCATGAAATTGCCCGGTGTTACCATGGATTTTCTCCGTCTTCATCTTTTTCCACACATTTTATCCCACCATGCCAAAAAATGGTTTGATCGTCTTCTTTCCACCATGGGACGAGATGACTCAACGATTTTTGTCGCGCTTCTTTCCACCATCCATGGTAACTAGTCTTAGGAATCAAATCAGTGGTTTCACTCAAGAACCCGATGAGTCTCTTTTTGATGTGTGGGAACGTTATAATGTCTTGATCGATCGTTGTCCTAACCATAATATGCTCCCCGTCACTCTAATTGATACTTTCTACAACGGTTTAACTTTTCGTGATCGTGATACGATTAATGCCGCCGCCGATGGTACATTTATGAAAAGAAGACCCGAGGAGTGTAGAGAGCTAATCGAGAACATGACCACTCATTAAAAAAATTGGGGAAAATTTCATATATATCCCTCTTTCAATACAATATTTCATATATATCCAACCCCACTTAAATATTTCATATATATCCAACTTAAAACTTTAAATTTCATATATATCCAAATACCCAATTTAATTACAATTAAAACCATAAAAACATATTTGCTATTATTTAAACATATCTATTATCAATTAAACTTGTAATGTCCCTTATACCCTTAGATGTCCAATACTTCTACCTAAATACTCTTACCCACCTACCCTGACCTTTCATTCTCCTTATACCCCTTTCATTCTCCTTTTTTGTAACCATAGATATTTGATTCTTCTGTATACAATTTTACAACAACAATCTGTTTATTTCATAAGGTATGATCACTTTCTACTTTTTTGTTCATTATTTAATGATCTTAGCATTTTATGATTATTCATTATTCTATCTTAATTAAAATGATAGTAAGTTTTGATTCATTGTTTTTTATCTTTTCTGGTCTTATTTGCATCTGAAAAACCATTGTTAGTTTTGTTAATACCTTATATGACTTATATCTAAATCAACCTCCGTAACAATATAGTTATATGTCGTGTACTTGTTAACATGGGTCACTATTGAATGATTAAAGTGGGATCAAAGACTCGTTGAGATGGATGATATCCTTGATATTACAATTGAAGACGCGTCGATACCCACATGGGAGAACATGGTTAATTCACCAATAATCGAGTATGTTTATGGTTTTTTCTTTGTAAATAATTTGCTTACTTTGTTATTTGTTACATTATTAATTTGTTTATCTAAACTTGATAGGCAAGAACCATCGAAATACAAGCTAAAATTAAGATACAAAGGCTTTTTTAAGTTAGTCAAGAACTCATCGAGGACAAGATATTGTTTTGGCTCTCAAAAATGTATTCATATGGATGCATCGTCATACGACTTGAACCAACTAAATGAAGAAGTCACAAATCTTTATCAATCAAAGAACGATTTAGATTTGTCAATTCTTTTTCAAGACAAGCACGCAACTGAGCAATCTTTTATTGAGCTTAATTCCGATGAGAACTTCATGGTTATGCTTATTATGTACGAGAAAGAAAAAGAGATCACCATTTTTGTCGCAACGGGACAGAATATTGAATATTCAACACAACAAAGGTAAAAGCTTTTTTTATACTTCACTTCCCCCATATACTCATGTCATTAATCGGGTAAAAATTTGGTACTGTAGTGAAGATAAAATAATTGAAGAACCACAAAGCGATGGTGGTTCAGACTATTGTCCAAGTGACGAAAGCTATTATAGCCATATTAGTAGTGACAATAAGGACGATGATGATGACGAGCAATTAATGTTAACTTGTGATGGAGAAACTTCTTCACATCGAAAGAAAAGTACAATAATGAAAACAAACATGAGATTTTCACATGTAACTGATTTTAGAAGAGCTATGAATCACTATGCAATCACAAATGAGTTTGAGTACTTTATTGAGAAAAGTGATCTAACTCGATTTACAGCAAGGTGTGCAAAGTGTAAAGTGGAAGGATGCCAATGGAGAATTCATGCTTCTGTTATGGAAGATAAGGTTACCTTTAAAGTAAGTATCTAACTTTAACAATATCATTGTGCTTGACATGTTAGGGTTTTTAACAGATTTTTGTGTTTATATTACGATTGCATAGGTTAGGACAATGATAGAAATGCACACATGCACTCGAAGCAACAAAGGGGGAAACAAGCATGCAACTCAAGGTTGGATAGCAGATATAGTTAAAGACAAGTTAAAATCTGATGGGGAAATTTCTGTTACAAAGCTTAGGATGTGGTTGATGAAACACTACAATGTAGACGTACCATACCTGAGAGTTTTTAGAGGAAAAGAACAAGCACACACCGACATATATGGAAAATGGGAAGACTCTTTTACAAGGATGGACGATTATAAGGAGCAACTACTAAATAAGAACCCTGGAAGTGTTGTTGATACTGAATTCGAGATAAATGGTGGTAAAAAATGCTTTAAGCGTTTTTTTATTTCACTACTAGCTTGCTCTAAGGGGTTTATCACTGGTTGTCGTCCTTATATATCTCTTGATGCTTGTCATCTAAAAGGGAAATATAATGGTGTACTAGCTGTTGCCACAAGTATTGATGGTAATAATTCCATATTTCCTATAGCCTTCGGTGTACTTGAATCTAAGAATAAAAGTTCATGGACATGGTTTCTTGAGTTGGTAAAAAAATCAGTTGGGACTCCAGATGGTCTTGTTATCTCATCTGACATGCAAAAAGGCTTAGAAGTAGCTATCGTTGAGGTTTATCCAAACGCGGAGCATAGAGAATGCATTAGGCACTTGTATAGCAACTTCAAGAAACAATATCGCGGTGACTTCTTTAAATCTAAATTTTGGGGTGCTGCAAAAACATACTCTGTTCGTTATCATGACAGATTGTTAAAGGAACTTGCAAGTTTTAGTCAAGATGCAATTACATATCTTGATAAAAACCATAATAAGGTATGGAGCAGAAGCAAGTTTGGGACAATATCAAAGTGTGATTATTTGAGTAACAATATCTCAGAAGCTTTCAATTCATGGGTAGGACTATTGCGTTATCAACCAGTTCTTGATATGCTTGATTCCATTAGAGAAAAGATCATGAAACGATTCGACAAAAACAGGCGGATTGCAAAAAAATGGAATAGCACGGTAGTTCCCATGGCGAAGAAACATATCAACAATATCTCTAAGGTGTGTAAACCAAAACATCTTTTTACACCCTTGTTGCACACATATATACAATTCATCCTCTTATTTTGTAATTTTGCTTGCAGAATTTAGGTGAATATGAAGTTTCAAGAAGCAACGACAACAAAGCTGAAGTAAAGTTCAAGGCAAAACGTTGGGAGGTAATACTTGATGAGAGAAAATGTACTTGTCGGGTTTGGCAGGTTAAAGGTATTCCATGTGTCCATGCCGCTGCTTTTATCGCTTTCACGAGAGATACTAATTGGGAAAAATATGTTGATCCATTCTTCACAATTGAAAAGTTCAAACAAGCATATGCTCTCGAAGTCGCTCCAATTCCAGGGAAGAATGAATGGCCACACATAGAATCGGGTGATAAAATATACCCACCGGTCATCAAGCGTCTTATTGGACGACCTAGAAAGAATAGAATTGTACCAGCGGATGAGCAAAAAAGACGAAAAAGATGTGGGCGATGTGGTGGGTCTGGACATAGTAGAACTACATGCAAGAATCCGCCGTCTCAAATTATTTAAAAGCTCGTGAAGACCATCAGTAATTATTCTTGTTGTGAGCAACTTGTTTCTTTTTGTTGGTTGAAATTGTTTTCTAGTAGCAACATGAATAACGAGACGGGAAAATTGTTTTGTGTTTTGGAATCAAGACTTGCTTTGAATCAACTTATGCTTTAAATTAATGTGTGTGTAACATAAATCTTTTGTGTTTGGAGCAATGACTTATATATATATGCAGCCACGTATATATATGCCCCCATATGAAACTATGAAATATGTCTGTATTTATAAAAAAAGAAACATGGGTATAATGGTCATTTCAGATTTAAATAATAACAAATATGTTTTTTATGGTTTTAATTGTAATTAAATTAGGTATTTGGACATATATGAAATTTAAAGTTTTAAGTTGGATATATATGAAATATTTAAGTGGGGTTGCATATATATGAAATATTGTATTGAAAGAGGGATATATATGAAATTTCCCCAAAAAATTGGGATTCATCCGCATCCTCAAGAAATAACCCGAGGGTCAATGTTTCTTCTACTTCATCAAACCCCGAGTTAACCGAACTCGCCCGCCAAATAGCCAAGCTAAACAAAAAAAATTTAACCATGGCTACGAAGCAATATCAACAAGTTAAAGTTGTAGCACTTTCTTGTGAGACTTGCGCCTGTCCTCACTCATACATCGATTGTCCTTCTACTCAAGACAATCCTTGTGAGAACGTGTACGCGGCTAATGGTAACTTTTCTACGGGATTCTATCAAGCACGTCCTCAAGGTGACCGCAATTTGCTAAGTTATCGTTCAAACAATTTTCTCTCACCACCCGGTTTTCCTCCTTAAAACCAAAATAACCTCAATCGAAACAATCAAAGCCAACCTCGAGCTCCTAATCAATATCAAACCCAAAGAAATCCATATCCACCTCAAGGTAATAATCAAGTTTACCAACCACCCAGCTATCAACCACCCGCTTACCAAGCTCCACCTTTTAGCCAATCCATGACATATAATCAAGAGGTCGAAACCTACATGAGGACTAATGACGTGTGGTTAAAAATCTTCAAAGCCAAATTATTAACTTGAAGGGAGACATGGTTAAACAAGGGAATGATCTTCGAGATGAGCTTAGGAATAACATGCGAAACTCTTTAAGCAATCAAACAAATGACTTAAGAGATATGATGGCTAGTTTCTTCCAAAGTAATCAACACTCTGCTTCAGGTTCTCTTCTGAGTAACACCATTGCAAATCCAAGAGGGGAGATGAAAGCAATCACTACCCGCAGTGGAAAAGGCTATAAGGAACCCGAGATTCCTAAACCTACTCTGGTGATTGTGACAAAGGATAACGAGCAACCTTCACCAATTCCTTCACCTTCCAACCCCACCCCTCCACCACCAAAGGATGTGAGTGACCAATCTATTCCAAAACCTTCCTCTCAACCCGACATACCTTATCCTTCAAGGTTGAGGAAAGAGAAGTTGAAGAAAAAGGATGATATTCAAGTTTCAAACTTTCTTAAAATGTTTAAACAATTGAATTTCAACATCTCTTTTGTCAAGGTGCTCGCTCACATGCCTAAAATGCTAAAATGTTCAAATATCGTCTAAGTGATAAGGAAAAACTTCTTGATATTGCTCTAACCCAACTTAATGAGAATTGCTCCGCGGTTCTTTTAAGGAAATTACCAACCAAACTTGGTGATCCGGGTCGCTTTCTCATTCCTTGCAACTTTCCCGGGGTAGAGAATTGTATGGCCCTAGCCGATCTAGGTGCTAGTATCAACTTAATGTCATTAAGAGTTTGGAAACAATTATCTCTACCCGAGCTAGTCCCCACACGAATGACATTGGAGTTAGCTAACCGTATGGTTGCTTATCCGGTGGGGATAGCCGAAGATGTCTTCGTCGGTGTCGACAAATTCACCTTTCCGGTGGATTTTATTGTCGTTGACTACGAGATGGATCCCCGTGTTCCATTAATCGTTGGATGTCCATTCTTTAGGACCGGTCGCACTCTTATTGATGTAGCCGCAGGCGAATTAATCATGAGAGTTAGTGACGACAAAATCGTCTTTAACATGGGGAAACTTTCTAAGCAACCTTATGAACACGAAAACGTTAATTTCATTGACGTACTTGATGAGGCTTGTGAAGAACATTTCAAAGACGCTTGTAAAAGTGGACTTTCTCCTTTACCTCATGTTGAGAACGTAGCTTCTATTGCTCCATCATTGACTCCATTTGGAGAAAGTGACTTTCTTTTGAAAGAACTTGAAGCAAGTTTAGGGGATGTGAACTTAAAATATGACGATTCTCCCTCCGATTGGGAAGAAGACATTTGTACCATTGAGAAACTTCTCAATGAGGACCATATTTCTCCACCTTCTCCTATGGAAGTTACAAACGATGATCCGAATTTGACTAAGCCTTCTATCGACAATCCTCCGGATTTAGAGCTTAAGGATTTACCGTCTCATCTTGAATATACGTTTTCCTAGAAGAAAAGAAGAAGTTACCCATCATCATTGAAAAGGACTTAAAAGAGGATGAAAAATATCGACTTATCGATGTGCTCAAAAATCATAAGAAAGCAATTGATTGGAAAATTTCCGACATCCGCGGAATTGATCCTAACTTTTACACTTATAAAATTCTCATGGAAGATGACTTTAAACCCGCAATCCAAAGCCAAAGAAGGGTTAATCCAAAAATTCATGACGCCATCAAGAAAGAAGTTATCAAACTTCTAGATGCCGGAATGATTTACCCTATTTCAGACTCGCCATGGGTTAGTCCCGTCCATTGTGTGCCTAAGAAAGGCGGAATAACCGTTGTTCCAAATGAAAACAACGAGTTGATTCCTACTCGACTCGTCACGTGGCGAGTTTCCATAGACTATCGCAAGCTCAATGATGCCACTCGTAAGGATCATTTTCCTCTTCCTTTCATGGATCAAATGCTCGAGCGTTTAGCGGGTAATGACTACTATTGCTTCTTAGACGGTTTCTCCGAGTATTTTCAAATTCCTATCGATCCAAAAGACCAAGATAAAACCACATTCACTTGTCCTTATGGAACATTTGCTTACAAAAGAATGCCTTTCGGTTTATGCAATGCTCCCGGGACTTTCCAAAGGTGTATGATGGCTATATTCCATGACATGGTTGAAGAAACTATGAAAGTCTTTATGGACGATTTATCGGTCTATGGTGATTCTTTCTCTTCTTGCCTTGCCAATTTAGAACGTATGCTTAAACGGCGTGAAGACACTCGTCTCATTCTTAATTGGGAAAAATGTCATTTCATGGTAAAAGAAGGTATTGTTCTCGGTCACGAAATTTCCAAAGCCGGTATCGAATTCGACCGTGCTAAAGTTGACATCATTGCTAAGTTACCTCCACCTACCACCGTTAAAGGAGTTAGGAGTTTTTAAGGTCATGCGGGATTTTATCGTCGTTTCATCCAAGATTTCTCTAAGATAGCTCGTCCTATGACTCACCTCTTAGAAAAGGATGCTCCTTTCATCTTTTCTCAAGAATCCCTAGACTCTTTCGAACTTCTTAAAGGTAAATTAACTAAGGCACCGGTCTTAGTCTCTCCAAATTGGGAGTTACCTTTCGAGCTCATATGTGATGCTAGTGATTTCGCGGTAGGAGCGGTTTTAGGTCAACGAGTGAACAAACACTTCCAACCAATCCATTATGCTAGCAAGACAATGACGGGGGCTCAATTGCATTATACCACTACCGAAAAAGAGCTTTATCCGTAGTGTATGCTTTTGAGAAATTCCGCCCCTATCTTGTGCTTTCCACCACCATCGTTTACACCGACCATTTCGCCTTGAAATACTTGTTGACCAAGAAAGATGCTAAACCGAGACTCCTTCGTTGGGTTTTGCTCCTACAAGAATTTAAAATCGAAATTCGTGATAAAAAGGGAGCGGAAAACCTAGCAGCGGA
Organism: Glebionis coronaria; assembly: GCA_025667525.1. Lineage (NCBI taxonomy): Eukaryota > Viridiplantae > Streptophyta > Magnoliopsida > Asterales > Asteraceae > Glebionis > Glebionis coronaria. The sequence goes on from CM046879.1 coordinate 230,119,845, forward strand.
TCATCTTAGTAGACTCGAGGATCCTTATCAAGGGGAACTTCCTAATCAAGAGATTAATGAGTACTTTCCCCATGAGGCCTTAATGTCTATTAACTCCAATCTTGACGATACCCCATGGTTTGCGGACATTGCAAACTATTTAGCGGGTGGTGTTCTTATGGAAGGGTTAACGTCCCAACAAAAGAAAAAATTCTTTAAGGATATTAAACACTATTATCGGGACGATCCTTACCTTTTCAAGCAATGTGCGGATCTTGTCATTTGTAGGTGTGTTGATGGTCCGACAGCTTTACTAATCCTTGAAGGTTGCCACAAAGGACCCACCGGTGGTTACTTTGGTCCTAACTATACCGCGAAGAAAGTTTTCGACTCCGGATTCTATTGGCCCACCATTTATCATGACGCTCATGAAATGGTTAAATATTTTGATGCTTGCCAAAGACAAGGCAAGATCACACATAAAGATGAGATGCCTCAAAATTTCATCCAAGAATGTGAAATATTTCACTTATGGGGCATCGACTTTATGGGGACATTTCCATCATCTAAAGGGAACAAGTACATCCTCGTAGCCGTTGACTACGTATCAAAATGAGTTGAAGCAAAGGCTTTACCTACTAAAGATGCGAGGGTGGTTGTGAACTTTTTGAAACCATTATTTGCTCGATTCGGTGTTCCTCGTGCTATCATTAGTGATCGGGGGACTCATTTTTGCAATGATCAATTTGCTCGAGTCATGGCTAAGTATGGTGTCGATCACTGTCTTTCCACCGCGTATCATCCACAAACTAATGGTCAAGCCGAGATTTCAAATCGTGGACTTAAGCGAATCTTAGAGCGTACCGTGGGAGAGCATCGTGCCTCATGGGCCGATAAGTTAGATGATTCTTTGTGGGCTTTCCGTATCGCTTATAAGACACCTATTGGTTGTACCCCTTACCGCCTTGTGTACGGAAAGGCTTGTCACCTCCCCATTGAGTTGGAACATAAGGCTTATTGGGCCTTGAAATGGGCTAATTTTGATATCAACAAAGTCGGTGATCTTAGGAAAATCCAACTCAATGAATTAAGGAATGAGGCTTATGAAAACTCTTTGATCTATAAGGAGAAAACTAAGCTCATTCATGATTCCAAAATTAAGAACCGAGAGTTTTACATAGGTGATAAAGTGTTACTCTTTAACTATCGGATGAAAATCTTTTCTAGAAAACTTAAGAGCCGTTGGTCCGGCCCATTCACCGTTGCTAAAATTTTCCCATATGGTACTCTTGAGCTAGCTCAACTAAATGGGCCCAATTTCAAGGTGAATGGCCAACGTGTTAAGTTGTACTTTGGTGAGGACATCTCTCACGAGATTATTCCATCCCTCACCACGTCTCCCTTGAATTAGTTCTGGTTCGAGTCAGGCTCATGACTCGGTTAACAAAAACAAGCGCTTCTCAGGAGGCAACCAGATGATCTATCCTTTTTACCCGTTTTTCATAATAAGTGTAGGGGAGCCACGTAGGTGTTTGTTGTCTTGTTTCTTATGATGTGCAGGGATTAAAGCTTTCAAAGAGCCACTTTTGATGATATTTGACGACCCGTGATCCAGTGTACCCGTCTTTCCGGTTCTATCCTAAACTTTTGTGATTCAATATTTCATATCTTATATGTTGACATTGAAATCACTATAGTTGTCTCTTCCTTAGCAAGACTTAAACAAAGTGCACAATGTCCTAAGTGTAGGTGAGTCTACTCCCACATGCTTAAACATTGAGGACAATGTTTATATCAAGTGTAGGGGGACTTCTATCGAAGTTAAGTGGGATTTTCCATTAATTTGTCCTCATTTTAACCGGAAAATTTAATTTTTCGACATTTTTCAAAATTTTTGATCTATTTTGGCCTAGTAGTATTTTTCAATTATTTTCTTTTATTTTCTTGCATCGTATGTATATATTTCATTTCAAGAATAAAGTCAAAAGAAAAAAAAATAAAGTTAAATAAAATGGTTTTAATGAGTTTAGATATCTTTGACATATTAGGCCCGTCATGATCTTTTGACTCAACCCGAGTTACTTATCCAAGTTTACCCTAGCTAGTATCCTTAACATGTTTAAATCAAGCTTTGCTAGACTTTTATATAAGGAACTTTAAAACACGAAAGTCTTAACTCATACTGGTTTAAGAACTTTTCGCAAGTTCCTAGAATTGATCCTAGAAAGTCGTTTATCAAGGGAACTTTAAAATGCAAATTCTAAACTTGAAAAAGTCTAAGAAAATGCAAGATCCTATAGATGACTTGAAAACCTAAAACTTTGATTTAATAGGCTAAGCATCCACTAGTCGCATTCCTTGAGATTTTAAATTATAGAGAACGAGAGATGATAGAGTCAATTATAAGTTTGGTATTCTTTCATGAATTTATGTGAGTTAATTATGAGTTTTTTCTCCCATCGCTTGTTAATAAATATAATTGCGATAAGTAAGGTTGTACGATTTGAAAAGTTACTTAGTTTCTAGCACAAGATCGTTTAAATTTTGCTCGGTATTAAGTAGAGTTCATAGCCAAGACATAACTTATTGAAGCGGGATGCGAAGATTGGCGAGTCCGAAAAGGCCCTAACAAGGCATAAGGGCTACATTTTGTTGCTAAAAATCCAAAGTGATGTGAAGAATCATTTATCAAAAATCAATATGAAGGATCGAGACACACGACGAAAAGCAAATACTCCCTTAAAGATCATGGAGAAGTCTATCCGAAAAGACCCTAGCAAGGTATGAGGATAAATAGATCCAAGTCCTAAAAGGAGGCAGATCGTTGTATATCAAAATCCCAAATAAAGGTTAGAGAAAAATGAAGAAGTCGTGGTCCAAGTTTGAAGAATCTCTCAAAAAGTTCAAGTGAAGAAATTCCTATTATGAAGAGAAGACCATTATTTCAAGAACGTCTCTCAAGATTCGAAGTATGAAGTCAATGCTAAATATCGGTCCGAAAAAGGTCTCAAATCGTGAAACGAGTTATGCCAAGATATGAACTTTATGAGGTTTCGAGAAGCAGTTTTAAAAGATTTTGTCCTTAGCTAACTATCGATTAAATCGTCCTACTTTATTTTCAGCCTAAATAAACTATCGAAATAAGTCAACAATGCATCCTCGTGATCATTCAAGACAACAATAAAATATAAGAGATACACCTAGGAATAAGGGAGTCTAAGTGAATAATTGAGCCACATGAGTGAGTGTTAGCTTTACTAACTTATAATAACAATGATCTCGTTTTTAAGCTTAGTATGGGGAACGTGAAACTTAAGGGTGATAAACATTCATGACAACCAAAGCCCTAATGTAAGTCTTCGATCTCTTTATTTGTTCTTCCTTCAAGCATTTTGTAATTTTCTATCTTTTTAGTTTCCTTAGTATCTAGTATTTAATAAAGGCCAAGGTGGGTTAATTATGATGGAAAATATAAATCGTGCTTTGAAATTAATGCATTGCATGAGGACATTGCAATGGTCAAGTGTAGCGGATTTAATAAGTGTGAAAACACTTATCCTTTCACCACTTAAAACAAGTAAAAATGAGACCAAAACGTGTATTTAATGTCGTAAAAGTCGGAATTATGCGTGGTTTGTGTTTTTATTGTGTTTTAGGACATAAATATGAAAAATGAAGAAAACACGGGCTTTCATGGGCTTTTATCGAAGAAAAAGACAAAAGACAAAGTCAAAAGATCGAAAGTGCAAGAAGAACGGAAGTCAAAGGCCTATTCTGAAGATTTATCGAAGAAAAAGTCTAAAGACGAAAGTTTAACGAAGTCGAAGAACCAAGTCTAATAAAAGAAGAAAATTAGAAGACGAAGTTCATTTTATCATTCGACAAATCCCGAGACGAAGTCGAGAAAGACGAGTTATTTAAAAAGACGAGAAGACAAGAGAAAGAAGGAAGCAACAACACCCTCCCACTCAAGGGTGGTCTAGTGGCAAAAATATTTGTGGCTATCACTCCAAAGTTTGTGAGGTCTCACGTTCAATTCTCACTAGGTTCAAACAACCTTGAAGTGCCCACGCCAACCTCCTGAAAAGGGAGGGCTTTACCTGGTTTGAGTCTGTGTGGCGGTTGGCTCAAACCCCGTTGATTAGTCGGCCAATGAGTCGAAAATTACGGTTACCAAAAAAAAATATATAGTCTCCTAATAGTTAATTAGGAGGAGTTAGTTCATTTTTAGTTTTCTCTTAAGGTAATTAGGAGTGGGTGTAACTTTCTCTCTCTAAATTTTCTTACAAGTTTGCTTAAGCTTTCATCTTTAAATCTTGTAATTTTGAATCTTTAATCTTCATCTTAATTCAAATCTTTTCATAACCAATCTCAATTCTTCCTTTCTTGTTTTAATCTTACGTTTTGTTTGATTAAAGTATGTAGTTTGTTTCATCTTTATGCTTATTTGATTAAAGTGCTTATCTTTTTGTTCTTATCATTTTAATGTGATTTATGGTTTTAGCTTATTGTGCTTTTTGATTGATTTGTTATTTTCTTATTTTTAATAAAGTGTTTCTAAAAGTTTAATCTTCTAAAAGTTGATTTTATAAATTTTGCTTATTTGATGTTTTGAAAGTTTTTAATTCGTGGCTTATTTAGTTCTTCTTAATATTGATTTGGTTAACTTTGTGGTAAGTGCTTATTAGAAAAGTGCTTATTTAGTTTTTACTTATTTTCCTTTTACATTCCATCGTAAAGTTCTTAAGGGTTTTAAGTATTCCAATCGAGTATCGTGATCACATAAGCCTAAGGGTTTCTACTTCCGATCAGATACTGCGATCACGAGTTGCGATCCCTTATTCCGATCAGTGATTGCGATCTCTCATTGCGATCCTGTATTCTGATTTGGGTTTAAGGTTACATTGCGATGGCACTCTGCCTAAGTTGCGATCACTATGTTGCGATCACTAGTTGCGATCACTAATTGCGATCCAACTTGCGATCCAATATTACGATCCAACTTGCGATCGTACATTGCGATCCGATCGCAATCCTTGGTTTATTTTACTTAGTTATTTTTCAAAGTTTATTTCTTTCCCGCCATTTTTGTCAAGTTTAATTTTAAATTGTCTTGTCTTATTTTATTTTTAAAAATTTACTTTTTATTAAGTCCTAAATTTGTTTAATCTCTTTATAATTGTCATTTGTCTTAATTCATTTTAGTTTAAAATAGATAATCAAAAGCTCCTCCTTTTAGTTACCAAAAACGATAAATCCACCCTAAACCGTGATCAATTCGAATTGAATCGAGTACGAACACACAACAAATAAAATAAACCATATTACCAGTACCAGGGGAATTTTTAAGGTACCTAATAACTCTTAGAGCTATTTTGAGATGTGACTGCATGGGAGCATGCATATGTTGACTAAGACAATGAACATCGTTAGATATGTCAGGTCTGGTGTGATTAAGGTAAATAAGCCTCACTAAAAGTATTTGATACTCAAAGACATTGTTGAGTAATTTATCATTCTCACTCTCATCAACAACAAGCACATAATTTTCAGGTAAGGGTGTTGTTGCTGGTTTAGCAGCCAACAAACCAAACTCATAGATAAGCTCAAGGCAGTATTTTCTTTGAGTCATGCAAATACCATTGGTATTTTCAAGAATTTCAATTCCTAAGAAATACTTCATCACCCCAAGATCTTTTATCATGAATTTGGTCTTAAGGAAATTTTTAAAGTTATCAATCTCCTTAATGCTATTACCTGTGATGATAAAATCATCAACATAAACAAGAAGTGTAATAAACAGGTTATCAGACTGTTTGATGTGGAGAGCGTAATCATGTTTACTTTGGATAAAGCCATGCTCAGCCAAGACAATGGTCAATTTAGCATTCCACTGTCTTGGGGCTTGCTTAACTCCATAGAGGGCCTTATTTAACTTACACACTTTGTTCTTGTCTTGACAGTTAAAACCCAAAGGGACAGTCATGTAATATCCTCATCCAACTCACCATATAGAAAAGCATTATTGACATCAAGTTGAAAAAGAGGCCAATCATTAGACATAGCAATGCTAATAAGACATCTAACAGTCACCATTTTAACAACAGGACTGAAAGTTTCATCAAAGTCAATACCCTCTCTTTGACTGTAGCCTTTAGCAACAACTCTTGCTTTAAACTTATCAACAATGCATGTGGACTTATATTTAATCTTATAAACCTATTTGTTGTTAATAGCTTTTCTTCCAACAGGTAAGTCACATAGGGTCCAGGTATTTTTCCTTAAGAGGGCCTCAATTTCATTGTTCATAGCTTCAACCCACCTATTGTCTTTGATAGCCTCATAGTAAGTAGTAGGCTCAAAGGATTGATTCAGAGTAGTAGCAAAACAGAAATTGGTAGTGCTAAGTCTAGAATAATTAACATGTTTTTGAATACTATATTTAAGTTTGCTATCGAGAACAAAGTCATTAAGCTTAACAGGAAGTTTGGTAGGTCTAGAAGACTTTCTAACAACAGGTTCTCCTACTTCTTCAGTGGTGACCTCATTTTGCTCTAAAGAAATATTAGAAGGATGAAAAATACCATTTGTACCCTCAGAGCAGGATTGCTGGTTTTCACCTATGGTGGTTGCAGAGTCATCCTCCTAGGGATGCACTAAGGCATCCTCATTTGTGGAGTTGACTCTACCATCCACAATAGGTGTTGCTCTCTCATCATCATTGGGACTTGAAAGAGTTTGATTATCAAAAAAGGATAAAAGATCAGCATCACTTTTAACAACTACATCAGCCAAATCATTTCCGGTATTGCTTTTCATCTTAAATGGGAAAAAAGTTTCATAAAACCTCACATCTCTTGAAAACAAATATCTTCTATTATCCAGACTAAAAAGTTTGTAAGCCTTTTTTAGAGAAGAATAACCAACTAAAACACACTTTTCAGCTCTAGATGTGAGTTTATCACTGTTATTCAGACAAGTAGAAAAACACAGACAGCCAAAACACTTTAAATGAGAGAGATTTGGTTTTTTCTTATAGATCAATTCATAGGGGGGTCTACCATTTAAGACAGAAGAGGGGAGCCTGTTGATTAGATAAACAACAGTTAGAATGCAATCAGACCAAAAATTAGTAGGAATCCCTCCCTGAAACATAATACTCCTAACAACATTAAGAAGGTATCTATGTTTCCTTTCAACAATGCCATTTTGCAGAGGGGTGTGAGGATAAGAGGTCTGATGGATGATACCCATAGTGGAGAGTATAGTATGAACCTTGTTATTAACGAATTCAGTCCCATTGCCAGATCTAAAAACTTTGATTTTAGAGTCAAATTGATTTTTAACAAGACTTATAAAATGTTTTAGCCAATCAAAAACCTCATCCTTAGCTTTCAAAAGATAGGTCCACACAACTCTAGAGTAGTCATCCACAATGGTAAGGAAGTATCTATACCCTTCCTTACTCTGAACCTTGTAAGGGCCCCAAAGATCCAAGTGAACCAGATCACCAAGTTGATTGGATTTGTGCTCACTCAAAGGGAAAGGTTCCCTGGTTTGTTTGGCCATATGACAAGTTTCACACACAGATATGTTGGTATTCTTAGATAGGTGAAGGCCAGTCTTAAGGATATTGAGAACATGGTCAGAAGGATGGACAAGCCTACAATGCCAGAGGTATTTGGAGGTATGAAGGGTCATGGCAGAGTTAGCTTTACCTAAACTCTGAGTCTTATAATCATCAAACAAACAGAGCCCCCCAAATTCACTACCAGTCCCCAGAATGATCCCCTTGTCCAAGACCTGAATATAACACTTATCCTCATCAAAACCAACAAACAACTTGCTATCTTTTATAAGTTTGTTAACAGATAGCAGATAACACAATAACCAGGAACAACTAACACATCATGAAGAATCACATTGTTAGAAAGTTTAAGGTCACCAACGTGACTGATGTTGGCAATAGTCCCATTTGGGTGACCAACAGAAATGTTGAGATTGGAAATATCCACAACATTAGTCATGCCCACAATGGATGTGGTAAGATGTTGATTAGCCCCAGAGTCAATTATCCAACCCAAAGTAATGGTTTTAGTAGTAAATTTAGTGTTACCCACAAAAAATTTAGAAAAATAAACATTGAACCAAATGTTAGCATTAAAAAAGGAAATTCTACCTGCCATATTGGACTGAGTATTTCTGGAAGAATCACTTATCAGGCTGAGAAGTTTCTGCATTTGATCACTGGTAAAAGAAGTTGGGGATTCACAAGTGGAAGTTTCCTTGTCCCCAACCTTTAGGTCACAATTGGCATTAAAGTTATGTTTGAAACCAGTTTGTTTAGAAGCATTAGTACTCTTTTTATACCAAGCAGGATATCCATGTAACTCAAAACATCTATCAACAGTGTGGCATGTTTGACTGTAATGAGTACAAAGAAGATTAGGGTTGGGACCCCTAAAATTTCCAGTACTATTGCCCTTAAAAGGAGGTCTATTAGAGGTGTTATTGTTACTACTGGTGGAAGTACTTCTTCTATTTTGATTGAAAGTTTTAACAGCAAAATAGGTGGCATTCATTTTTGCCTCAGTATGACTAGAGGTCTCAGGAATACCCCTATGGGATTCCTCTCTAGATATTGTGACATAAGCCTCCTTCACATCAGGAAGGGGATCCCTAGTGAGAAGAGCAGTCCTAACAGGCTGATAGCAGTCATCAAGGCCCATTAGAAACTGCATGAGCCTCATGATCTGCTGATGCAGAGTCAACTCAGTGCTAGCAGAACAGGCACACTTAGTAGCACAAACACATTTAGGAATTTTAGTAACAACATCAAACTCTCTCCAAAGAGAGTTTAATCTGTGTTAATAATCAGCCAAAGTACTACCCCCTTGTTTAACAGACCCAATCTTTTGAAGCAAATTATAAACAACAGACCCATCAACTTTATCATATGTTTCATTCAAGTCTTTCCACACAATAGCATCATTTTCAGAGTAAACAAGACCCATGTAAACATCACTGGAAACAACATTCATAATCCAAGTAAGAACCATAGCATTACATCTATCCCATTGAGCACACATAACCTCATCAGTGTAAGTTTCCCTTAAACAAGAACCATCAACAAAAACATATTTGTTTCTAGCTTGTAAAGCAAGTTTCATAGCATTATTTCACATTCTATAGTTTTCAGTTCCAAGAAGTTTAAAAGGAACAAGAACAGAACTACTATTATCCCTGTTATGAATATGAAATGGATTACCAGCATCCAAATTGCTTATAATAGCAACAGGGATAGGTGCGGTTTCAGGATGACCTCCACCACCACCATTTCCTCCAACACCATTTGGTGTAGGAGGGGCACCACTAGCACTCATGATTCACACAATGAGAGAGCAAAGCAAACAAAAAAACAATAACCAAATAGAAGAAGATAACCAAGCAATAAAACAAAGCCAGAAACAAACAATACCAAGAACAAAGATAAAAGCAATAAACACCCAGAATATGAGCACCAGAAATGTCAAGTTGTGAACTGGGATTGGCCAGAGTAGGTATCCATACCAGTCAAGGCCGGAGGGTCAAGATGTTAGCCGAATCCGTTTGCACCCACAAACTCAAACAACAGTAGCTCACAAAGTAACCAAGAGAGAGAAAGTAAGAGAATGAAAAAAGACTTACAACGCTTTAAAAGCAACCAGTATGTATAAAAAAACCACCCAATCTCTAGATTCACTTAGTCTAGAGGATGGGTAAGCCTCCACCAGGAAACCCCCAAAAAAGAGAGAAGACAAGTTAGGGTTAGCAAACCCTAATAAGATTTACCTGAGCAAGCTTACCAAAAAAAGGTAACGGCACCACCAAAGATGATACCAGGATACCAAAGTAGAAGAAAACCCCAAAAAATCAAATTAGGTTTCAAGAAACCCTAATTAAATCTTTCAAGTTTTTCAACGACAACACCAAAATAATCAACGGTCACCAAATAAAGCTTCCTGGGCACTAAAGAACCAAAACCCCAAAAAAAATAAAATTAGGGTTTGTGAAAACCCTAACAATTTTTTTGAGAAAAAGAACGGCACCACCAATACAAGCTTCCAGAGACGTCAAAAGAGCTAAAGAACACCACCAAAAAGTAAAACCCTAAAAAATAAATTAGGGTTTCACTATACCAAAAAACTGATATAACAAAAAACACGAGAGAGCTTAGATAGACTGAAAGATCTACAACCTAGTGCTCTGATACCATGTTAAAAACATAATATCAAAGTAATAATAATAGATCTTACACCCAACTAACCACCCCTTGGTGTATTTTATTAGAAATCAAAGTACGGAAACAAAAAGATAAAGACTAGTCCCCAAATGGATGCTAGTCGAACGACTACACGATAAATGTGAGATTGTCCCAACTAGGTTGATCCAATCTCCCTCACATACAAGATTCACTCAATAACACACAAGAAACTAAGATGAAACTAGATGAAGACCTCCTATGAAACACCAACGATTTATGGAGAGAGAGTAGTTATCACACACATGTGTGTGTAACAAAATGAGAGCTGCTAACCCTAGCAAATGAGTTGCTAGGGTTAATATAACCAAAGAGCAACAACGGTAAAGAGGCCCAAGAAAGAAGCCCAACACACCAAAACCCACAAACTCGTAGCACAAAGTATGAAACAAAGACAAGAATAGTCCTCCAACTTTCAACCTGTGTACAAAAGAAAAATAAAACAAGAAAAGTAATAAAACCTTGGTAGATTGCAAGTAAAAACAACACACCATATATCTTATTCCTACTCCTTAAACACATGTCGCTTTCTTAAAAACTAATTACCATCATATCCTCACTACTTGTGAAGTATAATGCGAGCACCTTGTAGTTAACATAACAGGTATATAATGTGTCTTTTCGTAGTAATTGACCATGTACATATGATTAATCCTATCAAGGTATAAACACTAAACCCGACTTTTGAGAAGATTAATCTGTTAAATGATACTATAAAATTGAAGATATTATATGTACTTAATTATCTCTCACATTACAATTACATAATCAAATCATGAAACCCAAAACAAACTTACTCGTCCAATCTCATAGACATTGTTGTATTGTACGCATAAATTGTACAAACATACCTCAATGACTAACCAGATGTTTAAAACTTAATCTATAAGATACCAACTTCATCCAAATACGTGTTCAACGTGCCTAGTGGCTACTACCAATGAGTTCTTCTTTTGGCAAAGACTGATCAATCAAGAACATCATAAAGAGTCTGCATAACTCTTTTGGTTGTTCCATGTTAACTGCATGCCCAGTCTTCTTCAGCACTACAAGCTCTGCACTGTCACCTAAATGGCTGTTACACAAAGTAATCAGCTATAGTAGTCACTGAAGTTTCCCTATTGTAGAAGAAATCATGGCTTAAGTAGAATTTTTATTTTATTTTTATTAAGGAAGCTACTTTCCAATAAGTTAAACAAGCCAGCAAGCATTTTTTTTTCTTTTCCGTTCAAAGGTTAGAATGTGATGTGACTACAAAGACTCTAAGAGGGCAGAGTCATCTGATGTGTGTTCCAGAAAACCGTGTGGATTATTTAGACTGGGTTGTATGTATCCATATATGTTGATTTTTTTTTCATTTTTTATTTTGTAAACCAAGTATATTATTGCATTACATAAGATAAGAAAATTGTTCTACGAGAAGGTTATCCATTAATAAGAATAAAATGACCTTGGGGCACTGGGCTATACAAAATCATAGTGGGTGCATTATATAAAAAGTGATCAACATTATTATATGAAGGTCAACAAATGCATTGGTGTATTCGTTCAACCTTGATTAAACAAGATAAAAAGATAAAGTCTGTAATTACATACCTTTTTAATCTCTTGCCCAATTCTAAAGGGAATATCGCATCATTTTCTCCCCAAATAATTAATGAGGGCTGCCATCAACCAATAAGATATGACGGTGCAAGAGAACACAAAATCATTAGTTTCGAAAGCTGATACATAGTTTACTATAATACGGAGTAATTATTTATTTTATCCATGTTTCCTTGATGTCCTTATTCATAGACCAGTCAGAGCATGAAGCTAAAAAGGTAAATAACTTGAAAACAAAAAAAAAAATCGACTAATGCAACACATTTTTATAATTAAGTGAGTTACCCGAGTGATCTTAGGAAGATCTGAAAACTTTCTATCCTTTTGTACAGCTTCGATACATTCTTTTTTCTCTTCAAAGTACTCAATGTTCATTTCCTGACAAAGCAAACATCCCACACCTTAATCATTTGTTCTGTCAGCAGCCGGTCGACTGGCCAACTCTTTACAACACTCCCAACTTTCACTTACTATTATTATATATTAGCGCATATTTAGTTTCGTGTTCAAATGATGACTATCATCTCATTATGATAAAATACATCCATTATACAGGGTGTTTCATATATAAATTACAGGCAAATGGTTATAAGTTTCATTCATCACTTTACTCCCAACTTTCACTTACTATTATTATATATTACCTATATGTTTTTCCAATAACTTTGAGGTTTGTTGATTTTTTTTTTGTCTAATACTCAAAAACCAACCATGTAATGCATAACTATCATTTTGGTTGTTCTAAACGGTATAAAGGGGATGTTGCAAAATAAGGGCGTACGCAGTCACTATCATACCGTAAATCTTACACATTGGCATGTGTATTGTTGGTCCTGTTGTCGGGGGATTTTCTATTTTACAGACCTTCCAGTATTCTGTGCTTGAGACTGTACCATATGTCTAACTAAGATAGGGTCTTTTTAGCAATATTTGTCTTCCGAAGGAAAGCTACCTTAAAATAATAAAGTTCTCGGTACAGGAAGTAAATTATATATAAGCATAGAAGAAGTAAAATTTATTTTAACTATAATTGTTGTTTTGTGGAAGTACAAATTGCTGCAATGTAGGAGTTTAAAACATAATTAACTTGCAACCTTCAATAACAATAACTCGATGGTGTGCGGATTGTGGGAAACTACTGAAACAAATTAACTTAGCATGCCAATCTTGTATATTAGGGGAATCAGTTGTATAACTAAGGAATAAAATTCTTGATGTTCAACCTAAGTACCAAAAAAATCACTGTGGTTTTAACTTTTAACCATCCAAAAGATATCTATTGACATCTATGCATGCTACAAGATAAACAACGGAATGTTGCTCGAATTTCAGGTGAACTAAATAAAGCCTATGTGATCCATTTGTTATACTGGTTAATGGTTATTTGGATCCTGTAATTCCCTTTATATATAGTTAAAAGTTACATTTAAATAAATAGTTGGTGTTGTTGGGTTAATTTGTCTGTCTTTGGAATTGATTAATCAAACTTATTTCCAACTACATGATCAAATCATCTCAAAAGTAGCATGGGAGTTCTACATAGTTTTATGTGGCTATCTTATGTTTCTATTTACACTTTATCCGGACAACATTTTGGGCTCCAAAATACACTGAAGAGGGAGATGAGCAATAATAATTTTGGGCTACATTATTCTATCTACATAAACAGCCTTAAACCATATCAATATATTCGTTAACCACGATTATCAGAAGAAGTGTACGTATATATAACTACATAAACTTACATCAATAAAATCTTTGATCAAGCAAGACGGAGCAAGGTTCGGATTCAGGGGTTTATAGAAGGAAATCTTCAACAACTCCCTCGTCTTTTCAGGCGTTTGAGCCAACAATATATTTGCAGCATCCTTGATGTTCTTAGCACTAAACAAACCCTCCTCCACATCTATATCAGAATCCAAACTCACCCCAGAACCGATAATCACCACCCTTTCCACTACCTCGGGGAACTGAACTGCCATGCTATAACCAACAAAACCGCCATAACTAAGCCCCACGAGATTGAACTTCCCTGTTAACCCCACACCCTCCAATACTCTCATCACGCACTCTGCTTGAAACTGCTCTGTACGATCCATCCTAGTCGTGTAAGAGTCTCCATAGAAAAGTAAATCAGGTACATAAACATTAAAAAGTGGAGTAACACGTGAGATAATAGGATCCCACTGCCATTTAGCATTGGCTCCTATACCATGTACAAGAACTAAATTTGGTTTGTTTTGTTTGTAGGCCTTTGGTATCCAGCAGTGGATGGACGTGTCGCCATCATGGAGGGTTGTAGTTGACGATTTTAGGCCGGCTGAGCCAAATGATCGCGAGAGACACCAGTCTCTAAACGCGGTAAAGTTAATGCATCTAACCATTAGGAAAGTGACTAAGAAATTGTTGAAAGAGGAATTTGTGATCCATATATCTTGTTAGGCTCTAGTGTTGGGGCCATTGATATCGACAAGGGAGTTCGTGTAATTAAACCTGTAACTCGTGGGGCTCGTGAAATTACAAGAAATTGTGTGTTGTAAGATGTTTTTCATATGCTTATGACGAAAAAAAGACAATTCAACAAATGCCTTTTCGAGTTGTTCCAGTGGCCACTATTCTAGACTAATATATGTCACATAATTTCCATATGCTAACTGTTCTTTTTCTCTTATGCATGTTATGTTAGTATTATTTTATTAATAAGTAGTATATTTTTATTAAGTAAATTAACAGTAGTAAAAATATGAAGGAAAAATTATTCACAGATATAGTAAAGAAAACAGATCGTCCAAAAACCGGTTTATTGAACCGGTTTAGACCAGTCCCAAACCGGTTTACCATTTCTGCTTTTTCTCTCCCTAAACCGGTTTCAAACGAATCCGGTTTTGGGTTAAACCCGTTTGTTGACTATTTGATTCGATCCGATCCGGTTTTGTAACCGGACGGTACCGAAAAACCGGTTTGTGCACCTCTAGTTCCCCTGCCTGTTGTGTTATTATATACTTTCTTTCTATTGATAAGCCAGTCTCACTACTGGTTATATTTTACTATAATCTTAGAGCAATGATCCAATCATGGAAAAACAAAGTAGGGAGACGGTAGTGATGTAGACTGCCGCATGAGGCTACAAAATTGTCAACATTTACATACGTACCACAACTCTTAAAAAAATGAGGATGACATTGGTGTATTAGATACAGTACCTGTAATGTACTATCTCTAACCGTCTTAATGAGTACTGCACTTTTGAAGTTATATGAGCCTCACTAGCTACCAAGAACAATGGATGTCATGCAGAGGCAGTTCTGTAAATTATGTTGAGGTGTGCACCAGTCAATCACACTGCACTCCAACCTACTGCCTTTTCTACCCCTCTTTCCTTCATGAAGTTTCTCGCTCGTTCTGCTTCTTCACACATCCCTATAGAATCATACAAGTTTGAAATAGTTACATAATATCCATCATTTTCCGGGTCACATTCGATAGCACGTTTGGCAATCCTGATACCCAATTCGGCATTATTGTGGGTTTTACAAGCACTCAACAGAGCACCCCATAAACCACCATCAGGAACTGTTGTCATTGATAGAACCAAATTTTCAGCCTCAAGCAGATTACCTGACCTACCAAGCAGATCTACCAAACAAGTATAGTGTTTGAGTGTCGGTTTCAAAGAATAATCTCTCATTCTCGCAAATAATGATTTTCCTTCGTTTACAAGCCCTGCGTGATTACATGCCGAAAGAACTGCAAGAAAAGTAAGCTCATTTGGTTTTATATCCGATAGTTCCATCTTTCGAAAAGTATCTAGTGCTGATATGGCGTCTCCATGCATCCCATAACCAGCAACCATCACATTCCATGAAATTATATCCCTTTTTGTCATTTTCTTGAACATATTTTCCGATTGCTCAAGTTGCCCGCACTTTGCATACATATCAACTAATGCAGTAGCAAGAGTTACATTTGTAAAAAGCATTTCATGGTCAATGTACTTTAGTATCTCATCTCCTCTCTCAACTGATGCCAAACGGCCACAAGCAGAAAGCATGCTAATTAGTGTTGCTTGATTAGGTTTAATGCCTTCTAAAGCCATATCACTGAATAGAGAAAAGGCCTCGTCATAATGCCCAAGGTACGTATAAGCAGAAATCATTGTGTTCCAAGTGACTATATCCTTATCTGTCCTACAAAACAACTTTCTCGCTGATTTTAAATCACCATTGTTAGCGTACATGTCGATGAGTGAATTTGACACGGACACATGCTCTTTTTTCATCAAGCTTTTCACAGCTAAACCATGAAGAGATCTCCCTAGATTTATCTCACCCATTTGCGAACTTGAAGAAATTACTGACACCAAACTATAAGAATCAGGATGGATGCCTACGTTTAGCATCTCTATTAGCAATTCTATGCACTTCACTCCACATCCTACTTTACTGTATCCATGTACCATTGAATTCCAAATCTCTTTGTCAAGGATACGCACATTATTGAATACATTTTCTGCATAACTAATCAGTCCAATGTTACAGTACATTGACACCAGTGCATTGTGAACCATCTGATCTTGATCATAATTTCTTCGAATCATGAACCCGTGAAAAGTCTTCCCAACAGAGATGCAAGCCGAGTTAGCTAAACTAGATAACACGCAACTGATTAGCATCGGGTCTGGATCTACCCCAGAAACAAGCATATCCATGAATCCATCTATACATTCTTTAACACATCCCCGTTTTCCATATACACCAATAATCGACGTCCACAACTTTATATCTTTCACTGGGACTTCAATAAACGACATAGAACTTTCCTCAAGAGTTCCACACTTGGAGTACATAGACACGATTGAAGACTGGACATCTATCAAACATCCAAGTCCAGATTTTACTGCTACTCCATGTAAACATCTACCTGCACCAACCGTTCCCAAATCACCACACGCTTGAAACCCACCTTCCAACGTCCTAAAATTAGGCCTCGCGTCCATCTCACCAATCCTAAACATCTCAGAAACACACCTCAACCCATTCTCAGGTTCGCCATTCTGCACATACCCAATAACAAGCGCAGTCCACGCAACGACATCTCTCACACACATTTCATCAAACACTTTCCGCGCACTACCGACCTCCCCACATCTGGAATACATATAAACAAACGACGAGCCAACAGCAGCACAATCACTTAACAAAACGCCAACTTTAAAAACCAAACCATGAATAGAAACTCCAGAAACATAATCCTTAACCTCAGCAGAAGCCGAAACAACCATAGGAAGCGTAAAATGATCCGGGACCAAACCATCAAAAACCCTCATGGAATAAAAAACCTCCAAACATTTGAAATAAAAGCCATTTGAGAAAAACGATTTAATGTAGGAGTTCCAAAGGAAAATGTCTTTGCGTCCATGAAACGAGTGAAAAACATGTTGAGAAAACAACGGGTAGTTGAGATAAGAGTATAGAGAGATGAGTTTTGATGAAATGAAAATGTTGGAAGAATGATGACCTGTGGTTATGATGTAAGCGTGATATTGTGTCACTGATTTATAAAGGGTGGTAGGAGGTTGGAGTGATAGGAAGGTGGTGATGATACGGTTATTAAGTGCAGATGATGATGATGATGATGATGTGTGGAAGAGATGATGATGATGATGATGATGAGTGTAAAATGAGGGGAGTTTGTTGTATGATTTGTACATCATCATCATCAGTGTCTGCATGTCAAAGTGTTTTTGTTGTCGATGTCTTCTTCGTTGACTAGTTAGTTATCATGAAAATGGATGACTTGTCAAAGGTTTGAAAAAGATTTGAACTAGTTTTGGTGGATACTAGTTGGTATAACCCGAAATTGACCCGATCCAGCCTAATATGACGAATCTCTAAGATATAAAGCCGGATCCCTCCCAAAAGGATCCGGAGCTTTGTTGCTAACTCGGCTCTTTCACATATATCTGATTCCTTCGAGATACGTAGCACCCAACGGTCGTGTATAAAACTTAAAGCTCGAGTTCTATCTTTGAGCCAAGTCTATCACCATCTCATGATTGTATAAGTTAAGAGACATTGTACATGTCATCTTATAATATCATGTTCGAGATCTATGATCTTGACACGTCGTTTTCATCTTAAACGAGATCTCGATGATTTATCATTCTAGTCTTTACATCTTAGTTGTAAAAAAGCTAAGGCTTAGTTGGCTTCGTATATAGATTCATATTTCTCTCAAACAAAATCTATAATCTTTATGTTTCATGACTCCACTTGATAAGGACCACCAAGTTTTGCTCTCCTGTATGAAATACATGATCTAGGAAAGATCTTATTATCGAGTCGTCTCTTTCTCCCACTTATATTCTCTTCCATGTAATCCAATTGTAATAATAGTGTTGTTCCGGTACTATTATGAACCCGACATTTGGATAGTTGTTGTATGTGTCGTCTGGTTCTATTATGAACCCAGTATTTTGGCTTAGTACCTTTAAATGGTGTAAGCTTTGTAAGGGATGGTTCTACCCATGGTGTGAAGAACTCGGTATTTAGCTTTATACCGTTAACATGGTGTAAACGATGTTATGAGGCTTCTCCGCCAATGAAGGAGTTTATGGTGTAGTATATACGAACTCTCGAGTAGGTGACTCGGGGAGTGGAGTTGGGCAAAGAATGTGTCATCGTAGCCAAACCACTATAAACACTTGTTTCATGGTTGTGTTTCTCCTTTCTATCTTTAATATGTATTTGTGTCATTATAAGTTATAAGATCAAGATCAATGAAAACATGCAAACTGGATTTAGACATACTAGCAGGGTACCCGCGCAATGCGGCGGTGGGTACCCTGTGACATATTTTGGTGCTAGCAAACGTGTTCGATTACACATATTTTTCTAATAATAACCGCACAAATGATGATAAATTAAAATTAAAATAAGTTTAACGAATATCAATATCTATCATTTCTTAATTTTTTTAATAAGATAATGCTATATAATAAATTTAGGTCTTAATATTATAAGCGTAACATCTTTTAGATAAATTTTATATAGAAGAAAGGACTAAGTTCTATTTTTGAATTTCAAAAAAATGTCCGAAATCCTTATACAAACAATATCAACAAAAAAAAGTAATGATCAAAATAAACTAATCATGTATTAAAAGAGACTTGTAAAACAAAAACATATTGTATCAACTTATAATGTTGTTTATTATTTGTAATTGTCTTAATGCTTTTTTATTATAAATATGTATATTACTGTATCAATTAAATTTTCGATAATTTATTTAAGAACTCAAAATTTTTAGCCTATTACAAACCAAATTATCTTTAAATTTTAGTGGACCACTTATAACGTAAAAGTCCAAAAGCCCACCTATAACCCTTAAACCTAAATATAAAGTATAACATGTGTATCACTACAACCTTAGTCCTAACACCTAACACCACAAACTATCTTTCTTGATTTCTCTTGCTATAAACAAAACGCAGCTAAAAGTGCCCTTCTTCTTTTCTAAACCAAATCTAAAAAAGAAGACCAAGCCTTTTGCATCTTGTTGTTGTTGGTTTCGGACTAAAGGACCATAAACTGTGATATCGAGTTTGTTGTAATTCCAACTCAGGTAGGTGATGTTTTTATTCAAGATCTTGCAGCCACAAACCCAACTTCACATACCACATGTAATAATCAAAGATGAAACATTTATTTCATTCTATCTTTAAAAATGAACCAGATGCAATCAAAATCCATTGTTTCTGCTTCAAACTCGAACTGCAAAAGTATGTTTGGTTCGGTGGTTGTGCGGTCAAGTGGTGGAGTGGTTCGGTGGTTGTGGTGTAACTATGGTTGATGAGAGGTCCCGTGGTTATGACTTAATTGTGGGGTTGTAACAACCCGGTGCTGACGGTGAGAACACAAAAAGTGTTTTGAGGAGATGAGAGGGTTACGGGTAAAATGAGTTTTAGTTACTTATATACGGAGGATGAGGATAAAATGCTAATTACAATCTTTTAGTCTGTTACTCTCCTTATTAAATGGGTTGACCAAAATTAAATGAGTTGAAAAAATGTACACAAAGCTTGACTAAATTAAAGATTTTAAATGTTTTAGTCAAAAATTTAAATAGATGAACATTCATAATGGCTTGTATAGATTTTTAATTGAGGAAATCTTTTAGGCTGAAAGTTTTTAAAACTTATATAATTAGACAAAGGCATAAACCTTTTATAAAGTAGTAAGATTGAAATAGAAATTTTAAATCGGAAAAAATATTCTGTTAATGCAAAGTAATGCCTAAAAATATTATGAGTGTTAACTAATCTTTATTAGTTTTGATCACGACAAATTAAAAAGACATTTATCGTCAAATACAATCATAAGACGAATTATTTAACAAACACTATCATCAAGGTAATAATCATTTAAGTATTGCACTAACATATCTTAATCATGATTAGTGGTTATAAAAGTGATAGATCCTAAACTTACATTTTGTCAAATGTGAAAAAAGATTTTTTAATAAACTTTCTTTTTAAGAAAATGTTTTATTAAAATGGAAAATGTAAATTTGAATATGGCATATTCCAAATGCCATAGTAATATCCTTTGAAGGTAAAAACTTACCTCAGATTTTACTCCCTGATACATGCGTTTTGTATGGGGTTCTAGATTTGTCTCGGTATCTCCTCGAATTGATCACGGCTCTAAGTGGAATGATTTGTTCTTGGTTAATGAAAAGGTGTTGGTTTGTTTAACTATTTTAAACTAATAACAAATAAGTAAGTGTCGAAGAGTAGAATTAAAGCTTTAAAAGATTAAACTAGATTGACGAGTTAAAAATAAATGCTAGAAAATTTAGACACTCTATTAGAAAAATACTTGAAAACTTAATGAAACTACACTTGGAAACTTTGTGAAAACTAGAAATTGAACAATTGGAAAATAGCTAAATCGGAATATCTAAAGTGCACTGATCGGAATGTAGCAAAGGAATTCAAATCGGAATAATCAAAAAACAAGTATAATCGGAATACCATAAAATAACAAGATCGGAATATTGATGCTTGCCGTCGGAATGTTGCACGACACTCCAATCGGAATACTGGAAATGGAGCTGATCGGAATATGGGGTTAAGACTCTAATCGAAATGTGCTAAAGGCCACAATCGGAATACATCAAAAATGAAGCAATCGGAATATCTAAAAACATGCAAATCGAAATGCCCAAAATTAAGCTACAATCGGAATACCCAAAACCCTTTTCCGATCATACGATCGGAATAAAGGGGGGTGTCTGCTCGGAATACACAAATCGGAAAAGGGTTTACCTTTTCCGATTACACACTTTGATCCGAAAATTAAGCTAGACCAATAAGCTATGGAATTAAGCTTATTACCAAAGCTAGCTCGAATCCAACAATAAGTTGATCAAATAAGCACGAATTCAACTTATCTAAACTTCAAATAATCAATCTTATAAATCAAATAAATAATAAAAAGATGAACTTTTTATAAAAACTTTAAAAAGTAAATAAGCTAAACTAACAAATAAGCCAATAAGCACAAAGATCTTAAAGCTTATTCGTATAGAAACTTAAGGAAACATAAAAAGATTAACTTTTTAAGCACAAAATCATTGATGAACAACACGGATCATACGAGATTTGTACCAAAATCAAACAAAATCAAAGAAAGGTATAATAAGATTAAAGATTAAAAGGCTTGAAATTAAACTTGATTAATGAAAAATAATACAAAAGTTTGATCTTGAAGGAAAGAAAGATGAAAACTAGTGAGAGAAAGTTTAGAACTCTCTCTCTCTAAAACTAGAGAGAGTGTAAAACTAAAAACTATCTAAAAACTAACTAACTCCAAAATTGTGAAGTGGAATCATATATATAGGCGTGTGATGTGGGCTTGTGAATGGGCTTTGGTTTGGGATTCTTTTCTTCTTCCTTCTTTAGTCTTTACGTTTCTTTTAAATAAATGTTTCCGACTTTGGATTTTGAGAAGTGTCGGTGAAATTCCAACTCGTCTTATAATCTTTTGTTTAATAGACTCGAGTTCTTCGACATATATGAATCTTCCATCTTTGGCTCTATTCTTCGATAAATCTTCAAATAGGCACAATGACTTCAAATCTTTTGCATCTCTTGGACAATAGACTTCGTCTTGATTCTTTTTCTTCGATAAAACCCGTGCAATCCCATGTTTTCTTCAATATTCATCCGGTTGACTCTGAAAACACAATAAACACAAAAACCACGCATAATTCCAAACAAATGATATTAAATACGTGTTTTGGTCTTGTTTTAGCCAGAAATAAGTGGTAAAAGGATGGGTGTTTTCACACCTATCAAATCCCCTACACTTAACCATTGCCATGCCCTCATGCAATGCTTAGCGATAAAGCAAGTTTACACTTTTCTCATAATCAATCAACCTTGGCCTTATTAAAATACTACTAAACAAAAATTAAAGTACTAAGAGAAATTAAAACTTTAAAGTAAACAAAAGGATAGAAAATAGCTATGTGGAAATAACTTGCAAAGAGATCTAAGACTTACATTAGGGCTTCGGTGCTGCGAAGATTTATCACCTTCAAGTTTCACGTTCCCCAAACTAAGCTTAAAAACGAGATCATTGTTATTATAAGTTAGCAAATCAAACACTTACACACATGGTTTAATTAAAGGCTTAAACTCCCTTATTCCTAGGTGTATCTCTTATATTTTATTTTTGTCTTAGAATGATCATGAAGATGCATTTTTGGACTTATTTCGATAGTTTATTTAGGCCGCAAGCAAAGTAGGACGATTTGATCAATAGTTAGCTAAAGGACAAAATCTCTTAAAACTGCTTCTCGGGATATCAAAAAGTTCATATCTTGGCATAACTCGGTTCACGATTTGAGACCTTTCTCGGGCCGATATTTGGCATGTACTTCATACTTCATATCTTGAGAGACGTTCTTGAGATAATGGTCTTCTCTTCGTTATAGAGTTTCTTCACTTGGAGACTTTTGAGGGGTACTCCAACTTTGTTGACCACGACTTCATGATTATTTCTTCAATCTCTAATTGGGATTTTGAGATACAACGATCCGCCTCCTTTTCGGACTTGGATCTATTCATCCTCATACCTTGTTAGGGTCTTTTCGGATAGACTTCTCCATGATCTTTATGGGAGTTGATTGCTTTTCGTCGTGAGTCTTGATCCTTCATATTGATTTTGGGAATAATGCTTTTCACATCACTTTGGATCTTCAGCAATAAAATTGAATCCTCATGCCTTGTTAGGGCCTTTTCGGACTCGCCAATCTTCGCGCCCCGCTTCATAAGTTATGCCTTGGCTATAAACTCTTATCATTACCGAGCAACTTTTAAACGATCTTGGGCTAGAAGCTAAGTAACTTTTCAAATCGTACGACTTTACTTATTGCAGATAAATTATTAACAAGTGATGGGAGAATAGGCAAATAATTACACCAAGTGAGCTTGTCCAAGAATACCGACTTATAATTGACTCTATCATTTCTCGTTCTTCACAATTTAAAATCTCAAGTAATGAGACTCGTGGATGCTTAGCCTAATAAACCAATTAAGGTCTACATGGTTAAGGATACTAGCTAGAATAAACTTGGATAAGTCTATTCGGGTTGAGTCAAAATAATCGCAACGGGCCTAATATGTCAAAGACTTCTAAACTAGCTACACCACTTTATTAATATTTTTGACTTTACTGCGGGATATATACATATGAAAGCAACGATAAAAATTTAAAAATTACGACTAAATGGCCAAAGTTAATTAAAAATTTGAAAAATGTTGAAAAAGATGATTTTCCGGTTAAATGAAGGAATTTTCATGGAAAAGTCCACTTAAAACTTCGATAGAAGTCCCCCCTACACTTAAGATAAACATTGTCCTCAATGTTTAAGCATGTGGGAAAAGTCTCCCCTACACTTATGACATTGTGCACGTTGTTTAAATCAAGCTAAGGAAGAGACGACTAAAGTGATCAATTTCAAATGTGAGTATGAAGAAAATTGAATCACGATAGTTGAGAGATAGAACCGGATTTCGGATAACACGGGAGCACGGTTCTTCAGAGATTCCAAGAGTGCACTTATCCCTGTAATCACATCACCACACAAATACAAACACCTATATAGGTCCCCCTACACTTAGAGGTTAAAACAGAAAAGGATAGATACTCGGGTTGCCTCCCGAGGAGCGCTTGTTTTTGATAACCGAGTCACGAGCCTGACTCGACCCAAAGTTAGTTCATGGGGAACGTGGTGAGGGATGGAATCATCTCCTGAGAGATGTCCTCACCAAAGTACAACTTCACTCGTTGGCCATTCACCTTAAAATTAGGTCCATTAGGTTGAGCGAGCTCGAGAGTACCATATGGAAAAATTTGGGCAATGGTGAATGGGCCGAACCAACGAGATTTTAGCTTGCCCGAGAAGATTTTCAACCGAGAGTTAAAGAGTAAAACTTTATCTCCAACTTGGAACTCTCGGTTCTTAATCTTAGAGTCGTGAATGAGCTTAGTCTTTTCCTTATAGATCAAAGAATTTTCATAAGCCTCATTCCGGAGTTCATTCAGCTCATTGAGTTGGATCTTGCGTAGGTCACCGGCTTTGTTGATATCAAAATTAGCCCACTTCAAGGCCCAGTAAGCCTTGTGCTCCAACTCAATGGGGAGGTGGCATGCTTTCCCGTACACGAGACGATATGGTGTACAACCAATCGGAGTCTTGTATGCGGTACGAAAAGCCCAAAAAGCATCATCAAGTTTATCAGTCCATGAGGCACGATGCTCTCCCACGGTTCTTTCGAGAATTCGCTTTAATCCTCGGTTAGAGATTTCAGCCTGGCCATTAGTTTGTGGGTGGTATGCGGTGGAAAGACGATGATTTACACCATACTTAGCCATGACTCTTGCAAATTGGTCATTGCAAAAATGAGTCCCGCGATCACTAATAATGGCACGAGGCACACCGAATCTAGCGAATAGCGATTTCAAAAAAGTTACAAAACCACCCTTGCGTCATTAGTGGGTAAAGCTTTGGCTTCAACCCATTTGGAGACGTAGTCAACGGCTACAAGGATGTATTTGTTTCCTTTAGATGAAGGGAATAGCCCCATAAAGTCGATACCCCAAACATCAAAGATTTCACATTCTTGTATGAAATTCTGAGGCATCTCGTCTTTATGTGTGATCTTGCCTTGTTTTTGGAAAGCATCACAATGTTTAACCATCTCGTGAGCATCACGGTAAATGGTGGGTCAATAAAATCCCGATTCAAACACTTTTTTGGCGGTGTAGTTGGGACCAAAGTGACCACCGGTGGGTCCTTTGTGGCAAGCGTCAAGGATTTCTAAAGCTGCCGGTCCATCAACACATCGGCGAATAATCAAGTCAGCACATTGCTTGAATAGATACGGGTCATCCCAAAAGTAAGTCTTAATGTCGTTAAAGAACTTCTTCTTTTTCTGGGATGTTAACCCATCAACGAGAATTCCACCCGCCATGTAGTTTGCAATGTCCGCAAACCACGGGGTTTCATCAGCAGTCGAGTTGATAGACATTAAGGTCTCCAAGGGAAAAGAATCATTGATTTCTTTGTTCGGATGATCCCCTTGGTAAGGATCCTCAAGTCTACTGAGATGATCCGCGGCTAGGTTTTCAGCTCCTTTTTTGTCACGAATTTCGATTTTAAATTCTTAGAGTAGCAAAACCCAGCGAAGAAGTCTTGGTTTGGAATCTTGCTTAGTCAACAAGTACTTCAACGCGGAATGATCAGTGTAAACGATTGTGGTGGAAAGGACAAGATAGGGGCAGAACTTTTCAAAGGCATAGACAACAGCTAAAAGCTCTTTTTTGGTTGTCGTGTAATGCAATTGAGCCCCAGTCATTGTCTTGCTAGCGTAATGGATTGGTTGGAAGTGTTTGTTCACTCTTTGGCCCAAAACCGCTCCAATAGCAAAGTCACTAGCATCGCACATCAACTCGAAAGGCAGCTCCCAATTAGGGGTAACCAAGACGGGTACCTTAGTTAGCTTATCCTTGAGCAAGTTGAAGGCTTCAAGACACTCTCTGGAAAAGATAAAAGGAGTGTCATTTTTCCAAGAGGTGGGTCATCGGGCGAGCGATTTGAGAAAAATCTTTGATGAATCGACGGTAGAAGCCCGCATGACCAAGGAAACTTCTCACACCCTTCACGGTTGAAGGTGGAGGCAACTTAGCGATAACATCGACTTTAGCACGGTCTACTTCAAGACCGGCTTTGGAGATCTTGTGTCCTAGCACGATGCCCTCTTTTACCATGAAATGGCATTTTTCCCAATTAAGAACAAGGCGAGTGTCTTCACACCGCTTAAGCATACGTTCTAAATTGGCAAGGCAAGCAGAGAAAGAATCACCATAAACCGAGAAATCATCCATGAATACTTCCATAGTGTCTTCCACCATGTCATGGAAGATAGCCATCATACACCTTTGGAACGTCCCAGGAGCATTACATAAACCAAAAGGCATGCGTTTGTAAGCAAATGTTCCGTAGGGACAAGTGAATGTGGTCTTTTCTTGGTCTTTGGGATCGATGGGAATTTGGAAATACCCGGAGAAACCGTCTAAGAAGCAGTAATAGTCATTACCAGCTAGACGCTCGAGCATTTGATCCATGAAGGGAAGAGGAAAGTGGTCTTTTCTCGTGGTATCATTGAGCTTCCGACAATCAATACAAACTCTCCACCCAGTAACGAGACGAGTGGGAATCAACTCGTTATGTTCATTGGGGACAACGGTTATTCCGCCCTTCTTGGGCACACAATGGACGGGACTTACCCATGGTGAATCCGAAATAGGGTAAATCAAGCCGGCATCTAGAAGTTTGATAACCTCTTGTTTGATGACGTCATGAATTTTAGGATTAACCCTTCTTTGGCTCTGGATTGCGGGTTTAAAGTCATCTTCCATGAGAATCTTGTGAGTACAAAAGTTCGGATCAATTTCGCGGATATCGGAAATTTTCCAAGCAATTGCCTTCTTATGATCTTTAAGCACGACGATGAGGCGAGATTTTTCTTCTTCTTTCAAGTCCTTCGTGATGATGACAGGCGACTTCTTGTTTTCTTCAAGGAACACGTACTCGAGATGGGGCGGAAACTCCTTAAGTTCTAAATCCGGAGGATTTTCGATGGGAGGCGTTTTCAAAGTCGGAGCATCGATAGCAATAACCATGGTAGATGGTGGAGAAAGATTGTCTTCTTTGAGAAGGTTTTCAAAGAAACGCATGTATTCATCCCAATCGGTGGGAGAATCGTCATTTGCTAAGTTCACATCTCCCATGGTGGCTTCAAGATCTTTCCAAAAGAAATCACTTTCTCCAAATAGAGACAGTGATGAATCAATAGAGGAAACGGTCTCAACATTGGGAAGAGAGGTAGGAATATTTTTACAAGCATCAATAAAGTGTTCTTCACAAGCCTCATCCAGAACCTCAATACAATTAACACTCTCGTATGAATAAGGTTGTTTAGACAACTTTCCCATGTTGAAGACGATTTTATCGTCACCCACTCTCATGATAACCTCACCGGCTTCAACATCGATGAGAGTGCGACCGGTCCTCAAGAATGGACGACCAACGATCAATGGCACACGAGGGTCCATGTCGTAGTCAACGACAACGAGATCGGCAGGAAAAGTGAATTTGTCGACTCCTACAAAGACGTCTTCGGCTATCCCCACTGGATAAGCAACCGTATGGTTAGCTAATTCCAAATTCATTTTGGTGGGGACTAGCTCAGGGAGAGATAATTGCTTCCAAACGCTTAGAGGCATTAGATTAATACTGGCACCTAGATCGGCTAGGGCCATGCAATTCTCTACTCCCGGGAAGTTACAAGGGATTAAGAAACGACCCGGATCACCAAGCTTGGTTGGCAATTTCCTTAAGAGTACTGCAGAGCAATTCTCATTAAGTTGGGTGTTAGCAATATCAAGAAGCTTCTCCTTGTCGCTAAGAAGATCTTTGAACATTTTTGCGTACTTAGGCATGTGAGCGAGAGCCTCAGCGAAGGAGATGTTGAAATTCAATTGTTTGAACATTTTAAGAAAGTTCGAAACCTGAATATCATCCTTGCTTTTGAGCTTCTCTTTCCTCAACCTTGAGGGATAAGGTATATCGGAAGAAGAGGAAGGCTTTGGGATCGAAGGATCACTCACATCCTTGGGTGGAGGAGGGGTAGAAGTAAGAGGCGGAGAAATTGGGGAAGTAGAAGGATGAGGAATAGGAGCAGGTGACTCGTTTTCCTTAGTCACAATCACCGGTGGAGGTATAGGAAGCTCGGGTTCCTTGGTACCTTTGCCACTGCGAGTGGTGATTGCTTTTATCTCCCCTCTTGGATTCGCAACGGTGTTACTCGGAAGTGTACCCGAAGAAGAGGGTTGATTATGTAACACTCTCATTTTTCGTATCAGTACAGCGGAAGGGTCTTTCAGAGTGTTACGGGATAGCACAATAACTCCAATCATAGACAACACATAAAAATGGTTGTACAAGGTTTAACAAACATTCATTCGATAAAAAGTTTCAAAAGCGTACAACAGGTCCCAAATTATACAGGTCATTAAGTTTACAAAACACAGATCGAATGAACATTTTTATTATTAAGTGTGGGCCATCAGAGTCGATCTCCATCCGGATTACCTTCAAGCACCTGAGATAGAAAACATGCAAAAATCATATCAGCGAATGCCGAGTGAATTCATAGAGTTTAATGAAAACCGTTATATAAAACAATCATTTACATTCATTTAAAATCAGAACACAAGTATAATATCGGAAGTAAGTCCACATATTGCTAGTCAGGCAATATATAAATCAAGCATACATCTGAAACCGTCCATGAGACCGTAGTCTCTATATTACCATGATAGGTAATATATTCATCGTAATAGCGTCGGTATCATATATAGGATACATTTTTATTTGAATTAGGTAGGATTATTATTAGCCGCATGACATTGTTACCTTACTGTGAAAACAGCGGGCCGCGAACCCGACAAACAATTTGCCCATCTAAGTTAGCGTGTCGTCACAAAAATCACGCTATGAAATCTTCTCATACATAAATTCGCTTACCAATCAATGTGGTACGACGGGGATCAACCGTCAAGGCGCGAACTGGGGTGATCGTCCCCAAATAGTACTATCAAATGCATAAGCGTCTACCAAATCCTGGTAGTTCACAATTCATGCTAATGGGACTTTAAGTGACATAACCTAACTACTAATAATCCTTTTAGTCTCGTTTATAGGGTCATAGCATCATTCGGGTCCATATCATTAAGCATACAATCGGGACTACTTGTGTTCTATTTTTATAAAAATCTAGCATGTTATCTCCCTCGCGGGTTTACAAATCATTTTATAAAACATTTAAAAGAGTGCGAGGCTATGAACTCACGTTGTTAATGAAAGGCGGATTATCGGCGATGGGCGTGCTTCGGTCACGGAAACCTATATAAATAATAATCGGTCTTAGACTCGGTCCAATGACTTTTATCAAAATAACAATATACATATGATGATTTTGTACATATGATGATGATCAAGTGGGTTTATAAATCCTCATTTACTCATTTTAGCGTTTACGTTTTAGTATCGTCTTACTAGTTCACTAGTTTTACCGATTTTACCTATTTTAAGTTCATTAAGTCTTTTATAAGTTCTTTAACTTGTTTTTACCCATTTTATACCTATATGATCAGTATATATATTTTTCATGTTGGGCCCAAATGGGTTAAGCCCAATAAGTTCTTTTTACAAGTTTTTATCTTATTAAGTCCAATTATTAGTCCAATATGTTAGTTAGCTCGTAAATGTCCGTAATTCTTATAGTTCGGGTTTTATCGGTTTTTAATTGTCTTAGTTACTTATACATAAGTATACAACTTTTATAAACTTTACATTAGACGGGTTTGGTCGTCTAAGTTTTATTTGATGAAAAACGTTAATTTCACGGCGATAGCCGAAAAAGTCGTAAAAATCAAGTTTATAGTTTTTATTACTTATAAATATTATTTTTACCACCATTTATATAATTTACCCATTTAATTAACCTTTTATACATTTATATAAATAAGTTCTATAAGTTAGTGGGTTTA
Organism: Glebionis coronaria; assembly: GCA_025667525.1. Taxonomy (NCBI): domain Eukaryota; kingdom Viridiplantae; phylum Streptophyta; class Magnoliopsida; order Asterales; family Asteraceae; genus Glebionis; species Glebionis coronaria. The sequence goes on from CM046879.1 coordinate 230,149,914, forward strand.
TATTTTACATTTTATACATTATAAAGTGAGTGCTTATATAATAATAATAAACATTATTTCCAAAATCTGATTTTTAACTTCATATTCACCATTTTTATCATATCTAGAGTTATACAATGACTTAGAAGCTCATTTTTGGATGACAACTTCTTCATAATATGTGCTACATATAACTTAGTTATAGCTACTGCCCATTTTGAGTCTAAGTTGCCTTAACAGTCCCTACAAAACTGCTTATTCAGATTATACCACCTAACTTGTTTTGATCATATCTCACTCATTATTTTGATTCCATTGCATGGCCAACTCTCACATGTGTATAACATCATCTACTTACTGTAAATAGATCAAACCATGCATTTTTATCAGTTCATCATTTAGTTATCTACTGTTTTTATACAGCCAACTAATTAGTCATGATTTTAGCTTCATTTCTTATAATTATCATCATTTTTAAGCATGTTTATCAACACTTGATCCCCACACAACATTTTTATCATCATATATACATCATATACATATACAAAATGAAAGAAAATACATTTGTTCTTTACAAAATAATAAGAGAAAAATGTAGAGGATGATCTTCTTTACCAATCCAAGTGGATTTCTTGTTTTAGGAAGGCAAGAACTTGATGAACACAACAAGTATCTCCAAGACCATCAAATATCAAGATCATATGTTGGAAAATCAGCCCTAGGACACAAGCAAATCACCTCCAAAGTTGTTTATATGGCCACCAAATGATCAAGGTTTCAAGGAAACACCTTAATAGGACTAGTAAACATGTGGTTTGTAGCTAGAAAAGATCAATGATGGGGTTTGTTGCTTGATTTGGGACGGCAAGGAGGGAGAGTTGAGAGAGTTTTAGAGTGGATTGCATGGATGGAAATGGTAGTAGTGAAACCATTTGCTAGTTTTGTTGTAAAGTGGAAAGGGTTAGCTTAACAAGTAAGCACAAGCTTACACTTGTGTAAACAAGTTAAGACTTGATGCCACCTAAGTGTGGTGGTGTCATCTTTGCCGTCCACTTTTTCTAGTGGGGTGGGACAAAGTGTTTTGTCCCATCTCACTAGTTTACGGGTATTTCTCGATTCTAGTTTTCTCGATTTGCGTGCCCTCGGGTCGTTTTACGAAAAACGTTTTTATAAATTATGAATCACCGTCACAAAACGAATCCAATAAAAATTGTCTCATCAAAAACGGAGTTCAAAAACGTAAATACGTAATCCTAAGGTTTCCGGTTTAGTCGTAAAAGACGCCAAATTATGCACGTAAGCCCAAATTTAAATCCGTAAATTGTGAGTTCGTCAACCAACACAAAAATAAGTTTCAAAATATTATACGAGAAAATATTTCACTACCTGAAAATGTTAGATTTGTCACAGCTTTTCCTCCTAAAAGGGATCAACGTCCTCGTGATCCATTTCATTTGGATGTCCGTTTCTTATTGAAATCGAAGAGGTGCGGATATTTCTTCCACATTTCATCCTCTCGTTCCCAAGTATACTCCGGTCCATGTTTTGAATTCCATCGGATCTTGACAATAGGTATCCGACTTTGTTTCAGTTGCTTTACCTCACGGTCCATAACTTCTACGGGCTCTTCGATAAAATGCAACTTCCCATCTATTCGAACCTTACCTAACGGAATTTTCTCATCACTCACTGCTAGACATTTCTTCAGATTAGATACATGGAATGTGTTGTGAACACCATGAAGTTCTGGGGGTAACTCTAGTTTGTAAGCCACCGGACCTACTCTAGATAAAATCTTAAAGGGTCCAATATAACGGGGATTCAATTTTCCTCGCTTTCCAAATCTTATAACGCCTTTCCATGGCGATACTTTCAACATTACTCGGTCACCCACTTCAAACTCCATTGGCTTCCGCCGCACATCCGCGTAACTTTTCTGTCTACTACGGGCAGTCAACAACCTCTTCTTAATCTGAACTATCATCTCCGTAGTCTCCCGGATCAATTCCGGTCCCGTGAGCTGGGTATCCCCAACTTCACTCCAACACACAGGAGATCTACACTTCCTACCGTACAAAGCTTCAAATGGTGCAGCCTTAATACTAGAATGGTAACTATTATTATACGAAAACTCTGCTAACGACAAATGTTTATCCCAATTCTTACCAAAGTCTAACACACAAGTTCTCAACATATCTTCCAGTGTTTGTATCGTCCTTTCACTCTGCCCATCAGTCTGGGGGTGATAAGCAGTGCTCATATCGAGATTCGTTCCCAAAGATCTTTGGAGAGATTTCCAAAAATTCGATGCGAATCTAGGATCTCGATCTAAAATGATCGATACAGGCACTCTATGCTTGCATACAACATTATCAAGGTATATTCGAGTCAGCTTCTCTAGTGAGAACTGCTCCTTAACCGGAATGAAGTGTGCTGATTTGGTCAGTCTATCGACAATAACCCAAATCGAATTGTTTCCAGATGATGTTCTAGGAAGCTTGGTGATAAAGTCCATTGTAATTCGCTCCCACTTCCATTCAGGAATCTTTGGCTGTTGAAGTAGTCCTGATGGCTTTTGATGTTCAGCTTTAACTCTAGCACAAGTCAAGTATTGAAGAACATACATAGCTATGTCAGCTTTCATATTCGGCCACCAGTACAACTTCTTCAAATCATGGTACGTCTTATCAGATCCCGGATGAATGGAATACTTAGATTTATGGGATTCCAACATAATCAAATCTCTTAAGCCTCCAAACTTAGGTATCCACATACGACCTCTTAAGCATTTCACTCCATCAGCTCTAACCTCTAAAGGATCTCCTTCTCCTTGGAACCCTTCATTAACAAAATTCTCCTTCTTACAAGCTTCTATTTGCGCATTTCTAATTTGCTCAGGCAAATTATTGTGCACGGTCAAGACTAGAGAACGTACCCTGATAGGCTCTCTATCTTTCCTATTCAACGCATCAACAACAACATTGGCTTTTCCTGGGTGATACTTTATATCACAATCATAATCACTTAACAATTCTATCCATCTTCGTTGCCTCATGTTCAATTCCTTTTGGTCGAGAATATACTGCAGGCTTTTGTGATCGGTGAATACCGTACACTTGGTGCCATACAGATAATGTCTCCACAACCTAAGAGCAAAGACCACAGCTCCTAACTCAAGATCATGAGTAGTATAATTCTCCTCATTCTTCCTTAATTGCCTAGAAGCATAAGCTATCACTTTCTCTCTCTGCATCAAAACAACTCCATAACCTCTAAGAGATGCATCACAATACACTACAAAATCTTCACTCCCGTCGGGTAATGATAAGATTGGCGCACTACATAATTTTTTGCTTCAATATCTGAAATGCTCCATCTTCATCACTTCCCCAAACGAAAGGTTTATTCTTCTGAGTAAGCTTAGTCAAGGGTTTAGCTATCAAAGAAAATTCTTTAATGAATCACCTATAATAGCCGGCCAATCCTAAGAACTGTCGCACTTCCGTTGGCGTTGTCGGTGCAGACCAATTCTTAATAGCGTCAACCTTTGCAGGATCAACATGAATTCCATCTCTATTAATCACATGACCAAGAAATTGCACAGAATCTAACCAGAAATCACACTTCGAAAACTTAGCATACAACCTTTCATCCTTCAACAAGTTCAAAACAATCCTCAAATGTTCTCTATGTTCATCTTCATTCTTAGAATAGATTAGAATATCGTCAATAAACACAATCATAAATTTATCCAAGTAGGGCTTGCACACTCGATTCATTAAATCCATGAAAACCGCAGGTGCGTTAGTTAACCCAAATGGCATTACTTGAAATTCATAGTGTCCATAACGAGTTCTAAATGCAGTTATAGGAATATCTTCTTCACGGACGCGAAGTTGGTGATATCCTGACCGCAAATCTATCTTAGAATACACACTAGATCCTTGCAGTTGATCAAACAAATCATCAATCCTAGGTAAAGGATATCGATTCTTAATTGTCAACTTATTCAATTCCCTATAATCAATGCACATACGAAAAGATCCATCCTTCTTCTTAACGAACAAGACTGGAGCTCCCCAAGGCGACGAGCTCGGTCGAATAAAACCTTTATCAGACAACTCTTTAAGTTGCTCAGATAACTCCTTTAATTCAGAAGGGGCTAATCGGTAAGGCGCACGTGCCACCGGTGCAGCACCAGGAATCAAATCGATTCGAAACTCTACTTGCCTTATTGGTGGAAGTCCGGGTAAATCTTTAGGAAATACCTCAGGAAATTCACAAATAATAGGTACATCTTCCAGTCGTTTCTCCCTAGACTCATTCCCGGTTACTTGAGCTAAAAATAACTCACAACCGTTCCTGATGTACTTTTGGACTTTAATACATGAAACGATTTTCAAACGGGATTCACCTCGACTACCATCAATTACTAACGTCCTATTCCTAAGAGGAATCTTAACCTTCTTCTCTCCACATAAAATAGTAGCATTATTCAACGACAACCAATCCATACCAATAATAATATCAAAACTACCTAATTCTATTAACATCAAATCAATCGGAAAGGAATGGTTCAAGAGATTTAGAGAGCATCCTTCTAATAGCTTATTAGTTTTCACTAATTTACCATCAACCAATTCCACCTCGTAACTGGTACTTATCTCAACAGGTTCAATATCAATAAGGGCACTAAATTTAGTGGATACAAAGCTCCTATCGGCACCCGAATCGAATAAAGCAACAGCATAATGATTGTTGAGTAAAAACGTACCGGTAACGACATTCAGATCCTCTTTCTTCACCTCAATTGTTCCAAGTTGGTAGATACCACCCTGGGGGTTTCTTCCAGGTACAATCGCTTTCAACTTGGGGCATTCCGATTTCCTATGACCTTCTTCATTACAGTTGAAGCAAATCGTTCCCTTCTTACACCTTTCAACCTTGTGTCCAAGCTTTCCGCAATTTCGGCACTTCCAGCAGTCGCCAGGATGCCTCTTGTTGCCACACTTAGGACATCTATCATCGTTGCGCGGTGTGTTGTTGGTAAGAGCATTTGCATTCCCCTTTCTCTTGTTCTAACGGTGATTGAAATTCTTCCTATAATCACCTCTATCTACACGCTCACCGTCTCCCTTTCTTTTCTCACCTACACGAGCTTCATCTTCCTTATCCTGAATTATCTGTCCAATGAGTTGGTAAGCCATTCGAACAGCATCATCAATGGTCAGTGGTTTAGATGATGTTACGTCCCCCCGGATATTCCTGGTCAACCCTTTCACATATTGCTCAATTCGGATCTCTTCGGGTTCAACCAATCGAGGACATAGCAAGGCCAACTCATGGAATCGATTCGTGTAACTATCAATGTCCACACCTTTCATTCTCAGATGAATCAACTCTTGTTCTAACCTAATGATCACACTACGAGGACAAAACTCCAAAGTCATCCACTTCTTAATTTCAGCCCAAGGAGTAGCATTAGCAGCATCAAGACCCATGAAAGCAATTCTCCCGTTCCACCAAGTCAACGCACGACCTTTAAGAGTAGCCATAGCAAAAGTCACCTTATCTTCCTCCTTACACTTACTAATCCTAAACACCGATTCAATCTTTTCAATCCACTGGCTTAATCCTACAGCACCTTCAGTTCCATTAAAAAGTAGAGGTTCACACTTCATGAACGTCACATAAGTACAGCCACCAACTTCAGGTGCATTCGTTCCAAGTCCTCCTATATTTCCTCCAGCATTAGCATTCACATTATTAGCATTCACATTCACATTAGTACCGCCAATTCCACTACCGCCAGCTCCACTACCGCCAGCTCCACTACCGCCATCTTCATTTCTAGCATTTGCCATAAATTCAGTCATAGATGCGGTTACTTGCTCCGTAATAATCCTACGTACATCCTCCTCAGTCACAGCCTTCTTGGGCGGCATAGTTCTATAATTCCACAATTTCAAAGTATTAAGCATTCATCCAACAAAGGATTCATATAATATGGATCGAATTCATAATCAAGATACAAATAAGGCACAATATGGAATTCAAGACAAGATACATATTTCATTCGATCTGAAACAAAAGTATTATCTTAGTACATCCATATCAAAGTTCTAGCACTATATACACTCAAAATTCGTGCCAAGTCTACTACTAACAAGTCGGTTCAGTCAAAGCTACAAACACAAAAGATATAAAGGTCACTACTAAATACAGACTGGTCTACTGAGAACCGCCAGATGGTCCATCATCCATCGTCTTCTGGATCTTCGCCGGACGATCACTAGACACATCTTCAGCTGGGCGCTTACGGATTACTCCTCTTTCAACCATGTCGGCATAAAATCTACTATTCCAACCCACAGATATATTCAACTCCTTTTCAGCTTTCTCACGCATCGCACGAGCCACACTCAACTGAATCTCCATAGAATTCACCTTTCTCTTCATTGCAGCATACTCACCACTTTCCAACACCGATAACCTCCTAAAAGCCTCATTCAAACCACGTTCTACATCACTCAAATCCAAACTAAGCAATTCTCGCTCTTTCTCGCCAACCTTAGTCTTCGACTCCAAATAAGCAATCTGAGTCTGAACAACACCTAATCCAACCTCTGTCACACAACTCTTAACACGGGAAGCATCTAGATCACGTCTCAAGGCCCATGGTGCAAGACCATCAATATGAGTAGCCTCTCGAGCACTAGACAACTCTCCTATCTCACGTCTACGAGTATCAATACCATTAGTACCGTCAGGTGCATCGTCATCCTCATCCTCCTCTGATTCAGAATCAGATTCAGACGATTCAGACATTTCGTCCCTAGGTAACTCATCCTCAGAATCAGACAAACAAACTGGTGGGGGCAAAGGCTCGCCCTCTGGAACATCATATGGATTATTAAGCTCAGCTTCCTCATCGTCATCAACCTCAACATCTATACCTACATCTTCTTCGACATCCTCGTCGTCAATCTCATCATCTAACTCATCTAACCCAATCTCATCCTCATTCTCAATATCAGCATTCTCAATCTCCACATTCTCATTACCCACATTCTCAATATCCACATTCTCATTACCCACATTCTCAATATCCACATTCTCTACTAAGTCAACCCGAGGGGCAATCTGATCTCCTAGTCCTAACTCGGGCTCAGGATCCTCAAATGGTTCCTCCTCATCATCAATATAAAAATCTACTAAGTCTAAATAAGGATCATCTTCTATATTAGGTTCGCGAATAGCATGGTTTTCTACAGGAATATTAGGGTCAGCCATGACAATCTGCATTTATATATATTTATCTCGTATTAGGATAACATACTAGTTAAACAATTACATAATGAAATCACGATATATACATATATATAAATTATATTATATATATCAAAATATATATCTTCTCAATAGGGCTTGTTGGTAACGTCGGAGATCTCTGGCACCGTTATAGTCAAAAGATTTTTCAAATATTTTCTCAAATGTTCATTGTCAAAAGATTTTGAAAAGTTTTGTTCAAAACCTTGGTTTTTAAAATCTTTTGTTCCCTACAACGAGAGCTCTGGTACCAAACTGTAACACTCTCATTTTTCGTATCGGTACAGCGGAAGGGTCTTTCAGAGTGTTACGGGATAGCACAATAACTCCAATCATAGACAACACATAAAAATGGTTGTACAAGGTTTAACAAACATTCATTCGATAAAAAGTTTCAAAAGCGTACAACAGGTCCCAAATTATACAGGTCATTAAGTTTACAAAACACAGATCGAATGAACATTTTTATTATTAAGTGTGGGCCATCAGAGTCGATCTCCATCCGGATTACCTTCAAGCACCTGAGATAGAAAACATGCAAAAATCATATCAGCGAATGCCGAGTGAATTCATAGAGTTTAATGAAAACCGTTATATAAAACAATCATTTACATTCATTTAAAATCAGAACACAAGTATAATATCGGAAGTAAGTCCACATATTGCTAGTCAGGCAATATATAAATCAAGCATACATCTGAAACCGTCCATGAGACCGTAGTCTCTATATTACCATGATAGGTAATATATTCATCGTAATAGCGTCGTTATCATATATAGGATACATTTTTATTTGAATTAGGTAGGATTATTATTAGCCGCATGACATTGTTACCTTACTGTGAAAACAGCGGGCCGCGAACCCGACAAACAATTTGCCCATCTAAGTTAGCGTGTCGTCACAAAAATCACGCTATGAAATCTTCTCATACATAAATTCGCTTACCAATCAATGTGGTACGACGGGGATCAACCGTCAAGGCGCGAACTGGGGTGATCGTCCCCAAATAGTACTATCAAATGCATAAGCGTCTACCAAATCCCGGTAGTTCACAATTCATGCTAATGGGACTTTAAGTGACATAACCTAACTACTAATAATCCTTTTAGTCTCGTTTATAGGGTCATAGCATCATTCGGGTCCATATCATTAAGCATACAATCGGGACTACTTGTGTTCTATTTTTATAAAAATCTAGCATGTTATCTCCCTCGCGGGTTTACAAATCATTTTATAAAACATTTAAAAGAGTGCGAGGCTATGAACTCACGTTGTTAATGAAAGGCGGATTATCGGCGACGGGCGTGCTTCGGTCACGGAAACCTATATAAATAATAATCGGTCTTAGACTCGGTCCAATGACTTTTATCAAAATAACAATATACATATGATGATTTTGTACATATGATGATGATCAAGTGGGTTTATAAATCCTCATTTACTCATTTTAGCGTTTACGTTTTAGTATCGTCTTACTAGTTCACTAGTTTTACCGATTTTACCTATTTTAAGTTCATTAAGTCTTTTATAAGTTCTTTAACTTGTTTTTACCCATTTTATACCTATATGATCAGTATATATATTTTTCATGTTGGGCCCAAATGGGTTAAGCCCAATAAGTTCTTTTTACAAGTTTTTATCTTATTAAGTCCAATTATTAGTCCAATATGTTTAGTTAGCTCGTAAATGTCCGTAATTCTTATAGTTCGGGTTTTATCGGTTTTTACTTGTCTTAGTTACTTATACATAAGTATACAACTTTTATAAACTTTACATTAGACGGGTTTGGTCGTCTAAGTTTTATTTGATGAAAAACGTTAATTTCACGGCGATAGCCGAAAAAGTCGTAAAAATCAAGTTTATAGTTTTTATTACTTATAAGTATTATTTTTACCACCATTTATATAATTTACCCATTTAATTAACCTTTTATACATTTATATAAATAAGTTCTATAAGTTAGTGGGTTTATATTTTACATTTTATACATTATAAAGTGAGTGCTTATATAATAATAATAAACATTATTTCCAAAATCTGATTTTTAACTTCATATTCACCATTTTATCATATCTAGAGTTCTACAATGACTTAGAAGCTCATTTTTGGATGACAACTTCTTCATAATATGTGCTACATATAACTTAGTTATAGCTACTGCCCATTTTGAGTCTAAGTTGCCTTAACAGTCCCTACAAAACTGCTTATTCAGATTATACCACCTAACTTGTTTTGATCATATCTCACTCATTATTTTGATTCCATTGCATGGCCAACTCTCACATGTGTATAACATCATCTACTTACTGTAAATAGATCAAACCATGCATTTTTATCAGTTCATCATTTAGTTATCTACTGTTTTTATACAGCCAACTAATTAGTCATGATTTTAGCTTCATTTCTTATAGTTATCATCATTTTTAAGCATGTTTATCAACACTTGATCCCCACACAACATTTTTATCATCATATATACATCATATACATATACAAAATGAAAGAAAATACATTTGTTCTTTACAAAATAATAAGAGAAAAATGTAGAGGATGATCTTCTTTACCAATCCAAGTGGATTTCTTGTTTTAGGAAGGCAAGAACTTGATGAACACAACAAGTATCTCCAAGACCATCAAATATCAAGATAATATGTTGGAAAATCAGCCCTAGGACACAAGCAAATCACCTCCAAAGTTGTTTATATGGCCACCAAATGATCAAGGTTTCAAGGAAACACCTTAATAGGACTAGTAAACATGTGGTTTGTAGCTAGAAAAGATCAATGATGGGGTTTGTTGCTTGATTTGGGACGGAAAGGAGGGAGAGTTGAGAGAGTTTTAGAGTGGATTGCATGGATGGAAATGGTAGTAGTGAAACCATTTGCTAGTTTTGTTGTAAAGTGGAAAGGGTTAGCTTAACAAGTAAGCACAAGCTTACACTTGTGTAAACAAGTTAAGACTTGATGCCACCTAAGTGTGGTGGTGTCATCTTTGCCGTCCACTTTTGCTAGTGGGATGGGACAAAGTGTTTTGTCCCATCTCACTAGTTTACGGGTATTTCTCGATTCTAGTTTTCTCGATTTGCGTGCCCTCGGGTCGTTTTACGAAAAACGTTTTTATAAATTATGAATCACCGTCACAAAACGAATCCAATAAAAATTGTCTCATCAAAAACGGAGTTCAAAAACGTAAATACGTAATCCTAAGGTTTCCGGTTTAGTCGTAAAAGACGCCAAATTATGCACGTAAGCCCAAATTTAAATCCGTAAATTGTGAGTTCGTCAACCAACACAAAAATAAGTTTCAAAATATTATACGAGAAAATATTTCACTACCTGAAAATGTTAGATTTGTCACAGCTTTTCCTCCTAAAAGGGATCAACGTCCTCGTGATCCATTTCATTTGGATGTCCGTTTCTTATTGAAATCGAAGAGGTGCGGATATTTCTTCCACATTTCATCCTCTCGTTCCCAAGTATACTCCGGTCCATGTTTTGAATTCCATCGGATCTTGACAATAGGTATCCGACTTTGTTTCAGTTGCTTTACCTCACGGTCCATAACTTCTACGGGCTCTTCGATAAAATGCAACTTCCCATCTATTCGAACCTTACCTAACGGAATTTTCTCATCACTCACTGCTAGACATTTCTTCAGATTAGATACATGGAATGTGTTGTGAACACCATGAAGTTCTGGGGGTAACTCTAGTTTGTAAGCCACCGGACCTACTCTAGATAAAATCTTAAAGGGTCCAATATAACGGGGATTCAATTTTCCTCGCTTTCCAAATCTTATAACGCCTTTCCATGGCGATACTTTCAACATTACTCGGTCACCCACTTCAAACTCCATTGGCTTCCGCCGCACATCCGCGTAACTTTTCTGTCTACTACGGGCAGTCAACAACCTCTTCTTAATCTGAACTATCATCTCCGTAGTCTCCCGGATCAATTCCGGTCCCGTGAGCTGGGTATCCCCAACTTCACTCCAACACACAGGAGATCTACACTTCCTACCGTACAAAGCTTCAAATGGTGCAGCCTTAATACTAGAATGGTAACTATTATTATACGAAAACTCTGCTAACGACAAATGTTTATCCCAATTCTTACCAAAGTCTAACACACAATTTCTCAACATATCTTCCAGTGTTTGTATCGTCCTTTCACTCTGCCCATCAGTCTGAGGGTGATAAGCAGTGCTCATATCGAGATTCGTTCCCAAAGATCTTTGGAGAGATTTCTAAAAATTCGATGCGAATCTAGGATCTCGATCTGAAATGATCGATACAGGCACTCCATGCTTGCATACAACATTATCAAGGTATATTCGAGTCAGCTTCTCTAGTGAGAACTGCTCCTTAACCGGAATGAAGTGTGCTGATTTGGTCAGTCTATCGACAATAACCCAAATCGAATTGTTTCCAGATGATGTTCTAGGAAGCTTGGTGATAAAGTCCATTGTAATTCGCTCCCACTTCCATTCAGGAATCTTTGGCTGTTGAAGTAGTCCTGATGGCTTTTGATGTTCAGCTTTAACTCTAGCACAAGTCAAGTATTGAAGAACATACATAGCTATGTCAGCTTTCATATTCGGCCACCAGTACAACTTCTTCAAATCATGGTACGTCTTATCAGATCCCGGATGAATGGAATACTTAGATTTATGGGATTCCAACATAATCAAATCTCTTAAGCCTCCAAACTTAGGTATCCACATACGACCTCTTAAGCATTTCACTCCATCAGCTCTAACCTCTAAAGGATCTCCTTCTCCTTGGAACCCTTCATTAACAAAATTCTCCTTCTTACAAGCTTCTATTTGCGCATTTCTAATTTGCTCAGGCAAATTATTGTGCACGGTCAAGACTAGAGAACGTACCCTGATAGGCTCTCTATCTTTCCTATTCAACGCATCAACAACAACATTGGCTTTTCCTGGGTGATACTTTATATCACAATCATAATCACTTAACAATTCTATCCATCTTCGTTGCCTCATGTTCAATTCCTTTTGGTCGAGAATATACTGCAGGCTTTTGTGATCGGTGAATACCGTACACTTGGTGCCATACAGATAATGTCTCCACAACCTAAGAGCAAAGACCACAGCTCCTAACTCAAGATCATGAGTAGTATAATTCTCCTCATTCTTCCTTAATTGCCTAGAAGCATAAGCTATCACTTTCTCTCTCTGCATCAAAACAACTCCATAACCTCTAAGAGATGCATCACAATACACTACAAAATCTTCACTCCCGTCGGGTAATGATAAGATTGGCGCACTACATAATTTTTTGCTTCAATATCTGAAATGCTCCATCTTCATCACTTCCCCAAACGAAAGGTTTATTCTTCTGAGTAAGCTTAGTCAAGGGTTTAGCTATCAAAGAAAATTCTTTAATGAATCGCCTATAATAGCCGGCCAATCCTAAGAACTGTCGCACTTCCGTTGGCGTTGTCGGTGCAGACCAATTCTTAATAGCTTCAACCTTTGCAGGATCAACATGAATTCCATCTCTATTAATCACATGACCAAGAAATTGCACAGAATCTAACCAGAAATCACACTTCGAAAACTTAGCATACAACCTTTCATCCTTCGACAAGTTCAAAACAATCCTCAAATGTTCTCTATGTTCATCTTCATTCTTAGAATAGATTAGAATATCGTCAATAAACACAATCATAAATTTATCCAAGTAGGGCTTGCACACTCGATTCATTAAATCCATGAAAACCGCAGGTGCGTTAGTTAACCCAAATGGCATTACTTGAAATTCATAGTGTCCATAACGAGTTCTAAATGCAGTTATAGGAATATCTTCTTCACGGACGCGAAGTTGGTGATATCCTGACCGCAAATCTATCTTAGAATACACACTAGATCCTTGCAGTTGATCAAACAAATCATCAATCCTAGGTAAAGGATATCGATTCTTAATTGTCAACTTATTCAATTCCCTATAATCAATGCACATACGAAAAGATCTATCCTTCTTCTTAACGAACAAGACTGGAGCTCCCCAAGGCGACGAGCTCGGTCGAATAAAACCTTTATCAGACAACTCTTTAAGTTGCTCAGATAACTCCTTTAATTCAGAAGGGGCTAATCGGTAAGGCGCACGTGCCACCGGTGCAGCACCAGGAATTAAATCGATTCGAAACTCTACTTGCCTTATTGGTGGAAGTCCGGGTAAATCTTTAGGAAATACCTCAGGAAATTCACAAATAATAGGTACATCTTCCAGTCGTTTCTCCCTAGACTCATTCCCGGTTACTTGAGCTAAAAATAACTCACAACCGTTCCTGATGTACTTTTGGACTTTAATACATGAAACGATTTTCAAACGGGATTCACCTCGACTACCATCAATTACTAACGTCCTATTCCTAAGAGGAATCTTAACCTTCTTCTCTCCACATAAAATAGTAGCATTATTCAACGACAACCAATCCATACCAATAATAATATCAAAACTACCTAATTCTATTAACATCAAATCAATCGGAAAGGAATGGTTCAAGAGATTTAGAGAGCATCCTTCTAATAGCTTATTAGTTTTCACTAATTTACCATCAACCAATTCCACCTCGTAACTGGTACTTATCTCAACAGGTTCAATATCAATAAGGGCACTAAATTTAGTGGATACAAAGCTCCTATCGGCACCCGAATCGAATAAAGCAACAGCATAATGATTGTTGAGTAAAAACGTACTGGTAACGACATTCAGATCCTCTTTCTTCACCTCAATTGTTCCAAGTTGGTAGATACCACCCTGGGGGTTTCTTCCAGGTACAATCGCTTTCAACTTGGGGCATTCCGATTTCCTATGACCTTCTTCATTACAGTTGAAGCAAATCGTTCCCTTCTTACACCTTTCAACCTTGTGTCCAAGCTTTCCGCAATTTCGGCACTTCCAGCAGTCGCCAGGATGCCTCTTGTTGCCACACTTAGGACATCTATCATCGTTGCGCGGTGTGTTGTTGGTAAGAGCATTTGCATTCCCCTTTCTCTTGTTCTGACGGCGATTGAAATTCTTCCTATAATCACCTCTATCTACACGCTCACCGTCTCCCTTTCTTTTCTCACCTACACGAGCTTCATCTTCCTTATCCTGAATTATCTGTCCAATGAGTTGGTAAGCCATTCGAACAGCATCATCAATGGTCAGTGGTTTAGATGATGTTACGTCCCCCCGGATATTCCTGGTCAACCCTTTCACATATTGCTCAATTCGGATCTCTTCGGGTTCAACCAATCGAGGACATAGCAAGGCCAACTCATGGAATCGATTCGTGTAACTATCAATGTCCACACCTTTCATTCTCAGATGAATCAACTCTTGTTCTAACCTAATGATCACACTACGAGGACAAAACTCCAAAGTCATCCACTTCTTAATTTCAGCCCAAGGAGTAGCATTAGCAGCATCAAGACCCATGAAAGCAATTCTCCCGTTCCACCAAGTCAACGCACGACCTTTAAGAGTAGCCATAGCAAAAGTCACCTTATCTTCCTCCTTACACTTACTAATCCTAAACACCGATTCAATCTTTTCAATCCACTGGCTTAATCCTACAGCACCTTCAGTTCCATTAAAAAGTAGAGGTTCACACTTCATGAACGTCACATAAGTACAGCCACCAACTTCAGGTGCATTCGTTCCAAGTCCTCCTATATTTCCTCCAGCATTAGCATTCACATTATTAGCATTCACATTCACATTAGTACCGCCAATTCCACTACCGCCAGCTCCACTACCGCCAGCTCCACTACCGCCATCTTCATTTCTAGCATTTGCCATAAATTCAGTCATAGATGCGGTTACTTGCTCCGTAATAATCCTACGTACATCCTCCTCAGTCACAGCCTTCTTGGGCGGCATAGTTCTATAATTCCACAATTTCAAAGTATTAAGCATTCATCCAACAAAGGATTCATATAATATGGATCGAATTCATAATCAAGATACAAATAAGGCACAATATGGAATTCAAGACAAGATACATATTTCATTCGATCTGAAACAAAAGTATTGTCTTAGTACATCCATATCAAAGTTCTAGCACTATATACACTCAAAATTCGTGCCAAGTCTACTACTAACAAGTCGGTTCAGTCAAAGCTACAAACACAAAAGATATAAAGGTCACTACTAAATACAGACTGGTCTACTGAGAACCGCCAGATGGTCCATCATCCATCGTCTTCTGGATCTTCGCCGGACGATCACTAGACACATCTTCAGCTGGGCGCTTACGGATTACTCCTCTTTCAACCATGTCGGCATAAAATCTACTATTCCAACCCACAGATATATTCAACTCCTTTTCAGCTTTCTCACGCATCGCACGAGCCACACTCAACTGAATCTCCATAGAATTCACCTTTCTCTTCATTGCAGCATACTCACCACTTTCCAACACCGATAACCTCCTAAAAGCCTCATTCAAACCACGTTCTACATCACTCAAATCCAAACTAAGCAATTCTCGCTCTTTCTCGCCAACCTTAGTCTTCGACTCCAAATAAGCAATCTGAGTCTGAACAACACCTAATCCAACCTCTGTCACACAACTCTTAACACGGGAAGCATCTAGATCACGTCTTAAGGCCCATGGTGCAAGACCATCAATATGAGTAGCCTCTCGAGCACTAGACGACTCTCCTATCTCACGTCTACGAGTATCAATACCATTAGTACCGTCAGGTGCATCGTCATCCTCATCCTCCTCTGATTCAGAATCAGATTCAGACGATTCAGACATTTCGTCCCTAGGTAACTCATCCTCAGAATCAGACAAACAAACTGGTGGGGGCAAAGGCTCGCCCTCTGGAACATCATATGGATAAATAAGCTCAGCTTCCTCATCGTCATCAACCTCAACATCTATACCTACATCTTCTTCGACATCCTCGTCGTCAATCTCATCATCTAACTCATCTAACCCAATCTCATCCTCATTCTCAATATCAGCATTCTCAATCTCCACATTCTCATTACCCACATTCTCAATATCCACATTCTCATTACCCACATTCTCAATATCCACATTCTCTACTAAGTCAACCCGAGGGGCAATCTGATCTCCTAGTCCTAACTCGGGCTCAGGATCCTCAAATGGTTCCTCCTCATCATCAATATCAAAATCTACTAAGTCTAAATAAGGATCATCTTCTATATTAGGTTCGGGAATAGCATGGTTTTCTACAGGAATATTAGGGTCAGCCATGACAATCTGCATTTATATATATTTATCTCGTATTAGGATAACATACTAGTTAAACAATTACATAATGAAATCACGATATATACATATATATAAATTATATTATATATATCAAAATATATATCTTCTCAATAGGGCTTGTTGGTAACGTCGGAGATCTCTGGCACCGTTATAGTCAAAAGATTTTTCAAATATTTTCTCAAATGTTCATTGTCAAAAGATTTTGAAAAGTTTTGTTCAAAACCTTGGTTTTTAAAATCTTTTGTTCCCTACAACGAGAGCTCTGGTACCAAACTGTAACACTCTCATTTTTCGTATCGGTACAGCGGAAGGGTCTTTCAGAGTGTTACGGGATAGCACAATAACTCCAATCATAGACAACACATAAAAATGGTTGTACAAGGTTTAACAAACATTCATTCGATAAAAAGTTTCAAAAGCGTACAACAGGTCCCAAATTATACAGGTCATTAAGTTTACAAAACACAGATCGAATGAACATTTTTATTATTAAGTGTGGGCCATCAGAGTCGATCTCCATCCGGATTACCTTCAAGCACCTGAGATAGAAAACATGCAAAAATCATATCAGCGAATGCCGAGTGAATTCATAGAGTTTAATGAAAACCGTTATATAAAACAATCATTTACATTCATTTAAAATCAGAACACAAGTATAATATCGGAAGTAAGTCCACATATTGCTAGTCAGGCAATATATAAATCAAGCATACATCTGAAACCGTCCATGAGACCGTAGTCTCTATATTACCATGATAGGTAATATATTCATCGTAATAGCGTCGTTATCATATATAGGATACATTTTTATTGGAATTAGGAAGGATTATTATTAGCCGCATGACATTGTTACCTTACTGTGAAAACAGCGGGCCGCGAACCCGACAAACAATTTGCCTATCTAAGTTAGCGTGTCGTCACAAAAATCACGCTATGAAATCTTCTCATACATAAATTCGCTTACCAATCAATGTGGTACGACGGGGATCAACCGTCAAGGCGCGAACTGGGGTGATCGTCCCCAAATAGTACTATCAAATGCATAAGCGTCTACCAAATCCCGATAGTTCACAATTCATGCTAATGGGACTTTAAGTGACATAACCTAACTACTAATAATCCTTTTAGTCTCGTTTATAGGGTCATAGCATCATTCGGGTCCATATCATTAAGCATACAATCGGGACTACTTGTGTTCTATTTTTATAAAAATCTAGCATGTTATCTCCCTCGCGGGTTTACAAATCATTTTATAAAACATTTAAAAGAGTGCGAGGCTATGAACTCACGTTGTTAATGAAAGGCGGATTATCGGCTACGGGCGTGCTTCGGTCACGGAAACCTATATAAATAATAATCGGTCTTAGACTCGGTCCAATGACTTTTATCAAAATAACAATATACATATGATGATTTTGTACATATGATGATGATCAAGTGGGTTTATAAATCCTCATTTACTCATTTTAGCGTTTACGTTTTAGTATCGTCTTACTAGTTCACTAGTTTTACCGATTTTACCTATTTTAAGTTCATTAAGTCTTTTATAAGTTCTTTAACTTGTTTTTACCCATTTTATACCTATATGATCAGTATATATATTTTTCATGTTGGGCCCAAATGGGTTAAGCCCAATAAGTTCTTTTTACAAGTTTTTATCTTATTAAGTCCAATTATTAGTCCAATATGTTTAGTTAGCTCGTAAATGTCCGTAATTCTTATAGTTCGGGTTTTATCGGTTTTTACTTGTCTTAGTTACTTATACATCAGTATACAACTTTTATAAACTTTACATTAGACGGGTTTGGTCGTCTAAGTTTTATTTGATGAAAAACGTTAATTTCACGGCGATAGCCGAAAAAGTCGTAAAAATCAAGTTTATAGTTTTTATTACTTATAAATATTATTTTTACCACCATTTATATATTTTACCCATTTAATTAACCTTTTATACATTTATATAAATAAGTTCTATAAGTTAGTGGGTTTATATTTTACATTTTATACATTATAAAGTGAGTGCTTATATAATAATAATAAACATTATTTCCAAAATCTGATTTTTAACTTCATATTCACCATTTTTTTCATATCTAGAGTTATACAATGACTTAGAAGCTCACTTTTGGATGAAAACTTCTTCATAATATGTGCTACATATAACTTAGTTATAGCTACTGCCCATTTTGAGTCTAAGTTGCCTTAACAGTCCCTACAAAACTGCTTATTCAGATTATACCACCTAACTTATTTTGATCATATCTCACTCATTATTTTGATTCCATTGCATGGCCAACTCTCACATGTGTATAACATCATCTACTTACTGTAAATAGATCAAACCATGCATTTGTATCAGTTCATCATTTAGTTATCTACTGTTTTTATACAGCCAACTAATTAGTCATGATTTTAGCTTCATTTCTTATAGTTATCATCATTTTTAAGCATGTTTATCAACACTTGATCCCCACACAACATTTTTATCATCATATATACATCATATACATATACAAAATGAAAGAAAATACATTTGTTCTTTACAAAATAATAAGAGAAAAATATAGAGGATGATCTTCTTTACCAATCCAAGTGGATTTCTTGTTTTAGGAAGGCAAGAACTTGATGAACACAACAAGTATCTCCAAGACCATCAAATATCAAGATCATATGTTGGAAAATCAGCCCTAGGACACAAGCAAATCACCTCCAAAGTTGTTTATATGGCCACCAAATGATCAAGGTTTCAAGGAAACACCTTAATAGGACTAGTAAACATGTGGTTTGTAGCTAGAAAAGATCAATGATGGGGTTTGTTGCTTGATTTGGGACGGCAAGGAGGGAGAGTTGAGAGAGTTTTAGAGTGGATTGCATGGATGGAAATGGTAGTAGTGAAACCATTTGCTAGTTTTGTTGTAAAGTAGAAAGGGTTAGCTTAACAAGTAAGCACAAGCTTACACTTGTGTAAACAAGTTAAGACTTGATGCCACCTAAGTGTGGTGGTGTCATCTTTGCCGTCCACTTTTGCTAGTGGGGTGGGACAAAGTGTTTTGTCCCATCTCACTAGTTTACGGGTATTTCTCGATTCTAGTTTTCTCGATTTGCGTGCCCTCAGGTCGTTTTACGAAAAACGTTTTTATAAATTATGAATCACCGTCACAAAACGAATCCAATAAAAATTATCTCATCAAAAACGGAGTTCAAAAACGTAAATACGTAATCCTAAGGTTTTCGGTTTAGTCGTAAAAGACGCCAAATTATGCACGTAAGCCCAAATTTAAATCCGTAAATTGTGAGTTCGTCAACCAACTCAAAAATAAGTTTCAAAATATTATACGAGAAAATATTTCACTACCTGAAAATGTTAGATTTGTCACAGATTACCTTGGAAGAAACTAGCCATCATGTTTTTTAAGTCATTCGTTTGACTATCCAAAGTGTTTCTCATGTCAGCTCTCAAATCGTTCCCTTGTTTCACCAGGTCTGCTTTCAAGTTGCGCACTTCCTGTTGGAGATTGTCCACGATCACATCGTTAGTCCTCATGTAGGTTCCAATGTCTTGGTGTAATGCGGTGGGTTGGTTGGGAGGAGCATTGTATGCGGGTGGTTGATAAGCAGGTTGCTGGTAAACTTGGTTGTTTCTTTGAGGTGGATGTTGTTGTTTGTGAGGTGGTATGTATGGTCCACGAGATTGTTGTTGTTGTTGAGGAGGGCGGTTGAGGTTTTGTTGTTGGTTTGGGTTGTTAGGAGTAAAAGAGGGTGGTGAGAGATAGTTGTTGGAGCGGTAGCTAAGCAGGTTGCGGTCACCTTGAGGACGAGCTTGATAAGCGGGTTGAGGATAGGTACCGTATGCGGCATTCACATTCTCAGAAGGGTAGTCTTGGGTGGCGGTACAAGTGGTGTAAGAGTGAGGACCCCCGCATATCTCACATGGTTGGCTAACAGCATTGACTTGAGCGTCGTGAGCGTTTTTAGCGTTGATGCTGTTAGTGTTGCTGGCGGTTTGGGTAGCAAGCGATTTAAGAAGCGCAGTGATTTTGTCAAGTCGCTTATCGCTGTCACTAGTACTAGCACTAGCGACATTGGTCCGAACACTCTTGGTTTGCACACGAGACTTATTCTCAATGACATCCCAAGCAGCATTGGAAGTCTTAGCCAAAAGATTACCCCCCGAGGCACTGTTTAGTGAATCTTGGTCATTAATGCTTAAACCATTATAAAAAGTGTTAATTTGGTGCACTTTGATAAAACCATGTTGTGGGCATTTTCTTAAAAGATCTTTGAAACGATCCCAAGATTCACTAAAAGACTCATCGTACTTTTGTTCAAAATTAATGATTTCATTCCGCAAAGCGGTAGTACGAGAGGGTGGGAAAAAGTAGTTGATAAACTTGGTCTCCAAATCCGTCCACGTAAGAATACTTTGTGGCGGTTCCTTAGTAAGCTAATGCCGGGCTTGTCCCTCTAAAGAAAAGGGAAAAAGTTGTAAACGAATTACCTCTTGTGGAACACCATTGAATTTGACCATGTTCGTGAGTTATAAGAATCTCTTGATGTGGTCATGTGGATCATCAATGGTACGCCCCAAGAATGGTTGAGCAGAGACCATCTGGATAAAGCCGGATTTGAGCTCAAAGTTGTTGGCTGCAAACGCGGGTATGACAATTGGATCATTGTTGCCATCTACATGTGCTTGCAGAAGTTCAATCATCGGGCGATTATCCGATAGAGGCTCATTGTTGTTATTATTATTGTTGTTGAAAGGTGGGTTGTTATTGTTATTATTGTTTTGAGGTGGGTTATTGTTGTTGTTTTGTACACCGGCCATGTCTAAGTCTTCGAGAGGCTCAGGCTATTGATAAGACGTTGATCGTGTACACATGCACCTGCAAAAGAACTAACAAGGCAAAAACAAAGCAAAAATATTTTTGGTTTTTATGTTTTTTAATTTTTAGGATTTTTGAAAATTTTATAATTTTTTGTGTTTTTGAAATTTTTTATGAAAAAGTAACGTTCACGGGGAACGGATCCCAAAATCCAAGTTCTCACAAAAAAACTGTTGATCTTAACGAGAAGAGCCGGCAGCGGCGCCATTTGATACATGCGTTTTGTATGGGGTTCTAGATTTGTCTCGGTATCTCTTCGAATTGATCACGGCTCTAAGTGGAATGATTTGTTCTTGGTTAATGAAAAGGTGTTGGTTTGTTTAACTATTTTAAACTAATAACAAATAAGTAAGTGTCGAAGAGTAGAATTAAAGCTTTAAAAGATTAAACTAAATTGACGAGTTAAAAATAAATGCTAGAAAATTTAGACACTCTATTAGAAAAATACTTGAAAACTTAATGAGACTACACTTGGAAACTTTGTGAAAACTAGAAATTGAACAATTGGAAAATAGCCAAATCGGAATATCCAAAGTGCACTGATCAGAATGTAGCAAAGGAATTCAAATCGGAATAATCTAAAAACAAGTATAATCGGAATACCATAAAATAACAAGATCGGAATATTGATGCTTGCCGTCGGAATGTTGCACGACACTCCAATCGGAATACTTGAAATGGAGCTGATCGGAATATGGGGCTAGGACTCTAATCAGAATGTGCTAAAGGTCACAATCGGAATACATCAAAAATGAAGCAATCGGAATATCTAAAAACATGCAAATCGGAATATGGCAACAAGTGTCAATCAGAATACTGGAAATAAAGGTTCAAATCGGAATGCCCAAAATTAAGCTACAATCGGAATACCCAAAACCCTTTTCCGATCATACGATCGGAATAAAGGGGGGTGTCTGCTCGGAATACACAAATCGGAAAAGGGTTTACCTTTTCCGATTACACACTTTGATCCGAAAATTAAGCTAGACCAATAAGCTATGGAATTAAGCTTATTACCAAAGCTAGCTCGAATCCAACAATAAGCTGATCAAATAAGCACGAATTCAACTTATCTAAACTTCAAATAATCAATCTTATAAATCAAATAAATAATAAAAAGATGAACTTTTTATAAAAACTTTAAAAAGTAAATAAGCTAAACTAACAAATAAGCCAATAAGCACAAAGATCTTAAAGCTTATTCGCATACAAACTTAAGGAAACATAAAAAGATTAACTTTTTAAGCACAAAATCATTGATGAACAACACGGATCATACGAGATTTGTACCAAAATCAAAAAAAATCAAAGAAAGGTAGAATAAGATTAAAGATTAAAAGGCTTGAAATTAAACTTGATTAATGAAAAATAATACAAAAGTTTGATCTTGAAGGAAAGAAAGATGAAAACTAGTGAGAGAAAGTTTAGAACTTTCTCTCTCTAAAACTAGAGAGAGTGTAAAACTAAAAACTATCTAAAAACTAACTAACTCCAAAATTGTGAAGTGGAATCATATATATAGGCGTGTGATGTGGGCTTGTGAATGGGCTTTGGTTTGGGCTTCTTTTCTTCTTCCTTCTTTAGTCTTTACGTTTCTTTTAAATAAACGTTTCCGACTTTGGATTTTGAGAAGTGTCGGTGAATAATTCCAACTCGTCTTATAATCTTTTGTTTAATAGACTCGAGTTCTTCGACATATATGAATCTTCCATCTTTGGCTCTATTCTTCGATATATCTTCAAATAGGCACAATGACTTCAAATCTTTTGCATCTCTTGGACAATAGACTTCGTCTTGATTCTTTTTCTTCGATAAAACCCGTGCAATCCCATGTTTTCTTCAATATTCATCCGGTTGACTCTGAAAACACAATAAACACAAAAACCATGCATAATTCCAAACAAATGATATTAAATACGTGTTTTGGTCTTGTTTTAGCCAGAAATAAGTGGTAAAAGGATGGGTGTTTTCACACCTATCACTCCCCCACTAAAAGACAAAAGGGAGCGGAGTCTATGAGCACGGATCCTTAAATGCCTATGCGGATCCTTAGTGATAAGGAACCACAGGCACAATTAAGGCACCGCGCTTAGAGAGCCGTTGGCCTTTTTCTCCTATAAGTAGTGGATCAAATCTGCATTTTCCACAACCCTTTTTGGACACTCTTTCTGCTATCCTTTTCTTTTCTAATTCCTAATCATTTGTAAATGATCACTTAATGTGTTAAGTATGTTTACTTAGGTCACACCCTCAAATTACCAATGTATGTGAATACCCGAGGATGTGACTATCATGAAAATCACAAGACATAGATATAAAGAACGACTATTTAAAAGCCGTTTTACATTCACTAAACATAAATAAACTTGTTTCAAGAAAATGTTTAGTACATCATGGTTAAATGAATCAAATTTTCCAAATGACATAACATTTAAATTAAAGTCTTCAAAAGATAGTCATGATAATCTTATATCTCCATGGCACAACCACGTCACTCCTCCGCCTTGACACCTGAGAAAAACATTGCTAAAACGTCAACACAAAGGTCGGTGAGTTTATAGGTTTAAAAGTAGATAGTGTGATGAACCATAAGATTTTAGTTAGGCAACCGACATATAATCTTATAACAAATACAAGATTTTAATTAAATAGCATATATTTATAACATCCTACGTCTAAGCTCATGACACAGAAGCGTTAACCGTACTAGCAAGATAATATGAGAGCCCAAGAAAATGCCTATCCCAAAGCATTCGTAACGACTCAAATGTAAGTGTATCTAATTTGGCCACATAACCAACCATAGATAGGGAGGTCAATCCCAATAGATCTATCCATAACATTTGCACTTACAACAAGTAATTAACGGTTCATGATAGTGGGCTAAAGCATCTAGGGATATCGCTACTTAGACATCATGTAGGTAAACGTATTAGTTTTCATGGCACTTATGTTCATCCATAAAACAAGAAATGTTCTCACCCCAAATAGTTAAAAGCAATTAAAAGTGGGGCTATAAACTCACCTCGTTAATTAAGCAAAGTGATGGAAACACGAATGTAGCTCGAGAATACGACCACGTCATCCACAACCTAGTTAAATGTAATATAGTGGTAAGTATTCCCGCCTGTCACGCGGGTGACCCGGGTTCGATCCCCGGCAGCGGCGCCATTTGATATGAAGCTTTTGTGTGTGTACTCTTTGAAGTGTTGTTCGTGCTCGATTCAATTCGAATTGATCACGGTTTAGGGTGGAATTATTGGTGTTGGTCACTAAAAGGGGGAGCTTGATTTTCTAAGTCTACAAATATCATAAACGTAAAAGCTATTGGAAATAAAGAAGAATGTCTAACCTTGATTGCTTTTCCAGAATGAATGCTGCACAGTAGAACTTTGGTGAAACAAACTAAAGGTAATTATCTATTTTTAAAATAAAGTTGAAAATGTAAATGTCGTTGAGTAAAAATGAAAGCTTTAAAAGTTAAACTAAAAATTAAGACTGAAAAATATATGACGAAAAATTAAAACTTGATAAAAAGTAAATTTGAATACTTAATGAAAACGTAAACTTTATGAAAACTGAGCTAAGATAAAAACAAGTAAAATAATGCTTAAGAAAATTGGCGGGAAAAAAATTAAAGTTTGAAAATTATTCGGAAAACTAAAACGGAATATAAGTCAGGAAACCAAATTTGTACTTAATCCGGAATCCAAATTACACACTCAATTCGGAATATGAAATCCCACACATAATTCGGAATACAAACTCTTCATCTAATTCGGAATGGGTGCTTTCAATGTAATTCAGAATCCAAGTCTGTACGTAATCCGGAATGGAGAATCCTTTGTTTAATCCGGAATCCGAATCTCCTACCTAATTCGGAATGCTCAACCCTACACGTAATCTGGAATGTAGAAATGCGACCTTATCCGGAATCCATCTTCCCTAAACTAGTTCGGAATGTTTGTGCTGCTTGTAATCCGGAATGTGTATCCGGATATAATCCGGAATATGGCTCCCTAATCTAATTCGGAATCCCCATAACCACACCTAATACAGGAAACTAATCCACACGTAATCTGGAATATGGAGATTTTTATGCAATTCGGATTCCACAGTCTTGCACTTAATTCGGGAAATGAAGTTATGTTTTGGAGGGAAAAATGAAAGTTAAGTCGGAATAAGGTGAACTGTATGTAATTCGGGATACTGGGGTTTGCATATAATTCGGAATAATGTGGTTTTCAACTAGTTCGGAATAAAAGGGTTTTAACAATCCGGATTAATACAAATAAGCAAAATCACAATAAGCACTTACCAAAACTTAAACCAAATCAATTTTTAGAAAAAGCTAATAAGACACAATTTAAAAACTTATAAAAACACTCCCATCACTTTTTATAAAAATATTAAACTACCAAAATCAACTTATTTAAAAACTAGAAAAACATAAAAATTAAGCAATAAGCACAATAATCTAAAAGCCTCAACACACCAACTCAATAAGCACAATCCAATAAGCAAACCAATCACACAATCAACAAGATGAAATGAACTACATGATTAATTAAGCAAAACAATAGATTATGATTAAGAAAGGTAGAATGAGAATTTATTAAAAAGCTTGATTATATTAAAGATTAAGAATCAAAGTTACAAGATTAAGATGAAGGTTTGATAAGCTTGAAAGAAAAGCTAGAGAGAAGAAAAATAAAAAAACACACTAATTACCTACTAAAAAATAAAGACTACCTCTCTTTCTAATGACATATGTGTAATATATATAGGGGAAGGGAGGGTGTTGTTTCTTTCTCTCTTTTTCTTGTCTTCTCGTCTTTCTCGACTTTGTCTCGGGATTAGTCGAATGATAACTTGAACTCGTCTTTTATCTTTTTCTTCGATAATTAGACTTGGTTCTTCGACTTCGTTAAACTTTCGTCTTTAGACTTTTTCTTCGATAAATCTTCAGAATAGGCCTTTGACTTCTATTCTTCTTGCACTTTTGATCTTTTGACTTCGTCTTTTGTCTTTTTCTTTGATAAAAGCCCGTGAAAGCCCGTGTTTTCTTCCTTTTTCACATTTTGGCGCTAAAACACAACAAAAATACAAACCACACATAATTCCGACTTTTACGACATTAAATACACGTTTTGGCTTGGTTTTTATTATAAATAAGTGGTAAAAGGATAAGTGTTTTCACACTTATTAACATCCTAGTTGTGCTTGACGTTTGATATCATTTAAAGAAAAACGTGACAATTAGTTTCGCTTAGCTAATAAATAGGCTTTGGGGTCTACTAGTACTCCTTATGACAAAACAGTCGAGTGGGCTTAGAACCCAGTTACACTTGCAGCCCATCAGTCCAAGTAATAATAAATCTAGGCCCATTACATAATCTAAACAAATACTTAAACCCATACTGGCCCAAGGGGGGTCGATACACTCTATGCGTTACAAAGTATATACATTAGGTTTTTCTTACAAGTCAACAACTCCAGCCGACACTTTCATTTACCCAGTTCTTTCACCCACTCGTTTCAACACTCTCTCTAGAAAACTTAAATCCAATCAAGTTACCATGGCTAAAAACACCAATCGATTTCCTAATAACATAAACAAGTTACTTAGGCATGCGAATCGTGTGTGGGATGTGGGACTTCATCCCCACATCAAAATCAATTCGAATTCGGGGGTGTTCCAAGGGTGATTCGATGGCGGTTTCAATCAAAGATAAGTTTTTATTTTCTCTTTTCCTAAAAAATAGTTTAAAATGATTTTCGATTATACATTCGAAATTAAAGGGGGTTTACTGATTTCAAAATCATTTGATTCATTAAAATATGACAAGGAGGTTATCGATTTAGTTATAACATAACTAGGGTTTCAAAAATATTGGGGGTTTTCTTAATCTCGTGTTCTTTACAATTAGTTAATGGTTTTGAGTATAGATTCATGTTAATTTCGTAATAAAATCAAGTTATAAAATGTAGGGTTTGGAAAATATTGGGGGTTTTCTAAACCTTGCGTTTTATTATATTAGCCAGTGTTTCTAAGCATCATTTGATGTTAATTACTGAATAAAAGTAAGTTACAAAAATTAGGGTTTTGAAATAATTGGGGCTTTTCGTACACATGGGTTTGATTAACGTTAATTAATATTTTTGTGGAAATAATTGCATTAATTTCATGTTATAACTGATATTTAGAAAAATTAGGGTTACGGTAGATTAGACGAATGATTCGAATGAGGGTTTTGTTTCAGGTTTACTATTGTTATCAAACATTCTTTGTTGGGAATAAAATTAGCTAAGTCTCTCAAACGCTGACAAAGGGATTTCAGACGCTGACAAGAAGAATTGAGGTGCTGACAGGTGAGACGCTGATAAGAATTATCAAGGCGTTGACAAGCAGAATCTTAATACAAAGACAAGGACTAAATAAGCCAATGATGAATTCTTCAAGATGATGTATAAAATATGAAGATAAGAATTCAGAATATATTCTTAAATGTTTAAAAGATTTAGTCAATAAGTTATTTGAGTATGTTTATCTTGTGTCTCTTCCTAAAATAGTTGATCTTAGCTTTTTGTACAAGGCTCCTTAAACCTATAAAAGGAGGCCTTAGGGTAGACATAAGACACATCTCTTTCACACATCTCTTCCACATATCTCATAACACTTTCATTGTAATCATTCATTGATATTATTAATCAAAGTGAAAGTTTGGTTTACTTTGTTTGTTTCTTTGTTCTAAGTGTTAAATTCCACATAACACTTAGTTTGTTTAATACAACAAAGTTTCTCTACGTGTTAAACTTGATTTAATCTCGTTAACATAAAGCTAAATCGATCTAAGTTTGAGATCAACAAGTGGTATCAGAGCTTGTTGAGAAACTTTGATCTAAAGAACACAGGAACCCTAAATCGCCAAAACCCTAATTTTCAAGAAACCCTAAAAATATCATGTCTACCCCAGAAGTAAACTCCTCCTCCTCCTCAACCCCCAACATCAAGATTCCCATGCTAGACCCAGACAATTTTGAGCTGTGGAAGTTTAAATTTTGAACAGTATCTACAAATCTATGACTACACCCTATGGGAAATTATTTAATATGGAAACACATTCAATAAAGCTCAAAAGATTACAGCTGCCATCTTACAAAGAACAAATGTTCAAGGCTCTACTGAAGAGGATCGAAAAGAAAAACCTGAAGATGGTAGAGCTGTCTCAACTGAGGACATATCAAAGAGAAGGAATGACATGAAAACCCTAAGCATTCTCAAACTCTCTTTGGGACAAGAAAATCAGCACAAATACAGAAGCTATAAGTCTGCAAAGGATCTTTGGGCAGCCCTTGAAGTTGCTTATGGTGGTAATGCTGATACTGTACAAGAGAAAAAGAAGAAACTATTGCATGAGTATGCTGTTTTTAAAGCTCAACCCAGTGAGAAGCTAAGTGGAGTGAGAAGCAGACTTCTTGACATTACAAGCAAGCTGTCCTTCATGGGAACAGTGCTTGGTGATGTTGATACTATCACCACTTTTCTTAAAAGTCTTGGTGATGTATGGAAGATTGAAGCAATGTCTATAATTGCTAATAACACTCACAAAAGTTCTACTTTTGATGATGTTTACAATAAACTGAGGCTGGTAGAGAATGAAACTCTTTTGGATCATGGAAGCAAGTCTACCAATGGAAATATGGCCTTCTTCTCACATAGTGAAGGTCAATTTGATCAAAAGGAGTCACACATGCACCCCGTTACTGGATCAACTTGTGTCAACGCTGGATCAAGCCTTGTCAACGCCTCACATTTAGACGCTGACACATACAATGTTGACTCTCCAAGAGTTAAGCCTGCTGGTATTGATCTAGATACTGTTTGTGCATACATTGCTTCATTGCCCAATGGTTCAGTGATTACATATGAGGACCTTGAGCAAATTAGTGACGAGCATTTGGAGGAGATAGACATAAAGTGGAATATGGCCCTTGCAAGCATAAGGGCAAATAGATGGAATAGAAGATTCAAGAAGAAGATGACTTTTAATGCTAAGGACACTGCTGGATTTGATAAATCCAAGGTTGAGTGTTATAATTGTCATCGAATGGGACACTTTATGAGAGAATGTAGATCTCCAAGAAGATCTGATGCTGGAAAACCCTCAAGCCAAATCATCAAGACTCAGGATTCCAAAGCTATGGTTGCCATGCAAGACATTGATGGTGTTGGCTGAGATTGGAGCTATTTGGCCAAGGATGAGGAAGAGAACAAAGCTTTGGTCGCAGAAAAGGAAGAAGAAGAGCATATTCACTATGCTCTCATGGCACACTCCTCATCTTCATTAGACAATGAGGTATATGATGATGCATTTTGTAGTAAGGGTTGTCGTATAAATACTGAAAAACTTAACAAAGAATTTTTAAAATTGACAACAGATGTGGTTAATGAAAGATGCAAGTTATCTAACTATCAACTTGCCCTTACTCAAACTAAAAAGACTGTAACTGAGTATAAGAAAATGGAGCTTGACCTCAAAGATCAAATCAATATTTTAAATCATGATTTAAATGCTAGTATTGAGATTAGAAACATAATGGAGAGAGTCAATGCTACTTTACAGGCTAAATTAGATGAAGCTATCAAAAATAAAGATAATGTAGATCTTAAAATTAAAGATTTGATAAAGCTTCACAAATCCTAGAAAAATGTGTTAGTGAACAAAGGGATTCTAGGGATATGAATAGGATTGGGATGAAAGAGTATGCTGGTGTTCCACCACCTGCTGGGAACTTCTATGGTGTCCATAGAAAGGATCTCTCTTGGACTGGTATTCCAGAACTCCAAGAAGAGGAATTTATTCCTCCACCTAGAGTCCTTTCTCCAGTTGAGGAATATCAACAAAAGGTTATTGACCTAGAAGAGTGGAAGAAGGCCAACCCCACTTTGTTTGTTAAGGGTGGGATACTTAGTGAGAGTCCATTTGTGCCTACACCCATTGAGAGTCCAGTAGTATCTACACCTATCACTGTGACCAATCCCATCACTGGAAAAGCTGTTAATCTTGGCTCCCCAATTAAGAAACAACCTAGTGTTAAATATGCTGAAATGTATAGGAAACCTAAGTTACTCAAAAGCCAAGCAAGTGTTAATGGGACAGGGTTTTACAAGTCTAAGCCTAAGTTTGTGTCTAAAAAGGCTTGTTATACATGTGGGAGCTTTTCTCATTTGGCCTATAGTTGTATCAGTAGATACAATTCATTCGCTGACAATAGGTCATCCAATGTCAACCATAGACCTTTTGTCCACACTAGACCACAGGCTACTAGACCAGCTCCTTTCTTCTCTAAGGCAGCTAATACCCATGGACAAAGGCCCTTTCAAAAGACCAACACTTGGTCAAACAGGCAGTATGTTCCTATAGCAAACACTAATCTGGGCGCTGACAAGAACAAATTCAGCGTTGATAGGAACAAATTCAACGCTGATAGGAACAAATTCAACGCTGACAGGAACAAATGCAACGCTAACAGCTTCAAGTTTGGTATGAAAACACCACAACTAGATGTTGTCAGACCTTATGTTAGACCATATAAACAAAGATACTTGGTTAGTAAGGGTCAAGGGTCTAAAGCATCATCCCACTTAACATGGAAACCTAAACAAGAGCAAAACTCCAATTTTAATGGTTTTTCAATGAGTTGCAATAGATTTAAATATCTTGAGAAGGTCATTACTAGACTCATTGGAACAAATTGGGTGATTAGGTCCCAAAGGGATGAACAGGGATTTGTGGTAAAGAATAAGACCACTCTAGTTGAACAACTAGACAGATCCAAGTCTGACAAGGCTTGAATGTCCAAAGAAAACTAATTTGTTTTCTTTTTTAGCAGCCTATCCAAAAGCAGGTTAATGATCAAGGATATTGGGATAGTGGATGCTCAAGGAACATGCATTGTTGGTCTTTCCACTGTTATTATTTTTATCCACTGACATGTTATCTCTACTCATTATTGTGGGAAAGGGTAGCCCATGTTGGTGTGTTTTTGTGGTTTTTGTCTAACTATGCAGGAAAGTGGAGCTACATTAGGATGGATACAAAGTTGCAAAATTTTATTTATGATGGTTGGAGTGTTTACATTCCTATCTTGAGACAAAATTTTGCTTCTTCACATATAATGATTCGTATGCTTCTCTTAAGGGGAGGTAAACCTCTAGGTTTTTGGGTACTCTTAGAGCACTCTTGCATAATTCTAGATTGTGTCCACTGGTGAGTACGATTTAGTTTTCTAATTCGTGAGGCACTATAGCATGCAAAGTTGATATATTGTGCATGCTGCCAAGACATTTGACCTATATTTGGGTTTGGTCGGTTGGGAGACTTTGGGTATATGTTTGGGTTACTTGGGGAGTTACAAAGGTTTTATATGAGTTAACTTTCTCTTTGGGGCATTTGTGAACAAAGGACTCTAGAGTTCATGTGTGTCTATCATGCTTTTGCATGAGTGTATGCATGAACAGTGTTTGTCACTCTTGCTTATTAGAGACTAGTTAATTTTCTTAGGATTATTACCTTTGTTTATGTTCTAACTAAATTTTTCCATTCGGAAGTCCATTTTATGCTATGACATCTTAGCTGGTGTCATTTATAAACTTCTTTATAGTCCCAAAATGTTTCATCACCCTTTCATTTTTCAATTTTTTGGATATCTGGAAACCTAATGATCATTGAGATGTTTTTCCTAGTGATTGACATCTAGTAGCAGCAGAGATCACTTTCACAAGGGTATATAGTGTTATGGAGATGGCTGAGACTATTGGCACTAGCTTTAATGCAGGTCAAGTCAGTCTTATCATCAGTAAGTCCATCCCCATGTCCTATGAATCAACATTGAGGATTCATTTCCCAAAATGAGGACAGTATGAAACCTTTGACATTAATGGAATTGACGAAAATCTGTATTAGCTTGTAAAAGCATAATACAGAAATGGTACAAATTGTCAAGGATCACTGTTTTGAACTGATAGACTTGTTGTTTTGGAAGCTGATGCAAGGAGGATTTTCTTAGTTCCGTCCTTGTATATTGACCTTGGAGAGGAGTCTTAAAAAGGGGAGGAGAAATCAAATTTGAGTGACAAAAGTAATAAAGAAAGCTCCAAAGACTCTACATGTGCTGAAGATGATTAAGACCAAGTGAAGGCTGACTATACAAGTGATTTGAGTGATTGACTTTTCAAGATTTATTATTACTCAAATTCAAGGATAAGTATATTTGTAAGAATCCTCTCTGTATGTTTTATTTTATTCAGAAACTTGATTACTAGAGTAGATATCAAGTTTAGGGGAGGATTGTTGTGAATAAAATTAGCTAAGTCTCTCAGACGCTGACAAAGGGATTTCAGACGCTGACAAGAAGAATTGAGGCGCTGACAGGTGAGACGCTGATAAGAATTATCAAGGCGTTGACAAGAAGAATCTTAATACAAAGACAAGGACTAAATATGCCAATGATGAATTCTTCAAGATGATGGACAAAATATGAAGATAAGAATTCAGAATATATTCTTAAATGTTTAAAAGATTTAGTCAATAAGTTATTTGAGTATGTTTATCTTGTGTCTCTTCCTAAAATAGTTGATCTTAGCTTTTTGTACAATGCTCCTTAAACCTATAAAAGGAGGCCTTAGGGTTAGACATAAGACACATATCTTTCACACATCTCTTCCACATATCTCATAACACTTTCATTATAATCATTCATTGATATTATTAATCAAAGTGAAAGATTGGTTTACTTTGTTTTGTTCTTTGTTCTTAGTGTTAAATTCCGCATAACACTTAGTTTGTTTAATACAACAAAGTTTCTCTACGTGTTAAACTTTATTTAATCTCGTTAACACAAAGCTAAATCGATCTAAGTTTGGGATCAATATTCTTATCACCTATATTTGTCTCAAACTAAATATAAACAAACAAAAGTATAGAAGGGTCCTCGGGTCGGTCTCGGCATGTTTAAGTATGGTCGTGGGTCTAAAGGGTCTAGTTATTGTCGTTTATTTTTATTACTAAAAGGTTTGGTGCTTAGCAAAATATTAATTCGAAAGTGTCTAATACTATTTTTGTTTGTTTCGATAGGTACAAGCATAACTACATGTATGCAGAAAGGTAAAGAGAAATGTGGATAAAAGACTCACAGCTTAGGGGTATTCAGCTGGTGTATTCGGACAGAAGGGTTGGGCTTTGGCTCGGTTGATTAAGACTTTACTACTGATTTCAATAATTTGCCCTAAAACTTGTAATTAAAACTGCTTGATGTAAGCAAGAACTTTATTTTTGTAAACCCATATTTGTTTGCCAGATTGTGTTTTGTGTTAAGGCTGTGAAAGAGGTGGTAGTATTTATCTTGTAAAACTTAGTCTAGGGTTAGTAGTAATCTGAATTTTGTGAAGCTTGTGACTACACATTTAGGGAAGTTTTGGCATGTGTGTTGGACATTAGTGGTGAGTGGGAGATTAAAATATGTATTTAGGATTTTCAGTTTGACTTTAGTTGACCTGAGTTGTAACCACTTTTATAAGAATGACAATTTACATAATTTGAATATTTGTATCACTGAGTTTGTTTCCAGTTTTGATGGATTGGCTTGTGTACACTTTCAAACAATTCAGCCCAAAAAGTAAACAATGAAAGACTTGGTCCAAAATAATAACACTTAGCTAGCAAACCTACTCGAGGTAGTATTATGAGAGTATTGACACAATTAAACTCAATAACATGACAAATGTAATAGTGGACACACGTATTCTCGACTAACCAAGATACATTCATAGTCAGCACACACCGATCATACGTCTTAAAGTTACAAACAAGCACGCCTTTAATTAAATAATAAGACGCGAAAAATTCAAGTTGTTACATTCGCTCTCCCTAAAGAGGGCTTTGTCCACAAAGCAAAAGAAGCAATACGTTTCAAGTCGACACAACATTAGTGAACAAGTGAGGGTACTTTGCTTTGAATTGATCCTCGCGCTCCCAAGTAAATTCCGGTCCTCTACGTGCGTTCCAACGCACTTTAACAATTGGTATGCGACTTTGTTTGAGTCGTTTGACTTTTCGGTACATAATTTCGACGGGTTCTTTGACGAATACAAGTTTGTCGTTTAGTTGAATTTCTTCCATTGGTATAACAAGCGTTTCATACAAATGTGATTTAATATGGGAAATTATTACAAATGGTATCAAGAGCCATGGGATGATTGTATTGTTTATGTGTTTGTTCATATAGAGTTCGTGTGTTTTTTATCTTAAATACCCACGTACAAAATTTTTTTAGTGTTTTTTGTGGTTTGATCTTCACCAAAATCATCTACATATTCGTGTTAGTGATTTGGGTTACTTGGATCGCTCAAAAACGCAAAATTTTTGGGTGTTTGGATTCATTTTTGGCTTCAAGATTCGTCTATATTAAAGTACAATACGAATTCCTTGTTTTTCTCATCATTTCGCAAAACTGATATAATTTCGCAATATAATGTGACAAATTGCGGAATTGAAAGTCTCCTGGTATTGCAAAATCGAATACCTTTAGGTATTGCGGAATCGAATCTCTCTGAAGATTGCGAAATCGAATCCTTTCAATTATTGCTGAATCTTATATTTCAGCTTATTGCGGAATTTATTCCATCAGTGGATTGCAGAATCTTGTATTTCAGCTTATTGTGGAATTGTGGTTTCTTAGTATTGCAGAATTGTTACCCTAGAGTCATTGCGAAATTGAATCACAATTTGGTATTGGGGAATTGAAAGTTTTAACTATTGCCGAATTGTAAGTTCACTTTGCAGAATTATGCTTTATCAGGATTGCGGAATCTTGTATCTAGACTGATTGCGGAATTGAACCCAACTGGATTGCGGAATCATTGCATTTCACTTTGCGTAATTATCAGTTTTGCAGCATTGCTGAATCTTGCATCTAAATATTGCGGAATTATTGAAAGTTTTCAAGATTTTTGATAAACGTGATTTAGAAAATTTCGTATTCGTGATTAATTTTGCAGTGGAATTTTTGGTTTCTCAAGAAGACAATTTTAGGGGATTTTAACATAATTTCTCGACTTCAACACACGACAACAAGCACATTTACTTTCTCTCATTGTTCGATCAACGTTTTTAAATCTTAACTTATGGAAATGGAGTACACATCTCTTACAGATAAGTCCATTCTCTCGGGTACAGATAATCGTCAACCAATGTTGGAGAAGACTATGTACGAGGATTAGACTTCCCGAATGGAACTTTACATGTTGAACAAAGAGAAAGGACATCTCATTTGGGCATCGGTGCTCAATGGACCATTAGATTATGGTACTGTGACGGAAGGTACAGTTACTCGTCCTCGCACAACGGGTTAACTGACTGGACATATAAAGATTCAAGACAAATGTGATAAGTATGCTACAAATATCATTCTCCAAGACCTTCCTCCAGATGTCTACAAACTCGTCAACAAACATAAAGTTTCCAAAGAATTATGGTATAGAATTCGTGTTCTAATGCAAGGCACCTCGTTAACTAAACAAGAACGAGAGTGTAAGCTATATGATTACGTTTGATAAGTTTGCCTATGTTCCCGGGG
This sequence comes from Glebionis coronaria, assembly GCA_025667525.1. Classification (NCBI taxonomy): domain Eukaryota; kingdom Viridiplantae; phylum Streptophyta; class Magnoliopsida; order Asterales; family Asteraceae; genus Glebionis; species Glebionis coronaria. Next base: position 230,186,009 of record CM046879.1, read on the forward strand.
AGACTCTCAATGATTACTACTTGAGATTTAATCATTTGTTGAATGAGCTTAATATCTATGGCATGGCAATTTCTACGTTTCAATTAAACACCAAGTATCTGAACACCGTTCCTTTAGAATGGCGTAAGTACACGACGGCGGTAAAATTAGCTAAGGACTTGCATAACACCAATGTGGATCAACTTCAAGCTTTTCTTCAACAACATGAATGCCACGTGATCGAGGCTCGGTTGTCTACAACACAAGTTCGTGATCCACTTGCCATGTATGCTTCTCAACAAATGTTCCCCTAACAAAACATGGCTTACACTTATCAACAACAATCATACTTGCAGCAGCCACCACAACACACATATCAACAACCACATCAACCATCTTATCAACCACTGATGATGCCACAGCAAGCATATCAACAAAGTGTTCTTCAACAGCCTTATCCACAGCAACCAACACATCAGGCATCACCCTCACAAGCTAACACTTCTCCCATGGGCTATACTCCTCAGCAAGGATATTTTCCAATTGAAGCACCACAAGCAAAAGCCTTCTACTCCAATGAACTTCCATCGATTCAACCACCGGTTTTCCACCAACGAACAAGCTCCGCGCCTCTTCAAATCCTCGACAACAAGCCACTGTTCAAGATGGTCAAGTGACGGTGCAACCTATTCAGGGAAGGCAAAATTCATATGGACCTCCTACAAGGACCGTAAATGCTCAAGCTGTGAATTGTCAAGCTAATGGAAATGGAAGCACTGTTGGTCCACAAAAGGTTGTGACTTGATACAATTGTTGAGGACAAGGTCATATGGCTAGGGAATGCACTCAGCCAAAAAGGAGAAGGGATGCAACGTGGTTTCATGAGAAGATGTATTTGGTCGATGCTCAGTCTAAGGGAAAGATTTTGGATTCAAAAGAGTTAGCATTTCTTGCAGACCCAGGGGCAGTAGACAATGAAGGCATTGCAGTCGTTTCCACTTCTAATGCAGCTTATCAAGCAGATGATCTTGATGCATGTGACTCGGATTGTGATGACATTCACTCAGCCTAAGCTGCGCTCGTTGCTAATCTCTCTCACTACGGTTTTGATGTCGTCAGTGAGGTACCAACCACATCTAATAATGTTCATGATAATCCACATCATGTTGAGCATGAAAATGACAACCTCGAACAGCATTCAGGAACTAGTAACTCAAATGATGCGGTATCCAATCCAACACATTTGAGTGAACCTCAACCAAATGCTATGACGGGTATGGAATCTTATGATCAACGTGATTTGGTAATGGTGCCTAAACATATTATTGATAACATGAATGTGGTTGTTCGACAAACCATAGATATGAATGCCAACCTAACCGCTTAGCTTGCGCTGTATAAGGAAAAGGTCAAAACTTTTCAAATGGTCCCTCAAGCAGAGAAAATAACGTGTTCTGAATTTGACCAATTTCGTTTTGAAAAGATTGAACACTTAAAAGAAATAGAATCATTAAAAGCTAATCTTTCCAATGAAATACAAGCAAAAGAGTCGGTTGTCAATGATTTTCAGAAACTTAAAATGGATTTCGAAACTCTCGAGTCTAAAAAGTTTGAATCGGAAATTAATGCTACCAAACTTCTTAAATTCAAAGAACAACAGCTTTTAAAACAATACGCTTCCACAGAAAAGGTTCATCTTTTAAATAAATCGTTTAAATAACTCGAACTTAAGCGTCTTCAAGATTTACCACCTAATCCCGGTTATGCAAAACAAGCTCAGGAATATATTCCTTGTCTTTATGATGTGACCCTAATTGGCAAATCAAAAGAAGCACCTTATGTTCGTAGTACTGAGGAGACACAGTCACTTGCGGAAGAAAATCGATCTAAAATGCTTTCAAAATTCCATAAGCTTGATTATGATAAGCATAATAAAGATCAATTTTCTAAAAAGACCCGCATTCGCTTACAAAAGGAATTAGCTCAATTATCATCCTTTGTGCCCCAAAGTTTGTCAACGGAAAACCTTCCTAGTACGTCTCCTACACTTGTCAAAACGGATTTAACTAAGTTAATTCCACCGGTAAGTAAGGTGTCCGTTAGCTTAAATACGGTGCACCAACACTTAGCCGATTTTGACAAGGTCATTATGGAACGTAAGACGGCTTCGGCCATAACGGAAGGTGAATGGAATTTTGAGCACACAAGAGCTGCGTTCCGAGACGAAATTGTTCCATTTGTAAACAATGTTAAAGCTTGTCTTAGTAATATTGATCAAGATTTGATTTTGGAAATAGAAGAAGTTAGACGTGTTTTCAATGAAATGGATGATGCTTATGAAAACAGTTTACTTGAAATAGAATGAGTTTCACGCCAAAATGATCAGCTTCTGAAGCAAGTGATGTCTCATGATATAGTTTCCGTCTGTGTGAATAAAAGTGTTGATAATGTTCTATTGTGCATAATGTTGAATATGTGGATAATGTGGTAGATAGTACTTGTCACGAATCTGAGGCTGAATTTTTAAAGCTTCAAGATTCATATTCTTTGCTTTCAAAACGTTTTGATAAGATTCAAACACATTGTATTTCGCTTGAATGCAAGCAACAATTTATTCAAGAAATCATTGAAACGTCATTCGAAGGTGTTAATATCGATGATGCAAATTTTCAAAAGAATTTTCAATTGAATTTACAATCAAAAAAGCGTCAGCCAAATGACAAGGTCGCTAAATCATTGCCGATAGACATAGAGAAATCTAAGGAGATTCATTGTGTGAACGTACTTGAGGCCGCTGAGAATTTTAAACTTGATCAAGATAATCGAGTTTCCAAGATTTTGTCCAAAGTTGATAACTTAAAACAGAAAAATACACAACTCTTCGATTTAGTAAAGCCTGTATGTGCTTATAACACTGCACATAATCAATCATTGATTGAGATTGAATCAAAAGTCGGTGGAAATATCTGATTTAAGGGAACAAATTTGTGATAAAAATATGGCTTTGTGTGACAACCCAAAACCGAGGTCATTTATTTAATATTATATAATATTATTTTTACGAATAACTTTGAAATTTTTTGGTGAGTTGAATGAAATGACGATTGATAGTTTTATTTTAAACCGACGTTGGAGGTCTTATTTTTATCTTTTTACTAATAGTGAGGATTATTAGTGACCACGATATCGACGGATGCCCGAGATTTTATGTTTTATCAATTGTTGTCTCGATGTTTATATTTTTGACGTTTTTATTTTAAGTTCGTATTAAGTCGAGTCGAGAGTCGATATTATTATTTATGATGTACGTTTTAAAATTTTAAAAGTATCTTTATGAAACCCGAGCCCCGTAAATATTTTAAAAAATTGACTAATAGTTATTTCCCGCTTTTTAGCTAACTATTTACATTTTTAGCCACAACTTTTGCTAAATTGCAACTTTGGTCCCTACCCCACTATATATAAACTAAAAACAAAAACACACATCACATTTCTTCACTTCAAAATTTCACTCATCTCTCCTTTCTCTCTCTTGAATGCCGAAACACCACCCACACCCCAAATCCATTCAAATTTCAATTTTAACTCAAGTTTTATGTTAATTCAAGCTAAACCAAGCATAGACCCAATCTTATATTTGATCAAGGATCATATTGGTGTAAGAATTCCTTACATGCAAGCACATTTTTTTTTTCTTGATGTTGGTAGGTAGGAGCTATGATCATGCATGGCATTTTTATGATGATCCATGGTGATTCTTGCTAAAGATCTTGTTAAAACTTCATTTTGATCTTAAGATTTTTATTTTGATTATGATTTTGATGTTATGGTTGATGTATGATGATATTAGGGTATAGAAATGACCATTTCTATGGTTGGTTTTTATCAAAAAGTTGATTTTTTACAAGATTTTTATAGTCATTTTATAACAGTAAGTAAAGTGTAAAATCCGAATTTTTATGTTTTGAAAATGGCTTAACTTATAGCCTAGGGTTGTAGATAATTTTCTTAGCTTCGATTTGATATAAGGTAGAGCTTCTAGCTCCAAACGAGCGTGAAGTTATGATGTTTTGAATGATCGTGTACCGGGAAACGAGTATCGACACTACAAGTAGTTGTTGTCGATATTTGGATCGAATCTTGGGGACTCTAAATGGATGTTTTGAAAATTGTAACCTACTGATAATGAGGTTTTTATTTTATAGGTTGAGTTTACTTTAAAACCCGAGTGTCGGTTTTGTAAACGGAGTCGTTTAAATAAGTTAAAATGGTTGCATGAAAAGTTAACGTAAATCTGTCCGGATTTTATAGTTTGAAAATGAGTTGGATAAAGTACTTTAAAAGTAATTTCATTTGATAAACTTGTAAGAGGACTTTCTATATATAGTAAGTTAGTTTATCGAGTCGTTTCATAAATGGTTGACAAGTTTAAAAGGGGCAAATAAGCTAGTACATGTAGTATGTACCGGCGGACTTTGTAAAAAGTGTAAATGGTTAAGTAAATGTGTATTAAAGTATGATGAAGTTATTTATATCGTTTTCTCTCAAGTTTATCGCGACTTTATGAGTTTGAGTTTGATGTTGTTATGTATGATTTATTTTTCAAGTTTATTATTGATGAACGCGCCTTATTTGATAGGTTGCGGTTTTTGTGTTTATCGGGCATCAACTATCGTCGAAGATCGTCTTACTACTGCTATTGCTCCAGGTGAGTCTATAGCCTCGCTTTTGTAATTGTTTGAATGATTTTAAAACCCACGAGGGGGATACGTGCTATTTGAAAGTAAAATGAACACAAGTCATGATTGATTGTTTGGACCCGAATGTTGCCTTTGTTTCCCTTGTTGTTTTGAATTGTATAAGTACCTAATTTGCAAAAGACCCTAAATTCATGAGCCGTTAACTATCTTCTGACTTGATGTTGTGAGTTGGGAATAGCCGCTTATTCTAATAATAGTACTATTGGGCTGACGACCCTATCTGAGACCAAGGCTTTACGCTGAGTAACCCGTTGGGCAGGATAATTTTACGAGAATGAGAATTGGTATTTTTGCAAATGATACCCTAGTAGGGGCACTGGAATTTAATCTAGTCATGCCGGCTTTAGGCGTGGGTGACTAAGTTAAGGGGTCGGTGTCATGAGCTTAATACAATTCTATAGCTATTGCTATATGCCAGATTACCAGAATAATAGATTGTATACGTAGCAATTCTATTAAATGATCTTGATTGATTTTTCTCTTGTGTTCAAATGTTGATTTGGAAAACCTATAGACTCGCTCAACCGTTGTGTTGATGATTTTAAGCATGTATTTCAGGTATTAAAGTTGATGAATTGCGGAGCTTGCTGGAGAAGGATTGCGGATTTGCTTTTGTGGTGATTGGTCTAAAACGGATTTCTTTCCCTTTTGTCATAACAATAATACTGTACGGTCGAGTACTTTGGTAAGTTGTTTGTAGATGTGATAAAGTCTTTGTGGGACCTAAATATTACTCTGATATTTCTAAAATTGTTTTACTTGGGATCGAAAGTTTTAGACAATAGTTAAATTATCTACTTTTATATTCCAAATGTATCATTTTGAGATTGTTTAAAGTGTCTTGTATAACAATGTTTGTACTTAGCACCCAAATTGTGTATTTCCGCTGCGCAATGTAATTTGGGGGTGTTAAAGATTGGTAATCAGAGCTTTTTAGTTATAGCGAATTAGGTCGATTTTTTTTTGGAAAATGTCCTAAACTATAACTGTGGTGTCGAAAATATTTTACAAAAGCAACGCAACTTCTCCGCAAGGCTCCGGTAAGATTATTTGTTTTGTATTGTTTTATAGTTGACGTATCCCTTACAATTGAAATGATTTTAAAGTATTTATTAAGTAAATACTATGATGATATATAATGATGTATTGGTGATGTTGAAAGTACGTTGAGTACTTGTTATCGTAACTTTATTTATGTAATGCATATGTATATAATTTTAAATAATGACATTATGTACTGCCGAGGGTCTAGAATAGTAGACCATATGATGAACGATTTTACAACTGATTTATTGCGACTTATATCGGGTATGAGGAATTTTGATTAGTTGATGTATGATAGATATGTGGTTGAAATTGGTGTGAATAGGAGGTTGATGTGAAAGAAAAGTTGTTTTAAAGGTTGTATTTGGTATGTGGAGAATTGAGTTTGTTAGGACTTGGAAGATGGATGAGATTACTAGTCTTGGGTCGATTGTGATGAATTGGTGTGTTTGAATTGAATGGTTTAAAGAGAAGTAGGTAAGTTTTGAAAGGATGAGTGCGTGGGAGCCTCAGGTGAGATTGATTCTGAGTAGAGCTTGGAAGCTTAGGAATGTTGAAAGTCGTACTGAGATTTGCCTGGTGATTGATCTACCCTGTATGAGTGAGTATTTGGATTTTGAGAGTGACCTGCCATCAGGTTATGGATTTGACTTTGAGGTGTGAAAAAGGGAAATAAACGAGTGTGAAGAAGCTGAAAACAATGTTAAGGATGATGAGGAGCTGATGTGTAAGGAACTAATCGTGTAATGGATTTCTTTGTATCTTATTTTCTTTTGTGATCAGACTTATTTAACCCTTGTGTCGTAGCATTGTTATGGAACTTATTATCTTTTAAGTTTGTTCGGTAGACGATTGTAGTGACAGACAGTGCCACTATTCTGTTGAATCCTCAACGCAATCTGAATTACCCTCATGATCTATGATGTGCATTATTGACTCTTTTGAGTTTTGGTTGATGAACCATTGTAGTTTATGTTGTTCGTGCATGTAGTATCCATGAGATGTCCTGATAAAGGATTCCTTCTTTTATCTTGATATGTATACCTAACATGTTTCTTTCTTCTGTGATGATGGAAGAAGGAGTAGGGGAATCATATTTTGGTCATTAGTAGATCACTACGTGACTAAGTTTCTTGAAATATGTTGCCAAAACTAACAACTGCTATTGTGAACACTATGATCGAACAAGTTATTGCTAGAGCTTTTGGAGCTGATTATGCTGTAAGGAATCAAGATGCTGGGGTTAAATTGTGTTGTAGATAATGATGAGGCTACTAAGAATAATGATGATGCTGCTGAAAATAATGATGATGCTGCTAAGAATAATGATGATGCTGTTGAAAATAATGATGATGCTGCTAAGAATAATGACGATGCTGCTGAAAATAATGGCGATGCTGCTAACAATGATGAGGATGCTGCTGATCCAGACGATAGTGTTGCTGCTGTTCAGCAAGTTCAAGAGAATATATATATGTTAGTTTTCAGAAGTGTGGTTCTGCGCTGTTTGGTTGTATTAGTAGTGCATTAGAATTGCATAGTTGGATTGATAAGATAGAGAATACTTTGAGATTATTGGGTGTTCAGAAATTAATAAGGTGAAATTTGCTGCTGCTATATTTCAGGATGGTACACTAAGATGGTGGAATACCAAGTGACTAATTTAGGATTGGTTGTGACTAATAGTAAGACATGGCCCGTGATGAAAGGACTATTGACTGCTAGGTTTTATCCTAAGAAGGAACTAGGACAGTTGGAATCTGAATTGAGATAATTAGTGCTAAGGGACGATGATATTACTGCTTACTGGGAAATTTTCTGAGCTATACTTGCTATGCCATGATACTTTTGTGAATGACCGTAAAACAACGAAGCAGTACATTAGAGGATTGTCTAGTAATATCAAGAGTGAGATCATTTCTTCAAAACCTGAATCTTTCGATGAAGCTGTTCAGAGGACGTTTGATTTAATGGACGTGAAAGTGCAAGATAGGAAAGATAGTATTGTTGAAAACAATAAGAGAATGTGGGAATCTGCTCAGTCTAACCAGAATTAAGGTTAGAATCGTAGGGATTACAGTAATAACAATAACCAAAGACAGAACCGAAATCAGTATTTAAACCCTGGAAGGAATGATGGGATTCGTGCTGCCACTGTGTCTAGAAGTGACAAGATAAATCTCGAGTGTGTTTGCTGTACTCTATACCATGTAGGTAATTTTACACAATTGTGACTAGAGTTAGGACAACCTGGTCATAAAGCTGCTAAGTGCAGAACAAGAGGATTAGTCAATGGAATTAGTATCCCTGGAGTTGTGATATGATTTAGCCGTGGCGAGAAAGAATACAAACAAAGGAATTGTCCAAGGAAAGGAAATTGACAAGATAGGAATGTTGCCGCTCCGGTTTACGTTTGAATGATGCTGACAAACCTTATGGTCTGAATGTTGTAAATGGTATATTCTTACTTGAGATTCTTTATGTCAGTATGTTGTTTGGTTTCAGATCGGGTAGAAACTGTAGAACTGTAAAGATTCAATTGTTTTATCAAGGAGAGTCAATAAGATTGACAATTAACTATGATGTGGAGTTAACCGATGGAAATGTTGCTAGTGTTAGTTTTACACTAAAAGTGTGTTCCTTGAATTTAGGAAAGTAGGTGTTTAGTATCGACTTGATTCTCAAAGAGTTGGAATCTTTGGATGTGGATTATTGGTATGAATTGGTTAGTGGTGCGAAGTGCCGATGCTTGAGATTGGACTAATCTTCACTATAAATTGATAGCTGCTTGTTTAGATTATGCTGCGAAGCTAAGTGTTGACTATGAGAGGTGATGAGTGAACCTTCCGTTTGAGAAGTATCTTGTTTGGAAACAAGGAAGTATGTGGAAGAGGAATGTGATGTATTCCTAGCTCAGGTAATTAGTGATATAGTGGTTGAGGACAAGTTGAGAGATCTGTTAATGACTCGAGAGTAATATGAGGTTTTCCTGAAGTTTTGTAGTGTTGTTGCCGCCTTATGAAATGGAATTCGTTTTGATTGAGTGTTGTAAGCGATAGGTGCAGTGCTTCTGCGTTTTGTTATGTAGTGCTTCTGTGTTTTGTTAAGTAGTAATCGTATGCCTTATCATTTGGCACCGTCAGAATGGAATGAGTTATCCGGTTAACTACGAGAAGTGGTGGATAAAGGATGTATTAGATTAACTTTCGTTACAGTGATGGTCATCTGTACTGTTTGTCAAAGAAAGATGGATTGTTTCGGATGTGTATTGATCATCAAGAGCTTAACAATTGACAACCAAGATCGGTATCCATTACCGAGTATTGATGATTCGTTTGATCCATGCAACTTGTCTGGATCCAGTGTGTACTCAAAGATCGATTTGAGTTCTAGTTATCATTAACTGAGAGTTAGAGAAGGAAGATATTCCTACAGTTGTTTTTCGTACTTGATGTGGGTACTTTAAGTTTCAAGTGGTGTTTTTGGAATGGACGAATGCGTCTGCCGTATTCGTGGACTAGGTGAATCTTGTGTGTAAGTTGTGCTAGGATGAATTAGTCATTACATCTGTTGAATATATTCTATTTTTATCCAAGAGGAAAGGAGGAACATAAGTAGCATATGAGGATAATTTTTGGGATGGTTGGAAAAAGAGAAACTGTATGTAAAGTTTCCTATGTGTGAATGTTTGACAACAAAGGTATTCGTGAAGATCTTGCCAAGATTGAAACGATCAATGATTGGTCGGTACCAACGACGCCGATGGAAATCTGTTAATTCCTTGGTTTAAGCTGGGAATAATCATAGGTTTATCGAAAGGTTTTCACTGATTGTTAAACCATTGATTAAGCTAACTAAGAAGAATTGGATGTGTGAGTCCCACTTATACATCTAAATTGTAAGTTTCGAGATCTGATCCTTATCAGATGAGGAAGTTGTATTCTGAACACTGAAAGGTAGGTTGTGTTCTGCACCGATGTTGTCATTGTTGAAAGGATCTGAGGTATTCATAGTTTGTAGTTTGTTGTAATGTGTCTCATAAGGGTTATGTAGTTGTGGTGTTTGCTTTGAGATGGTGGAAATATTACTTGTATGGAATCAAGTGTGTAGTGATAAAGGATCATAGAAGTTGCTCCATAATTAATTTCATGGGATGATAAAGGAAATGAGTAGAGGATCACCAGTTATATATGTTTTGAGTACCTGAATATGTTGATGGTTATGACCGTGAGTGATTATGACTACAAGATTCGCTACCATCCGGGAAAGGCGAATGTGGTACCTAATGCACTTATCAGGGAAAAAGGGGAAAATCTTTTCAGATTTGAGTTTTCGTGATGACAAGAAGTGTGGGCTTAATAGCAAGGATATGAAATTTTAATTTAGTGGTCTGATTTGAGAGGGAGGTCAAGATAAGTGATTTCAACATTTTGTCGAACGCATGGAAATAATTTTGTTGTAACGCCAAGTTAGGCATGGTATATTGAGCACTTCTAACATATCTAAGTTGAGAGAGTGAGACTTAGTGATGAAGGAATCTCATAAGTCAAGTAATCGATACGTTTTGGTTTGGGTAAAGATGAAAGTTGAGTTGAGTACTGTGTGTTATACAGAGACTTATGGATAGAGTGAAAGGACGATTCGAACATTGAACGGTATACTTGTGCGTGTGTGATTGACTTAGGCCTTGTTGGAGTTTTTATATGACGATGATTGTCATGCTAGTAATGAGGTTGTACTATTGATGGTACATAAAGAACTTCAATTTGTGAAGGTTGAAGATAGTGAGTTATGGACGTAAGATTAGGTTTTTGGTGTATTGCAGAAATGTAGGTGAAATTGAATGAGTAAACTAGAAGTGATATTGGCAATATTGATAAGATTGTATGAGTTAAAGATCATTTATTATGTAACAAGGAATTGTTAGAAGAGTTATGTTGGCAATCGAAGGAAATCGATGGAATATGAAATTGGAAACGTGGTTATGCTTAAGGTGTCGTTATGACGAGTGAAATTGGTTTTGAGAACAACAAAGAAGGAATTCAACTTGAAGATAAGTTGCTTTTCCAAGAAAGAACTGTGAAGAGTTCTTATGAGTTCGAAACATGGTAAGGATTATATTGTGAAGATGCAAGTATTCCAGAAGTGGAATTTGAAATGGTGAAAGAAGCATGAGGATTTCTTTAAGGAAAAGAGTTCTCATTTGTTTTGGAGGTATGGGATGTGAGTATAAGAGGGGCCGAGTGCCGGGACGTCGCTCTCTTTTAGGAGGGTAGGATGTGACAACCCAAAACCGAGGTCATTTATTTAATATTAAATAATATTATTTTTACGAATAACTTTGAAATTTTTTGGCGAGTTGAATGAAATGACGATTGATGGTTTTATTTTAAACCGACGTTGGAGGTCTTATTTTTATCTTTTTACTAATAGCGAGGATTATTAGTGACCACGATATCGACGGATGCCTGAGATTTTATGTTTTATCAATTGTTGTCTCGATGTTTATATTTTTGACGTTTTTATTTTAAGTGTAACACCCCATTTTGGTAAATGGAATGTCACGCGTAATTATGGCGTGTCATCAAAGCATACAAGGATAAATGTCTGAAACATTACGTGACCATAGGGATAACTGGAATCAAACATCGGTTCCCAAACATAAGCCCAAAACATAATAAAGTAAAAGAAATGAAGAAAGACTAAGCAAGCATAAGTATATGAAGGCAAAAAGGAAAAGAAGTCTCTAGCAGCTTCCATCCTATGCACATCCTCCAAATGCTCGAGTCTTTCCTAGGGTACCTGCCGTATTGGGACATGGAAAGGAAAGTAACGGCTGAGCAAAACGCTCAGTGCACGGACATAGACATGGTATAAATGACTAAAATATTATAAAGACTTAATAGCAGCGGAAATGTATAAGTCCTGGAAAACCTGGAACATGTTCATAAAACTGGTTTTATAGTTTGAAAAGCCTTATGTTTATCTTATGAAAACTGTTTAGCATATTTTACCATTAGCCAATATAGGTCATGAAAATCCACCGTGCATGAATACTTGGAGGGGTGACCTCTTCATGCAAATTAGAGGGGCTGCCTCTAATTTAATATACTGGTTCTGGGTAGGAGGGATCAGCTCCTTGTGAAGGATGCAAGGCACACACCACATTCACCATGAAATCCTGACTGAAACATGTAACTAGGATGCACCCATACGCCCCACATGATAAATATAATATAAATGGCCAAAATCTGAAGGGACGCCACGAGCAATCACTCCGCCGTGGTGAAGTCATAACATCAGTGCCTCTAATGTTATGGTTATGGTACCTCCATAACTAGGTGAAAATGGTCATGCATGTATATGGCTATAGGTATTCTAAATTAAACATAAGCAAATCAAACACATAACTTATACTACGGGAAAACATTTGGCTGCATACGGGGAATCCTAATAAGGAAAGAATGTCCATACTAAAAGGACGGGAATCCGTACCTTATGTCCAGTGAACGAAGAAGATGAAATGAGGTGAATCCTACTTCGGTACCACTAATGCTACATAAATACATACATGAATAAGTATCTGCTTACTAAATACGTAACTGGTTTTATGTCATGTCTTAGCTTATTGTATATGTTCATATCATGTTTTACTGTTTTAAGCCTTAAACTGTATTTATCTTATATTCTGTCTATTCTGATTAAGTATTTCTGGTATTTCATGTATTATTATACTTACTGTGTAATAATAAGTAACTTTTAAAAAATAGCAGGTTTCCTAAAATAGAAAGTTTCGAAAAATAGAAAGTTTCCAAAAATAAAAGTTACCAAAAATAGAAAGTTTCCAAAAATAGAAAGTTTCCAAAAATAGAAAGTTTCCAAAAATAGAAAGTTTCCAAAAATAGAATTACTGCTTAAAATAGATAAGTTTCTAAAAATAGAAAGTTTCCATAAATAGATCAGCTGCCTTAATTAAATAAGTTTCCATAAATAGATTAGCTGCCTGAAATAAATAAGTTTCTAAAAATAGAAAGTTTCCATAAATAGATTAGCTGCCTTATTTAATTAAGTTTCTAAAAATAGAAAGTTTCCATAATTAGAAAATAAGCTGGTTAAATAAGCTAAGTATATAAGCCTAAGTGTTTTCATGATTATTTTCTAAGTCATATAATATAATGTATAGTTTATTAATTATTTCATGTAATTAAAATAAACTATAGGTTAAAATATTTAATCAAAATATATCATGTTTTTAATTAAATAAAGTTAAATACTTAGGCTAAAATATGTATTATTACTTATTAATAATATAACCTAAGTCATGTAAATTAATTAATTATAACCATGGTTTTTAAATAATTAATTAATTATAAGTCTAAAAATATAAAATACTTAGGTTAATAATTTCATGATTTTAATAATTAATATAACCTAAGTCATGTTATTAAATTAATCATGTCATGTTTATTAATTTAATTTTTAACATATGATTATAAACATAATAATCTTAACATACACCGTGAACCGGATCTTGACTAAGAACCATGAACCGAACATGAAATAGACACCATACCCCGAACCACTTCGGGGTTCCCTTTGTCTTGTTGCTGCCGTGGGACCCACACCAACCAACCGGGACCATATGGTCTCGGTGGTGGTCGAATAGCCAAACCGAGACCCCCTCGGGTTCGGTTTAGGCGCCGACCAAGAACAAACACCCCTAAAACACCCTTTTTGATTTATCCCAAAACCAATTTCATCTTAGATCTATGATTTAATTAGGTTTTTTTTTTAAAAAACACATCTTGTTCATAATTATTTAAAAGATCAAATCAAAAGAAAAGGGTTAAAAGAATTACCGAATGCGTGGATCTAAACAACGATGAACAAACACGAACACTAGCACCAAAACCAAGATCAAAGATCAAATAAACACCCCTTTGGTGTGTTTATGGGTGGCGGCCAAAAAGAAAAGAAAAGGAGAAGGACGAACTTTTTTAGGTTTTGTAAAAATCATCTGTAAAAGTGAAAATGAGCAGTGATCTTTTCCTTTTACCCTTCTTAGTAAATTTTGAGATGGGCTTGGCCCATCTCTCCCTTGTTGCCGCGGGTAGGGGCCCCACATGGGGTACCCGTACCGTTTTCCGTGTCTCGTTGTTTAATTACTCGTTCGTGATTATTTGTGTTCGCGTTTAATGTGTTCTCGTTAAGTAATTATCGTGACCTAATATATTTATTTACGCTCGTAATAAATATATATACGTAATTAATAATAGTTCGTGATTTAATTACGTTCATGATTTCATGATCGCATGTTCGTGATTAATTATTGTCAAATAATTATTGCGTGCTCGTGCGTAGTAAATACTTATCGTGTTCTAACACGTACGTAATACGTAAAATCCTAACACGTAATCGTAATCATGCTATAATAGGAAAGTTTTAATCTAGTACGTACGATCTAATGGGTACTATTCATGGTAAAAGCATGCGGGTTTTACAACTCTACCCCCCTAAAAAGAATAATTCGTCCCTGAATTATAGATAACGTAAACTGAAAGAGAAACATACCCGAATCAAACTGAGAGGGTATGTAAGATAAATGAACGTGCGGGTTTCATGGCAGAAGGAACACGGAACGTGACATGTCTTGAAAGGATATGGAACGTGACGTGACTGAAAGGACATATCTAGTTGATAAGAGAAAAACGGATAAAAGTCCGGATGAACTTGTCCGTTTCCAAGTGGCTTCCCTCTTGGAACGGTTCCTTCACAAGATCTAGACACAAATCATAAATCTTGGTCCTCCTGACCTTGACTTTGAATACGAAGAAGTCTTGGTTATCAACTTAAGGTAGATCCCCTAAATTGATTGAGGGAATAAGAGTTAACGTGTAAGGGCAACTAAAACGTTACGATGCAAGATAATTTGACTTAACTGATAATTAGAAACGATGTGCGAGACATAAAGAAACGTAGTTCGTGAAAAATTTTGAACGTGATACGTGAAAAATTTTGAACGTGATACGTGAAAATTTTTGAACGTTCTACGTGGAGATATGGCGAGTGTGGTATGAGTAAACATATCGTGATCCATGATACGTGTAACATATCTTGATCATGATATGAGGAACGTGGAATGAACATGACATGTGAAACATATCGTGAACATAGAATATAATGGCGATAACGCCAAACGCTACAGGGTGAGACGTGGAATATGACGTGAAACGTCTATCTGATGATGGAGAGTTATACTAAACTTGGGTCTGGTCTCTCAAGTTCTTGCAAAACTCCTCAGATTGAGAAAAATGAACGTAAAGTCGTAAGCCAAGATACCATCATAAACGTGAATAGTGTCATGAACGCGAGCGCGAAAGCAAGTCGTGAAATTTGAACAAGGACGTGAAGTAAATAAGGAGCACAATTATGAATATTTGTCTGACCCGATAACTGAGGGATTGCCAAGTGATCGGTTGAGCCTTTGCTTGAACTTGTCCGATCAATCTGCTGGTTCTGAAATCCTTGCGGATGTAAGGATTCTGCAGACTTGATCAGACTGTTTGCAATAACCCAGATAGCATCATGTTTCTTCTGAGTTTGCGTTAATCTGGTAACCAAAATCCGTGGAGATCTTGTCCCATTTCAATTTACCATTTTAGATGATGAAAACATCCCAGTCTGTTGGTGTCCTATCTTAACCTGTTGGTATGTCAGGTACTTAGATATGAACGTAACTGTATCTTGCTTCGTAGGACTTGATACATAGGAGTTTGCGAAACTCTGAGTTTCTGAATCTAGACTTCTCCTAGCGTAGAATTTTCTAGAACACCTAATGTAGTGTAGGGTTCTCTCCTTTACACATAAGCTGAGTCATAGTAAGATTAACCGTAGAAACCCATGTGATTCAGCCTGTCACTGTAATCAAACAGAATTGATATTGGAAAAAATTTCTAGGGTAAAATTTCGCTTGTCATAGAATTCGCAACATAGTACAGATATGGTCTCCTTGTTCTTCTCTAGGCTTAGAGGGAAATCAGGTTATCCTCAATGAAAAAACTGATGAGTTTGCTTATGAGTTCATGGAAACTCATTCTTATAATGTTGTTGGAGCATTGATGAGACTAACTCAAAATCATAAATCTAAGCATGACCGAGTCGTGTACGAATCGCAGTCATGAACATGTCCTGCTCTTTCACTCGTCACTGTTGGCAGCATGATCATGAGTTCGATCTCGGAAAAGTGATTAACACTATAAGGTCGAATTGGACATGTTTTCAATACGTGGAGGAGAATAACGGTCATGAATGGTGATTTGTTTAAATCGACGGTAGTCGACACATAATCTCATTGTACCGTCCTTCTCCTTGTAGGTTCTTCTGGAATGCATAGGAATATTTTGGAATAATTAAACTGGCTATGCGTAAAAGACTTAAGTGGTCATGTCTTACTGACAACTAGAAAATTTTAGCGACCATGGCTAACAACGCACATGCTTGTAAGCATAGATAATTTGTACAGATTTTCCTGATGGAAAATCAAGCTAAAAGTATTCAAGAGCCTGAACATTACTGTACATAATTATGGATCGTAGCATGGTGTGCTGTTCATAGTTCATAATTAGGATAAAATTCATCTCGTGTCTGTTCGAGGAAATACGTTGGCAGCTTGGATCTCATCATTAAGTTGAAGGAAAACCTTCGTGTACGTGGGAATACGAAAGGCGTCCTTCATGGTCATGAATATATGAAATATGGTGATAGAAGTGAAAGTGACATCGGCAACGTGACAGTTCTCACTGATGCGCCGATCATGGTATTGAAATTCTTGTGGCCTGATTAATACATGGCACAACAAAATGGATATACCCTTGGAGGGTACCCTGAATTTCTTAGAATTGTTCCATAGTTGGACGTGAGTCATGTGTCTTGACTCGTGTCTTGGAACTATAAGCATGACGTATGTCTTGACTGGTGTCTTGACATGTGTCTTCAGAAAGTATACGTGAGACATGTGTCTTGACTGATGTCTTGACATGTGTCTTCAGAAAGTGTACGTGAGACATGTGTCTTGACTGATGTCTTGACATGTGTCTCGAGACGTAAAACAATAGAACTACAATATTAGGTTATAATGCCAGAATTGGCGGATCGGTTAGACTACTGATCATTTGTATGTCTGATCACGTCCGCGGCCGGAGCCTCGGTTGCGATTTCTAGGATAGTTTCTGTCATAGTAGTGGTTACTATTGTCCTGTCTGTCAGTTCCATGACGGTCATTCTCATGACCGTAATTCATGTAACTATTCAGCTGAGTGGCCGGCGGGTACCGGTTTGCACTCATATGGCTGAAATGACAGCCGAATGACGTGTGACATGTAACTAAGAATTTGGGACAATGATTGATGGAAATCGTCTGATGGTGAATCATCTTCTCGTCCAATTGCTTTGCTCTAACGCATTTGTCTTCGTCTTGTAGGATCTCCAGGATGTACACAACATCCGCATCTCGTAGCTTCTCCGAACGTCAGCAACATCAACCTTTAGTAACATCTCTAAGTTATGAGCGACATCAGCAATCTTGTAGAATATCAGCAATTGAAAATACGCCTGAGATGATTCAGAATCGACTAGCGAATACTCGTGAAGTATTGCAAGTGAAATACACATGGATTTAGGTACATGTAATACACATAGAATACGATACATGGACTACACATGGAATGCACATGAAATGATCCGTATTGGGGTCGATCATTTGTCATGATTTAAGGAAAGTATATCGGTTATACGGTTATGAAAACCATCATGATAACCTCGCAGTATTAGCATAGACATCATTCTGGTTGTATCGAAAAACGTTAAAGTGTGGTTACACAAAATTCAACAATGATTTGCCTGACAGTATGATCAGTGAAAACCAACCATGACTATCATGAAAGCAGGATTCAATGAAATCCAACAATGCCTTGCATGAAAGCATATATAACAAAAGAGGCGTAAGACGTAATCAACATGAAGACGGAATTATCATGAAGAAACATGGAACCATCTATCATGAAGGAGTGTATAACATAATCAGCACGAAACTGGAGTTAACCATGACAGTATGAAAACATACTTGACATAAAAAAAACATATTAACTTATGTGTGGACATAAAAAAGTTTTATGCCAATAAATCATGAGAAAAATTTTATGCATGAAAAACAGTTTTGACTGCGTAATGTAGTTTATAAAAACCTTTATATGTGCGACGGGACGCCTCTGGGTCGGTCCCAAAACAAAAGACATGGCGAGGGGACGCCTATGGGTCGGTCCCAAAGTTAAAAGTTTCGATAAAAGCACATGCGACTAAATAGGGCCAGTCCTGTACCAACCATTACTTAGTCATAATCCCTGCAACAATGATACATGAAACATAAATAAATGAAACTCATCTGTTAAAACTTATCAGAAAAAAAATTTATGTGACTAATTATGAACTACTGGGGTTCAGTCCACATAGCCACAGTTCACGAGGAACATTATGCATGAAATAATGACACATAACTAAATATAAATGACAGTTGTCCTTCCATATTAGTAAAACAATATCGATGAAAACATCAAGGTTAAAACCTCAAGGTGCTGAAAACATCATGGTTAAAACAACAATGCGCTGAAAACATCAATACGTAGAATAACAAACGTTGGTTTAGGAAGCTCCTGGTGACTACCCACTAGTCACAGGTCGAGTTTTAGAGCCTACAGGTCGAAGCCTTGTCTCTGATACCATAATTGTAACACCCCATTTTGATAAATGGAATGTCACACGTAATTATGACGTGTCATCAAAGCATACAAGTATAAATGTCTGAAACATTACATGACAATAGGGATAACCGAAATCAAACATCGGCTCCCAAACATAAGCCCAAACCATAATAAAGTAAAAGAAATGAATTAAAGACTAAGCAAGCATAAGTATATGAAGGCAAAAAGGAAAAGAAGTCTCTCGCAGCTTCCATCCTATGCACGTCCTCCAAATGCTCGAGTCTTTCCTAGGGTACCTGCCATTTTGGGACATGGAAAGGAAAGTAACGGCTGAGCGAAACGCTCAGTGCACGGACATAGACATGGTATAAATGACTAAAACATAATAAATACTTAATAGCAGCGGAAATGTATAAGTCCTGGAAAACCTGGAACATGTTCATAAAACTGGTTTTATAGTTTGAAAAGCCTTATGTTTATCTTATGAAAACTGTTTAGCATATTTTACCATTAGCCAATATAGGTCATGAAAATCCACCGTGCATGAATACTTGGAGGGGTGACCTCATCATGCAAATTAGAGAGGCTGCCTCTAATTTAATATACTGGTTCTGGGTAGGAGGGATCAGCTCCTTGTGAAGGATGCAAGGCACACACCACATTCACCATGAAATCCTGACTGAAACATGTAACTAGGATGCACCCATACGCCCCACATGATAAATATAATATAAATGGCCAAAATCTGAAAGGACGCCACGAGCAATCACTCCACCGTGGTGAAGTCATAACATCAGTGCCTCTAATGTTATGGTTATGGTACCTCCATAACTAGGTGAAACTGGTCATGCATGTATATGGCTATAGGTATTCTAAATTAAACATAAGCAAATAAAACACATAACTTATACTACGGGAAAACATTTGGTTGCATACGGGGAATCCTAATAAGGAAAGAATGTCCATACTGAAAGGATGGGAATCCGTACCTTATGTCTAGTGAACGAAGAAGATGAACTGAGGTGAATCCTACTTCGGTACCACTAATGCTACATAAATACATACATGAATAAGTATCTGCTTACTAAATACGTAACTGGTTTTATGTCATGTCTAAGCTTATTTTATATGTTCATATCATGTTTTACTGTTTTAAGCCTTAAACTGTGTTTATCTTATATTTTGTCTATTCTGATTAAGTATTTCTGGTATTTCATGTATTATTATACTTACTGTGTAATAATAAGTAACTTTACAAAAATAGTAGGTTTCCTAAAATAGAAAGTTTCCAAAAATAGAAAGTTTCTAAAAATAGAAAGTTACCAAAAATAGAAAGTTTCTAAAAATAGAAAGTTTCCAAAAATAGAAAGTTTCCAAAAATAAAAAGTTTCCAAAATTAGAATTACTGCTTAAAATAGATAAGTTTCTAAAAAAAGAAAGTTTCCATAACTAGATCAGCTGCCTTAATTAAATAAGTTTCCATAAATAGATTAGCTACCTGAAATGAATAAGTTTTTAAAAATAGAAAGTTTCCATAAATAGATTAGCTGCCTTATTTAATTAAGTTTCTAAAAATAGAAAGTTTCCATAATTAGAAAATAAGCTGGTTAAATAAGCTAAGTATATAAGCCTAAGTGTATTCATGATTATTTTCTAAGTCATATGATATAATATATAGTTTATTAATTATTTCATGTAATTAAAATAAACTATAGGTTAAAATATTTAATTAAAATATATCATGTTTTTAATTAAATAAAGTTAAATACTTAGGTTAAAACATGTATTATTACTTATTAATAATATAACATAATTCATGTAAATTAATTAATTATAACCATGGTTTTTAAATAATTAATTAATTATAAGTCTAAAAATATAAAATACTTAGGTTAATAATTTCATGATTTTAATAATTAATATAACTTAAGTCATGTTATTAAATTAATCATGTCATGTTTATTAATTTAATTTTTAACATATGATTATAAACATAATAATCTTAACATACACCATGAACCGGATCTTGACTAAGAACCATGAACCGGACATGAAATCGACACCATACCCCGAACCACTTCGGGGTTCCCTTTGTCTTGTTGCTGCCGTGGGACCCACACCAACCAACCGGGACCATATGGTCTCGGTGGTGGTCGAATAGCCATACCGAGACCCCCTCGGGTTTGGTTTAGGCGCCGACCAAGAACAAACACCCCTAAAACACCCATTTTGATTTATCCCAAAACCAATTTCATGTTAGATCTATGATTTAATTAGGTTTTTTTTTTAAAAAAACACATCATGTTCATAATTATTTAAAAGATCAAATCAAAAGAAAAGGGTTAAAAGAATTACCGAATGCGTGGATCTAAACAACGATGAACAAACACGAACACTAGCACCAAAACCAAGATCAAAGATCAAATAAACACCCCTTTGGTGTGTTTATGGGTGGCGGCCAAAAAAAAAAGAAAAGGAAAAGGAAGAACTTTTTTAGGTTTTGTAAAAATCTTCTGTAAAAGTAAAAATGAGTAGTGATCTTTTCCTTTTACCCTTCTTAGTAAATTTTGAGATGGGATTGGCCCATCTCTCCCTTGTTGCCGCGGGTAGGGGCCCCACATGGGGTACCCGTACCGTTTTCCGTGTCTCGTTGTTTAATTACTCGTTCGTGATTATTTGTGTTCGCGTTTAATGTGTTCTCGTTATGTAATTATCGTGACCTAATATATTTATTTACGCTCGTAATAAATATATACGTAAATAATAATAATAGTTCGTGATTTAATTACGTTCATGATTTCATGATCGCATGTTCGTGATTAATTATTGTCAAATAATTATTGCGTGCTCGTGCGTAGTAAATACTTATCGTGTTCTAACACGTACGTAATACGTAAAATCCTAACACGTAATCGTAATCATGTTATAATAGGAAAGTTTTAATCTAGTACGTACGATCTAATGGGTACTATTCATGGTAAAAGCATGCGGGTTTT
This sequence comes from Glebionis coronaria, assembly GCA_025667525.1. Lineage (NCBI taxonomy): Eukaryota > Viridiplantae > Streptophyta > Magnoliopsida > Asterales > Asteraceae > Glebionis > Glebionis coronaria. The sequence goes on from CM046879.1 coordinate 230,207,543, forward strand.
ACATTAAGTTCGTATTAAGTCGAGTCGAGAGTCTATACTATTATTTTGGAGGTACGTTTTAAATTTTTAAAAGTATCTTTATGAAACCCGAGCCCCGTAAATATTTTAAAAAAATTGACTAATAGTTATTTCCTGCTTTTTAGCTAACTATTTATATTTTTAGCCACAACTTTTGCTAAATTGCAACTTTGGTCCCTACCCCACTATATATAAACTAAAAACAAAAACACACATCACATTTCTTCACCTCAAAATTTCACTCATCTCTCCTTTCTCTCTCTTGAATGCCGAAACACCACCCACACCCCAAATCCATTCAAATTTCAATTTTAACTCAAGTTTTAGGTTGATTCAAGCTAAACCAAGCATAGACCCAATCTTATATTTGATCAAGGATCATATTGGTGTAAGAATTCCTTACATGCAAGCACATTTTTTTTCTTGATGTTGGTAGGTAGGAGCTATGATCATGCATGGCATTTTTTGATGATCCATGGTAATTCTTGCTAAAGATTTTGTTAAAACTTCATTTTGATCTTAAGATTTTTATTTTGATTATGATTTTGATGTTATGGTTGATGTATGATGATATTAGGGTATACAAATGACCATTCCTATGGTTGGTTTTTATCAAGAAGTTGTTTTTTTACAAGATTTTTATAGTCATTTTATAACAGTAAGTAAAGTGTAAAATCCGAATTTTTATGTTTTGAAAATGGCTAAACTTATAGCCTAGGGTTGTAGATATTTTTCTTATCTTCGATTTGATATAAGGTAGAGCTTCTAGCTCCAAACGAGCGCGAAGTTATGATGTTTTGAATGATCGTGTACCGGGAGACGAGTATCGACACTACAAGTAGTTGTTGTCGATATTTGGATCGAATCTCGGGGACTCTAAATGGATGTGTTAGCCGTATTTAAAGTGATGGTCATATAATATACCGTTGCGAAGCTCGTGAAAAATACTATTCAACGGTGTCGAGAGTTCTTAGTTATTAATGTTTATATAACGGGAATTAGTCCCGAACACACAAATGAGGAAGGCCTCCTAAACACTTACTACTTAGTATAAAAGGCCTCCTAAGCCTCATTTGTGTGTGTGTTTTCCATTTCATTGGTTTTAGAGAGAGAAACGTATGTGTTTCTCTCACTAGGAATTCACATCTTCTTTGTTTTTCTTTTTTCCTTCATCTAATCTAATCTTTCTTTTTTGGTTTAATCTTCATCTACATTTCGTGTTCATATATCATTATAAGTCGTGTGTTACAATCCAACAGGATGTTTTGAAAAATGTAATCTACTGATAATGAGGTGTTTATTTTATAGTTGAGTTTACTTTAAAACCCGAGTGTCGGTTTTGTAAACGGAGTCGTTTAAATAAGTTAAAACGGTTGCATGAAAAATTAACGTAAATCTGTCCGGATTTTATAGTTTGAAAATGAGTTGGATAAAGTACTTTAAAAGTAATTTCATTTGATAAACTTGTAAGAGCACTTTCTATATATAGTAAATTAGTTTATCAAGTCGTTTCATAAACGGTTGACAAGTTTAAAAGGGGTAAATAAGCTAGTACATGTAGTATGTACCGACGGACTTTGTAAAAAGTGTAAAATGGTTAAGTAAAAGTGTAGTAAAGTATGATGAAGTTATTTATATCGTTTTCTCTCGAGTTTATCGTGACTTTATGAGTTTGAGTTTGATGTTGTTATGTATGATTTATTTTAAAAGTTTATTATTGATGAACGCGCCTTATTTGATAGGTTGCGGTTTTTGTGTTTATCGGGCATCAACTATCATCGAAGATCGTCTTACTACTGCTATTGCTCCAGGTGAGTCTATAGCATCGCTTTTGTAATTGTTTGAATGATTTTAAAACCCGCGAGGGGGATACATGCTATTTGAAAGTAAAATGAACACAAGTCATGATTGATTGTTTGGACCCGAATGTTGCCTTTGTTGCCCTTGTTGTTTTGAATTGTATAAGTACCTAATTTGCAACAGACCCTAAATTCATGAGCCGTTAATTATCTTCTGACTTGATGTTGTGAGTTGGGAATAGCCGCTTATTCTAATAATAGTACTATTGGGCTGACGACCCTATTCGAGACCAGGGCTTTACGCTGAGTAACCCGCTGGGAAGGTTAATTTTACGAGAATGAGAATTGGTATTTTTGCAAATGATACCCTAGTAGGGGCACTGGAATTTCATCTAGTCATGCTGGCTTTAGGCGTGGGTGACTAAGTTAAGGGGTCGGTGGTCATGAGCTTAATACATTTCTATAGCTATTGCTATATGCCAGATTACCAGAATAATAGATTGTATACGTAGCAATTCTATTAAATGATTTTGATTGATTTTTCTCTTGTGTTCAAATGTTGATTTGGAAAACCTATAGACTCGCTCAAGCGTTGTGTTGATGATTTTAAGCATGTATTTCAGGTATTGAAGTTGATGAATTGCGGAGCTTGCTGGAGAAGGATTGCGGATTTGCTTTTGTGGTGATTGGTCTAAAACGGATTTCTTTCCCTTTTGTCATAAAAATGATACTTTACGGTCGAGTACTTTGGTAAATTGTTTGTGGATGTGATAAAGTCTTTGTGGGACCTAAATATTACTCTGATATTTCTAAAATTGTTTTACTTGGGATCGAAAGTTTTAGACAATAGTTAAATTATCTCCTTTTATATTCCAAATGTATCATTTTGAGATTGTTTAAAGTGTCTTGTATAACAATGTTTGTACTTAGCACCCAAATTGTGTATTTCCGCTGCGCAATGTAATTTGGGGGTGTTAAACTTTGACTGAGTTAAAGGAAACACTTCGTACCCTAAAAGGTAAGAATGTTGTGGATAACACAACCACTGTCTCAGCATCGTCCTCTAGTGCAATCAAAACAAACCTCATCACCGTCACACCATTTAACAAGGGCTCTAGGACTAAACCATCTCAAATATTGGTCACTAAAGATAAGGCAAAATCAAAACCAGCTTCTAATATTCCTGTATTGCCTTCTACAGGAGTAAGCAACACTACTAAGGCTCAAAGATCTAAGCTTAAAAGAAACAAGAAGAATGATAGGATCTTTCCCCTATCTAGTAGTCAAGTGAAGAAAGTAGAAGCCCATCCTAGGAATGTTATTTCTATTTTGAATAAAAAGAATCATGTAGCTAAACCTAAAGGCTCTGCGGTTGTGCAGCGTTCTAAGCCTACTATGAATTCTAATTTGAAATGTTGGAATTGCAATGAATGTATGTTTTCTAGTCGTCATGATTCTTGCCTTATTGACCAAGTGAATGAGATGAATGCCCGTAAAAATGGTTTAGAATGGAAACCGACTGGGAAAGTGTTACCCAAAGTTGGCTGGATGTGGCGTCCCACTGGTAGAACTTTCACTATAGTAGGAAATGCGTGCCCTTTGACTAGGATCACTCACACTACAACGAAGAAAGCGTGCCCTTTAATTAGGAGTACCAAGGCTACCAAAACACAAGCGTGTCCTTTAACTAGGAACACCGACACTACTGTAGGAACAAAGTGCCCTTTAAATAGGTCTACTCCCACTATAGTGCCCGCTATTACTCCAAAACCTCAGAAAGTTGGAACAATAAAACCTGTTAGTGACAAAACTCACATTAGAAGACGCAGGAAATCTAAGGGCCACACAAATGTTAGCAATTCTGATAATATTATATCTGTATCTGCTAACACTCCGGAACCAATAGTTTCCAATGCATTGTCTACTGTTGTTGTTGAAAACAAGTGGTCCAAATTGTTCTCTGGTATTTGGACTCTGGTTGCTCTAAACATATGACCGGAGATCGCTCTCAGCTCAGAAATTTCGTCAGCAAGTTTCTTGGTACGGTTCGATTTGAAAATGATCATATTGCAAAGATAATGGGTTACGATGAATATCATATTGGGAATGTTATAATTTCAAGAGTGTATTATGTGGAGGGTCTCGGTCACAATTTATTTTCTGTGGGACAATTTTGTGATGCAAACCTAGAAGTTGCTTTTCGAGAGCATACCTGCTTCTTTCGTAATTTAGAAGGGGTTGATTTATTGAAAGGTACTCGAGGGAATAATTTGTACACTTTGTCTTTACAAGATATGATGGCCGCTCCTCCCGTATGTCTTCTCTCCAAAGCATCAAAGACTAAGTCATGGTTATGGCATCGATGGTTATCTCATCTTAACTTTGACGCTATTAATCATTTGGTGAAAAACGAACTTGTTCGTTGTCTTCCTAAACTTACATTTCACAAGGAACATTTGTGTTCTGCGTGTACAATGGGGAAGAGCACTAAGAAATCATACAAACCTAAGACTGAAGACACCAACCAAGAGAAACTTTATTTGTTGCATATGGATCTTTGTGGGCCAATGAGTGTTGAAAGTCTTGGTGGTAAAAAGTACATCCTCGTTATGGTGGATGATTACTCTCGGTTTACATGGGTGAAATTTCTTGCAACAAAAGACGAGGCACCTAAAGTCATTATCGATTTTCTCAAGATGATTCAAGTGCGTCTCAACACTACTTTCAGGCGCATTCGTACAGATAATGGAACCGATTTGTGAATCAAACTTTGCATAAGTATTATGAAGAAGTTGGCATATCTCATGAAACATCCGTTGCTCGCACTCCGTAACAAAACGGTGTCGTTGAAAGGCGAAGTCGCACAGTTATGGAAGCAGCTCGAACGATGTTAATTTACGCAAAGGCTCCATTATTTTTATGGGCAGAAGCAGTAACTACAGTAGTGTACGCCCAAAACCGGTCACTAATTCGTAAACGCCATGGTAAAACACCTTATGAGCTTCTCCATGGAAAAGTACCAGATTTATCATATCTTCACGTATTTGGTTCTCTTTGCTATCCAACTAATGATGGTGACAATTTGGGAAAACTTCAACCAAAGGCTGATATTGGTATTTTCATTGGTTACGCACCCGCAAAGAAAGCATACTGAATCTACAACCGTGACTCTTGCAAGATCCTCGAAACTATGAATGCTGATTTTGATGAGCTGACAGCAATGGATTTTGAGCAAAACAGCTCTGAACCCGCACTTCATGAAATGGGACCCAGTAACATCAGTTCTAGTCTTGTCCCAAACAACCCTACTTCATCATCATTTATACCACCTACTAGGAATGAACGGGATACGTTGTTTCAACCGTTCTTTGATGAATTCTTTACTCCTCCAAGTATTGTTGCTACAGAACCTGAAGTAATAGCTCCGATTACGGAAGTTGTAGCTCCAGCAACCGTTGCACAATTAGATACGTCTGCACCTATAATTGGTCAAGATATACCTTCAACGAGTAATTCTCAACCAACACATGTTTCAACTTCCCTTGTCACGCCTATTGATGATGAAGAGGATGATGATGATCACAACTTGGAATTCGCTCAAATGCGTGAACTTCAATTCTTTGGTGTACCAATTTCCGACCCTAATCAAGTCGGTCGTCCACCTCAGAGGAAGCTCCTACTACGCTCTACTCCAATCCACGGATTCGTGAACATGACAACAAGCGGACAAAGAATCATCATATAGATTCTATCATTGGTGACCCTAATCGTCCGGTATCCATACGAAGTCAATTACAAGAAAATGCAATGTTTTGTCATTTTGATGCTTTTCTCACTGAAGTTGAACCTAAGACATGGCAAGAAGCTTTTACTCAATCCTGTTGGATAGAAGCTATGTAAGAAGAACTTAATGAATTTATACGTCTTGAAGTATGGAAATTTGTCCCATGCCCGGATCAAGTGTAGTTACTCACTTTGAAATAGGTTTACAAGGTGAAACTCGATGAGTTAGGCAGAATATTGAAGAACAAAACTCGACTAGTAGCTCGTGGATACAAGCAATTATTAGGCATCGACTTTATGGAATACTTTGCACCTGTTGCCAGTTTGGAAGCTATTAGACAATTCCTTGCTTATGCAGCCCACATGAATATGATCGTCAATCAAATGGATGTGAAGACGGCATTTCTTAATGGTGAAATCAAGGAAGGTCTATGTTCAACAGCCGTATGGTTTTTTGAATTCTAAATATCCTAACCACGTGTACAAGCTTAAGAAAGCTCTCTATGGGTTGAAGCAAGCTCCACGCGCGTGATATGATCTATTGTCACAATTCCTAATCACGCAAGGCTTCGCTAAAGGCAAGGTGGATCCCACGCTGTTCCTTTAGAAACAAGGTAAAGATATGATTATGGTACAAATATATGTTGATGATATTATATTTGCTGCCTCGACCCAAACCTTATCCGATGAGTTTGGGACACTCATGTCTTCCAAGTTTAAGATGTCAATGATGGGCAAGGTATCATTCTTCTTAGGACTTCAGATATCTCAGAGTCCCAGAGGCATCTTTATCAATCAATCCAAGTATGCCCTTGAATCTCTTAAGAAATATAAGATAGAATCTTGCGACCCCATGGATACTCTAATGGTGGAACGAAATAAGCTTGATGCAGATCCACATGGAATTGCCGTTGACCGACACTTTATCATGGAATGATCGGTACCCTTCTGTATATCACAGCTAGTCGACCTGTCTTCAATTTGCTATATGTATGTGTGCTAGGTATCAAACTAGACCTACTGAGTTACACTTAGCTACTGTTAAACAGATCTTTTGGTATCTTAAAGGAACCATTAATCGGGGACTTTGGCATTCGAAGGACTCTTCGATTGCACTTATGGCATATGCAGATGCAGATCACACGGGTTGTCAATATACAAGGCGTAGCACGAGTGAAACTTTGCAACTACTAGGAGATCGACTAATCAATTGGGCATCGAAAAGGCAGAAAAGCGCTGCAGTTTCAAGTACGGAAGCAGAATACATAGCTATGTCTGGTTGCTGTGCTCAAATTCTTTGGATGAGATCGCAATTAACCGACTATGTTCTAGGTTTCAACAAAATTCCGATGTACTGCGACAACAAGAGTGCAATTGCCTTATGCTGCAACAACGTTCAATTCTCCCGGTCGAAGCACATTCACATTCGCTACCACTTCATCGATAACAAGTGGAAAATGGAGTGATCGAGATTTACTTTGTCCGATCTGAGTATCAATTGGCGGATATTTTCACAAAGGCTTTAGATCGCGCTCGAATTGAATTTTTGGCCGACAAGCTAGGATTGAGAACCTTCTCGCCTGAGACTCTAAAGGAATTGGCAGATGAAGCGAAAGAATAGTGGTGGTAAACTATTCTCCGTATCCTTGGTGATCATCTGTATATATTGTTTATATTTTTATTCTCAAAACCAAAATACAAAAATATAAAACCATATAAAAACCATAAAAATTGAAAAATTCAAAAAAATCCAAAAATATTTTTACTTTATTTTTCAAAGGCATGTCTTCTAGTACGATAATATTTACGGCCTTAGAAATGTCGATTAATATTGACACGACGCCATAAATAGATTTCGTACAAAAGTTGTAAATATTTCATAAAACATGCCCATATGGCTTGTAGTTATTTCAGACTGCAACCCGTTTTTCACATTAAAGTCAAGTATTTCTTATGAAAGCTTTGGCTGTCAACGGGAATTAATTTTCTCGGGCATGGTTTACTTTATAACCATGTAAGGGATTGTGTTTACGTTATAACACAATCTAACACGGATATATGTACGCATCAGTGCATTTATTTGTTAAAACAAGAGAAATCTTGTTTTTATGAAGTTATCATCTCTACAAACATAGCAATCTACAATTGGTATCTACATACTCGATGATGCGACTACTCAAACGAAGACTACAACTCTTTCAATAGAACACGGGTCAACAATTGAGGGGGAGAAACTGTCAAGCATACAGAATCTTCGATGCCGAAAGTGCCAAGTTCACTAATTCGTGTCAAGACAACAATACGAATCGTACATGTGGTGTCAAGAGATGACTTCAGATGTGACGAGGCAACCAACATTTGATCTTATCATATGATGTTCTCATCAATCAGGTCCAACCTTGTCAATTCATTCTTATATGGTGAATATGTGATTATATTACAAATCGGTATCATATCTCTCACATTGGTATCATGAAGCTAAATTGGATTTGCATCTTTCTTCCCAAAAACTTTTAAAACTTCATTAAATCAATTGATATAAAAAATATCAGTTGGTTTAATATTTTTAATATGGGGGAGAAAATGTAATTTAATATGGGAAATTATCACAAATGGTTTGACTTAACGTGATAGCTCATCCCGACATGTGCGAAATGTTTTCGAATATCGTGGCATATTTAAGGGGGAGCAAAATGGATTTGCTATATCAAATTGGATTTCATGGTGACATATACTTACCCTAAACCCATTTATTTCACGACGATGAAGATTATGGTGACATAAGGATGGTAGGATAGGTTAAGTCCAATGATTCTTCCAAAACCGGAGGAATCTTCCCAATGACATTTCATAGATAGAAATAGTAGTCCTTAGGAAAGATGGAGAAAGTTTGTGAACATAGCTGAATGCCGACCAAGTACTTAAGTTAGCACTGGAACAATCACAACAAGGTGCTAGTTATGACATATTGGTAAGCATTGAAGGGGTTTAAGAATGAAAAAGAAATGTAAAGATAAAGGGTCTAAAGAAAGAAGCCCTCCTTACAACCTTAGGCAGAAACCGGGTCAACACATATGCTATTGAGATCATTTTTAATGATGCTCGATATCGAGAATAGACATCATGGACCCAATGATGCAATGCACAGCCCATCCCAGCTAACTCAGATATCTCTTAAAAGGTATTTGTTTTATTCACACGGAGACAACACATTATCTATCGATTTATTCACTTAGAATATATTGATATTGAAAAGGTGACACTCCTCTCCAGCCTCCGATCACTAAAAATCCAAAATTCACGATCGAGTCTAGAGCCATTTGAGATCATCAAATATCTCATTAGGACACACTTCCATATTTCCTTGCTTCTTCACACTCTGTGAAAAGTAAGAAACATTTTAAGAGTCCTACGAAATATCTTCATGATCTTGCCTGAACATCTGAGTAATACGTAAGTATTTACAATGAAGATGTAAATCCTTCTTGAGCGAATATCAAAAATCTCATGGTAGGTGACTTGTGAGATTCTTTATGAATCAAACTTGTGATAACTGGAAAGCAACAGTTGTTTAATTATTAATCGAATTTAAATACGTTCCAGGCCTCTACGCAATATCTTAACGATCTTGCCAGAACACTCAGAGTGACACTCTTAAGTGTTCATGGTGATGAGTGGAAATCCTTCTAGTGTTAACCTCAAACAGCACTTGGTAGGTAACTTGCAAGATTCAATATGAATCAAGCTCGTGACAACTGGAAAGCAACAATGGTGCGATTCTTTAATGAATCAAACTTGTTTCAGGAATCAGAATTGACGGCTTCAGTCATGCGGATAATTTTATCCAAATGATTCACTCTTTACGTTCGTAGTCAGCTTTGGACGGTCGAGTAAAGAGAACGGGTTTACCCGCGAAATCTTGTCAAGGAGATTTATAATTAAATCTATCTACCACAAGTACAATATTTTATATCGTCCAACGGTCTTCACCGACCAGAGGTAAAATGCTACCGAATTAGAATGAAATGTTCAAATCCATTTCACTCGTGTCTACTTATGTTGCGGCATTTGAAGACGGTGGTGTTGCGGAATCCGAGAAGAAGTCGTCCCCGCATGCTTATACATTATGCACTTAGTACTTCATCTAATTCAAGAAAGCCTAAAAGTTAAGTCTTCCGCGATATCGAACTCTAAAGCTTTCAAGAATTACGAAGGTATAAGTATGTGGGACATGAAGTCACAAAGAGGCGAATATCACAAGTGATGGATGCACAAGATCAAGGCAAGAGATTAATGCTCAAGATTGATATCAAAGATCACATCAGCATGTTCGCCTGAAAAGAAAAAGAAAAGAAAGACGAAGACTACGAGCTCAAGACAAGCATAGTATGCTAGGTTTATTTTATTATTGTAACTTGGGTAATGCCCTTGTTTGGAGTGACTTCCCTTAGGGGGAGATTGTTGGAAATACTTTTTTACGTATTTAGGAAGATTCGGTCATTCCGACAATATAATAAGCAGTAGCTCGTAGTCTATATATCTTTATATTAATTAACAAGGAAAGGCCTAGTCCATGGAATGTATGGACGGCCCAATATGTAAGCCCAAGCCCATAATAAGGCTTGGGTATATAAACCCTCTCCTTAGATGGAGAGGGTGTGGTTAACTTATTATTTCACATAGTTGAAGGTGTTTTCTTTCACTTTCTCTCTCTAAAAGTGTGTGTGTTCTTACCATCATTCTATATCTTTCTCTCTCTAACATAAGCAAGATTTACAACATCTTACAAAGTTGCAAATGTGAAAGACATTATGCACACGACTAAGTTCTTGTGGTAGCTCCAAGCGATAAGAAACGTCACCAATGCATTGAATAATTTCAAACGGTCCAATATAACGAGGGTTTAGCTTTCCTTGTTTACCAAATCGGATTACACCTTTCCATGGTGAAACTTTCAGCATCACTTGATCTCCGACTCGGAATTTCCAAAGGCTTTCGTCTTTTATCGGCATAACACTTTTGACGATCACGAGCCGCTTGCATAATACTCTTGATTTAAATGATTTTCTCCGTCGTCTCATGAATAATTTCCAGGCCGGTAAGTTGTGCATCACCAACTTTCGCCCAACAAACGGGTGAACGACACTTTCGACCGTAAAGTGCTTCAAACGGTGCCGCTTTAATACTAGTGTGGTAACTATTGTCGTACGAAAATTCTATTAGCGGTAGATGTCGATCCCATCCGTTTCTGAAATCGATCACACATGCGCGGAGCATGTCTTCCAAAGTTTGGATGGTTCTCTCGCTTTGGCCATCCGTTTGAGGATGGTAGGCCGTGCTCATATCCAATTGTGTTCCCAACGCTTCTTGGAGTGATTTCCAAACTTGAGCAATATCGGCTGTCTCGGTCCAATATGATAGAAATCGGTACTCCGTGTTTAGCAACGACTTCTTTCAAGTACAATCGCGCCAAATGATCCATTTTGTCATTTTCTTTCATAGGGAGGAAGTGCGCGGACTTTGTAAGGAGATCCACAATGATCCAAATGGTGTCATATCCCGCGGATGTCTTAGGAAGTTTAGTGATAAAGTCCATGGTAATTCTCTCCCAATCCCACTCCGGGATCCTAGGTTGGACTAGTAATCTAGAAGGCTTTTGGTGTTCAACCTTAACTTTAGCGCAAGTTAAGCATTTTCCAACATAAGTCGCTATGTCGACCTTCATGTTCGGCCACCAATAGAACATTTTCATGTCATGATACATTTTTTCCGATCCGGGATGGATTGAATATTTAGACTTATGTGACTCGTGCATGATCAAGGCTCGAATGTTTCCGTAACGTGGAAACCAACTTTTATTATCAAGACATAATGTTCCATCGGCACGTGCAACAAGTTTCTTAGTGATCATTCCACCGACATTTTCTTTATCGATGTTCTCCACTTTGATAGCTTCTCATTGAGCTTATAAGATTTTTGATGGTATGTTCAAGCCAATGGTCATCACCAAGGCTCGAACTCTTAGGGGTCTCTCACGAGGTTTCCTACTCAAGGCGTCGGTTACAACGTTAGCCTTTCCTGGCGTATAGCGAATTCCACAATCGTAATCCCTAAGTAATTCCAACCATTGTCGTTGTCTCATGTTAAGCTCTTTTTGGTCCAACATGTGTTGGAGACTTTTATGGTCGGTGTTCACCACACATTTGGTACCGTAAAGGTAGTGTCTCCAAATCTTGAGAGCAAAAACAACCGCGCCCAACTCCAAGTCATGATTGATGTAATTTTATTTATTCAGTTTTAGTTGTCGGGACGCGTAAGCAATAACTTTTTCCTTTGCATAAGGACCGCGCCTAGGCCTTTAATCAAAGCGTCACAATACACTTCAAAGTCTTCACTACCCTCGGGTAATGCAAGAATAGGCGCATCACAAATTTTTTGCTTAAGAGTTCGGAAAGACAATTCTTGATCGTCTCCCTAAATAAACTTCTTATTCTTTTGAGTCAATTCCGTCATAGATTTAGCGATCTTCGAAAATCCTTCGATAAAGCGTCTAAAATAACCGACGAGTCCGAGGAATTGGCGGATTTCCGTAAGAATAGTAGGAGTCGCCCAATCCTTCACCGCTTTAATCTTGGCGCGATCCACGTGAATACCACTACTATCAATCACGTGCCCGAGGAATTGCACCGTGTGAATCCAAAATTCACACTTTGAAAACTTAGCATATAATTGTTCTTGTTTCAACAATTCCAAAATTTTCTTTAAGTGTTCCTCGTGTTCTTCCTTATTACGGGAGTAAATAATTATATCGTCAATGAACATTATCACGAACTTATCCAAATAGGGTTTACACACACGATTCATAAGGTCCATGAATACCGCGGGTGCGTTAGTCAACCCAAATGGCATGACTTGGAATTCAAAGTGACCGTATCGGGTTCGAAACACCGTCTTCGAAATGTCCTCCTCTCGAACTTTAAGTTGATGATAACCCGACCTTAGACCAATATTTGAATAAATGCTCGAGCCTTGAAGTTGATCAAACAAGTCATCGGTCCTTGGTAAAGGATAACGATTCTTTATGGTAAGTTTGTTCAACTCACGATAATCGATGCACATACGGAAAGATCCGTCTTTCTTCTTCACAAATAAAACCGGGGCTCCCCATGGTGAGGAACTCGGTCTAATGAATCCTTTGTCGGTAAGTTCCTTTAGTTAGTCGGCTAACTCTTTCATCTCGACGGGTGGTAATCGGTAAGGTGCTCTTGCAACGGGTGTGGCTCCGGGGGTTAGCTCTATGTGAAACTCTACTTGGCGAAGTGGCGGTAACCCGGGTAAGTCTTCGGGAAAAACTTCAAGAAAATCACGAACAGTCAGAACGTCTTCAATTTTCTTCTCTTTAGGGTCGGCTTCATTCTTGTTGGTAACTTGAATAAGGAAAGTAGGACGACCTTCTTCGATGTACTTTTGAGTTTTAGTACATGAGATGACATTCAAACTAAATTGGCTTTTCGCGCCATTCTTTTCTCCAAAGATAGTCGAGGTTCGACTTTCGTAGGGAACATGACTTGTTTTTCATGGAAAATTATCTCCGCATGGTACTAGGATAGCCAATCCATACCAACGCTAACGTCAAAGCTTCCAATTTCGATAGGTAAAATATCGATGGTAAATGGGATATTTTGTAGACTTAGGGTGCAACCCTTTAGCACGGTACTGGTAGTGATTGATTTACCGTAGGCTAGTTCCACATTATAATTGACCTCTAAAGCAATGGGGTTCACATTTAATAGTTTGCTAAAGGCAATTGACGTAAAGCTAATACTCGACTTTTACCCCAAGTATAAAATCTTATCGTCCGATCTTTTCGAATTGATTCCCAGTCTAAGTGCGACTCAATTGTCTTTTGGTGAACAAGAGAATGGTTTGGTTGATTATCTATTTTAAACTAATAGCAAATAAATGTAAATGTCGTTGAGTAAAGTAAGAGCTTTAAAGATTAAATTAAAATGACGAGTTAAAAGTAAATGATTGAAAACTTAAAGACAAAATTAGAAAAATACTTGAAAACTTAATGAAACAAACACTTGGAAACTTTGCAAAAACAAGAAACTAAACCATCGGAAAATTGCCAAATCGGAATCTGATCGGAATATAGGTCGGAAAGAAGGCTGATCGGAATGCAAACAAGCAATACTGGTCGGAATGTTGGAAACGGACCAAATCGGAATATCACTAATACTCTCGTTGGAATAATGAAACCCACAATCGGAATATCATTAAAAATCATACAATCGGAATGTGTCAATCAGCACCAATCGGAATATTAACAAATCAAGCCAATCGGAATGTTACAAAATACCCCACAATCGGAAAGTCTTAAAATGCATACAATCGGAATGAGCCAAAAAGGGTCCAGATCGGAATCCAAAATCCCTAAACCGATCAACACGATCGGAATATTAAGGTGCTCAAATGGGAATGGGTTAAAACCCTAATCCGATCTATTGATCGGAATAAGGGGAGGGGGTGCAATCGGAATGTACCAATCGGAAAAAGGGTTTAATACCTTTTCCGATTTATGTGGGATTCTAGAAAATAAGCTAGGCTATAAGCTATAGGAATAAGCTAACACCAAAACTTAAACGAATCTAATGTGAAAAAGACTAAATAAGCACTAATAACAACTTATCTAAACTTAAAATAAGCAATCTTTTAATTCAAACTATAAAAAGATAAACTTTTTAAGAAAACTTTTAAAAAGTAAATAAGCTAAACATGTAAATAAGCCAATAAGCACAAAGATCTTAAAGCTTATTCGTATGAAAACTTAAGTAAGCATAAAAAGATTAACTTTTTAAGCACGAAATCATTAAGAACAACACGGATCAAATGAAATCCGTACCAAAATTAATCTAAAAATCAAAGAAAGGTAGAAAGAGATGAAAGATTAAAAGCTTAACTAGAACTTGATTAATGAAATCAACAATACACAAATGTTTAATCTTGAAAGATTAAAAGAAAGAAAGATGAAAACTTAGTGAGAGAAAGTTTAGAACTTTCTCTCTCTAAAACTAGAAAGAAAAATGAAAAATGAAAACTAAACACTAAAAACTAACCACCCTCCTAATGTGTATTAGGAGGGTATTTATAGGGAAAATGGGAAGGAGTGCATGTGTTGCTTCTTCTTTCTTTCTTTCTTCACGTCTTATCGACTCGATTTAATTCTTTGGATTTTCTCGACGTCGTCTCGGGATTTGAACTTGTCTTAATAATTTTCTTCTTTAATTTAGACTTAAGTTCTTCGACTTCATTAAACTTCCGTCTTTAGACTCTTTCTTCGATAATTCTTCAGAATAGGTCTTGGACATCCGTTCTTTTTGCACTCTTGATCTTTTGACTTCGTCTTTTCTTGTTTTCTTCGATAAAAGCCCGTGTTTTCTTCCTTTTTCATCATTTGGTCCTAAAACACAATAAAAACACAAACCACGCATAATTCCAACTTTTACGACATAAAATACACGTTTTGGTCTTGTTATTATTGGAAATAAGTGGTAAAAGGATAAGTGTTTTCACACTTATTAAATCCCCTACACTTGAACATTGCAATGCCCTCATGCAATGCATTAGTTTTAAAGAACGGTTTACATTCTCCATCATAAATAACCCACCTTGGCCTTTATTAAATGCTAAACATAAAAAGATAGAAACAAGTAAAGAAATCAAAGACTTACATTGGGTTTTGGCAGCCATGAACGTTTCTCATCCTTAAGTTTCGCGTTCCCCATACCAAGCTTAAAAACGAGATCATTGTTATTATAAGTTAGCAGACTAACACGAATTCATGTGGGCCAATTATTTACTTAGACTCCCTTATTCCTAGGTGTATCTCTTATATTTTATTTTTGTCTTGAATGATCACGAGGATGCATTGTTTGACTTATTTCGATAGTTATTTAAGCCGAAAATAAGGTGAACGATTTAATCAATAGTTAGCTAAAGGACAAAATCTTTTAAAACTGCTTCTCGGGACCTCATAAAGTTCATATCTTGGCATAACTCGCTTCACGATTTGAGACCTTTCTCGGACCGATATTTGGCAGCGACTTCATACTTCGAATCTTTGAGAGACGTTCTTGAAATTATGGTCTTCTCTTCATAATAGGAATTTCTTCACTTGAAGTTTTGAGAGATTCTTCATCTTTGGACCACGACTTCTTCATTTTTCTCCAATCTTTATTTTGGACTTTGATATACAATGATCCGCCTCCTCTTAGGACTTGGATCTATTTATCCTCATACCTTGTTAGGGCCTTTTTGGATAGACTTCTCCATGATCTTTAGGGGAGTATTTGCTTTTCGTCGTGTGTCTCGATCCTTCATATTGATTTTCGATAAATGATTCTTCACATCACTTTGGATCTTTAGCAACAAACTGTAGCCCTCATGCCTTGTTAGGGCCATTTCGGACTCGCCAATCTTCACATCCCGCTTCAATAAGTTATGCCTTGGCTATGAACTCTAATTAATACCGAGCAACTTTTAAACGATCTTGGGCTAGAAGCTAAGAAACTTTTCAAATCGTACAACCTTATTTATTGCAGATAAATTTATTAACAAGCGATGGGAGAATAGGCTCATAATTAACTCACATAAATTCACGAAAGAATATCAAACTTATAATTGACTCTATCATCTCTCGTCCTCCACAGTTTAAAATCTCAAGGAATGAGACTCGTGGATGCTTAGCCTATCAAATCAAAGTTTTGGGTTTTCGAGTCATCTATAGGATCTTGCAAATTCTTAGACTTTTTCAAGTTTAGAAATCGCATTTTAAAGTTCCCTTGATAAACGACTCTCTAGGGTCAATTATTGGAACTTGCGAAAAGTTTTTGTTCTTAACCCGTGAGAGTTAAGACTTTCGCGTTTTATAGCTCCCTATATAAAAGCCTAGCAAAACTTGACTTAAACACGTTAAGGATACTAGCTAGAGTAAACCTAGATAAGTAAACTCGGGGTGAGTCAAAATATTCACGACTTAGAAAAATTTAAAACCACTTTATTGAAAATTTATTCTAGCAAGGAAAGAAAATAAACATAACAAAGGAAAATACAACTATACAACTAGGCCAAAATAGATTGAAAATTTTGAAAAATGTCGAAAAATCAAATTTTCCGGTTAAAATGAGGGCAAATTCATGGAAAAGACCACTTACTTCGATAGAAGTCCCCCTACACTTGATATAAACATTGTCCTTAATGTTTAAGCATGTGGGAGTAAACTCCCCTACACTTAGGACATTGTGCACTTTGTTTAAATCTTGCTAAGGGAAGGACAACTAAAGTGATTTCAATGTAAACATATAAAATATGAAATATTGAATCACAAGAGTTTAGGATAGAACCGGAAAGATGGGAACACGGTATCACGGTTCGTCAAAAGTCATCAAGGTGCTCTTTGAAGCTTGAATCCCTGCACAAGATAAGAAACAAGACAACAAACACATACGGGGCTCCCCCTACACTTATTATAAAAGCAGTAAAGGATAGATCACGGGTTGCCTCCCGAGAAGCGCTTGTTTTTGTTCACCAAGTCACGAGCTTGACTCGATCCAAATTTAGTTCATAGGAAACGTGGTGAGGGATGGAATCATCTCATGAGAGATGTCCTCACCAAAGTACAGCTTCAAACGCTGTCCATTCACCTTGAAATTGGGCCCATTAGGTTGAGAAAGCTTAATGGTCCCATATGGAAAGACTTTGGCGACGGTGAATGGACCAGACCAGCGGCTCTTCAACTTGCCAGAGAAGATCTTCAACCGAGAGTTAAAAAGTAAGACTTGATCACCAACGTGGAACCCTCGGTTCTTAATCCTTGTGTCATGAATGATCTTGGTCTTCTCCTTGTAGATTAGTGAGTTCTCGTAAGCTTCATTCCTCAGTTCATGGAGCTCGTTGAGTTGAATCTTGCGAAGATCACCGGCTTTGTTGATGTCGAAGTTAGCCCACTTCAAGGCCCAGTACGCCTTATGTTCCAGCTCGATGGGGAGGTGGCATGCTTTCCCGTACACAAGACGATACGGTGTACAACCAATCGGGGTCTTATAAGCTGTACGGAAAGCCCACAAAGCATCATCTAACTTATCAGCCCACGCGGCACGATGCTCTCCCACAGTACGAGCCAAAATTCGCTTCAATCCACGGTTGGAAATCTCGGCTTGCCCATTGGTTTGGGGATGATAGGCGGTGGAAAGACGGTGATTGACACCATACTTAGCCATGACTCTTGCAAATTGATCATTGCAAAAATGAGTCCCGCGGTCACTAATAATAGCACGAGGAACGCCGAATCGAGCAAAGAGCTGCTTCAAAAAGTTCACAACTACCCTCGCATCGTTCGTAGGGAGAGCCTTGGCTTCAACCCATTTAGAAACGTAGTCAACGGCTACGAGGATGTACTTGTTCCCTTTGGAGGATGGAAATGGCCCCATAAAGTCGATGCCCCATACGTCAAAGATTTCACATTCTTGTATGAAATTTTGAGGCATCTCATCTTTATGTGTGATCTTGCCTTGGCGTTGGCAAGCATCACAATGCTTAACCATTTCGTGAGCGTCACGATAAATGGTGGGCCAATAGAATCCAGAGTCAAACACTTTCTTAGCGGTGTAGTTGGGACCAAAGTGACCACCAGTGGGTCCTTTATGGCAAGCAGCAAGGATTTGCAAAGCTGCCGGTCCATCAACACATCGACGAATGATCAGATCAGCACATTGTTTGAATAGAAAAGGGTCATCCCAAAAGTAAGTCTTAACATTATTCAAGAATTTCTTCTTTTGTTGGGATGTTAACCCTTTGATGAGAACACCACGCGCTAAGTAGTTTGCAATGTCGGCAAACCACGGGGTGTCATCAAGATTGAGATTTATAGACATTAAGGTCTCAAGGGGGAAAGAGTCATTGATCTCTTTGTTCGGATGATCCCCTTGATATGGATCCTCAAGTCTACTCAGATGATCCGCGGCTAGGTTTTCGGCACCCTTCTTGTCACGAATTTCAATGTTGAATTCTTGAAGGAGTAAAACCCAGCGAAGAAGTCTTGGCTTAGAGTCGTGCTTTGACATCAAGTACTTCAACGCGGAATGGTCCGTGTATACGATTGTGGTGGATAAAACAAGATAGGGGCGAAATTTTTCAAAAGCATAGACAACAGCTAAAAGCTCTTTTTCGGTTGTCGTATAATGCAATTGAGCCCCTGTCATTGTTTTGCTAGCATAGTGGATTGGTTGGAAGTTTTTATTCACTCTTTGGCCCAAAACCGCACCAATAGCAAAATCGCTAGCATCACACATCAACTCAAAGGGTAACCAAGAACGGTGCCTTAGTTAGCTTATCCTTAAGAAGATTGAAGGCTTCGATACACTCTTTAGAAAAGATAAAAGGAGTATCCTTTTTCCAAGAGGTGGGTCATCGGGCGAGCGATTTTAGAGAAATCCTGAATGAATCGACGATAGAAGCCCGCATGACCCAGAAAACTTCTCACACCCTTCACGGTTGAAGGTGGAGGTAATTTGGCTATGACATCAACTTTAGCACGGTCGACTTCAAGACCAGCTTTAGAGATTTTGTGTCCTAGCACAATGCCTTCTTTTACCATAAAATGGCATTTTTCCCAATTCAGAACAAGGCGAGTGTCTTCACACCGCTTAAGCATACGGTCCAAATTGGCAAGGCAAGAAGAGAAGGAATCCCCAAAGACTGAGAAATCGTCCATGAAGACTTCCATGGTTTGCTCAACCATGTCATGGAAGATAGCCAACATGCACCTTTGGAAAGTCCCAGGGGCATTGCATAAGCCAAAAGGCATTCTTTTTTAAGCAAATGTGCCATAGGGACAAGTGAATGTTGTCTTCTCCTGGTCTTGGGGATCGATGGGTATTTGGAAATAACCCGAGAAACCATCAAGAAAGCAGTAATATTCATTACCCGCTAAACGTTCAAGCATTTGGTCCATAAAAGGAAGAGGGAAATAATCCTTTCTCGTGGCATCATTGAGTTTGCGGTAGTCTATACAAACTCTCCACCCAGTAACGAGACGTGTAGGAATCAACTCGTTGTTGGCATTGGGAACAACGGTGATTCCACCTTTCTTAGGCACACAATGGACTGGACTAACCCATGGTGAATCCGAAATAGGGTAAATCATACCCGCATCAAGAAGTTTGATAACCTCTTTTTTGATGACTTCATGGATTTTAGGATTCACCCTTCGTTGGCTTTGAATTGTGGGCTTAAAGTCGTCCTCCATGAGAATTTTATGTGTGCAAAAGTGAGGATCAATTCCGCGAATGTCAGAGATTTTCCAAGCGATAGCAATTTTATGTTTCTTCAACACGGCGATAAGTCGGGATTTTTATTCTTCTTTCAGGTCCTTTGCGATGATGACCGGTAACTTCTTGTTGTCTTCAAGGAAAACGTACTCAAGATGAGGAGGTAGGTCCTTAAGCTCAAGAGTAGGAGGATCCTCAATAGATGGTGTAACTAACGATGGATCATCATTAGTCACTTCTTTAGGAGAAGGAGGAGAAAACGGGTCTTCATTGAGGAGTCTCTCAATAGTACGAATGTCTTTATCCCAATTGGTGGAAGAATCATCATACTTAAGATCGAGCGGACCCAAGCTAGCTTCGAAATCATCCAAGTCACTTTCTCCAAGAGGAGTCAATGACGGAGCAATTGAGGCAACGGTCTCAACATTGGGTAGAGAAGAGAGAGTACTTTTGCAAGCATCATGAAAATGTTCTTCACAAGCCTCATCGAGAACATCAATAGTATTAACACTCTCATATGAATAAGGTTGCTTAGAAATCTTACCCATGTTGAAGACAATTTTATCGTCACCAACTCTCATGATAATTTCGCCTACGGCTACATCAATGAGAGTGCGACCGGTCCTCAAGAAGGGACGTCCAACGATTAATGGAACACGAGGATCCATCTCGTAGTCAACGACAACAAAATCCGTCGGGAAGGTGAATATGTCAACGTCAACAAAGACGTCTTCGGCTATCCCTACTGGATAAGCAACCGTACGGTTAGCTAATTCCAAATTCATTTTGGTGGGGACTAGCTCGGGGATAATTGCTTCCAAACACTTAAAGGCATTAAGTTAATACTGGCACCTAGATCGGCTAGGGCCATGCAATTCTCTACTCCCGGGAAGTTGCAAGGAATTAAGAAGCGACCCGGATCACCAATTTTGGTGGTCAATTTCCTTAAGAGCACTACGGAGCAGTTCTCATTAAGTTGGGTCTGAGCAATGTCAAGAAGCTTCTCTTTGTCACTAAGAAGATCTTTAAACATCTTAGCGTATTTAGGCATGTGAGCGAGAGCCTCGGCAAAGGAGATGTTAAAATTCAATTGTTTAAACATTTTTAGAAAGTTTGAAACTTGAATATCATCCTTGCTCTTTTGCTTCTCTTTCCTCAACCTTGAAGGATAAGGTATATCGGATGAAGAGGAAGGCTTTAGGGGAGTAGGATCACTCACAACCGCGGGTGGTGAGGGAATGGGGGTAGAAGGCAAAGGAGGTGAGGAAAGTTGCTCTTTTTCCTTGTTCACAATCACGGGTGGAGGTGTAGGAAACTCGGGTTCCGTATAACCTTTTTCACTACAAGTGGTGATTACTTTCATCTCCCCTCTTGGGTTCGCAACGGTGTTACTCGAAAGAGTACCCGAAGAAGAGGGTTGATTACCTTGGAAGAGCGAACCGATCATATCACGTATGTTAAGCGCTTGAGTGCTGAAAGAGTCTCTCATGTCTGCACGAATATCATTGCTTTGTTTTGCCATGTCATTCCTTAGCTCGGCTCGAATATCGTTCCCTTGTTTCGCCATTTCTCCTTTCAATTTGACGAATTGACTCTGAAGATTCGTCACCATCTCTCTATTAGTCTTCATGAACGTCTCGACGTCTGGATTCAATGCCATCGGTTGATTGAGAGGTGGAGCTTGGTAAGCTTGAGAATTTCCTTGAGTTGGGTAAGGGTTTCTTTGGGATTGATATTGATTGTTAACACGAGGTTGGGATTGGTTGTTTCGGTTATAACTTTCTTGTTGGTTTTGGTTTGGAGGAGGGAAATCGGGGGGTGCAAGATAGTTGGTTGAACGATAACTTAGCAAGTTACGTTCTCGTTGAGGACGAGCTTGATAGCCTCCTGTGGGATAAGTACCGTATGCCGCGTTAACGTTTTCAGAAAAATTTCCTTGAGTAGAAGGAATATCATTGTAAGAATGAGGACCACCACATGTGTCATAAGAAATAGCAACGGCTTTAGCTTGTTGAAAGTGGTTTGTGGCCATGGTCATGAAATTCTTGTTCATCTCTGCGATTTGTTGGGTAAATTCGGTTATCCTGGGATTGGAAGTAGTAGAAGAAACATTGACTCTCGAGTTAGATCTTGAGGATGCGGATGAATCCCAATTCTTGTGGTGAGTAGTCATGTTTTCAATCAACTCACGACACTCCTCCGGTCTCCTTTTCATAAAAGTACCACCGGCGGCGGCGTTGATCGTGTCACGATCACGAAAAGTGAGACCATTGTAGAAAGTATCAATGAGAGTGACGGGGAGCATGTTTTGATTTGGACAACGGTCGATCAAATCATTGTATCGTTCCCAAGCATCAAAGAGCGATTCATCATTGTCTTGCGTGAATCCACTAATTTGGTTACGAAGGCTTGTGACCATGGATGGTGGGAAGTAGCGCGACAAAAAGCGTTGAGTCATGTCATTACAAGTATGAATAGAATTCTTTAGGAGACGGTCAAACCATTTTTTGGCATGGTGAGAAAGCGAGTGGGGAAATAGTTGAAGGCGAAGGTCATCCATAGTAACACCGGGGGACTTCATGCTTTGGGTGATGGTAATGAATTTGTCGAGGTGTTTGTTGGCATCATTATCCAGAATTCCTTGAAATGGGTTAGTTTACACTTGTTGGATCATGTGATGCTTCAATGAAAACTCCTGAGCCGTGATGTGCATCGGCGCAATCGGGCCTTCGCGTCCTTTCATGGTGGGTTGACACAATTCCTCCATTGTTCGTAAATCAGGTAGGGGGACATTGTTGTTGTTGTTATTGTTATTCAAATTGGGTAGAGGTGGGTTATTATTGTTGTTATGAACACGATCCATATCTAAATCTTCACGAGTCTCGGGCTCAGAATAGTTCGAAGATCTAGTACGCATACACCTGCAGAAGAATAATACACAGAGAGAATATCTATATAATCTTTTTGGTGCAAACCTTTGGAAAAGAATTGCTTTTTATGATTTTTCACTGTTTTTGTATTTATGAAGAATTTTATATTTTTTAGGGTTTTTGAAAATTTTTGAAGCAAGGAAAATAACGTTCAAAGAACGGATCCCAAAATTCAATGCGTCTCTCACTAGAAACCGTTAATCTTAACGAAAAGAGCCGGCAGCGGCGCCATTTAATACTCGACTTTTACCCCAAGTATAAAATCTTATCGTCCGATCTTTTCGAACTGATTCCCAGTCTAAGTGCGACTCAATTTTCTTTTGGTGAACAAGAGAATGGTTTGGTTGATTATCTATTTTAAACTAATAGAAAATAAATGTAAATGTCGTTGAGTAAAGTAAGTGCTTTAAAGATTAAATTAAAATGACGAGTTAAAAGTAAATGATTGAAAACTTAAAGATAAAATTAGAAAAATACTTGAAAACTTAATGAAACTAACACTTGGAAACTTTGCAAAAACAAGAAACTAAACCATCAGAAAATTGCCAAATCGGAATCTGATCGGAATATAGGTCGGAAAGAAGGCTGATCGGAATGCAAACAAGCAATACTGGTCGGAATGTTGGAAACGGACCAAATCGGAATATCACTAATACTCTCGTCGGAGTAATGAAACCCACAATCGGAATATCATTAAAAATCATACAATCGGAATGTGTCAATCAGCACCAATCGGAATATTAACAAATCAAGCCAATCGGAATGTTACAAAATACCCCACAATCGGAAAGTCTTAAAATGCATACAATCGGAATGAGCCAAAAAGGGTCCAGATCGAAATCCAAATTCCCTAAACCGATCAACACGATCGGAATATTAAGGTACTCAAATCGGAATGGGTTAAAACCCTAATCCGATCTATTGATCGGAATAAGGGGAGGGGGTGCAATCGGAATTTACCAATCGGAAAAGGGTTTAATACCTTTTCCGATTTATGTGGGATTCGAGAAATAAGCTAGGCTATAAGCTATAGGAATAAGCTAACACCAAAACTTAAACGAATCTAATGTGAAAAATACTAAATAAGCACTAATAACAACTTATCTAAACTTAAAATAAGCAATCTTTTAAATCAAACTATAAAAAGATAAACTTTTTAAGAAAACTTTTAAAAAGTAAATAAGCTAAACATGTAAATAAGCCAATAAGAACAAAGATCTTAAAGCTTATTCGTATGAAAACTTAAGTAAGCATAAAAAGATTAACTTTTTAAGCACGAAGTCATTAAGAACAACACGGATCAAATGAAATTTGCACCAAAATTAATCTAAAAATCAAAGAAAGGTAGAAAGAGATGAAAGATTAAAAGCTTAACTAGAACTTGATTAATGAAATCAACAATACACAAATGTTTAATCTTGAAAGATTAAAAGAAAGAAAGATGAAAACTTAGTGAGAGAAAGTTTAGAACTTTCTCTCTCTAAAACTAGAAAGAAAAATGAAAAATGAAAACTAAACACTAAAAACTAACCACCCTCCTAATGTGTATTAGGAGGGTATTTATAGGGAAAATGGGAAGGAGTGCATGTGTTGCTTCTTCTTTCTTTCTTTCTTCACGTCTTCTCGACTCGATTTAATTCTTTGTCTTTTCTCGACGTCGTCTCGGGATTTGAACTTGTCTTAATAATTTTCTTCTTTAATTTAGACTTAAGTTCTTCGACTTCATTAAACTTCCGTCTTTAGACTTTTTCTTCGATAATTCTTCAGAATAGGTCTTGGACATCCGTTCTTTTTGCACTCTTGATCTTTTGACTTCGTCTTTTCTCGTTTTCTTCGATAAAAGCCCGTGAAAGCCCGTGTTTTCTTCCTTTTTCATCATTTGGTCCTAAAACACAATAAAAACACAAACAACGCATAATTCCGACTTTTACGACATAAAATACACGTTTTGGTCTTGTTATTATTGGAAATAAGTGGTAAAAGGATAAGTGTTTTCACACTTATTAAAAGCTCCTATCCGCACCGGAATCAAATAATACAGAAGCATAGATGTTATTGATGAGGAACATACCAGTGACCACGTTGTTTTCTTGGATGGTCGCTTCAGCACATAGAGCATACAAACAACCCGATGCTCCCGCTTGATTCCCATTGTTTCGGCCATTTGGAGCTCCATGGTTTTGTCGGGATTGTCTACGAGCTTGGTTATTGTTATTGTTACCGCGAATTTGGTTTACTCGGCCTTGTGTGGTGGCTTTAGGGCACCTATTCTTGAAGTGATATTTTTTCCCACAACCATAGCATGTGACATCCGCGTATTGCACATTTTAAGTTTCCAGAGCCCTTTTGTTTGTGGGCTTGATAACACCTAAATCCAACATGTTTTTAGGAGCGTTATCCGTACTTTTGTACATGTATATTGGTTAATTATATGATACTTTTGTGCATATTTGTGCCCAATTGTGTTTGCAAGTCTTTGTGTAGCCAATTGCAGGAATGGAGTATAAAACAACATAAAAATGAAGAATTGTACGAGTACGAATAATCCTAGTCAAGTTCAAGACCCGTGTATAAGTTACAAGCCTTTGAAGATCAATTTCGGGTGCAAGAACAAGTATTTCCAAGGAGCAAATAAAGATATTCAGCATGAAGGTTGCCACCATCAACATACATCCAACTTGCCACTGGCAAGAGTGAATTTGCCACCATCACATGGGAGTTGATTTGCCTCCATCATGAGTGAAGTTGCCTCCAACATTTGTCTAGACAAAAATGTGTCTACATACATGCAAAACCACACAAGAAGTTTCTAGACATGCTTTGGCTCCAAGCCATGCATTTACTCCATGCCATCAACTAGCTTATAAATAAGACCCTTGGGGTCATGTAACAACATATCTTTTCACAACTCAAGTATCTTTTCTAATCATCTTCACATTACTACATCGAATAAACTCTCTCATCCTTGTCCAAACTCCCATTCCCGGATTTGAACAAGGTGGTGCTAGAAAAGTCAGTTTTTGAGTCCAATAAGCAAAGTTATCATCACGAAACTCTTAGGGATCATTACTCTAATCATTAGTAACATTTTTCCACTTTGTAAGACTCTTGATTATGACTTATAATACTTTTATTTCTGAGTTTATTTCATCATTTGTTATGAGTAGCTAAGTTTCATTCTACACTTGGTAGGATGATGTTTGTAGTATGAAGTGATGGTTGTGATTGTGATTTATGTTTAATTCAATGTCAAGATTTCCTATGATCCATTGATATTTATGTTTCATGTGATAATTGTTATCAAAAATTAATTTGTTGCTAAAGATTTCATAGGTCTAAAGGGTTATTTTCTATCAACAAGTCATAGCCGGTTTGTCTATGTTTGGCTATCTTCTGTATTGATCATTTCTTAAGAAGTTTTGATTATCAAGAAACATAATTATAAGCGTTAGCAAATTCGTGAAACGACCGTGAATCGAATGTGATGAAATTGGATTAAGTCTTGAATTGAGTGATTGAGTCTAATGCTTGATTTCTTTAACCAAGGTCTTAACGAAGATTAAAGCTTTTGAAAACAATAGATTGGATTATCCATCTAATTATCATAATCATATTTGTTAACGTGTCATCACAATCATACCATTACGAATGCTCAAACTAGTCTTTACCAAGTGTACCTTTAATCATATTATTAATCTCATCATTTTTACTTGTTATTTGTTTATCAATAATTGCTACAATCAACGATTATAGTTTCATTTTAGAATAATCATAGGTTTTCCAAATCCCCGTGAACGATCTCGGTATTACGACATAAAAGCTATACACAAACGAAACGGTTATACTTGCCCGTGCGTTTTTAGTCAATCCGGTAATTCGTGTTTATAAATTTAAAACTTGTTACCAACACCACGCATCAAGTTTTTGGCGCCGCTGCCGGGGATTTAATTGTGTTCTTAGTTCCAAAATCATCCTATAATCAAACCCATTATAGTGTCCTCATTACAAACAAACCCAAAAATTAAAAAAAAAAAAAATTTGACAAGAGAGCATTGCCGCCGGCAACACTCTCCTGCCGCCGGCACCATCATACATAACCACATTTGCCGTCTAGCAAGGTATTCCTACCGCCGACAACGACAAACATAAGGTAATTTGCCGTCTGACAACCCCTGTTTTCCGCCGACAAGTTCCCCAGAACTTAAAAAAAATTATGTTTTTATTTTGTTTGGTTTATTTAATTTCCTATTTACTTATTTTCTTATTAGTTATATTTTGTTTGATTTTATTTTTATTACTTGTAATCCTTTTCAAAAGTCGTTCAATACTTGAATGAACACACGTTCTTCCGGTCAAGAATTACTTAGTCCATACACCGATCCCGAGCGTTATATTCACCAATCTCGAAAGAAAACCGCAAGAAACACCCCTTTGTTTCTTTTGAAAATCGAATCTCAAAAACCAAAAACCCACCATTTGATAATCTCTTAGATGCCTTTGTCGTCTACAACCCATTTAACGATCTACCATTTCCAATGGCCGACGATCAATCAATGTGGGCAGCCAACCGAGTATTAGCACCTACCCCCGAGGCTGCTATTGTTCAAGTTGAGCTTGGAGAAAACTTTACCGTGAAAGGTCATCACCTTTCAATGATCAAAGACCGCCAATTTGACGGTCTTACGCGAGCCGATCCACATAAGCACATATCCGAATTCATAGAAATATGTGGCATGTTCCGTTATGGAGCCGACGTCGATGGAGATGCCATAAAACTCAAACTCTTCCCATCATCCCTATCCGGA
The DNA here is from genome assembly GCA_025667525.1 of Glebionis coronaria. Lineage (NCBI taxonomy): Eukaryota > Viridiplantae > Streptophyta > Magnoliopsida > Asterales > Asteraceae > Glebionis > Glebionis coronaria. The sequence continues at coordinate 230,235,208 of CM046879.1, forward strand.
GATGCAAGAGTTTGGTACAACGCGTTGACGCCCGGTACCATTGAAACATGGGAACAAATGAGAACCAATTTTGTTAGCCGTTTCTTTCCACCCGCCATGTACGAAAGACTCATGGGAGAAATCCAAGGTTTCACCCAACTTCTACAAGAAACACTCATTGATGCGTGGAACCGAATGAAAGACCTACTTCGTAGTTGTCATGGACATGGTTTACTAAAAGGAACCATCATCCAAATCTTTTATCATGGTCTCAATGAACCGACGCAAGCAATCCTTGACACCGGTGGACTCTTTCTCTATAAGACTCCCAACGAAGCATACCAATTGCTCGAGGACTGAGTTCTCTTAAAACTCGATTGGTCCAAAGATAACCAAACCAAACCTTTCAAGAAAACCGTTGTTTTCGTTGAAAGTGACGAAAATTCCAAACTCATGGAAATGATGGACGCTCTCACATCTAAATTCGACTCGTAATTCAAAACCATCAAATATGAAATGAAGGAGATGCGAGGCGAATGTACTCTTTACGGAGGACCACACCCATCCACGGCGTATGATGATACACCAATAAGAGAACCACCACAAGAAGCAAACTACGCCCAAGGAGGATACCGAGGAAGTGGTTATCGAGGTAACTACTACGGTAGAAATCCCGACATATGGCGTGAGTATCCCAAAAACGAAAATCATAACTCACAACCTCGTGAGAACGGTAATTTCGGTCCATCAAACGAAAAGAAACCTGAAGATTCGACCCTAGAGAAAACATTGTTAGCTTTCATAGAATCTCAAATATCGACATACACGTTCATTAAGAACCAATTCTTCGATCTCAAAGCCAACGTTGAAAGAGGACAAAGACACCACACCGCAACCATTAATGATCTCGAAACCAAACTCGGTCGAATCACCGATCAATTAGCCAATCGACCAAGTGGTTCGCTACCGAGAAACAATCAAACAAACCCAAAACCATCTAAGGATAAACCGTACCCCCCACCACCCGCCCGTAATGAACATGTGAATGCCGTATTCATAAGAAGTGGGCTGAGTTATGATCCACCACAAAACCCGAACACCAAAGCTCCCACTTTCTCCGATGAAAGTGAAGACGAGGCTGATGAGCCCGAGAAGGAAGAAACCGTTCCTCCTTCCAACCCCAAACCAAAACAAACCACACCCATTCCAACACCAACACCAAAGGCGTATGAACCAAAAATTCTGTATCCTCAACACCTACGAAAAGAAAAGATGGAGGCTCGTAATGCCAAATTCCTTAAGATGATCAAGGAAGTTAAGATCAATGTTCCACTTGTTGATATCTTAACCGGCATGCCCAACTATGGGAAATTCCTCAAAGATCTTGTGAGCAACCATAGTAAGACGGAGCAAATCTTTGCTGCGTTTCTAAATGAAGAATGTTCTGCAGCCTTGCAAAGCAAACTTCCACCAAAGCTCGGAGATCCGGGAAGCTTTCTCATACCATGCACCCTAAAAAACAATATTGAATGTCACGCCTTGGCCGATCTAGGCGCAAGTATCAATCTTATGCCATACACATTATACAAGAATCTTTCAAACAATACTTTGAAACCTACGAGTATGAGTATACGTTTGGCTAACCACACATACCAATATCCCATTGGGATATCCGAGAACATGCTTGTTCAAGTTGGCAAATTCATATTTCCTGCCAACTTTGTAATCCTTGAGATGGAGGAAGACCAACAAGTCCCTCTCATTTTAGGACGACCATTCTTGCACACCGCCGATGCTATCATTCGTGTGAAGAATAAAGAACTCAACCTTGGAGTTGGTGACGATCGAGTAACATTCTTAGTCGATAAAGCTATGAAATACTCCCATTCCAATGATGACACATGCTTCCGCGTGGATGTTATCGATGAAGTAACAGAAGAAGAGTTGGACGCATCGCTTGATGACAATGCACTATTCCAAACACCTTCAGAAAAGATTAGCGATACAGATCGTGATCATGAATTCGAAAAATTCATGGCCCTTGATTCTAAAGTAACTCTCGAAGAAGAGGAAAACAAGCTGTTTGAAGTTTTGCCTTCGAAATCGAACTTTATAATTCACAAATTTATTCATGATCCACCGATGGATCTTGAGTTGAAACCTCTTCCCGAACATCTCGAGTACGCTTATCTAGAGAAGGACTCACTCCTTCCGGTGATTATCTCAGCCAAGCTCGAAAAAGATCAAAAGAAACGTCTCGTTTCTATGCTCAAAAACCACAAAGAAGCGTTTGCTTGGAAAACATCTGATATACTGGGTATTAGCCCAAATTTTTGCAAACACAAGATCAATCTTGAAGACAATGCCAAACCCGTTATTGAGAGGCAACGTCGACTTAACCCAAACATGAAGGAGATAGTAAAAGCCAAAATCATCAAACTCCTTGAGGAAGGAATCATCTATGCCATAGAGGATAGTCCTTGGGTTAGTTCTATTCATTACGTTCCAAAAAAGGAGGAATGACTGTTGTGACCAACAAAAATAACGAACTTGTTCCTACAAGAACCTTTATCAGTTGGCGTGTGTGTATTGATTACCGCAAATTGAACGATGCCACACGAAAATATCATTTTCCTCTACCATTCATGGACCAAATGTTGGAAAGAATAGCGGGGAAAAAATTCTTTTGTTTTCTCGATGGCTTTTCCGGATATTTTCAAATACCTATCGAACCATCCGATCAAAACAAGACCACTTTTACGTTTCCTTTTGGAACGTTCGCTTATAAGCGTATGCCTTTTGGTCTTTGCAATGCACCTGCGACTTTTCAAAGGTGTATGATCGCAATCTTTCAAGACATGATCGAAGTATCCATGGAAGTTTTCATGGATGATTTCTCGGTCTTCGGAAACTCATTCGAGTCTTGCCTTTTTAATCTAGAGCGCATGCTCATCGGATGCAAACAAGCTCATCTCGTGCTCAATTGGGAGAAATATCACTTCATGGTGACTGAAGGAATTGTGCTTTGACACAAAGTCTCGGGAGCCGGATTGGAAGTAGACAAGGCCAAGATCGAAGTGATATCCAAATTACCACCACCCACTAACGTTAAAGCCGTTAGAAGTTTTCTAGGTCATGCGAGATTCTACCGTCGATTCATTAAAGAATTTTCCAAAATCGCTAGACCGATGACCAAACTCCTTGAAAAAGACATAGTCATTGATTTCAATGAAGAATGCATAAAGAAATTTGACAAGCTTAAAGACAAGTTAACGAATGCACCGATCATGGTTTCACCGGATTGGTCGCGACCGTTTGAACTTATGTGTGATGCAAGCGATTTCGCTGTAGGAGCCGTATTAGGACAACGCGAAGGAAAACATTTCCGTCCTATACACTTTGCGAGAAAAACTCTAAATAGCGTGCAACTCAACTACACAATCACCGAGAAAGAACTACTTGCCGTAGTCTTTGCTTTCGACAAATTCCGATCCTATCTCGTGTTGTCGAAAACGATTGTATTCACCGATCATTCCGCGTTGAAATATCTATTCTCAAAACAAGATGCTAAGCCGCGTCTTATTAGATGGATTTTACTACTCCAAGAATTTGACATTGAAATCCAAAACAAGAAAGGAGCTAAAAACGTCACAGTCGATCATTTGTCGCGACTTGAAAATCCAAACATAGAAGAGTTAAGTGACGAAGATATCAACGATTATTTTCGCGTTGAAACTATTATGAAAATCTCTACGGACAAATCTCTGTGGTTTGCAGATATTGCAAATTACCTCGTTAGAAGAATTCTAAGAAAATGTTTAACCTATCGCCAACGATGTAAATTCTTTTCCGACCTAAAACACTATTTCTGGGAAGATCCCTATCTTTTCAAAGTATGCCCCGATGGCATGATTAGGAGATGTGTTTACGGCACGGAAACAAGGAAGATCCTTGATGAATGTCATCATGGCTCTACTGGGGGACATTATGGTCCTTCAACCACCGCGAAAAAAGTATTCGATGCTGGTTTTTATTGGCCAACAATTTTTAAAGAGGCCTATACTCTAGTCGAAAATTGTGATGCTTGCCAACGTACTGGTAGCCTTTCACGAAGAGACGAAATGCCTCAAAACAGCATCCAAGTTTGCGAAATATTTGACGTATGGGGAACTGGTTTCATGGGACCCTTTCCCAAATATCATAAGTTCGAATATATCTTAGTCGCTATTGATTACGTGTCCAAATGGGCAGAAGTCGAGGCTTTACCCACGAACGATTCACGAGCCGTAATCAACTTTCTGAAAAAGCTTTTCTCTCGCTATGGAATGCCGAAAGCTTTAATTAGTGATCGAGGTTCCCATTTTTGCAACAAACAAATGGAGAAAATCTTAAAGCGTTATGGAGTCACCCATCGCTTTGCAACCGCGTATCATCCACAAACGAGTGGAAAAGTTGAAAATACCAATAGAGCCTTAAAACGAATACTCGAAAAAATGGTTAAGGACAATCCTTCCGTTTGGTCAAAGAAACTTGACGACGCTCTATTGGCTTTTCGAACAGCTTATAAGACACCAATTGGCACAACACCTTATTGTTTATTGTATGGTAAAACGTGCCATTTACCCTTCGAAATCTAGCACCGTGCTTATTGGGCATTGAGAAGCTGTAATCCCGATCTTAAAATCGCTGGAGAAAACCAATTCTTGCAACTGCATGAACTCGATGAATTAAGACTCCAAGCTTATGAGAATTCGAATTGTACAAAGCACGTACCAAAGCTTATCACGACAAGAAACTTCGAATCTGAAAAGAATTCAAGAAAGGAGATAAAGTTCTCTTGTTTAATATGCGCTATAAATTCAAAGCCCCCAAGCTTAAACAAAAGTGGTACGGTCCTTTTATAGTAAAACATGGATACCCGTCCGGTTATGTCGAATTGTATGACAAGAATGGAGGAAGCTTCATTGTTAATGGACACCGTGTTAAACTATACCATGAGGAGTGGAGTGAACATTTTCCGGTCAAAGAAAATAAAGAAAACTAAAAAAATACGAGTCCGGCTTATGACTCAATAATAAAAAAATAAGCGCTTCTTGGGAGGCAACCCGTATGTTTTAAAATTTTCAATTTTTAAGTGTGATTTTCCTTTCTAAAATAAATTCATGCTTACACCCCACATTTTTAACCAATGTTTTGCTTAAGTGTGAGGGGGTGTAGCATGTGTCGCTTCTAAAAAAAGACCTATAAAAACAAAAAATAGAGTGCTTTTCCGTATTTTTGTGTGTTTTATCTTTTTTGTAGGTACCGCAAGTTGAAGGCGAAGACAAAACTCTTGTATGATGCATGATTTGCCCGTGATTCTGGTTTTTCTCTCATTCCCTTGCTTTTGTTCAGTTTTATCACATTGAAGACAATGCTAAACTTAAGTGTGAGGTGGTTGTAGGGAAAACTAGAAAAAAAATGCTTAATTGCCATATTTTTAGGCTATTTTAAAAAAACTTTTGTTATTGTTTTGCCATCTTAAATAAAAAGTTTCAAGCAATGTATATAAATAATTAAGAAATTATTCAATCGGTAATTTTTGAAAATTTGAGATATATTTTTGTGTCAAAATTACCCAAGTCAAAGTCTCATATAAAGTAGAAGATAAATCCAAAAAATTAGGAGAAAGTTGCAAGTTCCATGTTTGTCAATACAACATGAACTTTGTAAGTATATTAATCCATGGCTAGGAGTTTTAGCCAAGAAAAATAAAGAGAAAAAGAAAGAAAAAAGTCAAAAAGACAAATAAATAGTTGTAACACCCCCATAAAGCGGGTATCACAGTGGTGGATCGATGAGCAAATAACTTACAAAGCACAGATCATAATTATATGATTTTTGAAATACAATTGATGTAAATATTGAATTGGTACAATCATTTAAATCGTTGAATAACATTTGATATGAATATCCCAGTAAAAGATAATCCCCCGTCATTTTTATGCTCCTAAATGATGCCCAATCCATGCTCAAATAATCTTGCTAAATAACCTGGGAAAAACATGCTTAAAACAGTCAACATAAAGTTGGTGAATTTACATATTTTAACAATTAATTAGTTTAGACATACAATAATCATAGAAGTAATAATGCGTAGAGCATTATTACTAAAATGTAAATAACATTTGTTTATTATTAGAAACTGAAGCTTAACTCCATAGTCCTCAACAGATGAGGATGTAGTGTCTTACAAAAAGACACCCCTTTCCAGTTCCAACATGGTATACGTCAATTGTCCCGGCCAAGGCACAGTGAGCATGACTCACCCAGACGGGGATGGTCAATCTCTAATAGATCTATTTATAACATTTGGGAGATTTATAACAATTTAACATTTTCAATAATAATCAATCATAATCAAGTTTATACAATCCAGTTATGTCCAATATATGTTTGCATATTTTCTCTCCCAAAAGGGAAAGTTTTGTCAAAGTTTAAATGGGGCTTTAAACTCACTTGATACAATCGTCACAATAGTTTATAGAGAACGAACGTCAATCAAGAATAAATTTCAACAATCGATACATGATCATATGAGACCTAAAGATAACGAGGCACGTCTTAGGCTTGAGACAAGAAATAAATCGTACATATATGTAATAAGTATGTTTTAATAAGTTCTTGGACTTTGCATAAGTTTTATGATTCTTTATAAAACTTTTAGGTGAACACTTAGTCATTTTAAGTGAAAAATCTAAGTTGACACTTTTAGCCCATCTTAAGCCCAATAGTGGTCCACTACCCAAGTATATGACTTAAGTCCATTTTAAATTCAGCATACCACTCTAAATTGGTTATTAATTTCAGGTCCAATAATGGCCCAATAGCCATTACCAGTGTAAGTTGGGCTTTTATGGCCCAAGTCCACTTTGTATAGTTTTTGGGTTCTAAAACGCATCACAACCACCTACACTTAATATTTCACGTTGGTCGGGTCTCGGGTCATCTAGTCATCAGTATATAACTAAGTCCAAGATCCCCGACAAGTGGATCCTACCACGTTGGTTTATATAAGAAACATCACATTTTACGTTAATGAGTTATAATCTGTTTATTATAATTTTCCCGACATGTCCCGCTAATTTGTTCATATCTCTTGAACCGTAAATCATCTTAGTGTGTTCTTTTTACCAAAACCATTATTAACTCATGTAATACACTTATTATAAGTCTAATTACCCCAAATTTATACTTTTCATAGCTAATTAACCCATTTCCTAACTTAGAAGAGTTGGCTGTTTTTGGGCAGCCAAACTCGTTTTCACCATTTTAGCCGCCATTTCCAAACCGTAAGGAACTGGTAAACCATCCAATTGATTCTACTTTTTCATGATTTTATCTACAACCTACATTCTTACCTTTTTCAATGATTCTGAGTTCTTGTATGAGAAAACAGTCCGTGAAGACATTATGTTTAGATCTGACTAGTTTTCACTATTTTGGTCACCATTTCCAAACCGTAAGGAATTGGTAAATCATCCAATTGATTCTAGTTCTTCATGATTTTATCTATAACTTTTAGTATTACATATTCGTAGGTCATTATACAAATTTTATGAGAAAACAGTCCATCAAAACAGTATGACCAGATCTGACTATTTTTCACTATTTTGGTCATACCTTACTATCTAAAATTCGTCACGAGACGAGCCACCCGGGGAATTAATCACAAAACATCTATCTATCTTAATATGTAAGTTTTTAGTATCCCAAACCTACTGAGTTTTACATGCAATCTGTTTTTGTTACGGTTCAATAATTGTTATGAATCAAATCGTTACTAGTGCTTGTTTAGCTTGATTTTTAGTGTTCAAAATTCATATACAATGTCCCAATACTCATTAATCCATTTCGTATATATATAGGGTTAATATACAAAGAAGTTACTAAACTTTTCAAGAAATTTGTCCTAAGGTAACAAACGTTCATTTTGTGTTTCTAAGTTACTAATGTTCATATGACCGGTTGATTAAGTTACCCACTTATCAAAAATGTGATATTTATGTTACTTAACATGAAAAAACAAGACATTTATGTTATTTAACTTATATAAAAACATGTATTCAGGTTACTCAAATTAACACTAAATTATAGTGATGTATAGTTTAGTAAAGTTTAATAACTTAGAAACACAAAATGAATGTTTGTTACCTTAGGACAAATTTCTTGAAAAGTTTAGTAACTTATTTGTATATTAACCCATATATATATATATATATATATATATATATATATATATATATATATATATATATATATATATATATATATATATATTCGGAATATACATAAGATCAAGAAAATAAAAGGAATGATAAATAAGAACGAGATGTAGATCTTACGAGGCTTTATGAAAGTCGTGGTACTAGTGAGTGATGCATGAAAGCAAACATACAAGATATTTTCAACACTTGATGCAACCACCATGCATGGATAGATCCCGGCTAGATCTACAAGTTTTACTTGATGCATGTATAGATCCGGGCTAGATCTACATGTTTTACTTGATGCATGTATAGATCCACCATGGAAATAAAAGAAAATCTTGAAAGTTGATGCATGTATGAGATTTTCATACCTAAATGTAGATCTTGAGATTTCCTAGATGGGTCTTTGATTAGATTTGAAGATTCAAGATTGATCATCAAATTTTTGATGATATATGGTGTTTGGAGGGTCATGACAAAAGAAAAGAAAGAAAGAAAGAAAGAGAGTTTTTGGTGTGTGTGTTTTGTGTGAGAGAAAATAAAGGAGAAGAGTAGACAAGGCCCTTATATAGGGTGAGAGGGAGTGTGACAAGTGTCACCCACTTAAACTTTGTCCAATGAGAAACAAGAAGGTAGGTGGACATGATGGACATGTGTCACCAACCTAGAGTTGGCACAATGGGGAAATGAGGTGTGTTGGTGGCTTGTCTAGTGGGCCAAAAGAGTTGTTGGGCTTCTTAAACTTCTTATTGGGCTTATTAAGTCCATTACTATCCAAGTTCAATAGTTGGGCTCTTAAGGCCACAAGTGGGCCTAAAGTGTAACTTGTATTACAACTTTCGTTAATACACGGTTCGGGTCACGTTCGAGGTTTACGAATTTTTGATTCATCTTACGAGGATTTCGTAATTGATCCAAAAATCATTTTTCCAACAAAATGGAGTATTTATATGACGTATAAATACGAAAAACGTGTTTGTTTATTTAAACGACAAGTATTTGTTATTTATCTTTTGTATAGCGTAAGTATCGTTTTAGTAGAAATACTTCTCATTTAATCATTCCGTAGATAAATGTAATATTAAACAATTTAATCAAATTGTTTATCAAGTATTTCTCGACAATAATTTATGTAGTTAAATTATTGAATTGTCGGTACGCGGTTTGTATGACTTTTGTCAAATTTTCAAATCCGGTGATTTTTGTATGGTTCAAAAAGGGTTTTTGAAACATACTTCATTATTATTTAATGAACGAAAAATATCGGGTTTTACACCATCCACATGCCACCTTGAGTTTCGTCCTCGAAACTCGATTACTATTACTAGGTTGAGAAATGATCTAGGATTATTGAGTAGACTTTTATTACATTTTTCTCATGGTAAAATCATGGATTTTACAGCACTGCCCCGTTATATTAGCTCCGTCCTCGAAGCTATTAAAAACTTTGTCATCTGTTAGGGTATAGATATCATAGCTCTTAAGGGTTCGTCTTATACATGCTTAGAAATGAATGGTGCCAATAATGTAAAGAGATATTTATTCGGATTGTTCTATAAGTCCGATGGGGCAGTATCTGAGTGATGCTACCATTACGGATGAATAGAAAGCAATGCAAAGATATCTTTATCCGGGTCATTCTTATACATCCGATTGAGCAGTATTTGGATGCTGCTAACAATCACGGATGGACAGAATTATCCGAAAGTGTGGCCGTCAATTTGACAAAGCGGTAGATGTTCTCAGAACAAATAATGACAATTTAGAGAGGACACTCTAGGAGGTTGTCAATTAGGAAAAGTCGAGGTAGGGTTAACTGCATTTAGTTGGTTAAGCTCACGACGATTGGTGTTCATCTGGAAACCTACAAGATAGAATTTGAGGTCAGAGAGGGTTCCGAAACTGGACATGCTAATCTTGTTCATGTTCGGATTGCTGCTTTGGCCATGAGCCAAGAGCAGAACATGACGGACGTCCACATCCTATTGATAGCAGGCCAGCTGGAGTACACTGCCATGCATGAGCGCATATACTCTCTCTCTCTCTCTCTCTCTCTCTCTTATACCATATGGGTAAATACCTAAATAGCACGAGGTTATTGGGCCACGAGGCCTTGCAGTGGTTGTTGGAGGAGAACTACAACCTCCATTGGCATAATCACACCTTGGAGGGGGGGGGGTCTTCAGCGTAAGACCCACATCTTTGTTACTGCACAAGGGCGGTCCTTGTCCACCTTCTTTGATCTTGCAGCTGTTTGTCACGATTGAGTGACAGCAGAGACCGCCTACCTTCGAAGAGTTGTTGGCAGACTACGGTCCTAGTTGCTGATTGTACTCAGTTTGCTTAAGGTGTTCTGATTGGCTTATAGAGGTATTGTAGAGTACCCTGTTGGCACCTGCAGCCTTATCAGCCCTACCAGTACCAGCCCTATCTAGTAGACCTGCTGGGCAGGATTTGAGTAGATGTACTAGATCTTTTGTTTACCATGGTAAGCTTTTAGGTTGTATTCAAGCTATCATGTACAACTCACGAGTCATTTAGAAGTTTAAGAAATCATTCGCCAAATCACCGTAAGTCTTGTGATGATACATTGTAAAGGTAGTTTATTACAATATATTACGATGAATGATAACGTAAATGAAGTCGGTGGCGTGTGTAGAAACCCAAATTTCTAGGGGTTTTACACCACCCCATTATTTTAGTTTCGCTCCCGAAGCTAAAGATGAAGTTACTTGTTCAGGGGACAAGTGAGGGCACTTATCTATTAAACGTGTAATCTTGTGAACTCGAGTTCTAAGTTTACAATGTTGGGTTGACTAAGACAAATTCGTCTTAATTCTTGGTTTTCATTGGATGTTCCTCCGGGGCCCCAATGTGTCTTGATGAGCGTAGATAACAGTTCATTAATGTTACTACTAGTTCTTCAAGAGATTTTTAAGTCTATTAAGCTTTAATAGGCTGATGCGATGTCAAGTTGGAAATATAGCTTTGGCTGGTACCGCCCTTGCGTCAACAATTTTCACGCGAAGGGCTTCCCGATATACTTTTAGCCTGTGGAAGGCAACATTAGCTTGACACCAAGCTTCTCTTAGTGATAAGGCTAAGATTATTATTTGTTTTACTTGGGTAGGAAGTTACAAAGAATCTGCTTCATTTGTGACGGAGCTGGGGCATAAGTTGCATAGAGAAGAAGTACTTCAAATGATGGAAATCAAAGAAGATACCAAGAATAAAGAAGTGTGCATCTTGTGTGATGCTGGAAAGGTTGTGCGTTCAATGTAAGTGGTCCAAAATTTGCATAAATTTTGACTTCTAAAAGGGGGAAATCATTCATTTCAAGGCTAGTTGGACAATGGTATTGTCGAACTAATTGGATCCGAAGAGGAAAAAGATTGTCCAAAAGAGTTTTGGACATCAAATAACGCTTTTTGGGTGATGACGAACATAACCCTACAAAATACACCCATTGAGAGTTGGGCATATCTTTATGCTTGGGTTTGTCTTCCTCGTCGACTTAAGAAATGTGGGTTAAGAAGATAGGGCATCCTCTTACCAAGTATTTTTGGTCTTCGGTACAAGAGATGATACTAAGTCTAGTGTCAAACAGTTTGTGTTACCATCACCTCGAATGATCGAAGTTTCATTTCTCAATTGCAGATGAACCAGCTTTCTTTTCTGTGACACCCCAAAGGGGTCAAATGAAACGAAAGTGGGCACTCCTGAAAAGGGTTCAAAATGCAGCGGAAAAGAACTCTCCCTGAAAGGGGTCAGATGCAACGGAAAGTAGGCACCCTCAAAAGATTCAAATGCAGCAGAAAATGGACATTTCTAAAGGAATCAAATGCAACGGAAATGGACGTCCCCTAACACGGTCGAATGCAGCGGAAATGATATTTGGGCTAAGGATAAACCCAAAAATCAAGAGCACAATGCTATGATCCAAAAGAGATGAATACGAGTCTTCTTAGGTTTCTAGATGGTGATGTAATAATGATAAGATATTACTGGAGGAAATCGCGTGTCTAGGAGGGATACATTACATAGTCGGATACATACAATAATATCAATAATGATTTATGTCGAATACATTTAAGCCCATGTGATTATAAATATCTATTTAGATCGACAAGCGTCCTTATCCATGTAAGGTGAAATTTATAACTTCATTCGGTGACCTATGATTTCTTTATTCAAACGAACAAGCGTCCTTACTCGTTCAATAATGATTTCATAGCACACCTTACCTAAATATTCCCGGCAAGGCTTATTATTTAGGATAAATATAACGTCTAAGATAATAAATATTATTAAGATACTTTACAGCCCGTTTAGTTATAACTTTCGTCTTCGGGCGTCCCATTCCACCGTGATACGAATTTTATAAGTAAACTTCTGGTCCAGTGGCTTATGATTTCACCTTTAGACGTCCCATTCCGTCTAAAGACGTAATCATAATTAATTTAGGATCAAGAGTCTCAGGTCCCATATGTAAAATATAGGATCATAAGTACCTTGATTTTGGGTCCCACCGCATCATTTAAAGATGCAAATTTATCCAAATAATACCACATGATATTATAAAAAGCACGCGTATGAGTCGTTAATAAGTCGTGTTTCGTAGGTATACGTACAAAATCATAAGCGAGAGAAAATACATGTTGATGCGCGATAACGTGCGCAAGAGTACGCATCAAACAAGGAGTTCATATGTATAATATAATGTAATAATATATTACAATCATAAGCATAGGCATTATATCATATAATTCCTTCTAATAAGGTATATATATATATATATATATATATATATATATATATATATATATATATATATATATATATATATATATATATATATATATATATATATATATATATATATATATATATATATATATATATATATATATATACATAACAACAAGTTCAAACATTTAATAAAATGTAGTACGCTAGGTAATGCTTCCTAGTCTGTTTTAAAATACTCCAATATGTATGTTTGTTGTAAATTCGTTTTCATTAAGTGTCCTGTCAGTTATCCTAGTGGTTAGAATAGACTAACCAGTTCCTATTCATCGAATAACTATGTAAAGATAGTATGCTCAAGTTTTAATACATTAATTGAAATAAAGGTTCTAGGGTTTGCTTAAGTTTCGGCTATTGGCAAAACAAGTCCCTTTATATTTTACAAAATGTACACTTTCCGGTTCTTAACAGCTTTAGTCCTTAGGGTTTCTAGTATTTTCGTGAGATGGTGAAAATAGTCCCTCTATTTAACATTAGGTTTTATAACTTCCAATTAGTGGCGAACTAACGCTTAGGGCTTCTAATTGTTTTGGCTGATTACAACATTAGTCCTTAGAGTCATAAAATGACAATCTAACTTCCAAGAATTTACAAAAGTGTCCTTAAGGTCTAATAAGTCACGAATGGCATTTATTAATCCCTATACTTTCAAGTATTTACAATATTTGTCCTTGTAATTTGTGTTTTAATAAGACAAGTTTTAAGTGTTACGGTTTCAACTCTTAAGTTTTATAAACTAACGTTCTTAGTCTAAAAGTTTTTATGAGTTATATCTTCGGTATAAAAACTTTACTCAAGTGTAAAATCACTAAGTGAGCTTATTAAGTGCACCAAAAGAGATAATCGGCTTCCCAAACCCTTATTGAGCTTACAAGATCCATTAACAATTCTTATGAGCTAAGGATTTCTTAATGGGCCTCATTATATTTTTAGATCCATTAATGTTACAAGTTTTATTGCATCGGTCCATAAGACAATAAATAGGCCTAATGGGCTTCCTAATGGGCCTAAACATATTTTAGTCCATTTATGATTCAAGGTTTGCTAAGTTGGCTTACTAGGCATTAAATGGGCCTAATATGCTTAGTTAATGGTTTGGCTATATGGTATTGGGCCTATAGGGCCTATTCAAGTTTTGGGTTACTGTTACTTATGCTTAACTAGTCCATTAATAATACTTAACCATTTATCTAGGTGTGAAGTTTATGAAACCTTACCAGCTTATTGGTTCTTAAAGGTTAAGTCTAGATTTCCAAAGAAAAATTTATAAAATCTAATTAGGTTTACTAAAGATTTAAAAGAAATCTAGTTTAGATTTCCCCCAAGATTTCGCAAGACGCATATTATTCAGTTAGATTTTTATAAAAATCAATTTAGATTTTCCAAGATTGAGTAAAATAGATAGATCTATTTAGGTTTTTAGAGATCTTCTTAGATTTTCTAACGGGTTCTAGAGATTCTGTTAGATTTCTAATGTTCCCAAAGTTTTTATTTAAATTTCCATTTAAATATTTCCATGTGTCTGTTATGTATTAGATTGTTCGTGGTTATAATGCATTGTTCGGGACATCGTACTTTAGAAGCCATTCTATAAACGTTTGAGGAACGAGGGCACTTTAAATCGTAAACCCAACCACTCAGTCAAAACGTAATATCGAGATGGAACATCTTTAGTATAAAGCTCCCTACTAACATGTCATGTTTATTTGTTTTATTAAGTATCTTGAGTATTTAATATTTCTATAATAAATATTAAATAGTTATAATACGTAAATATGTACAAGTTAGCATCTAATACAATCAACAATTACAAATACATAGAATAAGGAATGCGCACTTAAATCATATAGTTATGCATGCTCTCTATGCTATATGCTCTCTAAGTATGTCCCAAAAAAAATCCCCAAAAGAGTTTTATAAAGTTATAGTCCAGTTTTAAATAAAAGAAAAATATTTTTATTCTTTTTTTATTTAAAAATTAATCTGGTTCGCTATAACTAAAGCTCTGATACCATTCTCTATAAAACCCCCATAAAGCGGGTATCACAGTGGTGGATCGATGAGCAAATAGCTTACAAAGCACAAATCATAAATATATGATTTTTGAAATACAATTGATGTAAACATTGAATTGGTACAATCATTTAAATCGTTAAATAACATTTGATATGAATATCCCAGTAAAAGATAATCCCCCGTCATTTTTATGCTCTTAAATGATGCTCAATCCATGCTCAAATAATCTTGCTAAATAACCTGGGAAAAACATGCTTAAAACAGTCAACATAAAGTTGGTGAATTTACAGATTTTAACAATTAATTAGTTTGGACATACAATAATCATAGAAGTAATAATGCACAGAGCATTATTACTAAAATGTAAATAACATTTGTTTATTATTAGAAACTGAAGCTTAACTCCATAGTCCTCAACAGATGAGGACGTAGTGTGTGACAACCGCGGTTTTGAGGTTCGTCACTTAGTTTTATTTTGTGCTAGTTACGTGTCTTTACGTGTTTATGTACTAATTAGTGTGTATAGATTGTGGTTTAGATATCGTTTCCGGTACGGGGTACCTTGTGAGTGAAACGATGTATGATGATTTCATGTTCATGAGCTCACATGGTAGTGACTATGAAATGAGATGGTGTTATTTAGTGGTTTACGTATACGTATATGTATTATAGAAAATCGTATTTTTACGATTTACGGTTTAGCATTTCGAGGTCTCGGATGAGGTATTTAGTCACGGGAGTATTTTTCAGGATGGTTTTAAGTCATTTAGGACTTAGTTAATTAGTTTATTTCACATCTCGAGAGTTTTTATAAAACTGTATATTTTACGTCTTTTACGGTATACGCGTAAATTTGACTAGTTTTACGGTTTTGAGGTTCGGGAGGCTTTAGGAGCTGAAATAAATTAAGGGAATTTAAGGTAATAATAATTAATAGTTATTTTACAGTAATATAGTTAAAAAAAGTCGGCCATAGGGTGTTGGGCTTTGTTTTGGGCCAAATTTTTCTTAAGGAAAAGGAAGGGGAGCCCAGTTTGAGTACTATTAGGCTTCCTGGTTAGTTTTAATTACCCATATTACTCCCTTTAGCCTCCAAAGCAATTTTTCTTTCTCCCAAACCTAATATGAGTCGTGATTAACAATGGTGGATGAAGAAAACCCAATTATTCAATAATGGTTTAAGGTATGCGCTAAAACTATACTTAATTAACGTTTAATTTACGTATGTAACCTAATATGATGGATTAGGGTTTGACATTCATAAATTTTAATTAGATTTTGTTAATAATCTGTAATTAATGATGTAATTAATAGGTTTTTATCATTGGAAATTGTTTTTAGGTTTTAATTAGGGTTTATGTATAATTAATTAGGTTAATTTAATTGAATCCGTTTTTGAAAAGTGGGCAGAAGTTAGGGTCAATTGTTTTGATCATATAGGGAGTTCTACAAACTCTTATTTTGAGAACCAAGTATTCCTGGAAAGGTAATTGAAGTGGCTTTCAAATTCAAGAAACGAGAACTAAATTGGAGGTAGGGAAGTGGGTCAAAAACAGGTTACAATAGTCGGAGGTCAAAACAGTTTTGAAATCAGCCTGTTTTCTTTTTATGTTTTGGGTTGTTTGGGGTACTTAGGGTTGTATTGGGACTTTCAAATGAACATGAGAGTTGGTTTATATATTATAGGAAGTATCTGCATTAGGGTTAAGATTGCGGGTTAGGGTAAGACCCCCCTAATCATAACAAACTTTTTGTATGTCCAAAATCAGTAAAATCTGGATAGATAAAAGTATATATATATATATATATATATATATATATATATATATATATATATATATATATATATATATATATATATATATATATATACATATATATATATATATATATATATATATATATATATATATATATATATATATATATATATATATATATATATATATATATATATATATATATATATATATATATATATATATATATATATATATATATATATATATATATATATATATATATATATATATCGGGGCCTTAACAGTAGCTTTAAGGTTGGGGCAAAACGGAGGAGTTAGCTAACATATGTAAGGGCATAGGGTTTCCTTTACAGAAATAATGGGTATGGTTAGATGGGCGTTTGGCTTACAGTTTGGAGACCTAAAAACCGGGACTATTTTGGGTAAAATGTTAACGGGACGGGTTATGAAGTAAACAAAGTAAAGGGCTTTATAGAGGGGTGTAATGAGATGCTTAGAGCATATAAATGAGGTATATATATATATATATATATATATATATATATATATATATATATATATATATATATATATATATATATATATATATATATATATATATATATATATATATATATATATATATATATATATATATGGGAGAAGGTTAGATGTCCATCATAGGTTGATGAGCCATTTTATTGTTTGGTTCATGTTTTGATTGTGTGCTTTTGTTTGTAAGCTTTTTGCTAGTGCACGGACTTTTGGAGAAGCTCAATCAGGTGAGTTTCATAGTCCCATATCTTTTAATGATTTTCACTTATAGATGGGATGGAAGAGACACTGTATGGTTTTGTAACTAATGTTGTGAATTTTTTTATGGTTTGTGATGGACTTGTGTGTGCACTTATGTGATTAACTGCCATGTGGTTCTTGATTGTGTTTATGATTTGGATCGGGGAACATGTACCGTCTCAGTTATTATGGTTTGACTTGGTACCAAGGGGATGTTGACAAGGCAGGGCCTTGGGGAGGTACATAGATGTGTGAGCATCTATGGGACCAATGGATAATGACAAGGCGGGGCCTTGGGATTGGTACATAGGTGTATGGGCGCCTATGGTACCATGGTGTTTGGTAAGGCTGGGAGCCTTAGATTTGGTTTGGAATGATTGGTCTTGAATGTTAGTTGTTAATACATAATTGTAGCACATTGTCCATATGTTCTTTTGTTAATGGTCGTTATTCACAACTTATAACTGTTTTGGGGTTGGAGTCTAAACCTATGACTCTCACCAACTTTATGTTGACGTGTTTTAGTGTCTCTTTCAGGTGAGAATGTGGTTAAGCGTGAGAATATGAGAGGCTAGCTGGAAGGCTTAGGATTGCATTTGGAGGAACCCCCTTTCCTCTTAGTCTTAATTTATGTTTGAATAAGTGATACTGTTGACACCTATATGTTTGCTTTGTTTATGTATTGTTTGTCTTGGGTAAGTGGTAGGACTGTTACCTACTTACCTAGACTCCTGCATTGTTGAAGATATTGTCATGACATTTGTGTCACCATTTTATGACATTTCTTATTTCATTTAGTTATCTCTATATACACGCCATGTTGTGATGATGTCCATACGTCGCACCCTATATTCCGCCATGGTGGGGTGTGACAGAATGGTATTAGAGCCAATGGTTATAGAGAATTAGGTTGCCTAGTCTAGTAACCTAGTCTATAGCTTAAGGGTCCATGCATATAGGCGTCATAGGAGTATGTGTGCATTTTATATTAATTAAAGTTTTCTGGATGTTATTGGTTTTTACTTGCGATGTTTGTTAAGTTTTGACTAGTATAGGTTGAACCATAGTAGTTCATACTTAGCCACATGTTATTTTCTTTTCGGGTTGTGACTAGTGCGGGTTGAATCATAATCGACCACGCTAGTCATTGTTATATTTTGCTTAAATTGTAAATTATAGTGCATAATTTGGTACAAGGTAGTTTCTATCTTTTGTTGAGTTATTTTATGTACCTGAGGTATGTTATTTTTCTTTTGATGTTTAATTCATGTTCCCTAAGAATCGTGTGGTGGTTCGAGTTACTAGGAGTACATGTGTAGGAAGGATTTTAAGGTGTTTCCATTCTGATGGGCGACATGACTTATAATTGATTATGTTTTCGTTTTGGATTTTGTCTATGCTGTTTTAGCTAGACTATAGATTTCTGTATTCCAAGAGTTTGACTATGTAATTTTATTAGTTGGAGTTTTTGACCTTATTGTTTATGTGGTTATGTGCTTAGGTGAGTTGATGGATTTATGTGTTATGTGTTGTATTGATTCTTATAAGTGTCATCATAGGAGGGAGTGCATTGGGGAAAGGGTAGTTGTATAAGTATGGTGGCCAACATAGTTATACAAGTACCACAACTTCAATGGGTTCCTAAGTATGATTGCATGAAAGAGGGTTAGTACATGCTTGTATATGATGAGATGTGGATTATTGGTATATTTATAGTATATGGGTTTATGTAACGGTTGCCTACGATATGGATATTTTTGAGTGTGTTATTGTTTTGGGTTATAGTCATGTTGTGTGATTATGGGGTCACACGATATGGACTGCTTTTAGTGATGGGTTTTATGCCTTGTGGTAAGATGGTGGTTACTCGTAGAAAAAAAACGAGTGTTTGACGCGATTGGTTGATCTGACATGTATGGTAACGAGTATGTTTTGGGTGATTTAATAGGTATATATATGTGGATGTATATATACTATTATGTGTTAAGTTATGGTATATGGTCGTTCACTAGTTATTATAACTTGAACGTACCTTGTGTTTGTTCGTGTTTTATGGTGCTGGAGTTTGATGGAGTTCCAACGACGTTTTGAGTCTTTTGGATGTGTGTCTATATTCGGGTATGTATTTTTATTAATGCGAACTACTAAATTTTCTTGCAAATAAGTCTGACTAATTATAGAAAACGGTTTTGAAAATAATTTGTAAGTGTATGGTATGATATCGTAACTTACATTTTTTTAGTTGTGGTAATAAGTTATAAAAAAAGTTGTCTTGAAAATAATTGGATTAGTCTTCTATGTAACATGTGATAGTATATTTTAAAGGGGTAAAGAAATTTTACAATAATTTTCTTAAGTGGAGTTAAAATGAGTAGAATAATTTAACTAAGAAGGAAAGAGTAAAAAAAGGAGATTTTATTATAGTAATGATAATAATATCACAACACCTTGTAAACGTGTAGTAGCTTAGTTATAACCAACCTAAATGGAAAAAAACAGTGTATTTTATAAACATGTATTGGTTTCATAATAACAAGTGAAATAAGTTTAATATGGGTAAACAAGATAATGGTTAGAATAAGATTGTAGTATACTAACTAGTTGATATCTTGATAGAATGATGAAGATAAAGGATGAGTTATTGGTTAAAAATGAGTATGATTGATTTTAGCAGTATTGGAGTTTGGTTCTTATGAGAAGTAACTAATTGGGACGAAAGTTTAACTAATTCGGACGAAAGTTTAAAATTTTCTAAGGTATCGAGATTTGGTAATACTAATCGTGAAGAGTCTAAATTTTTCGTTGTTGGCACACTCCATTGATCTTTCGGATTACATTGTTTTGTTTTCACTTGTTTTGGCTAGGGTTCGTTTTACCCTATATTTTATTTGGGACACGATTGTTTGGAATTCTTTGGTTACACGTCATGGTTGATTTATTTATACGGCTGTAGGAACGTTAGGATGAAAGGATAGAGTTGGGTAGTATTACTTATGGTTAGATATTAGAATGGAAAATGTGTTTTGGTTTAAAGGTTGTGTTGAAGGAATGATTAAGATTTGTGGAGTTTGGAAACTTAGATTGGTTACGGGAATAAGAGAGTAAGTAAAGTTAGTTGACTGGTAGTGGGAACGAGAAGTCATGCTATGAGAAGTTGGTTGAAGTACCATTAGGAGATGGATGAAAGTACTAGCGGATGTGAGGGTAGAGTAGAAAGTTATACTAATGGAAAGGTTGGGTAAATAACACGCAAGGAATTGGTATAGTTATGGAGGCAATGTAGTAGTAGACACGTGAAGGAAAACAGGAATGTGAAAGAATGATTGGTCGGAGGCTGATTAACAATGAAGTACAACAAGTAAGGAAGAGTGAGCCATTGAGGGGTTGAAGCACTTTTAGAAATATTGTGGTAGATGAGTTGAAGTTAGAAGCTACTGGTAGTGTGAAGTTCCTAGGTAACATAATGGAGACGAGAAGGAGTGCGTAAAGAGCTACATCGCGAAGCAAGGAGCTGAAAGGACTACGTGTCGGCTGCAAGAAGGATGCAAGAGATTTCGAAGGAGTCACAAAAGTTGCGAGGGCTGGAAAGGTGACAAGCACTATGATGGGAAATTTACGTATGGTTCGTGACGAAGAAGGGCAGATCGAGTATCAGAGTGGAGCTACAAAGAGCTGAACCGGTGGATCGTGATGAAATGAATACATGACATGGGAGATTAAGAACTCGTGGAAGTAACGAGGGGAGTCGAGTGACTACGCGGATAGAATTTTTGTGGCAATCAATATCTAGGGATGAGAAGTGAAGCTGAGCTGAATAAGTTTCGTGGAGAAGTGATTAGAGAGTCGGTTTTGTGAAGGTGTTATGAAAGATCTTTGGAAGAGACAGGTATGCATTATCCAATGCACTAGTGATTTCCATAGATTTGATTAATGAAGTATGGAATTTTTGTTAGACGGGATAGTGTAGGAATAAGGGAGAACCATGGAAGGAGAGAACCAAGTATTCCTAGAAGATGATGATTGAAAATACCTCATGTTGGGTGCAAGATCAAAGTAAAAGTATGAGATTTGAATAAGAATTAAAAATATGGCTTAATAGACAAATGGAAACTAATGTGGGTATAAGATGAGAGTGTGATCCGCATGAAACCACATGAAACTCTAGTCTGTTCCTATTAGGAGGGAGTGTGAGAAAAAAAAAGAAACAATTGAAGCTACTTGGAAAATTTTGGCGTATAGATGACTAGATAGACTTAGTTAGTGGAGCTGGATTGTTATATCTGCCTAGAATACTAGAGGCGTTTGGGGTACGACACGTAGAGAATGATCTATACAGATCATGAACGTCTCCAACACATATTTAATCATCTTGATTGAACATTTGGAAAACGTGATGTGTGACAGTCCGTCAATTTATGGTCGATATTTTATTCTCAAATATTATTTAAAAACATTATTTTAATGTTATATTATGAACTCACTTATTTTTGGGAAGTAATTTGGATTTACGTCTTGAAGTAGCATCGACTACGTCTAAACCGGAGGATTCTACGTTACGTGCTTACGTTTACATACACCGTTTTGGTGACAGTCCGACATTTCAGGAAATAAATTTATCCGTGAATATTATTTTGGGATTATAATTTTGAGTTGGTTCATAAACTCACAAATTTACGAGAAGAGATTAGGACTTACGATTATAATTTAACGTCCTTTACAACTAAACCAGAAACCTTAGGATTACGTATTTACGTTTTCGAACTCCGTTTTTGATGAGATAATTTTTATTAGATTCGTTTTGTGCCATTGATTCATAATTTATAAAAACGTTTTTCGTAAAACGACCGGAGGGCACGCAAATCGAGGAAACTAGAATCGAGGAATACCCTTAAATTAGCGGGATGGGACAAAACAAGTTTATCCCACCCCACTAACTAAAAGGGACACCACATCATTTGATGTGTCACCCTTGTAACAAAATAGCTTACACTTGTAAGCATAAGCTTAACAAGTAAGCTACTTATCCCACTAAACCACAAAACCACTAACACTTACCATATGCTTCCATTTTCACATACAAACCACCTCAAAATCCTCTCATCTCTCTCTCTAAATTCGTCCCATTTCAACCAAAAACACCCTCATATGATTAATTTTAACCATGAAATCATGTGTTATTCACACATATGATGAAGCCCTTTTGAAGCTCTATTGAATGGTGGTGATTATAACATCCAAAAAGAAGTTTACTTGGTGTCTTGGGGCTGATTTTTCACAATATGTTCATGAAGATAGGTGATCTTGAAGTTGATATTGGTATATCACAAGTCTTGCCATCAAAATCCAAGCCTTGTTCATCAACCTCATCTTTTCATCACTATGGTGGTATAAGGATCATTCTTCATATCCTTCTTGTTATTTTGATTATGTAATCTTGTATTTTCTTTCCTATTGTATATGTATATGATTAATATATGATGATAAAAATATTGTGTGGGGATTTGGTGTTGATAAACATGGTTAAAAAGATGGAAAACCATATGTAAAAAGGTTAAAATCTTGCTTAATAAGTTGGCTGTATAAAAACAGTAACTAACCACATGTTAAACTGATAAAATGGAAAAGTGGAATCAATATACAGTAAGTATTAGTTCTTGTAAACATGTGAGAGTTGGTCATACAATGGAATCATTATAATGAGTGAGATATGATTAAAACAAAATTGAAGTACCAATCTGAATAGTCAGTTTTGGACGGACTGTTAGGGATATTTAGAGTTGGATTGAGCAGTATCTAAAACTAAGTTAATTGTAGCACATACCATGTAGTTTACGGTGTCCAAAAATGAGCTTCTATCTCCTTGTAGAACTCAAGGTATGGTAAAAATGGTGAAAGTGAAAGTAAAAATCAGATTTTGGGAAATTAAAGTATAATAGTATTATATAGGAAATAAAAATAGTATAAAATGTGAATTAAAACCCACTAACTTATATAATACCTTTATATAAATATGTATAAGGATAAATAAATGGACATTTTATAAAAATGGTAGTTTGATAAGTTTTATAAGTTATAAAACTATAAACATGATTTTTACGACTTTTTCGGCTATTACCGTAAAATTAACGTTTTTCGCCAATTAAAACTTAGACGATCAAACCCGTCTAATGTAAAGTTTTTAAAAGTCATATACTGATATATAAGTATCTAATACAAGTAAAAACCTATAAAACCCGAACTATAGGACATACGGACATTAACGAGCTAAGTTAGCATATTGGACTAATAATTTAACTAAATAAGTTAAACACTTATAAAAAGTACTTATTGGGCTTAACCCATTGGGCCCAACATGTAAAGTGTAAATACTGATAATACAAGTATAAAATGGATTAATACAAGTTAAAGAACTTATAATAAGTTTATTGGACTTAAAATATGTAAATAGGTAAAACTAGTAAACTAGTATAAAAGTTATCAACACATAACACAAAAATGAGTAAATGAGAATATATAAACCCACTTGATCATCATATATATAAAATCATCATATGTATACATAATTGTTATTTTTATAAAGTCATTGGACATGAGTCTAAG